>OX422214.1:65773207-68173207 GCA_949130495.1 Sambucus nigra
AACTTACTTTTTAAATACTAGGTGGTTAGTAATTATTAAAAATGTTTTCGACAGTGATGCTATTAACTGAACCAACTTGGCATTTTGTATTGATTTAATAAAGGAGTAGCTACCCGGTATTTAATTAGTCGGGGTGTCAGAATAGTGTAAATATTTTGAAAATTGGTCCATTCTTTCAGACCGAGGGTTTCGTGAGCACGCGGTCAGTTCCTAAGAGTTACATTTGTCCCGTTCGAGGGGTTGACGCCTCTCATAGGGCCGTTTTTGGGGTTTTTCCTGGTTTCATCCTCTAACGAAATATTTTCAAGCCTAAGTGTATATATTCTGAAAATTAGTCTGTGCCCTCGTATTAGAGGTTCTATGACCACGCGGTCCATTCCCACGAGTTACATTCGTTCTGTACAACGTGTTGGCACTATTTAAGGGGCCGTTTAGGGGTTGATTCGGGGATTCGACCATTGACAAGATGTTTTCAAGCATAAGAGTAGATATTTTGAAAATTGGGTTATGTTCTCTGAGAAGGGGTTCCATTACCACGCTGTAGGTTCCTACGAGTTACATTAGTCCCATGCAGGGTGTTGGATCCGCTCACGAGGCCATTTTGGCGGTGGTCCTTGGTTTCTCCCTCTAACGGAATCTTTTCGAGCCTAAGTGTAGATATTTTTTAAATTGGTACGTGCTCTCGGATTGAGGGTCCCGTGACCACATGACTGGTACCAATGAGTTATATTTGTCACATGATAGTTGTTGGGGCCGATTATGAAGCCGTTTGGGGGTGTTTTGTGGTTTCTCCCTCTAACGACATGTGTTTCAAGCCTAAGTCACTACACCAAATCCTGCGAATGGTCACGCCGAGTTGGTCACGGCCCAAGTCCGCGACCCGTTGGTCGCGGACTTGGGCCATGACCAAGGCTGTTTTGGGCGTGACCATATTTATTATCACACTAGACCATGGATGCTTTGAAAGTGGTCACGGCCCAAGTCCCTGACCACTGTGGGTCACGGCTCAAGTCCGTGACCAGACCGTGACCATCTTGGCGCCAAATTCGCGCCAAAATTCCCTCCAAACTGGTCGCGGATGGGGTCACGGCCCAAGTCCGTGACCAAAGGCACGACGAAGTAAATAACACACACATTTAGGGTCACGGCCGAAGACCCTGACCATTTCTGGGTATGGGTCACGGCTTTAGGCCGTGACCATCCTTCATTCGAGCAGTGGTGGTGATGGTTTGCAGGTTGCGCAATGGGGGTCACGGGTCACGGCTGAGGGCCGTGACCATTTCCTTGTATGGGTCACGGCTTTAGACCGTGACCATCCCTCATTCGAGCAGTGGTGGGGTTTGCAGGTTGCGCACTGGGGGTCACGGCTCTGGGCCGTGACGAGGTTCAATCGAGCAGCAGTTCATTTAAGGGTCGCGCATGGTGGGTCACGGTGGTTGGCCGTGACCAGGTTCAGTCCTTAAAAAAAATAATCGCGCCTCCCTCATTTCATTTCTGTCGATCGAGGTCAGTGTCTAAAGCCCTAGGCGATTTGTGCGATTTCCATCCTTGAGATTTCGGCTCAGAAAGGTATTGTGTGTTTATTTGTGCGATTTCCATCCCTCATTTCGATTCTCGTGCATTTCGATTCTCATTGTGTTAGTATATGTGTGTATATGTGTGTGTATGTATAGATTTATGTGTGTGTATGTATAGATTTGTATATATGTGTGTGTATGTATAGATTTATGTTTATATGTGTGTGTGTATGTATAGATTTGTATATATGTGTGTGTATGTATAGATTTATGTTTATATGTATGTGTGTATGTGTGTTTATGTGTGTAAATACAAACAAATTGTATTTTATTTCAATAAACCCTAGACATTTTATTTCAATAAACCCTAGACATTGTATTGGGATTTTTTTTTTTGACAAAATATTATTCAAAATATAACCCTAGACATTATATTTTTTTTGACAAAATATTATTAAATGGATTCTTAATAAGTAAAAAAAAAAATTACATCTACCTCGTGGGATTTTATAGGGGGTTATATGCGTGCCATCATACTATATTGGGGGTTATATGCATGTCGTGTTGGATACTATGTTGAATTTATTGAATTGATACTAGTGTCGATAAATGTATATGTTATAAAATTTGTTGGATACTACTTTTCTCAGGAAAAATGAGGCACGGTGATAAATACTGTCAACAAGAGTGGGACAGGTTGCAATTAGACCGCACACATAACTCTTTTATTAGCGTGCGTCATATAGAGGGTACTCCTATTTATAGGTACGGAAATAAAAAGATCGAACAATTTAACTACCTTATAAATCATGGATTTGATATCCAGCAAGATTACTTGTTCGATCGTATTCTATTTTCTCTACCAGAAAACTGGGATGACGTTATACAAAATATATTTCACACACATAATCCCGACATAGCCCTGACCTTGGTTACGTTGTTGGAGAAGGCGGAAAAAAAAATCCACCCGTTATGGATACAACTGCGTACAGAGAGCATTGACATAGACTGTGATGTCTCGCGCCACATGCACGTAAAATTGAATCTTGCCAACAAGTTGAGAAATAGGGGATTCCGAGTTCATGTCACTGACATCTACACATCAATCATAGATACCCTTCCTTCTAGTTGGCCACGTGCAAAAATTTATAGGTTCTTAAAAACTAATACCGAATGGATGGAGATCAGACACATTGAACTTATTCTAAAGTCTTACTTTGAAAAGGTATCTATCTATCTATTTATATATCTAAAACTAATTAAGCTTGATTAATTAGTTATAATTTCATATTACTATAATTATTTAGTCACTCATATTTTTTAATTTTTGTAGATAATGTCGAGAGGAAACAACCCTAGGGTACCAAGTGCCGATGTGACACCACAACGAGGTTCACCATCTTCTGCAGAACCCGAATTCTCAACACCAATGGCTGAGCAATTCACAACTCCACCAATGGTTCACTCCTCACCAAGTCCAACCCCAAGTGCTCCTACACCCCAATCCGGCACTCCCGTTGCTTTAACGCCCCAATCCAACACTCATGATGCCTCCCGCTCAAATGAAAAGAAGCCTATTGGATTCTCCCTTCTCGGGAATAACCCGATGGGTGATAGGAGTGACGTGCTGAACTTTAAAGCCCGGTGTTTGTCGCTGGGAAAAATGAACGTGGGAGTCGGTGGACCAGATAATTGGAACCTTGTTGATCAATCTGTCAAAGATGACATATATAACCAACTTTGCAAGCATTTCTCATTTCCTGACCGTTCCAAGAATAAGGTTCTATCTCGGGTTGCTGAAGGATTGAGGACATACAGGAGAAACCTTCGGAAGAAACATTTCCCGAAAGAGGTAGCGAGCTCCGATATTTTGGCTTTGAAAGAGAAAGTGCCTCCCAATGTTGAAATGCCGGTGGATCAGTGGAATAAGTTTTTGGAGAATGAGGCGAAGGAAAACAAGTTGGTCCAGAGGGAGCAAAACAAAAAAAATAGGGCACAAAAAACTGATATCCATAGGCTGGGATCCAAATCATATGAGGATTTGAAGAATGAATGGGAGAGTAGGACAAAAGATGGTCCAGATGCCGGTAAAAACCCAAATCGATCCAACTTATTCCTTCATGCTCGACGGGACAAAGATAATAAATTCCCCCTGCAGTTGGCTAAGACACTGGAATCAATAGAGGCCATCAGCAGTCAATCAGATTCGTGCCCTACTGATGACTTTGACCTTGAAAATGATGCCCTGACTAAGACCTTTGGAAAGGACAAAAGGGGGAGGACGAGAGGCGTTGGCTCACATATGCCAAAAACAAAACTTCAACACATTGCACCTCTTGTGGACGAGCTATCTTCGGTCAAGAATTATATCTCATCCCAAAAGGAGCACCAACAGAAGACCGATGGGGATGTCCATGACCTTAAAAATTCCCTGGGATTATTGAACAATCAAATTGGGAAACTTGTGAATCTTATTGAAAGTTATAGGCCCCCAATGCCTCCTCAAGATTTCACACATCCTTCCCCTCCAACATTCCCCTCTCAAATGCCTCATCCTCCAATCACGGGGCTCGGATCATCGTCAACAGCTCACGGTGACTATGGCGAAGAGTACTATATCAAGGACATGAGCAATTCGAGGTTTGTTGGCGTGTGCATACTCATCTCCAGGGAAAGGGGGACTCTAGTACATCGCCGACCTTTGGAGAAGGGTGAGGCTAAAATAATGGTCGATGAAATATACAACGGCTGCGGAGATGTACCTGTGTACGTTAACAGCGGGGATGGGATGGAATTGAGGAATTATGCAAAATCTTTTATTACTTGGCCACTTTATCTGTTGGCCAAGGTTTAATAATATTTTCTTTCGTTTCAGTTGTAATAATTTTTTTTTGTTTTAGTTGTAAGAATATTGGTTTTGCTTCAGTTGTAAGAATATTGGTTTTGTTTCAGTTGTAAGAATATTGGTTTTGTTTCGTATGGAATGATATTTTTTTTGTTTCAGTCGTAAGAATATTCTTTCTGTTTCAGTTGTAATAATATTTTTTAACCTATTACCACAGGACTGAAATTTGAAGATTATTACATGGATTTCCCACAATACAAAGAGTGGATGGGAGAGACTAACCGGATATCAATTAATCATGTAAAGGGCGTTTATGAATTTGTTAAATATGCTTCCAAAAATCTTAAAAGTGAGAAGATTCCGTGTCCGTGCACTCATTGTATTAACGGAAAATATAAGTCATTGGAAGTTGTTGAGTTGCATTTACTAAAGTGGGGAATCTGTCAAGACTATATAATATGGACATACCATGGTGAAAAAGTTGTACCTTATGTTCCAGAAGAATTACCGGGAGCCGACCGTGTAACGGAACCTCAAGGAGTAGAAGTGGTACATGATTCACCAACACATCGTCCATTGACCGACTTAATTGATGATGCTTACGGACTCCACAACCAACAAAACCACCAACCTATGGATACAAATAATGTGCATTATGACCAAGTAAATGAACAAATTGATGCTGAACTACTAGGAGATCGGGAATACATACGGTTGAAAGCAGATGCGGCTAGACCGTTGTATAAAGATTGCGATGAAGATCACTCGGTATTATATGCAATGATTGGTTTGCATAATTTGAAGAGTCAATTTGGTTTGTCTGGAAACAGCGTAACCGGAATTCTTAAGTGGGTTAAAGAAATTCTCCCAAAAGAGAACATGTTACCAGACAATTATCCTACCATGAAGAAGAGTTTGAAGGGTTTAGGTTTGAAATACAAATCTATTCATGCTTGCAAGTATGATTGCATATTGTACCGGAATGAGCACGAAGAGAAGGATGAATGTCCTGTATGCAGTGAGCCTAGATATATGGTTTGTGAGAATGGAAATGACAAACATGCAAAAAATCGCAAGTGCTCGCAAGTCCCACAAAAGGTTTTGAAATATTTTCCACTTGGGCCACGGTTAAAACGTTTTTTTACTGTACCGTGGATAGCGGAGGCCATGACATGGCATGCTCGATGCGAGGTGGGTGGGAATTTGATGCGTCATCCGGTTGATTCACTCATCTGGCAAATTTCAAATGCACAACACCATGAATTTGCAAAGGAACCGCGCAACGTTCGTCTTGCAATCTCAACCGATGGGTTTAACCCTTTCGGTAATTTAAGTACTAGTCAGAGTTATTGGCCAGTTCTTATGGCGCCTTTAAGTCTTCCTCCGACGTTATGCATGAGAAAGGAGTTCACATTGTTATCTCTGTTGATACCCGGGCCTAAGGCTCCCAGTGATGATATTGATATATTCTTAGCACCATTAATCGAAGAACTTAAAGAGTTGTGGGATAAAGGCGTGACGGCGTTCGATTCTCATAAGGGTGAAGAGTTCACACTTAAAGCAATGGTGATGTGGGCGATCCACGATCTTCCTGCTTATGGGACCTTGTCCGGTTGTAATGTTCATGGTTATTATGGATGTCCCATATGTGGGGAGGAAACTGAAGCCTGTTGGTTAAAACATAGTGGTAAGTTGAGTTACACGGGTCATCGTAGATTTCTGCCGACCAGTCACCCTTTTAGGAACGACAAGTCTAACTTTTTGCCTGTCGGTCACGAGCGAAGAACGGCACCTAGTCGACTTTCTGGTCAGCAAATTGAGGAGAAGGCGGTGGCTGCGACTGCGGGGAATAGGTATGTAGGCAAACACCCCCAGTTTGTAAACCTGAAGCGTAAAGCTAGGGAGGATCCGAACGACCCTAGTAAAGCGAAGCCATGGTCCAGGCGATCAATATTTTTTGATTTACCGTATTGGAAAGATCATCGTGTAAGGCATATAATTGATGTGATGCACACAGAGAAGAATGTTGCAGAACATTTGATAGGAACATGTCTGGGTGGATCTCATTCCAAAGATGGAGAGCGTGCCCGCCGAGATCTACAGGATATGAAAATAAAGAAGAGACTGTGGTTAAAAAATGATCCAACGACAGGAAGAATTTCTATCCCCCCCACTGCTTTCACTTTGACTACTAGTGAGAAGAAGATCCTCTTAGACACGTTGTTCAACTTGAAGACTCCAACCGGTTATTCTGGTAATTTACGTAGGGTAGTAAACTACCAAGCAAATGACTTGAAACAGTGCAAGTCTCACGACTGGCACGTAATCATCCAATTAATCCCGTTGTTATTTCGGCATTGCTTCTCTGAACACAAAGATCTCCGTCGGGCAATTATGCAAATCAGTTTGTGTTTTACCCTACTTTGTGCAAAAGTGGTAAACAGAAGACACATTAAAGCTGCGAAATCAACTTTAGCCGAGGCAGTTTGTGTGTTAGAGAAATATTTTCCTCCGTCATTCTTCGATATCAGTATCCACCTGCTTGTGCATTTATGCGATGAAGCTTTATTATGTGGTCCCGTGAGGTATCGTTGGATGTATCCTTTTGAGCGCTTGATGAAAACCTTCAAAGATTATGTAAAGAATACACGGTATATTGGAGGGTCAATTGCTGAAGAATACGTAACGGTGGAATCATCGCTATACGCTAGGGAACATATGCCAGAACAAGAGGTGAGGAGGTTTAATCCTCGTGGAGAACGAGTGATAGAGGAACCTGACGAGTTTGAGGACGAATTATCGTTTGGGAACCCTAAAGAGGTGAAACTCACAAACCTACAATACGAGCAAGCAACTCGTCATGTCTTCGAATCGCAAGATGAAGTCCAAGACTGGAGACAGTGAGTATCTACTGAATTCTTCTTCTTTGATTATATGTATTTTTTATTTTATGATCTAAACTCTATAATTTTTCGGTAGGAAGTACGAGAACGAAATTATCCAAAATCAAAGGAGAAATTGGACGACAACTGACTTTAGGGCATGGGTGTCAAAAGAGGTACTTTTCACATCTTATGTGTGCGGTTATTTATTCATGTGTGGTAAAAACATGCCCTAATACAAATTCATTAATAAATGCAGCTTCTAAAAAGAGGTGATGTCTCTTCCAGACTTGCACGCCTAGCAAAAGGTCCTAGTTTTCGTGCAAAAGAGTTTAAGAAATTCCGCACCAACGGTTTTGATTTCATTTCATATCCATATGAGGAAAAGCTTTTGACGCAAAACAGTGGAATATCAATTTCTGCCTTGACCACCTGTATCGCTAGCAAAAGTGATAAAAATCCAAAGAATACGGTGCTAACCTATTATGGGATAATTCAACAAATCCTAGAACTTGATTACTTGGATTTCACAGAAACCGTATTCTATTGTGATTGGGTAAAGGTGGAGGATACAACGAATGCTTGCAAAGTTGATCCCGACTCCAAACTTATTATGGTAGATTTATCAAAGCTGAAGACTAAAGACCGCATAGTCGACGAGCCTTTTATTTGTGCCTTTCAGAATGTAAAGAAGGTATTCTACTCGAAGTGCATAAACGATGGCAATTGGTCTATTGTTGTGCATGCACCAAAGGGTATGACTACTGAAGTAGACGCATTAAAGGCTCCAAAAGAGTTCCAGTCAGCTCTTGATGACAACCCTAATTTGAAGGATCTTTTAGTTGATTTAGAGGAAGATTGAGTATCAAAATATTATTTTATCCTCATCAATCTTATTTGTATCCTATTATGATATTGACATTGTATTAGCACTTTACATTAATTTATGAATTTCATCTACTTTTAAGTGTAATGTCCCGCTATTTTTTGGTTCTACCATTTTTTTAATTGAACATAACTGTTTGCAAAAAATTCATTATTTTTTCACTGTCATAGGATACATTGATGTTGGGGTCGAACTACTATCAAACATAATCTGAAATTGCATCGCTGCTGGCATAGAGAAGGTTCTGATTGGCGTTGGGTGTAACAAAATATCCAGGTAATGGATAGACCTATGATGAACTTTATTTTAAGGTTAAATATGCATTGATTCAATTTTTTAATTATTTTGGGTTTGGATAACTTTTGAACACGTAAAACAGCCTTAAAATAGCCATCGAACGGTGAAAACGTAAAACACCCACAAAACGGTCCCGCAAGAGTCACGAACATCTCGCACGGGACCAATGTAAGTCGTAGGAACCGACCGTGTAGTCACGGCGCTCCCGGCTTGTGTGTGTGCGTGTGTGCATGTTTGTGTGTGTGCGCGTGTGAGTGGGAAAGGGGGGAGGGGATGGGCAGGGGGCGCGTGTGTGCGTGTGTGCATGTTTGTGTGTGTGCGCGCGTGTGAGTGGGAAGGGGGGAGGGGACGGGCAGGGGGCGCGCGCGTGTGTGTGTGCGTGTGCGTGTGTGTGTGTGTGTGTGTGTGTTTGTGTGTGTGTGTGTGTGTGTGTGTGTGAGTGGGGAAGGGGGGAGGGGACGCGGCATGTATGCATATATGCATATGCATATATGTAGTGAGAGTGTGCGTGCGTGCGTGCGTGTGTTTGTGTGCGCGTGTGAGTGTGTGCATATTGGTGATAAAATCCAAAATAATTTGAAGCACTTCCTCCTTTTTCAACAGTCCACACAAGCTCCAGATTTTTTAAGCCACTTTGCATCGAAACGAGATGTGTTTGATAGATTCCATCTCCTGGCCCTACGGGAGGAGATTTTTCCGCTGGGAATTGTGGGGACTCACACGTCCACCCAGATGTTCACGCACTCACCATTGCCAATACGCCATCTTAGACCTGATTAAAGAAGATCATTGCCTTCCATAAGACTGCTCCACACCTTAGATGGTCTGTGGCCCGTTTTTGCTTCTAAGAACAAACAATTAGGGAAGTAAATATTTTTGAGGATTTTAGAACACAAGGAATTAAGGTTTTTCATAATTCTCCAGCACATGTTTGCAAGCAAACCTCGGTTAAAACTTTTGAAATCTCTAAATCCCATCCCCCCCTCCACCTTGGGAAAAACTACCGTATCCCAACTAATCCAGTATATACCATTTTTATCCTGGCAGCCCCTCTACCAAAATTTTCTGACATGGGATGTGAGGCTATTACATAATTTTTTTCGGGAGTAAAATGCAGGGCATGGCAAAGGTGGGGATTGCGTGCGTGCGTGCGTGTGTTTGTGTGCGCGTGTGAGTGTGTGCGTGCGTGTGCTTGTGTGGACTGTTGAAAAAGGAGGAAGTGCATATATATGCATATATATGCAGTGCTGCATATATATGCATATATATGCAGTGCTGCATATATATGCATATATATGCTGCATATATATGCAGTGCTGCATATATATGCATATATATGCAGTGCTGCATATATATGCATATATATGCTGCATATATATGCATATATATGCATATATATGCAGCACTGCATATATATGCATATATATGCCAACTGCTGCATATATATGCTGCCCACCCCAGCCCACCTGCTGCCGTAACCGCCCCCTATGCAAACACCCTGACCTGACCGCCTTCGCACCCACCCTCCCTCCATCGCCTGAAACTTGCGCCCACCTTACCCCTGCCGACGCACCTCCCGAGCCCAAAAAAATAACCCCCCAGCCTGCATCTGACCCAGGACAGCCTCCCGAAATCCCCCCAACCACTTCCGACCCCTTCGCAGCTCCCCGGCCTTCTTCCAATGGCAGCCCCTACCTTCATGTCCCCGGAAAATACCCATATTCCGGCAGATCTGCCCCAGACCCTAACCAGCTCGTTCACACCTCTCATCCACAAACTCCCGTCCCTCAACCTAGCCCAATTCAGCCCCTACACTACACAGCCCCCAATCCCGCTAATTCTTTTTAGGGGTCCACCTCATTTCACCCACCCGACCCCCAAAATGATCCACATCCTTTTACGGGTTTCATACCTACTTCAAACCCCCACCCGACCTCCTATTTCCATCCTTCCACCCCATTTCACCCACCCTTATCATTTACCCGCACCACTTTTACCCCAAATCCTCGAACCGATGTACATCCCCAACCCCTCGTTACAGCCATTAACCTCGCAACCCTAAACCACCTCAAAATAGCCCCCGAACGGCCCCGTGGGTGGCACCAACACCTCCCACGGGACCAACGTAACTCGTGGGAACCGACCCCGCAGCCGCGGGTGTCCCGGTTTGAGAGTACGACGGTAATTTGCGTATTTCCACACTTAGGCTTAAAAACATGGCGTTAGAGGGTGAGAACTCGAAACAACCCCCGAACGGCCCCGTGGGTGGCACCAACACCTCCCACGGGACCAACGTAACTCGTAGGAACTGACCCCGCAGCCGCGGGTGTCCCGGTTTGAGAGTACGACGGTAATTTGCTTATTTCTACACTTAGGCTTAACATGGCGTTAGAGGGTGAAAACTCGAAACAGCTCCCGAACGGCCCCGTGGGTGGCACTAACACCTCCCACGGGACCAACGTAACTCGTGGGAACGGACGCCGCAGCCGCGGGTGTCCCGGTTTGAGAGTACGACGGTAATTTGCTTATTTCCACACTTAGGCTTAAAAACATGGCGTTAGAGGGTGAGAACTCGAAACAGCCCCCGAACGGCCCCGTGGGTGGCACCAACACCTCCCACGGGACCAACGTAACTCGTGGGAACGGACCCCGCAGCCGCGGGTGTCCCGGTTTGAGAGTACGACGGTAATTTGCTTATTTCCACACTTAGGCTTAAAAACATGGCGTTAGAGGGTGAGAACTCGAAACAGCCCCCGAACGGCCCCGTGGGTGGCACCAACACCTCCCACGGGACCAACGTAACTCGTAGGAACTGACCCCGCAGCCGCGGGTGTCCCGGTTTGAGAGTACGACGGTAATTTGCTTATTTCCACACTTAGGCTTAAAAACATGGCGTTAGAGGGTGAGAACTCGAAACAGCCCCCGAACGGCCCCGTGGGTGGCACCAACACCTCCCACGGGACCAACGTAACTCGTGGGAACGGACCCCGCAGCCGCGGGTGTCCCGGTTTGAGAGTACGACGGTAATTTGCTTATTTCCACACTTAGGCTTAAAAACATGGCGTTAGAGGGTGAGAACTCGAAACAGCCCCCGAACGGCCCCGTGGGTGGCACCAACACCTCCCACGGGACCAACGTAACTCGTAGGAACTGACCCCGCAGCCGCGGGTGTCCCGGTTTGAGAGTACGACGGTAATTTGCTTATTTCTACACTTAGGCTTAACATGGCGTTAGAGGGTGAAAACTCGAAACAGCCCCCGAACGGCCCCGTGGGTGGCACCAACACCTCCCACGGGACCAACGTAACTCGTGGGAACGGACCCCGCAACCGCGGGTGTCCCGGTTTGAGAGTACGACGGTAATTTGCTTATTTCCACACTTAGGCTTAAAAACATGGCGTTAGAGGGTGAGAACTCGAAACAGCCCCCGAACGGCCCCATGGGTGGCACCAACACCTCCCACGGGACCAACGTAACTCGTAGGAACTGACCCCGCAGCCGCGGGTGTCCCGGTTTGAGAGTACGACGGTAATTTGCTTATTTCTACACTTAGGCTTAACATGGCGTTAGAGGGTGAAAACTCGAAACAGCCCCCGAACGGCCCCGTGGGTGGCACTAACACCTCCCACGGGACCAACGTAACTCGTGGGAACGGACCCCGCAGCCGCGGGTGTCCCGGTTTGAGAGTACGACGGTAATTTGCTTATTTCCACACTTAGGCTTAAAAACATGGCGTTAGAGGGTGAGAACTCGAAACAGCCCCCGAACGGCCCCGTGGGTGGCACCAACACCTCCCACGGGACCAACGTAACTCGTAGGAACTGACCCCGCAGCCGCGGGTGTCCCGGTTTGAGAGTACGATGATAATTTGCTTATTTCCACACTTAGGCTTAAAAACATGGCGTTAGAGGGTGAGAACGCGAAACAGCCCCCGAACGGCCCCGTGGGTGGCACCAACACCTCCCACGGGACCAACGTAACTCGTGGGAACGGACCCCGCAGCCGCGGGTGTCCCGGTTTGAGAGTACGACGGTAATTTGCTTATTTCCACACTTAGGCTTAAAAACATGGCGTTAGAGGGTGAGAACTCGAAACAACCCCCGAACGGCCCCGTGGGTGGCACCAACACCTCCCACGGGACCAACGTAACTCGTAGGAACTGACCCCGCAGCCGCGGGTGTCCCGGTTTGAGAGTACGACGGTAATTTGCTTAATTCTACACTTAGGCTTAACATGGCGTTAGAGGGTGAAAACTCGAAACAGCCCCCGAACGGCCCCGTGGGTGGCACTAACACCTCCCACGGGACCAACGTAACTCATGGGAACGGACCCCGCAGCCGCGGGTGTCCCGGTTTGAGAGTACGACGGTAATTTGCTTATTTCCACACTTAGGCTTAAAAACATGGCGTTAGAGGGTGAGAACTCGAAACAGCCCCCGAACGGCCCCGTGGGTGGCACCAACACCTCCCACGGGACCAACGTAACTCGTGGGAACGGACCCCGCAGCCGCGGGTGTCCCGGTTTGAGAGTACGACGGTAATTTGCTTATTTCCACACTTAGGCTTAAAAACATGGCGTTAGAGGGTGAGAACCCGAAACAGCCCCCGAACGGCCCCGTGGGTGGCACCAACACCTCCCACGGGACCAACGTAACTCGTGGGAACGGACCCCGCAGCCGCGGGTGTCCCGGTTTGAGAGTACGACGGTAATTTGCTTATTTCCACACTTAGGCTTAAAAATATGGCGTTAGAGGGTGAGAACTCGAAACAGCCCCCGAACGGCCCCGTGGGTGGCACCAACACCTCCCACGGGACCAACGTAACTCGTAGGAACTGACCCCGCAGCCGCGGGTGTCCCGGTTTGAGAGTACGACGGTAATTTGCTTATTTCCACACTTAGGCTTAAAAACATGGCGTTAGAGGGTGAGAACTCGAAACAGCCCCCGAACGGCCCCGTGGGTGGCACCAACACCTCCCACGGGACCAACGTAACTCGTAGTAACTGACCCCGCAGCCGCGGGTGTCCCGGTTTGAGAGTACGACGGTAATTTGCTTATTTCTACACTTAGGCTTAAAAACATGGCGTTAGAGGGTGAAAACTCGAAACAGCCCCCGAACGGCCCCGTGGGTGGCACTAACACCTCCCACGGGACCAACGTAACTCGTGGGAACGGACGCCGCAGCCGCGGGTGTCCCGGTTTGAGAGTACGACGGTAATTTGCTTATTTCCACACTTAGACTTAAAAACATGGCGTTAGAGGGTGAGAACTCGAAACAGCCCCCGAACGGCCCCGTGGGTGGCACCAACACCTCCCACGGGACCAACGTAACTCGTAGTAACTGACCCCGCAGCCGCGGGTGTCCCGGTTTGAGAGTACGACGGTAATTTGCTTATTTCTACACTTAGGCTTAACATGGCGTTTGAGGGTGAAAACTCGAAACAGCCCCCGAACGGCCCCGTGAGTGGCACTAACACCTCCCACGGGACCAACGTAACTCGTGGGAACGGACGCCGCAGCCGCGGGTGTCCCGGTTTGAGAGTACGACGGTAATTTGCTTATTTCCACACTTAGACTTAAAAACATGGCGTTAGAGGGTGAGAACTCGAAACAGCCCCCGAACGGCCCCGTGGGTGGCACCAACACCTCCCACGGGACCAACGTAACTCGTGGGAACGGACCCCGCAGCCGCGGGTGTCCCGGTTTGAGAGTACGACGGTAATTTGCTTATTTCCACACTTAGGCTTAAAAACATGGCGTTAGAGGGTGAGAACTCGAAACAGCCCCCGAACGGCCCCGTGGGTGGCACCAACACCTCCCACGGGACCAACGTAACTCGTAGGAACTGACCCCGCAGCCGCGGGTGTCCCGGTTTGAGAGTACGACGGTAATTTGCTTATATCTACACTTAGGCTTAACATGGCGTTAGAGGGTGAAAACTCGAAACAGCCCCCGAACGGCCCCGTGGGTGGCACTAACACCTCCCACGGGACCAACGTAACTCGTGGGAACGGACGCCGCAGCCGCGGGTGTCCCGGTTTGAGAGTACGACGGTAATTTGCTTATTTCCACACTTAGGCTTAAAAACATGGCGTTAGAGGGTGAGAACTCGAAACAGCCCCCGAACGGCCCCGTGGGTGGCACCAACACCTCCCACGGGACCAACGTAACTCGTAGGAACTGACCCCGCAGCCGCGGGTGTCCCGGTTTGAGAGTACGATGATAATTTGCTTATTTCCACACTTAGGCTTAAAAACATGGCGTTAGAGGGTGAGAACGCGAAACAGCCCCCGAACGGCCCCGTGGGTGGCACCAACACCTCCCACGGGACCAACGTAACTCGTGGGAACGGACCCCGCAGCCGCGGGTGTCCCGGTTTGAGAGTACGACGGTAATTTGCTTATTTCCACACTTAGGCTTAAAAACATGGCGTTAGAGGGTGAGAACTCGAAACAACCCCCGAACGGCCCCGTGGGTGGCACCAACACCTCCCACGGGACCAACGTAACTCGTAGGAACTGACCCCGCAGCCGCGGGTGTCCCGGTTTGAGAGTACGACGGTAATTTGCTTAATTCTACACTTAGGCTTAACATGGCGTTAGAGGGTGAAAACTCGAAACAGCCCCCGAACGGCCCCGTGGGTGGCACTAACACCTCCCACGGGACCAACGTAACTCGTGGGAACGGACCCCGCAGCCGCGGGTGTCCCGGTTTGAGAGTACGACGGTAATTTGCTTATTTCCACACTTAGGCTTAAAAACATGGCGTTAGAGGGTGAGAACTCGAAACAGCCCCCGAACGGCCCCGTGGGTGGCACCAACACCTCCCACGGGACCAACGTAACTCGTGGGAACGGACCCCGCAGCCGCGGGTGTCCCGGTTTGAGAGTACGACGGTAATTTGCTTATTTCCACACTTAGACTTAAAAACATGGCGTTAGAGGGTGAGAACTCGAAACAGCCCCCGAACGGCCCCGTGGGTGGCACCAACACCTCCCACGGGACCAACGTAACTCGTGGGAACGGACCCCGCAGCCGCGGGTGTCCCGGTTTGAGAGTACGACGGTAATTTGCTTATTTCCACACTTAGGCTTAAAAACATGGCGTTAGAGGGTGAGAACTCGAAACAGCCCCCGAACGGCCCCGTGGGTGGCACCAACACCTCCCACGGGACCAACGTAACTCGTAGGAACTGACCCCGCAGCCGCGGGTGTCCCGGTTTGAGAGTACGACGGTAATTTGCTTAATTCTACAATTAGGCTTAACATGGCGTTAGACGGTGAAAACTCGAAACAGCCCCCGAACGGCCCCGTGGGTGGCACTAACACCTCCCACGGGACCAACGTAACTCGTGGGAACGGACGCCGCAGCCGCGGGTGTCCCGGTTTGAGAGTACGACGGTAATTTGCTTATTTCCACACTTAGGCTTAAAAACATGGCGTTAGAGGGTGAGAACTCGAAACAGTCCCCGAACGGCCCCGTGGGTGGCACCAACACCTCCCACGGGACCAACGTAACTCGTAGGAACTGACCCCGCAGCCGCGGGTGTCCCGGTTTGAGAGTACGATGATAATTTGCTTATTTCCACACTTAATTTTTATATTTCTACTTGGTTACTGATAATTTTAACTCATATATGCAATTTTTCAGCTTAATTAATTTTTTTGTAAAATTACTTGGTTACTGATACTTTTATTTTTTGTATCCTATCATTTGTAGGATTTTTGCGCGTGGATCAAATGAAGGAGGCAATGTTTTACAACATGATGATTATTTATATGTTGTGGACATTCAGGATAATGTTTTTTATGTGTTATAGCCGTGCAGGCTTTTATTGTTTAGTTTTATGGCCGTGCGGGCTTTTATAATTTGATTGTTGAATTTTGTAGCCGTGCGGGCTTTATAATAAGCAGGTTTTTCATTTACAGGTTTTGGAATGTCAAGAAAATAGAGGAAACTCTGCCCAATTTTTTTTTGGTCTGTGAATTATTAAGACGTGTAATATTTTTATGTTTGTATATATATTTGTTTATTAACAACATTCTCAATTCGCAATTTGTGATTTTTTTTTATTGTTTTGCCTATAATAAATATTTGTAACACCTCGTAGCAACCGATGATGCACTCACAGGAACCCCAATTTTAGGATTGGGCAAAAAAAAATACATTTTTTTTAAATTACAGATAAATATGGTCATGGACTTTGTCCATGACCATTTTTACTTTTTTTTGTCGCGCTTAAAAATGGTCGCGGCCAAAGTCCGCGACCATTTTTTTTATTTTTTGTCACGGTAATGGGTCGCGGACTAGGGCCGCGACCAATTTTTTTTAATTTTTTTTTGTCACACACATGGGTCGCGGCCAAAGTCCGCGACCAATTTGTCACGGTCGTGGGTCATGGACAAGGACCGTGACCAATTTTTTTAATTTTTTTTTGTCACGCACATGGGTCGCGGACTTTGGCCGCGACCAATTTGTCACGGTTGTGGGTCATGGACAAGGGCCGCGACCAATTTTTTTAATTTTTTTTTGTCACGCACATGGGTCGCGGACTTTGGCCGCGACCAATTTGTCACGGTTATGGGTCACGGATTAGAGCCGCGACCTATCACGGCATGGGTCACGGCCTAAGTCCGCGACCATCTGCCGTGACCCCTCTCGGCCGTGACCATTTTTTGGTCACGGACTTGGGCCGCGACCCACGAAAATGGTCACGCCCGAAATGGTCACGGCCCAAGTCCGCGACCCACAGGTTTGGTCAGGGATTTTGGCCGTGACCAATCGCCAGTTTTGGTGTAGTGTTAGTTGGGGCATTAGGGGAAGTAGCTTGGTTCAGATAAGACTAGAATGTTCTGTCCGGGAACCATTAGTAGTGGCCAGGGTGAATAGCAAGGATGTTTGCGAGAGTTCCACCTTAGATGAGGGTAGTGCATTCTGTATGATAAGATGGTGTAGTGTGGTATTAACCCTAGATTCGGGTGTGTAAATTGAGCTTGTGATACTATCGATAATATTATAGTAAGTGTATCTATATGACTTCCATGATAGGGAAGTTCTATATTTTTCCTTCACTCGTTATAAGGCGAGTGATGATATTTTAAAAGTATATGTGTGATATATGCTACTCGTATTATATATATTATACGAGTGGGAATATTCTTAGTTTGGTTGAGCGATAACAAGCGAATAAATTACGAGGCCATCGTATTTGTAGTTCCAAAATGGAACTAGTTGTTCTATAATATCTCACTTGGATACAGGATTGAGACTTTATAGAGATCGTTTAAGGTATATAAGAATTTTTCATTTTTTTATTTTATTTTGCATGTATGATGTTTCCTTATCTTCACGACCAACAAAGTTAAGTAGTAATGCATTGGAGGGGTTCCTTGTTTGGATTTTGCTTTGCGAGACGCTCCACGTGTGACCTTAATGATGCTGGAAGTGGAGAGATGTTGTATTTTCTTTCTTTCGTTCTTTTTTCTTTCTGTTGGTAGAATGTTAGGTTGGAAGGTTTAGCCGAGAATCACGTGATTGAGTGATTAAAGGGCTAAGTTAAAGTGCGAGATAGAAGCACTGTATATAGTTCTCTCCTCTGATCGATGTGAGGGAGACTTGGATAAGAAAGTCAAATTGAGACTTATAATTATGCCTTGATGAGAAGGCCATTTAAAAAGATGTATGTATATTTGGGATAAAGCATTGGTGGCATTCTACAGAAAGTAAATGCCCGATTAGTTAAATTTTCAGTTATTTGAAATGGTAAGACATAGAAGTAGAAGCGCATTATTAGTATTACGAGTTAGAACTTTAGCGGTACCAATCACATGTCTTAGACTGTTATATCTTGATGACCAACGATGCGAGGTAGTAGTGTAACGGGAGGGTTCCTTATTTGGATTTCGCTTTGGCGAGACGTCCAACGCATGAAACCAAGTGAATGTCGAAAGTTGGGAAAGGTCTTGGACTCTAGGGATATAATTAGGATAATACTTATACCACTCGATTAGGATGTATATCGACCTTAGGATTATTAGGACGTAAGGCCCTTAAGGCATGTGACGTTGATTTAGGAAGGCTGTAGGGAGTTGACCACGAGTAGGTTTGTGGGTTAACTCTAAGAGGGATTAGGTCCCTAAAAATAATAAGTATAAGATCTCAAGTGATTCAGAATGTTAGGCCGAGGTGAGGCCTCTCTTAGGAAGAAAGTTACGTTGGTAACTTAGCTTTCGGGGAGTCAAAAGGATGAGCTGACTTTTACTCCTGCACTCGTGTTATTAAGACCGAGAGTGGATTTAACGAACGAGTCTCTGACAGGAACGGGGAGTATCAATACTGGAGCATGGACCCATTGTTTATGCATCTCACAAACTTAAACCCTATGAGAAGTATTATCCCACGCTTGATGAAGAGTTCATAGCGGTAGTATTCGCCTTAAAGAAATGGAGGCACTGCTTTCTGGGCAGGAAATTTGGTCTTTTTACGAGCAACAAGTTATAATAATATATTATTGGGGTGACAGAGTTGGTGTTTAAAGTTCGTAAAGGACTATCAATTGGATATTCCCTTTCGCTAAGGAAGTGCGAATGGGGTAATTGATGCGCCGAGTAGAAAACTCGTCCGAGAGATTAGTGAAGGCATGGATGGCCAAGTAGAACGAGCTTAACCTAGAGGACGTTATATCAAGAGTATTCATGTTCGTGATTTACCAATTCACCTACTAGTGTGAAGAGAGTAGTGTGGAGAGAGAAGGGTATATTCATGGACATTTTCCTTGAATGTCGGCACCTTAACGGTCATGATCCTACTTGAGTAAGTGTTGATTGTTTGACCAAATCGTTACTTTTCCGACCAATATGGGTGGGCTATTTATGGAGGAGTATGCCCAGCTCTTTATGGAGAAGTTGTGGAAATGTATGAGGTTCCTATCAAAATAGTATTGGGCTGAGATTAGACTTTTGTGTCAGAGTATTGGTAAAGTTTCCAGGAAAAAATGGGAACCAAGTGAAGTTGGGTACAATCTGCCACCCGTGAGTGGTTGAATGAACATATAAGTTTAACTTAATGCCGAAATACATACCTCGAATGTGCGCCTTAGGCTTAATGGAAGGATGGAACCGTTTGTGGCTTGATGTAGCTGCCTGAGTAGTTCGCATACTCATTGGATGGAACCAGCGATTTCGTGTACTTAGAGTGGTTCCGGAATATTTCTTAAATGATTGGGCTCTCTGACCCCTATACTTTTAAGTTCTATGCCAATGCGAATAGAAGTTAAGTAGTGTTGGGGTTAAATGATTAAGTGTTAGTATAGTTATCCCCGAGGAAGGGTATAATGTGATTCAGGAAGAAAGGCAACTTGTGCCGAGTTATGTAGGTATCTTCTTCCATTGTAGAAAGGTGGGATCGATAGTTCATGAGGAACGATTTGGTGCTATGTTAGAGAACGAAGAATGTAGACTAAGATCGAATAGTGACGACCTTAGTCCAAGTCCAATGGGGACGCCTAATTGCCGAGGAGTTTGTTAAGGATGATAGAACGATAGTTTAGAATAGTATACCCTTGATATGGTTATACTGTACGCCTGAAATTTGAGAGCAAAATTCCCTTTCTAGGGGGCGAGTATGTCACAACCCAGACTTTTAAGCGACTATTTTACATTATTTTGCCTGATGGGCTAATTTTATAAAATAGAGAAAGTTGGAGTAAATATTATTTTCTGTGAGTTAAGGGATAATATTTACTATGTTTTGCTTATTTACCGTTATGAGAAGGAAAATAGCATTATATTGTGTTTTATCGCGTCGTTGTATGTTAAGCGTCGGTTATGATTCATATTTAAATTGGAGTATAATTAATAAATTAAAATGAATTTGGAGCATAAAAAACATTGTACGTTACTCAGAATGCCAAAATAGGGGGTGCAGTTGGTTTTAGAATAGTCGAGATAGTTAAAATAAGTGCCAAGTTGTATTTTTGAGTTTCGGGCACTTTTGACGGGTTATGACTCAATTATGTAGTTACGAGTCATTTTAATGGTGTATTAATATTTAAAAGAGGGAAATTTATGTCTAAGACCCGTATAAGTCTTCCAACCCTTTTTATTTTTTTCCCATTCCTATGTTATAAGCCAAGAGAGAGACAGAGAGAGAAGAGAGAGTTGGGAGAAATGGAGAAAACAAGGAAAAATGGAAGATTGGGGCTGGAATCCATTGTTACCGGAAGAGAATCCGAGACTACAAACTCGAGCCAAGTTTCTTACTTGCTAGATCATGATTTAATGTGATAAATTGCATGTTTAGTTAGTTTTTGGAGATTTAACCCTTAAATGGGTTTTTGATGAATTTAGTGTTTAAACCCTTAATCTTGTAGTTTAATTTGAATTGAGGAAATAAATTAGTTAGTGATTGCGTAGGAATCATTTGGTGAAATTAGTTGTTGTTGTTGTTGAGATAAATTGAAAGATTTGGGTTTTGGGATTTTAGGGTTCATACAATCCGTAGCCCAAACTGGGCAAATCTGCAGGGCCGAATCGATTCGGCCTTAGGGAGAATAGATTCGGATAAGGGGAAGGTTACAGGTCTGGGTAAACCGAATCGATTCGGGTTGGGTCCGAACCGATTCGGCTAAGACTAAAAGTTAGTTTTACTCACCGAATCGATTCTCTTTTGGGCGAATCGATTCGCAATCAGGGGTGAATCGATTCGGCCCTAGGGTGAATTGATTCGGATGCCTTGTTTTTGTGAGATTTTTCTAATTTTGTTTTCGATCCTTTTCTTTTAGGTTCGAGGTTTAGGAACCTTCCTTTGGGAAGTAATAAAGGGTATTATAGGTTTATGTTAGGGAGTCTAATATCCTAGGCTAGCATGGGGTTAATTGGGCATATCCTAGGATAGTATGGGGTTATTTGGGATCATACTAAGGGTTAAATTATGGAGGTTAATATTTCGATTGATGTAGGAAGATTAACCTAAAATTAATAGAAGTTGAAGTGATAAAATGTTGAGACTTCTGGGAGAAAATTAATGAGGGAGACTCACTTGTCGATTGATGGCATTGTTTTGGACTCTTGGAGACTAGTGTGAGGATATTAGCACTTCGGGTCTTAGGTCATTAATAAAACATGACTTTAAAAATAAGAAATGCATATTCTAAAATTGGTATTTAATCATTGAGAATAAATGATTTTTGAGAATGTAAAATATGAATGTTTTCAAATGGAAAAAGAAAGGATTGTCATCAATGATAATTTATGTAAACACACCTCTCTAAATCGCTATCATAAGGGAAGTTGCGTGCGTAAGGTGAAGTCCCCTGGCTAATGAATGCAGGGTGAATATAGTCCTAGGCCATATGATCGGTTATTATATGTTTTTATGCGCTAGTGAGGAAATTTTGGGTGTGGTTATGACTCACTCGCAGGCATATGGCCGCTTCCCGACGTTTCGTTAGGATCCCAGGTTGTCTTGGTGATAGGCCCTGAAAGATGATAGCCATTTAGGGGCGCGCACAGTGGGAAAACCCGTACGGGCGGTCTTAGAAACGTTATATGATATGAAATATAAGTATTTTAATAATGTGGGACATTATTGTTGTTAAAGCATTTTATGATAATAAAATGGCTTTAAATACATTTCCTGGATGGAAGAAGGGAAATGGGATGTTATGAAACGGAAAAGCATTTTTAAGATAATAAAACTTGCTTTAAATATATTTCCTGGATAGAAGAAAGGAAATAGAGAGTTTTGAAATGAAATTGAATTGGTAAACATTTTGTAAAATGAATTGCCATATATATATGTTTTCCTAATGAGAATAAAACATGTGCCTTTAGATTGTGAATGGGTTTATTGATGTCTCCTTGAGTATATGTAGATGAGTTCTCCCATACTTATATGATCATTGAGCATTAGCATTGATATTGCACTAGAATGTGCTTCTAGATTGAGTGGTAAGGAATTTTATGATTTATTTGCGAGAGATATTCACGCTCATAACTGTCATGCATTTTAGTCACATGGTAATCATATCAAACCGGGCACTGACCCGTCTATATTTCTTTATTTTGCATGCAACTCTTTGTCCGTTCAGGTGCTGTACCGCAGGGACACCCGTATTGACCTCTCCATTCCTGTTGTCATGGAGATATAGCATTTTGTGGATGTTGTAGGATAATTGTTATAGACGCTTCTTCCCATTGTACTCTAGTTATGTTCAGTTCACTTATTCGGGCGTGTTGCCCATGCTTTGTACTCATTAATATATTGTGATATTGAATTGTAATACTCGGTGTAACTATTTATATTGGTCTGTTAACCGACAGCTTATTCGGTTATTAATTTATACATATTGTATTCTATTACTCGTTGATTTTTGGTATCCACTATTTTTGCAAATGGGATTGTCTAAGTGTTTTTCTTTTACTTGAAAATTTTAGGCAGTCCATTTTTTAAAATAATGGGTGGTTATCTTGTACTATTATTCTAATCGGCAGTGATGCTAAGAATGGACCATCTATGATTCGTGTGATTATTGGAGTATCGGGATGGCCACCTCTTATTTTAGTAGGCGGGTTATCACATCACGTATCCTAATTTTCTTTGTGCGGGAATGTTGGAACGGATTATAGGATATATGGATTGCACTCGTATTATCACACGAAATAGTCATTGTGCCTTGATAAATCCCATAATCTTTCAACACTTACTTCATCCATAAAAGTTGTGTGCAACGACTCCCGGTGGCTATATACTCGGCCTCCTTTGAGAACAAAGATATGGAGTTTTGTTAATTACTCAACTAAGATATAAGAGCACTCCTAAAGTAAAAAAAAACACCTGAGGTGCCCCTACAACTATCAACATCCTTGGTCCAATCGACATCCGAATAGGTGGACAAACAGTCATCAGTATAAAAAGAATATCAAATACCATAGAAAAGATTTTCACTCACATATTTGATATAACGTATAAGTGCGACCAAGTGAACTCTTTCGGGACGGTTGGTATCGCACACAAACTCCAACATTAAACACAATACTAGGATGACTAGTAGTCAAGTAGAGAAGACTATCTATCATGATCGTATAAGGTGAAAATCTCATTCTTCTCGTGTTGGCTCAATCTTGAGACAAACAATTTTTATTTATATGCTCTTGCATTTTTTTATTATTATTCAAATCTATTTTTTATATCTTAAATCATATTTTTCTATATTAATTTATTATATAAATTATTTTTTTTTAATAATCATTTGTTATGCTCGTGCATTTTTTATTTTTATTAAAATCAATTTTTTATATACCTTAAATCATATTTTCATATACTGATTTATATAAATTATTTTTTGATAAAAATAATTTTTGTGGGTGTACAATTTATTTTTGTCAAAATACATTTTCTTTTGTACTTTTTGTCAACAATTTCTATATTCTCATAATCCGAGTCTAGTTTTTTTGGGGTATCTTTTTTTTCGTATTTGACACGTTGGCTAAATTTTCTTAAAAAAATATATTCCGAATGTTTTTTTTGTTACATAATTTTGTAGTATCATTTTTTTATTTTTTTAATGTGTATTTTTTACGAGTGTTTAATTTTTTTTGTTAAATTATAACTTTTAATCAAACATGTGTGTTATTTATTTATCTAGTTTAACATAAAATTAAAAGACACCATTTAATTTTTGTGCCCTTTTAATTGTGAGTATTTACAATTAAACTTAGGGTTTATTTTTGTACCCATATATATTAAGGGTTTTGCTTTCATTTTGCATCATATATTTTCTCTCTCAAAGAGACCCGTCATTTCCCCTTCTCATTTTATCTCTACACTCTCTACCTAAAGACACCATTTTATTGAGAGATATTTTACTACAAACCTTGGTTACACTTTGGGTTTTAATTTGATTTCAAAAATCTGAAAGAGAGACCCATTTTTTCGGCGATTTTTTTTTAGATCCATTTCGGTTTTGAGTTTTTCGGTGACATTGTTTTGAGTTTGGAGGTTCCGATTTTTACTTTGTTGGGGGGCCTACTGGTTCGGATCTAGGGTTTCTTTCCAGTGGTTCGTTTTTTCGTCCGGCGTGTTCTCCGGTAGTGGTGTTATTTTCGGCGACCCTGTTTACTTTTTCGGCCATAGTTTGAGGTAATTTTTGTTGGCATATATATATTTATATACTGTTTATATATATATATATATATATATATATATATATATATATATATATATATATACATATTTATGTTGGAAATAATATATGCAGAATAAACAAAAAATCCCAAATTTGAAATAGATAAAATTAGAAGGACTTATCGATCGAGGTTTGTGTTGGACACAAAGTCCTAAAGGTGAAATTGCTCGCTGATATTTGTAGCTGTCAGCCTCGTGAACATACACCTCCCAGGATTCAACGATAAGATTTACACACCAGCTTTGTGGTAAATTTTTTAACTCTCAGGATACTCCAGCACTCCCAAAAAATAACGAAAAGTAGAAAGTAGCAAAATTATTTTTGCAGAGAAAGTGAATTCTAGAAAATAGCAAAAGAATTTTTGCAGATAACGTGAGAGAGATTTTCAATACGTTTTTGACTCTATAGCCTTTTCTTATATAAGGCAAATGGTTAAAAAACGTGGGTAGAGGTTTTAGCCAACTAACCCACTAATATCTCCACTAACAACTATAGTGGAAGAAACAGTCAAAGACTTAAAAACGGTTTAATTAAAATTAAAACAATTTTGAAAAGATTTAATGCACATTATAAATCCCCAAGAGCACGAGGCCCCAAGTCCCAAGGCCCAATCTTTGACCCTTAATAATAAGTGTACCCCCTAGGAATTGAACTCATGACCTCAAGCATAAAATCCCACAAACTTACCACTTGGCCATTTACCCCAAATCATTTGTTTCATTCAAAATAAATATATATACTTATATCCCAACAAGCCCCCACATAATTGAAATAATTAAATATAAAAAGACTCTCTTGAGTACCATAAGGAGTGACGTAAAATGTGAAGGTGTCATTCAACTTGAACCTTTACTTTGTGTTGATCTATTGAGTTTACCGGTTGATAGTGAACTGATGTCTTGAACTATTTTACAGTTATTGTAAACTTAGGTCAATAGAATACACACGTGACTACCAAAAATCATCATCGAGTTCCCATGGTTGTGCTCGTTTCAGCCTTGAGCATGCCCAGGTTTCTTAAGTGCTCTAGAGAATCAGCCTTAATTCTCATAGGAAGAGGCCCCACTACCACACTCATATAGGTGCTTCTATCAAGAGTGTATTGTATCTCACACCCCACTGAATAACAGCTATAGAAAGCATTAAGAGATTAAATCTCATCCTCCATCGATACAGAGGTACTACATCATAGGAATGGGTTTTTAAGTAAAACATAAATTTGTGCCCACACAAATCACTTGTATAACTTTGTTATCCCATTGAACCCAGATCTTGGGATCTTCACTCATATGGGTTGGGTTTCCATTATAGGTGATTTAGATATTAATAGGTTTTAGGCCCATTCCCCTCGATATTTGATAAACTGTCTCTCTAGCTAGACCTTTAGTCAATGGATTTGCCAGGTTTTCCTTTGACTTGACATAGTCAACTGCTATAACTCTATCTTTCAATAATTGTCACACTGTGTTGTGTCTCCTCCTGATATGTCTAGACTTTCCATTGTAGGAGTTATTATGTGCTCTTGCGATGGTTGCTTGACTATCATAGTGAATGAATAAGGCTGGAGTTGGTTTAGGCCACAAATGAATATCTAATATGAAGTTCCTTAACCATTCAGCCTCTTCGCTTGCTTTATCCAACGCTGCGAACTCTGACTCCATAGTGGATCTAGCTATGCACGTTTGCTTGGTAGATTTCCAAGATATAGCGCCTCCTGCCAAGGTCAAAACATAGCCACTACGCAATACGGTCACAATTAATTACTAAATTCAGAGGATTAACTTTATACGTGCAATGACCACATCAGGTTGGGTTCATGTAACCCGACCTTAGAAAATCTAGCCTAACATGATGAAAGTAATGAAAACAGTGTTTAACATGCAAGAGTTCACGATTAAGCTAAGGACACTTGATGGAATACTGTAGAATAGAATCACAAAGAAGAAACAACTTACTAAAATTACCTAAGGAACAATCGCAGCAATGAACAAAATTGGTGATCCCACAACTTTGAATAAAACTTCAATCTTTGAATAAAAACTGGAAATGGTATCTACAACTAGGGTTTATGGAAGAATAAGAGAGATTAAACTAATCCTCTCCGTTCTTGCCTCCTTTACAATCAAAATAATTCGGGTTTTTATACCCTACATGAAATTCCAAGAAGTTGAGTATAAGTCGGAGTCTTTAGAGGAGAATCAGAAAACAAAATCTCGATGGGCGGACCGGTCCGGCCCTTAGGCGGATCGGTCCGCTCCTAAAGCGGATCGGTTCTTTTATTTTCCAAGCGGACCGGTCCAGGTGCGGATCGGTTCTTTTATTTTTTTGTGCTCTTCGGTTCGCTTTCGGTTCGCAGTCCTCTGGAGTTTGCACAGCGGACCGGTCCGGGTTGAGGGCGGACCGGTCTGCCTATTTGACTTCTCCTTCAAACTTTGACTGCCCATATCTTTTGCTCCGGGTATCCGATTGAGGTGCCGTTTCTTCCCAGGTGCTTGTGAAGATGATACCTTCAACTTCTCTTTAGGTACCTCATCCGGATTCTGGGTAGGAATGACTCTTTTACCCTTTTGACTTTTCTTGTTGACTTTCTCTATTCTTCCGGTTTCCTTCTTCCATTTCTTAACATTAGATACCTGTAAAATCATAACGAAATACCAGAAACTCGGTGTACTTGTTAGGATAAGTCAATAGCAAGATTATGAGATAAAGTCAATCCAATTACGTTGTTCGAGGTGATTAAAGTACCGAAATTAGGGGATAAATTGGGAAGAATTTATGCCTAATCAAACCCCCCTAACTTAGAACTTTGCGCGTCCCGAGCAATGTAAAAGAATTATAGCAAGGCTCAACTTTTGAAAAACATTTATTGGGATAAAATACCTCTTTCGCGGCCACGCGATTGCATTTAGCGTATGCAACAAGCCTTTAAACCCCTAGGTTACCCTAGTGGGACGAGTTGTGTCTCGTGAGGGTTTGCAGAGAATATACCCACAAAATTCGACTCAAAGAACTTCAAAATAACCAAATATTGTATAATTCAAACTTTTTCAGAAAATAGTCATCGTTAAGTCATGTCTACAAGTCTCAACTGTAGTGCGTGTGTGCGAAGCCAGAAATATAACCGCCAATTTCCACCGATTAATCATTACGTTACTTATCCGAAAGTTCGTTTTGATTTCAAATTCTCACGAGAAGCACTCACAAACGAGTCTCTCGGATTATGGCTATTCTCTAGGCATGCGTGATATAAAGAGTAAATGTAATGGAAGCAAATTCACGCATGCAATTAGAAAGACGGAAATTTTTATAGTGAAAGGATCTCATCAACGGATTATGATTTTAAAAACGGGAACATCGCCTCTATTTCGCGCATTTAGCTTCTTATATTATCTTTTGGTGTATTAGCTCTCCACGCGGTACTCAATTTTCGCAATTTGGACTCGGTTAGGACTTTTTCGGGTTTACGGTTGTATTGGGTAAAATGAAGGAGGTAAGAAAGTTGGAATTGGAAAAGTCATTCGTGATGTCCATTTGTGCCTTTTTCGGGCTATTGCTCATCTTTTTCTTCTTTTTCTATTATTTTTGTTGAGCATATCTAAATTTTTTTTACCCCTTTTTATGCACTCTTCGGACTCAAATTCTGAGATTTTTCCATTTTCACAATTCCGGGCCATTTTGGGTTTTTCGGGTTGTCAAACGAAAGGAAAAATTATTCGGCTCAATTTGGGTTGCAAAGGGTAATTTTTCGCTACTTTTTCTGGCCAATATTTTTGGGTGACAAACGAGGGCCTACTTCATTGTCCAAAATGCCAATTGCGTTACCATATGCGTTTCGAGATGAATTTAAGTTTAGAGACTAATTTGGCACGTTTTTCAAGGCAATATCGCACACATTTTTCAAAACCGATCAAAATGAAAGGATTGAGATCCTTGACAACTTATTACGCGCTAAAAAGAACTTTAAGTTAAAAATTAACTCAGATTGATTTAAAATCTCGCAAAACGTGATAGGCTCGAATCTCACCGGATTTGTTAATCTCCACATTTATTCGTTAAGTCGTCAATTTTCACACAATTTCCATCTTTGGTCAATTTCGGCTTTGTGTATGTTGACTTTTTACACTTTGAGACTCCAATTTGACTTTTAATGATATTTTTGAAAAATTTGAATTCCAATTTTTATTTATTTTGAACGAAAATATTTTTGGATTTTTCAGATTTTTTTTATTTTTTTGGAATTTTGGGCATTTTTGGAAAATTTGTGAAGTTTTAGAAATATGCACTTGTGACCCCCCCTAACTTAGACTTTTGCATTGTCCTCAAGCAAAAAGGACTAAAATCTAAATAAGGCAAAATAATAAGTGCAATAATTAAAACAAACAAATATAGAAAAATGCAACTTTATATATCATAGGACTGTGGTACAAACAGGAATATAGCATATGTGCGACATGAGAAGGAATACATCAAAATAGTCCATAATTAACAAAACATCACGGGGAAGGGAAATGGGATGATCTGGGCGCGTCGGGGCCATAGGTGTCATGAAAATGTGATGGGAGTGGCTCATAAGGATCCCCTAGGCGTCGGTAGATATCTGCTTGCCTTCGAGCTGCCCGACTTTGATCTCGACGGTAGTCGATCACAAAAGTCTCGAATCGGTTCTCAAGGGTGGACAACCGGGTCGAGATATCGGTACCCGCCCATTCAAAGTCCGGGTCGTCCTCCTCGTCCGCCGACTCGTCGTCGGCACCGACGTCACCCATTTCAACGTCCGCTTCGGCGGCCTCCTCCTCCGCGCTCTCTTCCGAGGCAGCCTCTTCCTCGCTATCATGCCCCCGCCGTGCCCGGATTATGGCGAGCTGTTTGGCACTCTTAGTGCGAGTGCCCTGTCCAAAGGGACCGGGAAGCCGGGTGCGGTCGGCAGGAGCCTCAATGCCGGCGTCTTGGAGTATAGACGTGATCAAACGGGCATAGGGCAAAGGGGCGGTACCCTTCTCATCCAAAGAAGCGGCGATGATGTCGGCATACAATGTGCGGTCCAAATGGATGGAGGTTTGGGGATCGAAGAGATGGTAGGTCAAGGTGGCTTGCCGAGGCCTCATGGCGAAATCGTTGGACGTTTGAAGAATGTTGGCGCATACAATTTGGAAAGTGAGGCGCGCCATTTCGTTGAGTCGTCCAACAGCGATGGTTTGGCCCGCCCAAGCCACGTTTGGAGCAATGCGCGCCATGACGACGTCCTTAGTGACCGCAGGAACGTTCCTAGGATATGTGAAGTCTTGGGGGTCCGGGACACCAAAGGTGGCCAATTTGGCCGTGAGGAGGGCTAAGGAAAAAGGAACGACCGTTCCATCAACGTAAGCTTGGGCCTCAAATTGGTCCATCCGCACAAGTGTGCCATAGAATAACCGGACCTCGGAAGCCCACACGGCGTCATGGGGTTCGTTGAGGAAACGACACCACCCCCGGGCCATGAAGAGGGCCGTGACAGAGTTGGGCAGCGCGTTCCATTGAACCGCGCGCTCCATATGTAGTTTGCGGTTTAACCCGAAGAAGTTGGTGCACCATCAATCCTCTTGGCGGGAGCGGAACTCGTTACTCCCGGAGTGTAAGATGTCGGTGGATGCGTATTTGGTGGGGGCAGCACGGGGGGCCATGGAGACAGAGAGAAGGATCTCAAAAAAATCTGGAGAGGGAGAGGATAGGAGTTGTGTTTGAGGTGTGAAGAGAAGGGGAGGGTTAGGGTGGAATTTATAGTGGAGGGGGAAAGGATTTGGAGGGAAAAAATGTATCGGGATGGAGGGAAAAGGTGTATGGGGAGGTGGGAAACCGAATTGGAGGGAAGGATGGCAATTGGGGGAAGGGGGGGTGAATGGGAGGGAAGGATTAAATGAATCTGCAGAAGGCGGACCGGTCCGGTCCAGGGGCGGACCGGTCCGGTTCTTGAATTTCCAGAAAATTCGACAGGCGGACCGGTTCGGCCTAAAATTAAAGGAACCGGTCCGAGGACGGACCGGTCCGGCCTTAAATTAAAGGAACCGGTCCGGCTTGGGGATTTTTGGCTGGAATTTCCCCGAAACTGGATTTCAACCTCTCTTCCTCGAAATATTGCACTTTTAAAACGCGCTCCTCACCAAATATAGACTTAGGACCTCTCAATAACACCGGTCACCCGAATTGACCCAATTCCCGAACATGCACATGCTAAACCCGAATGTACCAAAATCCTAACGACACTCACTAACGCGCACGACACACACGACTCTCACCCCATACGCGTCGGGGGTGAGACGATCTAACTGAAACTGTTCACTCTACCCCGTAAACGGGGTCCGACAACTAAACGGTGTCGACTTCCTCCTCGCACGCCTCAAAATATGGCTTTAGGCGTTGGCCATTCACTTTGAATGTATTTCCCCCTTTTAAATCTTCTAATTCGACAGCTCCGTGGGGGAAAACATTCTTGACAACAAACGGGCCAGACTATCGCGACCGCAACTTGCCCGGAAAGAGATGAAGCCGAGAGTTATAGAGAAGAACTTTTTTCCCGGGAAGAAACTCTTTGCGTCGAATGATGCTAGCGTGAGCGAGTTTCATCCTTTCTTTGGCAATTTTGGCATTCTCATACGCATCATTGCGTATCTCCTCTAACTCATTTATTTGAAGCTTGCGAGCTTCACCGGCTTTATCCATGGCATAATTGAGCTCCTTAATTGCCCAATACGCTTTGTGTTCTAACTCCACGGGGAGATGGCAAGGTTTGCCATACACGAAGCGGAAAGGGGACATGCCAAGCTGATTTTTGTATGCGGTGCGATAGGCCCATAGCGAATCGTTAAGTCTAATTGACCAATCTTTTCGGTTAGGATTGACAGTCTTCTCGAGAATGTTCTTGATCTCACGATTCGCTAGTTCGGCCTGCCCATTTGTTTGTGGGTGATACGTCGTTCCAACCTTGTGAACGACGCCATACTTTCTCATAAGCTTCCCGAATGGCCAATTGCAAAAGTGCTTGCCATTATCACTAATTATCGCTTTCGGAGCACCGAAGCGGGAAAGTATGTGTTCCTTTAGGAACTTTATCACCACCTTGTTGTCATTTGTTTTGGTAGCTATCGCTTCTACCCATTTAGAAACATAATCTACCGCAACAAGGATGTATAGGAAACCAAAGGAAGGGGGAAAGGGACCCATGAAGTCAATACCCCAACAGTCGAAGATCTCAATGATGAGTATGGGGGTAAGAGGCATCATGTCTCATCGAGTAATGGCTCCCATCCGTTGGCACCTATTGCAAGATTTGCAAGCATTGTTCACATCCCGGAATAGTGTGGGCCAATATAGACCGCATTGCAGAATTTTAGCGGCTGTCTTTTTCGTGGAAAAGTGGCCTCCACATGCTTCTGAATGATAAAACTAGATGACTTTTGGGATCTCGTCATCCGGTACACATCGTCGGATGATTTGGTCGGCGCAATATTTAAACTGGAATGGATCATCGTAGAAGAACATGCGCGACCAAGTAAGAAACCTCTTCTTATCTTGCGGTGTCCAGTCGGGAGGGATGACTCCCGTGACAAGGTAGTTTACTATATTCGCAAACCAAGGTAAAGAAGAGGTAGCAAAAAGTTGCTCATCCGGAAGTATTCGTCTATTGGAATGGGATCACTAGGTACGTCGGACGAAAGCCGAGACAAATGGTCGGCAACGACGTTTTCTACTCCTTTCTTATCCTTGATAGAGAGATTGAACTCTTGTAGGAGTAGGATCCACCTTATGAGGCGCGGCTTGGCGTCTTTCTTCGCAAGTAGATACTTTAAAGCCGCGTGGTCGGTGAAGACAATTATAGGAGAACCAATGAGATACGATCTGAACTTGTCAAGGGTAAAGACTACTGCTAGCAACTCCTTCTCCGTGGTAGAGTAGTTGAGTTGAGGTCCGATAAGGGTCCGGCTAGCGTAGTAGATGACATGAGATTGTTCATCTTGACGTTGGCCCAAAATGGCCCCAATCGCGTAATCGCTTGCATCACACATAAGTTCGAATGGTAGGGACCAATCCGGAACTTGCATAATGGGAGCGGACACGAGCATGTTCTTTAATTTGTCAAAGGAGCTTTGGCATGCCTCGGTCCACTCAAACGGGTTGTCCTTCATGAGAAGGTTGCTTAAGGGTCTAGCGATAGCACTAAAATCCTTAATGAACCTTCGATAAAACCCGACGTGACCCAAAAATGAGCGCACGTCTTTAAGCGATCTCGGTGGGGGAAGGTCAGCTATGACATCTATCTTAGCCCTATCAACTTCTATACCTTTAGATGATACTATGTGGCCGAGAACTATTCCTTCAGTGACCATGAAATGGCATTTCTCCCAATTCAGCACTAAGTTCTTCTCCACACACCTAGCAAGTACTTGTTCCAATTTTTCTAGACAAAGATCGAAAGAGGTGCCAAAAACACTGAAATCATCCATGAACACCTCAAGTCCTCTTTCGACCATGTAACTAAATAAGCTCAACATGCACCGTTGAAAAGTCGCGGGTGCATTACACAAGCCGAATGGCATACGTTTGTAGGCAAACGTACCAAAAGGACAAGTGAAAGTCGTCTTTTCTTGGTCAAGTACATCTACCTCAATCTGGTTATATCCGGAATAACCATCAAGGAAGCAATAATAAGGGTGGCCCGCAACTCTCTCAAGCATTTGATCAATGAATGGCAAGGGGAAATGATCTTTTCTTGTTCTCGCATTGAGTTTCCGGTAATCAATGCAAACACGCCAACCGGTGGTGGTGCGTTGGGGAACAAGCTCTCCCTCAGCATTCTCAATCACAGTCATACCCAACTTCTTCGGGACGACTTGAATAGGGCTCACCCATTTGCTATCCGAGATTGGGTAGATAATCCCGGCATCTAATAGTTTAATGATCTCGGTTCTCACAACTTCTTTCATGTTGGGGTTCAGTCTTCTTTGCATTTCTCTAGAGGGCTTGACATCCTCTTCGAGGTGAATCTTGTGGGTGCAAATTAGAGGACTTATCCCCTTCAAATCATCTATACACCAACCAAAAGCACTTAAGTGCTTCCTCAAAATTTTTAACAACTTACCCTCCTGCTCGTCATCTAGGCTAGAGGAGATAACAACAGGAAATGTCTCACCCTCTCCTAAGTATGCATATTTGATATGGGAGGGGAGTTTCTTTAATTCAAGAGTTGGAAACTTTTCGTCGGAGGGAACAACGCGTGTATCCCGTGGTGGTAACTCCTCGAATTTAGAAACCCAATTCACATCTCTCGCGTCCTCGTCCGACGCTCTCTCATTGAGTAACTCTCTTAACTCTTCAATCTCCCTCCCGTACTCAGTATACGTCCCCTCACTCTCATTGCTCGAAACCAGACAGGATCCTAAGGCATCGCCACAACAATTCTCCTCAATGTACTCATCTACTATCTCATCTATGAGACTCACCGCGTGAATATCATCTTCCTCTCCCGTATGTTGGGCTATGTTGAAGATGTTGGTCTCTAATGTCATATTCCCAAAAGTGAGCTGCATTCGCCCATTCCTTGTGTTAATAATAGCGTTAGCTGTCGCTAAAAATGGGCGCCCGAGAATGATGGGAACATGATTGGTCGAGATTAATGAAGGCTCCGTGTCCCAAATGACAAAGTCTACCGGGAAGTAGAAAGTGTCAACTAGAACGATCACGTCCTCTACTACACCTCGTGGGACCTTCACAGTTCAATCCGCTAGTTGGAGGGTGATTCTTGTGGGCTTGAGGTCGCCCAAATCAAGTTGCCTATAAATGGAGTAAGGGAGGATATTGACACTTTCTCCCAAGTCTAGTAAGGCTTTTTCAATTTTGTTCTCTCCAATGATGCAGGAAATGGTGGGTGCACCGGGATCTTTGAATTTAGGAGGGAGCTCATTGAGTAGGATGGAGCTCACGTTATGTGCTAGGAAGACATTCTTCTTTACTTTCATCTTCCTTTTTACCGTCATCAAATCTTTGATGACTTTTGCATAAGCTGGAATTTGTTTGATGGCATCGAGGAATGGTAAATTCAGCTTTACCTGCTTTAGTATTTCTAGCACGTCATCACGTGGGTTTCCTTTCTGGGAAGGAATCAACCTTTGAGGAAACGGTGCCGCGGAGGGTGGTTTCACTACTACCTCGGGCTCACTAGTGTCATCTTTATCACTCTCATTCGAGGGGACATCTTCGGCCTCTTTCGTGCCGGGCGAAATCACCTTGTCTTTGGTTGTGTCGTGTGGGGGAGGTGATAAATCAACGACTCTCCCACTACGAAGAGTGGTCACAGCTTGACATTGCTCCTAATGATCAGTAGAAGTGGAGCTAACACTAGTTTGACCTTGAGGAGGTCTTTGGCCCTGGGCAGGAAACTTGCCCTTCTCTTGAACGCTCAACGAGGATTGAATTTTGGACAGGTTCGCATTTATGTCGCCAATTAGACGATCATATTTGGCATTGTTTGCGGTCTGGCTAGTGATGAATTGATTCATCGTATCCTCGAGAGTTCTCCGCTGTGGCGGGATATAATTTCCATGGGGTGGCGGTGCTTGCACATGACCTTGCATGTGTGGAGCTTGTTGAAATTATTGTGGAGGAGGAGGGGCAACATGCGAAGGAGGGTTCATTGCGGCATGTTGTTGCCCGTAGCTAAATCCGGGATGATTTTTCCATGAAGGGTTGTATGAATTCCCGTGCGGGGCACTGAAATTACCCTTAAAGCCTCCTATACCACTAACTTGCTCCTGCAACATTACTTTGCAGGCGGGTATCGTCGGGCATTCCTCAGTTGAATGTCCCGCCTCACAAATCGCACACACCTTTTCGACGGGATTCTTGATAGATCCAACTACCTCGCATAAATCTCGAAATCCTTTCTCAAGGGTGTCCAACCGACAGTCCGACATAGAGGTCTTATCTACATGGTGTAGGCCGGAAACCAATGGAGTGGTGGTCGCTAGACGATTTTGATTCTGAGCATTAGGATCAGAAATATCCCATGGTTGGGTAGTCTCAGCGACATACCTCAGGTGAAGCTCAGCATCGTGGCAATCTAGCTCGATAAACGGACCACTACCCATGGTTTCAATGAGTTGCTTGGAGTTAAGGTTCAACCCATTATAGAGGAAGGAAATGATTTGAGCTGTATCAAATCCATGATGGGGGCACGAAGCAGTTAACTCATTGAAACACTCATAACATCGATGGAATGGCTCATTATCCAATTGCCTGAATGATTGAATATGAGCCTTTATGGAGATTGTTCGATGTGGTGGAAAGAACTTCTTGAGAAATCTGGATTGTAACTCGTTCCAAGATGGAATCGAGCTCGGAGGTAAAGACCATAGCCAGGTCTTAGCTTTATCTTTTAACGAGAATGGGAAGAGTTTGAGGCGAATCACCTCTTGTGTGCAAGTTTGATCGTTGAGGGTATCACACACATCCTCAAATTCCCTTATATGCAGGTATGTCTTTTCAGAATCCATACCGTGATAGTGGGGTAGCATCTGGATCATCCCATTTTTGAATCGGAACTGCCCAGCATTATACGGGAGTATAATGCATCCCGGAGTGACAGTGCGCTCAAGATATAAGAATTCTCTCAATGGGCGGTACGGAGGCTCTTCCTCACCGGTAGTTACATTACTTTGCTGCGACATCTCTATCTCACTTGACGATTCGGTGCTCTCACTGAGTGTGCACGACGTGTGTCCTACGAAGGAGAAGGGAGTGTTGCTAGAGATTGAGTGTGACGATGTAGGAGGTGGGATCTAGAACTGTGGGGCTTGTGGAGTGTGGGGACTATCAGGATTATACTCAACAAGTGGATTTTCGTGAATGCTGGTTGGAGTATTATGGGGTGTGGGAGTGGTTTCAGAATTTTGCATTAAGCTTGTGAGAGATGGTGGTGAATCTTTTTTTTTTTTTTTGGGGGGGCTGAAAGCTTTGGATTGACTCGATCTAATCCTAAGTCTACCTAATTCCCCGGCAACGGCGCCAAAAACTTGACACGACTCAGAATATGTCTCTAAAGTGTGTACTCTCTAGGCTCAAGTGCAAGCCTGTCGTTCAAGTAATAATCCGACAAGTCGGGTATCGATCCTCAGGGAAAAAGGACAACGGAGTTGTGACGACGAGATAAGACGAAGGAATCCTAACGATGACTCTAAAAAAAATGAAAAAGATTTGATTTGGATTTTGAGATTCGATTACACTAAATGCAATAATGAAATTGTAAAAATGTGCAATTACACTAAATTACCTAAAAAATGTGAATAAGAGTTTGATTTGAACTTTTATATGAGATGATGAAGAAAATAGGACGGGAATACAATCCCCCAACCCTAGTGTACTGCAGTCATAATATTAATCGTAAATTTATCTAATTAATTTGACCCGGAATTTAGTACTCCCAAGCATTACGTATACAAGGTTCAAGCCCGCGTCATACTTAATCAAAGGATGAGTAAATCAGTATCACGATAGTGACACTCGAATTATATATTTTGATCGAGTCGGAAACCGAGCGTCCGTGTAAATACGCTAGTCGTTGTTGTCGGCTTCCAACCACAATACAAAAAAAATCTAAACTTTAACTACACTCTTGCGGGGTATAGTGGCGAGTCTGGGTATCGAATCCACAGGGAATGTTTGATAGATTTTAATTGATTTATTACTTCAAAAAATAAAGTGTAAAAGATGATGATTGAGTGACAAAGGAAAAAGGGAAAAATAAAGAAGTTAACTAAAACTAATTGGAAAAATTAAGGTAGAGACACAATCCCCCAACCCTAGAGTATTGATGGTATAAAACTAATCGTAAATTTAACTGATTAATTTGACCCGGAATTTAGTACTCCCAAGCATTACGTATAAGAGGTTCAAGCCCGCGTCATACTTAATCAAAGGATGAGTAAATCAGTATCACGATAGTGACACTCGAATTATATTCTCAATCATCCCGGTTACCCAGGGGCAAACGAGATATTTAGATCTATAATTGTTGTGTCCCTACGCAATACGGTCACAATTAATTACTAAATTCAGAGGATTAACTTTATACGTGCAATGACCACATCAGGTTGGGTTCATGTAACCCGACCTTAGAAAATCTAGCCTAACATGATGAAAGTAATGAAAACAGTGTTTAACATGCAAGAGTTCATGATTAAGCTAAGGACACTTGATGGAATACTGTAGAATAGAATCACAAAGAAGAAACAACTTACTAAAATTACCTAAGGAACAATCGCAGCAATGAACAAAATTGGTGATCCCACAACTTTGAATAAAACTTCAATCTTTGAATAAAAACTGGAAATGGTATCTACAACTAGGGTTTATGGAAGAATAAGAGAGATTAAACTAATCCTCTCCGTTCTTGCCTCCTTTACAATCAAAATAATTCGGGTTTTTATACCCTACATAAAATTCCAAGAAGTTGAGTATAAGTCGGAGTCTTTAGAGGAGAATCAGAAAACAAAATCTCGATGGGCAGACCGGTCCGGCCCTTAGGCGGATCGGTCCGCTCCTAAAGCGGATCGGTTCTTTTATTTTCCAGGCGGACCGGTCCAGGTGCGGATCGGTTCTTTTATTTTTTTGTGCTCTTCGGTTCGCTTTCGGTTCGCAGTCCTCTGGAGTTTGCACAGCGGACCGGTCCGGGTTGAGGGCGGACCGGTCTGCCTATTTGACTTCTCCTTCAAACTTTGACTGCCCATATCTTTTGTTCCGGGTATCCGATTGAGGTGCCGTTTCTTCCCAGGTGCTTGTGAAGATGATACCTTCAACTTCTCTTTAGGTACCTCATCCGGATTCTGGGTAGGAATGACTCTTTTTCCCTTTTGACTTTTCTTGTTGACTTTCTCTATTCTTCCGGTTTCCTTCTTCCATTTCTTGACATTAGATACCTATAAAATCATAACGAAATACAAGAAACTCGGTGTACTTGTTAGGATAAGTCAATAGCAAGATTATGAGATAAAGTCAATCCAATTACGTTGTTCGAGGTGATTAAAGTACCGAAATTAGGGGATAAATTGGGAAGAATTTATGCCTAATCACCTCACTAAAAGTGACAGGGTCATTTTCCATTAAGTACGTTAAAAATTCAGGATCAAAAGAAGTAGCTATCCTAAGTCTTTTACTTTTCCTAATTTCAATTTCTCCTGAATTTGGAGATTCGTTTCTAACAGTAGGACCCACTGGAACAGAACTACTAGTTCCCTCACTTCTCACTTTAAAAGGAAATTTGTCCTCATAAAATTCAGCATCTCTTGACTAAAAAATAGTGTTTTTATCCATATATTGATTTTTAGAATCAATTACAAGAAACCTATAAGCATTACTGTTTTTAGCATAACCTATAAAAATACAATCAACAGTCTTTGGGCCAAGTTTAGTTCTCTTAGGTACTGGTATTGAAATCTTAGCAAGACACCCCCACACTTTAAGGTGTTTATAAGAAGGTTTTCTATTTTTCCACATTTCATAAGGAGTTTTATCATTATTATTAAAAGGTATTTTATTAAGAATATAGCAAGCAGTAAGAAGTACCTCACCCTACATATTATAAGGTAATCCTGAAGTGCTTAACATAGAATTTACCATATCCTTAAGAGTTTTGTTTTTCATTTCAGCTACACCATTAGATTGGGGTGAATAAGGAGGAGTAACTTGATGAATTATTCCATTTTCTTTACAATATTTATCAAGATCACCGGTGTATTCTCCTCCCCTATCGGATCTTAATGTTTTAATGGATTTCTCCAATTGTTTTTCAACTTCTAATTTATAAGAAATAAATTTTGAGAAACTCTCATTTTTACTTGTAAGGAGATAAATATAACAATAACGAGAGTAATCATCAATAAAAGTAACAAAATATTTATTTTCACCACGTGTCACATAACCTTTTAAATCACAAAGATCAGAATGTATTAAACTTAAAACAGTTGAACTTCTTTCGACACTTGGAAAAGGTTTTTTAGCATATTTTCAACACATGTTTCACATTTAGAGTAGGTAGAAATATCAGATTTTGGTATGTTTCCCAAAAACATTAATTTTTTAATGGATGCCTTATTTACATGACAAAGTCTAAAATGCCACGTATCACAAGAGTCAATCAAATAAGCAGAAGAAGTAGATATTTTATTATTATCGTCCACGGTTACATTTAGTTTGGAAAGACCCTCATGAACATAACCTTTCCCCACAAAAGAACCTCCCTTAGTCACAACTACATTATCACTCTCTAGAACAATTTTAAAACCCTTCTTAACTAAGATAAAACTGGACACCAGATTCTTCTGAACCTCAGGAACATACAAAACATCTTTCAATGTGAGAACATTTCCCGAAGTGAACTTTAAAACTACAGTTCCCTTGCCCTCAACCTTAGATGAAGAGGAGTTCCCCATGTATAGACGTTCACCCTCACCCACAGCAGTGAAGGTAGTGAAGGCACCTCTCGTGCCGCAAATATGTTTGGTAGGCCCAGAATCAAGCCACCAGTCTGTCATGTTACTCATAATGTTTGCCTCGGTACTCGGTTACATTTGCTTGAGGCTTCACATCATGACTCTTCCTAAACTTGCAATCTTTAGCGTAATGACCTGGTTTTCCACATACATACATTGACCTGAAGGTTTAGATTTAAACTGAGGTTTAGAATTTTTATTCTTCTCGTTAGGTTTGAATTTATGGTTGGACCTTGAATTCTGGTTTGGTTTATGGTGCCCATATTTCTGGTTTGAATGGTTAGGCTTGGACTGGTTCCGTTTTTAGTTTCCATTTGATTTTCCCTCTACCAAATTAGCCTTAGAACTGAATTCAGAATTTTTCTCCCTAAGTTCTGCATTCCTATTATCTTCCTCAATTCTCAAACGAACTATCAAATCTTCTAGTGACATGTAACACCCCGTCCGCCCGGGGAGAGCGAAGGGAGTGCTACTCATCGATAAACTAAACTAATCCACAAATAACAAGGTATAGAGCATCTAAATCCCACAATAAAAAAAAAACTAATCTCATCTTCAAATTAAATACAACACTTCTCTCGAAATAATTACAATAATCTAACTATCTCGAAAAGAATAAATAAATCTCCAAATGCTCTATACATCAAAATAATTACAATCTTCTCTCTTGTATTCTCCAATAATCTTCCCAAAATAATCCACGCTAAAATCCTTCTCCAAAAATTCCAATCGCCCAAAATCCGCGCTAACCTGCCACTAAAAGAAAATATGGGGAAGTACACAATACGACAGAAGGATGCTCAACAAAAATGTTAGCAATGAATAAAACGTAACAATACGAATACGAATATTCAAATCAAATCCGAATCTCAATAGCATTTATATCACTAAAATTTCTCAACAACATATTAACCGGGTCACCAGGCCTCACCAACTTACCGCGCCTATGCATTATTCTAGCATATCCGAAAAAAGGAATATTGGCGGGTGCCCAACCTCCGTGCCATATTAAAATCTTCATGACAACATACTCAACACAATAATAATACCACATGAATCATAAATAGATTCCAAACAAAATTTTGAGATTCCAATGGATTTAGCAATTCAAATATGAGTCAATAATCACATGAAACCAAAGGGAGAAACACTCGCGAGATTAAGGAACATATTGTGTAAAATCTCATACCTTAAACCACCAAAAAGAACCAACATGAATCATCACATAATTCAACCTCAAAATCTAATCACACCATCACGTTCTTCTCGCGAAAATAATCAAATCTCGTTCTAGCCCAAACTCGAGAAAACACTAAATAAGCCGTCTAATCTAAGGTTGAAATCTTGAATAAGTTTGGGCCTATGGTTTGTAAATGAAAGGGAGTAGTTTTGGAGAGATCTTCTGGTTGAAAAGTTTGAGAAAAAGTGATTTTAAGAGACAAGGCACGAATTTGTTGATATATAAAGGATTAAGAGTTTGATTTAGAAAAGAGTTCTAATCATATACAAACACTAAAAATTTTATTCCGGACGATCGGACCGTTGAAATTGGATGAAATTTTATAGAGAATTAACTGAAGATGAGAGGAAGCTACAAAAAAAAAAGTTCAGCTCGATCAGACCGTTCAATATTTTTAAATATTTTTTTTCTAGAGAGTTTTATGCTCCGAGGACTCTCAGAGAGTTTTATGTATTGAGGACTCTTCTATATAATAAAATTTCAATTAAAACTCCATTTTAATTTCTATTTCGAAACCCTTTGAAATTCTTTCCTTTAAAAATAATAACCAACATATTTGATCAATAAAAATAATTTTATCTCAAAATTTATTTTTCCTATTAATTTCGAAAATACCCCCAAAATTACGCGGGTTGTTACATGACATCTCCTTTTTCTTATGTTTCAGACCGTTTTTGTAATCTTTCCAAGAATGTGTTAGTTTTTCAATTATAGCAGACACCTGAAATCCCTCACATATATTATAACCCTCAGCCAAAATTTCATGAATAATAATTTGTAGTTCTTCCAGTTGCGACACAACATATTGATTATCTTCCATTTTAAAATTCAAAAAATTTCCAACCAAAAATTTTTTAGACCCAGCATCTTCAGTTGCATATTTTTTATCCAGTAAGTTCCATAATTCTTTAGCATTAGGACTTGACCAATAAACATCATACAATTCAAGGCAGAGACAGTTCAGTATATAATTCCTACACATATAATCCCTTTGTTTCCAAACAACCAGTTCTTCAGTTGTAGAAGGTCTATCAGATACAATAACGTCAACGACCTTAAGAGTTGTTAGATAAAATTACAGTTTCATTTGCCATCTCTTAAAATTCTTTCCATCAAACAGTTCAGGTTTTTCAGAGTATTTTGCATTAGGATTTTCCATAGTAGATTGTAGAATAACAACCAATAATTTCACCTTTAGATTGTTGGAAATAATATATGCAGAATAAACGAAAAATCCCAAATTCAAAATAGATAAAATTAGAAGGACTTATCGATCGAGGTTTATATTGGACACAAAGTCCTAAATGTGAAATTGCTCGCTGATATTTGTAGCTGTCAGCCTCGTGAACATACACCTCCCAGGATTCAACGATCAGATTTACACACCCGCTTTGTGGTAAATCTTTGCACTCTCAGGATACTCCAGCGCTCCCAAAAAATAACGAAAAGTAAAAAGTAGCAAAATTATTTTTGCAGAGAAAGTGATTTGTAGAAAATAGCAAAAGAATTTTTGCAGATAATGTGAGAGATATTTTCAATACGTTTTTGACTCTGTAGCCTTTTCTTATATAAGGGAAATGGTAAAAAACAAGGGTAGAGGTTTTAGCCAACTAACCCACTAATATCTCCACTAACAGCTATAGTGGAAGAAACAGTCAAAGACTTAAAAACGGTTTAATTAAAATTAAAATAATTTTGAAAAGATTTAATGCACATTAGAAATTCCCAAGAGCCCGAGGCCCCAATGCCCAATCTTTGACCCTTAATAATAAGTGTACCCCTTAGGAATTGAACTCATGACCTCAATCATAAAATCCCACAAACTTACCACTTGGCCACTTACCCCAAATCATTTATTTCATTCAAAATAAATATATATACTTATATCCCAACAATTTTATATACATATTTATATATATAGTTACCCATTGTTGTTTTCATCCTCCCATATTGAAGTTTGATCCATGTTTGTTGTTTGGTTTGATTTGTTCCAAATATTGTCTTTAAATCTTAATGATTGGTTTGGTTCAACATATCTTTAACTAAGAACAACTGTTAACTTGGGTTTAATTTTTGTGTCCACCCATTTGGACTAGAAACTTTGGAAAGATTTTATTTGGGTAAGTTTTATTTGAATAAACTTTATTTGGACCAAGACTGAATTTATTTGGGTGTTGGGTGTTTGTTGTTGGTGTTTATTTTACACCCAACTCAATTGGTGTGTGCACACTTTTTACATTGGACTTAAATTTGACTTAAGTTTTTTTTTGCCACATATTTTTTTATTATGGTTAAAATATGATTGCTTTGGACTAAAATTTTATTTGCTCTAAAATTTGTATGGACTGATTTAGTGTCCATCTTAGATATTGGATATGTGTTGGGTGTTTGTTGTTGGAGCTTATTTTACACCCAACTCATTTAGTGTGTGTACACTTTATTTATTTGGACTATGACCTTATTTTGGGCAAACTTTATTTGGATAAATTTATTTGGACTAAAATTTGTTGGGACTGAATTTTAGTAGGCTTCTTTGGGTGTTTGGTTTGGAGAGTTATTTACACCCATTTCAGTTTGTGTGTGTACACTTGTTTATTGGACTTGACAACTGTTTGTGTCACACATTTTTTATTAAAATAATATTTTATTTAAATCTGATTTAAATTTAAGTTATTTGGGTTTAAAGATAATTTGATTCTTGACTCCAACTAGTTACACCCTCTAAGTTGAACTTTTGTGTGTTCAGTTTATTTAGTTGGGTTAATTAGTGTCTAGTCTTTAAATCATAATAATTTTTATTTATTTAAATTTTATTTTAGTAAAATCCATCCTATTTTAGTGAGTCGGGTGCTACACTTTTTATCTCGCACTCATTTGACTTGGATTGGACCATTTATCTCATACACTTTTTATTGTCTAAGTAGAATACTTTTTGTTGTATTCTTTTATACTTAGGTGAGGCTTGTGTGTGTATGAGCTTTTGATCCAAACCTTGACATAGTATTGGTTTATACTAAAATTGGAATTTAATACTTGAGTAACTTTCTTTTATTTATTTAAGTCCTAATTTGTATAAGCTAAGTGCTACACTATTTATCTTTTTCTCATTTTAGTTGGACTTAATATTTTTAACATAACACCTCTTTAAATTGATTCATATTATATTTGGTGTTAAGCTAATTGTTATTTTAGTTGCGTGACACAATTGTTGGAATTTTATTTCCTATTTTATTTGTGGTCATTTGCACCAACTAAATTTGTTTTTAGTATTAATCTTTACTTGAATATTAAATATTAAGGAAGAACTTTCTTGTGTATTGTGACGTAATATTTAAGCATTCTTTTTAGTATTGATTAATTCAATATTGTCTTACCTTTCAGTTAGTCACTAATTGCTAATTTGTTTTGTCAATTAAAATAGATTCAAACCTTGGTTGTTTGGTCTATTTTTAAACAAGATTTTTTGTTGTTTTCATTAAAACAATATTTATTATTATATCTGTGTGTTGCACAACTTCACAGGATCTCGGGTTTGAGTGTGTCGTTGTGCGTGTGTAGTGAGCGAGTGATAGTCCCTATTACCAGGGTATTATTGAGTTGACTAATACTCAGTCAAGTTGGGTTGGTTTAGACTAGGCTGGTTAATAAGGGTGTGTATTTGTTTAGTTTAATCCGTGGTAAACTTGGAGGACTGTAATTTGTAACTCATAATTGGTAATAGTGGACTTGGGTGCGAGGGTTGTCCTGGGACTAGGGACACGGGGTTTACCACTAAGGTGGGTTCCTCGAGAACAAATCTTGTGTCACACTCTACTTTTCCTCATCTCATTCTTAAAGGTAATTATTCTTTATATCTTGCATCACCACCATTTGCTTACTAGTGTGCATGAGTGTTTTCTCACTTAAAATTTATAATAGATTTTGTATTAAAGATTTAAAAGAGTTAGAGAATTTTTAAATAACCTAATACGCATTAGCAAGTACCCTTTGGTTCTTTCTAGTGACCCTTAGGTCTTTTCATAAGGATTTTCCTCTATGTCCTTGCCTAAAGCATCTTTGCTAAGATTAGTTGATGTACTCGTAGGGGTGTGTGAGTGGTGACGGAGTCTAAACTAAACTTCTTCACTAGGTACCCAATGAATTTGGATTGAGATATGAATATCCCATACTCTATTTAACTCACCTACAGACTTAAGAACATAGTCTCACTAACTATGATTATCTCAAACTCGCTCTTCATCTCCTCCTCAAAAGTGCGAGCATGTCGGGACCACGTGGATCCAAAGACTATGTCGTCCACATAGACTTGGGCAACTAATATCGCACTACTTTCTCTCCTCACAAACAACATCTTATCCACTCCCCCTCTCCTAAAGACACGATGTAAGAGATAAAAGGCGAGCCTCTCACCAAGCACAACGTTTTTGCTTCAAACCATATAGGGACTTCTTAAGATAAAATACATGTTCCCGATTCTTTGGGTCTTTTAACCATTTTGTTGTTCCATGTAAATTTCCTCCTATATAATGTTGTTAACTAAGGTACTCTTGACATCCATTTGATATAGCTTGACGTGTAGATGACATGCGATGGCGAGTAGTAAGCGGTCGGACTTAAGCCTAGCAATAGGAGCGAATGTTTCGTCAGGGTCTATATCCACAATCTATTTGTAGGCTAAAGCGACAAACCTAATCATATTGCAAACTATGGCACAATTTACATACATCTTATTCCTATGAATCCACTTGGTACCAATAACATTAGTCTCGCTAGTTAAAGGGCGAAACTCGCAGACATCGTTCTTATAAAATTGAAGCAACTCATCTTGTATAGCGGGAAAACCAATGCTCGTCCTTGAGGGATTTTTTCACATTCTTGGGGTTGACTAAGGAGGTGTAGTAAAAGTACCTAACAACATTATCAAGTTCAGATTGAGTCTTAACACCTAGCATGAGATCACCAAGTATAGTGGAAGGGTCATGAATCTTTCAAACCCAACAGGGTGGATCCTCTAAATCAAAAGCGGGGCTCACCTTAGTAGTACGAGGAATGATAAAGTCATCACCAGGGGTGCATCATTCTCACACTCATGGTTAGGGTCAATATATGACGGTGGCTCATCGTCGTTAGTCTTGATGTTTATTGACTCCATAACCTTAGAGCTTGAAAGGTTAAACACCCTATAAGACATTCTCGATTATGAATAACCTAAAAATATCCCCTCATTTCTCTGGGAGTCAAACTTTCCTAAGTTCTCTCTATCTCTCAAAATGTAGCAATGACTTCCAAGAACATGAAAATACGATAGGTTGGGTTTCTTCCCTATCCACAACTCATATGGCGTGTGTAACGAGTGAGGATGAAGATATACCCTATTCATTTGTCCAAAAAATGTCTAGGCATGTTTCTCCCAAGAAGCATAAATTTATCCATATCTTGAATTGTCCGGTTCTTTCTCTCAACTATCCCATTTTGTTGAGGAATACAAACAACCAAAAACTCGTGTTTTATTCCCACTCCATCACAATATCTATCCATTTTGTCTTCTTTAAATCCAGTGTCGCTGTCACTACGCATCGAACTAATAGTGACATCGTGTTGATTTTATAGGACACAACACTTGATTTTTTGGAACTCAACCGCATCGGACTTTTCTATAAGAACCCCAATAATAGAGTATCTCGAAAGTTATCGACCATCATAAGAACATATATCTTACTAGATTTAAGTACTGTTAAAGAGTGGACAAGCTCGATGACTTATAGAATACTAATATCTCCACTTAGTGTAAATCCCCAGCCCAAGTCTTGAAATATATGGCATGGTCTAGCATTGTCCATAGCAAGCAGTTCTTGCCATGGTATTTACTTATCAGCCTCAGGAATCACAATTCCTCTCTTTTTCAGCAGGTGAACCTCGACTCCATAATTCACCAGTATAAAAAATATCTATAAGGTTTCTTGAACTTGGAATATGCTCTTCTTGAATTGCAAAAGTTATGTTAAAAAATCCAAAGGGTTTGGATTGAAAAAGTGTAGAGTCTGATCATAAAAGGAACTCTAAAAGGGCTTATTTAAAGAAAAAAATGAGTTATTCTAAACTCTAATCCAACATCTATATTTGTAGGGAAAGTTGTTGCAAATAGATAGCCATTAGATATTCGCAAAGATATGTTTTTAAAATTAAAACTCGCATACTTATTCGAACGAACTGATATCTCGTTCGAATGTGGTATCTCATCTCATTCGAATAGCTTCCAATGAAACTTCGAACGACATTCCAGAGCATACACAAAAGGTGACATTTCAAATCACATTCAAATGTGGGAACTCATTCTAATTACATGCCTAGTCTTATTTGAACAACATATCCATCTCGTTCTAACGAGTTAGCAAACTTTCTAAAATTCTTTTAGAAATCATATTAAAATATTTTGATTTTTTTATGCAAACTCTTTTTAAAATTTCCCCTGGAAATTTGAAGTCTTTACCAAACCAACTCATAACTCTTCTGAATGCTTGAGGTGAACTATCTTTAATCTTCCAAAATTCATTAACTTATTCTCTTAGAATATGTGGAAGTCGTCATGAAGGTGCAATGGGGTGTAACAGGATAAGACAAAATAAAATAAAAATGAGAAATTATAAAAATTTCTCTTACACACACACACACACACTATATATAGGCATTCTCAAATTGGTATCGGATCTAGTTTCACTAAGTTATTGTATAGATTCTTATTTCGTGTTCTTTAGGATGATATGTTTATCCCTCTCTCTCTCGTGTTGGTTTTGTGTTGTTTCTTCTAGATGGATACTCATAGTGATAAGTTGTCCAACTTGTTTAGTGATGACAATCTTGATATTCTAGAGTAGTTTAATAAGCTTCATAAATGTTCTGAAAATTTAACTCACTGAAATTTAAAGCTTGCGAAAAGCATTAAAATTCTTGAAAAATAATTTTTGTATTTTAAATATGGTATGGAACTTTTTCAAACTGTTCAAACTCAAAGAGATTTCCTTCACGAGAAGCTTGTGGATATGAACCGTGATTTTAAATCTTTAGAAATGTCTTTAATGCATGAAACCACTTTAATGCATGAAACCACTTTATATATACACTTTAATGCATGAAACCACTTTATGCAAAACATTACTTATTTCGATTAATATACTTAACAATCATTCCTTCATTTAACTCACGCGGTTAAATATTTAAAAAAACTACACTTGTTTAATGGATAATCATGCCTTTATCGAAATTTTCCCTTTTACACAACTAACTCATTTTAGTATATTCATTGAAAGCGCCCATTCAACACACGCATGACCATCGCGTTGGAAAATACTTATTTATATTATGAAAAACCTTTACGAACAAAATTTTGTGTAAAATAATCTTTGAACCTCTAAGGTTGCTAAACTCACCCATAACCACTATACCTTATGCTTTTATTCACTTTATGGATATTATTCACGTTGCACATTACTATGCATTCAACCCATAACAGGAACACTTATTATTTCATTCAAGTTAGGTTGTACGCACACATTTCACCACAAAACCAGTTTCTTAATATGTTCCACATTTATCACCTTTTCTCAGAATTATTCCACTAACCACATACCTCAATGGGCTCCACACCGCTAACTATGTGCACCATATGCTCTGGCCAGTGATTTAGGAGTTTTCACCCAAGGGCTCTGGGCCCTTCTTGCTTATTTCTCGGTTGCATTCGAGTCTTTATTAATTTGTTTAACATTTTACGCATGTACACATCATTCCACTTACTTTACTTTTACCCGACCGAGCCAAAACCCAGAATTAACCGTCCATTTTTCCATGAACACTTGGAAATTTGTTCCTTTCTTCTTTAAGTCCCTCATTCACACACACGCGATTTATATACTAAAATCGTTCGTTCTTTAGGACTTAATTCATTCTTTACCCATACTAGTGTAATATGTTCTTTTAACATTTTTACACCATAAAAATGTTCCACTTTTAGTAAATTACCAATTTACCCCTTTTTTACCAAACTTACACTTTAGTCCTTTAACAAGTATTATTTCTCAAAATGGTTATTAAGTGTTCAACTTAATATTTAAAACACCTTTAGCCATTTTAACACTTGTTTGATACCACACTATTACCCAATCCTCACACTTGACACTTTTATGCCTTGAATATATGAAGAAACACCTTTACATAATAAATTTCCATTTTTCACATGTTCTTTAAGGACCAAAATCCCCATTTGTCCTATTTCATGTTTAGACCCAACAAAAATTTCCTTAAACTTGTTCACATATTTATTATCAAATACTTCAAGTTTATATGCATGAGAAAGTGTACTTAAATATTATAAAATCCTTTTATATTTTTTAAACATACATTCATTCCAAAATTTATACCATTTTTAATAAACTTGCATTTTAAGTCATAAGAGCATTTTAAATCTATTTAACTTAACAATTGTCCATCTTACCCGAAACTTCAAAACATGTATTGTCCTTTTATTCTTATCAAATATAATAATGGTCATTATTTATTTTTACTTGTAATACACTAAAATAATGTTTTCCTACATTTTTATCCAATAAAAATGTTTATTATTTCCTTAAAAATCACATTATCTCACATTTTTATTCTATAAAAATGTTCATTATTTCTTTAATCTATAAAATACACTGAAATATTATCATCTTGCATCTTTATTCCATAAAAATGGCTATCATAAATTTTACTAGGAATCCATCATCATTTTCATAATAACACTACAATTAACATTCAAACAAGATCAAGAGTATAATATACACCAAATAGAGTCTTAGATATAGAGTAGCTTATCCCAACTCAATTAAGCTCAAATCAATGCAAGGCATGAAAGACCCAGGGAGATGATAACCCCTCCACCTCCTAAGGTGGCCTTAAAGGGGTTGTATTGCACCACTAAGTTTGATTCCAAGAAAACACCATTAAAACCCTCTACAAAACCTCCAAAAATATCGTCCCTCATTACCCATTAAAACCTCCAACAATGTCTCTTTTCATTTTTATATTTCGTAGCTCCATATTTCCTCGGTGGAGAAATAACTATTTTTGTGTGAATGTATGCAGTGCACTTTGAGGGATAAAATGGTGGAAGGCATCTCAAACCAGGGAAAGAGAGAAACTGTGATTTTCAGGAGTGTAGTAATGAAATGGCAGTGTTTTCCTAATCTCACGCCACTCCCCCTTATATACATTAAGAGGAACAAAAACTCTTACTAAAATTTCCATCGTCGGGTCAAAGAGATGACAATATATGTTTGATCAATGGTTCAATGGGTGACAACATTTGTGATGGAACAGTCCAAGTTGGTGGATTGTCCTAGGTCTCTATTCCTTTATACACGAATTTCCCACAAACTCATAAGTTAAAAACTGCTAATAACTGAGCTCGTCAGATCGTCAGTGCCCAAGGCTATCTTGAAAGGAGATCAACCACCACGAAGATGATAGCACAACAAGGGAACTGATCTAACCAGGACGTCATTCGAAAGATTAAGATTCTCACTCAAACGACATAAATGTCATTCGAACTACGAGAAAGGCTATTTGAACGACCGACCAGGGCGACTTTACCTTTCTATTAAATCCAATATTTCTTCATTTATCACATTTGCCCCAATAGTTTTCCAACTATTAAAGAAAATCAAATCTAGTTTATTTAGTTCATATCCACCAATTTCTTATGTAACCAATAGTCCAGTAATTTTCTTTGTTTACTCCAACTCGTTATCTGCAATCTCTTACAATTAGAATTTGTCCCGCCTATAAATCTATATATATAATTAATTAATTTACTGGGGAGGGTTATTACATTAATTCCATTAGAATATTGCACTCTCAAATTGGTATCAGGGCAGGTTACACAAAAATATTGTGTGATCTTTTTTTCGCAAAATTTCTCTGTGATATCAGTTTTTTTGTAATTGATGTTGAAAAATCGTAATTTTTTTATGGAGAATTTATATAATAGGATGCCAATTTTGGATTGATCGAACTATGACTATTAGAAAGCCCGAATGAGATCCACTTTAAAATCCATAGATGAATGTAATACCCCATATTTTTATGGTTTAAATAATTAAGGGATTTATTATTATTATTATTATTATTATTATTATTATTATTATTATTATTATTGTGGGATTAATTGAATTAAGATGTAAAGAATTTAATTGTTGATTAATCCAGATTTAAAATAAATATTAAATAATGTGTCAGGGTTAATACTTATTGATTGAATATTACTGTGTGATATGTAATATGGAACTATACACTTCGATAAATTGTCAAGAGTAAGAAATACGGCAGTTTAGTAAATTAAGTCAGACGCGCGTGTGAGTCGTGTCGGAACTAATTTAATGGAATACATATATTAATTATTTTAGTAACTCATATGGTCATTTCGAGTGCACCGTTGAGTTCGGAAGGGTCGAGATAGTGAAAATAGTATATCCGGGTGTTTAGTTTGGGTCCCGAGGCAATTTTAGGCCTAATCGGCACCCCAAGAGGGCATTATGGTAAATTATATTTTTGAGCCTAATTAATGGACGAAAATTAAGAGTTATTTATCATCCAAGGAAAGTCCAATTAGGGTTAAAAAGTGTCAGGAAGTTAAGAACGACCATAGAAGGTGTGAGGGAGAGCTATTTCCAAGAGAAAATGGCCAAGATAACACCACCTTACACAACCACCACCACCACCGTCTAGATCGGGACAAGGGGAACACAATTATACCAACAACGTCAAGAAAATCAGATGACAAATTCAAGGGAAATGTTTATAACTTGTTGTGCCTTAGCAATTATCATTCTCATGTTAGTGTAGGGATGTTACAATCATGTTTTATTGCATAAAAGTGATGAAAATTGAGGAATTAGGATGTGTAGATTGAATCTGAGAATTATTAAATTGAAACCCTTCATGTATGTAGACTAGAAATTACGTTTTGATGAACTCCTGTGTAGAACGAATCTGAAAATTTTGTGTTCTTGAATACGAATTTGAAGAACTAGGGTTTTGGTAAATTAATTTGGGGATTTCATGTTTTATTGATGATTCGTAATGAATTGATGATTCTAGGATGTTAGAATTCATATATAATTGATAGGATTCAAATTGGAACTGTTTATTTGGAGATTGGGATGTTAATTTAGAGGTTTTAGGGTTAAAAATGGTGGGAAAACGCTGAAATTCTGGGTAGAAGACGAATAGTGCAGTCTCGTGCGATCTCGCGCGAAGTCGTTCAAGCGAGATTGCATCTCACGCGAAGTCGCTCGAGCGACATGTGGCAGTCGTTCGAACGACATACCATCTAGTTCGAGCGACAAGATGAATTTTTGGGAAATTTCTTAGGGGTAATTTAGGAATTTTTCAATCTTTACGAGTGAGAGAATTTATCAGTTAACTGATTTAAAACGAGGTAGGTCTATGAGAAAGTATGTGAGTTTATACTTTAATTAATCCGGAAAGAACAGTTACTTTGGAAATTACTAAGGAATGGTAGTAATTTAGTAACACTTTAATATACGTAATAATGAGAATGAAATACATATGGGACATATATAAGAAGGTTGTGAGAATACCTATAAATATTAATAGGATGTGTGAATACCTATTACTTGGTAGTATTATGTGTATGACATACCTAGTTGCTTGTTATCACGGGAGGTGGTTTAGAGACAGTCTTATCCTGGGTGACCTTCGAGGGGATTATTGACTTGTATCTCTATACATAGGACTGTAAAGGCTTATTGGTGAGTTGATAAGCCAGCTGACTATGGGAGCGTAGGTATGTGCGTGACCCATAGATATGTGTACTATGTTCCCTTCCATTATGTGTGTTTTGTTTATATGGTTTGTGGGAAACTTTCGAACCGATAGTCCTTATTAAAGTACGAGATGTATCGGGACAAGATAGCAGAGTACGCAATGCACTACAGGTTTAGCCTTGGGGTGCTGCATTAGTATATGTATATTATAGTGGTGAATATATGTATGTATATACTTATGTTATTCCTACTGAGATATAATTGTAAGATATTGGGTTAGTACAATCTTAAGTGACATAAGTTATGAATACTTAACTTAGTGTGATAACACTTAACCGAATTTATTAATAAATGCTGATATTAATAATGTGGGAAATTGGGAATTTCGAAATGCTACTACGAGTTATAATAAGAAGTGTAAGTCTTTATCTAGTTAGAAGTGTTACAAATGGCTAGGTGGGGATAGATGTACGTTAGGTGTGCACAATAGACGAGAGGCGAGAATCTCATGTGAGAGTTCGAACTAACATGCAATTGATACTTGATTTATTGCAAATTTTAAATACTTGCTAAAACAAATATTTTTACACATCCGGATCTGACCCATTTCTTGCATCTCTTCTCTCTCTTGCTATATATATGTATTATATCAGGTGCTCAGCCACAGGGACACCAAGCTTAGAGATTGGATTGCTTGGCGTGCTGCAGCTGTTGTGGAAGTTGTAGGTCTTCGTATTAGACGCCTCCATCATTTAATTTCCATTCTTTATAGACTCTCTATTTAGGGCATGTGTCGCCCATTCCTTAGACAGTTTTTCAGAGATTATGTTCAGTTTACTTTTCGTTCATTTTCATTTGGATTTGTGGTTACTATGGTTTTGGTTTGGAGTTTTGAACTGGAATGCTTTATCCAGTCTTAGTTATTTCTGCATGTGATTCTAATCCAGTATTTATATTAATTAATTATGCATCGATGGTTTATATTTAATTTCTTGGTTTGGTAATTAAATGGTTTAATTAAAAGGAAAAAAAATGTTTTGACACTTAGCTTAATTATATTAGGTGATTAAATGAGTTATTATGTTTTCGATAGTGATGCTAAGAATGAACCAACCGAACATTCAGTTTTAAATTTTATAAATGACTGACCACCCGATATTTAATTGGACAAGGTGTCACAATGAAAGGGTTTGGTTAGTATGTGAAAGAGGGTGGACTCCTCCCACGATCACTATTGATAATGTCACAAATCCTAAACCCATCTCTTTCTGGATTGATGATGAGTTTAAATGGAGCATTTACAACTCCACGCGACTTTAGTGCTATTTTTGGAGCCATCACCCCTGACGAGTTCTGATGCATCATGACGTGCACTATGTTTAAGTAAGCATGGGATATCCTCCAGTTGACACATGAGGGTACCAATGTTGTCAAGGTGTTTAGGCTTCAAAATTTGATCGCCCAATTTGAGACCATCACTATATTGGAGTCTGAGAGTTTTGATGAATTTTATACTAGGTTTTCGAACATCGTAAACACTAGTTTTAATTTGGGTGAGAAAATTTCTGAGACTAAGGTCATTAAAAAGATTCTAAGGCCACTTGCTTCCCGATTTATTCCTAAGGTCATCGTGATTAACTCATTAGGGATTTTAGAAAATCTTAGGTTAGAAGAACTCGTAGGAGACCTTCATACTTATGATATAGATATGTTTTCTACAACCATTAAACCTAAGGATATGGGGGTAGCTTTAATGACTTAAGCTAAGAAGAAGAAAAATGACAGAGTTTGTGAGTCTGAATATGAGGATGATTTTGATGATGATGACTTAGCCTTATTTGCCAAAAAATTTAAAAGTTTCTCAAATTTTCCAAAGAAAAGTCTTCCAACAAAAAGAATTATTAGAAAAAAAAAAATAAGGACGAGGTCAAGGATAGCGATGAGAAAGAGGAAGAGATAAGGTGTTTTGAGTGCAAAGGTAAAGAGCATAATTCATATGAGTGTCCCACTATGCGAAAGAGAAATGTCAAGGAGATTGCGAATAAATCCCCTCTTAGCAATAGTGACATCGAGTCGGTTGATTCAAGGGGAGAATCATCACATGAACCGTGCGTTGCGTTCATAGCTAGTCATGTGAGTACTTTTAGTTTTTCCCATGATGATGAGGACACATGTAAATGTGAGAGCCTCGGTGATGTTTCGATCCATTCAAGTAAGAGTGAGGACGAGATTGCAAGGGGGGGAGAAGAGGATCTCCAAAAAGCCTTTAGTGATTTGTACATTGAGACGTTGAAAACAAAAAAATATAAATAAAGATAGGATGTTAGATTTGGAGAGAGAGGTGAAATATTTGAGGGCGTGTGAGGTGTCGGCGAGTCAATTCGATAAGGTGAAGGTTTCTTTGAGTGAACAGTTGATCGCCTTAGGCCAGAAAAATAGTGATTTAACCAACACCGTGTCTAGTCTTACGAGAGATCTTCAATCTTCATAGGAGACGTATGAGAAACATGAATCCCGTGCATCCCAACTCAAGAGATAACTCAAACGTGACCTGGAGGTCAAAGTCACTTTAGAGGACACATCTAAGAAGGTTAGAAAGATGCTCATCGGTTCCGCTTTGGGTAATGTTGAGAGGCTAGGAATAGGTTATGACAGTACGTCCACTTCCCATATTGCACCCTAGACGGTTCCCGAGATTGTGTTAGATCCATATATTCCTTAACCTAACCCATTTAGGCATCCGAATCCACGTAGGAGAGCTCATCATAGACGTTTTAAGAGAGGTGTACCCAATCCCATGTATGTTTGTTCCCACTGCAAGCAAAGAGGTCACCTTAGGAAATTTTTCTTTAAGTTAGGGATATTGTCTCATAGGTACCTCCCACACTATGATACAACACGAGTACCTACACGAGTTCCCACACGCACTCCCACATATGTTACTCCGCATGCTCCCGCACATCACATGAGAGATTTTGAGAGTTTTCAAGAGCAAGTTAATTGTTTGGTCAAGACTTCACAAGATTTGATGGATATTTTTCATAGGATGTCATCTCCTTTGGAGGACTCCTCCAGGTCTAATGACTGAGGTTGAGATGTGTTTCTAGAATAAGACGCTTTTCATAATCATATTTTACATGCCTATGACTAGATTGTACTATAATTGTACTTATATTTTTTATTTTGATATATTTTTCAAAAATCCAAAAAGAGTTTTATTTTTCTTGAAAATTTTTGGACAAATACAAAAAGATTTTTGGTTTCTTTTTAGATAAAGTTAAAAAACGCAAAAAGATTTTTTTTTTTGATAAATTTTTTTAAAAATCCACAAGAGTTTTGTATTTTTTTACTCCACATGTGGATGAACATTAAAGATGTAGTCACCATTCATTCCATATGCACGTGATAATTTTATGGTGTTTTGAGACGTGACATCATTTCATATATGTTCTTTATAATGTGGGGAGTCATTAAGATGTGATATGATGAAAACTTACTACATGTGCGACTCCTTGTCTCCTTTAATTCACACAAGCACGAACTTCTTTGAGTATTGCACTTATCTTTCACGTGTCGATTGTAGTGTTTTCATCTCAATCCTGCTTTTAAAATGAAACAAGTGTGAAAAACGAGATAATAAAAGTAGTGCATGTAAAATCATTGCTCGAATTGAAAAAATAGAAAAAAAAAACTATTCGGTATATTTTAAGTAATGGAATCGGGTTGCGAAAGACATGTTGACTTTGCGTGAAATGTCACCATTTGTTAAGAAGAGATCCTATAAGATTAAAGGCACATAAAAATAGAGGTACTAGGCCAATGTATAAGAACATTGATGCCTCTCTACATATGAGCATTAATTTCTTCAAAAATACTTGACAGAAAAAAAATTCAACATGTGAGGTTTGAGGGAGTTATGTCAAAGTTTAACGGGTTTGTACATCCCTAAAAATCTCATAAAGCATTACATGGTTTTGGGCGTTATTGGTGTAAAAATCACTTATGATCTTGATTAGTTCATTAGGTTAAGTCAATTTCACTTGAGTTCACCATTTTTACACCTAAGGTAGACTTTGAGCCCTTGCGCTAGTGGTGTCTCATTCCTTCAAGCACATATGTTATATTTGTCTGTGTTGATTAACCTATAGAATATGTTCACACCCCTTCATTTCATTTCTATGATTCGGGTATTTTTGTGTTTCTCCATTGTGTGTTGTATTTGTAAATTTTATACTTGAAAAAAATTGATAAATTTTAAAAATAGTTTGTTGAGCCTTTGAGTTTATCATTGTTTGTGCTTATTTGATATATCTTTATGATGACATTATACCTTCAGTGATGTACCCTATTTTCCATGATTTGTTTCTACTCCATGTCTATTTCAGACAAAATAAAAGGGGGGAACAAATTATGGGGGAGATTACATGAGTTTGATTTGCGGGGGAGAAATTATGCATTTTTTATGTTAAACTCGATGCATCATGGGGTATTTGCTTTGCATCATGTGTGTAGGTAATTTTCGAAGATTATATTAATATTACACTTGATGAAGACAAAGTACCCAAGAGAAGACAAAGAAGAAGTGGAGATTTGAAGACTTTATTTTTTAGACAACTCTATCTTATACCTATCCATTTTAGGGTTTGGGAGGGTATTAGGATATTGTAATTCTCTTAGGGGATATACATTGTGATTTGGATTTTGGTTTTAAGTTTGTACCAAAATAGCCATAATGGGGAGATTCGTAAGAGCAAAATTTTCTCATAACTTAGGCTAAATATAGTTTTTGGCATATCTTGCTACCGTTTCATTCAAGCCATCACGAAGTCCGAAGACCCAACATCTCCAACTTTCAAGCATCTCCATTCTATGAAGGTATAATACTATTTAGATTTTATATTTATTCCTTAAATTTATTTTGGGATGTTTAAACTCAAACATAATTTTTTATATAAAAATTTTGAGGCATTTTTCTTTATTAAAAAATTTTCAAAGTTCACGTATCTCATTCAAACGAGATGGGAATCTCGTTCTAACAAGATCCTATTTTCGTTCAAAGTCTCATTTGAAGTTTACTTCGATCGAATATCGAACAAGGGTGTACTGTTTTAGGTCGTTTGAAGGTCATTTGAACTTCATTCAAAAAAAAGAGCGTGGTCATTCGAACAAGTTAATTTTCGTTAGAACGAACTGTTATTCTCGTTTGGATGAACTTAAAAATTCATTTGAACGATGTGACACCCCGTCTAATAAAATACCAGGCGATCACTCCTATATCAAATTAAAATAGGAGTCTCATATGGTTCATTCTTAGCATCACTGTCGAAAACCAATTTAATTACTAATAACCTATTAGGCTGGCATCAAAATTTTATTTAACTAATCTTGTAAACAATTTAAATCAATTAAAACATTTACATAGTTTATATAAATGGAACTAAAAGAAATAAAATAATCAAACACACGGTAACAATAATACAACCCAATCGAATGTCGCATTAAAAGACGGCGAAAGAATAAATAAATGCAGTTGGGTTATTAGCCCGAATGTTTATACAATACCTCCTATCAAGATTACAAGAAAAGAAGCATCTACGGTAAACCTGCATGCATCCACAGATGCTGCAGCATACGTCTGATTTGAAGGAATCGTCATCCAGGCATCCCTGTATCTGGACACCTATATATATATAATATATAGCAAGAGAGGGAAAAATATAGAAACGGGTCAGAGCCCAAGTAGTGAAAATATTTTGCAAGTGCATAAATGCTTTCTTTTTAAAAATATGTTTTATCTCATATTTAAATTGGTATCGCACTCCCATGAGATGCCCATCACCTCTCTTCTAATAGTGCACACCTAGCGCATCCCTCTAAACATCCTAGTCAAGCTACGCTGCCTAACTAATCCGTCGCCCTCAAACTCTAGAAAATCCTATGCAAACCAAGTACTAAGGGCTAAACTTCTCCCTAGTCTCAACACTATGCCATGTTCCTGCGTGGGGTGTCTCGCAAAGCAAAATCCAAACAAGGAACTCCCCGATACACTACTACTTGGCAAGGTCGATCGTCGAGATCCATTAGACCCTCAGTACATAACGTATATATATATATACATTGTCATACTCACTTTTATAAACCTATCACATTTTGAGTCCGGTTATAATCTCCCGAAATGAGAATTTAATTTATCTTTCTTTTATCCCTTTACTCTTATAGAGATATATAATATCTTATTCTCATGCACAAGTAATACACCATACACACCGATATAATAATCATCCCAATAATATACAATACACACAGGTATAATAACCATCCCAACAAGCTATAACTCGAGGATGCGGTCTCTCAATGCTATCATCTTCTAGGGCATCACTCACATACCATCCTGGGGACCACCGGTAAGACTAAATGACACCTACTTCGTGGTCATAGGTCACAACGTATGGAAAGCAGTCATAGCTCCAAACCGGTCAAGTTTGAACGACTCATACCCAAGACTTCTCACCCCCAAAATATAAAATCACACAAATAATAAAGGACGACTATAACCTGGGGAATATCCGCACCCTGCTCCTCAAGCTAGGGGCTCACCCTCATCGCTCAACTTCTCATGATAGCATTAGAGGGGGTATGCTTCACATATATATATACCATCCACATATAGATATATATACACATCCATATCATATTATATAGATACTTTAATCACATCGTATATATACATTCCACATTGTATCTCTATTATCTATAAATGGCCATAATTTCCAATCACACATAACGATGGCCAATAATCCCAAAGATTCTCATAAATAATAATTATTCACGTATTCGTACCCTCACAATACTAAACCCAAAAGTATTCCCTTACTTTATAAATAGTTTGTACCTTATTCACATTTGAGGATTTATATAATTTCTCCAACTTTACCAATTTACACTGAGTAACTAAGTGTAATCCCAAATTTCCATCCTAGTCGCCTCATAGGGTTTTACCTAATTACAGATGACCCCATTCTATTCCATCCACATAAATATACCCATATGTGCTTACCGAATACATTCTCCAATTTTAACTCACTTCTTAAGCATTTAATAAGTCCATACCCTGGATTAACCTCTTAAATAACCCAAGGTTAAATCAACATCCCTCAAATCCTTTAGAACATAACTCTCTTAAATACTCTAATTTAAAATTCCCTAAACTTTAAACTTAAAGGGGAGAAAGAGTAATAATCTCCCAAAATCTTGGGCTGAAAACAGAGTACCGGTCGACCGGTCCTGGACCCCCGGTCGATCGCGGTTTGGGATTTTGCCTAACTGCAAAATCAGTAGGCCCTTTTTCATGAGCGTGGTCGACCATCCATAGGGGAGCGGTCGACCAGTGATACCCGTTAGGTCAGCCAAAGTCCATTTTGGACGAAATCCAAAATTTTCACCACCCAAAATATCACCCCAAACTCCATTCTTATGGTTTCTAATCTCAACCAACAACACAACAAAAACCTAAACATAGATTTCTAACTAACACATAAATCAATTGGGGGATTAAATCAATTTTTCTTGGATTGGAATCTAAAAACCCATATAAACCCTAGTTTTTCCCATTTCCCTCATTTAATTCATTTCTTCACTTCATTTACATGATTTTAACACTAGAAATCATTAAGTGTTTACATTACATCAATATTTAAACTCATACTCAAATTACCCAAACTTATTTTAAGGGTTTTAATCCAAAATCATATAATTTACCAACTATAATATGAAATAAATGCACAAAATGAAATAAAGCAAGTACACACTTGCCTGGAGGATAAAATTCGACGATCTCGAGTCGAATCCTGCGGAGTTTGGCCGAAATCTCCCTTTTCTTCCTCTTTTCTCTCTTATTTTCCTCTCCTCTTTCTTTTCTTTCTTTTCTTTCCTTCTCCCACTCTCTCATGCCTTAAATAGGAGAGAATTAAGGGTTTATCCCTTTTTAAACCCAAAAATGACTCATTTACTCAATTACGAGTTCCTTTTAATCCAAAAAATTTCTGAAACTCAAATACGACCCCCGGGTACTCTATTTTGACTATCTCGGCCGTTTTGAGACCAACCGCATACTCGAAATTTACATCCGAGTTACTTCAACGCAAGTCACTAATTTAACCCAACACAACTTAATGCAGTTTTCTAATTAAAATATTACCCTTTGTCGTTTTACCCAGTTGCGACATATAAAAAAAAATATTCCGACTCATTTACTTAATCCCAAGAGTAAATATAATACACGTCGAAAATAATTTAATCCTTGAAAACTCTAAAAATTACTATTCACGATAATTTCATAAATTCCCAATTTGCACTTAATTTTTAAATTTAATTTCCCATAAAAGTGCGGGGTATTACAAACGAGCTACCACCTCGAAATTTGTAAATGTTTGATAAATATATGTTTCATGTTTGTTTTCATCAAGACTTTTGCCAGAACTATTTTTGCATACCTTTAGAAAAAGTTTTCAACCTTTTGAGTTTAGAATACCTTTTTGATTCACAAATCGCATTTCTAGAATATATTTGAGTGAATCAAATTTAAACCCTATAATTTGTATCCTTGCAGACACAACTTTTATGGATAAGGCATCTCCATAGCTGACTTGTGAAACCCGAGGGAATCACTATGGAAGACGAAGGCTAAAGCTGAAGGAGGACTGCGGTTTTTGTGATTCTTATGAGGATCATTGCTGAAGGAAGGATGCGGTCTTGTGATTTTTGAGAGGATCATAATAGATTCATTTATAATATTTGTAAGTTGCAATTTGTAAATTTTATAAAATGAATAAAAAGTTTTACCCAAAAGTTTTTTTTTTGAAACTTTTCCTTTGTTAAATGCTCAGTTTGATTTAAGTTTTGAATAACATAGTTGCATGTTCTAGGGCTAAAGTTAAAAATTTAGTGCGGATTGTCATCTGAATTTTATAAGTTAACGCCGTTAGAATATTACGCACTCTCACAATTGATGAATAATACATAACTACAAAATCATCGTTATACGCCCGAGAACATATTCCAAAATAAGAGCTTAGGAGGTTCAATCCTCATGAAGAATGAGTGATCGTGGAACCTGACATGTTTGATGATGGATTGCCTTTTGGGAATCCTATAGAGGTGAGCCTAATAAATCTTAAATACGAGCAAGCAACTCGTTGTGTCTTTGAATCTTAAGATGAAGATGAATATTGGAAAGAGTAAATAACTAAGTATATAACTTAATTTTATCAAATTACCTATATTCTCTATATTACCCTTTATATTCTACAATTTCATGAACATGTTTAGGAAGTATGAGCACGAAATTTCGTTTTAGGGAATGGGTATCAAAAGATGTAATTGCCACCTTTTCTACTGCGGTTATTTATGTATGTGTTATAAAACATGGCCTAATACAAATCCATTAATAAATGAGACATTTAAGAAGAGCTGAAGTCTCTTCAAGGCTTGCATTACTAGACAAAGGCACAATTTGTATGACAAGGAGTTTAAAAAAATATTCATCAATGGTTGATTTCGCCTCATACCCATGCGAAAAAAAATACTGATGCAAAATGGAGGGATATCAATTTCTACCATGACTTCTTGTGTAACTAGAAAAAGCGATAAAAATTCAAAGGACATGGTGATTACTTATTATGGGATTGTTTAACCAATCTTGGAACTAGATTACTTAGACTTCAAATAAATCATCTTATATTGGGACTTGGTGAAGGTGGAGGAAACTACGAAATGGTAGATTTATGTAAGATGAAGAGTAAAGATAGAATGATAAATAAGCCTTTTATTTGTGCCTTTCAAAATGTGAAGAATATATTTTACTCTAAGTGCATAAACGAAGGCAATTAGTCTGTTGTTATGCGTACACCAAAGGGTTTGACTACTCAAGCAAATCTATTAAAGTCCCACACAGAGTTCCAGTTGGTTCTTGATGAAAAACCTAATTTGACAGTTCTTTTTGTTGATTTAAACGAAGATTGAGTTTCAAAACATAATATTATTATTATTTAGTTAACCCTTATATGGTAACCTTATTTGTATTATATCTATTGGAACAACACGTGTATTTATATACGTCTATATATCTTCTACTCATATATTTAGTTCTTTTACACTTGCTTCCCCATCGCTCACATTTTACAAAATAGTATTATGTCGATCTTCTTAATTTTTGGTAATACTAATCGCAATTATTATATTATTCTATCACTAATCCTACTCTGTTTCATGTGAGTACCATTCGATAGTTTCTTGAGGGTCTAACGAGTTGAGCTTATCTGATATTTCAATCCTAACAAGGTTATGTCATAGTCTTATGAAACCAGATGCTTTGGAGTGGCTAGACTTCCAAGAAACTATTCAAAGGTACTCAAATAAAACTACTAATGCATTGCAATATCCTTTATGTTCTACTAGTCCCATAAATGCTATTTTTCATATTTTAGTATCATTATTCCATATTTAGCTTTTTTTATAATACACTTATATCACTAATCCCATTCTTTTTATTATCATATATACATTCACATCTAATTTCATAAATAAAAAATCTAAAAAGAGGGCATATCCCACAATTACCAATTTAGAGTGTTCTCACAATTTTTGACACTTTCAACACATTTCATATATATTTTCATAAATCCAAAGAGATACCTGACGCGACTAAAAAAGTGTCTATAATGCGCGTGATTACGGCTCAAGTGCAAGTCGGTCGCTCAAGTAATAATCCAGTAAACCGGGTGTCGAATTCAGGGTATATAACTCAAAATGAGAGGACAAGTAGGAAAGACGATTAACCCAACGGTTCACTCAGAAAAAGAAGGAAAAGATGATTGTTTGTAACTTTCCTATCAACTAATGCAATATAATTAAACAATTAAATGAACTGTGTATGCAAGAATAACTAAGAGAGTTTTAAATAGATTTGGGAAAATGGAGTTAGGGTACACTCCCCCGAACCGTAAGTGATTTCGTAGAACATAAAAACTTTAAAAACATAATTCCCAATTCGAAGAAATATCAAATACTCTTTAAGCATTTGACATGTGCGGATTTTACTCCTCATAATATCAAATCAAAAATTGTATTTGATGAGAATGACAAATTATCGAAACTCGTATTGCATCCTTAAACATTTCGGTTACCTAGGGGAAACGGAATTAAAAGACAAATAATATTTGTTTTGGTAATAAATCAAGCCCTTGAGTTAGTAATGAAATTTTATTCGCTTTTAAATCCATTTGCAACACCTAGGTTGGGTTCATGTACCCCAACCCACTAATAACTTAGGCGGACATGGTTACATGGGTAATAAATTAAATTCTAACGTTGCATGCGAATGGAATCATGATGGAACTATACCTTATTAAAATCCCAAAAATTAACTAAACTCATGCAAAGAAGAACATGCAAGAATAGGGTAAAGAAGACAAACTAGATGTATTAAATATTCAAAAGCAATCCACAATTGTGCATGAATTCAAAACTAGGGTTATTGGCCCTTTTCCTCTCTAATTTTTGATTAAAAATTAATTAAAACTAGGTCTAATGTCACACTACAACCTTACAAGGTCATTTTGCAAGAGTCCTGACTTCATACAACTTTTAAGAAAAATCAGTAATAAAAAGGAATTACGCGCATCCGATGGGTCAAACCGATTCGGACTCGAACTGGTTTGGGGTTCGATTATGGAAAACTCTCTGCATTTGCTTGCTTCTTCTTCTTTTGCTTTGAATTTCCTTCTCAACTTTGAATGCTCATAATGTCTTCACTGTGGCTCAGAATTGGACGTCGTTTCTTCCAGTGCTCTCATGATTGCGCACTCTTAAACTTTCTAGTTGGATTCTCTTTCGGACTATGGATAAAAAATTACAAAAATACCCTTTGATCTCCTTCATTTAGTTTCCTTCATGGTTTGGATTTCTCTCTCGCACTAACTTGCATAAAATACCTGTAAAACACATGAGAGATACATAAAACATGAAATACTTGCCAAGGAGGGTTAGTATCATAAATATGAAGTAAATCTAAGATAATTAAGATGCACGGGATCATAAAAGGACCGAAATTAAGGGGGTAAATGTGAAATATTTATGCCTTATCAACATCCTAGATTCAGATTATGGTTAGACCCCACTCATATTCATCTTACAAACTACATGGACTGAGACAATATTTTTGACTGCGTAGGCATCCCAAAGTCATTTTGGGATTCAATTTTTACTTACCATTTAGAACATTTTGAAGTCTTATTTTCATGCCTAATTGGAGAAGGAACACTTTGAAAATGTTGAATATATTTCATGGAGGGAAAAAATCATTGTGCATTGTATTTCAATGTGTTGGGTGCATATCCATAATGTGCATTGGGTTTTAATGAAGATATTGAGATATTATTATCATATTCTCGCAAATATGCGTTGTATTATTATTTGTGTTGGTTTAATAGCTAGTTAATTTGCATTGTAATATTGTTTTTTGTTTATGGATGGCGCAGTGGCCTAATTTTTATTTCTGGAAATGTATACAAATTTGAAAATTTTGCAGTTTTTTTTATGCAAAAAAGTAGTTTTATTTTTTTAATTTGTTTGTAATTGTCGCGATTTTGGATTGTGATCAAATCTAAAAAAAATAATGTATGGTCATGGTTTAGAACCGTGACAATATATTATTTTATTAAAAATGGTCACAACCATCAAGAATAAATTCCCGTTTTGTGATCATGATTTAGGACCGTGACTACTAAAACACCATGACAATTGGGTCACAGGCTGGGTCACGATTTTGAACCATGACTATCGCATCACCGTCCCAAATCATCACCAGTCACTCAATGTTAATGTCACCCATTGAACCGTGATCCCCAATATAGTCACCAAAAATTGGTCACGGTACAAATTCTTAACCCATAAGCCCTGATCACGATCCAAAATCTTGACCATGTTCATTATATGGTGTAGTGAATTCTCTAGATCTATATGAGATATAAGTGATGTGTGTGATCCAAATTGTGCAATTGAATATAAAACAATCACAAATACTCATAAGATAAATTGTATAAGGGAAAAACCTCCAATTAGGGGTAAAAAACCTCAACGCACTCTAATTTTCATTTATACTTGAAAAGATGTTTTGCACAAGGTAAGAAGATACATCTCACAAAAGCTCTCTTGTGTAGTTACCAATGGACCTTGCAATTTCCCCCCATAGAAAGTAAAACTCCACATTGATCATCACGATGGAATATGGAACTCTAATACCCTCAATGGAATCAATGCAACACTTGAACTCCTCAAGTGAATCAAAGTGCTTCCTATTTTACATCTAGGAGTATGAGATCATATAAATTCAAAGTAAACTATTGAATTTTAATAGGATAATTATGATATAATCAAAATCACTCTCAATTCATTCATAAAGCATTAAGATTGGGACATAGATCGAAGTTTGAAATAGTTTTTTGGAACAAGTGATTTTTTAATTAAAGAATAGCAAAAAGATTTCTTTAAAAAAATATTCTGATAGGTTTTTCAATTGTATAAAATTCACATCATATGACATGGGAGGGAACATGACCTACTTATAGAAAAATTTTAAAATTCATCTTCATTGTGCACAAGGTTGAACTTTTTACATGTGTACAAAGTCAGGCAGAAGGACTTCGACCCAACACCGTGCGTGCGGGACCAAATGATGGTCATGAGAATGTGGTCGTGTGCATGGGCACAATACAAATCCATGAGAAAAATTAAAGGAAAAACATATTTAAAAAGCCTTTAACTTTTCCAAAACAAAATGCTCAACAACCAAAAATATTTTCTCAAACCTCTGAGTAATTTTAACACTTTTACATCAAAATTTTAAAAGAAACTTACACATTTTGAAAACATCGTGCATATATGTGTTAGCCATAGACAATTCACAATAGCTACATAAAGGATATAATCTTCAATTCAAGTATGCGTAGTAACAGAAATCATTTGTTGATTTGTTTGAATGATCTTTAATCTTCAAAAGATAACAAACGCGCCACACTCAATCATAGCATTTCTATATGACTTGATTGACTCAACGACTCAAATGTTTTGTCATGAAAAGTATCCAACTGAAATATATTAGAAAATTACATTTTTAATCTCCCCTTTTTGTCTATTTTATGGCAAAACCCCCACAACCCAAAATGAACATGATTACTCCTACCAAACTCAGACATCCTTAGACATATAATAAGACTAGTAGAAACCAATGCACAAAACCATCCAATCGACCGATGACACATAAATAGTCAAGTCTGAATAATGGGTCGGAGTCAAAATAATCATAGTTAATCTTGAAATCACACGAAATAACAAAGAGAATTACGAATGTAATAACATGCACAAAGAGAAACTCCCACTGCTTAGGAATCATTCAAAAATGTCAATGTGATATAGATGAAATAAAGCATGTGAACATGAAGTAAAACATGAGAGAATATGACATATAAAGCAACATCATGTAATATCAAAGATAATATAATATAATATAATATAATAAATCCCCAACATAACATATCCCCAAATCAATCAATAACTCCACCTACAAGTCAACTCCCCCATAATATATATTTATCTCCTTTTCTGAAGAAAAAAAAATGAGAAGAAAACAATACCCCCACTTTTGACAAAATTCCCCTTTTTGACAAAAAAAATAAGGGATAAATTTTCTCCCCTGGTAAAGTCAAAGAAAAGAACCTATCATTGATAACATGTATATCATGACAATAAGCAAAGTTATAATGGCAAAGAGAAACTAAAAAAGAAAAATCTAGTAAATCATGTGAACTATCATATCTATATCATGAGAATACGGAATGAGCATATACATGTGTATCATAATATGAATCTGAAAAGTAACAACTAGGAGATGAATGATATCTATCAATAAGCATAGAAGCAAGATATGTAATATACAATCAATCTAGCTAAAAACATGAGATAATGAAACAGCATGGATAAAACAATATTTATAACACGGATATATCAATATAAGCACAAGACATATGGATAATAACAAATAACCCATAAACCAACACAAATAATCCATACAACCACCAATATATCCATAGAACCACAAAAAGAGTATTAAATTATCAACAAGAAAGGTAAAAATAACCGTATACAAATCAAAAGTATCTATGTACCATAGGCGGTACTATACCATAGGCGGTACTATCAAATGAATAACATGAAAATGGAGACAAAAATAGAATCTCTAATCATTATCGGACATATCATCATACTCAATAGCTCCATAGTCATTAGTCTCATCCTCATTATCCCCCTAATCCTCATTATCAACATCCATGGGTGGAACTCGAGAATGCAGAGGTGGTGGAATATCAAGAGGTGGTGGAACAACATCAGTAAAATTAGGCATAAGCTTAGATCGAATCAAATATTCATCAATAAATGTAACATTGATGAGTAGGCTAGCCTGCTCTCTATCAATCCTCTCAAAAATGCTATCAAAAACCCATCATCTTATCTTTAATATCCCAAAGTTGGCCTCGTATATATATGAACTGAGTAGTAATGAAACATCTCTGAACACTGATGTGTAGGAGTCAGAGTCGGTACATCTGAGCCAATAGACTGTCAAGATGGAAGATGATCAATCTGTCCTGCTGAGCATGAAGAAATAACACTCAAAATTAGACCAATAATAGTCGCAGCTACATCAGAAAGTAATCAGGGAACTCCTAAAGAGGATATATAGTCAGTAATCAACCTCCCATGTGAAAAATCCTTACCTACTATATCAATACATTCCCTCATCATCACCTAAATAATCAACTCAGGATAATTACTCACATGATCATGTGATAAAGTGTGCATTAAACTACCTATGTGGAAAGGGAGGTACTGGGTACGATGACGGGGCATAAGGTTGTAAACAACCAGAAAATAAAGCAAAGAGAATTGTGTATTCATCTTAGTCTGAAGAAAAACATACCCACCTAGATTAATAACCCACTAAAAAGATGCTATCTTATCGGTTGAATAACCAAAATCGCAGTAGTTATTGTATCCAATCCTTTAAATATATGTGTTAATTCCTAAATGAGTCACAAGTGCGTCACTTGTAAGATCAATCGTAACATCATGAACAAAAGAATGAACAACGAGTGTGGTATCAGGTGGTATGACCATGTTCGCATAGAATCTTGATCAATAGTAGCATTGGCCATACCATGTGGCTGAAGAAAAGGAAAATCAAGAATACCATCAACCAATGACAGAAGATTTTTCCCTTTCTCGACTCTCATGATGTGCTCTAGATTAACGTTTCTTTATGTAATGACGACGTGAAGAATAAGACTCTGTAAAATATAAGAACCATCTCTAGTTAAAAGAATACCAGAGGAATAAAACTGAGTGACTGGAATAGGTATCGAGGCACTTGGGGCTTATCTACGCCGCTTAGAAGGATGAGGGTTTAATAAAGACTCACACACTTTAAAAGTCTCATAGGGATCGCTGAGAAATTGAACTCTCTTACGAAATTTTATCTTATCTCTACCCATAATAAAAAAAATATGGATACGAACAAAGAACAACAAAAACTAGGAAAAAAGGACTGGAATGGTAAAAAGTAAAAAATCTCCAAAATGTGCAACCCCAAATATCTAAATAACCCTCTGAAGCTCTAAACCAAGCACCTAAAGTAATGTATCTAACCCAAAATTACAGTAAAAGAAGTAAATCAATAAGAAATAACCAGATTTGATGGCTTACCAAAATGAAACAACGATATGACTCTAAAAACTAGTGATGAATAACAACCAGCGACGAAAGATCTCTCAAAAAACCTAAATGAGATTGTAATATGATAAAATCATTCAATAGGTAATTTTGTCTAGGGTATGAGGCCTGAGGGTGGTTTAGAAATGAAATGAACAAATTAATCAACCAAACCCTTATAATCTATCGACGGCCATACAAATGACATGTTTTATACGTTCACGCGATTTCCATGTGAATGGGCAAAAAAGTTTGTCATGCGAACGAAATAGAGCAGTCATTAAATAAAGTACTAGAAAACTCCTAAAATAACACATGAATCCCAATACTCTAACTCCAGTAGCATGAGTGGACACAAATGCAAGAAATATCATTTATTTTGCTTGAATAACACAAAATACGGGATAAATGCAAAGAAATGCATAAAATCAACAACTCAAACACACATATATACAAATGCAAACACAAAGCTTGTAAAGTGTGAAAGTGATTAGGCACGTGACAATTTCAATTGACACGAGTATTTTATTTCAATCTTCATTAAAACATGAATTACAAATACAAATAATCCAAATCTCAATCAATTCAACAGACAAGGTATAAAATTCTCATTAAATTAATATTTTAAAACTTTGTAATATCCATCAGTGTCTAGTTCATGTTACGAATATGGATACAAAATCAACATGAATACTCATAATCAACTTATATAATCAGGGCAAATGATGCTTAAAATAATGATTCCATCAATATTATTTGATCTCAAATATGGTAGTTTCTAACCATTTTACTCCCTCAAGAATACGTTGTTTGAAATCTTTTGAATGCTAACTAAATAGCAATTTTCATTTTTGAAAAGCTATGCACTATCTCATTTTTTATATCAGTTTAAGCTCTTTACTTGCGGCTTTTTTTCAACATATTTGGCTTTTATCTTTGATTTGCTTTTCACACACGTAAATGACACTTACTCAGAAACATTTAAAATTTAAAATTGGGTGTAATAACTCTAACGATAGCCCTTATCAATGCTTTTTAAAACGGTCCTTTTTCAATTCCTTCATAGATAAAACAATCTAAAATCTAACACAGAAACCACAGAAACACCAACCAATTCTTGGGATTTGATCATGATCAAATTAATCACCAAAATCATTAATCACATAAGTATAATCATATTCAACAAGTGATATTTAAGAGCTTAGGTAGTGTGAATTCAATACCATAGACTTCAACAAATTTAACAGTCATTAATCTTAAAATGAATATAAACCAAACAATTAAATCAATTAACATCTTCAATCAAATGGTTTAAAATTCATTTTTAATCGTCATTTAAGTTAAATAAATCATCAAACCAAAAAGAATCAAATCTTAACAACATATCACAAAAAGAAATAAACACAATTTATTTTTAGAATTTTTTAATAAATGATGCATGTATTTACAAAAATCATGTTTGGTTGTAACATAGCATAGAAAATAAATGCATGAAAATCTCAAGCAACCATGAAAAGTGATACCAAATAGAATTTAATCACACACAAAGATTTATTTCCCCCACAAATCAAGAATTAACTAGCAATGGAAACCTACGAGAACTTAGTTATCCTATAAGACTACCTATCTAGATAATGATGGGTATCCTATCTCCCGGATCGACAGGAGGAACACCAACACTTTCCTTTTTCACAAATCTCACGAGAGGAACATCAAGATCAATCCTCTTTCTAGGTCCATTCCTAGTCAAACCATTAATTACCCCCGTATTCATATCTCATTCCACCTAGGATTCTTATGCCTAGTCATTGAACTTGAGTTTAGTGTCTAAATCTAGGTCTAGGAATATTATGTCTAGTCTCACCCTTATTTCGCACTAGAAATGTTATTCTTCTTATCAAATTACCAATTTTACCTCTTAGCTCATCAATAGGATATCTTTTGTGCATATTTCTTCTATTTCCAATGAACTTTCTATTTCTTTTGATCAAGAACCAACATGTTTGGTTTGTTTGATCATGTACTTGACAAAAACTACAAAAACCACATTTCTTCTCACAACCTTCCTTTCATTGATGCTCACCTCTTTCTTCTCATGCTGAGATTTTTGACCAACTTTTCCAAGTCTTTTTCTTTTAAAGGAAAAAATCACAACATTATTCATCTTAACACAAAACAAACAACCAACACCATTTTTTACAAACTCATAATTAGGTTGAACCTCCTTTTCTTCAATATAGGATATTGTTCCTTACCCTTATTTTTAAGATTAGATCTTTCAACCTTCTATTTTGAATACTAAACTTTTTCAACCTTTTTTCTAATTGATGAAACCAATGCCATAGTAATAGGCTTTTAATTTAGCATGGCTTAATAAAATACTTTCTAGAACACTTGTTCTATCAAGTGTATCAATTTTCAAATCCTTGGTATGTTCTAATTCAATCTTCAATTTTTTAAAATCCACTTTCAAATTTTAATTTTCATGTTATAAATATTCCTTCTGTTTCAAATGGATGCATTTTGTTATTTCAAAGAGTTACATTCCTTTGGAAAAACATCAACAACTTTCTTCAGTTCAAAACATTCCAATTGAACATTTTGTATTTTTTTTCTTTTCCTCATGCTCATTTTGAAAAACTTTCATTTTTGTCAAAATTTTGATGTCAGACTTTTTTCTTTTTAGAGACTCTTAAAAGAGTTCATCAAATGCCTCTTGAAAACGTTGTCATCACCACCTTCTTGAGACTTTTTGATAGAAGTGCGTGGATTCTTACTACTAACCAGAGACGAGTCACTCAAACACCTATCAATCGAAGCTTCCACTTTATTTTTCTTACCACACTATCTAATGACGTTTGATCTCCACTCACTCTTTCGATTTCTTCTAACCTAACCAGAAAAAACATTTCAGTTCCACACTCATCGCTAAAGGAACTTTAATCACTATCACTTTTCAAAAAATTCAAAATCTCTTTATACACCTTCTTCTTATTGTCACCTTCTTGGTTTTTCTCAAGTTTTCTAAAATGTGTATGGAAATCATTAATATGATGACCAACTCCACCATAACCAAAACATTAGTCTTTATCCTTTTTACTTGTTCCTCTTGTAATCACCTTTCTCACAAAAAAGTATGTTTAGTAGGCTTGTATAGCTTTGATTCAAAATTTATTACATTTTTAAACAATTCTTATTTATTTTTGTAATATTTTCTTTGGGGTTCTCAACATTTTCTATGGGTTTATCAAAACTCTTCATAGACGTGTTCTCACTCTACTCAACAAAAAATTCCAAGTCTTTCCTTGGTTTAGTATCAACTAAACATTCTTCTTGATCAAAAATTTGCAATGATCCTACCATCTCCTCAATGATACAAGTAACGATATCCTTCACTTCTTCAAAATTGCAACCTTCATCGGAAAACTAGAAGCAAGAGTTCTAAGTAATTTTTTTACGACTTTTTTCTCGAGGATCTTCTCACTAAGATTGAAAGAAGCATTAATAACTTACGTCAACCTAGTGTAGTAGTCATTAAAATACTCACTCTCCTCTATTCTCATCGTTTCAAATTTAGTCAAAATGTTTTGCAAATTTGCATGTTTGACACTCGATGTACCTTCATGAGTTACTCTAAGGATATCCCATGCGTCTTTTTCTTGATTTCAATTAAGAATGCGATTTTACTCTTATGTGCTAACGGAAGCAAACAAGGCATTCAATCAAATAGATTTGTAATTTCTATCAATCAACTTCTCATTCATCTAAAGAACTATCATTTTCTTGACCCCAACTCCCTATTCTTCAATAGTTAGGTAAATATGTGCTTCTTATACACTCATCCACACAAGCTCATGCTTCGAACGTAAATATGTTCTCATTTTCACTTCAATGGCCATAGTTTGAGCCATCAAATTATGGTGGAAAATTAGTGAAACTTGAATAACAGTATTGATCTATTGATAAAAATAAGCACAAATATCAACAAGAATTATATGATATTAAACATACAAAAAATACGCAAGAATTCAGGATGTGTGTGTTATTAATGCAAGTGTTTAACCTACAATAAACCTAGAGGGGGTTTAATAGGTTTGATCGCATCTCATAGTTAATTTTTGTAATTTAATGAATTTTCTTGAAAATACAAAGTACCTAACATGTGTTTCAACCAACTAATATGAAAAATGTCTTGAATTAACTAAACAATAAGTTTAATTAGGTAGATGTAGATAGAATAACTAAAAATTACAATATATGTCAATTTTATTTACTAGGTTTAAATGATATCTAATGATTTATGTGATTTAAAATGTGAAATTCAATAAAAAACAATCACAAACATTCATGAGACATAATTTATAAGAAAACCCCCTACCTAGGGTAAAAGCCCTTGATGCACTCCAATTTTTATATCTACTTGAACAGATGTTTTACACAAGGCAAGAAGATACCTCTTACACAAGCACTCTCATGTAGTTACCTACGGACCTTGAAATTTTCCCCAGCAGAAGATAGAAATCCACACCGAGCTCCACGATGTGAATGAGGAAGCCAAATTTCCTCCTTGGAAGCAACGCCACACTTCAACTCATCCAATGAATCAAAGTGCCTCCTCTTTTATATCTATGAGTATACGATCATAGCAATTCAATGTAGATTATTGAATTATAATAGGCTAATGATGACGGGGTCAAAGTCACTCTTAAATCACTCAGAAAACACTAAGATCGGGACATGGATCTAAGTTTGATATAATTTTTAAGGAAAAGGTGAATTTTAATGAAAGAGTAGCAAAAGGAGATCCCAACTTTAAAAAAAGGTCACATAAAATATGAGAGAAATGATCTTTTTATACAAAATTTTCAAAATTCATCTCCGTCGCTCATGGTTGACCTTTTTACATGTGCACAAAGTCATGTAGTGAGGACTTCAAATGATGGTCGTGGTAATGTGGACATTTTCACGAGAACAGTATAAATCCGTGCGAATGGTTAAAGGAAAAACACATTTAAAAAGCCTTTCACTTATCCAAAATAAAATGGTCAACCCCCAAAAATATTTTCCAAAACCTCTTAGTCATTTTAACACTTGTCCATTAAAATTTTAAAAGCAACTCACACATTTTGAAAACAGGATGCACGTGTTTGTTTGCCATTGACAATTAACAATAGCTACAAAAAGGATATAATATTTAATCCAAGTATGCATAGCAACACAAACCTTTTGTTGAGTTGTTTGCATGATTTTTAATCTTTAAAGATCCATCTTAGACAAAGAACGTGCCTCAATTAGTATCAATCTATATGATTTGAATGATTCAACGGCTCAAATGTTTTGTCACGAGAAGTAACCTATAAGGACAAAATTTCCAATTGAGACCCTTGTATGTTTTTTTTACTTATTCTCATAATAAAATATATTTTTGAGTCATAGATAGAATTTTTATTTGTCACGATCCCACACAGTCTATGACATCGAGTTTATCGTAGACGTTTTGGCCAAGCTTCGAATATAATTATGTCGAGATTTTATTGGTGCACATTTCACGTCTTCATTGCATTCTAAGATCGCTCAGGTATGAATGTGTAATGTTAATGAAACTCGGAAAATGCTTTAAAATGTTTAAGGATGTTATTTTATAAAAGAAATGTTTTTAAAATGTTTAAACATTGTTTATTCTGAGATAAAGATTGTTTAGAGTTGTGTAAAACACAAACTCACATTTTCAATGGTTCAAACGACTTTGACAGTCGTTCAAGCGAGATCACTATGTCGTTCGAGATACATGTGTATCTCGTTCGAGCGACAACCTTATTTTGTTCAAACGATCCACTGCCTCAACTTTTCTATATAAGGCACGTTTCTTTTAGAATTTTGTAGGGGAGGAGTCCATAAAATTAGTTTACATCTAGTACGTTTTCTGCACAAGGTTTCTAAGGTTTTCCAAAGTCTAAAACATCCTTGGAGTTTTAAAGATTCAAACTTTCATTCTTATATGAAAAAGTGATCTTTGTTTGCACCATTGGAGTTGTTCTATACATTAAACATCGTTGGGTTTGCGGAGAATAATCAAAGGAGCTCGTGTTCAGAATCCGTAGACATTTCTAAGCTACATTTGTGGATAATGAGGCATTCGTGGACATGAGTGTTGTGGATATGTATCGCGGAAGGATTCACATGGACACTGTGGAGGAGTGGTTGAAGATTCAGAGAATCTTCAAGACTTGTGGGTATCGACTCGTTGAGTAAGACTGTCTTTGTACCTTGTAATACTACATCATAGAGATTGTTTGGCTTGGGCTGTTTGAGGTTTTTTCCCTTAGTGGTTTCCTCATATATTTGACATCGACTTGTGTGAGATTACTTTATCGTACTTGCTTTAATCACTAGATGGATGTTTAGGATTAATCAAGATAAAATTTGGTTAAGTTAAAATTGGTTCACATCTTAGTGCGGTTTAAAATTTGGAAAAAGGTTTTTTCAAAAAGAAAGTTGGTTTTGTCCTTTAAAACACACTCGAAAGAAAAAGGGGCCTACATAACCACGTAAAATAAATTACAAAATTATAATTTTAGCCAAGGCCTTATCACAAACTTTGTCAAAAGCGACGTTGTTAGCATCCAATGTTGATGTAAGATATTAGGTAAACTCCTTGTTGTCCTTCTCCAGCGGGTACTCAACATCCACAAGCATTTTTGTTCCTAAAAATTCAGAACCTGATGAATAGGTTTTATAACCGAGAAATGTAAAAGGGCATGTGTTGAAAAAGATTTTTTTGTCCCCACTTTATGCTTACACTTTAGAGAAGGGCCCTGATAACTTTCAAGAAGCTTTATCTGCTTGAGATGCTTGTTTGTGGCAAGAAGATATTAATGATGAAATGAAATCCTTGGAAATTAAAAAAAAAATTGGAATTTAGTAGATCTTCCATCGGGGTGTAAAACAATTGGTTCCAAATAAATTGTTAAAAATAAATTAAATCTGATGGTTCTGTTGAAAAATATAAGGCTCATCTTATGGGTAAAAGTTTTAGACAACGTGAAAATCAAGACTTTTTTTATACTTGCTTACCCACAACTATAATAACATCTATACATGTACTATTTGTTACAGTTTTCCTTAATGATCTTGTTGTGCACCAAATGGATGTTCAAACTGCCTTTTTGAATGATGATTAAAAGAAGATATTTACATGAACTAATCCAAAGGTTTTATTTTACATGGTCTAAAAAATATAGTGTATAATTAGATAAATCTCTTAATGGGTAAAAATAGTCACCTAAGAAATGGCATTATAAATTTGATAGCCTAGTCATATGTAATGGGTTTAAAATTAATGAAAGTGAGAAATGAATTTATTATAAATATGAAAATAACATTTGCATTCTCATATACTTTTGTTTTGATGGCTTGCTTATAGTTAAATATAATATTATGTTATAGATAATGTTAAATCTTTGTTTTGTGCCAGTTTTGATATGAAAGATTTTGAGGATGGGATATTTATATCTCAATCCAAGTTTGTCAGCTTGAGGATGGGATATTTATATCTCAATCCAAATTTACTAGGGACGTAATGAAGGAGTTTGTTTTGGACTCCTCTAAGTACTCATGCACCCCTATGAGTACATAAACTAAGTTAGCGAAGACACTTTAGGTAAGGACCTAGAGCAAACACTTTATAGGAGCATGATAGGTAGTCTTCTCTACTTGATCTCTAGTCATCCCGACATTACCTTTTGCATTGGAGTCTGTACGCGATACCAGGCATACCCAAAAGAATCTCACTTACTCACACGTAAATGTATCATAAAATACGTGAGTGACACTCTTTCCTACTATATTTGGTATTCCTTTTATACCGATGGCCGTTTGTTCACCAATTTGGATGTTGATTGGGCTGGGGATGTTAATAGTTATAGGAGCACCTCGAGTTGGTGTTTTTACTTTGGGAGTGCTCTTGTCTCTAGGTTAACCAAGAAGAAAAACTCCTTATCTTTATCCACGACAGAGGCTAAGTATATTATCGACGGGAGTTATTGCATGCAACTCTTATGGATGAAGCAAATGTTGGAAGATTATGGTATTTCACATGGCACAATAACTATTTCTCGTGATGATATGAGTGCGATCCATATATCTCGTAATTCAATCCAACAATCTCACACAAAGCATATTAGGATATGTGAGCATTTTATTCGTGATCTCATTGAGGATAAGGTCATGCCCTTGAGCTTTGTGAGCATTGAATGTCAATTAGCTGATATTTTCACGAAACCTTTAGACGCACTTAGATTTAAGGATCTTAGGAAGTCTTTGGGTATTTGCTTCATTGATTGAGCTCAGGTACGTTATCTAGTGTAGGATATTTATCATATTCATATCTTATATATCTTTTGCTAGATTGTATTTTTACTGTATTGATATGGTTTTCTTTTTAATATAGTATGAAAAATTCCAAAAAGCGTTTTGTATTTCTGAAAATTTTTAAAAAATCCAAAAACATTTTTAATTTTTATAAAAAAAGTGAAAAATATTTTATTTTGATAATTTTTTAAAAAAAGATAAAAAAAACTTTTGTATTTTCATTTTTCACCGTATGTGGATGAACATTTAAGATATTCGAATCACCCCTACATTCCATCCATTCACGTGACTTTTTCATAGTATTTTGAGACATGATTTGTTTCGTTTATGTGCTTAATAATGTGTGGATAACATTTTGTTGATCATTAATGATTACTCTCTAAACGTTAGACTCTTTGTCACCTTTATTGCACAGGTGTATGAACTTTTTGAACGTTGTGCTTGGTTATCGTTTGTCGAATACGATGTTCTCATATCAATTTTACTTAATAACGAACCAAATGTAAAAAGAGATAAGTTGTGCTTGTAAGAACCATTTCTCGGATTTTTTCTGAAAAATATTGTTATATGTTAAACAATGGAAATGGGCTACAAAAGAGAAAAATACTCTTTGCGTTAAAAGTCGCCATTCGCAAAAAGATCCTAAAAGGTTAAAGGCACACAAAAACAATACTGTCAAGGCCATTTATTTTATATTCATTGAGATTTCACTACACATTAGCATTTTGATTTCTTTAAAATATTTTGAAGTGAATTCTTATATATGTGAGATTATGACGGAGTTATAAAGTAGAAGATCAATAGGTTTGCACAACAGACTTTCTTGAAAAATATTGAATAATTTGGCATTATTGTTTTGAAAATCATTTTAATTCATCGCATATTGTATAGGTCATGTCAATCTCATTTAAGTTCAACTTTTTACACCAAATTTTACAATTGAGTTCGTTCTTTAGAAGTGTCTCATGACTTCGTGCACCTATATTATGATTGTTTATGTTTATTTGCCTATGGAAAATGTTTACCCAATTTCATTTTGTTTTCATGATTCGGATAATTTAGTGTTGTTCCATGGTGACTATGTGCTTGTACCTATATGTATTTTATATACCTTATATTTGAAAATACTAAAAATATTTCAAAAAATAGTAGGTGGGGAACTTTATGTTTTTAAGATTTTCATTCCATGTGGTTTATTGATTATCTTTGTGATGATATCTTAGCTTCTTAATGTGATGCTTATTATTCATGACTAGTTTCTACTCCTTCGTCCATTATGGAGAAAAGGGGGAGAACAAATTGAGGGGGAGTTTTATTTTTATTTAAAATTCATATGCGTCATGGTATTTCTTTATTTCATGTGTGTAGGTCTCTTCCGCTTTTACGATGATTTTAATGGACTACGCAAGATGAAGACAAAGTTTGCCAAGAGGAGAACAAGTTCAGTTGAATAAAACGTTTCAAATGTCATTTTGTTTTTGGGTTTGGGAGGACGTTATTATTCATTGTCTTGAGGTTATAATTTGGTTTTTTATTTGTTTTGTACCGAAATAGCCGGGGGGATTTGTAAGAGCAAGACTTTATAATTCCTCATAACTTAGGTATTTTTAGAGTTTTGGTGTATCCTTCTATAAACCGACATTTCAAATTGAACACTACATCTCCAAATTCATTCAAAGATAGGTCTGTGACCGAGCACCGTTTTTGAATTCATCACCGACACTTTATGGAAGTATAAAAACTTTTGGTTTTCATGAATTAATATAAATCGTATTTTGTGATGTTTAATTTTAAAATCGAGGATTTTGGTAAAAATATTTTTTTAAAGTCTCGTTCAAATGAGATGGGATCTCATTTGGAGGAGATATGTGGTCTCGTTTGAACCCGCTTTAAATGACCTTCAAACGAGAGATCCATGTCTTGACAGAGAATTGTCGTTCAAATCTCATTAAAAGTAAGTTCGAACGAGAATATAGTTTTCATTCAAATGAGATACTGTTGTCATTCGAACAACCCCACCACCTAGAAATTTGTGTTTCTTCTATAAAAACATGTTTTGTTTATAATTTCTCAAGAACTTTGGCACAAACGATTTTCCAATACCTATTCCAAAAGTTCTCATATTTTATTTTCCAAAATAAGATTTTGTTTTCCAAATTATATGTCCCATTATATGATTTGTGAGTTTATGTAACCCTAGTTTCCATACACCGTGAAGAGTCTATCTCTACTAATAACTTATGCAACCAAAGTTCTACTGCTGAAGAAGAAGAAGAAGAAGAAGGTTGATCGGTGGATGCCGAGGGAAGATCGCTTTTTGGTGACGACACTAGACTGGGTCGTATCATGTAAAAGATTTAAAGACTCCGTGCGTTATACATAGTGGTGCTAAATAGTCTGTAAGTTGGTTGTGTCTATCAAATTCTTTACAGTGCTGAATAAAATATTTTGCCCAAAAAGGGATAATTTTTTAACTTCTTTGCATGCATGTTTTGATTGTGTGATTGATTAGTAACTGATTTAGACTTTACCATAGCATGTACACCTAATTTCTAATCAAGATAAAATTTGATAAAAAACTGAATTTGTGTATGAAGAACCTAATATATGGATTATCCATACGAACTCGTATATGAGGTCTTCATACACAAATTCAAACTGAGTATTTGAGTATCATGGGTAGATTACATTATGATATTAATGCACCAGACCAGACATAGCTTATGCCATGGAAGTACTGTGTAGATTGACTAATAGACCTAGTATAGAGCATTGTCATGCTATTTATGAGGTCACGTGTGACCTAAGAAGGACGACGAACTTCAAACGACACTATTGTAAGTTTCCCATAGTCCTTGAAGGATTGAGCGACGCATATTTGAATATCCTATCATATGACTCCAAGGCCAATAGTGGATACATCTTTAGTATTGCTAGTGGCTCGGTTTAATGGAATTATAAGAAATAAACTTTTTAAATTCAATTTATGATGGAGTCTAATATGATAGCGTTAGCTACAACTATTGATGAGGCATGTTAGTTGAGAAACCTTCTGTCAGATTTTCCTTTAAGAAGAGACTGATACCAATTGTTTTGATCTACAGCGATAGTACCATGACTATTATAAAAGTAAAGAAATGTTATTATAATGGAAAGACATAAAGACTCACTATTACTAGAGAATCCTTTTCTATTGGTGATGTAAGAGTGAATCACATGCGGTATGAGAAGAATTTGGATGATCTTTTTACTAAAGGACTAGTAAGAGGACCAACTTGCAAGGGGTAGGACTAGAACCCTTAAATACTTTCATTTGTGATGGTAGCCCAACTTATAGACTTGAGATCACAAGAAATAGGTTTGAGGGGTAATCACAAGTGATATGCGTTAAGATATTAATTAAGAACAAGGTTATACTCTAAGTCTATCCCTATTGAGCATGATGTCCTGAGGTGATCTAGTGTTGAGTTAATATAACTCTTAACGAGATTTATAGCTTTATGTTGAGTGGGGTACCTAGATATGAGATCATCTATGTGAATGTGAAAGTGTGGCCTCTTCTTATTGTAATTTTGGCAAATTTCCTAGAATGTTCACAATACTGGAATAAAATCAGGTCGTAATGTGTTGGCTTCAGAACTGCACCCCAGTAGGGTTGTGGGGGGATGTTATGAGAGATATAGTTTAAAAGTCAAGTTGAAAGACAATTATGTTTATCTATAATCTTATAAAAATTTCATGATGAAATTATTTTTCAAAACAGCACAAGTGGGGGATTGTTATCAGATGGGTTGTGATGATACCCAAAAGATACCAACACTTAAATTTGTAATGAGCTCAGACCAGTAAACCGACACAAATGGAGATTATGAACAGCAAGAACTATATAGAAGGAGGTGAGGAGAAGAGGATGAACACTAGATGTAAGTGGTGCAGCTATTGGCCTACTCTACTGTGTAGGTGATGAGTGTTTTCCACTAAATCAACTGAGCTTTAATGGGTCTGATTACAATTATAGAATTTTATCTCTCTTACAGAAGGTTTTATAGAGTTTGGCGGTTTTTAATTTTGGATCATTTCTGAGGAAGGAGATGACAAATATATATAGTGCTTAGGGTGCACATTGTACCCCCAAGCATGTAATAAGCATGCACATGATGAGGCAACCAATGAGAATTATCCACTTATACATGACACATATATGTCATGATGATAAAATATTCCTTCACGTTCTTATAAAGATCTTGTTATAACGGTTCATCCATGTGGATGATGACTCATGACACCCACGTGTATTCTGCCAAGTGTTAAGTGTCGGTCGTCCTAGGCTGAGCCGAATCATTAGGTTAGACTTCTGATGGAATGATCATTGGTGTGCTGAGATGAGTTTACATATGAGCCTTGACCCACATGCTCATGGATGAGGCCGAGGAGATATGGAAGGTAACATATCATTGATGGTGTCACATGTCTGAGTAGTGGTCGAGGACGAGGCCCCATGTGGTGGGACTTTAGTCGATTCGTCATATGTCGTTTAACTTATTGGTTTGCCAAGCTTAACCTTGGTCGAGTTAATCCCAACTTGGGACAAGGACAGACTTGGATATATCAATCACCCCCAGCCCTTAGTCTTCAATATGAGTGGAAAGCTGAGGGGTATAACCATTTGTCCTCCAATAAGGGTATCTCCTCATCCTCTGAGGTTTCTCAGTCCGTGAACCAATTTTATCGAGTATATAGATGTCATTTGAATGTCTCTGGGTAGAGTGTTGTAAGCTGGGCATCTATTAGTAAGCGTGTGGGTTGGTGTGCTTGCCAAGGCAGACCTAGTAAGTTGTGACCTAATAAATTGTGCTAAGTAATGATTAAGCTCTTGGGTAATCGCGCCTAATCATTGTCTGGTTTAAATATGAAAAAAAAACACATTTTCTCTTTCTTCTCCAAATAAATAAACTTTGCGCTTAAGCCCCTTTCTCTCTAGCAAACCAATACGCTTCTCTTTCTCTCTAGCAAACCAATTGCTCCTCCGACTTCTTCTTCCAATAAGTAGCCTTCTTCAACCTTTTTCCCTGTCATTTATCATTTTGGTGGTTTTTATTCACTATTTTACTTTTTCGGTGGACTTCCATATTTTTCGGCGACTGAGGTTGGAGATTTTAGGGCCTCTTTAGGAGTTTTAGTGGTGGTTTTTGTCTAGGTTGGTATTTGTGGCATTTTTTGGGTGCCATTTTCCCTTCTTGCCTATTATGGGAGTCACCGGACTTACTCCGATCACCTTCTCTAGTGAGTTGAGTCTTAATATTCTTGGTATTCAAGGTTAAAAATGATTCAGTTTCCTTCTTGTGATCTTTTGGTCAATTATAGTCTAACCATTGGGTTTTTAGGGTGTTTTATGATCTTTTAAATCAATACCCCCAATTAAGTGAAAGAAACCTTAGGGTAGGGAAAGGTGAGGCAGAGGTCGAGGCAAAGAGAAAAGTCGGAGCCGACCTTACATGTCTGATATTCCCCATCCCCTTAGCTGTCATTCCCCCACAAATAGTCAAAGTCAGTGTGGAAGAGATGTTTGATATCTCATCCTCATCCTCTTCTTTTAAGGGATATAGTCCTTCACCCTCTGGGATTCCTCACCAGCTGATTCTTTCTAGGCAGAATTTACCGTAGTCAAGTCATAACATAGCCACCAATCTTCCTCTTCCCAGTCCTTTAAGAACGTAGTGTGATTGTGGAAACTCCCCCTATGGCTATTCTCCTATCATCCATGACTTAGGGAGAGTTTCATGCGAGGTTCCCAAGTGGGACCCCGACCGTTGAGGTTCCTATCGATAACTCTGATTCTGAGGTCAGGGAGCCACTTGACTATTCTTATGCTCAAACCTTTTCATCCACTGTTAGAGAGTTTGACCTTCTTTTCTGGAAGCATCTGTATGGTATCAAGTCGGATGTCTCTGTGAGAGTCCCAGATGAGGACGAAAGAGTATTTGACAGTCAAGAAGGCAAAGTTGTCATTTATAACCAAATGTTTAGGGTCGGCTTTTGCCTCCCTTTCCATCCCTCCATTTGAGCCATCTTAGCCAGTATGGGGCTTTCTCTTTCCCGGCTAGCACCCAACTCCTGGAGGATTATATATGGGTTTATCTCCCTTTAGATGTCGAAGTATGAGGACGAGCCTTCAATTAGAGTCTTCAAGGCTTGTTATAATTTATCGGCGATAAAATCCCAGTCCGGCTACTACCATCCGAGGGCTAGGAAGCCCGGTAAGAATATCATCCATGTTAAACAGACCTCTAACTACCATTGTAAGCCAAGGTATTTTTTATCTCTTGGGCCAGAGAATTCGTAGCCGTTATTGAACGTGTTAATGACGAGTCGAGGGGGACCAACCCTTCTATGTCTACTTAGTTGGACCCAGGTCTCAGTATTGACGATAGAGAGAGGGTTGACTTCCTCAGATGCCATGGGAATGATGGCGGTCAACCCGAGTTCAAAGATTTAATGACCGTTACTTTCCTTGAGTCGTCTGGTATAGGGGTTGGTCCCCTGGATGAGTTGTGTAAGTTCTTTTAACTTTGTTTGATTCTCTACTACAACCTCGTTCATGTGTGTATGTTATCTATATTAACCATTGCTTTTTACTTTTTCTTTCATTAGCCTCCTAACACTCTAGATCATATCTAGAATATGACAACTCCCAGCCTCTAAGTACCCTAAGCTGAAAGGGTAAACAACCTGCTAACTCCGTCGGCAAGAAGACAACCACTGGCGGCCTGACCCATGGTGAGGTTGGGCAAAAGAGGAAGGAACCAGTTGACGGTGGAAATCTACCCCACCCTAGGGAAATGAGGCTGAGGACACATACGCATGAAGAGAGACTAACGTCTTATGCTTCCTAGGCTTACAATGAAGCCGTCATAGTGGCTTATCTTGCCTAGCTCAAGGTGAGTGGTGACTCTCTCATTATGAGGGGCCTCGGATCTAAAAATTCCATTTTTGACTTTCCTCAGCCTCTGACAAGCTCTTTCTTGAGTCTATGGAGGTGTCTCAGGTCTTCGATTTCAGAGTCCATCATCTATCCTAGGTAATCGTCTCAGTCGACCATACTTCATTAATTTCTTATCTCATCTTGTACTCAGCCTTGTATTTTATTTTTTGCCGTCCATATGCGCCTTTGGTTGTGCCACGGAGTGGGTAGCCGAGAATCTAACCCAAATCCAAGAGGCTGAAAGGGCCCTTTATGCTGATAAGGACCTGAAGGATAGGGTGAAGACCATGAGGGCTAACCACTAAAAGTCCCTCACCGAATTGGAAAAGGAGAATAATGATGCTCTGGAAGCTCTGATAAAGGATAAGGATGAAGCCCTCGTCGTCCTATCAACAAAGCATGTGGTTGAGGTGGTTGAGGCTATCAAAAAGGTCAGGAACAAGGCAACTTTTTCTGAGGTCATCAAGAAAGCCCATGTGAGGCTGTGGAGGCCTAGAAAAACCTCTGAGGAGTTTGGTGACTTCGGTCTCCAGTACCTCAAAAGATGTGCCAAGATGGCTTATCGATGGGCCATTTTGAAATTCCCTGAGGTTGTTTCCTCTATTCTGCCGAATTTTGAGGCTCTTGACCTGTCGGATCCTCTCCTTCAAACTGCCTTGGCTGAGGCCGAGGTAACTGCCATCGAGATCCGAGTTGAAACTGTTGATGATGTTGATATTACTGGAGTTGGGGACGAGGCTATCTAGACAGGAGTTGTAGAGACTATCGGCCTTAATGATTCAAATGCTTAGGGTGGTCGCATGTGACCCATACCCTCTTCCTATTGTACTTTATTCTTAGAAAATTTTGTAAATCTTCTGTATTATAAACATTTCTCATTCTGTATTTTTGGAACTACCATTTATCAATGAAGATCTATTTTGGCAAGTTTTCCTTCCACCCTTACTATACTCTCTCGTAGCTTGTTAGACTGTAAGGACGACGTATAATTAAATGATTTAAGGCTTCAAAGTCACCAAATTAATGATTTTGATTACAATCCCACTCTCATCTTAGTCGAGAGGGATAACCAATAAATGATTTTCAAATCACCATGTATACTCTCATCTTGGCTGATGGGGATAACCAATAATAGATTTTTGTATAACAGGATTGATTTTTAATCCCATGTCCCCTCTCGTCATTTTTGGAAGTGTATGCACTCTCGTCTTCTCAGAGGGAGAGACTCAATTTAAGGTCACCAAATCATTGTTGTTTGAAACACCCATAATAAAATGATTTTTAATTAGGGGCCACCAAATTAATGATCATAATCCCGAGTTTACTCTTGTCTCACCCAAGAGAGATAACCAAATTAATGGTTTTTAATTAGGGACCACCAAATTAATTATGTTAATCACATGTCCCTTCTTATTGTTTTTAGAAGTGTATAGATGAGCTTCGTATCTTCATACACTCTTGTCTTGGCCGAGAGAGAGATTAATTTTAAGGCCACCAAGTCAATGATGTTTGAAACAACCATAGTAAAATGATTTTTAATTGAATTTTTGTGTTTTTAACCACCTTAGTGATGTTGTCACGCTATTTCTCCCTCTTGGTGTTATTGAGAGCTCATGAACGAAAGGAATCTCACACAGTCTCTCATGTCACCGAGAGCGAGTCAAGACAAATTCACCATTTTAATGATGTTATTTATCTTAGAGCAATTCAAACTATGCATTTGGACAATTGGAAAAAAAAGATATGAGAAAACACTTTATGCTTTTTTCATTCATTACTTTGACATATTCCAAATACAAAGAGGATTAAACATAAGTTGTACACAAGCTTATTGATAATATTTCTTCAAGTGTTATGCATTCCATGGGTTGGAGAAAGGTTCTCCCTCTAAGTTCTCCAATTGATAGGTCTTAGGGACGACCTCTTCGGTGACTCTATATGGGCTATGTCAGTTCAGATGCAGTTTGTTTGGCTTCTGCAAAACATTATTTAAAACCATATTCCCCACTGCTATCGTCTTTGCTTTGACCCTCTTGTTATAGAACTTGGTCATCCTTTGATAATATGTCATTTGTCTGACCTTGGCGTCTTCTCTTATCTCCTTTATCAAGTCCAAGCGCAACTATCTTTATTCATTTTTGGTCTCCGAACTGTATGTCTCGACTGTCTAATTAGGTAAGTCGAGTTCAGTGGGAATTACTGCCTCGGACTCATAGGCCAGTGTGAAGGGTATTTCTCCTGTAAGATTCCTTTCTTTTGTCATGTTAGCCCACGGGACTCCATGCAACAGGTCCGTCTATAGGCCCTTAGCATCTTCCATATTTTTCTTGATTCTTTCTAACATCTTCCTATTGGTGACCTCGGTCTGGACATTGGCTTGGGGTCGGCCCAGCACTAAGTAAAATTGCTTGATGCTGACCCTTTTGCACTAGGCCTCTAAGGGCTTATTCTTGAACTTCTTTCCATTGTCAAAGATCAAGGTGTGGTGCATACCGTACCTACAAATGATGTTTCTCCACATGAACTTGAAGGTCTTTGCCTAAGTGATGGTTACTATTGCCTCGGCCTCCACCCACTTTGAAAAGTAGTCGATTTCCACAATAAGATACTTGTAATTACATGAAGTCTTGGGCAAAGGTCCTACCAGGTCGATTCCCCACACCGTAAATGGCCAAGGGCTGTGATGGATGACAAAGGATGATGGGGGATGCAATCATATCTCTAACATCTATCACATTTCTTTACATAGTCGTCCATATCCTTGGCAAGGGTTGACCACTAGTAGGCTTGCGTCATAATCCTTTTTGCCAAAGATTATCCCCAATGTGGCTTGAGTATGACCCCTCATGCACATTTCGTAAGACATACTCCACTTCAGTGGGGTGGACACATCGGAGTAAGGAGAGTAAAAAGCCCTTTTTATATAGGACGTCCCCTATAATGGTGAACTTTGTCACTCTATGTCGTATTTTTTCCTCTCACCCTTTGTTTCTGGGATCTCTTCGTCTCTGACATATCTAATGAAAGGATCCATCCATGAAGCTTAGATGTTCATATTCAAGCAAAATTTAAGCCTATTATCATCTTCATCAATGCTCGGCTTGTATATGATCTCAACTGGGACAGTCCTCCTGATCTTTGTCTTGTTAGTAGAGGCTAGTCTTGCTAATGCATTAGCTCGGTTTCTCTCGAGTCAAAGGACTCTCTTTACTTTCACTTTTTTAAAGTTGGTCAGAATCTTCTTCACCCTTGCCAAATACTTGGCCATTTTATCATCCTTAGCTTCATAGATCCCTAGAATTTGTTTTACCGCTAACTGAAAGTCACTATGTACTATTATATGTCCAGCATTCAACACTCTGGCCAAAGACAGGCCTAACAACAAAGCCTCATATTCAGATTCATTGTTCGAAGCTTTGAAACTGAACCTCAGTGCATATTTAATATTGGTCCCATCTGGAGCCGATAGTATGAGTCATGGACCACTACCACTTTAGCAAGAGGAGCCATCCATAAATAAACTCTAGACTGGGTTGTCATTCGAGAAAAGACCTTCATCTACTGCCCCTTTTCTGAATAAAACATCTTTCTCAGTAGGGCTCTCTCTCACATTGACTATGGTCGTACCCAAGGTTGTCTTCTTTGGTAACACCACAATATCATCTTATTTACCATCGGCCACGGCCTATATGAACTCAGCTACAAAGTCAGCTAATGTCTTCCCCTTGATTAAAGTCATTGATTGATACACGATGCCAAACTTTCCTAACTCAATTGACCAAGCCATCTGCCTACCCGATTTCTTCGATTTATGGATGACTTGCCTCCAGGGAGTGTCACTGAGCACCACCATAGTATGAGCTTAAAAATAAGGCTTCAACTTTCTAGAGTTATGGATCAAAAAATATGCCAATTTCTCCATCTTTGGGTATTTAAGATCGTCCCCTTGAAGATCTTTGTTGTTGAAGTACACAGGCTTCTGAACCCCTTCATCGTCTCGGACAATCGCTTCACTTATGGTCGACTCTGACACTACTAATTATAGGAATAATATCTCCCCCTAGATGGGCCGAGATAGGACCGTTGGGAATCCTAAATAATCTTTGAGTTATTAAAAATATTTCTCACACTCCTCGTCCTAGGAAAATACTTTCCCCAAAATTTTAAAGAAAGGCAGACACTTATTTGTGGTCCTAGAGACAAAGCGATTAAGAATAGCGAATCTTCCTGTCAGTCTCTGTACGGTCTTCAAAATCTTGATCTCTATCAATGCCTCAATTTTCTCTGGGTTTGACTCAATCCCTATTTGATTAATTTTAAAGTCGAGGAACTTTCTTTCCCCTACAACGAACATTCACTTTATCGGGTTTAGCTTCATTTTATAGAGATCCATGGTGTCAAATGTCCTCTCAAGGTCGTTCATGTGATCCTCAACCTTGAGGATCTCTGTCAACATATCATCAATGTAAACCTTCATAGTTTTATCGACATGATCTTCAAATATTTTATTGGCCAACCTCTGGTAGGTTGCCCCTACATTCTTAAGTCCTATTGGCATGAACTTATAACTTCCTTTGTCAGTGATGAAGGAAGTCTTCTCTACGTCAGCTTCATTCATGAAGATCTGGTAGTACCCTAAATATGCGTCCATAAAGCTCATTAATTCATGCCCAGCCGTGGCATCTATCACCTGGTCTATACGAGGCAAATGGAAACTATCTTTTGATTTGGCCTTGTTTAGATCTGTGAAGTCTACTCACATTCTCCACTTTCCACTGGATTTTGGGACTATCACTATGTTGAACAACCACTCTGGGTATTGTACCTCCCGAATGAACTCGGTCTATTAAAGTTTTTTAACTTCATCTTGGATGACCTCATACCAGTCTCTGGCATGGGTCCTCCTCCTTTGCTTCACTAGCTTGGAATCCTCATCGATATTAGCCAATGGCAGATGACCTGGGGTCAATCCCCGATATATCCTTATGACTCCATGAAAATATGTCTTGCCTCTTCCTCAACAGCTCTATTAATCTTTCTTTCACCTCCTTTTTCAATGATGAGCCGATCTGGACGATTTTCTTTAGATCGTCCTCATTGAGGACGATGGATTCTACCTCCTCTGCAGCCTCACCCTTCTTCAGTTTCCTCTCATCCCTTGGGTCAAGAGCGTCAATATTATAGGAGGTTATGAGTTTCTTGTGCACCTCTCTCTGTTCTATCGAGCTGAAGTAGCACTCCCTAGTCTCTATCTGGTCCCCTTGGACTTCCCCTACCCCATAAAGAGTCAGGAATTTTACCATTTGGTGAACAGTGGAAGGCACTGCTTTAAATCTTTGAGTTCTAATCTGTCGAGGATAATATTATAGGCCAAAAACACGTTCCCATCCATCAGGAAAAAGCTAACTCTCTTTATTAGGCACCTCGACCAGGTACCCATACAGATGTCCATCTCGAACACCCCAAGTGGTGCACCTTTTTTCTAATGAACCTTATTAAGGGTTTATGATAAGGAACCAACCTCTTCTTACTAATATTCAACCCCTTGAAAAAATCCCAGAACATGACGTTGGATGAGTTGCCTTCGTCCCCCAATATTCTAGACACATCATACCCATAAAGCCCAGTGCTGATGACCAAAGGGTTGTCATAGCGGGATAAGATGCCATTGAAATCCATTCATGATAAGACCATAACTAATGTATCCATGTCTACCTTCTTTATCTTTACTGGCCTCGGCTCTAAAATGGCCAAGTTTACTTCCATCCATTTAGGTCTCGACTTTGCCTCCATGATGTGTGCCTTATGGTCGGTCGGATCTGTTCCTCCGACATCCATCCCACCACTAATCATTTTCACGTCAAATGAGATCATGCAAATACGTCCCTTAGGCTCAGGGTTCTTCGGAAGGAGGTCTGGGTTGTCTTTATCGTTGTTAGACTGATCATTTTTCTTTTCGGCTTGAGGCTGTCACCTCGACCTCTCATCTCTTTACCCTCCATGCTTCTTTCTGGCATCATCTTTGGAACCATTTCGATCAACATACTTTCGAAGTTTCCCTTACTTCAACAATTTCTCAACCTCATCTTTGAGCACAAAACACTTATTTGTCGTATGATCGTGGTCTTGGTAGAGCTCTCACCACTTATTTTTATCCATTTTACGAGGGGGGACTTAAGATTTTCAGGCCACCTGAAAGATCTGTCATCTTTAATCTCATTCAAGATCAGGTCAGAACTTACGGTCAATGGCGTGTAGCTAGAAAACTTATCATCATCCGACCTCTTCTTCCCATATTTTCCCTTTGATTTCTTAGATTTACTCTTATTGTATTCCTTCTCGTCCTCTCCCTTGTCCACCATGGCCTCCTTTGCATTTATGACTCTCTCATCCGTAGCCAGAAGTTCTGCCATGGACTTGGGAGGGTCCTCGACCAACTTCCAGATTAGCTTAACCTTTTGCAATCCACCCGTGAGGGCTGTCATGGAAATATTTTCTTCGTAATCCTCCACCTAAATTTTCTCCCTATTGAACCGCGCAATATAGTCTCTCAGCGATTAATTCTTCATTTGTTTCACATACAAGAGATGGGTCACCTTCTTCTGGGGCTTCATACCGAAGCAGAAGTTATGAATGAACTTTTGGGACAGATGTTTGAAGTTCTTTATGGAGTTATTGGGAAGAGAATTGTACCATATATGAGCTATGACAGTGAGAGTGTTGGAGAAAGCTCGGCATCTCATCTCGTCTGAGATAGAGTAAATGTTGGCCGCAGAGCGATACACTCTCGCCATATCCATACCTTCTCTGGCGGCCAGAGTGTTCTTATCAGCCACAACACCTGGAGTCATGACCATCATAGTCTAGCTAAAAGTAACAAATTATTCTTGCATTTTTTGCTAGCTGGACACCAACGAGGGTAGGGTCGTTGCCACGTCAACCATTTTTTACTGAGGTGGTGCCTGGTTGGATTTGGGGAAACCACCCAGAGGTAGATCGAAAGCCATCTCTCACTAGAGAAAGAGCATATTAAACTGGGTGAGCTGGAATAAGCTCTAATAGCTTAACTAGAGCTCTTTCATTGGTGATTCAGGTGCAACAAGGGTGGATCTGGATCACCACCATAGAATCAAGTGAGAAACAAGCTAAAAAATATGGAGAAAAAGAAGATGAACCTTCATTCCCATAAACGATGCCAAAAAGATGATACCCAAAAGATACCAACACTTAAATTTGTAATGAGCTCAAACCAGTAAACCTACATAAATGGAGATGATGAACAGCAAGAACAATATAGAAGGATGTGAGGAGAAGAGGGTGAACACTAGCATGTAATTTGTTCAGCCATTGGACTACACCACTGTGCAGGTGATGAGTGTTTTTAACTAAATCAAGTGAGCTCTAATGGCTCTCGTTACAATTCTAGCACTTTCTCTCTCTTACAAAAGGTTTTACAAAGTTTTGCTAAGGTTTTTAATTTCGGATCCTTTCCAAGGAAGGAGATGACAAGTATATATAGTACTTGGGGCTGCACATTGTACCCCCCAAGCATGTAATAAGCATGCCCAGGATGAGGCAACCAATGAGAATTAGCCACCTTTCCCTGATACATATATGTCATGATGATGAAATATTCCATCATGTGCTCATGAAGACCTTGTTATAACAGTTTGCCCATGTGGATGGTCACTCATGGCATCCATGTGTATTCTGCCTGGTGTTAAGTGTCGGTCGTCCTGGATCAGGCCGAGCTGAGTCATGAAGTTAGACTTCTGATGGAATGGCCATCGGTGTGCTGAGCTGAGTTTACATATGAGCCTCGGCCCACATGCTCATGGATAAGGCTGAGGAGATATGGAAGGGAATAGATCATTGGTTTTGTCACATGTCTGAGTAGTGGCCTAGGATAAGGCCCCTTGTGGTGGGACTTCAGCTGAGTCGTCATATGTCGTTTAACTTGAAGGTTTGCCAACGTCGGCCTTCGCCGAGTTGATCCCACCTTGGGACGAGATCACACTTGGATATATCAGGTTGTATATGTGTAAATCTTTGAAAACTTAGTGAGGGGACAAAGACTTTTTAGTGGCTCCTTTATGTTTCTTTAATTTTAAAGCCACTTTCTCCCAAACAAATACACACCAAGTCCCACATATAGAAAATAAAAAAAATAGTGTAGTATATCTACACTTGTGTTGACACTAATGGGCATGCCTTTTGGAGCTTTAGATTTTTGTGTGCATTAGGCCAAAGTCCACACACGCACGTCGTCGCCATCCGACCAACCCGCTCGGACGTTTTTGGGGCAAAAGTGTTTTAATATTTTTGATTAAAAATTTTGAGGACCTGCTTGGTTTGAAATAATAATTTTATTTTCTGTGTTTAAATACAATTCTGATAGAAAATTGTGTTTGACAGTCTGTTTTTAAACACTGAATTATAATATTTATGTGTTATAATCAAGTTTTTCCGAAAACAGAAAAATGGTGTTTTATAACTTCTGTTTTTTATTTTTCATATCATAATTATTCATTCTTAAAATTTTAATGCATTTATACCTTAATATATAATATACATACATATTACATTAATGTATGTGTTATTCTTATAAATAAAAAATATATATGTACATGTACACAAAATTACATATATTTATATTATTAAATTATATAATATACTAAGATCCATATGTTAAATAATATTATCAATAGATACATGATATTAATATATAGTTTTATACATGTACTATTAATGTATGGAATAATATAAAATAAAAATATAGTACATACGTATTAAAAAATATTATCAATTCATGTATGAACATTATTTTATTGTGAATTATACATGCATTATCATTATATATACATACATATATATATATATATATATATATATATATATATGTCCACGCTTTAGTAAAAAGTCCAAAAGACAAAACTCTACTCATACAAAGCAGTACAAATGATACTAATATTCAAGTCCCTAGGTCAATAAATTGGAAATATATTAATTTACCAAACAATTGATTATTAGAAAATGAAAATCATCCCCGAAAAGTACAAAACAATGCTATTAATCTTGAACGAATCCAAGAATACCTTGACGGAACAGTTAGAATAAGTTTTGATCAACCACGATTTAAAAATCTCCATATTAGAGATGATAGTAAATCCAGGGATGATAGTAAATCCCAAACGAGTTATTCAACAAGAAAAGACGATGATCTAATACCTAGACGTAATCTTAAATTAAAAGATATTGATACAACTTCCCAAGTAAGTAAACCTTGTTATACAGCGACCTCAAATTTTAATGATGATGAAGATCAACATTCCCCCAGGATATCCAACGAGAAGTCAACATAATTAAACAGCATATCAAAGACATCAAAATAGAAAGTAAATAATTCAAACAAGATATCACTATTTTAAAAGTAGACCAAACTTTCCAAAATCAACAAGTCATCTCCTCGGAAGAAAGTGAACCAGAAGCTGAACAAGAACCTAAAATAGTAACAACAGAAGAAACTGATCATCAATTAAATATCATAAACCAAATTAATTTACAAAAATGGCATGTACAAGTAACTTTAATTGTTAACAAAGAATATGAGATAAACGTCATAGCATTAATTGATTCAGGTGCAGATATAAATTGTCTACAAGAAGGATTAATTCCAACCAAGTATTATCATAAAACATCTTAACGATTAAACTCAGCCAATGGAAGTAAAATGCAAATCAAATACAAATTACCCACAACGCATATTTGTCAAAATAATGTATGTTACAAAACTCCTTTTGTTTTAGTAAAAAATATGACTGACAAGGTAATTTTAGGAATCCCTTTTCTTTGCCTTCTATATCCATTCACAACTAGTGATACTGGAATAACCTCCCTAGCCTTAGGTCAACAAGTAAAATTTGAATTTCTTTCAAAACCAAAAGTCAAAGATTTAAAAATGCTCAAAGATTTTTCAATATCGGTAAACCATCTTCCATACAAGAGAAGACGATTAAATTTTTTAATTGAAGAAGTAAGATACAAGAGGATTGAAGACCAACTTACTAACAAGATTCTCCAAGATAAAATAGAAAATTAAAAATTAAAAATTAAAAATCACAAATGAAATTTGTTCCGATCTACTAAATGCCTTTTTACATAGAAAGAAACATATAGTAACCTTGCCATACACCAAAGATTTTAGTGAAAAATTTATTCCTACCAAAGCAAGACCAATTCAAATGAATCAAAAAGATATGGAACTATGTAAAGATGAAATTAATGGTTTATTACAAGAAGGAATTATAAGAAAAAGTAAATCTCCTTGTTCATGTCCTGCATTATATGTCAGAAAAAATACCGAATTAGAATGCGGAGCACCCAGGCTAGTCATCAATTACAAGCCACTTAATAAAGTTTTATAATGGATAACATATCCAATCCCAAATAAACGTGACCTCATGATCTGATTAAATCAAGCAACTATTTTTTTCAAGTTTGATATGAAGAGTGGATTTTGGCAAATACAAATTCATGAAAAAGATAGATACAAAACAGCATTCACAACTCCCTTTAGTCACTATGAATGGTGTGTCATGCCATTTGGGCTAAAAAATGCAACTAGTGAATTTCATAATATCATGAATGAAATATTTAACCCTTCATCCCATTTTACGATTGTCTACATTGATGATGTCCTCATCTATTCCCACAGAATTGACGAACATTAGAAACACTTAAATTTATTTTTTGAACTAATAAAAATTAATGGTTTAGTGGTTTCAGCCTCAAAAGTCAATTTATTCCAAACAAAAGTTAGATTTTTAGGTCATAATATTCACCGAGAAAAAATTAGTCCCATAGTTTGGGCCATCCAATTCGCTGATAAATTTCCTGATGAAATCCTCGAGAAAACGTAACTTCAAAGATTTCTAGGATCACTAAACTACATTGCTGAATTTTATCCAAATCTTCGCAAACAATGAAAACCATTATTTGAATGGCTACAAAGTAACCCTCTCCCTTGGACTATAGAACATACCTCGATAGTTCAAAATGTCAAGAAACATGTTAAAACCCTACCTTGTCTTGGTCTTTCTACACCAAATTCATTCAAAATCATTGAAACTGATACCTCCGACATTAGCTACGAAGATATTTTCAAACAGAAAGTCAACTCTCATTCCCCTGAACAAATTGTTCGATTCTTTTCTGGAGTCTGGAATAAAGCGCAAAGTAATTATAGCACTATTAAAAAAGAAATATTATCTAATATTTTATGTGTTTTGAAATTTCAAAGTGACATTTTAAATCAAAAAATTTTAGTCCGTGTGGATTGTAAAAGTGCAAAATATGTTTTAGAAAAGGATGTCCACAATATTTCTTCTAAACAAATTTTTTCTAGATGTAAATCTATACTGAGCATTTTTTATATTGATATTGAGTATATATTAAAGGAAGTGAGAATTCTATTCCTGATTTTCTCACACGTGAGTTTCTATAGAATAACAATGACGAAGAAAAATCCCGAGAAGACAACTAGAGCTCTTGCTCTAACCACAAGCCAACCTTCTACTAAAATTGCATCCCCTCTCCAAGTAACAAACAGATATCAGGTCCTTGAAAACATTCCAAGACGAAATTTTAGTTACAGTTCCACTCTTGCAACTCCTATAGAGTTTGGGCTTTTTTCTAGTCAATACCTAGTCAATGACCCATTTGCTACACAGCCCATTCAACAAATTACTAAAATCAAATTTTATAATCACCCTGCTAAAACTAATTATGTGCTCAAACCAAATTTTTCAAATTTATTTTCTATTGAGCCAAATCACAGCCATATTAAAAATCCCATTGATTTAGTAAAAAAAACTATTTTCCTCCCTCTTGGCACTTCACTCCCCACCATCCTGCCAAGACTTTAAAATTTTATATGGATATTATTTATTCCTCGGAATCAGTTCGTATTAAAGCAATCCCCGATCGCAACGATTCGTCAAGGATTCTTTACCACTCCTTGCACATTAATAATATAATCTCTCTTCAAGATTGGGGATCCCATCCCTCCATTCTAAAAACCCTCCCAAGTCATCAAATTCAGTTTAGTTATTATGATTATATTGAAGCGTGGTTTAAAGTTCTCTTTTACCAAAATGAGTCATTCACTCATTCTTGGTTTCTTTGCTTTGATCAAAAATTTAAAAGTCAAATTCCTTCTTGGTTTTCCCGGTGGTGGACACAACATGGTTCTATCCCAAAAATCCTACCTGCAGACCTCCAAGAACAAGTTAAATATTTTTCACAGTCTTTAAAGTAAATGATCATAATTTCCAATTTCTAGTTTTACTTTTGTTCTGTAGTAAATACAAAGTTCCATGGATATTCAAATGGCAATATGCAATACAGCAGTTAACAATTGTTCGACAATTTTATGTTAAATGGTGGGACTCTTTCAATCAACAAAGAATTATTAATGTTTTCCAAATGGAGTTTCATTGCCAACCAGTCATTCCAGTCCAAGCAGTTAAGAAATCTAGTCAAAGTTCTATGGATACATCATTAGCCAAGTCAAAAAAGTCTATATATATATATATATATATATATATATATATATATATATATATATATAGTCAGGCTCTCCAACATACCTCATTAAACATACCTATGAACATACCTATTTTTAAAAATAGTAAATAAAATAATTTTGAGTTGATATTTTTTTATATGAGCTCAAGATATTTCAATGTGCCCCTGTAAAAATATTCGACACAAAATAATGTGTTTTGTTATTTTAAAAAAATAAGTAAAAAAAACTAGCAGTTTTAATAAGTAAAACTATCAGTTTTTTGACCTATTTTTTAAAAATAACAAAAAAAATTATTTTCAATTGTTTTTTTAATAGGGGCACACTGAAATATCATAAACCCATATCAAAAATATCATCTCAAAATTATTTTTTTTACTATTTTAAAAAATGAGTATGTTCATAGGTATGTTGATAGGAGGTATGTTGGAGAGTCTGGCTATATATATATATATACACAAAAAAAAAAACATACATATATGTAAAATATAAATATACATGTTTGCCAATTTTGTCAAATTTTCAAATAATTGTATTTAAAAACAAGTTTACCAAACGCGCACCAATAACTATAAACACAAAAAACAGAATTTTAAAACTGTATTTAAAAACAACATTTAAATCGAGTTTTCTAAATACAAAACCAAACGGGCCTTGAATGATATAAAAACTTTATTTTGACAGCAGAAATTAATTTCAACATCCTTTTAAAAACGTGGGTGTTTAAAACATTTAGGGCCTGTTTGGTTTGCAACTATAATTCTGTTTTCTGTGTTTAAATACAATTCTGGTAAAAATTTGTGTTTGGCAACCTGTTTTTAAATACTGAATTATAATATTTCTGTGTTATAATCAAGTTTTTCAGAAAACAGCAAAAGGGTGTTTTATAACTTTTGTTTTTTATTTTTCAACCCAGAATTATACATTCTTAATATTTTAATGCATTTATACCTTAATATATAATATACATACATAATACATTAATATATGTGCAAGTCTTATAAATAAAAATATATATATATGTACACGTACACAAAATTACGTATAGTTATATTATTAAATTATATAATATACTAAGATCCATATGTTAAATAATAATATGAATAGATACATGCTACTTATATATAGTTTTATACATGTATTATTAATGTATTGAATAATAAAAAATATACATATACTACATATGTATTAAAAAATATTATCAATTCATGTATGTATATAATTTTATTGTGAAGTATACATGCAATATCATTATATATATATATATATATATATATATATATATATATATATATATATATATATATATATATATATGTGTGTGTGTGTGTGTGTGTGTGTGTGTGTGTGTGTGTGTGTGTGTGTGTGTGTGTGTGTGTAATTAAACTCTCTAACATACCTCATTAAATATACATAAAAATACATGATATTAAATGTATATGTATATAATTTATGATGTATGTATGTATGTATGTATATATGTATACATTCATGTATCATGTATGTATGAAAGTTTAATGTATGTGTTTATATATATACACATATATGTATAATATAAATATACATGTTTGTCAATTTTGTCAAATTTTTAAAAAACTGTATTTAAAAACAAGTTTACCAAACGCACACCAATAATTATAAACACAAAAACTGAATTTTAAAACTGTATTTAAAAACAGCGTTTAAATCGAGTTTTCAGAACAGTGAACCAAACAGGCCCAGTCTTCTCCACTTCCTTTGCTTCCCGGATTTATATACCAATGTTTCTTTCAGTTTTGCAATGTTCATAAATTTTTCTTCCATAAATTAAGGCCCAAAATATGTTTTTTAATATCATTTTTTTTCTTCTCTCGTAGAAAAAATTTCTTTCGAAGAAAAAATTTCACTTCGAAATATTTTGTTCTTCTCACTGTTTAAATACGAAGCTACCGAGCATTAAATTTCTAAATGGATGATAACATTCTAGATACCTAGCATACATAACAAAGTGAGGCAACCAAGTACTTGTTTTCTGGATTGTTTTATCATGGGGTTGACGGGACGATTGCGGAACTAATGGAGAATTTGGGAAGAGCCATGAATCACTTTAAAGAGAGTGGCCTAGTCCGCATGTCATGCAGAAAAGATAACTTTCTAATATTCTGCATTTAATATTTTTGTCATTCGAGTAAATTCGTTCTTGTTTTTTTATTTTATTTTGTAGCAACATGTATACTCATTTATAATTCACTATTAGCAAATTATTTAATATATCTAATCTTTATATTCTCTCATTTGATTAATTTTATGTACTTTCTTATCTCAAATTACGCATCCAAAAGCTCATATGATGTACTCAGTGTATTAGAGAAACAATAATTCTAGGCCGACTCAGAATTGCGACAAAAATGGGTGTGACACACTCACATATCACACTTGTATCGGCCTATGTATGAGTTCCACTAATGTTTAACCCGAACACGAGTTAATACGTGTGAGACGCGTCAGTTTGTCGCACCAAATATGTCATGTTTGTGAGTTGGTGTAAAAGGACTCTTAAAGAAAGACTATACCGGACTAACTCATGGCCCAACCTGGTAAGATTTCCAATCTTGGTTTGAAGAAAAGAACAATTTGAATTGTTAAGTTTAACTTACACTCTAAAAGACGAAGAAATGTAGTGGTTAGATTTTACAATTCAAACAAAGCACATGATATGTCCCGATCTTGCTTACTCGAAGTTGTATCGTGTTTGTGTCAAATTTATGTAACATTACTCGTGGCGTTATCATGTGCTTTTATGTTAATTGCGTTTTCACTCTGTTTGTGGGGTCTATTTAGGTTTAATTAAGTGTAAATTTTAGAAACCGCATTACTCATGTCTTGTGAAAATACACGAATTTGTGTTATGTTCGTGTCCCAAAACCCATTATCGTGTTGTGTCGGCTCGAAACACGACTCAAGCACGAAGTGCCACCCGTAAAGAAATGTGACACCAAGACAACCCTACATTTCACTTAGATGTAAGAAAAGGACAAATCTGCAACATGTTATTTCCTAGTTTAATTTTGGGTTATTTGGAATTTGACCCCCGTTATTTTTTTATAATTGAACTTAACAATGGTAATTTTCATTTCTTGGGTTTGGATAGCAAATAAACTTTAGTGACAATATAACCAATTTTATTACTGCATCTTCAACCATCGCTAGAAGTCAATTTTGTTTTTAAGTTCATAACACTTCTTCCATGAGAACATGTTTGTATATTACTATTTAACATGGTTACCCAATCTCCTACTTTCAATCCCCATAGGAAAAGTAGAATCCAACATTTTTACTCTATCTCCTACTTTCAAAAGCATCTACATACTAGAAGTAAAACAATGAGAAACAAAGCATGCATTACAGCAGAGACTGTCACACTAATCTAAAATTCAACTTTCCTATGATGAGCAACTACAAACATGCACACTTTTATAGTGTATTTCCATATGCAACCTTTATTTCCCAGTCCCTCCAAAATATTCAATCCATGTATAAAAAGAGATCCATCGCTGCGAACAAAAAAAATGCCCATTAGCACACATACAGAAAACCGGAAACTATATGAAAGCAGAGAACGAACTTACTTGAAAGGATGTTAATAAATATATAAAATAATCTTTTACATTGATAATATTCTGGTTCTTTTCTTTTCTTTCTTGCGTGCGTGCGAATAATGAATAAACTTATGTGTACCCTTATTTGGTACCCTCATTGGTACCCTCTAATAAGACTTATTGTTGTGGGTCCCGCCAGGGCAGCAAGTATAATCTCTTGTTGCCTTGTCTTATTAGAGGGTACCAAATGAGGGTACATCAAGCATTACTAGCGAATAATATATACAAAGCGAACTATAAAATGGAAGAGAACCAACTAAATGGTAAAATTTAAAACAGTGGTTTACCGTTCATGCATCACAAACAAACAGAAAGAATGAAAGATGGAAGATGAAAAAGAAAGTATGAATTTGTTTCTCTGGTAAAAATGTTCTACTTAAAGATAGTGAAAATTCAATCAAATATAGCGCCGTTCTTTACCTGTCTGAAGCTACACAACTCTACCAAAGCAGCTATTTTTATAGGCACAAGTTTTTATGTGCAAGGAAATAGCGTAACATCATAAAATGCTTTTCCTGAAGCTTTTACCTCAGTTTATTTGTCGATTTTCTGGTAGACAATCCCTTATCACGTTTCAACGGATAAATCATGTTGTCCCTGGAAGTTTTTAAATTAACCCAATCACAAAGACCTGTTGGGTTCACACAATAGAATCCCTACGCCACAATGACATATGGGATAGGGATTAATAGTAGTCATATATATAAATATATATACACACATATATTTTAGCCTATGCAAGACATCAAAATCTGACGTAAACACTGCCAACGGTACCCAAAAGTGAATGACAAACAAGCTAAAGTTGAAAAGAAAAATATATTGAATGACCTTACATCGTTGGAAAGGGGGATACGTCATATTCATAGGGGGGATAGGAAGGATCTAGAATTAGGTCATCATTTCCTATGTGATGTCATAAGAAGCATCACATGTGGCCTAGGAGAACTCCCTTTACAACCTTTCTAAAATGCCCCTTTCTAGAAACAACCATTAACCGTATAATAAAAAGAAGGAAAATACAATAAACCTAAAAACGAAAATAAAAGTAAACAGATGCTAAATGACTACCGTGTCCTACGCTTGATTTCCATCACCCTATCCTCTATAGAAAAAGTTCGACCTCGAACTCAAAGAGGCTCTTCATTCATATACAAGTCAATGACATGGGTGATGAGTTCTTGATGCTCGGTAGGTGGTTCCCCCACATCTTCAAATTCCATAGCCTCCTCGATTGCCACCAAGGCCTTCTTCTTCTTTGGACACACGAAAGCTCTATGGCCACACTCGAAAAATTTTATGATGTATGTCGGGGGAGGAGGATCCTTAGGCTTGGTCGCTCCCACGATTAATTGAGGAGTGGGAGGGGACTTCTCTTTTCACTGGTACTCCTCCACCTATGTTGCATACTAGATAGAATATTGAAGCGTGGGATTATCCCAAAGCCTGAGCTCGCTAAGTGTCGTTAGAGTGCAAAGAAGGCGATATTGCTTAGTGTAGTCACAAATGGAGCGGGAGGCTTGGCATAGGCCTTGGATGCGTGCATATAAATCTCGCTCATAAGAGGTAGGTAAGAAGGAAATGCACAAATATTTGAGCATTTCGGACCACGAATGGATGACAGATTTTCCATTATCGGCCCTCTCTCGAACCACATCATTCCACCTCAACATAGCTAACCCTTGCAACTTGGTAGCCATTACCTTCACACACTTGTACCCCGTAATGTTATTGTACTCAATGACCTTCTCAATTGTATTTAGTCAATCAATAAATACATCTATGTCCATATTGTTATCATAAGTGGGGACACCAACACAAATATCTCCATTAAGACTCTTTTCGAGGAGTCTAAGCACTCGATCCAAATGACCAGGTCCATTAGCCGCATTATGTCTCCCATCCTTCATGTCACCTTCATTATCACCCTTCAGCGACTCATACAATTCCCCCAACATGCAAAATCTATGACCTCCCAAGTTATCTCACATAGCTTGGCCTTTGGTCGCCTGCCTCCCAAGTGCAGGACCTTTCTGGGGGAAATCATTCATGAGATGGACCTTTTTAAAGAAAATGAAGCAGCGGCGTATAACTAGAGGGACAAAATGGTTCAACTTCGGGCTAGAGTAACCAGTCGATGAAGAGTCCAAGTGACCATTGTCACCGGGTATTGACAGGGAAATTATTCTCAACGCTCATTGGTGTGTACCGAATACATCTCCACCCTCTCATTATTGGATTTACCGATAAAATATCCAAACACCATAATTGGGAGGTGGAAGCTTTTGGATCCATTGTTGGACCTTACGACCTCGGTCTCAGTTCCATTTAAGTGGGTCAGAAGGGGATAAATTTGTGGAGCATGTGTCAAATGGTAATCGGTGTAATTTGAGAGGAGGTCAACCTTCAATGATCACTATTTTAGTCCCAAGAGGCACGGGGGTGGTCCAGCAGATTTGTTGTGCGGTGAATAGGTATAACGGGGAGGGGGACCCTTATGGGTGAGGTGTGAACCACTTAAAGGGGCTGCTAAATATTTTCCCTTGTCGAAGAAGGGGATGGGGTTGTTTATGGTGGGTTTGGGCAGCAGTTGGGACTGGAGGCCTTTGCTGGGCATAATGGCTCCCAAAAATCTATTGTCGATTGGGACTAGACGTGTGGCTAGAGTGCGTGGTAGGGGATTGACCAAGGGTTTGGTCCTAGGCAGCCCGTTGGATATGGCTAGAGTCAGAGGGAGTCAGGAGTGGCCTGGTGTGCTGCCAGCCACCGCTGAGTGAGGAAGAGCTGAGATGGGGGGTGTTGGTTGTTCATGGCCAAGATCCTTATCTCATTCATCATACGTTCAAGAGTGTCTTCAAGTGAGGAAATCCTTTTGTCCATTTCAACTGCTTGGGTTTTCTTTTAGGGGACCATTGCAAGGTGTCTGTGATTTTGTTAGGGTTTTACAACAACAACACACAACAGGAGGAGAAAACCTAGCTCTGATACCAATATGACGTAAACACGTCCAATGGTACCCAAAAGAGAATGACAAACAAGCTAAACTTGAAAAGAAAAATATATTGAATGTCTTTACATCATGGGAAAAGGGGACATTTATAGGAGGAATAGGAAGGATCTAGAATTAGGTCATCATTTCTAAATAGGAAAATGGCCCTAAGCCCATGTGATGTCATAAGAGGCATCACATGTGACCTAAAAGCACTCCCTTTAGAACTCTCCTAAAATGCCCCTTTCAAGAAACAACCATTAACCCTATAATGAAAATAAGGAAAATACAATAAAGCTAGAGACGAAAATAAAAGTAAACAAATGCTAAATGACTAACGTGTACTACACTTGATTTCCATCATTGTCTAATGTCTAGGGCATAGCAAGGTGGCAGAGAGCAGTGATTGGATCCTAGGCGGATATTTTTAGAACACTGGTGAAGATTTATATTGAAAGAATAAGTCTAGTCTTTTAGACATACTGGTTTTGGCAATCATTTCCATGAGTTGGTTAGGGATATATAGTAAAGAGTGTTCAATTTAAAGTTCTTATTTAAATTAAACGTATTTGGGCAGCTAGTTCGGTATAGGATGGGGGTAACTAGAAGGGAAAAGATTACAAAATAAATATGTTAGGGAGAAGGTGGGAGTGGTTCCCATTAGCGTTAAGATAAGAGAAAGTAGACTTATATGATATGGATATGTACTGAGTAGATTAATTGATGTACCAATAACAAAGAAAAAAGACTAATTGAAATAAAAGGTCAAAGATGAAGGGGCCTTCCAAAATTATCTTGATAGGATATTAGAAGAAGAGGTAGTAAAGAAAGGATTTGAAATAACATTGCTTGCAATAAAAAGAATTGGAAACAAAGAATATTGTGACCGATCTCATGTGATAGGAATAAAGCATTGCTACTGCTAATGATGATTATCAACTTCTTACAAATCCTCGGTTTGACTCCATTGAATTAGGATGGACCCCGTATATTTTTGAGATTTTTTTAGGTTTGAGTTTTCCCCACTAGGTTGGATATGGAAATGTTCTGGCTTCAAATTTATGGTCGATTTTCAAGTGTTGATTGAAAGAGATGGTTTTAGTTTGAAGTTAAGGTCCCCTATGAGAGGTTGAACCCCCACCCCACCACCCCTAATATGCAACACAATATTAAGGAGTGTTTTTTAGTGAAGAAAATTTAATAAATGCTTTCCATAAATGAACCGAAGTGAAGAAGTAATCTACATATTCAGTGCATGGAAAAAGTATAGAGGATGGTAAGAACCCCAAAGGGCAGTTTAATGACATGTGAAGAACACAAGAGGAAACCCGTGGTCACTTAGGAAAAACTTTCACAAAGAGGTTATGATGCAGGGGCATAGTTATTCGTTAATTATATTTCCTTTTTGTGCTTTTATTATTAGATGGACCATCTGATGAATTGCATGTTGAAATTTTCCGCCACACTTGGCATAAAAAAAACAATTTGAGCGCAAAATGCATTGCACATGCTCTCATGGATCTAATCTAAGTTGGAGAAAACAAGAGAAAAGCCGATGAATGCAAACCCTAGCCACCCCAAATAGCCAAATACTTGATTCCGCCAAGCACGCATGTATATGAGTCTACACCTCACTCTTACACCTGATATGACCTAACCAACCCACATTCTACTACGAACATTGTTTTGATTGAGGATTACCCTCATAAAGAGTTCCTTAACAGGCAACTGATTCCCACCCAATGATATTCACTTCCATTCATCCTCAAACGTGACCGAAAAGTGCGGAATTGGATTCATCAAATAGGTCAACATCCATCCAAGTTGATATACTATGATGGAATTGAATCTCGAATGGAGATTATTCCGATTGCTGCATAAGATCACAGTCCCCCATCACTCAATATCCAGTCTATGGGGAAAATAAATTGGTACCATGAGGTTCTTTGTCATAGGGATTATCTTTGTATGTACTAGTAATAGTTACATTTGACTTAATTTTAAATATGTGGGACATACGATTAATGAGTGTCAAAATAGGCCCCCTATGGAGAGACTACCTCTAAGGGCCCAATGCAATGTTGGGGACAACAGCGTAATGGTGAAAATAGGGACTTTACAGTGTCTGTTACTAGTGTCGTTAAGGTATGATGGGGGCAAAAAGGAAGTCGATTCCATGGGTGATTTCGTGGTTTAATCCTGGTATGCTGCAAATTTTTAGAGAAGTCGATGCATATAAAGATTCAGGTTGAAGTCCCAATATTCGAAGGTCATATGAACACGAATGCCTTTATTGATTGGCTTGACTAAATTAAAAACCTTTGTCACTACAAGAACATTTCAGGTAAGAAGCGTGTAATTTGGTGGATATAAAAATTGGAGGGTTATGCAAAGGTTTAGTGGAACGAGTTTGTTCAATAGAGGGAATTAACGAAGCAACCCCTATCCGCAATTGGCTAGAGATGAAGGAGATATTGAGGCCTTATCCCCAAGTCCTATGAGAAATTTAGTTACTAGAGTTCAATTAGCTATGAGTGAAGGAGCAATTACAGTTTGCTTTTATGCCCAAGTTGTATGAGAGATTTAGTTGTGCAAATTCAGTCGTCTAAAAAGAAAGGAGCAATTGTGACTTGCCTTCATCCCCAAGTCACGCTAGAGATTTATTTGCTAGTGTTCAATTGTCAGAGATGAAGGAGAAATTAGGGTTGCCTTTATCTCTGAGTCCTATGAAAAATGTATTACTCAATTTGAGGGCCTCAAATAGGGTAGTATTAGACAATGAGTATTCTTAATAATCTCAACTATTGTACATGACAGCCAATTGTGGTATCAACAAAAGTTGGGGCAAGTTATGTATATGCCTTGAGTTTGAAAAGTATATGAGCTCAGTAGCTTTTGCAGGAAAGGGTAGCCACCATTATTCCCTGTGCATAGTCTCCCACTACAAAGGCAACACAACACTGCAGGGATTTGTTTAAGTGTTTTAGATAGGGGGCTTCTGGTCGCTGTTTTGGTGAACCATAAAACAGAGATTGAGAGGCCCATACCAGAAGATACTCAGTGGGATGATCTTATAACCAGCATGTCAATTTCACCAGACGGAGTGCTAGCTCACTCAAAATGATGTGTCGCGGTTTGGAGTATCAGATCAAGTCTCTCCAACAACGGGGGTATGGATTACATACATCTACGACTCTAATATCCTGCTAAAGCGAAGGTTTTGTGCACTGGTTACGACCTTTATTAGTGGAGTTAATATTCCTTTTTTCGTCTCTCTGTCTTTTTGTAGTATTTAGTGTTGCACTAGACTCATTCCTTATGCAATACATATTAGTGATGTAAGATTTTATGGATATTGAATATCGTGGTGAAAGCTTTTTGTTCTAGGATTTGTGTTATTTAGCACTTAATTTCCATTATGTACTCCTGACTCACACAGAGCAGTTTATTTTATGCCCCTCCCCCCACCCAAAAAAAAATACACACACTATTAAAATAATGATACTCCAACAGAACAAAGGCTATAAATAAAGATTTTGGAGGAGAAAAAAGATATTAAGTAACATAACATCCTTAGACATCGTCAAATTGGGGACATGAATTTGGTGGCCAAAAGTATTCGTAGAAAAGGTAAAGAGTTCGCATCTCCCTTGCTAGAACAAAAACATACTTCAGGAATCCATGATACCAGACATATTAGGAAAGATATACACCAAAGGATTAACATGAAACTGGAAGAAAGTCATCGTTATTCACTACATGAATTAAGCATATATTTTCCTCAGAATTTCATCCATCACAAGAATTTGCAACAGTTATCGAAACAAAGACTTGTTTCATCCTTGCTGAACCAAGATTAAAGAACACATAAAAATCTTATGCTTATTAGGTCAAATGATATATATTATACTTAATTTTGTATATGCAAATATCATAGTTAAACATGATACAAAAACCCACAACAAAATTTTGAAAAAGCGGGTGCCTTTAATATAAACCCCTATAGATTACTAATCAGCTGGGCAGAAGTCAGACTTTGAGACTAGTAGATGCTCAAGTAGAGGCTAGTATCAGCTGGCTTGGTTGGTATTTAGCCTTTGCCAATACTTAACCAATAACTTGGCATTTTTATTTTTAGTATTTTTAGTTTTGGTTCTTAGCAAATATGTACCACTACCAAACCACTTAGTATTTTGTGGTATTTTCAAGATTTGTTGCTATTAGGTGTATTTTGTTTTTACTGAGTTGGTTTTCTCGACTTTTTCGCATTATTTCGCATTGTTTGATATTTTTTGGTTCTTATCTACAGAAACAAAACTAACACATAAAATAACAAAACCTACCAATTACAATACAGATTTTTCTTTGCTCTTCACCGTTTGCGATAGGTTGATATTGATTCCAGGATTTTAAGATATACTAATAAACAATTTACGCTGAAACCAAAATATTAATCTGTATATGCCCTTTTCTAATATTATATTTTTTGTGAGAAAAAATGGATTTTATTTATATAATATGGAGCAGTGCATGGTTAAGTGAATCAGTTGCATGTAATACAACAATAGAACTGAGAACATAAGAAAAAAAGAAGATAGAATATACAACCCAAAGAAGGCTCTTATTCGGCCTAACCCTGGACCAAAATAAAAGAAAAGAAAAGAAAATGACTTTCTCAAAGATTTTCAAAATATGATTTACAAGAAATGCCTTAATTGTCTAACTTCTAAGATCTCATGTTCCTCACCCCATTGTGAAGATAACTACCCTCAGTTTGCCCCAAACAAAAAATGAAATCCTCCGTTTCGACATCATTCAAGTTCACGAAAAAAGAAAATGTTCCAAGAGTCCAAAGAATTTGAGTCCAACGATGCGAATTAAGGAATAAAGAATTTGTATCCAAAGCGATTTTGAATAGCCAAGGAATCTAAAAGCTCCCAATCCAACAAGCCTCCTAAAAAAAACATCCCCTACTACCAATAAGACACCTAAGAAAGGATTCAATGTATACGTTCCAAGGACTTTTAAGAGACCGTCTCTTGACCCTATTGGAATCCCACCCGTTGATAATTCATCAAAGGGAGTCAACTCTTTCTTGAACCTCTATAACCATTTCCAGTAAATTGCTTTATTTTTTTCTTATAATACCGATTTCCAATCCAACCATATTTTTAGATCTTGCTCCATCTTCCATTATATTATTTGTAATTTTCACCAATAAATTGAAAAATAGATGCAAAATAGGTTGGCATGCTTTGGAGCATGACAACATTAACATAACGCATCCCCCTTTTTTTCCATTATCCCAGCCTCTTATTTATTTTGTCTGAAACGGGGTTCAAAAGCTAATAAAACTCAGGTTCCCACCCAAAGGAAGCCCTAAATATGTCAAGGGGACAGGATCTATACCACACCCAAATTTTACATCTAAACCTTCCACATTCGAAGGGGTTAAAATTATTCTGGCTACTTTGCATTTGTTCAAATTAAGCTTTGAACCCGAGATTTCACATAACGAGATTATCAAGTTTAATATTGTGCCAAGAAGATAAAATATTGAACAATCCGTATAGTTAAGATGAGACATCTCCACCGAGTGAAAACTTCGAAACCAAGTTAATTGTAGAAAGTTTTTATCTGAACCGAATCACCTTTCTTAGGGATGAGACAAACATGTCTTGTTGACACAAGTATTAACCACTCACTAAAATACTTCAATAATAATCGTTCACTATGTCCCAATACTCCGTATACCAAGATAAAGAGAAGCCATTGGGTCCAGGAGATTTCCACAACACTCCAAAACAACCAATTTTATCTCTTATTCCCCAAAAGGCCTTTCATGCCACTCGTCTCTCGTCAACTCTATGAAACCCCACTTCTCCCACTCGTGATCAAAACCTTTTCGGTACAGTTTCGTGTAAGTGTTTAGGATTTCTTTTTCATTCTCTCCACTCTACCTTTCAATGTTATTGATAACATTATTATTGTAATTGTAATTGTAATTATTATTGTTATTATTACTACTATTATTATTATTTTTATTATTAATATTAATATTATTATTCACACCAAAGTCGGTGATAAAGTTTTAAGCTATTATCCTATTCATTGCTCCATCTCACTTTCACTTCTTGATTTCAAGATCTTTCTTCTTGTAAAGTTATTCTTCCAAAATCTTTGTTTCTGGACCTTTCATCGTTTTATCTTTTCCAACAATGCACATTATTTGAGTATCTCCAAAAATTTCCTTATTCCAAACTTTAATATATTTTCCACAACCTTTAAAATTGTTCATGAATTAAAACCCTCCCACCCTTGTTTGTGACATTCACCCCGCTAATTTTTACAATTTTCCTTCAAATCTTGTGTTCCAAATCACGTATTTTCAATCTTAGATGGCAACATCCCCATCTCTTTCCACCTCCAAAATTATGGGAAAATGTTCCAACAAAGGTCATATAGAAAAGCTAACTGGAACCGAATTTCTCATATGTCCCTCAACCTTCTAGGACTTTAATGTCTGAAGAACTACCATGAATATTTCATTTTTGATATTTCGTTTTTCAAATACTCAAACCAAAACCAATCAATAAAGTCTCGTTAATTTAAGTATCCGGTAATAAGAATATTTGAAAAAATAAAAAATAAAAAAAATTCTGGACCCAAGCAGTACGGTTAGGTAAAACACACCGTTAACCTGAAAATGGTGCGGTTAGGTAAAATATAGCTTTAACCAAAGCGGTCCTTTCCATTTCCCTGACAACCAGGGTCTTTAATACTCAGCCTTTCTAAGCCATCCACTAGAGTAGATGCATAACTTCTTTTAGCTTTTCCTCCGGATGAACTCCCACAAAACATTTCTTCAGTTTTTGATATAAAATTTTCAACAAACTCCCTATTCCTGCAACAAAAAATATCTTTCAGCACACAAACCCAAAGTTAAATATTAAGATACCTTAAAACCAAAACAGGCAATAAACTTAATAATTCTAACAGTAAATTTTTACAGTTATTATGATAATTTATCGGCCTATAGTATAAATACGTACAAGAAAAACAATCATATACTCTGTTTTTCTTTCAAAGCAGTATAATCAGCCATTCCTGTTCAAATTCATTCATTTCTTAAAATTCCAAAGACTTTCTTTCAATCTATAAATTTCTCTCTGGCTGATTTCGTAAGGAGTTCATATGATGAGAAACACCATAAATGGATCAGCTGGGATGCTATATGTAAACCTAGGGGGGGGGGGATAAAGTCTATTTTCCTATGCTATGTTGAGTCTTCATGGTAAACTTGGATGGTCCTACCTTGAGGGTGAATCCCTATGGGCTAGTATTTCCAGAAAGAAATGTGGCCACTCTTGTTATATGTCAAATGCCCAAAATCCCTATTATGCATCACATATGTAGAGAGTTATAAAAGATCAAATTAGCATTTTGTATAACAATAGCCTTTGGATCATAGGTGATGGGAAAATGCAGTTTTTGGTGTGATAGATGGATAGTGCAATGATAGTTTATGTTTGCATGAGAAAGCCGATCATGGAACCTCTTTTAAAGACCTCAAGGAAAACATTTAATCTCTAGAATATGTAATTAAATCACTTCCAAGGGATATGGCTGACCCGATTCTGCAAAATAATGCTAGCCTGGATGAGAATAACAGACTGCCTTATTCGGACCCTCAATCCCCATGGTAAATTTTCTTTAAAAAGTTTTTGGAACCTTATTAGACCAACTTTTTCTTCATTTGAATGGATTACCCCTTCTCTTGGAGCTTTCATATGGAAAATAATGTTATATGGTATCTCTGTTGATGCTAATGTACAAAAGTTGGGATTTAAAATTGCCTCTAAATGTTCCTGCTGCAGATCCCCTATTGTTGAGACTTTGAACCATTTTTTTGTCAAGATGACTTGTAGTTTATCTCTGGAACTTCTTTGGATCAAAATTGATTGTTCAGGTTTGTTTTAATTCTATCTAAACCATGCTTAGACGGTGGGTTCAAAATAGAATGTTCAGCAACTAACTAGGAGTTGTCAAAACTATGACCTCCTGCGCTATATGTTGGGAGATTGGGAAAGTTAGAAACAATGACAAATATGGAGATAATACAAACTTCCCTAGTCTCAATTCCGTCGGAATCAAAGTTAGTAATTGGGTGGAAAATGTCCTGCTTTTTACAACCCGGCGGTCTCTCCAAATCTCTATACACGGAATTATTTTTCAAATCAGTAGGCTTCCCATCAAATATCTTTTTTGTAAAAGAGGAGTATGCGTTAAATGGAAGCCCCCTCCAACAAGTATACGGCTGAATGTGGATGGCTCATCCAGTGATGGTAGGGCAGCTGGTGGTGACATCTTAAAAGATGATCAAGCGAATTTATTTGTGTTTATGCACAATCTTTTTGGGATGGATCAAATATGGAAGCTGAGGCTAAAATGCTCTTGGCTTGAGATTCTTCAGGCCCCCTTGATTTGTATAGCTGCCCCTGTGTATAGTCTTATAGGGTTATTTCTCTTTATTTGTCATGATACTTTGTAAGTTCCTTAAATCTATAGGTCAGGGTACATCCTCCTCATTTTGCCACCAAGGAGAGGCTTTTTATCCTCCTTGATATTTTATTAAAATGTGTGGGAGTATTGTCCCTCTTCGACCCCAACACACCATCACCCCAAAAACATATATATATATATATATATATATATATATATATATATATATATATATATAGAGAGAGAGAGAGAGAGAGAGGCAGGCTTCTGTGCACACTAAGTTTGCACACTAACTTTGCACATTACCTTTTAAAAGTGTGCAAACTTAGTGTTGGCGCACACCAATTTTTTTATGTGATATTTTAACATTTCAACGGACTCACATAAAAAAATTAGCTCAAAAAAACTTTTTTTGCTATTTTTAAAAAATCGATCAAACTTTCGCAGTTTTTAAAAGGCTTAAAAACTGCGAAAGTTTGACCGATTTTTTAAAAATAGCAAAAAAAGTTTTTTTGAGCTGATTTTTTTTATATGGGTTCCTTGAAATGTTAAAATATCACACAAAAAAAATCAACTCAAAAATATTTTTTTTACCACTTTTAAAAGGTAATGTGCAAAGTTAGTGTGCAAACTTAGTGTGCATAGGAGCCTGCCTATATATATATATCGACCATGGTGCCTTCAATGGAAATTCCGTCCATATCAATGATCGGAGCTGATGTGGACAGGTTTCTAGGCAGGCCACACGAGATTTCTGGACTTGGGGTGGGAGTTATCTTGTAATATATTGAACTTTATTAGTAGCTACTAATTAGGATATATATTAGAAGATATTTTATGTATAAGATAACTATCTGGATCATTATCAAGGATTAGTCATAGCTTTTATCTATAAATCAGGTCTTTGAACAACCATTCTAACAACCGGTAGTTTTTCCAAAAGGTTTCCCTTATACTAAATTAAAGAATACACATCAGCTGAACACCCAATTTTGGAGTTTTTCTAATATACTGACACTTAATAAAATAATAATAAGGCTCTCCACAATCCGATTTTCTTACCATTTCTAAAATAGGAAAAATGATATGGAGAGATGCGATATAATAATTGAAGGAGGAGTGTGTGTGTGTGTGTGTTGTTGTTGTGGGGGGGGGACTACTAAAAAGCCTAAAAGGATAACAACCCTTGAAACGCTCAGAAATTCATTACAGAAGAACGCTGAAAACTATGAATCCAGCAACAAGAACCGCAAAGGAGGATACCTTATTCCCCCACCCCCTTTGCATGTCTGAACCCCATAATTTTACCGAGGACACTGACTGGCTCAACTACCTTATTACTTTTCTTTCTAGCAGGGGTCAATCCAGAAGCTTCCACCTCAATCTCCTCTCCCATTAAAAACTCACTAACTTCGTATTACTATAAAAATTCAGATCTTGATTTCCTCTCGCACTAATCATCAACTTGAGCACCCGATCACTTGTGGCAATCAAGGGAATATAAATTAAAGAAGTCAATGAATTAGTAAATTCCCAGACCATCATTAAAGTTGCCCACAGGAGAACCCACCCTTTCATATGGTTACCACTCAGCCCTAAAAATTGAACTAATTGGGAAACACCAAGCTGGTAAGAAAATCACCAATGGGTAAATACCAGAATACTTCCACAAGGACCACCTGTCACGTCAGATAGGCATATTCCAAGTGATTAACATAATCTTAATCCAAGAGCCTACATTACTAATCGAGATTTGGAGAGACACATTTATGTGATCGAATGATCACATAAGTTTATTATTTGTTTTTGTAAGTAAACTGTATCAAATAAAACCCATTTACAAGGAAGCATCGCACGCACATGATGTATAAAATAGAAAAAGAAAAAAGAATAAACAGGTGGGATGATTAAAATACGTGCCACGACTTCCTCTGGCTATACTCGCTGAAAAATATCTACAAAAATATCAATCAACTACAGATGATGCTCTTTGAGTTACAAATGAAGCGATCTCAACACAGCATAATACAATTCATAACCATCATTATTTCAACATGTGTATCATGACTATGTGAACAATATTCACATTGTTAATGATGTGCTTTCATCATGACAAAGTGAACATTATAGAACCTATGTCTTGTTCTTGCACTTAGAGTAAAAAACTTGTTAAATCAATTGTCGTGCCTGCACAAGTTGTGATTTGTCAGACATTCAACATATTATTGAGAGTTCCATAGAGTTTTCTCCAACTCTGGAAAAATATTTCCATACCATCTTTGCTCTCGAGATTGTTAACCATGTCACACTCTATCTAGTGATAGTGGTTCATTTGTTGCCATTTTTGCTCTATCCCCCTCTGACTATCTCCATGTCACACTCTATCTAGTGATAGTGTGGACACTTCAATATTATTACTTGTCCTGAGGAAAGGTTGGGAGGTAGGCAAGTAATTTTTAGTGCAATGAGTGAATTTTATCAACCTCTCTCTGAATGCGGGATGCTTGACTACGGTTATGTTGGAAATAAATACACATGGAGTAATAAAATAGTTTGGAAAAGACTCGAAAGGGCATTGGGAATGTTAAGTGGATGAAATATTTTCTTCAATTAGAGTGGATCATGTAAACAGGACAAATTTGGACCATGTTTCTCCCCTTTTTTCATTAAGCCGGCGCCTGACGCAGTTAAAACTTCGTTTAGATACTAAAATATGCGGACTACACATAAAGATTTCTATAAAATTGTTGAAAGTTTCTGAAGTTGGCCTGTGAGCTGTTAGTGGGGGTGGGGGGGAACTGTTTGTTTTAAACTAAAGAGACTCAAATCAGCGTTGAGGGATTGGAACAGATATGTATTTGGAAAGATATACCAGAATGTTAAAAATGCAGTAGATGAAGTTTTGGCTCAGGAAGTGGCTTTCCAAAAGGTGAATACACATCTACTCATGCAAATCTGGATTTAAATAAGCATTTAGAGTGAGGATATATTTTGGAAGCAAAGAGCGAAAGTAAATTTGTTAAGAGAAGGGATAAAATCAATAAACTTTTTCAGGCTTGTACCAAAACTATGAGGAAATTGTTGATCAAAAGGAGATTGCTTCAGCAGCCGTGGAATGAAGATCAACTATAAGCCTGGACACTCAGGATAATTTACAGATTTGCAATGTCCCAGAAGCTGAAGAGATTAAAAAGATTGTGTTCTCCATGGACGATACCAGTGCCTCTGGTTGAGATGGATACTTAAGAAATGTTACATGTGTTGTCAGGATGTCATTAGGGAAGTTTATACAGAACTATTAAATAATTTTTTTATGGACCTATTATTCCTGAAAGCTATGCGAGTACCCATGTTGAACCTATTCACAAGGTAATTACGCTCTCCTCCTTTAATTAGTTCAGGCCTATAAGCCTAGGCAATGTGTCAAACAAGATCTTGTTCCATAAGCGTATTGGGCCAAGAAATTACGCATAAACTGAATTCTAAAGCAAAGAGGGGAGAATTTAGTTAGTAAGCTTAATTTTGCCAAAGTTTGCGACAGATTGTCATGATCATTTGGCTCAAAGTGTTGTGAAAATTTGGTTTTGCTGAACACTTTAGATATTGGAGACTGATTTGCGATTGTTGGTTCTCTGTCATTTTATATGGTAAACCCATTATCCCATAAACTATTCACTATCGCTACAGAAGTTCTTAGTAGAGAGGGATGAAAAATCTTTGGGATGCAATGAAAATTAAGGCTTTCTTTTCTCCCACATCCCAGCTTTCATACGAGGATGATATTGTTATCTTTTCAAACAGAGGGAAAAGACGGCTAGAGCAACTTACTAATTTCTTGGAAAGATATGAGAAGCATTTGGGCCCTAATCAACAAAGATAAAAGTATCTTTGTGATGGGGAATAAAGTTACTCATACTAAAATTGATAGTCTTGTTGCTTTTACAGTTTTTTCTCATACGGGGATGCCAATTTCATATGTGGGTATCCCTATCTCTATATTGGCAAGAATCGAAGTACTTGTCGGTTGAAATTATAATGAAAATAAGGGGAAATTTGATGTTTGGAAAAGTAGGATTTATCTCGCGCATGTAGGCTCAACCTGATCAAGCATACTCTCCAAAGAGTTTAGATGTACCTTATGGAAGCCATAGCTCCACCTAAATATGATGGAAATGGGCCTTTTTAGGGTTTTATAGTATTTTATTTTATTTTATTTTGTTATGTCGTATTTTCTGTTTTTTTGCTTTAGTACTTAGAGGTGGGAGTAATAAAGGCTATTAAGGGTATGTTGGTAATTAGAATCATAGCTTAGAGCTTAAGCTACTTCCCCCTTTTAAATACCCATGTAATCCTCATTTATGGCCATTATTAAATATAAGAAATCTTTTGTTTCTCTCTCTAAAAATTGTATTGGTTTATTTTTTTTGCCATTGACGTGTAGTTTACGTCAAAATCTATTATTAAGAAGTTGGAAAGTATTTTTGCAATATTTGGGTGTGATAAAGAAGAGGGAGGGCATAAAATTCATTGGTGCATGTAGCAAGACATGTTATCCTACAAATGAAGGTGGGGTGGGGGTTAGAAATTTTGAAGGTATCATAAATTCCTTGGGCTGCAAACTTTGGTGGAAATTTAGAGAAGGAAAATCTATTTGGGCCGTACATATGAAGTTAAATACTGTAGAAAGAAAAATCAAAGGATATTTTAAATGCTCAAACACTTCTTCACACACATGGAAAAGAATGATTGTTGCTAGAGATTATATTGAAGACTAATAGCAATAGAGTTAGCAGTGGGGAAATAAATTTTTATATCGATTCTTGGTACCACTTTCTCTTAATCCTCAACATCTTAGACACTTGAAAGTGATGGATTTGTGAACTTATAAGGGGTGGGACTCGAGCGACAAGAAGTTAGTTGTGAATAATTTGGTAGTGGTAATCTCTACACAGGTGACTATTAATCTACCTAAAGAAGATATGCTGATTTGGAAAATAAATTCATTGGAGGATTTTAAAGTATCGGAGGTCTGGGATTTTAATTAGAGACAAAAGTACATCAAACTTGATTGGGAGATTTAGGCACCCTCACATTTCTACTAAAATGTCCACCTTAATGTTGAAAATTTTGATAAAAGAAGACTGCCTACTGATGATTGTTTAAAGAAAAAATAGATTTAGAATGTCATCTAAATGCCAATTTTGTGCTAGTGAGAGTGTTGAATCTATTCAGCACATTTTCGCTAGAAGAAATTTGGTTTCAACAATCTGAAACTGTTTGGCGATGCAAACAGAATTCCTACATCTTTCTTTTAACAGTTGGTGGTTGAAACGCTCAAAATCCTCTTCGACGTTATAGTTATACAAAGTGATTCTTGTTTCCATATGTTGGTGGATTTTGGTGTCAAGGAAAAGTTGCAACTACGATGATGTTCCTTTTAATGTACAAAAGATCATATTTAATACTGTAAATCAGATTATCGAGACATTTTGGCGAGCTCTGCGAAGACTTGACGGAGCTAATATTCAGGTCCTTGATATTTTCAAACATTAAACCCCCTCCAGAACGGTAACTGACGTAATTATCACTAAATGGGTCATGTCTCTTGCAGACTGAACTAAAATAAACAGCGTTGGATGTTTCAAAGGGAAATCAAGACATATCAGCAGGTGGAGGCCTTATTAAGAATCAGTTAGGCGATATGATTTTTTGTGTTATCCCAATTCTATGGGAATGGTACATGTATTAAAGATGAAATGGAGGCTTGGAAAACAGGGATTCGAATTGTTAGAGGGATGAACTTCCAAATATGGTTAAAGAGTCAGACTCAGTTGTTCTCGTTGACATGTTCCTTGGGAACTTGAAGTTTGTTATCAGGATATTACATGAACTCTGATCTCGTTAGAGTGGAAAATTCAGCACATATGTAGAGAAAATAATCTACCTACTGATAGATTAGCTAATTGGTAGCATAGTTAATAGGTAAAGGTTGTATGTCCCCCTCTCCATCATTGTAAATGCCACCGGGGAGAACTATTTCTCCCCACAAAGTTTACAAGAGGGGGGGCCCTTTTCCTAAAAAAATATATGTGCACACGCAGCATGTGCGCAACCCATATTAATAATAAAAATAAAAAACAATAAATAATATATAAAAACTTAAAACATCCCATATGCATTAGAACTAAAGTGGAATAAATATATGCGTGCAACACATTTTAATAAATAGTTCTAAATTTTAAAGATGGTTGAATGTTTCAATGTTCACATATAAGTAGAAAGATTAAAAATAACAAACTTCACTTCATACCTAACAAATGAAAAAACATTTTTTTTTTCTACTATTTGGATGAAAATAATAATATTAAAGTAAAAGTAGTATTAATATTTTTAGAAAAAAAATGAAATAAAGGGAAATCATACATTTTTAACCATGTTGGTGAATCGAAGGCCATCATCGTCAGTATGTAATGGCCACAAAAGTTAACCATCAGCGTGTTAGAATTTCGATCAAGGACGATATGCGTTTTCTTTCCCAATGTAGTTGATTGATTGTTGTTTCAACATCAAGAACCATAATAGCACCGCAACGTCGAGAACAACATATGAACGTTGTTTTATTGTAGAGGATGAGACGGTAATGTTTTTTTCCTTTTGCAACCATAATGAATCAGAACCCTTCTTTTGTAATTTTTTCCTTTAGTTCAGAAAGAGAGGTTTGATAAAGGGTCAATGTTCTATAGTTTGGACCGACATCAATGAGAAGTAGAAATTGAACGAAAAATTTATATTTTTTTGTTTTAAATCTTGCAGTTACAGAACATAAGAAGAGAAAACTAAACATCAATTTTTCAAATGTGGCTTATGGGAACTATAAGTTCTTACAATTGATTTATTATGAGAGGCAAATGTGACTGGTGAGAAGTGTAACTGAAAACTAACTTAATACTGGGAGACGTGGGAGATGGAAATAAGATATTTGGGGATGGTGCTTTACTTTGAAATTGAGATCAGTTGGCATTATACAACAGAGCTTCAATGCTCCTACCTTTGTATACTAATAGCTATATAACATAAATATAACATAACCACATTATATATTCGAATAGAATAAACATGCTAGTGGAGTTGGGTGAAGATCGACTAAGAAAAGAAAGAGATGAAAAATAAGCAAGAATCGAAGCAACCCAGTTAAATCAATATGACTTAAGTCATTTAAACCACTCGATGATGAAAGTTGGAGCCAAGTGTAAACGGCAAAAGTGTGAAAGAATAGTTGATTATACTTGAGTTAAAAGAGGTGTACAGCCTCAATAGACACCGCTAAAGGTAAAATGACTCTGTCTTGAATCATAAGGCACATCTTGATCGATATTTATAGACATTGGGCGACACTCTCTGGTAAAAAATGTTCCAAAGCTAATTGAGGAACGCACCCAACCCATGGTCTATATTTTAGGTTGATGATACTTATATTCAATGACATGGCCTTAAGGATACCTTGGATTATGGGCTTCTCACAACTCAAGGTGGGCTCAAGTAGCTATATAGGCCTATTCAAGATATACCCAAAAGTTTGATTTCAAAAAGTTATCCCCAAACTCGTGGGCTCAAAGCAGCGGTTGATAGCCCACTTGTTAGAACCCATTTATCAATTCAAACTCAAGAAAATATGCTCAAAGGCTCCTTTGATCATAATGAAAAACTTGATTTGATAGATTCAAGTGAGAACGCAAATGAAATTATTATTAACCATCTCAATATCCAACTTATAATGAATATGGCAAGTCCTTCCCTCGGTCTAGCCTCAACAAACTCTCCCTCTGTGATGAACCCAACAAAAGCAGCCGAAGTACCCAAACAACCGAGCTGACTACCTTTTTCAATCATAACTTTAGCCAAATATATACACATCCACAACTAGGATGGTAGGTTTGAAATCCATGTTTTTTGTTCCCTTTGTTAGAATTAAGGTAATAAAAGTGAAATTCAAACTTCTGTCCGACAACTGAAGAGAGATCATGACCCCATTCTGATCAATAATGGTGAAAAAAATCAGAAGGGGAACTTGTTCACCCTCAAAGGCTAATCCTAACAACAAGAGTCAAAGAGATAAAAAGTGACATTCAGGGCCTAAATTGAGATACCGATAACGTTACATTTACTGTTCTACGCTGTTTATCCTTGTTGGGCATTTGGTTCATTTCTTGTCCTCTTTCTCCTCTCGGATGCAACCAAAGATTTGGTAATAAGGCTTGGAGGTTCTTTTATCTCGGCTCTGATTTAGAGAAAATGCCACGACGTAACCTCTTGATTGAGTTTGTATTTTAGTTTTTTTTTACTTTAGTCCCATCTACAAAGATTTGTTAAGCTCCACTCTCATGTGTTTTTAAAATTGTAAAAGGTTTCATAACTATCCAAAATCATCCATAACTTCTCTGTAACCACTCATCTTTCTTATTTTTTTGTAGAGAATGACACGTGAAAATAAAAAATAGAAAAACGGGAGTGGTCACAAATAAATTATTACAAATGGGAAAATACTTAAGATTTTTGTTGCCATTCTATGTTATCGTAATATTTAATCTGATGATATGATATGATGTTTATAGTATCTATTGGGACTGCATTCAAAGGAAGGATAAGGATATACTTACACAAGCATTGCATCAACCATGCGGAGGTCCTGGTCGGAGACGTAAGATTGGGAAGAAATGACGGTAGCTTCCAAGTGGCCACAGGGTGGGAAAGCAACTTTAACTCTTTCGCAGTGGAAAACAGTAGACTCTACATGTTCATCACCTATGAAACAATCATACCAGAAAAGGCAAAACACATTCCCACCACAATGAAACAATGGTGTTGGATGTTCGCGCGGTTCCTCTACGTAAATGTCTTCCTGATACTGAAGCACGGAACCTTTGACAACACTGGAGTAAGTCTTCTCCGTATCCAAATCATAGGCATATAGCCTCCCAGAAAGCCAATACACAATATTACCCACCTTAACACAGTCGTATCCATTAGAACAGTTATTATCATAAGAAGTGTTGGGTAAGCACTCCCAAGAATGAAATTCCACGTTGTACAACCAAACTCTTCCATCCGGTGTACCCAGCATAATATGTTTGTCGTCATATGGAATGGCATAGGATGCCGATGACACAAATGGGGGAGCAGGAATAGGGTTCCATTTATTTAAAGTAGGGTCAAAATACTCACCCCAATGATCGTAGTCGTGGACACCAGAATCCCCACCAAACACAAATAGCTTTCCATCAAGAGGCAATGCATTTGACCAGGATCTCTCACGAATCATGGGAGGGGCTTGTATAAACCCGTCATGGGGATTATTAACGTTAAACATGTAGACTTCACGTGAATATCTGTTTGGACGACCTGACTGTGAGTCGCCATTACGGAAACTGAGACCGCCAATAACATACATGGTGGAGCCCATGATAGCCCAGCAACACCCAGACCCGAACTCTGCACGCAAAGCCGGATAGACGATGATATTATTATTATCTATTATCATCTCTTTCAGTTTCTCTTCGTTGGTGTTGTTGGGTACGAAGGAGTCGTCTAAACCTATCATGAACCAATCTGTACCTCCGACGTCCCAGTTGGTTGCACCCAAAAGAACAACTTTGTCGCTCACGGGCCGATGCATTAGTTCACAAACTTGTCCCATTGAAACCACTTTTCTTGCCACCTTCTTCTTTTTCCTCTCCGTCATACGCAAAAACTGCTCACAATCGGAACACTGCCCATTTTCTCCCATGTGTGAGAGAGGCATCCGGCGGTGTCTTTAAATCAAGGTGAGTGAATGGTTGGTGTGGTTTTTTGGGTTTGTTTGTGACGTAAGAGAGAGACAGAAAGTTAAATGGGTTTTATATTTCTTAGTATGTTTGTGCCGTAAGAGAGAGAGAGAAAGCTAGATTTATCTCCGGTGAGGGAGTAGCAGTTCGCCGCCGGAGAGGGAGAAAGAAATAAATGGGAGAGGGAGAGGGAGAGAGAGAGAGTGCGGCTGCCTTGGTGTGAGATTGTGAGAGATTTAGGTTTTGTTTTTGTTTTTCATCTTAGTGCGCGTGGGTGGTGTTGTTTCGTGTAAGGCGTATGTAGTTGTACCGTGTTAGTTATTGTAAATATTATATATATTATAATATATAATATATATAATATTATACATTTATAAACAGTTTTTAATAAATAAAAAACATATAAGATGTATTTTTAAACGGTTGAAATGATTTTTTAACAATTAAAAAATTAAAAACAATTTTTAAAAGCAGCTTCTTATTAAAAATAGTTTTTAATTAAAAAAGTTTTTTTTAATTAACAATACCGATTTTTTATTTTTATTTATTTTATGTTTTTGTTAAACAAAACAACTTTTAAAGCTGAAAAATTAAAAAAAAATGTTTTTTTTCAATAGTTAAACCTTTTTTTTCTAGAAACCGTTTTTATTTTATATAAAACTATTTTTCTTAATTTTTTGTAAATAGTTTAATAATTAAAAAAACATGTAAGTTTTTTAAACAATTAAAATGTTTTTATAAAAATAGATAAAAAGTTAAAAACAATTTTTTTAGGTTTGTTACTAAAAACAGTTTTTTATATAAGTTATTTTTATTCAAAATACATATTTTTAATTTTTATCAAATGTTGTTGTATTGGAGGGTGAAATGGACAAATTTAAGGGTGTGATAATCCTTTCATATTCAAATGGAGTGGGCATGTGATATTAGGGATATATGTACTGACGTAGTCAACCCACAAAATGTGCACAAATACATTTGATTAAAACTAAAAATCTATATTTTCAATTAAAAAAACTAATATAAAATATGGTTTTTAGTAAGAAAATGTTTTGAAAATAAAAAAAAATGTTTTTAACTTTTTATAACTGTTTTAGAAAAACATTTTAACTGTTTAAAAAACTTATCTGTTTTTTTTAATTAAAAACTGTTCATAAAAAGTAATTTTTTTTTTATATAAAATAAAAACTGTCCTTACAAAAAATAACTGGTTTAACTATTAAAAAACAACATTTAAAAAAATATTTACTCAAAAGAACTGTTTTAAAACCTGTTTTGTTTTATAAAATAAATAAAAATAAAAAAATCTTTATTTTGAGAAAAACGTGTTGCAATAAACACTATTTCTTAATAAGAACGGTTAAAAATTTATTTTTAAATTTTTAAATCTTTTAAAAGAACATTTCAAGTGTTTAAAAAAAACTTCCTATCGGTCTTTTATTAGTTAAAACTGTTTATAAACGTAAAAAAATATTTTATCTAAAATAAAGGCTGGGTTTTACAAAAATAAACTATTTTAACTATTTAAAAGACAATTTTAATATCTTTATACAAAAATGTACTGTTTAATATTTAAACATTTTAAAACATTTTTAACTGTTTATATTTAAAAAAGAAACTGTTTTAACAATTTAACTATTTTAAAACATTTTATTTTTGTAAAAATATATTTAAAAAGGTTTTTTATATTGTTAAAACAGTTTATTTTCTAAAAAAGTTTTTTTATATTAAACAATTTTTTACATTCGCAAATAGTTTTTAATAAATAAAAAATAGATAAGATGTATTTTTAAATGGTTAAAAAAAATTTAACAGTTAAAAAAGTTTTAAAAAAATAAAATACTGATTTTTTATTTTTATTTATTTTATATTTTTGTAAAACAAAACAACTTTTAAAGCAGAAAAATAAAAAAAATGTTGTTTTTTAATAGTTAAACCAACTTATTTTTGTAAAAACTGTTTATATTTTATATAAACCTATTTTTTTTAACTTTTTGTAAAGAGTTTAATAATTAAAAAATAGATAAATTTTTTAAACAATTAAAATAGTTTTATAATAATAAATAAAAAGTTAAAAATTATTTTTTTAGGTTTCTTACTAAAATTAGTTTTTTATATAATTTTTTTTAATTCCAAATACATATTTTTAATTTTTATCAAATGTTTTTGTATCGAAGAGAGAAATGGACAAATTTAAGGGTATAATGATTCCTTTCAAATTTAAGGGTATAATGTGCAACCTCCCACCTAATATAACAGGCTTATTCCTCTTGTGTAATGGTTTGAATAAGTCTTTAACTTTTGATTGATCTGAACTTACAAATACAACTCACCATATATATTGAAAAGTGATAATAAGAAAAAGACTCAAAGGGTACTAAGGACCCTAAGAAAATAACAAATGGAAATTATTTGTTTGGTTGAAAATTATGACAGGAGGTTTGGGTATATTATTTTCATTTTTTTTTTTGCTGAAAATTATTTATTTTGTAATTAGAAATCATTTTTTGGGTAGAAAAAATTTTGTTTTGTTGAAAATTACAGTTTTTATATTTTAAAATCATTTTTGAAATATATTTTCTTTTGTTGAAAATCTTTTTTTGAAATCAGTTTTAGAAATCATTTTTGAAATCATTTTTTTCTGAAGGTTTTTGGAATCATTTTTTTTAAATCATTTTATAAACAGCTTTTTAACTAAAACTCATTTTTAAACATTATAAATAGTTTTTAAACATTTTTTAAACATGATTTCAAAGAACTGTTGGGAATGTATGGTGACGCATAGCATTTTAATTGGTGGAAAATGTTGTTTTTTTGGGAAAGATATTTTTTTGGGGTGGAAATAAGTTTTTTAACTGATTAGAAATTCTTTTTTGGGTAGAAAATAATTTTTGTGTGTTAAAAATCATTTTAATTGGTGGAATATATTTTTTTTGGGAAATATAGTTTTCTAACTAAAATCATTTTTATTTTTTACTCTTTTGCTGGAAAACGTTTTTATTTTCTGGAAATAATTTTTTTTGGGTGGAAAACATTTTTTATTTCATGAAAATAATTTTTAACTTTTTTTTCTTCTAAGTATTCAAACATTATTATACATTTTTTTCTAAATATTCAAACCTTATAATTTATAAACAGTTTTTAACATTTTTTAAACATTATTAAAAACTCATTTTTAAACATTATTATACAACATATTTTGAAATGGAATATAATGATTTTAATTGAAATGGGGTTTTAGGTTTTAAATAAGAGTATAAGCATATTTAGATATAAGGGTATAATGGTAAATGATAATAGGAAAAGACAAAGTTAGACGGCAGTTGACAGCAATCGTCAAAATAACACTCATGTAACTAATACGGAAACAAACGTACCCCAAGAACAAAATATTATAAACAAACGTACCCCAAATAGTAAATGACCGAAATTTTTTTTAGAGGTTATGTGCCTTACACGTGACCGTTAAATCCAACCGATACTTAACCAAAGAGGTACAAAACTCAAAAGTCAGTTGGTAAAAAGTATCTGACTCAACATGGGGTAACTATGAACGTAATTAAGTAAAAAAAACTAAATATTTAAGACGTTATAACGATGATAGTGATAATTTTTTTTATCTAATTTCGATGATAATTTTTTTTATTTTTTTGCGAATATAAGGTTGCCTCTCTCTCTTTCCACCATTCTGTAACACCCCGTAATTTTGAGGATTTAATATTTAATTATTTTTGGGAGTTATAAAAATATTTAAATTGAAAAATTTTAAATTCATGAGTTGGAGAATTTATTTGAGTGAGCCGAATTATTTATAATTGATGATTTTTAAGTTTAATGGTTCGAAATCTCGTGTGTCGTATTTTGAGGTCGTAATTTGAAAATGACAAAAAGTATTTCGGATGACAATTTCGAGTGCGCGGTTGCTTCCGGATGGGTCGAGATAGTAAGAAAAGAGTACCCGGGGATAGTAATTGGATCTCGGGATATTTTTGGGCATAGCCGGGCCCACACGGGGTGAGTTGGGCCATTTTAATTAGGCCCAGATGGCCAAAAAATGGGATTTAGTGTTTTTAACCTAATTGAGGGATTAGGAACGGCAGATAGAAAATCCTAAACCTAGATTTTGGGAGAGGATTAGAGGAAGCTAATCAAGAAGTCAATTGGGGGATCTTTTGGAGCGAAATTAAGGGACTAATTAAGGGTGTTCTTCATCAACCATTCTCTACACCAACGGAATCATACCCTACGAAAAATTTCAGGCAAGTGGTTAATTTGCGTTAATGTGTAAATGGTGATATCCAATTCATATCTTAGTGATGTGTAAACTAAAATTCGTTTTGGGGATAAATGGGTACAAAATGGGGTTTTGTTGATGGAATACTTGGGTGAGATTCAAAGTAAGAAATAGGTGTATTATATATCCCTAAGTAAAGATAAAATGAAATTTGAATATATTTTATGATTAACATGGAATCTTTATGAGTTCTTGGATAAAGAATATGAATCTTGAATGACTTAGGGTTTATTTGATGAACACAAGAGGTCAATCTGTCAGAATTTTTGACACAACTTTAAACGTATTCCATTTGAGTTGCGCTTCGAATTAGAGTGTGAACCCTACATGCCTGGAAAAGTATTTCTCTTAGCTATCCAATGAACTTGGAATCAGGTCAATCGGAGTTCTGTAGAGGGAGTAATCGACATTTTACTACAGGGTGTTTGATCTGTCAACATAGTAATCTGTCAGAATTTTGATGTGACTTTAAACGTGTGCGATTTGAATTTTACTTCGAATTAGAGTGTGAACCATACATTACTGGAAATTTATTTCTCTTATCTATCCAATGAACTTGGAATCAGGTCAATCGGAGTTCTGTAGAGGGAGAAATCAAAATTTTACTAGAGGGTGTTTAATCTGCCAGAAAATTTGAGATTTTTCTTTTTAAGCCTCAAATGTCTAAAATTTTATCGGGGAAGTGTTTGGGACCTTGATGAAATATATTAATGGAATAATGATATGGAAGTAGGTCTATGATTGAGTGTTGGACTTTAATTTTGTGAGAGAGTTAAAGTGGAGATTCATAGGCTTGATTGTGACGTACTCTAATTCAAGATGATAAAAATATAATTACGAAAAAGCGTGAGTGAACTTAAATTCGTTAGGTCAGTGGGTTAACAAGGGTAACTACTGAATTGATATAACAAGGGGTAACTAGGACCCTTAGAGTTGTGTGAATACTTGAATTAATACGAAAGTGAAATAAATTCGTAAAGCAAACAAGTACGGTAAATATTAGAGAGAAATATATTACGTACAAGTATGAATAATTGGGTTATGTAAATACCTACTATTTTATAGGATTACTTGGGTTGTGAATGCCTATTGTGTGTTTCCTTGTGAGAGAAACATAGACTCGGGAAATATTAAGTTACGGGCTAAGTGAGCGAGTCCGGGGATAATGGTTAAGTGACACCAAATTATTAAATTAATGGATGTGTTAATTAATGAAGGTAGAGTCGGAAGGTAGACTCGAAAAAGTATTAAATTAATTGATGTTGTGATTAATTAATTTAGAGTCGGATTGTAGACTCGGGAAGGGTATTAATTAATTAATGTATAAATTAATTAAATGAGAGTCGTACCACAGACTCGGATCGATATTAAATTAATAGGTGTGTTAATTAATTTAATTAGAGTCGGATTGTAGACTCGGGTAGGTATTAAATTAATAGGTGTGATAATTAATTTAATTAGAGTCGGATTGTAGACTCGGGTAGGTATTAAATTAATAGGTGTGATAATTAATTTAATTAGAGTCGGATTGTAGACTCGGGTAAGTATTAAATTAATAAGTGTGTTAATTAATTTAATTAGAGTCGGATTGTAGACTCGTGTAGGTATTGAATTAATATGTGTGATAATTAATTTAATTAGAGTCGGATTGTAGACTCGGGTAGGTATTAAATTGATAGGTGTGATAATTAATTATGTTGAGTCGGGCCACAAACTCGGGAAATTACAGGCTAGTGTACAGGATTTTGAGTACACGGTAAAGTCGGGGTTTATATTATTTATATACGATGTAGTGATAGTATATATATAAGTGTATATATATTGTGTGTGATATTAAATATCAGTGACTAGATATTTATTCAATTTATATACTCTAGTGCTATCAATGGAGGTTGCGCGATGTGGGTGAATCCCCTAGCTTGAGGAGTCGGGCGAGTATATCCCCAGGTCATAGCGTCCGGTATATGGGTGAGTGGATTATCTCACTTTCAGGGAAGGAATATGACCGCCTCCACTATGTTTATAGTTTGGGCCAAGTTGGTGAGAGATTCCAACTTGGGGAACTAGGTTTTGTGAGCACACCTAGTGAGATAGCACTTTAGAGGGAATCATTCGGCGAGGGTATACTCGGAGGGATGGATATACGTATGTTATATGTGTGGATGTTTTAGTAAAGGTACGTATATAATGGTATTCAATATTATATGCGGGTAATAATACAGTGTGTGATGTATTTACTTTATATAACTTGTGACACGGTTATATGCTACTATTTAAGAAGGAATTAATTAAGTTAATTGTGAGATAACTTATAATTCAAGAATCATTGTACTTGGGTTAGAGTAGTATGGCAAGCGGGAAGTTATACCAGGAATAGTTGGATGGGGTAGTACAACTTGGTGAGGGGTCAAGGTAATTGATAGGTGTGCACAATAGTGGAGGGGTGAGAATGTCCACAAGGCAGTGCGACACTAACATATATATGAAGCGCATTCATGCATTTTAATTACTGCAGTTAATTCACTTGCTATAAAAATATTTTCAAAATATTTTGGGTTCTAACCCTTGCTATAAAAATATTTTCAAAACCTTTTAGGTGTCCAGCCACAGGGACGCCAGGATTGATATTCTATTCCAGGGACATGGAGCTGCGGCATATGTGGATGATAGCATGAATTTGGATTAGACCCATCGCTTATTCATTCTTTGAGTAGGAATCATTCATCAGTTCCAGTTTTATTTAGGGCATGTCGCCCAGACTTTCAGTTCAGTTTTCAGATTTGTTTTATTCCGGTGTTGAATATTGTATTGGATTATTTCACTTTGGTGGCCGATGGTTTATTCGGCAAGTTATGTAATTAATTATTTTAGTTGAGTTTTATTCAGTTGTGTGAATGGTTTATATTTATTTCCGCATGTACTGTTTTGTTTAATTAAAAAGTTAAAATTGGCACGAGCTTTTGGAATACTAGGTGGTTAGTAAGTTTTAAAAAGTTTTCGATAGTGATGCTATGGATGAACCAACTGGGATTCCTGTTTTAATTTGGCATAGGACTGATCACCCGGTATTTTACTAGGCGGGGTGTCACCGATGGTATCAGAGCATCAGGTTCTAGTGTCCTTAGGATCTGTGCGACTTTTCACATTTCGGCTCAGCAATCTTTTATTTAGATCCCTATTATAGGATTGTTGTATTCTCATACGTATGCGCATATACGTTCTTCTGCCAAATTTATATTTGAGAGTGAACTCATAAGATTCGATTCTCATTCCAGATGCCGCCCAGGAGAGAGAGAGAAGCCAGGGCAGCAGGGGGAGATGAGATTAGGGAGGCTCGTCAGGAGCAAGAACTACCGCAGCAACTGCCAGAGATGATTTTGGCAGCACAGATAACTGAACTAGTGGCACAGGCAGTTGAAGCGAAAGTGGTCACAATGGCAGGGTACTTTTCACGGAATCAGCCACAAGTGTAAATGGCACCAGATGTTTAGGCCACCCGGGGCCATCGGGGTGACAGCAAGTACGAGAGGTTTTTCAAGAGTGGACACCCACCAGAGTTGCAAGGGGGTTCATATGTAGTGCTAGCATGTCAAGGAAGAGAGATATCCAGCGTCACCTACGCATGGGAGATTGCGATGAGGTGCGGAAGCAAATGCTAGCCACTTTTATTTTAGTGGGAGCAGTGCTTCAGTGGTGGGAGTCAATCACCACAATTGAGGAAAGGGATACACTAGCTATTGCAGAGTTTTGGTTGCAGTTTGACCACAAGTATTTTCCTCCAGCGGTTGAGACCGAAATGAGGAGAAAATTAAAGAGGTGACTCAGGGAGACAGTTCAGTGGTCGATTACGAGGAAGAATTTACTCGTTTGGTAAATTTTGTACCGGATGAGGTAAACAATGAAGACGGAAAGAAAGTAAAGTTTGTGGATGGGTTAGTATCGAGAATCAGACAATATTTAATTGGTAATTACGCATTAGTAGCTTATACTGATGTCATTAACGCAGCACTCCGGCACTATGAGGAATATCGCTTCCACGTGAAAGGAAGCGGGAGGGGAGTGGAAACTAACCAGTCGGATAAAGATGGAGGGAACAGTACCAGTGGGGTATCCCAGCAGCAAACAAGGGGAAATCAGGGGCAGAATTCTGGTAGGGAAATTATGCCAAACGATTTAGAACTAGAAGTTATCGGCAGGATGGCCAGGAATTCCAACAAAGTCGGTATGGAAGGGACCAGTGGCAGGGTGAATGTATTAGATGGTGTTCCATTTGTGGGGAAGCGAGACACATGAAGAGAGTTTCCTTAAGCGAGGCAGGCGTCAACTACAGGACGAGGTCCTGGATGTACATCCACTAAAGCAAGTCATGGGCGCATTCGGGCAGGGAGAAGATGCTCCGGAACTCGAGGATCAGCCGTTGTAGCTCGGGTATGGAGGTAACTATTTTTACCCTATGGGCATGGGGTATATTTTTTAGTGACAAAGAGGATGTCACAGAATAAGACTTATTTTTCACTAGAGTTCGCAGGTGAGTCGAATTTAGTGGGTACGTTGGCGGTAGCAGCCATAGTATGTGGATAAACTTTTCGTAGAGTAGCGGAGTTCCTTGGTGTTCTTCACGGGAGAGTGGAGGTGTACACTGAGTGAAGGTTTAAATTAGGCGAGGAGTTACTACTTTCGAGAATTATGGGAGTAGGGTTGATAATAATTTCCGAAATATCGGCTGGATGGCAATGGGATTTGAACTATTATGAATAGTGGGGGTAAGTTTTGGTGTTCGCGACACCAGGAAATGATTGGTATGAGGTATCACCAGAGAGGGCGTTTAGCCTATGTATATGTGTGTAATTATGTTATATTGTGTGGGGAAATAGACACAAAGTGAGGTTTTGTGTTCTCACATTTTATCCCGGTAAGTAGGGATGTTTACTAAAGTGAATCAGGGTGGTTAGAATTATGTTCGAGCAAAGAGAGATAGATCGGGGTTTATTCTGCGCAATGACTAGTGATAGTAATGGGCGCGGTATTTTATGTTGTCTTTGGTAGCATGAGGGCAAGCGTATATACTTTTGTGTTGAGAGACGAGCATTTTATGGGGAGATGTTTGGACGTTAGCACATGGGTTGGGTACCCGAGCAGTAAATATATGTATATATATATATGTGATATGACTACGGGTTCGAAGTTATATTACGGGTTACGACTAGCATAGTCGGGTAGCTTTCATGCGGTAAAGCACGGGGATAGGGTGTATGGGCACCCGGGTTAATTAAGGCAAATTTTGTGCAGTTAAGCACGGGTATAGGGTGTATGGGCGCCCTGGTTAATTTAAATGCATACTTGTGTAACATATGGTTAGAAGCGGATGGGATAGATATAGCGAGCTTGGAGGCACATGACTAGAGAGTAATATGCCAATCTTGGGACATTAAGCTCATCTTAATTTCGAGGACGAAATTCCTTTGTAAAGGGGGGAGTATGTAACACCCCGTAATTTTGAGGATTTAATATTTAATTATTTTTTGGAGTTATAAAAATATTTAAATTGGAAAAATTTAAATTCATGAGTTGGAGAATTTATTTGAGTGAGCCGAATTATTTATAATTGACGATTTTTAAGTTTAATGGTTCGAAATCTCGTGTGTCATAATTTGGAAATGACAAAAAGTATTTCGGATGACAATTCCGAGTGCGCGGTTGCGTCCGGATGGATCGAGATAGTCAGAAAAGAGTACCCAGGGATAGTAATTGGGTCTCGAAATATTTTTGGGCATAGCCGGGCCCACACGGGGTGAGTTAGGCCATTTTAATTAGGCCCAGATGGCCAAAAATGGGATTTAGTGTTTTTAACCTAATTTAGGGATTAGGAACGGCAGATATAAAATCCTAAACCTAGATTTTGGGAGAGGATTAGAGGAAGCTAATCAAGAAGTCAATTGGGGGATCTTTTGGAGCCAAATTAAGGGACTAATTTGGGGTGTTCTTCATCAACCATTCTCTACACCAACGGAATCAAACCCTATGAACAATTTCAGGCAAGTGGTTAATTTGTGTAAATGTGTAAATGGTGATGTCCAATTCATATTTTAGTTATGTGTAAACTAAAATTCGTTTTGGGGATAAATGGGTACAAAATGGGGTTTTGTTAATGGAATACTTGGGTGAGATTCAAAGTAAGAAATAGGTGTATTATATATCCCTAAGTAAAGATAAAATGAAATTTGAATATATTTGATGATTAACATGGAATCTTTATGAGTTCTTGGATGAAGAACATGAATCTTGAATGACTTAGGGTTTATTTGATGAACACAAGAGGTCAATCTGCCAGAATTTTTGACACAACTTTAAACGTATGTAATTTGAGTTGTACTTCGAATTAGAGTGTGAACCATACATGCCTGGAAATTTATTTCTCTTAGCTATCCAATGAACTTGGAATCAGGCCAATCGGAGTTCTGTAGAGTGATTAATCGACATTTTACTACAGGGTGTTTGATCTGTCAACATAGTAATCTGCCAGAATTTTGACGTGACTTTAAACGTGTGCGATTTGAATTTTACTTCGAATTAGAGTGTAAACCATACATTAATGGAAAGTTATTTCTCTTAGCTATCCAATGAACTTGTAATCAGGTCAATCGGAGTTCTGTAGAGGGAGAAATCAAAATTTTACTAGAGGGTGTTTAATCTGCCAGAAAATTTGAAAATTTTCTTTTTAAGCCTCAAATGTCTAAAATTTTATCAGGGAAGTGTTTGGGACCTTGATGAAATATATTGATGGAATAATGATATGGAAGTAGGTCTATGATTGAGTGTTGGACTTTAATTTTGTGAGAGAGTTAAAGTGGAGATTCATAGGCTTGATTGTGACGTACTCTAATTCGAGATGATAAAAATATAATTACGGAAAAGCGTGAGCGAACTTAAATTCGTTAGGTTAGTGGATTAACAAGGGTAACTACTGAATTGATATAACAAGGGGTAACTAGGACCCTTAGAGTTGAGTGAATACTTGAATTAATACGAAAGTGAAATAAATTCGTAAAGCAAACAAGTATGGTGAATATTAGAGAGAAATATATTACGTACAAGTATGAATAATTGGATTGTGTAAATACCTACTATTTTATAGGATTACTTGGGTTGTGAATGCCTATTGTGTGTTTCCTTGTGATAGGAACATAAACTCGGGAAATATTAAATTATGGGCCAAGTGAGCGAGTCCGGGGATAATAGTTGATTGACACCAAATTATTAAATTAATGGATGTGTTAATTAATTAAGGTAGAGTCAGAAGGTAGACTCGAAAAAGTATTAAATTAATTGATGTTGTGATTAATTAATTTAGAGTCGGAGTGTAGACTCGGGAAGGGTATTAATTAATTAATGTGTAAATTAATTAAATGAGAGTCGTACCACAGACTCGGATCGATATTAAATTAATAGGTGTGTTAATTAATTTAATTAGAGTCGGATTGTAGACTCGGGTAGGTATTAAATTAATAGGTGTGATAATTAATTTAATTAGAGTCGGATTGTAGACTCGGGTAGGTGTTAAATTAATAGGTGTGATATTTAATTTAATTAGAGTCGGATTGTAGACTCGGGTAGGTATTAAATTAATAGGTGTGATAATTAATTTATTTAGAGTCGGATTGTAGACTCAGGTAAGTATTAAATTAATAAGTGTGTTATTTAATTTAATTAGAGTCGTATTGTAGACTCGGATAGGTATTGAATTAATAGGTGTGATAATTAATTTAATTAGAGTCGGATTGTAGACTCGGGTAGGTATTAAATTGATAGGTGTGATAATTAATTATGTTGAGTCGGGCCACGGACTCGGGAAATTACAGGCTAGTGTACGGGATTTTGAGTACACGGTATAGCCGGGGTTTATATTATATATATATGGTGTAATGATAGTATATATATAAGTGTATATATATTGTGTGTGATATTAAATATCAGTGACTAGATATTTATTCAATTTATATACTCTAGTGCTATCAAGGGAGGTTGCGCGATGTGGGTGAATCCCCTAGCTTGAGGAGTAGGGCGAGTATATCCCCAGGTCATAGCGTCGAGATTATCTCACTTTCAGGGAAGGAATATGACCGCCTCCACTACGTTTATAGTTTGGGCCAAGTTGGTGAGCGATTTCAACTTGGTGAACTAGGTTTTGTGAGCACACCTAGTGAGATAGCACTTTAGAGGGAATCATCCGGCGAGGGTATACTCGGAGGGATGGATATACGTATGTTATATGTGTGGATGTTTTAGTAAAGGTGCGTATATAATGGTATTCAATATTATATGCGGGTAATAATACAGTGTGTGATGTATTTACTTTATACAACTTGTGACACGGTTATATGCTACTATTTAAGAAGGAATTAATTAAGTTAATTATGAGATAACTTATAATTCAATAATCATTGTACTCGAGTTAGAGTAGTATGGCAAGGGGGAAGTTATACCAGGAATAGTTGGACGGGGTAGTACAACTAGGTGAGGGGTCAAGGTAACCGATAGGTGTGCACAATAGTGGAGGGGTGAGAATGTCCACGAGGGAGTGCGACACTAACTTATATATGAAGCGCATTCATGCATTTTAATTACTGCAGTTAATTCACTTGCAAAATATTTCAAAATATTTTGGGTTCTAACCCTTGCTATAAAACTATTTTCAAAACCTTTTAGGTGTCCAGCCACAGGGACGCCAGGATTGATATTATATTCCAGGGACATGGAGCTGCGGCATATGTGGATGCTAGTGTAATACCCCGTATTTCTGAATATTTTATTTAATTAAATCAGCTTAATTTAAATTACGTAAGAGGAGTAATTTAATGGGATTTATTAAAAATTATAATTTTGGAATATCAATCGGGAGATAGTTACCGATTTATATTGCCTCATTATATTTTACTTAGTGCGAGTGGTAAATAGTTACTTAACGCGTGTAGGCCGTGTTGGGGTGAGAACGAGTAATATTTGTTAAGTGACTCAAATGATAATTTAGAGGTCACCGATGAGTCCGGAAGGGTCAAATTAGTCAAAATAGTATACCCGGGGGTACTAGTTGAGTCCCGGGGTAATTTTGGACTAAACCGAGACCATTCGGGGGCATTTTGGTCTTTTAACATAAGAGGGTATGGAGACCTACGAAATTGAGAGCTTTATATCAGTCGTATGATAGAGGGATTAGGGTTAGAACACCCATGACAACACCAATACCATTAGAGAGAAGAGAGGCACAACTTTCTAAGGCAAAAGAAGGAATTGGGAAAGATTCAAAGGAGATTGTCACTATTAACTTGTTGGGGAAGAAGGATTGAAAGATGAAGATCATCAATCATCAACAACAACCACAAATTCAGACCCTACTGATCATAAGGCAAGTTGTTTATTGCAAAAATTATAAAGTTATAATACCCATGTGTAGGGTTTTTGAATAGTTTTGTTTAAATCATTATCTTGATTGGAGAAAGATGATATTTATACATGTTGGGATAGGAATCGCATGTAGAATGATTTACCTTATGTAGAGGATTAAGATTCAGATTAGACTTGATGATTTTTCGGATTAAAATCTGGATTTTGAATGATAATGTGGGAAGAACACCATAACTAGGGTTTCAAGAAATTCTGGGTTTAATTCATTATTTATTTAAAGGAATTGGAGTTTTGATGTATTTGACACGTTAGAAACTGTCCTAGTATATGTGGAAACATGTTAGGATCATTGGGTCGAAGTTTGGTGGACAATAATGGAGTTTGGAGATTTGTTCATGGAGGAAAGGATTAACGAAGAAGACAAACTGCGTCTGTCCCTGTTCGATCGATCGATCGATCTCGAACTGTCGATCGATCGAATCCAGCCGTCGATCGATCGACGTAAGCTGTTTCCTGAAATTTTTGTGTTTAATTCTTCGTTGAGTCCGGGAATGAATGAGTATTCTAGGATTTACATTATACTTATATGGGAGTGAGAATAAGACCAGTAGGTATATTGTTGAGGTCCGATAAGGCCATTGGGTGTAGGGCTTGGATTACGGATCGAGGAGAATAATCCGATTTAGTAGAATATCGGGGACTTCGGAAATTGAGTTACGGGGCGAAGTAAATTCAATTTAAGTAATAGACCAGTAGGGTAAGCAATAACTACTGAAAATATATGTAAGGGGTAACTAGGACCCTTAGAGTTGTGTGAATACTCAAATAAATGCGATTAATGAGATAAATCGTAAAGGAAATATTGTACGGTAGATATATGAGATTAAAATATTGCGTACGTATATAATCAATAGGTCGGGCGTGTACCTACTGAATTATGTGATCTTTTAGGTCGAGAGATTTATACCTAAATTAATTATGTTAGGGTCAATGAGACATTCCGAACTAACATAAAGTTATTATATGTTGGGGTCGATGAGAAATGCCGAACCAAACCTTGAACTGGTGTCGCGATGAAAGAGTCCCGAACCAGAATATGTGTATATATATATTTTTAAAATAGTTGGGGTCGATGGATAATTCCGAACCAACTCTCACGTGGGGTCGATGAATCATTCCGAACCAAGAGATCTTTATTTGTGTATATAAATAATTGGGGTCGATGTATCATTCCGAACCAATTCTTACTTGGGGTCGATGAATCATTCCGAACCAAGAGTCCTTTACGTGTATAAAAAGGGCAAAATAGTAATGACTGATATTTAGTATATATTGTGTGTGAAATATATATATACTTGATGATATTCTACTTCCGTGTGTTAGTAGATTGATATATATTATGTATTTAAAGATACATACTGAATTGGTAAGTTAAGTAGTGAAACTTAATTACGAAGTGCACCTTTAGATAGAGAAAATCTATTTAGTAATTCAAGTAGCGAAACTTAATTACATAAGTGGGAAGTCAGCAATTGTGAGAATTGGAGTAATTTTAGTAGTGAAACTAAATGAGAAGTCTTGAAAAATAACATAGACGAAATGTTACTTGAGAATTAATTAACATACGCGAGATGTTAGTGAAACGGTTGTACTGTATGGGCGGTACTGGAACTTGGGTACTGATAAGTTCAGTTGACTACTGTTAATGTAAAAAATTAGATCACTCTAATTAATCAATCACAGATAAATAAAATGAGACAAAGATTTTTAAAGTGGTTCAGCCTTATAAGAATGGCCTACGTCCACTGTTATGTTATTGCTGAGTGTTTGGGAATTCTCGATTACAAGTTCTATAAAGAAATTCCTATCCCTTTGAATGAGGGTGATACAAGGTATTTATAGCCCTTAGGCTGTACATGAAAGGGTTGATACATTAAATGATATACATATGAAAGGGTAATACATTTAATGCAGCGTGTTCGTCAAGATGATAAACATTCAATGAATAGTTGAGCTGTTGATTATCTGGCAATTAATGATGTGGTCGAGATGCAGCTCGAACCGCCTTAGTTGCTCGTCGTCGAAGAGTTCCTCGGAGTGCTAGAGTTCCTTGGTGTATCCTTGTTGCTCGGAGGGAACATGATTTGGTCGGGGAAATGAACTTCCTCGTTGCTATTGTGCCATGTAGATTGACACGTGTCTTCTTATTATTCGTCCATATCAGCATATTAATTTTGGTATCAACAGAAGCCCCCAATGCTTCATGCTTGATGGTTTACTTGAAAGGATGGAGTATTTTATTTTGCAGTGTTGCTCGGTGCTCGTGAAATTCTTGATCTACCTTCTTGATTTGTTCCACATAAAGTGCATTATCTCCTGGACGACATATGATGCCGATTGTAGCTTATCATAATCTTCAAGTATGTTGATTGGTTTGCTAGCCGACCTACTGCCTCCTGTGAGCTAGTGGTGGACTTCAAAATATTTTCATACAACTTCTTCTTCAATGTTAGTCGAGACAGTAGTAGTAGAGCTCTCAGTGCTGTAGATGCTGATTTTGACTTCTACCTCTGCTCGGGAACGAGCATGAGGTTCTCGGGGATGAGAAAGAGCTGCTCGGGTAACTGTCGAAGAACAGAGAACTCAATCTTCTTTGGAGAATCAAGCCTTCCAACTAATGGCAAAGAACCAGGCCTTGGCTGAGATGTCCGAGAAGATCATGAGTCTTGAAGAGCAACTTCCTGCTCGGGGACGAGCAAAAGCTTGTCGGGGATGAGCAAGAGCTTCTCGGGGCTGAAAGATGAACATTAGACCATCTGTGATGAACATCAGAATGCTGAAAGATCTTAATTTCATAAATTCTCCTCTTGCTTTAAATGATCCACCTGCTGCCGAGGAACCTGTTTCAAAAGCAGAGGGGAAGAAACCAACAGAGTAGGAATCTCAATGTAATAGTTAGTACACAATTTAATATCAATGTAATAAATTTGCGTAATTCATTTTGAATTCAGTGAAAGAATTTCATTTTTGTTCGCAAATTTGTATTTGCTATTGTCTTGTAAATATCAAACACTTTCTTATTTGTGCTTGCATAACAATATTGTATGGTTCATCGACCAAAAAGTTACAAGTATCAATGTTGCTCGATCACTTAATAATAAAGTAATGAGTATAAAAATGTTAAAAAAATTTCCCAACCAACCAAGGTTGTTAAATTGTGCTCGTCGACCAATTATAGTTAGTGAGAGTTTATACCCTACTAACCATACTTGGTAAATTTTTGTCTATTTCATAAAATGTGTCCGACCAACCAAGGTCGATAAATTCTCCTCGTCGACCAACTACAGTTAGTGGGTTTTTATCCCCGACCAACCATACTTGGTTCAGTTTGGAATATTTTGTATTTTCTGGTATGATCTTACCAGCCGACCAACATAAGTTGGCATTTGAGAGCATATTTTGTTTCTTAATCAACCTAGAATGGCGTTTTAAGAATGTTGTTCTCGCCCTTTTACCAACCAAAGTTGGTCGTGGGTCCAAACTGTTAGGTTCTTTCGAACTATCTTGTCCACAAGCTCTTTTACCAACCGAAGTTGATCACGCAAGTGTACGCCTCCTAACCAAAGGAGTATAATTTGTTCTCGCTATTTTACCAACCGAAGTTGATCACGCTCGAACTATCAGGTTCTTTCGAACTATCTTGTCCACAAGCTCTTTTACCAACCGAAGTTGATCACGCAAGTGTACGCCTCCTAACCAAAGGAGTATAATTTGTTCTCGCTATTTTACCAACCGAAGTTGATCACGCTCGAACTATCAGGTTCTTTCGAACTATCTTGTCCACAAGCTCTTTTACCAACCGAAGTTGATCACGCAAGTGTACGCCTCCTAACCAAAGGAGTATAATTTGTTCTCGCTATTTTACCAACCGAAGTTGATCACGCTCGAACTATCAGGTTCTTTCGAACTATCTTTTCCACAAGCTCTTTTACCAATCGAAGTTGATCACGCAAGTGTACGCCTCCTAACCAAAGGAGTATAATTTGTTCTCGCTATTTTACCAACCGAAGTTGATCACGCTCGAACTATCAGGTTCTTTCGAACTATCTTGTCCACAAGCTCTTTTACCAACCGGAGTTGATCACGCAAGTGTACGCCTCCTAACTAAAGGAGTATAGTTTGTTGATCCTGTAACATCCACAGGTTGATCAGCGAGCAAATTTTGTTTCTCGGGAGTATTAAGATCAGTAAACTCTGCTACAGCTTATCTTAATTAATGCCAATGCCAATTTTTCCAGCTTTGGGTATCTGATCTCTGCACCTCTTCCTTCTTCGTTGGAGATCGCAACCCAAAAAGGGCTTTGATCTTATCTGGATTTGCTTCAACGTCTCGCTGGTTAATGATGTACCCGAGGAACATTCCTTCTCGTACTCCAAATGTGCACTTCGTCGGGTTGAGTTTCATTTGATAATTTATCCAGTTGATCAAAGGTCTGATCTAAGTCAACTAGATGATCAGCAGCTTTCTTGCTTTTTGTCAGCATATCGTCGACATAGACTTCCATACTGCAACTGATTTGTTCAGCAAAAACCTTGTTCATCAGCTGCTGGTATGTCGTTCCCTGTCTTCAGGTTTCATTTTGATCTGGTTGTAGCCAGAGTAAGTATCCATGAGCAGCTCGTGTCCCGAAGTAGCATCCACTGCCTTGTTGAGATCGGTGAAATCAACACACATTCTTCATTTATTATTTTTCTTCTGCCCGACGAGGAGATCTAGATCTCTCTCTTGCTCGGTCTTCATTTCCTCTTGTATAGCTTGATTCTTCTCGGGGCTGGATACTCTTCTTCTTCGCTTTATCATCTTCCACTTTGGTTTCTTTGGTGTCCATATTCTTCTTCGCAGACATGGCCTCCTCGGCATTCATAATCTTGGACGCTTTTCTCATTAGGTCTGACATGGTTCGAGGAGGGTCTTTGGCCAAAGTGTAGTACAACTTGTTAGGCAACAACCCACTCATCAAGGCGGTGATTACTGTCTTTTCTTCATAATCTATGACTTCCAGCTTCTCGTTATTGAAACGAGTTATGTAATCTCTAGTACTTTCACCAGATTTTTGTCTAACACTTAACAAATGCGCTACTCGTTTTACTGGCTTTGCTCCAAAACAGAAATTGCCAATGAACAACTCGGCCAACTGAAAGAAAGTTGAAATCTTACCCCGAGGAAGATTATTGTACCATATCTGGGCAGCTCTAGTAAGAGTTCCCGAGAATGCTCTGCATCTCATCTCGTCGGGGACAACATAGATGTCAGCAGCAGCTTGATATTGTTCTATGTGAAGAACAGAATCTGTCTTTCCATCATATTTGGGAGTTACCACGGGTGCTTTAAATTTCGATGGTGTAGGAAAATCCACAATGGCCTGTACAAAAGGTGTTCCTCGAACAAAAGTTCGTTGTAGGGGGTTCTTTGCCTTAGCCATTTCTCCCAATCTATCTTCCAACCGCTGAATGGAACCTTTCCACGCATCATTTCCTTCATAAGCCAGAAAAGTCAGGGAGACTGATGTACTGGGCAATAGAGATCGGTGAATATGATATTGTGTATGAACCCAGATCATCATTGAAAGGGCAAGCTGTAGCAGATTTTATAGCAGAGTTTACATATCCTGATACCCCTGAGGAGCAAAAGTTGCTCACTGAACAACCTGTGGATGTTACAGGATCAACAGACATAAGTCCAGACCAACTCCGGTTGGTAAAAGGGCTTGTGGATGAAGAAAGATCATCAAATTCAAACCCAGACCAATTCCGGTTGGTAAAAGGGCGAGAAGAGATGGTCGACGAGGAGCAAAAATTACCAGGGGAGGATGAAAGAAAACAACAGATATTTCACCGAGGAACTCTATTGGATAAGAAATTTGAAGACGAGATACCTACATGGAGATTGTACGTAGATGGGTCATCTTGCACAGCAGGTTGTGGAGCAGGGATTATTTTGAAAACCCCAGACGAGATTGACATAGAATATGCCTTGCGATTTCAATTCAAAACCTCCAATAATGAGGCTGAGTATGAGGCCATGATAGCAGGTCTTAATTTAGCAAAGATTATGGAAGCACAACAAGTGATGGTATTCAGTGATTCTCAATTAATTGTGAATCAGGTGATGGGAACATATGCGGTTAAAGGAGAATCAATGGTCAAGTATCATGCAAAGGTGATGGAATTGTTGGCAGAATTTGATGCCATTCAGTTGATCAGAATACCCAGAATAAAAAATGAAATCAGAAACAAATATGGGAAACAACAAAGGAAAATATAAAAAGCTCGGAGTAGAGATACTTACTGAAGCCAAATGACGAGCAGCCAAAGAAGTAACCACATCCCGAGTAAGGTCTTCTTCAGTACCTTGCACCTCGGGGATGGGTGAAAATTTTGCCAAACTCATCGTAGAGCTCGGAGGAACAATAATTGGAACACCATCTCCACCAGCTGGGAGTGGGGGAATGGCTCCAGAAATACTGACCGGGGAGGATTTCCTCAATCTCCTCGGTGCCTTTTCAGCAACCTCAACCAAAGAGGAACTTTTGGTTGGTGAGATAGTGATTACCTCAACAGGTGCATCCTTCTGCACAGGAGCCACTGGGGGCTTCTCGGCAACCTTCTGAACAGCAACAGAAGGAGCATCATCAATTTTCTTTGTCCCCTTTGGGACATTAACCTTGGTTTTCTTCCCATCGCCAGCAGAGGAACTCTCCTCGAAGAGAGTAGGAACTCTTCTCTTGCCCATTTTCTGGCTCAAAGGAATATGAGATTCCGGATCAGAGTCTTCAGGAATTTGCACTGGATCACTGGAGCTGACCACAGGGCGAGCAGTAAAAGACGACGTATAGCTCCTGTACTGCAACAAGTATGAGGCAGACCTGATGTGCTCGTCTGCAATTTTCTGATGCAAGCTCCAGATATGTTTCAATTGCCTTATGTTAACTTCTGATTCTTTAGGAGTTTTTCTCTTGCTATTAACTGCAAACAAAAACAATTTGAAATGTCAATCATGCATTTATTCAAACATAATGAAGTCACAATTTCGAGAATAAAATAAAATGAGAATAACCTATCCCATTGCCATATGGGGGGCATTTGGGACCCTCATACACTTCGTCTCCGACTAAAGGAGCATGTTGCCAATTTTTGAAAACTAACCCATGTTCAAAATAATCCCTGTTGGCATCAGGGAGGTTGACTACTAAAGCTCTATTCAAAAATTTGGTTTTTAAATAATAAACGTTATCTAAAACAGCCCATCTATAGCAATACATAATCTCAGGAATTCCTATGCGAGTTCCATGAGTTTGATTTAATTTATGCACCCCATTAACTATTCTCCATGTATTGGGGGCTACTTTTGCAGGAACAACATCGAAATGTTGGCAGAATTCTAAGCATAAAGAGTTGGGTGGAAAAGAAAATCCACACTCAGCAATAAAGAGGCTGGGGAACCAATGTCCCTCAGCCAAACGAAAATATTCAAAGGGCTCAGGAAGATTCTCCAGAGTTACCCAAGACGGAATGGAATAATCAGAACGGAATTTTTCAATAGATTCAATAATGTAAACCATGATGAATAAAAGAAGAAGGAAGAAGAGCTTACGGGGAAAAAGGAGATCTGTTGACAAACGAACGAAGAAAAAGATAGACGCAAAGGAGAGAGAAAAGCTATGGAAAACTCGAAAGCAGAAATTCAAAAGGTAGGAGACGATGGGATTGTCTCTGAAGCTTAAATACCTTGCCTTGGGAAATGGCGAAAGAAATGATTACAAAAAAGAAATTGTTACGCTACCGGCGGCTAAAAGGACAAAAAGGGCACGAAGACCGAAGCGCCTATAAAAATGCAAAATGGCGGATTCTGCGAATTTGGAAGGAAATTCAAATATGAAGAAAAGGCTCCTAAAACCTAGGAAAATTATTTAATATCGCCATATACCGAGAAAAGAATGTTCCATACTCCTCAAAGTTCGAAATATGAAACATTGGGGGCTTCTGTTGATACCAAAATTAATATGCTGATATGGACGAATAATACGAAGACACGTGTCAATCTACGTGGCACAATAGCAACGAGGAAGTTCATTTCCCCGACCAACTCAGGTTCGCTCCGAGCAACAAGGATACACCGAGGAACTCCAGCGCTCCAAGGAACTCTTGAGTAACGAGCAACTAAGGCGGTCCGAATTGCATCTCAGCCGCAGCATTGATTACCAGATAATCAACAGTTCAACTATTCATTGAATGCTCATCATCTTGACGCACACGCTTAAAGGGCATTAAATGTATTACCCTTTCATATGTATACCATTTAATGTATCACCCTTTCATATTATAGCCTCCAGGCTATAAATACATTGTATTACCCTCATTCAAGGGGACCGGAATTTCTTGAGAGAACTTGTAATCAAGAATTCCCAAACACTCAGCAATAACATAACAGTGGACGTAGGCCATTCTTATAAGGCTGAACCACTTTAAAAATCTTTGTCTCATTTTATTTATCTGTGATTGAATAATTAGAGCGATCTAATTTTTTACATCAACAACTACTTTGATTTTAGTTAGCATGGGAGGTATGGCTAGATAAACTAAGTGTAGAACGTTAGGTGTGCACAAAAGATGAGGGGTGAGTTAACTCAAGAGAGTGTACGAGAACCTAACATGTGTAATCAATAACCGCATTTTATATTTTGATAAACGCTTGTTAAATATTTTCAAAATGTTTTGAGTACTAACTCTTGCTATGAAATATTTTCAAAACCTTTTAGGTGTCCAGCCACAAGGACGCCATGTATGATGATTCCATTCCAGACTCGGAGCTGTAGCACAGTGGATGCTTACAGGATTTTGACTAGACGATATCTCTCATTCAGATCTAGTACAGGATCTCACACTATTCTATGTATGGACTTGTGGTCCGGTATTAGTCTCAGATGTTAGTTTCAGACTAGTGGTTATTCTATTGTTGTTTGGGATTTTTAGCCAATGGTTTATTCGGTAATACTTTGGTTCTGTTGTACTTTTACTTTGTTGTTTGAATTAGTACATGATTATTTATACTTTGTTCCGCATGGTTGATTTATCTGTTTTAAGAAAGGTAAAATTTGGCACCGGTCTAATTTTACTTAGGGGATTAGTAATTAAAAAGTTTTCGACAGTGATGCTAAGAATGAACCATTTGAGAAACCTGTTTTAATTTAATAAAGGCCTGATCACCCGATGTTTAATTAGGCGGGGTGTCACAGATGGTATTAGAGCATCAAGTTCTAGTGTCCATAGGGTCTGTACGGCTTACTAGCGTATCGTTTGATTTATATAGAGCCCTATCTTAGGATGATTGTACTCCTTTACGTGCGTAGTTTACGTTCTCCTGCTATTTAGTAGACGTAGTGTTATATATACGAGTTCGTTTGGGCACGGTACGTCGAATATGTGTAATACCTCGTAATTTTAATGCCTTTTAAAATAGGTTATATTTTTTAAATTAATGGATTAATTAGATTTTCTTATTAATTAATTCATTCGGGTTTATCCGAACGGTGGATATTAAAATGGATGATTCTTAATATTACTTAAAGATATTTAGGTAACATATAAAATGTGATGTCATTAATATGACTGTATGATATAAATTCGGTAATTTATATTTTTAGTCAGACGCGGTATGGGACGTGTCGGGACTAGTTTATTAAATTAAAAAGGAAATTTATTTTTCTATCGATCTAATAGTCATTTTGACTGCGTCGTTGCGTCCGGAAGGTTCGAAATAGTCAGAAAAGTCTATTTGGATGTCAATTTTGAGTCTCGGGTCATTTGGGAATGAATAGACAACCCGAAAGGTCATTTTGGTCATTTTTCTAGGGGGGATGAATAGTGTTACGGATTTGGAACTATTATAAGTGTTTGTAGATTAAGTGAATGGGAGTCATTCATCTCCTCTTCACAAATAAGAGCATCCATCTTCCTAGAGAGAAAATAAGAGTGCTTGGGAAGGGAAAAGTCACTTGGGAAGGTGAAGAACTAAAAACCAAGGTTCACCACCACCAGCCACCACCGGAGTTTGACCGGAGAAGGGACAACCACTTGAGATAAACTACACCAAAGGATCAGACCTACACTAAAGGCAAGTGTTTAATAATAGCAATTGAAGTTTGTATATTGTCCATGTTAAAATATATGAAAAGAGAAGATTATTATTGTTTTGGAAGAAATAATGGATCATTAAATGGATTTCTGGAAAACTGAAATGATATAGGAATTTAACTCATGTGTTAGGATGTTAATAATCCACGAATTAATCATGAATTTGTTGAAGAAAATATGGAAACCATTGTTATGTTCTTGAAGAGGTTATGTTAATAAATTTCTGGGATTAAAGATATAAACAAGATTTTTAATCCAATCCTTGGATGATTCTAGGATGTTTAGAGTATTGGAAATCGTTCATATATGTTGTTATATCATGAAGTAAAGTTTATAAGACATTTGGGATATTTAGATGAAGGTTTAAATGATCAAAAGTTGTTAAACCCGTAGTTGCAGAGATGCAGAAAATGCAGGCCTGGACCTGAGTGATCGATCGATCGACCCCTACCATCGATCGATCGACCTCCCCAGTTTAAGTAAAGTTGTTTCTTTTTAAATGTTGATTTTTATCCCAAACCTTTTGTGGATCTTTGGTGATTATTATTTGGAGATTATGGGACTTAGAAAATATTAGTGAACCCTTGTTAAGATTTGGATTAAATTGATTTATATTCAAGTGATTAAAAAGGATGAAAATTATATCGAATGAAATTTCGGTTGCTAGAATTCATTTGTTAAATTCTAAATGGAGATGTATGAGGATTAAAGATAGGACCAGTAGGGGTGATTGAATATAACACCTGGGTATCCTTAGGTTTACAAGAGAGTTTAATCCTAAGTGAAAGAATATGTGTTTATAAGAGAATTGAAACTATCGGTTTTAACCTTAATTAAAAGGAGAACTAAACTCGTAATAGTTCGGGAGAGATGATGTTATGGACCAGTAGTATATTAGTGACTTCTTACTGAATATATGTAGAGGAAAATCCTATTTGAATCTTATGAGATGGGATCTTAGAATACATTTGGTTGAAAGAGGTTATGAGGTTATCCCGATCGCATAGTTTAGGATTTCGGACCTCCTCGATTGACAAAGTTAAGTAGTAGTGTATTGGAGGGGTTTCTTGTTTGGATTTCGCTTCGCGAGACGCTCCGCGCATGAACCTTAACGGCGTCGGTAGTGGAGAGATGTTATAGGGTGCGAGGGTAATTGATTTATGAAGTAAAGATATGATATTTTAAAAGAAATATAAAGCTACGTATGGGAAATATCTTAGGGTAGTGATAATTACCTTATTGATATTATATTATAGGTATGATAATACCTATTTGATTGATTAATGATTATGTGTATGACATACCTAGCTTACTTGCTATCGGTGGGAGGTTTACGCGTGAGGGCAGTCATATCCTGATGAATCCATGGGATCTTTGATTTGTCGCTCGAGAACATAGGTCTATGAAAGACTTATCGGGGAGTTGATAAGTCCGCTGACTGTGGGTACGTAGGTATGTGCGTGACCCATGGATACGAGAACTATGTTCGCCTCCAATTTGTTTGTTGTTGTTTGTGGTTCGTGGAATCTTACCGAACCTGTAGTCCCCTATTCGGCGACCTGCGATGATGGGACATGATAGCAGAGTAATGCATTGCACCACATCTGTGACTAGGGGTGCTGTATTATATATGAATATATATATATAATGGATTAAATGAATGAATAGATATATTGTGGTTAAATCTATCTACGGTGTTAATTGTAGATAACGGTAAATATAGAAAGTTAATGGAATTTAGTTAATAAATGTTTATGCTTATAGAATTGAAAAGCTTAACTCATGATAATGAGTAACAATTCATATTAATGAGTAATGATTCATGTTAATGAGAAATGATTCAGATTAATGATTAATGATTCATGCTAATGAGAAACTAAATCATAAAGGAGAAATGTATGGATAATAATGTAACGTATGGTATGGGACATACGGGGATTATGATATGGGAATGGAATTGTAATATGGAGACTAGAAAAGAGGAACCATTAACTAGGAGGTTAATAAGAAACGTTAAGTGTGCACTCTAGTTGAGAGGTGAGTATTGCAAGTGAGAGTTGGATCTAACATGTACATAATAAATGCTTTATTGCGCTTGTTAAATACTTGATGTTTTAAAAATACTCTACACATTCGGGCTCTGACCCGTTTGCTTGCATATTTTCTCTTCTATTGTATCTCTATATCAGGTGTCCAGCAACAGGGACGCCAACCATAGTTGATTTTGACGAGCTATGGAGCTATGGATGTTTTGCTTAGACGCTTATCATCTTTTGATTCACAGTATTCTTAGTTAGGGCATGTCGCCCAAAGGATTCAGTTATCATTTCTATTGAGGTCAAATTCTATTATATTCGGGACTTTTTTATACATTTAACATTGTTGGGTTTATTGTAAAGGATTTATATTATATGGGAATGTTCAATCCAGATGCATTTAAATTCTTTTGTGTTATTTATTGTGTTACCAGTTTTGTAGAACAAAATGGGTCGTGTTCGTCTTATAAAAATGAAAATGGATTTGTTGAAATTTAAATTGGAAAGTTTTTAACACCAGCTTATTTGAGTATTGGGTGAGTTGTAAATGTTTTCGACAGTGATGCTAAGAATGAGCCAACTGTATATTCTGTTTTAATTTGGTATAGGACTGGCCACCCGGTATTTAATTAGGCGGGGTGTTACAATATGGTGGTAGGACCAGCATTGGCGTTCAAAGGAACTACAGGAGGGAGGAGCTCGGCATAAAGCATGGGGTGTTCGAAGATGGTAATCATAGGAGAGATGACCGTTATCGAGGTCACCCCTAGCGTGTAATGGAAGTAAATGCTGCAAGGGTTGTTGAGGCATAACAGGCATTTTTCAAGTGTCGCGACGGCAAGAGGGATTCTAGACTAGACCGCCCAATGTAGTGATAGTGGGAGTAGGTCTGAAGAAAATTTGATGAGAACGAGCCGTAAAAATGTGATAAAACGGCGACTGTGCATGTTAACCAATGGAAGTAGTATATCCAGAGGTTTTGGCATTTTGGATGGAGTAGAAATACTCAGAAGTGAAAATTTGAGTAAATTTTGAGGCAACATGGCGGGGATACCAATCACCGCATCCGGACCGAGGGTCCGTAAATAAATAGAGAGACCTTACGCATAGTTTAACCGCAAAGTTCTCTAATGATAATTCAAAAGCGAAGTGGATGGAAATACCTAAACCCCTCACGTAAAAGCCTGGTAAAGGCCGATCTTGAGAGATAAATTTATCCATTAAAGTGAACTTGTACCGAGGAGATGGGTATAAGAGAAAAAGAGCCCTTGAGAGAATGGACTCTCGAGTTGTAATTAGCATTTTTTGGTAAAACTCTTCTTGGACGACTTATGTATATGAAGGCAGTATGGTACTTCTTACAAGGTTGGGGTAAATGCTCCTAGGGGGCGAAGTTAAGAGAGTTTAAAGATTTAGTCAAAGAGTAAGACTGAATGTAATGGGGCTGGTGCAAGCCATAAGTGGAAACCCACTAGAGGATTTAATGATTAGATCCTAAGTCGGGACTGTTAAGCCCCATAGTGCGTTCCTCTTGGTCAGCAGAACTAAGGGAACCAGGATGATAGTGCTCAGAAATGAGGCTACCAAGTCCGAGAGGAGGGATACCCCAAACCGGTCAGTGTGGCCTGGAGTAAGGGGATTTTTGTAAAGATGTCTAGTGTGGTTTGTAGAGCCACGCGTTTTATTTTAGCTTGAAGTTATTTGAGGAAATAATAACTCTGATAAGTTTTGCATTCCGGAGAGGACAAGCGTGTTATGTACGGAAACCATCTGAACCACCAGAGCGATGGATAAGGAAGTATATGGGTTTTAGCCTCGAGTGAATGGGGTATGTGACGATACCTCGCATGAAAGAGGGTCGAGTTGTCATTATTCATCAATAGGTGAGAGACTTTAGAGATTATGAACATTTCATAGTAATTGATTCCGGTGTGTAGGAACCTAAATGATGTGAGTCAATGTATGTCGTATGACTGCTGAGCGGAGAGATCGAGCTCGCTGTTCTAATTAGTGCTAAGGACTTAGTGATAGTATAAGCGCAGTGCCACTTGACTCCTTTAGAAATATTGGGGTATGGTTGCACATATTGTCGAGGAATGAAATTTGAGTATCTTGACTATGTGTTGTTCCGACAATGCTCAGTAAGAATACAGGGGGAGAAGTCCCTTGTTTAAGTTCGGTTGCGAAAGGGAATACGACTAAATTTTTATGCACAACAGGAGAAGAGACATTGTTAGATGCTAGGGCATCAGTGGAGCCGATAGTGTTGTGGAGAAACACTGAAAGGCTTACCTCACCACGAAGGGATAAGTGGGACTTCGTGGGAAAGGATTTGATTTTTGGTCTATAGGGTATTGAGAATACCCACAAGATTGTAGTCACGTCGTGTAGACTAGGTTGGAGTTGAAGAAAAGCATGTTACGGGTGCGACATTTGCAATGTTTTTGCCAATGTGCACGGAGAAAGGGTGTATGGGCGCCCTAGTCAATTGGATTCCTTAGACATCCAAGATAAAGGGGTGCGGAAAAATTTTTGTACGACAGTGGGGAAATTAGGAAACAAGTCGTATCGATGAAATGGGTTGAACGTCATGGGAGATAGACGATGATCCAAGATTATATGTGCTGAGAGATCCAGCACACCCTATGGGATGAAAGTCGGTGGGAAACCGTTCAAAGGTTATCTCTTGATATGGGAGACCTAACTGTGGTGAAGAAGTAGCACAAGGTGCTACTTGACTGAGTGTTGAGAGTGACTTACGTGTTACTAAAATGTTGATTCTTATAAAGTAACCAACCCCAAAAAGTGCGCCAATTACGAAGAGTGCACGGATTGTAAAGTATAATAAACCCGGTGAGAAAGGGGAATAGAGTACCACTTGAGGAAAGATGATGTAAGTGGGAAGCGATGTTGAGGAGAGACATAGTGAGATTGTCTCCAGATACACCTCTAGTTAATAGAGCGAGAATAGACTCGAAATGACCAACCGGAATGTGGTAGTGAACCCACATTTCCAATGATGGAATGAGGAGACGGACTTATAAATTATTGATGGGTTGTGAACATCATAATTAAGCCAACATTTCGTTGGGGGTAGCGAAATGGGGTGACCGGGATGGATTAGTATGTAGTTGAAAAGGGAGAGTGCACGACGCCGCTCTACATGATTATGAATCAGGATGAAATCCTAAAATTCCACCCTGTGAGAGATGGTCAGGAAGGAATAGAGATAAAGTTTTATTTTGAGTACGTTGTGTTACCTACGACTCAATGTTAGTGAGAAAGAATGATGATACGCCCTTATGATAGTGGAATGTTGGAGAAGCCCATTGATCAATTCATAGGTTGAATGTATGCCTTTAAGAGAATATTTATAGGTAGAGTGAGTGCCTATATGGACTGTACATGAGGATTAGGTTCGTGGGTACCGAATACGAACAATACATGTACTTTGGGTGTGGTTCGAGGAGACATTTCGAACTTTTAGTCCTTAACGCGTGATATGAGGACATTCTATTGGAGTATGACATTTAGGGTATATGAAATGTGTAATATATGTCTCATAAATTGTCTACTCATGTGCGATGAGATATATATACATATATTGGTGCTCGAGATGTGATTCCGAGACAAGTAATTAATCACTATTGGTGATCGAGGTGGAAGTCTGAGCCAATAACCCCAAAATTGTTATAGAAGGGGGGTGATTTTAAAATAAGTGTCGATAGTATATGTTATGTGTACGATATATATACCTATTGATTTTCCCTACTTATGTGCGATAGTAAGTGTGCTTAATCTCTGTATTGGGGTCGATGATGTTCCGGACCAATACATGAGGGATCGATTTGGGGTCGATGATTTTTCCGAACCAAATCGATGATAAATATTGGTATCGACGGAAGGTCTGAACCGACATGTGCATTAAATTTACCTTGGGGTCGATGGATTCCCGGACCAATGTAAATGATAGGAGTATTGAGGCCGATGATTTTTGCCGGACCAATTTTCCTTAAAGTATATATTGTGTGTGAAATATATACCTTATAATATTCTACTTATGAGTGATAGTAGACACTTAGATGTTATATCTCGAATGGGTAAATTAAGTAGGGAGAAACTTAATTTTAAGAATTAACGTTGGATTGGGAAAATCTATGGAGAAATTAAGTAGTGAGACTTAATTATGATATATGCGGCATGGGTAACATGCGATGAGAATTTATAATGAAGCAAGGCATGTACTTGGGGCGACCGTTAGGATGTTATGATTTGGTATTGGGTATTAGAGGATGCAATTATATTTAAGGTCCTTAGCCTTAATACCAGCCTTATCCTAATTTCGAGGACGAAATTCCTTTGCAAGGGGCGAAGTATGTAATACCCCGTATTTCTGAATATTTTATTTAATTAAATCAGCTTAATTTAAATTACGTAAGAGGAGTAATTTAATGGGATTTATTAAAATTTGTAATTTTGGAATATCAATCGGGAGATAGTTACCGATTTATATTGCCTCATTATATTTTACTTAATGCGAGTGGTAAATAGTTGCTTAACGCGTGTAGGCCGTGTTGGGGTGAGAACGAGTAATATTTGTTAAGTGACTCAAATGATAATTTAGAGGTCACCGATGAGTCCGGAAGGGTCAAATTAATCAAAATAGTATACCCGGGGGTACTAGTTGAGTCCCGGGGTAATTTTGGACTAAACCGAGACCGTTCGGGGGCATTTTGGTCTTTTAACATAAGAGGGTATGGAGACCTACGAAATTGAGAGCTTTATATCAGCCGTATGATAGAGGGATTAGGGTTAGAACACCCATGACAACACCAATACTATTTGAGAGAAGAGAGGCACAACTTTCTAAGGCAAAAGAAGGAATTGGGAAAGATTCAAAGGAGATTGTCACTATTAACTTATTGGGGAAGAAGGACTGAAAGATGAAGATCAACAATCATCAACAACAACCACGAATTCAGACCCTACTGATCATAAGGCAAGTTGTTTATTGCAAAAATTATAAAGTTATAATACCCATGTGTAGGGTTTTTGAATAGTTTTGTTTAAATCATTATCTTGATTGGAGAAAGATGATATTTATACATGTTGGGATAGGAATCGCATGTGGAATGATTTACCTTATGTAGAGGATTAAGATTCAGATTAGACTTGATGATTTTTCGGATTAAAATCTGGATTTTGAATGATAATGTGGGAAGAACACCATAACTAGGGTGTTAAGAAATTCTGGGTTTAATTCATTATTTCTTTAAAGGAATTGGAGTTTTGATGTATTTGACACGTTAGAAACTGTCCTAGTATATGTGGAAACATGTTAGGATCATTGGGTCGAAGTTTGGTGGACAATAATGGAGTTTGGAGATTTGTTAATGGAGGAAAGGATTAACGAGTCGATCGATCGAATCCAGCCGTCGATCGATCGACGTAAGTTGTTTCCCGAAATTTTTGTGTTTAATTCTTCGTTGAGTTCGGGAATGAATGAGTATTCTAGGATTTACATTATACTTATATGGGAGTGAGAATAAGACCAGTAGGTATATTGTTGAGGTCCGATAAAGCCATTGGGTGTAGGGCTTGGATTACGGACCGAGGAGAATAATCCGATTTAGTAGAATATCAGGGACTTCGGAAATTGAGTTAATGGGCGAAGTAAATTCAATTTAAGTAATAGACCAGTAGGGTAAGCAATAACTACTGAAAATATATGTAAGGGGTAACTAGGACCCTTAGAGTTGTGTGAATACTCAAATAAATGCGATTAATGAGATAAATCGTAAAGGAAATATTGTACGGTAGATATATGAGATTAAAATATTGCGTAGGTATATAATTAATAGGTCGGGCGTGTACCTACTGAACTATGTGATCTTTTAGGTCGAGAGATTTATACCTAAATTAATTATGTTAGGGTCGATGAGACATTCCGAACTAACATAAAGTTATTATATGTTTGGGGTCAATGAGAAATGCCGAACCAAACCTTGAACTGGTGTCGCGATGAAAGAGTCCCGAACCAGAATATGTGTATATATATATTTTTAAAATAGTTGGGGTCGATGGATAATTCCGAACCAACTCTCACTTGGGGTCGATGAATCATTCCGAACCAAGAGATCTTTATTTGTGTATATAAATAGTTGGGGTCGATGTATCATTCCAAACCAATTCTTACTTGGGGTCGATGAATCATTCCGAACCAAGAGTCCTTTACGTGTATAAAAAGGGCAAAATAGTAATGACTGATATTTAGTATATATTGTGTGTGAAATATATATATACTTGATGATATTCTACTTCCGTGTGTTAGTAGATTGATATATATTATGTATTTAAAGATACATACTGAATTGGTAAGTTAAGTAGTGAAACTTAATTACGAAGTGCACCTTTAGATAGAGAAAATCTATTTAGTAATTCAAGTAGCGAAACTTAATTACATAAGTGGGAAGTCAACAATTGTGAGAATTGGAGTAATTTTAGTAGTGAAATTAAATGAGAAGTCTTGAAAAATAACATAGACGAAATGTTAATTGAGAATTAATTAACATACGCGAGATGTTAGTGAAACGGTTGTACTGTATGGGCGGTACTGGAACTTGGGTACAGATAAGTTCAGTTGACTACTTTGGTTTTAGTTAGCTTGGGAGGTATGGCTAGATAAACTAAGTGTAGAACGTTAGGTGTGCACAAAAGATGAGGGGTGAGTTAACTCAAGAGAGTGTACGAGAACCTAACATGTGTAATCAATAACCGCATTTTATATTGTGATAAACGCTTGTTAAATATTTTCAAAATGTTTTGAGTACTAACTCTTGCTATAAAATATTTTCAAAACCTTTTAGGTGTCCAGCCACAGGGACGCCATGTATGATGATTCCATTCCAGACTCGGAGCTGTAGCACAGTGGATGCTTACAGGATTTTGACTAGACGATATCTCTCATTCAGATCTAGTACAGGATCTCACACTATTCTATGTATGGACTTGTGGTCCGGTATTAGTCTCAGATGTTAGTTTCAGACTAGTGGTTATTATATTGTTGTTTGGGATTTTTAGCCGATGGTTTATTCGGTAATACTTTGGTTATGTTGTACTTTTACTTTGTTGTTTGAATTAGTACATGATTATTTATACTTTGTTCCGCATGGTTGATTTATCTGTTTTAAGAAAGGTAAAATTTGGCACCGGTCTAATTTTACTTAGGGGATTAGTAATTAAAAAGTTTTCGACAGTGATGCTAAGAATGAACCATTTGAGAAACCTGTTTTAAATTTAATAAAGGCCTGATCACCCGATGTTTAATTAGGCGGGGTGTCACAGCTAGCAGGAATTTGGATTAGACGCATCGCTTATTCATTTCTAGAGTAGGAATCATTCATCAGTTCCAGTTTTATTTAGGGCGTGTCACCCAGACTTTCAGTTCAGTTTTCAGATTTGTTTTATTCCGGTGTTGAATATTGTATTGGATTATTTCACTTTGGTGGCCGATGGTTTATTCGGCAAGTTATGTAATTAATTATTTTAGTTGAGTTTTATTCAGTTTTGTGAATGGTTTATATTTATTTCCGCATGTACTGTTTTCTTTAATTAAAAAGTTAAAATTGGCACCAGCTGTTGGAATACTAGGTGATTAGTAAGATTTAAAAAGTTTTCGACAGTGATGCTAAGGATGAACTAACTGGGATTCCTGTTTTAATTTGGTATAGGACTGATCACCTGGTATTTTATTAATCGGGGTGTCACACATTCATCACTACCACTTTAACCTCAACTTTATTATTTTTCAAAAGAAACATTATATATGATTTTTTTTTTAAATTTACTTAAAATAACCAAATATCGAAAATCAAAGCACTAGTATACCCCAAAAAACACCTAAAATCATAAAGTCATCATACCGTTACCGAATATAAACCCTATTGCGTGGTTTCTCATTCTGCACAAATTAAAAAAAAATCGAATTTTTACAGCTCGATGGGAAGTCTCCACGGGTAGTGAGTTTATACGATGGCTTCCCAACGTTGGTAGGATGTTTATACGGTGACTTCCCACCCTGGTCGAGGGTTTATACAGTGACTTCCATTACACCATAAATGCTAATTTGGCACAGTTTAAAACCGGGTCAAACCAAATATGGCACGATTTTAAAGCGTGCGAAAATCAAGTGTGTCGGATTAACATTTGTCTGCACGATTTAAAATCGTGTCGGATTCCGGCTTAGCGTACTTGTATTTGACAATCTGGCATGCTTTTGGTACGATTTAAAACCATGCAAAAAAGTGATACATGGAAGAATATCATTAGACCACGTGTAATGGTGCTCCCCTTTCATTTGACTAGTTGGAATGTGACACATGTACAAATAAAAGTTCGCATGCATCATTTCTGGCACACTTTTGGAACGACTCTAAAGCAAGCCAAATTATATTAGAATTATTATTAAAAATGTATGGAATATTTTTGGCACAATTGTGCTAGATTTTTATGGAACTAAAAAAAATATTTATTATTTACAAACTATCAAGAGAATCAACAATTGTCAGGATACTAAATTGTTAATAATTGATATAAATAAGTGTTGTCTCGTCTGGACTCCCCACTGAAGAAGTATGTTCCTCAAAGATGTATCTTTGAACAAGACCACTATCCACTAAGAGTCATCACCATCAGTGACGTCCAAAGTTGTCTCGACTCAAAAGATCACTCCGGACGACCAATGACGGTTGCCTCAAACGACATTAGAATACCTTCTCAATAATCTCCACTAGAATGGGACGCCGATCCTAGTCGTATGTCTAGTCTTATCTCGGCTCATCAGAATAATGTAAGATCATAGTTGTCTCGGCTGGTCGAGATCTTCTACCTTAGACATTTCATGACAGTGTGGGAAGCATGATGGGGCATTATAAGCATATCGCCTAAATGCATTGTTGAAGATCAACACCCCACATGAGGGAATATTCACCATCATGACATCTGCACAGCTGGAATTCTCGCATTAGCTACGACCTCAGCCAATAAGTACATGCTTGGGGATGATATTACGCGCCCTCAGACCTGTATGAGGACCATGTGCCTTCTTCATTAAGGATCGACTCATGAAAAGCCTATTGTTACTCAGTAAAATTATACTTAAAGAGAGAGAGGGAGCTTATGTGTGTATCATCCATGGGTGTTAGAGCCCAATTATAGTGGAAATACCCTATATTTTACACGAAAAACGTAGGCCAATGGTTGAACCACTTATATTATGTGTCTATATCCTGTTTCTCTCATCTCTTCTACTGTATTGCTCTTATTTACTACTTGCACCGTTGTTGTAAAGCTCAAAACAAGGTTGAATCCATGAAGTGATCTTCAACATCACCATTTTGGCATTTGTTGTGGGAAAAGACAATGTTTTGTTTCTCATCTCATATTGAACTCTCTGTTTCTCATCTGTGGTGGTGATCCAGGTCCACCATTATTCGAACTAAATTATTGATGTAAAAAATTAGATTATCTCCAATTATTCAATCACAGAAAAAAATAAATAAGACAAAAGAATTTTTAAAGTGGTTCAGCCTTAGAGGAATGGCCTACGTCCACTGTTTTGTTATTGCTGACTATTTTGGAATTCTCGATAACAGATTTTACCAAGAAATTCCGAGTTCCCTGCTAATGGGGAGGTTACAATGTATTTATAGCCCTGAGGCTGTTCATGCGAGTGAATAGTACATAGCTGTCCAATTGGCGTGTACATCTGTATGATAATAATAAGTATTTAATGCGTAGTAAATCTATTCATGATCTTGAAATTAATGCTCTGTGCGAGATGCAGCTCGGACCGCCAAAGTAGCTCGGTGCAGTAAAAGTTCCTCGGAGAACATTTGTTGCTCGGAGCGTCTGAGTTGGTCAGGGAAGTTGAGTTCCTCGGAGTCAAGTTGTTGTCCAAAATGTTCGCGAGTGCTATGAGGATTTGACACGTGTCCTCACATAATTGGTCAACGTCAGCAGACTAAATTTGGTATCAACAGAAGCCCCCAATGTTTCACAGTTCGAGGTTGAGGAGTTTGGAACATTCTTCTCGAAATATGACAGGGTTAAATGGTCATCCTGAATTTTAGGAGTATTTTTCTTGTATTTATTTTTCCTTTCGAATTTATAGAATTAGACTTTTCGAATTTTTCTAACTGCTTTGGTCTCCGTTCCCTTTTTATCCTTTTAGCCGCCGGTAGCGCAAACGTCTTTCTTTGTACTCATTATTTTTACCCATTCCCAAGGTAAGGTATTTAAGCGTTGTAAAAAATCCTATCGTCTTTTACTTTGTCAAATTTGTATATTTGAGTTCTCCATCTCCTCTCTATCTTGTGCGTTTATTCCTTCCATCGTTCGTTATCAACCGATCCACCCTATTCCTGTAAGATCTTCTTCCTTCTATTTTACTTTCTTTATTCATCATGGTTTACCTCATTGAGTCGCTTGATAAGTTTCGCTATGATTTCTCTATTCCTTCATGGGTCGTTTTAGAAGAACTTTCTGAGCCTTCAGACTATTTTCGTTTGGCTGAGGGACATTGGTTCCCCAGTCTCTTTGTAGATGAATGTGGCTTTTCTTTTCCCCAAAACCCTTTGTGTCTAGAATTTTGTCAATATTTTGATGTGGTACCTGCGAAAATAGCCCCCAATACATGGAGAATAGTTAATGGGGTTCATAGGTTAAATCAGATTCATGGAACTCGTATAGGAATTTCAGAAATAATGTTTTGCTACAGATGGGCTGTCAGTGACAGTACTTTTTATTTGAAAACTAGGTTTTTAAATAGGGCTTTAGTCGTCAATCTCCCAGATGCCAACTGGGATTACTTTGAGCATGGTGTTGTTATGAAAATTGGCAACATGCTCCACTGATTGGAAATGATGTGTATCATGGTCCTAGATGCCCTCCCTATGGCAATGGGATAGGTTGTTTTTATTTTTTAGAAATTATGCTTTCTTTGTGTTTGATAAAATGTGTCACTGATATTTTAATTTTGATTTATTTACAGTTGACAACAAGAGAAGGTCTCCAAAAGAGACAGAAGTTAATTTAAAGCATCTGAAACTTATCTGGAGTTTGCATCAAACTGTTACCGACGAACACATCAGATCAGCTTCATACTTGTTGCAGTACAAGAATTACACCTCGTCTTTTACTGCTCGTCCAGTGATAAGTGACGTAGAACCAGTACCAGCTTCTGAAAGTTCTTCTCCTGAGTCACATATTCCTCTTAGTGAAAGAATGAAGAGAAGAAGAGCTCCTGCCCTCTTCGAGAAATCTGCCTCTACTGCTGGAGAGGCAAAGAAAAGCAAGCAGGATGTCCCAGAAGGGACAAGATAAATTGATGCACCTCCTCCAACTGCTACTGTGAAGGTTGCCGAGAAGCCCCCTGTGGCTCCGAGCAAGGTTGCAGCTGTTTTTCCTCTGAGCGAGGTTATAGTTATATCACCGACCAAGACGACCTACTTGGTCGAGAATGTTCCTGCTCCTGCGAGGAAGTTGAAGAAAAGCTCCTCGGTCAATTTGGCTAAATCCATCTCTCAGCCTCTAACTACTGGAAGTGGTGTTCCCACTTTCATTACTCCGAGCGTTGCCATGAGCTCGGTGAAATCTTGGATCATCCCCGAGATCCAAGGTATTAAAGAAAATCTTTCTCGGGATAGGGTTACCACCTTGGCAGGTCAACACATTGCCTTAGTAAGTATTGTTAATCTAAACTTTCATTTTTTAATGTTATGTACTTGCACTGACTTACAGTTGTTTTCCTATCGCAGTTGGTAACTTGTTTCAATACAATTCTGAAGAAGGACGAAGCCATCAAGTCGTCCATCTCCTCTGGTGGTGTAGGGGAGGATTTTGTATGTCTGACGCAGTCTTTAAAGGATTCTCGTCAGAAGTATGTCGATGATAAAGCTACTTGGGAGAAGCAGCTTAATTCCACCGAACAGGAGAGGGATCAGGTTGTTGAAGTCTCCAAGGGGTTAGTGAGAAAAATGACAGAGTTTAAGAAGAAGAACGAAGAGCTTGAAGAAAAGCTCAAGAATGCTGGAGAGCTTGAGACCAAGCTTAAAACTGCTGAGGAGGAACTGGGCAAACTCCGTGAAGCTGATCGCCAATAGGATGAGGTAGAAAGGAAGTTGAAAGCTGTCGAGGAACTTCTATCTGAGAAGATTTCCTTGGAGAAGGTGAAAAGGAAAATGGATGTGAAGAAGTCCTTCAGTGCTGGCTGGGACATGGGTTGGAATAAGGGTTTGGCTGCCATGATCTCACAGATGGAGTATGGCAGCCTCAAATACTTCAGGGATGGTTGGGTTGCTGCTCTGAAAGAGATGAACGTCGATGAGAGTTCATAATTATTCCAGCGACACATTCCTGGCCCCCCTCCTTCTCCCGGGGAAGAAGAAGAGGAGGAAGCTGACTCCGAGGAATCTTCTATGATGGTTGGGGATCAGGTCCCTACTGTTAAACTTCGCTACGAACAGCCCCAACCAACTATTACTCCTACCGAGAAGCTTCAGTCAACCAACATTTCAGCCGAGCAGCATCCAGTACGCACCGAGCAACCTTCCTCCTCGTCCCAGCTTCCCGATAAAGTTTAGGGAGACAAGGAGAAGGTGTAGAGTTATTTGGACTTTTCTCTCTGTTTATTTTCTTTGTCAAATGTAACTCTGAACTATGTACTTCTCTTTTATGATGCAATAAAATTTGAAATTTTTGATTGTTCATACTGTTGATTCTCTTCTTCTTGCTCTATCTGCATTATATTGATTCTTTCCATCTCTTTTCTTTACTAGTTTATGGCTAGAATGGAACTCTTGTCAGCCCATGATACAGAACTGATAAAAAAATGTAACGACTACTTTAAGGCTGTCCATGTTGATTTGAATGGATCTGAAATCATCAATATCCTTGGTCCAGATGCTTCAGAACGAGCAGTTGAAGCTTACCAGTATTTAAAGTGTCTTCTCGATCGGGCAGTGGCTAACAATGTAGCATATTATGAGATGATTAAAGAGCTCCAGGGCACTCTCGAGGAGCTTCAATAACAATACAAGGAATCTTCAGCCCTTTTGCACCAGGGATATGAGAAGAAGTATCAGCAACTAAGTGTTGATAGAGGATATGATAGATTGATTGCTGCCTATAACATAAAGGAGAGAACTCTGAAGACCGAGGTTGAAGAGCACAAGCAGATAGCTAAGTTACTGGAGCAAGAAAATAATAACCTGCGGGGAGAGATATCTCAATTGAAGTCTGCAGCGTCTTCCTCGAACACTTTGGTCCTTGTCAACGACGAGGGTTTCTCTTTCTTAGAGGTCGAAAATGCCAATTTGATAGACGAATTGGATACTTTGAAGAGAACTGGAGCCTCTACTTCTGCTCGCGATCAAGCAAGAGGTTCTCGGGGACGAGCAAGAGCTGCTCGGGTTACTATTGAAGAGCAAAGAACTCAATCAGCTTTGGAGAATCAGGCCTTCCAGTTAATGGCGAAGAATCAAGCATTAACTGAGATGTCCAAGAAAATTATGAATCTGGATGAGCAACTTTCTGCACAAAAGTCTGCCTTGGATAATAAAGAACATTTTGTAAAAAATACTCCACGAGCAATTGGAAAGGTTGACTTATCAATTCCACAAGCAGCCTAGAGAATTTTGGATGGCTGGCTATAATGAAGCCCTCTATCACCTCGATGACCGGATCCAGTAATCGAACAATGAGGGGTACAAGCAAGGATGGCTAAATGCCTTGGGTATGCTACAATTGGAACAAGGTCACTATTTGTGGGATTACTTTAATCCTGGGTTGCTCGACCTGCCAGTGCCACCATTCAAACTCGACATGAGCTGGATTCCTGCTCGAGCAATTCCACGGTGTTTGAACTCTAAATATCTCGGCGACTACAGTCTTCATTCCAATGTTGAGATATCTCGCCCCGAACACCTACTTGATCGTCCATCAGTAATGAATATCAGGATGCTCAAAGATCTGAATTTCATCAATTCCCCCTATGCCTTAGACGAACCTCCAGCTGGTGAAGAACCTGTTTCAAAGGCAGAGGGGAAGAAACCAATAGAATAGGATTATTGATGTAACATTTTTTATGTAATGTGTATTTCATTCTCGATGTATTTTGCTATGGATTTAATGAAAAACTTCTATTTTTACTTGCAATTTCGATTGTCATTGTCTTGGAAATATTCTGTAAAACATTTCTTTTTATTTACTAATGAATATGCATGTATATCTGTTAAAAAGATAGAAACATTTTGTGTTATTTTATATTGTCGACCAAATAAAGTTGGTGAAAGCTTATTGTTGATTATCCTGAATTGTTGATAATCATCTGTCGACCAACTATGGTGATAGTTTAAAATGTTATAAGTACCAAGAAATTTATTATTCTTTAATTTTAAGCCCTGAATTGACTTTCAATTGTTTAACCAACTGTTTTTGACCAACCGGAGTTGGTGGTTTTTGTTCCCGACCAACCTTATTTCTGGGAAATTTTTTATTCCCGACCAACCTTAGTTGGTGGATTATCTTCCCAACCAACCGGAGTTGGTATTTCTGGGAAATTTTTATTCCCGACCAACCTTAGTTGGTGGATTATCTTCCCAACCAACCGGAGTTGGTATTTCTGGGAAATTTTTATTCCCGACCAACCTTAGTTGGTGGATTATCTTCCCAACTAACCGGAGTTGGTACTTATGGGAAATTTTTATTCCTGACCAACTATAGTTGGTGGATTTTCTTCCCAACCAACCGGAGTTGGTATTTCTGGGAAATTTTTATTCCCGACCAACTATAGTTGGTGGATTTTCTTCCCAACCAACCAGAGTTGGTATTTCTGGGAAATTTTTTATTCCCGACCAACCTTAGTTGGTGGATTTTCTTCCCAACCAACCGGAGTTGGTATTTTTGGGAAATTTTTGGGCTTGATGCGTAGTGTATAACGCTAGTACTCCGAAAAAATTTCAACAAAAGGAGAGAATTGGGTAAAATATCCACCACTTTTATTCATATTGAAGAAAACTGCATTACATAGGAATCCCCAACTACTGATAATATTTGCGAAGATGCTCTGCGTTCCATGCATTCTTAAACTCCTCCCCTTCTTAAGTTTCAATCCTATATGTTCCTGGTCGAACAACCTCTGTTACTCTGTAGGGCCCATGCCAGTTAGCTTCCAGTTTATTGTGCTTTTAAATTACTTTCTTCATCACATAGTCCCCTTCTTTCAGGTCGCACTTCTTCACTCTCTTATTGTAAAACAAAGTTGTTCATTGCTGGTATACAGCATTCCTGATGGCTGCTTCTTCTCTAACTTCCTCGAGCATGTCCAAGTCTAACCTTCTCATCAAGTCGCAGATAGGGGAATTGAAATTCAGCACTCTGTGTGTTGGGAGGCCCAACTCGGCAGGTATAACAGCTTCACTTCCAAATGCCAGCATATATGGAGATTCTCCTGTTGCTGCTCGAGGAGTAGTACGATAAGCCCACAGTACAGAATGTAGCTCGTTGATCCAATTTGCCTTTGCATCATTTAATCTTTTCTTTAAGCCATTCAGCAGTGTTCTGTTCGTTACTTCAGTTTACCCATTGCTCTGGGGATGGCCTGGTGCAGAGTGGGTTTTTAATATATTCGATTGATGACAATATGCAGCGAACTCCTCGTTGTCAAATTGTGTTCCATGATCGGTGATGAATGCATGGGGAAGACCATATCTACATATGATATTCTTCCAAATAAATTGGTACACCTTTTCGTATGTCATGTCGACAAGAGGCTCGGCTTCCACCCACTTAGTAAAGTAATCCAATGCGATGATGAGATATTTAAACCTTCCTCTGGTCGTTGGAAGTGGCCCGACCAAGTCAATTCCCCACATGGAAAATGGCCAAGGGGAAGTAATGGGCGTCAATAATGCTTGGGGAGTTTTTCTGATAGAGGAAAAGCGTTGACATTTATCACATTTTTTGGCATAGTCTATACAATCAGCCCTCATTGTCGGCCAATAGTATCCTTGTGTCATTATTTTTTGCAAAAGTGTCCGACCAGCAACATGGGCTCCACAAGACCCTTCATGTACTTCTCCAATCAAGTCTTTCACCTCGGAGTGATGGACACATCTCTGCAAACCTGCTATGATTCCTCGTCTATATAGAATGCCATTAGTCAGTACATAACGAGCAGTTTTAAACTTTAGTTTTTTGGCTACGAGTTTATCAGTTGGCAAAATCCCTTCTTCAATATATGCCCTAATGGGATCCATCCAAGATGGTCCTAAATCAAGGGTAATAAAGTTCGTCATCAGGTATTCATCTATGCTCCGACTTGCCAAGATTTCTATTGGGATTGTTCTTCGTAGCTCGGTGCGTGTTACTGAGGCTAACCGAGCTAAGGCATCTGCTCTTGCGTTCTCCAATCTTGGTATTCTAATTATCTGCACTGCCATCAAACTTGAAAAAATCTCCATTGCTTTTTTATGATACTTGATCATTAATTCTCCTTTGGCTATATATACTCCCAGCATTTGATTTACGATCAATTGCGAGTCACTGAATACAATAACTTGCTCTGCCCCCATAATTTTTGCTAAACTAAGACCTACAATCATAGCTTCATACTCAGCCTCATTATTAGAAGCCTTGAATTGGAAGCGCAAAGCATACTCCACATCGACCTCGTTCGGGCTGCTCAAAATAATCCCTGCTCCACAACCTGTAGTACATGAAGATCCATCTACATATAGATTCTATATAGGTACCTCGTCTTCAAATTTTTGATCGGACAGAGTTCCTCGGTGGAATATTTGCTGCTTCCTTTTATCCTCCTCTAGCACTTCTTGCTGCTCGTCGACCATCTTCTCTTGCGCGCCGACCACCTTAAGTTGATCGGGGTTTAAATTTGATGATCCTGTAACATCCGCAGGTTGGTCGGTGTGCAAATTTTTCTCCTCAGAGGTATCAGGATATATGAACTCTGTAATAAAATCTGCTACCGCTTGCCCTTTAAGTGATGACCTAGGCTCATAAATTATATCATATTCATCGAGTTCTATTGCCCAGTACATCAATCTCCCTGATTTTTTTGGTTTATGAAGAGATTGCCTCAATGGCATATCAGTATACACAACTATAGTATGAGCTTGGAAATATGGCCTCATTCTTCTACTCGCTTCGATCAGCGCCAGTGCCAACTGTTCCAGTCTTGGGTATCTGATCTCTACTCCTCGAAAGGCCTTACTAGTGTAGTAAATTGGTTTTTGCACTCCATCCTCCATTCTTATTAATGCCGAGCTAACTGCATTCTCCGACACTGCCAAATATAAATACAATCTTTCTCCCATCACTGGCCTGGACAATAGTGGAGGTGCTCCCAAGTATTTCTTTAAATCTTGAAAGGCCTTCTCGCATTCCTCATTCCATTCAAACGTTTTTCGGAGTGTTTTGAAGAATGGGAGACATCTATTAGTTGCTCGTGATATAAATCTATTAAGTGCTGCAACTCGCCCAGTGAGACTTTGCACTTCCTTCTTCGGTGTTGGAGATCGTAGTCCCAATAAAGCCTTGTTCTTCTCTGGGTTTGCTTTGATTCCTTGTTGGTTGACAATATACCCGAGGAACATGCCTTCTCGTACTCCGAATATTCACTTGGTGGGATTCAACTTCATTTGACATTTATCTAGTTGATCAAAGGTCTGGCCTAAGTCAATTAGATGATCAGCAGCTCTCTTGCTTTTCGTCAACATATCATCAATATAAACTTCCATATTGCAACTGATTTGGTCTGCAAACACCTTGTTCATCAGCCGCTGATATGTTGTACCTGCATTTTTCAAACCAAAAGGGATAACATTATAACAATAAGTTCCACTAAGGGTAATAAAAGAGGTACTCTCGCTGTCTTCAGGTTTCATTTTAATCTGGTTGTAACAAGAATAAGCATCCATGAAGCTTAACAGCTCGTGTCCCGAGGTAGCATCCACTAATTGATCAATTGGGGGCAAGGGAAAATGATCCTTTGGGCATGCTTTGTTGAGGTCGGTGAAGTCTACACACATCCTCTACTTGTTGTTCTTCTTTTTCACCATCACCACATTTGCTAACCAGTCTGGATATTTGACATCGTCAATAAAGCAGGAGCTTCTCGACCTCCTCTTATATATCTTGGTTCTTCTCGGGGATGAACATTCTTCTTCTCTGCTTTACTGGCTTGATCTCCTTATTCACATTGAGCTCGTGACATAAGAAATTTGGGTCTATTCTCGGCATATCCTCATGACTCCAAGCAAAAGTTTGTTTTCTACTTTTTAGGAAAACTATCAATTCCTGTTTTAATAAGGCATCTAACGATGAACCTATTTGAGTTGTTCATTCCGGATGCTCGTCGTCCAGAATGATATTTGCAGTATCTTCCACCACCTGACCTTTCACGAGCAGCGACTCATCTCTAGGATCCAACGTTTCGATCTCTGCACCTTCATCTACTTGGTAGGTAGTAGTCTTTTTCCTAGATTCCTCCAGTTCTTCTTGCTCGATAGATAAGTAGTAACATTCCTGAGCTACTTTTTGGTCACCCTTCACAACTCCCACTCCAAAATTGGTTGGAAATTTCAGGCATTGATGTATGGTAGATGGTATTGCTTCAAACTTCTTCAATCCTACCCTTCCCATGATGATATTGTAAGTTGACTAGACATTCTTATCCATCATAAAGAAACGTACTCTTTCCGTTCGACAAGCAGGCCATGTACCGATGAACATATCCAACTTGATCGTCCTAAGTGGAAAGACTTTCTCGCCAGCAAACCCGAGGAAGGGCCTGTGATAAGGTTCCAACTGAGACAACTTTAGATTTAAACTATCGAAGCATGAGTAGAACATGATATTCATCGAGCTACCATTATCCACCAGTACTCTTGAGATTATTACTTCCTTCATCCTCATTTTGATCATCAGTGGATCATCATGAGGATATAGTACACCTGCGAGGTCGTTCTTGGAGAAACCGATGACCAGTTTTTCTTTGTTCACCTTCCTCGGGCGATCATCTTCAGCTAAATTTATTCGCTGAATATATGAACAAGCTTGAGCCTCATTAAGGTAAGCTTTCCTTTTCGCAGTAAGGTCCCCACCTCCTGCATCTCCACCTGTAATAACATTACAATCGAATGATCCAAAATGTATTAAAAATACCTCACGCTCTGGCTGTCTTGGTCTCTTGGGGAGATCGGGGTCGTCTTCTGGATCATCTTCATGATCTCTTTTCTTGTTTTCTTCTGCTCGACGAGGAGATCTAGACCTCTATCTTGCTCGGTCATTACTTTTTCTTTCATTTCTTCGATCAACATACTTGGCCAGCTTTCCTCGTCTGATGAGTGCTTCGATTTCATTTTGGAGAGCTATGCAATTTTTGGTCGTGTGACCATGGTCTTTATGGAACTCGCAATATTTAGCCTTATTCCTCTTGTCAGGGTCGGACTTCATTTTCTCAGGCCAGTTTAATTCCTCGATGTTCTTAATTTCTTCTAGAAGGTGGTTTATGTCTACTTTTAAAGGAGTATAATTTTGAAATTTCTTAAATACCTCCCATGATGGCTTTGTTTTTAATGCTTGTCGCTACCATTGTTCTTATGCTCTTTCTTTTTAGCTTTATCAACCTCCACCTTGGTCTCTTTGGTGTCCATATTCTTCTTCGCAGCCATAGCCTCCTCGGCATTCATGATCTTGGCCGCTTTTGCCATTAGTTTCGACATGGTTCTGGGTGGATCTTTGGCCAGAGTATAGTACAATTTATTGGGCAACAGTCCACTCATCAAAGCAGTAATTGTTTTTTTTTCCTCGTAATCAATAACTTCGAGCTTCTCGTTATTGAAACGAGTTATGTAATCCCTGGTACTCTCACCTATTTTTTGCCTAACACTTAACAAATGTGCCACTCGTTTAACTGGCTTTGCTCCAAAATAGAAATTTCCAATGAAGAGCTCGGCCAATTGAAAGAAAGTTGAAATCTTCCCCCGAGGAAGATTATTGTACCATATCTGTGCAGATCCGGTAAGAGTTCCCGAAAATGGCCTACATCTCATCTCGTCTGGTACGGCATAGATGTCGGCAGCAGCTTGGTATATGAAGGACATGGTCAGTTTTTCCATCATATTTAGGGGTCACAACAACTGCTTTGAACTTCGATTGTGTGGGAAAATCCACAATTGCCTGTATAAAAGGCGTCCCTTGGACAAAGGTTCTTTGTAGAGGATTCTTGGCCTTAGCCATTTCCCCTAGTCTATCTTCCAACCTTTGAAGAGAGCCTTTCCATGCATCTTTTCCCTCCTCGGGCCTATTAGTTCGAGCAATTGATCGCGTTGAAGTCGCTTCCTGGGATCTATCATGTCGAGCAACTGGTTGTGATTGGGCAGAATCCTCTCTTAGATCAGATGGTCGTCAAAAGTTTCTCGACACAGCCTTAGGAGGACTTTTATTCTTCTTAGGGACCAATCGATCAAAAGGATAGACCATACTTAATCTCTCCAATTCACTAGTCCTTTCTGGAGAGAGAGAGTGATGTTTTGTTCAGTATCTATGGCTCGTACTGACGAAGTTCGACCCGGTTGATAAGAAAAATCATCAGATCTTTCAGTTCGATATGAATCGCTCTGCCTAATACCCGAAGAAAGTAAACGGGTATTTATTTGAACACTTCGTTGTCCTGAATAGGTCGACGCTCCACCTTGGATAGTTTCCATGAGTTGTCGTATAGTTTCTTGCATGGCCGTCTGGCCTTGAGCCAAATTGGCCATAATTCCAGCCAGATCTTGGACATTTGGAGGAGCGGATGGATTTGGGGGGTTTCCAGCGTTTCGATTACTGGATTCAGGATTATCAGCCATTGGTGATAAATTGTTTTGGTGAAAAATGAGAATTTCAGTCGTTTCCCACAGACGGCGCCAATCTGTTGATGTAAAAAATTATATTATCTCTAACTATTCAATCACAGATAAAAATAAATAAGACAAAAGAATTTTTAAAGTGGTTCAGCCTTAGAGGAATGGCCGACGTCCACTGTTTTGTTATTGCTGACTATTTTGGAATTCTCGATAACAGATTTTACCAAGAAATTCTGAGTCTCTTGATAATGGGGAGGTTACAATGTATTTATAGCCCTGAGGCTATTCATACGAGTGAATAGTACATAACTGTCCAATTGGCGTGTACATCTGTATGATAATAATAAGCATTTAATGCGTAGTAAATCTGTTCATGATCCTGACATTAATGCTCTGTGCGAGATGCAGCTCGAACCGCCTAAGCTGCTCGGACCACCAAAGTAGCTCGGTGCAGTAAAAGTTCCTCGGAGAACATTTGTTGCTCGGAGCGTCTGAGTTGGTCGGGGAAGTTGAGTTCCTCGGAGTCAAGTTGTTGTCCAAAATGTTCGCGAGTGCTATGAGGATTTGACACGTGTCCTCACATAATTGGTCCACGTCAGCAGACTAAATTTGGTATCAACATAAATCACCATTGAAAAAGCTTGAGTTAGGAGGTCCATAAGTTCTTTTGATTCATGCTCTTTCTGGGTTTTTACCCTTTTCATTATCTTTATGTTGTTATTGCAACTGGCAAGAGATGTCTTCCAATCCACCATCAAATGGCGGTTCTAGTCTACCACCTCAGAAATGAACGATGTGGCAGCGGCGATGAGGTCACTTGTTGTATGTCAACAGCAGATGCAACACCAGTTTTTGGCCTTCATTCAAGACGTTATGAGATGTATCCCAGAGGATCCTACCGTCAATCTCATTACTCCGGTCGCCAAAGAGGCTATGTAACCAGCAGTAGGGGGACCACCCACAACTCCTACCAAAGAAGTCCAACATAACCTCAAGCGAAGAGAGATTGTTGGCCCATGTCGCCTCCGTATCAAAAAAGAGGTTCAAGGATGTCCAGAAGACTTAGCGTGTGAAGAGGAGGACTGTTGGGAGAGGTAAGAGATATCAGATACCTCATATTGTCTAGGCACCACCTCAGCTCTAACTTATCAAGGGAATAGTGTTCAGCACACCCGTAAAGTTGTCAAAAAGGTAGCATGCTAGCAAGACGGAGTAGGGGATCAAATTTAGCCGTCTCGACCCAAGCGGAGGTTGTAGCTAAGACATTATTGTAATACCTCAGATTTCTACAGAGTTAGAATTTAATTAATTTGGGTCATTTTGAGTTACAAGTGTGACGTAATTTAGTTGAATTAAATAATTAGATATTAATCGGCTGAGATAATGATTAATATTATGGAATAAAGTTACTAACGAATAATAAATAATTTACGATAATTATTATACGTCGTAACTAGTGATATTAACGTAACTAGTTCATATCTTAACAGGGAGTCGTGTGTAGACTATTTGAGGTCGAGATGGAAAATTATTGTAGAGTGACTTGGATGGTAATTTTGAGGTCACGATTGATTTAGAAAGGGTTGAGATAGTCAGAATAGTATACCCGTGTAACAACCCAGGCTTTTGGGCGACTATTTTATATCATTTTGCCTGATGGGCTAATTTTATAAAATAAGGAAGTTGGAGTAAATATTATTTCCCGTGATATTAAGGGATAATATTTACTTTATTTTGTCTATTTACCGTTATGAGAAGGTAAATAGCATTATATTGTGTTTTATTGCGTCGTTATATGTAAAACGACGGTTATGACTCATATATAGATTGGTGTATAATTAATGAAATAAAATAAATTTGAAACATAAAAAAATAGTTCACGTTATTCTGAATGCCAAAATAGGGGGTGCGGTTATTTTTAGAATAGTCGAGATAGTCGAAATAAGTGCCAAGTTGTATTTTTGAGTTTCGGGCACTTTTGACGCGTTATGACTCAATTAAGTGGTTACGAGTCATTCTAATGGTGTATTAGCAATTAAAAGAGGGGAATTAAGTTTTAAGACCCGTATAAGTCTCCCAACCCTTTTATTTTCTCAATCTTGTGTTAGAAGCCAAGAGAGAGAGAGAGGAGAGAGAGCTTGGGAGAAATGGGAGAAAGAGAGAGAAATAAGATTTGAGGCCAAGATTCGTTGCTACCGGAAGAGAATCCGAGACTACAAATCCGAGGCAAGTTTCTTACTTGCTAGATATTGATTTAATGTGATAAATTGCATGTATAGTTATATTTTGGAGATTTAAACCATTTTTGGAATTTGTAGGTTTTTAGGGATTTAACCCTTAATCATGTATTTTTATTGGATTTGAGTTGAGAAAATTAGTTAGATGATGTGTAGGGATGATTGAGTAGAAATTATTGTTGTTGATGTTGATGAAAATGGAGAATTTTAGGGTTTTATAATTTTAGGGTTCGTCAACCCGTAACCCAAATTGGGCAAAACTGTAGGGCCGAATCGATTCGGCCTTAGGGCGAATCGATTCGGATAAGGGGAAGGTTACAGGTCTGGGCAAACCGAATCGATTCGGGTTGGGGACGAATCGATTCGGCTAAGACAGGAAGTTGGTTTTACTCACCGAATCGATTCGCTTTTTGGGCGAATCGATTCGCTTTTTGGGCGGATCGATTCGCAACCAGGGGCGAATCGATTCAGCTGCCCTGTTTTTGTGAGATTTTTCCTAGTTTGATTTTAGCCCTTTTCTTTTTGGTTCAAGGATTAGGAACATTCCTTTGGGAAGTAATGGGGGGTCCTAGAGGGTTGTTTTGGGTAGACAAATGTCCTAGGTTAACATGGGATAATTGGGCTTACCCCGAGGGCTAGTTTATTTAGGTTAATATCCGAATGATGTAGGAAGTTAACCTAAAATTAATGGAGGATATAATGTTAATGTGGAGACTTTTGGGAGTTCATTACAGAGGGAGACTCACTTTGATGACTTAGGATATTGTGTTGAACTCTTGGAGACTAGTTAGAGAATAATGGCACTTCGGGTCTTAGGTCATTAATAAAATATGACACTAAGAATAAGAAATGCATATTATAACATGTGGTACTAAATGAATAAGTACAAATGAATGGTTTTGAGAATGTAAAAGTGAATGATTTCAAAATGGAAAAATGAATTTCATAAATGTTAAATTGATGATTACACACCTCTCTAAATCTCTATCATAGGGTAAGTTGCGCGCGTGTGGTGAAGCCCCCTGGCTAGTGAATGCAGGGTGGATATATCTGATTCGTATCGAATATTGCATATTTTCACCCGTTATCTTTATGCATTCTAGCACTTTTACGATCCTAAATGCTTATAATTATGCTCATAACCAGACAACCTTGGATTTGGATATATACATGCTTTGCAGGGGTTATTTATGCTTTTGTAGGTATTGAAACGCTAAAAGTGAGGTTCGGTTGCATTTCGGAGAAGTTCCGTCGTCGAATGCTACTTCAAGGGCAATTTGGTCTTTTCAAACTCACTATTTTTTATGGAATGAAGTTACCAACATGTAGATCATCAAATTATCTTTCCGTGTCCGCTGACCGTGCATCATTCTGACTCCGTATGTGGAAGTTATGGCCTTTTCCGGAAGGTTTCGGTATTTTCTTCTACTTCAAGGGAATTTGGGTAATTTCATACTGCATAATTTGGAGGGTTTCAAAACAGAATCATGTAGAGAATTGAATTAGCTTCGCGTCGGTTCCGACCACGCCTCATTTCGATTCTGTATGAGGGAGTTATGGTCGTTTCCGTGCAACGCGTCAAAATTGGTTCAAAGTGGAAAAGTGGGTTGTCTCCAGCCCAAGGAAAATTCCAAAAGTGCGGTCGACCGGTCCCATCAGATATGGACGAAAATTGGCTTATTTTGGGTTTTTTGGCTTGGTTTTGTAATAGAATGTTTGGGGCTTTTCTAAGAAGATATATCTTTCATTTTTAGGTTAGGGTTAGGGTTTTGAGAGCTCATTTTCTCTCTCATTTGGGTTTGCCTCATTTGTGGATTGTAAGTGCACTATTCATCATCCTGTCCATTTATATAGTTGTATTTCTTGATTTCTTGCTTTGATAACTAGTTTCCTTCCTTTCAAATTAGTTTATTGTTGTTATTTATTGCTTTAATTAGTTTAGTTGTTGTTTAAAGTAGTTTAATCCATGTATTGCCAGTAGATAACGGGTTGAGATTGTGTTTCCTCCATTGATGGGCGTTGAACTCCGAAAATTAGGTTTTGTGTAAAGGGTTTTGAGAGCTCGTTTTCTCTCTCATTTGGGTTTGCCTCATTTGTGGATTGTAAGTGCACTATTCATCCTCCTCTCCATTTATATAGTTGTATTTCTTGATTTCTTGCTTTGATAACTAGTTTCCTTGCTTTCAAATTAGTTTATTGTTGTTATTTGTTTCTTTAATTAGTTTAGTTGTTGTTTAAAGTAGTTTAATCCATGTATTGTCAGTAGATAACGGGTTGGGATTGCGTTTCCGCCATTGATGGGCGTTGAACTCAGAAAATTAGGTTTTGTATAAAATTGCATTTAATTGAAACCTCGCGTATTAAAGTCGGATTATTATGCGTTTAACTTTCTTTGTCACGCAATGTTAGTGTTTATAGCGGTAATCCGAATTTAAGATGCGTGTGACCATTTTCTGTTAAATGTTTAATCTCGCAACTTTGGGTTAAATTCCTTATTGTGTGATGTTTATACTTAATTGAAAATGCTCGATTAAATGTTTTCGAACCGAAATTCTAATTATTAGTTGTTTAGCCCATGGTGGGGACACGATCCCGACTCTCGTTTTATTAATTCTAGTTTAGACTTAACTTCTTAATTTTTCCCTTTTCGTTATTTCTAACCTATCACCTTTTACACTTTTATTTTAGGAGTATTAAATCCTATAAATTCTAGCAACTCATCTCTGTGGATTTTCGATACCTGACTTACCGCTATACTTGTATCGCAAGTGCAGTCGTAATTTAGGTTTTTGTATTAATGCGGTGAAACGAATTCAACGATTAGCGTTTTGACGCGACGCTACTTTTCACCCTTAATCAAAATGGCGCCATTGTCGGGGATGAGTTTGATTTAGACTTTATTTGATTTAGTATTTCATAGTATTTTCTTTCTATTTGTATTATTTGCTAATATTTTGTAGGACTTCCACATTTGAGCACTTAGAAACGCTTTAATTTCCCGCGCGCACTTACTTTGTGGAATTCGTCATTTCGGGCCATTTTTTGTGTAAGCATGTCTTATTCCAATTCTTTCGGTAATCATTGTTATAATTCTCAAAATTCTCACAAGCCTATGACTTTCGGTCAATACTTAGAATCCCAAAAATTTGCAAATTCACATATTACTTTGGGCGAGTATAACCAAAGTCAAAATTTTGGTTATTGGAATTTCGATGATGATGATAATGATTTTGGGCCTTTACCTCCTTATAATAGGAATTTTGAAACGAATTCGAATAGTTTTCAAAATTCCTATGATAATGAGTATTTGTTTAAGTCCGATGGTAATTTTCAAAGTTTCCATTTTCATGGATCCGCACCTCGACCTATGACATTCGGTGAGGGTTTGCGTATGTATGAAAATGAAAAAATTGAAAATCGTTATCGGGAAGAAAATCATCTTTGGGAACATGAATTGGAGTTATTATTTGAGTCCGACGATTATTTTGCTTCCGATACTTTCGAAGTCGAGGAATGTTTTGAACCAAATGAGGTACTTGTGCCCACTTTAGAGCAAACCATTCTAGGCTTTGCCCATCTCGTAATAGATATTGAAAGTGAGGATGAAAATGACGTAATATCTATTTGCAATGAAATGATTTCTTCTTTGGCCCCCAAAGAAGAACATTTCATTGAAAATGATATTATTTCCTTCGAAACTCAATCTTCATGCGATGATGATTCATCTCATGAGTTTGAATTTCTTTCATCCCCATTTTCATTCTCTGTTATCACACCGTCACAAGTACCCGATGATTCAGTTTCAAACTTTAATGTTTTAAACCTTTTCGCCGATGAGGAGTACTTGCTCGAGTCGCCTTCCACGATCGCAACTTTGCCTTAGTGTGCGCCACCTCCTATTCCAACTTCAAAATCTTTGGGAGGATTTTCGGCTTTTCTCGGTCCCCACTTGTTTTTGTCACCCGTTCAATCCAAATCCCCCATCGTCCCACCAAAATTTTTAATTGGTGATGGTTCATTTCTTCCGCCTTACACATGCCTTCCGTTGTTAAAACGGATTCCATATTTTTTGGCGGGCATGCTGGTATGTGAGGGTACACCGATTATCCTCCAAAGTCAAATCATTTTTATGGTGGACCCTCACCTATTTAGACTTCTAGTGTACAGTTAGTGTGGAGTCTAAATAGTAGGTTGTATATAGTTAGCTTTTTACTCTTTCTTTATTTTTAATTTAGTCTAGTGTACTTAGTTAACTTTTTGTTATTTGTTTTTGCTATGCTCGGTACTAACTTGTTTTGTAGATTCTTTGGACTTGTTCTTATGGGGATCGCTCCACTTTTGGGTAATATCGCTATTTTCCTCTATTTGACTTGGTTCTTAATTTACATTGAGGACAATGTCAAGTTTTAAGTTAGGGGGTGTGGGATATTCTATCCATTTATTATTTTAGTCCATGTTTTTGCTCACATGTTAGTTACTTAGTATGCTTTTCATAGAAAAATACAAAAATTTCAAAAAGATTTTCTTTCTTTTTTCTCCTTTTTGGGGCATTTTGCCTTTGTTTTCGATGATAAATTTTAATAATTGTCTGATCCAATAGACAGCCCAACGATGCATGTTCTCGATTTTAGAAGTTATTAGACTTTAGTCCTCCATTATTGATATTATGAATAACTTCATGAATCAAACTTTAATCCCGTGAGCACATGCATTTTCCTTGCTTTATTGATTTGGTTTAAGATTTTTATAACTCGATAATCTTTTGTTGCATTGTATATACATACACCGAGTAAGCTTCGTACCTTTAATCGTTTGTGAGTGTATACACTATTCTTTCCTCTTTGAAAATGTTGAATTCATCGGTAATCTCACTATCCTTTCATTTAACAGTTCATTAATTGAGTTCATACTTGAAATGTGTTACTTGATCATGATTTTCATATATTGTTTTGACCCGAGAATTGCGTAAACTTTTGGAAATGATCATAGGCCCTCTTTGTTATATCACCCATATTGACCTTGACCTCACCTTATATGTTTACCCTCGTCAATTCCTTTGGGCCTAAATATTAACCTTTCATTTCATAACCCAAATCCCATAACCAACTCTACCTTAGAGTTTTAAACCATACATACACCTTACATACCTTTGTTTGGTTTGTTACTTGGGATTGAATGATGTTGTTATGATGTTTCAATTTAGGCATATGAGAGTTTGAAAAGTAAAAAGAAAGAAAGTAGTGAAAAAAGAGAAAGCAAAAAAGCAAAACAAAACAAAAGAGAAACATGAGAAAAAGAAGAAAACAAAAGAAAGAGAAAGTTGTAAATGTTGTGTATATAGTTCAATAAGCTTTGATTACTCTCCCCGATGATATATTCGATGCCTTTTGGAACTTGTTTTCCAATTTTGATATCGCCCGCGTCGTCCTATTATCCCTAGTTTTCATTCCGAACACTTTGAACCCGTACATATATATCCTTCATTTCGTACCCTAGCCAAACCTACATTATAACCCTATACAAGTCCTATGTGATCTTAGGTTGATGTAATTTAAAAGTTGAAATAGTTTTGATAATCTGTAAAAATGCATTTCGCCTCCTTTAATGTGCGGTATCTTTCATTGAGATTACATTTTTCATTTTATATATAGCGTTCTTCTTTTGTGAAATGTGGGCGGCCTAGTTTCCATTTACATTTACTCTTTAGCCCGCATGTTCCGTGTGTTACCTCCCTGTTTCAAGTGAATTTCATTTGATGAGTGTAATACCCGTGAGGATTGAATATATGCTTGCTTTAATGTTTATCCAGTTTATATAAGTTTTTTGCCAAATCACACTTTGCATGTGCTCGCTCCCCTCCCACATTTTAAAGTTTCAATTCTATGAGGTGCATTCTATAATGTTAATGATTTGAACTTTTGTTTGAATTCATTCAATTTGGTAATAATGCGTATGAAATCCTTTTCGCCATTATTGGGCTTGTCGCGTGTTGGTTTGGGCTTATTTTGAGGAAACCATGTGATGTTTATGGGTACAATCCCTGAAAACCCTCACGAGACGACACTCGTCTACTAGGGTAACCTAGGGGTTTAACGGCTTATTGCATATGCTAAATGCAATCGTGTTCCCTACGAAAGTGGCAATTATATTTCGATAGGGGTGGAAATTTTTGACACGACACGATAACCCGACACGAATTCGACACGAAGTTAGTGGGTTAGGGTTGACGATTTCTTGACACGAACCCGAATATGACACGACCCGCCAACACGAATAATAAATGGGTTGGGTTAGTGTCAAACACGTATAACTCGAAAATGACACGAATAGACCCGTTTAACTCGTATTTTGTGGAGAATATATTAGATAATTTATATATCTTGATAGGCATTCTATAAAATTCATGGAGAATCAGATGATAAATTATTTATGTGTTGCAAGAAGTTGAAATTAATTAAATTTAAGTTATTCTAGGTCTGTGAGTGGTATGATTGGTTAAGAGAGAAGAAAAAAATTATTTTATATTTTACTTAATGGGTTATGCGGGTCAACCCGAACACGACACGATAATAAATAGGTCGGGTTATTGTTTGCTCATCTGACACAATTAGTTAAATGGGTCGGGTTAGGGTTGACTAATATTTAACACGAACCCGACATGACACGACCCGAACACGACACGACGCACACGAATTGCCACCCTTATATTTCGATGCATATATGCGTTTTTTATTTCCTTATGTGGACTAGTTTTGTTTGTTTCATCACTAGGGACTAGCAATGTTTAAGTTAGGGGGTGTGATTCGTATCGATTATTGCATATTTTCGCTCGTTATCTTTATGCATTCTAGCACTTTTACGGTCCTAAATGCCTATAATTATGCTCATAACCAGACAACCTTGGATTTGGATATATACATGCTTTGCAGGGGTTATTTGTGCTTTTGTAGGTATTGGAACGCTAAAAGTGAGGTTCGGTTGCATTTCAGAGAAGTTCCGTCATCGAATGCTACTTCAAGGGAAATTTGGTCTTTTCAAACTCACTATTTTTTATGGAATGAAGTTACCAACATGTAGATCATCAAATTATCTTTCCGTGGCCACTAACCGTACGTCATTCTGACTCCGTATGTGGAAGTTATGGCCTTTTCGGAAGGTTTCGATATTTTCTTCTACTTCAAGGGAATTTTGGTAATTTCATACTACATAATTTGGAGGGTTTCAAAATAGAATCATGTAGAGAATTGAATTAGCTTCGCGTCGGTTTCGACCACGCCTCATTTCGATTCCGTATGAGGGAGTTATGGTCGTTTCCGTGCAACGCGTCAAAATTGGTTCAAAGTGGAAAAGTGGGTTGTCTACAGCCCAAGGCAAATTCCAAAAGTGCGGTCGACCGGTACCAAAACAGAGGTCGATCGGTCCCATTAGATATGGACGAAAATTGGCTTATTTTGGGTTTTTTGGCTTGGTTTTGTTTGGGGTTTATTTTGGGGTATTAATAGAATGTTGTAGGCTTTTATTTGGGAAATATTATTCATTTTAGATAGTTGAGATTAGGTTTTTGAGAGATTCTCTCTCCTACATTTTCTTTCCTATTTTGGGTTTGTAATTTTACTATTCCTTCTTCTTCTCCATTAATGTAAGTTCCATTATTGTTCTTATGCTTTGTAACCTAGATTTCCATGCTTTCCATTTATTTCTTGCTTAGATAAATTGTAGTGTAATTGAATTAGGTGCTTTAATTATTGTTGTTTATCATGCTTTCTAGCTAATTTAAATTAGGTTGTGTCGGATTAAACTCACCTAGGGTTGATGTGTTGCTTTGCTTTGGTGATGGTGTTTACGGGTCTATTTCGAGTGTGTTGTCCTAGTTATTACACCTAGGGAATTTGACGGGGCATATCATGTATGTCCCGTGCTTACGACCTTGCGTGCGTAATTTTCGGGGTATTTGTTGACACCAAAATCGTATTAGGCTTTTATACAAATTTAGGGGCGTGACAACCCTTGATTTAATTAACTGTCGAAACGAGACGCATTTGTAATAACTCGTCGACCCATGTAACCATTTTATACTAATTAACTCGGGGTGAGGGATATTCGACGCAACCTATAGTTTTTACTCGCTTTCTTAATCTAGCTTTATTTTTCCCTCGCCCAGTTTAATCTTTCTCTTTATTACCTTTTCTTTTTAGTTAGAAAATTATCTTTTAAACTTTTATTGAGAAGTATTAAATCCATTAAATTCTAGCATCTCGTCTCTGTGGATTTTCGATGCCCGGACTTGGCCGCTATACTCCCTTTTTGAGTGTAGTCATAAGTTTAGGTTTTTGTATTGAGGAGGTGAAACGAAAACAACGATTAGCGTCTTGACACGCGCTACTTTTCACCCTTAATCAATATCCCTAGGCCATATGAGCGTTTATTGTATATTTTCTGGGCTGGTGAGGTAATTCTGGGTGTGGTTATGACTCTCCCGCAGGCATATGACCGCTTCCCGACGTTTCAATAGGATTCCAGGTTGTCTTGATGATAGGCCTTGGAAGATGATAGCCATTTAGGGGCGAGCACAGTGGGGAAACCCGAAAGGGCGATCTTAGAGAATGTTATATAATATGACATATAACTATTCTTAATAATGTGAAACATTATTGTTGTTAAAGCATTTATGATAATAATATGGCTTTAAATACATTTCCCGGATGGAAGAAGGGAAATGGGATAAACGAATTGGCTTCGGATACGTTTCCCAGATGGAAGAAGGGAAATGGAAGCATGTGATATGGAAAAGCGTTTTTATGTTAATAAAAATGGCTTTTAAATACATTTTCCAGATGGAAGAAGGAAAATGGGAAGATATGAAATGAAAGAAAAGCATTTTTATGTTAATAAAACTTGCTTTTAAATATGTATTTTTCCTAGATTTAAGAAAGGAAATAAAATTGATAAAGAAAGTTTTGAAGTGAAACTGATTTGGTAAACATTTGATAAAATGAATTGCCATAAATTTATTTCCTAAAGAAAATAGGAATTGTGCCTTTAGATAGTGAATGGATTTATTAATATCTCCTTGAGTAGTTGTAGATGAGACCTCCCATATAAATATGTATATATTAATTACGTGCTAAGGGTCTAATGTATCTCGATGATCAACCTTGCCTAGTAGTAGTGTATCGGGGGGGTTCCTTGTCTGGATTTCGCTTCGCGAGACATCCCACGCACAAATAGGGCATAATGTTGAAAATGGGTAGAAGTTAGCCCTTAGTACTTGGGTTATCTAGAGCATCATCATTGGTATTACGCTAGGTTGTGCTTTTAGAATGAGAGGTGAGAACCTTTATATTTATATTGCGAGAGAATTATGCACTTAACTGTCATGCATTTTAGTCACATGGTAATCATATCAAACCGGGCCCTGACCCGTATATGTTTCTTGTTGTGCATGCAACTCTTTGTCCGTTCAGGTGCTCTACCGCGAGGACACCCGTATTGACATTCCATTCTAGTTGTCATGGCGCTATAGCATATCGCGGATGTTGTAGGGTATTTGTTGTAGACGCTTATATTCTTTGTACTCTAGTTATGTTCAGTTCATTTATTCGGGCGTGTTGCCCAAACATTTCATTCATTTATTTATTACTATGATATTAAATTGTAATACTCAGTGTAACTTATTGTATTGGTCTGTTAACCGACAGCTTATTCGGTTATTATTTATTATATTGTCATTATTTTACTTGTTGATTTTTTATCTCCACCGTTTTTACAAATGGGATTGTCTAAGTGTTTTTCTTTTACTTGCAAATTTTTTAAATTGACAGTCCGTTTTCTAAAATGATTGGTGGTTATCTCATGCTATTATTTTAATCGACAGTGATGCTGAGAATGGACCATCTATGATTCCTGTGATTATTAGAGTATTGGGCTGGCCACCTATTATTTTAGTAGGCGGGTTGTCACAACCCGAGGATAGTAATTGGGTCCTGGGGTAATTTTAGTCATAACCGAGCTTACACGGGGGGTGTTTCGATCATTTGGGCTTGTCCCGTTAGCCTAATTTCGGGAATTTTGATTTAAAACCTAAGATTAGTTGATAATCACCCAAAAGTGTTAAAATAATATCCCAAATATACGGTTTTTAATTGCTAATTCTCGATAAAATGGGTCTTATGCATGTATATGTTTATTTTGTAGGTCAAATGTCATTTGCGGGTTCAAACTCTTCAATGAAAGGAAAATACGACATTCATGTGGTTAAATGAGGATAAACTTAATCTTCATTCCTATTACCCTGTCCCCAAACCCGAACATAGCATAAACTGAGTCCAGACATGTCCCGAGCCTGGTGTGTGTTTAGTTTGTACCTTTTAGATTTTATTTTTTTTAGATTTTTATTTGAGTTTTTAATTTTTAGGATTTATTTTAGATTTTGTTTAGAATTTTGTATACATTTTTAGGATTTATTTGTGTCGGCTATTTTTAATATTTTTTTTTATTAAGACGTAAGTTTTATTTTTATTTGATCTTTATTTTTATATGTAATTTTAATTTTTATTAGGATAGATTTATTTTGGTCTTTTATTAGGAATTTAATTTTTTTAGTTTCACAAGGTTTTATATTTTCTCTAGTTTTATTTTATTATGATTTTAATTTTTAATTTTAATAAATTTTAATTTTTAATTTTAATAAATTTTAATTTTTAATTTTTAATTTTAATAGATTTTAATTTTTTTAGTTTTGTTTATTTAATTTTTTATTTTTTTAGTTAGATAGTTTATTTTTAGATTGGGTACAAATCCTAACACTCACACACACACACACACACACACCTACTAACGATCCTACATCTCTTACACACCCTAACACCTCCCTAACCTAAACCCACATCCCATGTGCTTCACCTACACCATAACACACCCTCATCCACTATTCATCTTCTTCCCTACACCACCCACTTCTCTCTCTTCCCACCATAACCAAAATCACAACCAACCTTTTACCCCTCAATCCACACCTTACCACGGCCATACCTACCGGAATTGTTTCAACCAACCCGTGTCCAATATCCACTACAAATTTGGACACGCGCCCCACAACCCTAAAATCCACCTGCCTTATCCCTTAACTCGTCCTTAACCCATCGTGATCCTCAACCTGCTAACTCTAACCAAAATCGACCCCATAACCTCCCAACTCGCGAACCTAAATCCCACTCACCTACTTAGCATGCACCCACGAGCTCAGCTCTTGCCAAACTCGGATACACCCCTAACTCTATACCCGGAACCCCATATCCGAATCCCATAAACCAACCCTAACCTGAAATCAAAGACCCATTTATCCCATTACCCCTTTCCCGATTTCCCATATCTTCCATATCCCAAACCAAAAATAGAGCCAAAATAAAATAGCCCCATGTGTTTAAAATGCCACTTGTTACCTTTCACCCAAAATACTCTGTAAACCCCATTTTCTATAAATACCCCTTATCCCCTCTTCACTTGTCCAATACCCCTCACTACCTAATTTTCCCTCAACACCTCACACCCCATGCACACATATGCTTGCATCTTTCTAAACTACCCCTAAACAATCCACTTACCACATGCACCTTTTAAAACCCCAATATACCCTCACCCTTATAATACCAAATACCCTCTTTAGCTCACATAATTTCCTATTCCTATTTTTTCCCTATCCACTTTATCTCCTATAATATCAAAGGAAGGCCCATTTTAAGAAGGAGGAGACAAAACCTTAAGTAGAGAGGAGATTCAAGAAGAGATTAGAGAGAGAAAAACACCATGTAAATAGTTTTTATTTTTTATTTTTTTAGAGATTAGTGAGAAATCAAAGTGTATTGAGAGATTCAATTGAGTGTATGTATTGAACTAAAAATATTTAGACGTTTATATTGAATGGCGATTACTCAAGTTCAATGAAGATTTAGAGTTCAATTTTCCAAATTAAGGAGACTTGTTTGAAGATTTGTTCTCTTATCTCTACTATTTCATTTAATACCTTTGATTGCTTGATTATTGTATTTTATCATTATATCAGGCTAGAAAATCCTTTAAAAGGGTGGGGTGATTCCATTATTTGATGTTAATACCATTTTAATTAGTTTATTTACATCAAATATTCATTTGATAATTAACTTTGCACTCTTACTTTTGATTTACGCATCGAGAGAGGGTAAATAATTTTCGAGAGGAAATCAAGATTCTAGTCTTAGGTTGTTTTTATTTTTTCATATGAATCTGAATTCCGAATCTGAAATCTGAAGACTGAATCTCAAGTCTGAAGTCTGAAATCTGAATCTGAAAAATATATTTGGTTTTATGTCTGAATGTACCTTTGAATGAATGTATTTAGACTCATTCAGACTTCAGATGTAATTCTACCTCTTAATCATTAAGAGCCAAATATAGTTGTTAGCCTCTTAATCATTTAAAAAAAAACACTTTTTGGTACCTCTTAAGTCTGAATGGTTCAGATTCAGACTTAAGAGGTAAAAACAAATGACACCTTAGTTTCCATTTTAGAATCAAACTAGAGATAGGTTTTTCTAAAATGTGAAATTACTTCTTTGAATTTCAACTCTAAGCTTATTTCTATGAATTAAACTGATTTAGTAAATTGATCCTAGCGGGTGGTTTGTTAAATAATATTTATATACACTTTTCAAGAGTTTTAGGAGTGTTAAATTTAATTTTCTAAAAGGTTATTATTAAAATTACATTTCCAATGAGAGTTGATTTATTTTGATACTAACTTGGGACAATTAATTTGAATGAATTAATTAATAATATTAACTAGAATATATGGCGTAATCCCATCCCTTGTTAGTTCTCACTTTGATTTCCTCATTCATCTCATATTTTACATTTTTATTCAGTTGAATTTCACTTATTTTTTGCCACACTTTTTAGCTAGTCTTTATATCTTTAATTTAGTTTAGTTATTTCACCCATTGAACATTGTCTTAATATTAAAAAAATCGTAAAAAAATAGAAAAAAAAGTATAAAAAAAAATTTAAAAAATGAATTGATGACTTTTCTCCTGTTTCACTCCTTAGATTTGAATTGATACTCTTGCTTACCTCTATACGAGTTTGTTTGTTATATTTTTGTAGGTAATTGAAGGTTTTGATTCGAGTTGGATTTTCCTACAACGACACTACACAAAAAGTTTCTCATCATTAGTCATTTGGGGCAGCAGCTTAACATATCTCAAACCCTTAGAAACAAAGGAAAAGAGAGAAGAAGCCATTAAAGAGAAAGAAAAGAGGATTCTTAGAGGTTCCAACACTAATTCTCACCACCGACGTGCCAGAATCGTAATTGGATCAAGGAGAGATTAGCTCTATCATCATATCAACGAAATTATACCTGCAATTATAAGACATGTGTTTATCTTGCTTGTTTTTGAAGAAGTTATAATACCCATGTAGTGTAGGATTTTTAATTTCATGATTTCAATTATGTTCTTGGGATTTAGATGAAGAAAACTCATGATTCAGTGTAGGATTGCATGTAGAATGAATCCTTATGCGAAGATAAAATGAAATTAGAATATATGTTATGATTAATATGGAATATTTATGGGTTCTTGGTTGAAGAACATGAATCTTGAATGACATAGGGTTTAATTGATGAACATAAGATGTCAATCTGCTAGAATTTTTAATGTGACTTTAAACGTATTAATTTTAATTGTACTTAGAATTGGAGTGTGATCCATAGATGTTTGGAAATGTTTATGTATTAGCTTTCCAATGTGCTTCGAATCAGGTTAGTTGGAGTTCTATAGAGGAAGTAATTGACATTTTACTACAGTGTGTCTAATCTGTCAGCATAGTAATCTGCAAGAATTTTTTATGTTACTTTAAACTAGGGCTGTATTTTTTTTCCGAACTTTCCGATTTTTCCGATTTCCGATCCAATTTTTTCCGAATTTGGAATGAAATTTTAGTTTTCCGATTTTCCGATTTCCGATTTTTCCGAAAAAATCGGATCGGAAATCGGAAATAATTCTGAATTTCCGATTTTCCGATTTTTCAGATCCGATTTTTCCGAAACTATGCTGATCCGATTTTTCCGAATTATTTCCGATTTTTTTGGAATTATTTTTCGATTTTCGATTTCCGATTTCTTTTCCGATTTTTTGAAAGTTTCCCATATCCCACATCGGTTGGGAGAGGGAGAGGGCTCCAAAATATGCTCTATAAAAGGAGAGTATCCTCCTAACTTCTACACAAATGAAAAGTGAGCCAAATCCTCATGTGTTTACATGTTGGGTTAAGCCATTTTCATTGTTTCTTTAAAATGAGAATTTCGAGTAATCGAAAATCCATAATTTATTTTTTTGAAATTTTGGAATTTCCGAAATTTCTGGATTTTTAATATATTTTGTGAATTTTCGATTTTTTCCGATTTTTGCCGATTTTCCAATTTTTCCGAATTCGGAATTTTTTTTAAGTTTTCGGAAAAATCGGATCGGAAATCGGAATAGTTATTTTATTTCCGAAAAAATCGGAATTTTTTCCGAATAGGCATTTTCCGATCCGATCCGGCCGAAACACAGCCCTACTTTAAACATATACCATTTTAATTGTGCTTAGAATTAGAGTGTGATCCATAGATGTCTGGAAGGTCTATGTCTTAGATTTCTATTGAGCTTTTAATGAGGTCAATTGGAGTTCTATAGAGGGAAAAATCAAAATTTTACTACAGGGTGTTTAATCTGCTAGAAAATTTACGAATCGATTCAGTTTCCTAGATTTTGGAATTTTTTCCCTTTTAAGCCCAGAACTTGTGAACAATTATCGGGGAACTTTTGGGACATCTTTAAAACATAATGAGGGATATTATGAGTTACAGTAGGCCTTGGTAGGATTGGGTCTTAGTCATAAATGAGAAGAATTAAGGCTAAGATTAATTGGGCATAAATTGTGAAATAATGGATTCGAGAGAATTATAATGGATCACGGTGACAATGAGTGAACCCATGATGTAGATGTGACACCCCGCTCAAAATAATAACGGGTGGCCAGCCCTATACTACATTAAATCGAGAATATCAGATGGCTCAGTCTCAAGATCAACTGACATAACAGTAACATATAAGGCTAACTTCCCGAAACTATTAAAAGCGGGATTTCAAAAATTAAAATAGAACATACAATAGACAACCAACCAACAATAAAGAACTAATAGAAACGGTAAAGTACACACAAGTACCATGGAAAAGAAAATGCCTCAATTAAAATGAAACGAGTACACAAAAAGAAAAGAAATAAACCCGAATAAGCTGTCGGGTTACAGACAGTACAATAATAAAAATAAATAAAATAAAAAGTATAAACATCTACAAATGACTCGTGGGTATAAACCCAATATACAACATGAGTCCTATCTATATGTATAAAGAGATAGGAAGCGAATACAATCTAAATCGCGCAATAGTGTGCACCTGTTACGGCTCCCAAGACTCTGGATAGGAGAAGCATCCGGCATCCATACGGTAGGACACCTGTAGTAATATATATATATATATATATATATATATATATATATATATATATATTTTTTTTTTTATTTTTTTTTTATCAAAGAGGGACGGTACCCCCACCCATATTATTTATGTCATAGAGGAGAAAAAGCCTCTCCGTAGCTTACAAACCCAAACACAAAACTTAATTCTAGAGGATGGGTCCATTACTCTAGAATGAGAGAATATAAACTTGGGGATTTATAAACTATCCCCATTACAAGGAGAGAATACTTAATCAACATGAGAGAGCTAAAGAATATTTAAATTTGGGGATTTATCACATCCCCATTACATTTTCTTTATGATAGTTCTAATATTTGGTAGTTTTTGTCTATCCATATTGAGATGTCCCTTAGCCAATGTCGGAAGAGAGTTGAAATTCCAAAAATATTCATCCTTGTGAGATATTGAAGCTCTTGAAGCTAAGTAATCAGCTACTGCGTTGTTTTCCCTCCAAGTGTGAATGATTTTGAAGTTCGTTGGATAATTGATATTATCAAATATTTCTTGTGACGTCCAAGGAGGTTTAGCTATCTTTAAAACAATGTCAACTAATGATTTACAATCAGATTCAACGCAAACATTAGAAATATTTAATGAAGTAATCAATTTTATCCCTTCGTGAAGGGCCATTGCCTCAGCATTAAAGGACGATTGAAAACCTATTGATTTAGAAAATGCGGCGATAAATTTACCTTGAGAATCCCTGATTACTCCACCAATACCACTTGAGCCAGGATTATTCTTGGAGGCACCATCAATATTAAGTTTAAAAGTGCCAATTGGGGGATTGCTCCAAATACACTTAATTAAGATAATCTTTTTCGGGAGAATCTTGATATTAAAAGTTTTGGCTATAAAATCATCTTTAGGTGGAATTTTATCGTAAAACTTGCAATATTCTAAAATATTTGATGCCAAGAAGATAACATTTTTGATAATTTTATTAGAGGAAGTTTGACAATTTTCAAAAAGGTTTTTATTCCTTGCTTTCCATATTTCCCAGAATATCACTTTAGGGAAAACCTTAAAGAGTAAAGTTTTATAGTCCCTTTTAGGACATTGAAACCACCAAGAGAAAAGGATAGTCCTGCAAGATGAAAAGTCAATGGACAAGCCAAACATAGATGCAAAAAAGTTCCACGCCTCAGTAGCAATAGGACATTCAATAAGGACATGGTGAGGGCTATCCTCATCATTCTTACAAAATCTACATAAAGAAGCTAGTCTCACACCAAGTTTTTGTATCTCTGACTCAAATGGGACAGAGTTGTTTAAGAGTTTCCAGGTATAGTTGGATAATTTCATGGGGCATTCTTTTATCCAATTTATTTTCCAAGATATAGATAAAGGCCTACTTTGTCTACAAATATTGTAAGCAGATTTAATGGTAAAATCACCATTAATAGAGGCTGTCCATATAGCCTTATCTTCGTTAATGTTTGAGTCAGATATGTCTTTAATGGAAGCAATCCTTTTAATAGAAGAAGAGACTTGATTAATATTTAGGCCATTTTTATATTTATTTCTGATAAATCTAGACCAAATGCCATCTTCAAATTTATATTTCCAATATAATTTCATGCTAGAAGCAGAAACAATATCTTCAATTTTCCTAAAACTAAGACCTCCCTCATCAAATGGGTAACATAGGTCATTCCATTTGGTCCATTGAAAAGGCTTCTCCTTTGAGGTGCCACCCCAATAGAATTTACTAAAAATGCTGTGTAATCTTTTAATAATGATTTTAGGAGGGTTTAAAACAGCAATAGTATAAACTGGGATAGATTGAAGAACAAATCTAATAAGGGCTGCTCTTCCAGCTTGAGAGATTAATTTAGAAGACCAAGTGTGAAGTATATAGGAGGAGAGAAATATAAACGGGTCAGAGCCCGATATGTAAAAAATGTTTAGCAAGTGTGTTAACCGTGCATAATAAATATCAATGCACTTATTTCATAATTAAGGCGGAATCGCACTCTCATGAAACCCCCATCTCGCCACTCATCTAAAGCGCACACCTATTCGCGTCCTGGAATCTTAATTAAGTTCCCCCACCCATAAGGACAACCTAAGTTACAATAGGCACGGCCTATACCCGTAAGACCTGCCATCCTAACATAATCCAAGGATCCTCCCCTTTCTAATTACCCTTAAATATATATACACATATATGCCATACTAGGCTTAATTAATTCTGATTATGACTAATCAGTTAATCATTTTATTACTTCACATATTAACATTTAGCTTCAAATTTAGAGTTTATTCTCTAAATAACATGCACAATTTAATAAGGACAAAACTTCTCTCTATTCTCGACATTGCACTGCGTATCGTGCGTGGGGCGTCTCGCAAAGCGAAATCCAAACAAGGAACCCTCCGATACACTACTCCTTGACAATATCGATCGTAGGGATCCATTATATCATACACATAAATCTACCACTACTAATTGGATTACTAAATAAGAGTAACCCCGATATCTCCAATAAATATCCTTGGGTTGATATAACCGAAATATTCCTTAAATGCGATACATCAACCCCCAACATACTAGTACACCATAAAATGAAAACGTATAAGATGATTTTCGACATATATGTATTTTCATTTCATAACATGGTGCTACAAATCAGGAAAACCATAAAAATGGTTCTTCAAAACATAATTGGATATACATTCAAATATATTAAATGAAGAAATTAGGAGTGATATATTGTTTGAAGTGGAGGATCATAGTTGCCGAAGGTGTGGTGGTTGGTGTTACGATTTTTGAAAGTTGGAAATCGTAGGTTGTAAGTATCTCTAGTTATTTGTTCTTGTAAAGGTTTCGAATGACTACTGTTATCAAGACGAATAATTTACATTCAGGATTCGCTTTAAAATGAATACGCGTATTTTTTATTGACAATCGAAATTTTAATTTAATTAAAATAATCAATTATGTTAAGAGAAATAGGACACAGATAGAATTTTAGAGAGAGGAAGAGTTGCTCATTAATTGATGTATCAATAATGGGGATGGGGGTCACCCTTTATTCATAATACAAGTTAGTAGAGCCTTAATAAGAGTCGACATCTACTTAAATAGGATAAATATAAATATTTATAACACTCCCCCTTGGATATACATCATTTCTACAATTCAATGTTTACTGTCTCATTAAAACCTTACTAAGAAAACCAATTGGGAAAAACCAAAGTGAAGACAAAAGAGTATAACTTTTGTGATTATTGAGTCAATGTTGGACATGGTTAATGTTCCTTTGTTAAAACCTTTATTAGGAAAATCGGTGGGACAAAGCCTATTAAAAGGAAAAATAGTATAGTGCACAAATGTCCCATATAACATATTCTTGTATCCTCCCCTGATAAGATGCTCTCCCTGATTGATATGTTCAATTTATTTGTTGGTGGAGTCGATGCATTCCAATCTCATGCACAAACTTTTGAAATGTTGCGTTTGATAGTGACTTTGTAAGAACGAATTTGCATGACTTCAATATCATTTATCTTTTAAAGCTTATAAGCGAAAAAAACTTTGGTGAAATATGCTTAGTTCTGTATCCTTTGAGGAATCCTTCTTTAATTTATGCTATACATGTTACATTATCTTCATAGACGATACTTGGAACATCTGTAATGGTAGAAAATTGACAATATGTTGAATTAAAGATCTCATCCATATACATTCACGACTAGTTTCATGAAGAACTAAAATTTGAAAGTGGTTAGAAGAAGTAGGTGTTAACGAAAATGTTATTTATCCCTAATTAATTAAATAAGTTTAATTAATGTACATTTCAGTTTAATTTAATATATTGATTTTGATGATTCCAAACATATCTTTATTAAGTTATTCTATAGATATTTCTTATTGTATAACATTTATAATATAATTTTGTTTATATACCATTATATACATATATTTATTATATAATATAATATTTGTATTATGTCATATTGCCTTGATTACATATTTATTCTGACTCAGTTATATGTGTTCATGTTCTCGACTCAACATGCCTCGACTCTACTCAATGACATATCCGAGTAAAGGTATTCACATGTGGATGCACATTTGCACTTGATACTTTAGGCACTCATGCATACTTGATTGTTTGATATTATTTGAGTGTTTGCCTATATATTTTCTAAAAGTGAAATAAGATTTTTTTTTTGCTAAAAATAGTTTTTACGATAAAATTGGTACAAGACTTGTTTAAAATGAATTTTTTATTCTAAAAATAATTTTTGACATTTTTTTGATAAAAATATTTTTTAATTTGAAAAATATTTTTTCGAAAATTACATTACCGGTTTTGCTACTGTACACTGTTTTTGTCCTTAGTTGATTTGACCAAGATATGTCATTAACTATTCGTTTAGATTTCATCCTTTTATGAGAGAACCCTAATGGGTTATACCTTTTAGCCTTTGGTTGTTAACTGTCGCACATACATACATTTATTTGATTATATTCCCATTGTTTTATCTTTGAAACAAGGTAAACTAGTTGCTGTCTTTTCCCATCAGCTATGCTCTTAAGTATTAGGCCACGCGTCAAATCAAAGTTATGATAAGTTAATTAGGCTACCTTGAACAGTATAAGATCTTTAAGATCTTGAGCCATGCGTCATTTCCAATTCAGTGCAGACTTGTTTTTAATTTATATAATATATCAATATCAATTTTTTTTGTCCTTGACTGGTTTGATTTCGTCCTAGACCTGCTACATGTGTTCACACTGATATTACGATCTCTTAAGATATAACCGTACACTACCATGGCAGTGGTAATTAGAATCTATAAAGATACCTAGTCACTCCCATGTAGTACTATTTTTTTATTATATGGGGTCTCGCACATGTCACACTTTTAACATTTTATAATATATGTGTTGCATTATGTAACACCCCGAAATTTTGAGAATTTAGTATTTAATTATTTTTGGGAGATATAAAAATATTTAAATTGGAAAAACTTAAATTTATGATTTGGAGAATTATTTGAGTGGGAAAATTAGTACATTTAGCGACTTTAAGTTTAATTGTTAAAAATTTTGTGTGTCGCATTTTGAGGTCAATATTGGAAAATGTTGTAAAGTATTTCGGATGACAATTCTGAGTGCGCGGTTGAGTTCGAATGGGTCAAGATAGTTAAAAAAGAGTACCCGGAGTTAGTAATCGGGTCTTGGGGCATTTTTGGGCATAGTCGGGCGCACACGGGGGGATTTGGGCCATTTTAATTAGGCCAATGTGACCAAAAACGGGATTAGAGGTTTTAAACCTAAAAGAGAGAGTGTTGAATGGTAGTTAACACAATTCTAAACTTAGGGTTTTGAGAGAGAAACAGAGGAAGCTAATCAAGAGCCAATTGGGGATCTTTTGGAATAAAAATTAAGGGACAAAGTGAGTGTTCGTCGTCAACCATCCTATGCACCAACGGATCAGACTCTACGAACAATAAGAGGCAAGTGGTTAACTGTTGTGATACCTAAATTGTGATAATCAATTCATAGTATGTGTATCAAAAATCTGTTTTGGTTATGGGTTAAATAGTTAAAAGGGGGTTTTTCGGAATTGCGTAGTATATGTAGGTTTGAGACTAAATTAATGGTGAATATGGATATGGGACTGCTGGAATCAATTGTAGGATTCTAATTAGTGGGTATTGCTGACAAGTTTCGAATCAGTATGAAGAATTTATATCTCCAAAGAATAAACCCGGGTGAAACCCAATTCGAAAAAAGTTTGGGATTTTGCTGAATCGATAAATAATTTAGGTCTTCTCGGAAGATTAGAACATCTCTCTATGTAAATGAAATGTTGGTTGTGATTAGGTAAGGGTTTGGTAAGAAACTAAAAGCTTAAGGGTTCATCCATGGCCGAAAGGAGGTCGGAGAAGGAGCAAACATGTTCAATCAATCGATCGATGGCAGGGATCGATCGATCGATGATCCCAGATTTCTGGCAGGTTCGCCAGCTTTATATATAAAAGGGAAATTAATTTAAGATTTTTTCCATAAATTTTATTTAGTGATAAATGCATATGTAGCACATATTCCTTAGCAATTATAAGGGGGTATAATTGGGTTTAGAGGGGTGATAATTGTATGTCACGAGATGAATAAATTTCGGGAAATAATTCGTAAGTATTGATTTTGGGTCGAGGGAAAATATTCAGGCATTGTAGTTGAGTGGCACTACAATATTAAAAGAATTGAGGTGTAATTAATTAATTATGGGGCGAAATATAGAATCGGGTATTAACGATGGTACGGGTCAAGTGAGCGAGTCTGGGTATATTAGTTGGGCGACACCAAGTAGTAAATTAATTGATGTGTAAATTAATTAAATTAGAGTCGGACTGTAGACTCAGAAAGATAATAAAATTAGTTAAGGAGTAAATTAATTAATTTGAGTCGGAGCATAGACTCGGAATATACAGGCTAGTGTTACGGGTTTTAGTACACGGTAAAGCCGGGTTTATATCATATATACGGTGTGGTGATAGTATATATATATGTATGTATATTGTGTGTGCTATTAAATATCAGTGACTAGATATTTATTTAAGTTATATACTCTAGTGCTATCAAGGGAGTGTAATACCCCGTAATTTTATTGATTTTTATTTAATGGATTAATTAAATGAAATGAGAATTAATTGGAAATTAATCCGGATTTAAATACTAGCGAGACGTGAGTTGGTATTTAATTATGATGATAATGTTAAATATTACTGAGTATATATGGTAATATATGAGTATTGAAAGTATTAAAATTGTCAAGAGTTATAAATACGACAATTTGGAAAACTAAGTTGGGACGCGCGTGTCAGTCGCGTCAAAAATCAATTTAATTAGATTTAAAAAGTAAATTATATTTTTATCAATCGTATGTTCATTTTCAGTGCGCTAACGTGTTTGGAAGGATCGAGATAGTCAGAAAACACTAGCCAGGGATTTAGTTTGGGTCTCGGGGAATTTTTAGGCCAAACCGGCAACCCGGAAGGGTATTTTGGTAATTTTAAAAATTAAGGAATTAAGACCCACGAATTTTAGAGTTTATTTATATATTATTAGAAAAGCCATTAGGGCCATTATCAGCCAAAAACAAGAGAGTGGGCTACGTGAGTTAGAGAGAGGTTGCAAAAGGGTTTCCAAACCAAAAACACCACCCACCACCACCATTTTGGACGGAATTGTGACCGAAAAGAAGAGAGAACCAGCCCTTAAACACCAGCAACGAATCGGAACATCAAACTTAAGGCAAGTGATTTGGTTTCATTAGTTCAATGAATATTTCCTCCATGCTTAGTGTAGAAATTAATGGTTGTCTTGAAAGATTTGATGAAAACCCAATGAATTTGATGTACAACTCTAAACTTTGGTTAGAAATTATATGTAGATCTATTCTGGACGAATTCAGTACCCCAAATATAACTTTTGATGATTTAAAAATGAATTAAAGAGGATATTTATCATTGTTCTTGAAGAAAATAGAAAACTAGGGTTTTTATTGAAGTTTTGATCCATATAAGGCCAATGATTGATGATTAAAAGGTTTTGGAACGTTAACAATGATGTATTTTGGTTGTATGATGATCCTATAACGTTAGATTAGATTTTCATATCTTGTAATGAAGTTTCGGAATAAATTTTGGATTGAAAAACGAATCAGGCCGTAGCCTATCTGGTGCGTTCGATCGATCGATGCTCCCAGGTCGATCGCACTACACCAAATCTGCCTAATTGTCAAGGTCAATGATCGTGACAATTCGGGGAGAGAAATTTTTTTTTGTCACGGACGAGTCACGGTCATTGACCGTGACAAGTTCGTTAGAATTATCACGGTCGTGTCACGGTCCATGACCGTAATAAGTTTAGTCACGATTATTAATCGTGATAAATCCTTGACCCTTTTTAAAAAATTATCACGGTCATTGACCGTGACAAGTCCGTGACAATAATCCTTTGGCAAGGACTTGTCACGGTCAATGACCGTGACAATTCTGGGCAGAATTTAAAAAAAAATTGCTGGGCAGTATGGCCACTGCCACTGCCCAGCAGTATATTTGTACCTGTTATAGCAACGTTGTATCTGTTCAAACATCATATATCCAAATAAACTAAAGATAATTCAAATATATATTCAAAATAGAAACAATATACATGACGATATAATCCAAATATAATTCAAGTGTACCAACTTAAAAATAATGTTACTACATGTCTGGGGTAAATGTGAGGAGGTGAGTAGGCCACACAATATACGAATTGACACACCCACTAATATACATCGTGCCGCATTGTTCGCGCAACCACAATAGGGAGTTATCCTTCCCGGGTATCACATGCGTGACGAGCACTTTGTACTCGATCTCTTGAAGCGCACGTCCATGAACTATTCCACCCTGGACGATATTCGGGTCACTCAACCCCGCCCTATCCGCTGTCCATCAAATACGTCCAATATGAACACGCTCGGCCAACCAAGTGTCGACATCGGTCTGGAGAAGGGAGCCAAATAAGTAAGTGGATCATCGAAGTACGCACGTATCGGTGATGAGGTCCACATCCTCGTCATCCTGCGCCTCGTCCTCCCGCACCTCGTCCTTCTCCGCCTTCTCCTTCCCTTTACCCTTACGGTCTCCGCCCAACGTACGCTTCATGAATGAGTACATATCTTGGACCGTTGCCTCCAAACGGGACAGCTTCGCGTAATGTGAATCCACCGTTCGAGCCAACCCGGTGTCACTCGTCTCCAATCTGATGATCCTAGATTTGGCCACTCGCGAGCTCATCCCCCTTGTCCTCCCCTTGCAATCAGAGCCAAGCACTTGGCTGAGTGCGTCTGTGGACAAAGACGCCTTGTCGGCATCAGACTGCGACTCATGCACTTCCTTAAGCTTTGCCTGAACGACAAAAAGCACATGATTAGTAAAATAAGTAAACTAAAAAATTATAACGTAATTAATAAAAATTAAACTGTCGGATTACTTACAATCGTGGTCGCGACGCTTGGGGACACCTCCTTGTCCTTACCCTTCTTCGTCCGAAGAGCCACATAAGTATCGAGCCTATGTGGCTTAACCCCAGGGCCACTCCCTACCCCCTGATATAAAATAAAGTAAAATTAGTATCGGCCCCGCAAAGTAAAATAATGAAGAATAATATATTTCTGTAGTTATAGAAAAATTAAATCTTACCTTCATCCTATGCTCCACCTCGGCGTAAGACGTCCGGCCGGAGTAGTGCACGTCCGTCTTTTTTGCCCGATTTTTCCTCCCCAATTGGCGAGATGCCAATTGTCACTCCCCGATCTCATTGTCAATGAACTTTTTCCATTGGGCCAATGAAATCGGCTCATTGGGCGGGACGGATTCACGCCATTGGATAATGGACTCTCGTGTTTTTCCAAAGTACCGTGTCCGCATATTTTTCTTCCACATCTTGTGTTGCTCCCTCAACTGCTCCAAGACGGAATCGCGTAGCTTTGGATCCAAGTTGAATTGTTCCTGTCTAACAAATACAATGTTAGTTGTGAATAAATATAAATATAAATATAAAATGAAATTGAAATTGAAATTGAAATTGAAATTGAAATTGAAATTGAAATTGAAATTGAAATTGAAATTGAAATTGAAATTGAAATTGAAATTGAAATTGAAATTGAAATTGAAATTGAAATATTCATATAAATATAAATATATTACCTGTAGTGCCGCCCAAACAGCTAACTTGAGCTCATATGGCACCTCCTTCCAACTCATAAACCCCGGGCCGATGACCGTCTTTAGCAGCTCGAGGGATCTCACTAATAGCTACGATTTGTTCTCGATGGTAATCCCAAATTTGCCACATTTGGGGAGCCTAGGGGCCTAGGAGCCCTCGTCGCCTCTGCTACCACTGAGCCCAGATGACATCATCATAACCAGCATCATCATCCTCGCCTTAATACCTGAAGGAGACATTTGCTATAAAAAAATGTTATTAGTACAGATAAAAAAAAATAGAAGAAGACATGCAAATATGTACAATTACTACAAACCACCCCCTTCCCCCACCCCCACCCCCTCCCCCACCACACACACGCACACGTACACGCATACACACCACCCCCTGCCCCCCACCACACACACAATAATCCAATAATGATTAATAATTATATATAGTATGTTTCATTTAATTATGTCTTATTTATATTCAAATTCAATTATTCAAAAGTTGAAAAATCCCACCCCCATATGGACAATAATCTAGTGGTCATGCCACTTTTAAAACTAACCAACCCAACATGTACTAAACAAAATAATCCAACAGCAATGTCAATAACAAATGTGTATCCCGTACTCCTTCTAATTCAACTACTCAATTAATTCATCTACTCAATTAAACTACCTTGCCCCACCCCATTCCCCCACCCTGCTCCCACCCCCACCCCCTCCCCCACCACACACACGCACACGTACACGCACACACACCACCCCCTGCCCCCCACCACACACACAATAATTTAATAATGATTAATAATTATATATACTATGTTTTATTTAATTATGTCTTATTTATATTCAAATTCAATTATTAATAATTATATATAGTATGTTTCATTTAATTATGTCTTATTTATATTCAAATTCAATTATTCAAAAGTTGAAAAATCTCACCCCCATCTGGACAATAATCCAGTGGTCATGCCGCTTTTAAAACTAACCAATCCAACATTTACTAAACAAAATAATCCAACAGCAATGTCAACAATAAATGTGTATCCCGTACTCCTTCTAATTCATCTACTCAATTATTAATTTACTAATTTACAATGAGGGGCAATCCTACTTTCATAATTAATCATATATTAATTTACTAATTTACAATAAGGGGCAATCATATATTAATTTACTAAAAAAATTAATAATCAATCAATTCTTTTACAAGGGACACTACGCACACACACACATAGACACACACGCAGCCCCCCACCCCTACCCCCCCACCCATCCCCATCCCTACGCCCACCCCCACCCCCTCCCCCACCACACACACTTACATGTACACGTGCACCCACCCCCTCCCCCTGCCCCCCTCCCCCACCACACACATATATACACACACATACACACACATATACACATACATATACACACATATATATACACACATACACACACATATAGAAATGAAAGAGAAAGAGAGGAAAAAAATATACCTTAGAGAGAGAGAGAGCTGAAATCGCTTAGAGAGAGAGAGAGAGAGGGAAACCGAAAAACGGTGGGAAAAAAAAGCCTAGGGCTTTTTTTACTGAAGATATTGTCACGGTCGTGTCAAGGTCCTTGACCGTGACAATTATTTTAAGTATTGTCATGGTCTATGACCGTGACACGTCCGTGACAAGAACATTTGTCATGGACTTGTCACGGTCATTGACCGTGATAATACTTTATCACGGTCAATGACCGTGACACAAAACGCGTGTTTGTTGTCACGGTCAATGACCGTGACAAGGGTGGCCGGCTGAAAGGTGACATTTTGACCATTTTGGTGTAGTGTCGATCGACTACCATCGATCGATCGACATTCAAGGTCGATCGATCGACCTTCCCATAATCGGTTATATTTTTCCTTTGTTGGATTTTAACAATTTTGACCCTAGAGAATTATTGGTGGGGACTTTGTGAATACTCTTAGATTCAAGAAAGACCAGTAGGCATGTTTGTGAGACTCGAATTATAATTAGAAGTCAAATTGGGAATTATATTAAACTTAATAAGGCTCGATGAGTGTAATACTATTTGAGATTGAGAGTTGATGAGTAAGTTTAGATAGTTGGGTAATATAAGGTTAGTGGCAGAAATGAGGACCTTAAGAATAGTGGATTTAAAAGTGGGAATAATAGGAGACTTGGTAACCTTTGTGGGTTAGGCTTTAGGTACTTGAAACTACGACGTGAGATGTGTCGGCGGTCAATATTATATATTATTCGGAGACTTAGAGATGTACAAATTGGAATAACGGTATAGGAATGCAGAATATACCTTATTTAATATTTTAAGATATCTAAGTTATGTGATTGCTTAGTATATGGACTTATGTGTATAACATACCTACCATACTTGCTATCACAGGAGGTCGGCGTTCGAACTGGGTCATCTAATCCTTGTGGATTTAGATTGGTACCTTAAGAACATGGGGCTGTGAATGACTTATTTGTGAGTTAATAAGTCAGCTGGCCATGGGAGCGTAGGTATGTGCGTGACCCATGGGTATGTTAACTATGTTCGCCTCCATTATGTGTGATTTTTTCTTATTGAGACGGTTCTTGAGAGATTCAGAACACCTGGTCCTTATGTACGTGATATACCGGGATTCGATAGCAGAGTATGTGTGCACCGCAGCTTAGCCTAGGGGTGCCCTAATTGTATATTTACGATGAGATTAATATACTTGTAATTGAAATGGACTCTTTATTTAAGTGTAAGTGTGAATACTCGTGACGTTTTAGTAGAGATAAAAATGGGAATTTCACATAGTAATTATTGTAAGGAAATCTGAGAAATAAAAAGGATGATACACACAGGTTATATTAGAATGTCTTGTTTTGACTCTCATATTATAACGTAAAGTCAGATTGTGAATTAAACTAGTTAGTTAGCGGCATAACTAGGACGGGTTACGAATACATTAGATGTGCACAATTAGTTGAGAGGTGAGGAACTCATGTGAGTGCACGCAACTAACATGTATTTTATATTCACTGTTTAATGTTATTAATCACTTACTATATTTCAAACTGTTTTCACAATCGGGCTCTGACCCGTTTGCTTTCAAATCTATTTTTCTTGAAAAACCTTTTAGGTGCCCAGCCACAGGGACGCCAAGCTTAGGAGTTCCATTTCAGTGACGCGTTGTAGCTGCCGTGGAAGTTACAGGATCTCGATTGTAGACGCCTCCACATTCTACTGGACTATATTTCAGATTTATTCCCTTTGTTAGGGCATGTCGCCCTTTCCTTTTAGAGACAACTTTATCATGCTCAGTTTCATTTCAGTTTTGAATTTATTTAACTAATTAATAGTTCGGACTTTGTATTTGGTTTTATTCAGTATTTGAATTGTTCAGGGGAGTGTTACTCCAGACTCATTTTATTCCGGCAATTTTACATTGTTACTGTAATGTGATTGTGATGTCTTTAGTTAATAATTTTAATTGGTTGCATGTTAATCTAAATTAATAAAATTTGACAACTCACTTTTTAAATATTAGGTGGCTAGAAATTGTAAATAAATGTTTTTCGACAGTGATGCTATGAACTGAACCAACTTGACATTTTGTATTAATTTGAATAAAGGAGTAGCTACCCTGTATTTAATTAGTCGGGGTGTTACAGGGAGGTTGTGCGGTGTGGGTGAATCCCCTAGCTTGAGGATTAGGGTGAGTATATCCCCAGGTCACAGCGTTTGATATATGGGTAAGGGGCTTATCTCACTTTCAGGAAATGAATATGACCGCCTCCACTACGTTTATATTTTGGGCTAGGTTGGTGAGCGATTCCGACTTGGGTAACTAGGTTATGTGAGCACACCTAGTGAGATAGCACTTTAGAGGAAATCATCTTGTGAGGGTATACTCGGAGGGATGGACATACTTATGAAATTTATGTGGATGTTGTAGTATAGATACGTATATAACGATATCAAATATTATATGCGGGTAATAATACAGTGTGTGATGTATTTACTTTATATAACTTGTGTCACGGTTATATGATATTATTTAAAAGGAATTTATTAAGTTAATTGGTGAGATAACTTATAACCCATTAATAATAATACTCGGTTTAGAGTAGAATGGCGAGGGGAGATTATACTAGGACTAGTTGGACGGGGTAGTACAACTAGGTAGGGTTAAGAAAACCGTTAGTGTGCACAATAGTGGAGGGGTTAGTATATCCTCAAGAGAGTGCGATACTAACTTAAATATGAAGCGCATTCATGCATTTTAAATTACTGCAGTTAATTCACTTGCTAAATATTTTCAAAGTGTTTTGGGTTCTAACCCTTGCTATAAAATTATTTTCAAAACCTTTTAGGTGTCCAGCCACTGGGACGCCAGAATTGATATTCTATTCCAGGGACACGGAGCTGCGGCATATGTGGATGCTAGCAGGAGCTTGGATTAGACGCCTCATTCATTCTTTCCTAGAGTAGGAATCATCTGTCAGTTTCAATTTTACTTAGGGCTTGTCGCCCAAACTTTTCAGTACATGCGCATACGTATGAGAATACAACAATCCTATGATAGGGCTCTATATCAAAGATTGCTAAGCTGAAACGTGAAAAACCGCACAGATCCTAAGGACACTAGAACCTGATGCTCTGATACCATCTGTGACACCCCGCCTAATAAAATACCGGGTGATCAGTCCTATACCAAATTAAAACAGGAATCCCAGTTGGATCATCCTTAGCATCACTGTCGAAAACTTTTTAAAACTTACTAACCACCTAGTATTCCAAAAACTGGTGCCAATTTTAACTTTTTAATTAAACCAAAGCTATACATGCGGAATAAAAATATAAACCATTCACACAACTGAATGAAAGTAAATTAAATCATAATTACACAACATGCCGAAAAAACACCGGCCACCAAAAATAATCTGGATACAAATAATCAACACCTGAAAACTGTACTGAGAAGTCTGGGCGACAAGCCCTAAATGAAACTGGAACTGATACAAGATTCCTACTCTAGGAATGAATGAATGATGCGTCTAATCCAAACTCCTGCTAGCATCCACATATGCCGCAGCTCCGTGTCCCTGGAATAGAATATCAATCCTGGCGTCCCTGTGGCTGGACACCTAAAAGGTTTTGAAAATAGTTTTATAGCAAGGGTTAGAACCCAAAACATTTTGAAAATATTTAGCAAGTGAATTAACTGCAGTACTTTAAAAATATGCATGAATGCGCTTTATATTAAGGTTAGTGTCGCACTCCCTTGTGGACATTCTCACCCCTCCACTATTGTGCACACCTACCGGTTACCTTACCCCACCTAGTTGTACTACCCCGTCCAGCTAGTCCTGGTATAACCTTCCCTTGCCATACTACTCTAACCCGAGTATAATGATTCTTGAAATATAAGTTATCTCACTAATTAACTTATTTAATTCCTTCTTACTTAAAAGCATATAACCGTAACATAAGTTATATAAATTAAATACAACACGCACTGTATTACCCATAAATGATTAACTTAATTAATTTCTCATTAATTAACAGCATATAACTATAACCCAAGTTATATAAAGTAAATACATCACACACTGTATTATCATCTACGTATAATATTCACTACTACATTATACGTACCTTTACCAATAACCACACATATCACACGTGTACTCATCCTTCCGAGAATGTCCTCACCGGATGATTTTTGTCTAAAGTGCCATCTCACTAGGTGTGCTCACATAACCTAGTTATCCAAGTTAGAGTCTCTCACTAACTTGGTTTGATATACGATTGGAGGCGGTCATATTCCTTCCCGGAAAGTGAGATGCCCCTCACCCCCTGTAACGGACGCTATGACCTGGGAATCTACTCGCCCTACTCCTCAAGCTAGGGGATTCATCCACTGCGCGTAACCTCCCCCTATGGCACTAGAGTATACTAAAATAAATATCTAATCATAGATACATAATAGCACAGACAATATATACACATATATATATATATATATATATATACTATCACTACACCGTATGTATATATATATATAACATAAACTCCGGCTCCTCCGTGTACTCATAACCTGTAACACTAGCCTATAATGTCCTGAGTCTCTCGCCCGACTCAACTAAATAAGTTTTCTCACTTATAGATTATCATAATCCCAAGCCTATGGTCCGACTCTAATTTAATTAATTAACACACATTTTTAATTTAATAACTTGGTGTCACTCAACCATTGTCCCCGAACTCACTTACTTGGCCCGTAACTTGATATTTTCCAAGTCTATGTTCCGACTCCAAATTAATTACACTCTCTCAATAATTAATTTAATACTTTGGTGTCACATCACCAACACACCCGGACTCACTCACTTGGTCCATTTTTTTACATCTCATAATTTCTTTTCCACATTTTTCGCCCACAATGTGTCGCCCATTTATTTCCATCATTTTCCCCAATTATATTTACCTATAATTGCTAGCACCCTCGGACTCACTCACTTGGTCCATAATTAAATATCACCCGAGTCTAGTCCCCGACTCCAAATTAGTTAATTTAAATGAGTAGCGTTACTCTACTACTATACCCGAACTTATTCACCGATTTCGTTATCTTATATTCTCAGAATTTATTCGCCAAAATTCATTTGCAAAGTGTTGCATATAATTCCCCCACTACCCCCAATTATATTCCCTCATAATTGTTAAGAATTAATTCCCATAAATAAATCTTCTCTCTTAGTTATGCTAGGGGAAATTTACAACTAAAAACTTAACCCATAACAATCCATAAGGCAAACTGCCGAAATAACTGAAGGGTCGATCGATCGACCCCCACCCGTCGATCGATCGATCGAACAGGTGTTCGTCTCCTCTACCGAGTTGTTTCCTCCATTAACGAAATCCCAAGGTTTCTTTCCTCAAAATCCAACCTCAAATCACCCTGTTAATCATCTTATAGCATTTCTCATGAACTATAAACATTATCTAAACCTTTTTACATCCTTAACCCTACAAATCTTGACCCACTCAAGAACATAAATTTCTAGGGTAAACTCCCGATTTTAGATTCAAATCCCACCCTTTTATATTCCGGTTTTTCACATTCAAACCCGATAATCATTTTCAGAATTATATAACCCACAATTTCTTACTTTGAATCTCATTCAATCGTTCCAATAACAAAATCCCATTATTGTACCCATTTATACCCAAAAACGGATTTACACCCCAAAACAGATTTTCATCCCCACATCACTATAATATAAATTGATTATCATGCTTTACGAATCAAAACAGTTAACCACTTGCCTGAAAGTGTTCGTAGTGTCTGATTCCGTTGGCGGAGTCCCTCAATTTGGCTCCAAAAGCTCCCAATTTGTTCTTGATTGCTTTTCCCCCAAATCCCCTCTCAAACCCTAGGTTTAGAGTTGTATTGGCTGCTGATTTCTAATCTCCTCCTTAGGTTAAAACCCTTAATCCCGTTTTTCACCTAATGGGCTTAATTAAAGTGGCCCAACTCGCCCCGTGTGGGCCCGGCTATGCCCAAAAATATCCCGAGACCCAATTGCTACCCCTGGGTACTCTTTTCTGACTATCTCGACCCATCCGGACTCAACCGCGCACTCAGAATTGGCATCCGAATAAATTTTATAAAAATCCTTACCTCACCCCCAATTTAGTCTATACCGACTCCCGGCTAAGATAATCGCATACCTCGTCATTTCTACCCGAAATGACGCAATTAGATTATTACTATTCACTTAGTAAATAAATTTACCTAAATATTGACCATTCACTCCCCGATTAATATTTAAACATATATTGCCATAATTAATTCAATTAAAAATTACAACCCACAAGTAATTTAAAATCCTCGAATTAATTTAAATATTAAATGCACAAAATACGGGGTGTTACAAGTAGCTTCTACGGACGTTGTTAATGCAACACTCCTGCACTGCTAGGAATATCGCTTCCACATGAAAGGAAGCAGGAGGGGAGTGGAACCCAGCCAGTCGGATAAAGCAGGAGGGAACAGTACCAGTGGGGTATCCCAGCAATAGACAGGGGGACATCAGGGGAAGGATTTTCGGCAGGGGAATTAGGCCAAGCGACTTAGATCTGAGGGCTATCGACAGAATGGACAGGACTTTCGACAAGGCCAGCAAGAAGGGATCAGTGGCAGGGTGAATTTATTAGGAGGTATTTCGTTTATGGGGAAGCGGGACACATGAAGAGAGATTGTCTTAAGCGAGGCAGGGGTCAACTACAGGACGAGGTCCTGGATGTACAACCACTACAACAAGTCATGGGTGCGTTCGAGCAGGGGAAAGTTGCTCATGAACCCGAGGATTAGCCATTACAGCTAGAGTATGGAGGTAATTATCTTTTTATCCTATGGGCATGGGTGTTTTGAGTGACAGTGAGGGTGTCACAATATAAGAATTATTTTCACTAGAGTTCGAGGATAAGTCGAATTTAGTGGGTGCGCTGGCTATAGCACCCATATTACATATATATATTTCTGTGGGGTAGTGGATTTCTTTGGTGTTAACCATGAGAGAGTGGGGGTGTACACAGAGAGGGGATTGGTATTATGCAAGGAGTTACTACTTTCGAGAATTATGGGAGTACGGTAGATGATTTTTCCAAATATCGGCTTGATAGCGATGGATTTGAATTATTGTGGATAGTGAGAGAGAGTTTGGGTGTTCGCGACACCAGGGTATGAATGATTTTTACTAGGTATCACCTGAGAGGGCGTCTAGACTATATAAATGTGTGTATATATGTTATATTATGTGGTGCGATAGAGACACATAATGAGGTCTTGTGTTCTAATATTTTATCCCGGTAAGTAGGGGTGTCTACTGAAGTGAATCAGGGTGATTAAATTTATTTTCGAGTGGGGAGAGATAGCTCGGGATTTATTTTGCGCAAGAACTAGTGATAGAAAGGGCGCGGTACTTTATGTTGTCTTTTGTAGCATAAGAGTAGGCGTGTATACTTTTTTGTTAAGAGACAAGTATTTGGGGGTAGGTGCTATGAACTGAGGGTCTAACAGATCTCAACGACCGACAATGTTAGGTTGTAGTGTATCAGGGAGGTTCCTTGTTTGAATTTGGCTTGCGAGACGTCCCACGCATGAAACTTAGCACAACGTTGGAAGTGGGGAGATGTTTGGTCGTTAGTACATAAGTTGGGTACCCCGGCTATTATTCACATATGTGATATGACTATGGGTTGGAAGTTATATTACGAGTCATGGCTCGCATAGTCGGATAACTTTCGTGCGGTTAAGCACGGGGACAGGGTGTATGGGTACCCAGGTTAATTAGGGTAACTTTCGTGCGGTAAAACATGGGTAGGGTATATAGGTGCCCTAATTAATTAAAATACATATTTATGTAACTCATAGTTAGAAGCGGGAGAGATAAATGTAGCGAGCTTAGAGGCATAAGACTAGGGAGTGATATTCGAGACTTGGAGCACTAGGCTTATCTTAATTTCGAGGACGAAATTTCTTTGTAAGTGGGAGAGTATGTAACACCCCGTAATTTTGAGGATTTCGTATTTAATTATTTTTGGGAGATATAAAAATATTTAAATTGGAGAAACTTAAATTTATGATTTGGAGAATTTATTTGAGTGGGAAAATTATTTATATTTGGCGACTTTAAGTTTAATTGTAAAAAAATTTGTGTGTCGCATTGTAAGGTCAAAATTGGAGAATATTGTAAACTATTTCGGATAACAATTCTGATTGCGCGGTTCAGTCCGGATGGATCGAAATAGTCAGAAAAGAGTACCCAATGGTAGTAATAGGGTCTCGGGGCATTTTTGGGCATAGCCGGGCCCACACAGGGGGGATTTGGGCCATTTTAATTAGGCCCATATGACCAAAAATGGGATTAAGGGTTTTAAACCTAAAAGAGAGAGTGTTGAACGACAGTTAACACAATTCTAAACTTAGGGCTTTGAGATAGAAACATAGAAAGCTAATCAAGAGCCAATTGGGGATCTTTTGGAGTCAAAATTAAGGGACAAAATTAAGGAATCATATGTCACTTTCAGTTTTACTTAGGGCTTGTCGCCCAGATTTTTCAGTATAGTTTTCAGATTTATTTATTCAGGTGTTGAATGTTTGTATTGGACTATTTACTTTGGTGGCCGATGGTTTATTCAGCAAATTGTTTAATTTATTATTCAGTTGATTTAATTCAGTTGTTGTGTATGACTCATATTATCTTTCCGCATGTTATTGTTTGTTTAATTAAAAAGTTAAAATTTGGCACCGGACTTTGGGAATACTAGGTGGTTAGTAAGTTTTAAAAAAGGTTTTCGACAGTGATGCTAAGAATGAGCCAACTGGGATTCTTGTCTTAATTTGGTATAGGACTGATCACCCGGTATTTTATCGGGCAGGGTGTCACACATTAGTAATATTGATCAACCCTTCAGTTCAGTTTCGAGTCACTTCTTGTTGGTCATTTACAATTTGTACACGAGTTCTTTAAAGCTTGTCCTTGTTTGGTGTTTTAGCCGCATGCAATTAATTGGGTATATATATATTTTTTGAAATATATATGCATTTAGCCATACCTGATGACTTACGCGTGATTGAATAATCTCTGTCTTGTTATTCTTCACCATCAGGTCTACGAATTCAAAACGTGATTTTCTTTTAACATAACTTAGTAAAATTATATTTATTCTGTCCAAACCTTTTTTAATAGAACAACTATTTTCTTGAACACACCAGCTTTATTCTTTACACAATGGTTCACCATTTATATATCAGATTTGTATTGTGTCTCTTGAACTAATATATGTTTGCAGAAACTATTTTGAGATATATAATAGAGCTCTTTCAATCTACATTTTCAGAACATCATTTCTATGCTACAACAGCTCCACTTTATTGAGAAGTAAAAATGAAGATTTTCAAGATCATTTTTCAGCCTTCATCATCTCAGCAAAATCTAGAGCATTGAATGCTCACAAGCAATGTGTCTTAGAACTATATTTTTTTGAAGACATCTTAAATATTCAAGAGCTGCATTGAAGACACGAACAAGAATGAGAATATGATCAAGAGCTAGAGAATTTATTGAGATCATTTATTTTACTACTCATCTACACATTCAAGAGAACAATTGATTTTATATCTGCTTAATCATTGAAGAAGAAGACTTGTGCCTACACCAACATCATTTATTGAAGTCTCGTTAAATAAGAAGAAACTCAAACTACAAATTTTATTTTAAGGAGGTTTATTATTCTATATTGTAGCAAAAATATTCAGATTTGTTTGAAGCTTTGTTGAAGTTTCGATTTGTATCGGTGATTGGTTCCTACCCGCAAGTGGGCCACGGAGTTTGAAGCTCGAATTTAGCTTGCAAACGATTGTATGCGGTGGTTTGATCCTACCCTCAAGTGGATCAGGTTTAGTGAAGCGCAAAGGAGATGGGGGCTCTACGTGCGTGGACATAGGTCGAGATTTGGCCGAACCACGTTAAATTTCGGTGTCATTTATTTTCCGTACTTTTATTTATTTATTTGTATATGCTTGCTTGAGTTAATATTTTCAGCACACTAACTTGCAAATAATTAATTCCGAAATTTGACTAAATTAATTTTAAGGTTAAAATAATTATTTTGGAATTAATTAATTATTTTCAGAATATTAATTTATTTTTATTAAATACGAAAATTAATTTAATATTCATAGAGTGTTAAAATATGCATTTCTAGTTAATTAAATTAGTTGGTTGCATTTATTTGATATTGTTGGATTTATTCTTTAAAGTTTTATTAATCTGAAAATTGTTAAAGTGTTGTAAATTAAATATTTTTCTGAAATTTTAATTTGACTAAAAGTTTGCAAAAACTCAATTCACCCCACCCCCCCAACTTGAGTATAATCTGGGCAACAGTAACTGCTAAAGCTTATTTAGTAGAACGATAAGAAATAGAAATATTACCACAACGAAATACATAACTTGTTTGAGATCGAACCTTTTGAGGATCAGAGAGATATCCAGAATATGCATAACTAACTAACTTAGAACTTTTATAATTATAAGAATAAAACAATCCCATGTCATTGGTTTCACCTAGATACATTAGGATACGCTTGACACCAGCCCAATGACTTTTAGTTCGTCTAGAACTACATCTATCAAGCAGGTTCACAGAGAATGAAATATCCGGCATACTGCATTGTGCCAAGTACAATAATGCACCAATTGAACTTAAATAGGGTACATATGGAACTAATATTTCCTCATCTTCCTCTTTATGAAGGTATGGATCTTTATTTATGTCCGAAGATCGGACAACCATGGGAGTACTTAGTGGGTGTGCTTTATCGATAGTAAAACGTTTAAATACCTTTTCAGTATAATTAGACTGATTGACTAAAATCCCACTAGAATTTTTCTCGATCTGCAGGCCGAGTCAAAATTTAGTTTTCCCAATGTCTTTCATCTAAAATTTATTTTTCAAGTATTTAGCAGTTGTTTTGGGCTCTTCTGGAGTTCCAATTAAATTTATGTCATTCACATAAACTGCTACTAATGCACACCCTTTTGAGGATTTCTTTTATAAATACACATAGGCAAATTGGATTGTTTTCATACCCTTCCTTATACAAGTATTCACTAAGACGATTGTACCACATTCTTCTGGATTGTTTTAAACTATACATTGAACGTTTTAGTCAAATCGAGTGCATACTCCTTGGTTTCGCGTAAGGAAAAGGAAATCCTTCAATAATTTTCGTGTATATTTTTGTGTTCAAGTCCCCGTAAAAATAAGCGATCATAACATCCATGAGTCTCATATCAAGATTTTCAAAAACCGCTAAGTTAATCAGATATCTAAAAGTTATACCACCCATATTGGGAAAGCGAGTTCGTATGGATAGTCCGTATATTAGGTTGCACACACATAAGATCCAATTCTTAATCCAGATTTTGTCTTGATTAGATTAATGTGAGCATTCAAGATAAAGTCCAAATTAAATATCTTCAAGCCAAACAATCAAACCAAGCATGTGCAGAAGAGTATGAGGAAAAATTCCATTCGGGCAAAACCTAGATTTCAACACTGTATCAGAAATTGACAAACTCGATGACTTATAGAGTACTTAGCTCCACTAGCTATAATGCACGGGTCTGTAATTCTTCTATAGATACGATATAGTCCATCACCATCCAAAGGAAGCCGTCTTCCCTCAGTAACCACCGATCAGCGTTAAGATTCAAGATCCTTTATAGGGGATAAAATGATTTTGGAAAACAAACACTCATTTTTCTTAAACAAAAATAGGAACACTTTTGGAACAGATATTAGGAATGCGTTTTCACCAAAAGTCTTCAAAAAAATAAATAAAGCAGGTTTTCATAGAAAAACACATTTTTCGAGGCGATGCCTTTATTTGAAAGAGAATGAGGTATCCTTAGATCTAAAACACTAGTTTCGTTCCAACGAGGTGAATTTCATTCGAACGATAGGTTAGTATCGTTCGATCGTCCTTCTAATGACCTTCCAACGATTTTGGTTTCATTAAACAGAGCGCAACTCGTTATGTGCTCCTTCCAATGAAAATGGCATTTCGTTCTAACAATATATACATCTCGTTTGACCGAGATTAAAAATAAAAAAATATTTTCAAAAATCATTTTGTAAAAAATTATCTTGAATAAAAACTAGCATCCCATAATATAATTTGATCGAGAAATCAAATCCATAAGTTCGTATACCTCTATACAAATTTGTGATAATTCCAACTACATGAATCTCGGACATGAAGCTCGGTCACAAATACATCTTCAAATGATCGTGGAGGCAAATACGGATGTAGTGTTCGGTTTGTAATGGGACACGTCAAATTACTTAAGTTATTGAGAAATTATAAAAAAATTCTCTTATAAATATTTCCCTTTGGCCATTATAGTACAAAATAAAAATTACAATAAACCCCCTAAGATAATGTATCCTAATGTCCTCTCAAACCCAAAAATGGAACCACGCTCGAAACATTGTCTTCAGCTGAAATTCTTCAATCTTGTGTGGTCCAAGAGATCATAATCAAAGCAGAAAAGACCTACACACATGAAACAAAAGAATATTGTGAGGCGTACAAGTTTTTAAAAAAACTCCGCCTTAATTTGTCCATTCCCTTTTTGTCCGTAATGGACAAAAGGTAAGAAAATAATCATGAATATAAAGCATCACTCGAATAAATAAAGAAATCATCACGGATATAATTATTAAAGCACATGCGATGAATTTCTAATAGCCATACTAACTATTTTTGTAGTTTTTCAAATTTGTTCAAGTTTAAGGTATAACAAGTACATATAGGTACAAAAATACATAACACCATGGACCAACACTAAAATATCCTAATCGTGAAACCGGAATGATTGTGTGAATATTTTCCATAGGCTAATCAAGATAGGCATTCATAACATATGTACACGAAGTCATGATATACTTCTAAAGAAATAGATCAATTTCTACCTTAGGTGTAAAAATATTGAACTTAAATGAAATTGACTCAACTTATGCAATACATCATGAATTTTTTATATCAGTAACACCAAACTATTTAATACTTTACAAGAGAGTCAGTTGTGCAAATCCATTGATTTTCCACTTTATACTACTGTTGATACCAAATTTAGTCTGCAGACATGGCTCAATAAAGTGAAGACACGTGGCAATCTACGTGGCAACAACAAACACTTTCGAGGAACTCACACGCTCCGAGGAACCATACTACAACGAGGAACACTGCTTCCCTGAGGAACTCATACGCTCCGAGGAACAAGAACTCTCCGAGGAACTTTTGAGTACCAAGAAGCTTAGGCGGTCCGAGCAACTCAGGCGGTCCGAACTGCACCTCGACCAAAGCATTAATAGCAGGATAACCAACAGTTTGACTGTTCATTAAATGCTTATCATTCAGACGCATACGCTTAAAGGGCATTGAATGTATTACCCTTTGATATGTACATCATTTAATGCATTACCCTTTCACATTACAGCCTCAGGGTGTGACACCCCGACTAATTAAATACCGGGTAGCTACTACTTTATTAAATCAATACAAAATGCCAAGTTGGTTCAGTTAATAGCATCACTGTCGAAAACATTTTAATAATTACTAACCACCTAGTATTTAAAAAGTAAGTTGCCAAATTTTAAGTTAAGTCTGGTTAACATGCAGTAAAAGAATAATGGAAAAATAACAACCATTCACCATAATGAAGTAATGAATAATCAACTAAGTAATAAAAGTCCGGAGGAAAACTCCTCACAACAATCCCACAACTGAAAATAAAATGACAAGTCTGAATCCTGAATTAATTACATGCCAGAAGTCTGAATAACTGAAATAAATGAACTGTCTCTAAAAGAACTGGGCGACATGCCCTACAACTGATAAATGCTGAATATAGAGTCAAGATATATGAAGCGTCTGCAAGCAAGGTCCTGTAACTTCCACAAACAGCTACAGCTCGTCACCTGGATGAGAATTCTAAGCATGGTGTCCTTGTGGCTGGGCACCTAAAATGGTTTTTACAAAAAGATAGATTTGAAAGAAAATGGGTCAGAGCCCGAAAGTGGAAATCATTTTAAAAACAGCAAGTGTTTTAATAACATTTAAAACAATGAATGCAAAATACATGTTAGGACGTGCTCTCACGTGAAATACTCACCTCTCGTCTAACTGTGCACTCCTAACGTTCCTGTACCCATTCATGTGACATCCATATCTAACCAAACCGTAATAAGTCCTACCCCTTATTACTCGATCCCCATATTACATTCTAGCGTTATCAATTTAAAAAGAGAGCTTTACTTAAACTCAGATTCTCAGTTTATAGTACAATTCACTATCGGTTAACCCGTTATGTTTTCTCAAAACATTACCATAATTATATTCACAATAACAACATGAAAGTTCCCATTATCTACGTGTATATTATTCACGTCATAGATATACAATACAAGCACCCCGAGACTAAGCTGCGGTGCACACATACTCTGCTATCCATCCCGGTACATCACGTACATAAGGATCACGTATTCCGAATCTCTCAGGAATCGTTCTCAGATAACAACATCACAAATAATGGAGGCGAACACAGTCACATCACATGGGTCACGCACATACCTGCGCTCCCACGATCAGCAGACTTATTAACATCCCAATAAGTCCTTCTCTGACCTATGTTCATCGAGGTACCAATCTAAATCCGGGCAACACAAGGATAAGAAGGCCCTAAGCGAGCGTAAACCTCCCGTGATAGCAAGTATGGTAGGTATGTCATACACATAAAATTATATGCTAAGCATTCACACATCTTAGATATCTCAATATTAATAAAGGTATACTCTACATCCTTATACCATTATTCCAATTTTATATATTTAAGTCTCTCGATAATATAAAATTTTAAACCATCGACACGTCTCACATCGTAGTTTCTTATACTTGAAACCTATCTCAAATAGACTATTAAGTTCCTATTATTCCCACATATAACATCATTATTCCTAAGGTCCTTACTTCTGCCCCAAATCTCATTTCATCAAATTATTCCAATTTACAATTTTAACCCAAATATCTTCTCACTTATTGAATTTCATTAGATTAGAATAATTCCTCAATTTGAATTCTAATTAAGGTCCAAGTTTCATAACCATGCCTACTGGTCTTCCTTAAGTTTAAGGGTATTCATAAGGTCTCCAATAATATTTTCCAAGGGTTACCACCATTAAAATTTAAATAGGGAAAAACTTTACTCATTCTGGGAAGGTCGATCGATCGACCTTTACCTTCGATCGATCGATGGTGGTCGATCGATCGACTGATGAACATCGATCAATCGAACGCACCAGGTATGGCTACGGACTGCTTCGTTTTGCAGTTTTCAAATCATCCCAAAACACCATTAACATGCATGAAATTCTATTCTAACGTTATAATATCATCATACAACCATCCTACAACATTGTTAACGTTCTAAAACCAATAATTCATCAACCAAGGGCTATATTTGGATCAAATCTTCATCAAGAACCCTAGTTTTCTTCTTCTTGCAAGAACATTAATAAATCTCTTCTTAAATCCGTTTTTAAATCATCAAGGGTCATAATTTTGAATTCATAATTCGTCCAGAATGTTACTACATGCAGTCCCTAACATAATTCATAGTTTTAAACTTCCAATTCATGGGTCTATATCATCTTCCAAGATAAATTCGATAATTCCTAAACATGGAAAAGCATAGCATTAAATCAATTGTAATTAAACCACTTGCCTCTATTCTTTCTCTGAATTTGAGGTTGAATCTTGAAGGCTGAATTGTCTTCTCTCTCTCTCTGCAGAATTCTTCTCTTCCTCTCTCTCTCTACAAGTTCTTCTCAAGGTGATAATGGAGGTGGGGTTGGTTTTTGCCAAGCTTTAAGGTTCCTAAACTTCTCCCGTAGCCCACTACCTAAATTGGGGTTGGAAATGGCTTAGTGGGTTAAGACTAAGTCAGATTTCTAACTCTAATTTTCGTGGGTTTTAATTACCCAATATCCGAAATTATCGAAATGCCCTTATAAGTTACCGGTATGGTCCAATAATGCCCCGGGACCCAAACTTAACCTCCGGCTAGTGTTTTTTGACTATTTAGACCCTTCCGGATGCGTTGACGCACTCAAAACGACCATACGGTAAATAAAAATAAAATTTACTTTTTAATTCAAATAATTATATTCCTGACGCGACTGTCACGCGCGTCCCAACAAAATTTCCCAAATTGTCGTATTTCAATCTCGCGACAATTTCAATATTTCCAATATTCATATATTGCCATATATACACATTATAATCAAATACTAACTCACATCTCACTAATATTTTATCCGAATTAATTTTCAATTAATACACATTTAATACAATTAATCCCAAAAATAAATATCACATAAAATACGGGGTATTACATACTTCCCCCCTAGAATTTCGTCCCGAAATTCGAAACTAGAAAGTACCTGGTAAGAGCAACTCCGGATAACGTTCGCGCATCTCATCCTTGCGCTCCCATGTGGACTCCTCAACATTATGATGTCGCCACTGAACACGCACTAACGGAACGATCTTTGACCGCAGTTTCCGCTCACTTCGGTCCAAAATAGCAATCGGCCCCTCCTCGTAGGAGCTATCAGGCTGGAGATCGATGTCCTCCAAGGCAATGTGAGAATGAGCCAAATTGTCTCTAAGGTATTTCCTTAGCGAGGAAATATGAAACACATCGTGAATCCGATGCAAATGCTCCGGTAACCCAAGCCTATACGCAACTCGTCCAATCCGCTCAATAATAGGAAATGGTCCCACATATCTCGGTGTCAACTTCCCTTTCTTCCCGAAACGCATAATCCCCTTCATAGGAGATACTCTGAGCAAAACCTGGTCCCCCACTTGGAACTCCCTGAAGAACCTCTTCGCATCAGCATAGCTCTTCTGCCGATCCTGAGCTACCCGAATGCGACTTCGAATCAATTCTATCCTCGCCGAAGTATCCTGAATCACTTCCGACCCAAGTAGTTTGTTGTCCCCACTTCCAACCAACATGCTGGGGAACGACAAGGTCTACCGTACAATGCCTCAAATGGATACATGCCAATGGTGAACTGGTAGGAGTTGTTGTAAGCAAACTCCACCAGTGGAAGCTACTGCTCCCATCCACCCTCAAAATCAATGGTGCACATACGTAGCATGTCCTCCAACATCTGATTTGTACGCTCGGTCTGTCCATCGGTCTGCGGGTGGTACGCCGTACTCAACTGCAACTCCGTGCCCATGGCCTGCTGAAAACTTTCCCAAAACCGTGAAACAAATATCTTGTCTCTGTCAGACACGATATTTAGGGGTACACCGTGAAGTCTCACTATCTCTGCAATAAAGAGCTGGGCATACTGTCCCGCAGTGTAGTCTGTCCTTACGGGTAGAAAATGAGCGACTTTGGTCAACCTGTCCACAATTACCCAAATGGAGTCGTGACCTCTCTGTGACGTAGGCAACCCTGTGATAAAATCCATGGATATGCTCTCCCACATCCACATCGGGACCTCTAACGGCTGTAGCAGTCCTGCCGGTCTCTGATGATCCACTTTTATGAGCTGACAAGTGGCGCATTTTGAAACGAACCCGGCAATATCTCTCTTCATCCCGCTCCACCAATACTGACGTCTCATGTCTTGGTACATTTGGTCCCCACCGGGATGTACCGCGAATCGTGAGCCGTGCGACTCTGCCATCACCTCGTGCCGCAATTCCTCCCCTTCCGGAACTACCAATCTCCCATTGAAGCGTAATCCCCCGTCTGAGCTGACGGTATAGGATTCGTCTCCCTCTGCCAATAATCGAACTATCAGTTCCTGACAGAACGAGTCATTTGCATGTGCCCTTACTACCTTCGTGACAATCTGCGGTGTAACGGTCATCACAGACATGAACGATCGGGCCACTGCATCCTGGTGTCCCAACTCCTTCCATTTGGCCTTCCACACATCTGCCACCTCCTCCACTGGTCTACGGCTCAATGCGTCTGCTACCACGTTAGCCTTCCCCGGGTGATATTGGATATAAAACTGATAATCCTTCACAAACTCAAGCCACCTTCGCTGCCGCATATTCAACTCCTTCTGCGTGAATAGGTACTGTAGGGACTTGTGGTCTGTGAATAATCGAAACTTCTCCCCCAAAAGGTAATGTCGCCAAATCCGTAGGGCAAATACCACTTCCGCTAACTCCAAGTCCTGGGTGGGGTAATTCTTCTCGTGAGGCTTAAGCTTACGGGAAGCATACGCTATGGCCTGACTTTTCTGCTGCAATACACCTCCAAGTCCTTGTAAGGACGCATCGGTGTAAACTAGATACTCAACTCCCGGTCTCGGTAATGCTAACACAGGTGCTGAGGTCAACTTGTCCTTCAACTCATCGAATGCCAACTGACAGGCATCACTCCAGATGAATGGCACACCCTTGCGAGTCAGATGTGTCAAAGGATCCGCTATCTTCGAAAATCCCCTAATGAACCTCATGTAGTATCCTGCTAATCCCAAGAAACTATGGATCTCCGTCGGTGTCGTGGGCTGTCCCCACTCCCTCACCGCGGATACCTTCCCCGGATCAACGGATATCCCCCGGTCGGAAATAATGTGTCCCAAAAACTGGACCTCCTTCAGCCAAAATCCGCACTTCTCATACTTTGCATACATCTCGTTCTGACGTAGCGTCTGCAAAACTTGCCTCAAATGCTCGGCTTGCTCCTCCTCTGTCTGGGAGTAAACCAGAATATCATCAATGAAGACAATGACAAACTGATCTAGGAAATCCCTGAACACCCTATTCATCAAGTCCATAAACACGGCTGGAGCATTGGTCAAACCAAAAGGCATAACCCGAAACTCGTAAGAACCATATCTCGATAAGAACGCAGTCTTCGAGACGTCCTCCTCCCTGATACGCAACTGATGGTATCCCGATCTCAGATCAATCTTTGAGAAGAAAGAAGCTCCTCTCAACTGGTCGAATAAGTCATCGATTCGAGGCAACGGATACTTATTCCGTATCGTGACCTTATTCAACTCTCGGTAATCCACACACAATCTCAGTGAACCATCTCTCTTCTTTACGAATAACACAGGAGCACCCCACGGTGAAGTACTCCTCCGAATAAACCCCTGACCCAACAACTGCTCAATCTGATCCCGTAACTCCCTCATCTCAGCTGGAGCCATACGGTACGGTGCGCGTGCTATAGGTCTCGTATCTGGTAATAAGTCGATGATAAAGTCTATCTCACGACTGGGGGGTAATCCAGGTATATCCTGAAATACATCGGCAAACTCTCGAACAACCGGAATCGAATCAAGTGGTATCACCACCTCCTTAGAGGTCTCCTCCTCTATATAGTACAAATGAGTGGACGATCCTCCCTCGGAACGAGGCATCGCCACCAAAAACATCTCCTGCCCGGGAATGGAAAAGATAATACTCCTACTGAAACAGTCAATCATGGCTCGGTACGCAACAAGCCAATCCATACCAATAATGGCATCATACTCGGTCATCTCTAATACTAACATATCTGCAGGTAATACCAAACTACCAATCTCTACCCCCACTCCCCGGCATATAAAAAAAATAAGTGACCCACTCCCCAAGGGTGAGTCTACACACGTCACTGTGCTCTCTGCTGTGGCTAACAACCCTAAGGCTTTCGCAAAATGTGTAGCTATAAAGCAATGCGTAGCCCCCGTATCAAACAAAACCCGACCCATAGTACCATGGATAGGAAACACACCCTCAATCACGGGTGGTGCTTGTGGAGCTGCTGCCTTGTGGACGTTATAGACACGTCCATACTGTAACTGCCCCTGCTGCACAGGAACTGCTGGAATGGCTGGTAGTGCTGGCACCTGGGCTGGAGCTGGAAGAGCAGGTGGAAAAAGTGGCCTATGTGGCTCATGTCGAGCACCCTGCTGCTGCTGCGGGGCCCTGCCCCTATCAGGACAGTCCTGGTGTTTATGGCCAGTCTTGCCACAAACGAAACACTTCCCCAGGAAGTTCCCCCCTCTCTGTCCCTGCTGCCCCCGGCCCTGATGGCCGTTACCGTTCCTCCACTGGCCCTGCTGAAACTGTTGTTGTTGGCCATTCTGACCCTGCTGGTTCTGATGGACGTTCGGACCCTGATGGCCCTGCCGGAAACCTCCCTGTCCGTGCCTGAAATTTCCCGACCTGAACCTCTTGTGATCCCCCTGCTGGGAACCCTGATCACCCTGCCTCTGCCCCTGAACAAAATGTGCCCCACTGGCACCATTTCCCCCAGTCTTGCCCTGATGGCTGGACTCTCCTAACCTCTTGCCTTCAGCCATGTGAAAGCGGTGATCCTGCCAGTGTAATAGTGCAGCGTTAACCACATCAGAGTAAGTGGCCAACGATAGATTCCCCAACAAGTGCTGACGGATCCTCCAAGTCAACCCGTCTGTAAATTTCTGTATCTTCTTTTCTTCCGTAGGTATCTCATCCGGAATAATATTCAGCAAATTGGTGAATTCGGCCTCATACTCGGCCACAGTCTTACCCTCCTGTCGAAGGTTCATCAACTTCCTCCTCATTTTCGTGTGAACAGCTGACGGAAAGTACTTGCGGTCGAACCGCACCCAGAACTCCTGAATCGTGAGAGTATCTCTCTCCTCCACGGTGGTAATAGACTCCCACCACTGTAGTGCAGATCCCACTAGCTTAAAAGTAGCTAGTACCTGCCTCTGAATATCAGTGCACTCATACATCCTCAAGTGCCTCTGTATATCCTTTGTCCACTGACTCGAAACAACAACATCGGAGCTACCAGCAAACTCCGGTGGATGTGCTTTCTGAAAAGCATCACGTACACGTTCCCAAGCAGACGGGAATGCAAGTGCCTGAACTGGCGCGACTGCTGGCGCCTGGGGTGGTGCCTGCTGTACAACTGCTAGAGCGGCATTTACCGCTTGGGCTACAATGGCTGCAACCTCAGCGGCATTCATGGTGCCCTGTACTGGAGCTGGCTGTGGCTCGGGCTGTGCATTCCTAGGAACCCGTGGTGCACGTCGTGGAGGCATCTGAAATAAGAGTAAAGTCTATAAGTTCGCAGTTATAAACTCAAAATAGCTGAAGAACGTAGCATATACAAAAGAATACAACAGTCCTAAAATATAGGGCTCTACATCAAAGAAAGCTCAGCGGAAAACATAATAAGCCATACAGATCCTAAAGGTCACTAGAACCTGATGCTCTGATACCACCTGTGACACCCCGACTAATTAAATACCGGGTAGCTACTCCTTTATTAAATCAATACAAAATGCCAAGTTGGTTCAGTTAATAGCATCACTGTCGAAAACATTTTAATAATTACTAACCACCTAGTATTTAAAAAGTAAGTTGCCAAATTTTAAGTTAAGTCTGGTTAACATGCAGTAAAAAAATAATGGAAGAATAACAACCATTCACCATAATGAAGTAATGAATAATCAACTAAGTAATAAAAGTCCGGAGGAAAACTCCTCACAACAATCCCACAACTGAAAATAAAATGACAAGTCTGAATCCTGAATTAATTACATGCCAGAAGTCTGAATAACTGAAATAAATGAAATGTCTCTAAAAGAACTGGGCGACATGCCCTACAACTGATAAATGCTGAATATAGAGTCAAGATATATGAAGCATCTACAAGCAAGGTCCTGTAACTTACACAAACAGCTATAACTCGTCACCTGGATGAGAATTCTAAGCATGGTGTCCTTGTGACTGGGCACCTAAAATGGTTTTTACAAAAATATAGATTTGAAAGCAAATGGGTCAGAGCCCGAAAGTGGAAATCATTTTAAAAACAGCAAGTGTTTTAATAACATTTAAAACAATGAATGCAAAATACATGTTAGGACGTGCTCTCACGTGAAATACTCACCTCTCGTCTAACTGTGCACTCCTAACGTTCCTGTACCCATTCATGTGACATCCATATCTAACCAAACCGTAATAAGTCCTACCCCTTATTACTCGATCCCCATATTACATTCTAGCGTTATCAATTTAAAAAGAGAGCTTTACTTAAACTCAGATTCTCAGTTTATAGTACAATTCACTATCGGTTAACCCGTTATGTTTTCTCAAAACATTACCATAATTATATTCACAATAACAACATGAAAGTTCCCATTATCTACGTGTATATTATTCACGTCATAGATATACAATACAAGCACCCCGAGACTAAGCTGCGGTGCACACATACTCTGCTATCCATCCCGGTACATCACGTACATAAGGATCACGTATTCCGAATCTCTCAGGAATCGTTCTCAGATAACAACATCACAAATAATGGAGGCGAACACAGTCACATCACATGGGTCACGCACATACCTGCGCTCCCACGATCAGCAGACTTATTAACATCCCAATAAGTCCTTCTCTGACCTATGTTCATCGAGGTACCAATCTAAATCCGGGCAACACAAGGATAAGAAGGCCCTAAGCGAGTGTAAACCTCCCGTGATAGCAAGTATGGTAGGTATGTCATACACATAAAATTATATGCTAAGCATTCACACATCTTAGATATCTCAATATTAATAAAGGTATACTCTACATCCTTATACCATTATTCCAATTTTATATATTTAAGTCTCTCGATAATATAAAATTTTAAACCGTCGACACGTCTCACGTCGTAGTTTCTTATACTTGAAACCTATCTCAAATAGACTATTAAGTTCCTATTATTCCCACATATAACATCATTATTACTAAGGTCCTTACTTCTGCCCCGAATCTCATTTCATCAAATTATTCCAATTTACAATTTTAACCCAAATATCTTCTCACTTATTGAATTTCATTAGATTAGAATAATTCCTCAATTTGAATTCTAATTAAGGTCCAAGTTTCATAACCATGCCTACTGGTCTTCCTTAAGTTTAAGGGTATTCATAAGGTCTCCAATAATATTTTCCGAGGGTTACCACCATTAAAATTTAAATAGGAAAAAACTTTACTCATTCTGGGAAGGTCGATCGATCGACCTTTACCTTCGATCGATCGATGGTGGTCGATCGATCGATCGATGGTGGTCGATCGATCGACTGATGAACATCGATCGATCGAACGCACCAGGTATGGCTACGGACTGCTTCGTTTTGCAGTTTTCAAATCATCCCAAAACACCATTAACATGCATGAAATTCTATTCTAACGTTATAATATCATCATACAACCATCCTACAACATTGTTAACATTCTAAAACCAATAATTCATCAACCAAGGGTTATATTTGGATCAAATCTTCATCAAGAACCCTAGTTTTCTTCTTCTTGCAAGAACATTAATAAATCTCTTCTTAAATCCGTTTTTAAATCATCAAGGGTCATAATTTTGAATTCATAATTCGTCCAGAATGTTACTACATGCAGTCCCTAACATAATTCATAGTTTTAAACTTCCAATTCATGGGTCTATATCATCTTCCAAGATAAATTCGATAATTCCTAAACATGGAAAAGCATAGCATTAAATCAATTGTAATTAAACCACTTGCCTCTATTCTTTCTCTGAATTTGAGGTTGAATCTTGAAGGCTGAATTGTCTTCTCTCTCTCTCTGCAGAATTCTTCTCTTCCTCTCTCTCTCTACAAGTTCTTCTCAAGGTGATAATGGAGGTGGGGTTGGTTTTTGCCAAGCTTTAAGGTTCCTAAACTTCTCCCGTAGCCCACTACCTAAATTGGGGTTGGAAATGGCTTAGTGGGTTAAGACTAAGTTAGATTTCTAACTCTAATTTTCGTGGGTTTTAATTACCCAATATCTGAAATTACCGAAATGCCCTTATAAGTTACCGGTATGGTCCAATAATGCCCCGGGACCCAAACTTATCCCCCGGCTAGTGTTTTTTGACTATTTCGACCCTTCCGGATGCGTTGGCGCACTCAAAACGACCATACGGTAAATAAAAATAAAATTTACTTTTTAATTCAAATAATTATATTCCTGACGCGACTGTCACGCGCGTCCCAACAAAATTTCCCAAATTGCCGTATTTCAATCTCGCGACAATTTCAATATTTCCAATATTCATATATTGCCATATATACACATTATAATCAAATACTAACTCACATCTCGTTAATATTTTATCCGGATTAATTTTCAATTAATACACATTTAATACAATTAATCCCAAAAATAAATATCACAGAAAATATGGGGTATTACACAGGGCTATAAATACATTGTACAATCCTCATTGTAAGGGGACCAAAATTTCTTGATTGAACTTGTAATCGAGAATTCCCAAACACTCAGCAATAATATAACAGTGGACGTAGGCCATTCTTATAAGGCTGAACCACTTTAAAAACTCTTTATTTTATTTATTTTATCTGTGATTGAATAATTAGATACGATCTAATTTTTTACATCAACAGATTGGCGCCGTCTGTGGGAAACGACTGGTAATATCATTTTTCATCAAAAATAATTCATCACAAATGGCTGATATTTCAGAATCCAGCAATCGAAACGCTGGAAGCCCTCCAAATCCATCTGCTCCGCCAAATATTCCAGATCTGGCTGGAATAATGACAAATCTGGCTCAGGGCCAGACCGTCATGCAAGAAAATATGCGACAACTCATACAAAACCTCCATGGCGGTGTATCAACCCATTCAGGACCACGAAGTATTCAAAGAAATACTCGTGCGCCTTCTTCGCGTACTAGGCGTACCAATTCATATCGCAATGAGGAGTCTGAAGATTTTTCTTATCAACCTGGACGAACTTCGTCAGTGCGGGCCACAGATACTGAACAATGTGTCACTCTCTCTCCAGAAAGGACTAGTGCGCTAGAGAGGTTAAGCAAGGCATCACCTTTCGATCGATTAGGTCCTAGGAGGAGCAAAAGTCCTTCTAGAGCCCCATCGAGGAGTTTTCGACGACCATCAGACTGAAGGGAAAGATCTGCCCAGTCGCGACCAGTTGCTCGTCAAGATAGATCCCAGGAAGCCACCTCAACGCGATCAGTTGCTCGAACCAACAGGCCAGAGGAAGGAAATGATGCATGGAAAGGCTCTATCCAAAGGCTGGAGGATAGATTGGGGGAAATGGTTAAAGCTAAGAACCCTCTACAACGAGCCTTTATTCGAGGAACACCTTTTGTCCAGTCCATTGTAGATTTTCCAACACCATCAAAATTCAAAGCACCTGTTGTGACCCCCAAATATGATGGAAATACTGACCCCGTCCTTCATATAGAACAATACCAAGCTGCAGCCGACATCTATGATGTTCCAGATGAGATGAGATGCAGGGCTTTCTCGGGAACTCTTACCGGATCTGCTCAAATATGGTATAATAATCTTCCTCGGGGTAAGATCTTAACTTTTCTTCAACTGGCCGGGTTATTCATTGAGAATTTTTGTTTTGGGGCAAAGCTAGTTAAACGAGTAGCACATTTGTTAAGTGTTAGACAAAAAGCTGGTGAGAGCACCAGAGATTATATAACTCGTTTTAATAACGAGAAACTTGAAGTCATTGATTATGAGGAGAAGACAGCGATTACCGCCTTGATGAGTGGACTACTGCCAAACAAGTTGTACTACACTTTGGCCAAAGATCCACCTAGAACCATGTCAGACCTGATGGGAAAAGCGTCCAAGATTATGAATGCCGAGGAGGCTATGGCTGCGAAGAAGAACATGGATGCTAAAGAAACCAAGGTGGAAGGTGATAAAGCTAAGAAGAAAGAGCATAAGAACAATGGTAATGACAAACATTCAAAAACTAGGTCGGTATGGGACGTAATGAAGAAATATGATAATTATACTCCTTTGAAGAAGGATATCAACCATGTTCTAGAAGAAATGAAGAACAACGAGGAATTAAACTGGCCAGAGAAAATGAAGGCAGACCCTGATAAGAGGAATAAGGCAAAGTATTGCGAGTTTCATAAAGATCATGGCCATATGACCAAAAATTGCATAGCTCTTCAGAATGAGATTGAAACACTCATCAGACGAGGAAAGCTGACAAAGTATGTTGATCGTGGAAGCGAAAGAAGAAACAACGACCGAACAAGAGAGAGGTCTAGATCTCCTCGTCGAGCAGAGGAGAACAAGAAAAGAAACCATGAAGTTGATCCCGAAGATGACCCCGATCTTCCCAAGAGACCAAGGCAGCCAGAACGAGAGGTATTTTCAATACGCTTTGGGTCATTTGACTGTAATGTTATAACAGGTGGAGACGCAGGAGGAGGAGACCTTACTGCCGAGAGAAAAGCTTACCTCTGTGAGGCTCAAGCTTGCTCATACATTCAACGAATAAATTTAACTGAGGAGGATCGCCCGAGAAAGGTAAATAAAGAGAAATTGGTCATTGGTTTCTCAAAGAATGACCTCGCAGGTGTTCTATATCCTCATGATGACCCATTGGTGATCAAAATGAGGATGAAGAAAGTAATAATTTCAAGAGTACTGGTCGACAATGGTAGCTCGGCAGACATCATATTCTACTCGTGCTTCGATAGTTTAAATCTAAAGCTATCTCAATTGGAGCCTTATCATAGACCCCTCATCGGTTTTACTGGCGAGAAAGTATTTCCACTTGGGACGATCAAGTTGGATATATTCATTGGTACGTGGCCTGCTTGTCAAACATAAAGAATAAGTTTCTTCGTGATGGATAAGAATGTTCAATCATCATACAATATCATCATGGGAAGAGTAGGATTGAAGAAGTTCGAGGCTGTACCATCTACAGTACATCAATGCCTAAAATTTCCAATAAATTTTGGAGTAGGAGTTGTGAAAGGTGATCAGAAAGTAGCTCGGGAATGCTATTATTCATCCGTCGAGAAAGAAGAACTGGAGGAATCAAGGAAAAATACTACTACCTATCAAGTGGATGAAGGTGCAGAAATTGAAACATTGGATCCTAGAGATGAGTCTCAACTCGTGAAGGGTCAAGTGGTGGAAGCTACTGAAAACATCATTCTAGACGACGAGCACCCTGAGCGAACTACTTAAATAGGTTCGTCGTTGGAAGCCTTACTAAAACAGGAATTGATAATTTTCCTAAGAAGCAGAAAGCAAACTTTTGCGTGGAGTCATGAAGATATGCCCGGAATAGATCCAAATTTCTTATGTCACGAACTCAATGTGAATAAGGAGATCAAGCCAGTGAAGCAAAGAAGAAGAGTGTTCAGCCCCGAGAAGAATCAAGCTATACAAGAGGAAGTCGAGAAGCTCCAGAAAGCTTGCTTCATTGAAGATGTTAAATATCCCGACTGGTTAGCCAATGTGGTGATGGTAAAGAAGAAAAACAACAAGTGGAGGATGTGTGTAGACTTCAACGACCTCAACAAAGCATGCCCAAAGGATCACTTTCCATTGCCCCGAATTGATCAATTGGTGGATGCTACCTCGGGATACGAGCTACTGAGCTTCATGGATGCTTATTCTGGTTACAATGAGATTAAAATGAAACCTGAAGACAGGGAAAGTACTTATTTCATTACCCCTAGGAGAACTTATTGTTATAATGTTATGCCTTTTGGTTTGAAAAATGCAGGTGCGATATATCAGCGGCTGATGAACAAGGTCTTTGCTGAACAAATCAGTTGCAATATGGAAGTCTATGTTGACGATATGCTGACAAAGAGCAAGAAATCTGCCGATCATCTAGTTGACTTAAGTCAGACTTTTGATCAACTGGATAAATATCAAATGAAGCTGAACCCGACGTAGTGCATATTTGGAGTACGAGAAGGCATGTTTCTCGGGTACATTGTCAATCAACGAGGCATGAGGCAAATCCTGAAAAGATCAAAGCTCTATTAGGGCTGCGATCTCCAACGACAAAGAGAGAGGTGCAAAGTCTTACAGGACGAGTAGCAGCACTTAACAGATTTGTATCACGAGTAACTGATCGATGTCTCCCATTCTTCAAGACACTCCGAAAGACTTTTGAGTGGAATGAAGAATGTGAGAAGGCTTTTCAAGACTTGAAGAAATACTTGGGAGCACCTCCACTGTTGTCCAGGCCGGTGATGGGAGAAAAATTGTACTTGTATCTATCAGTATCGGAGAATGCAGTTAGCTCGGCGTTGATAAGAGTGGAGAATGGAGTACAAAAACCAATCTACTACACAAGTAAAGCCTTCCGAGGAGCAGAGATCAGATATCCAAGGCTGGAAAAGTTAGCACTGACGCTGATTGAGGCGAGTAGGAGAATGAGGCCATACTTCCAGGCTCATACTATAGTTGTATATACTGATATGCCGTTGAGGCAAGCCCTTCATAAACCAGAAAAATCAGGGAGATTGATGTACTGGGCAATAGAGCTCGGTGAATATGATATAGTTTATGAACCCAGATCATCGCTTAAAGGGCAAGCTGTAGCTGATTTTATAGCAGAGTTCACCTATACTGATGCCCCCGAGAAGCAAAAGTTGCTCGCTGATCAACCTGTGGATATTACAGGATCAACAAACACGAGCTCAGACCAACTTAGGTTGGTAAAAGGGCAAGTGGATGTTACAAGATCATCAAATTCGAGCTCAGACCAACTCCGATTGGTAAAAGGGCAAGAAAAGATGATCGACGAAGAGCGAGAAATATTAGGGGAAGATGAAAGGAAGCAACAAATATTTCACCGAGGAACTCTGACAGATCAGAAATTTGAAGACGAGTTACCTATATGGAGGCTCTATGTAGATGGCTCATCTTGCACTACAGGATGTGGCGCGGGAATAGTTTTGAACATTCCGGATGAGGTCGACATGGAATACGCCCTACGTTTCCAATTCAAAGCTTCCAATAATGAGGCTGAGTATGAGGCCATGATTGCAGGTCTTAGTTTGGCAAAAATTATGGAGGCGCAACAGGTTATTGTTTTCAGTGATTCTCAATTGATCGTAAACCAAATTATGGGAGTATATGCAGTCAAAGGAGAATTAATGATCAGATATCACGCAAAGGTAAAGAAGCTGGTGTCGGAAGCTGGTCAGAATACCGAGAATGGAAAATGCGAGAGCAGACACCCTAGCTCGATTAGCATCAGCTACTCGTACCGAGCTACGACGAACAATCCCAATTGAAGTGTTGGCTGATCGGAGTATAGATGAAGATCTGACGATGAACTTTATCACCCTTGATTTAGGACCATCTTGGATGGATCCCATCAGGGCATATATTGAAGAAGGAGAATTACCAACTGACAAGCTCGCAGCCAAAAAATTGAAATTTAAAGCTGCTCGGTATGTATTAACTAACGGTATTCTATATAGACGAGGAATTATGGCAGGTTTGCAGAGATGTGTGCATCCCACCGAGGTGAAAGATTTAATTGAAGAGGTCCATGAAGGGTCCTGTGGAGCCCATATAGCAGGTCAGACGCTTTTGCAAAAGGTGATGACGCAGGGATACTACTGGCCAACGATGAGGACTGATTGTATAGCCTATGCCAAAAAATGTGACAAGTGTCAGCGCTTTTCCTCCATCCGAAGAACTCCACAAGCATTATTGACACCAATAACTTCCCCTTGGCCATTTGCCATGTGGGGAATAGATTTGGTCGGGCCACTGCCAACAACTAGAGGAAGATTCAAATACCTCGTCGTCGCAGTGGATTATTTTACTAAGTGGGTTGAAGCTGAGCCTCTCATCGATATGACGTATGATAAGGTGTACAAATTTGTTTGGAAGAACATCATTTATCGATATGGTCTTCCTCATGCTTTCATCACAGACCATGGAACACAATTTGATAACGAGGAGTTTGCTGCCTATTGTCATCAGTCAAACATTTTGAAGATCCACTCAGCACCAGGCCATCCTCAAAACAATGGACAAACTGAAGTGACAAACAGAACGCTGCTGAATGGCTTGAAGAAAAGACTGGACGATGCGAAAGCAAATTGGATCAACGAGTTACAGTCAGTACTGTGGGCTTATCGTACTACTCCCCGAGCAGCAACTGGAGAATCTCCATATATGCTAACGTTTGGAAGTGAAGTTGTTATATCTGCCTAGTTGGGCCTCCCAACACACAGGGTACTGAATTTCAATTCCCCTGTCAGCGACTTAATGAGAAGATTGGATTTAGACATGCTCGAGGAAGTCAGAGAAGAAGCAGCCATTAGAAATGCTGCTTACCAGCAGGGAACAACTTTGTTCTACAACAAGAGAGTGAAGAAGTGCGACCTGAAAGAAGGAGACTATGTGCTGAAGAAAGTGATTCAAAAGCACAACAAACTGGAGGCCAACTGGCATAGACCATACCGAGTTACAGAAGTTGTTCGACCAGGAACTTACCGAATAGCAACTTTAGAAGGGGAGGAGTTTAAGAATGCATGGAACGCAGAGCACCTACGCAAGTATTATCAGTGATGAATAAAATGAAGATATTCTGCCGAATTCTTTATTTTTATTGAAAGTTTTTCGAGGAATACTAGTGCTACTCACTACTCGGAAAAACTCAGACTACTCAATTTTTTTCTCGAAAACGCCAACTAAGGTTGGTCGAGAAACCTATATTCCTCCGGGAAGTACAGCTACCAATATTTCCTCCGGGAAGTAAAGCTACCAATATTCCTCCGAGAAGTAAAGCTACCTATATTCCTCCGGGAAGTAAAGCTACTTGTATTCCTCCGGGAAGTAAAGCTACTTGTATTCCTCCAGGAAGTAAAGCTACTTGTATTCCTTCGGGAAATAAAACTTGTATTCCTACGGGAAGTAAAACTATATGTTCCTCGGGAAATAAAAGTATTCCTAAAAATGCCAATTTATATCGGTTAGGAAGTAAATATATTCTGTAAATGCCAACTTGAGTTGGTCGGGAGGTAAAATTATTCCAAAAAGTACGAAAGTTGCTCGTTAAAAAAAAAATCTACTAACTATGGTTGGTCGGGGATAAAAACCCACTAACTGTAGTTGGTCGACAAAGAAAATTTATCGACCTTGGTTGTTCGGAAACATTTTAAACATTTTTGATACTCGTAACTTTTTACTAAGTTGGTCGAGAAACAAAACATTATTTTTGCCAAATAATTACCACAAGTTCAAACTACTCGACAATAAGTTGGTCGACAAATAACACAATATTATTATCTTTTTAACAGATACACATGCACATATGTAAAGTGTCTTATAATTACAAGACAATAGCAATTAAGATTGCGAACAAAAATGAAAGTCTTTCATTAAATCCAAAAATAAATTACATTGATAATGAAATGTATACTAACTATTACATCAAAATTCCTACTCTATTGGTTCCTTCCCCTCTGCTTTTGTAACAGGTTCCTCGCCAGCAGGCGGATCATTTAAAGCAAGAGGAGAATTTATAAAGTTCAAATCTTTTAACATCCTGATATTCATCACGGATGGTCGATCTAGGAGGTGCTCGGGACGAGATATCTCGACATTTGAATGGAGATTGTAGTCGCCGAGATACTTGGAAATCAAACATCGAGGAATGGTCCGAGCAGGGATCCAACTCATATCCAGTTTGAATGGTGGCACGGGTAGGTCGAGTAGCCCAGGATCGTGGTAGTCCCACAGGTAATGACCCTGTTCGAGTTGCAGCACACCTAAGGCATTCAACCAGCCTTGCTTGTAGCCCTCATTATTGGCATTCTGGATACGATCGTCCAAGTGATAGAGAGCCTCGTTGTACCCAGCCATCCAGAACTCCCTGGGCTGTTTATGGAATTGATATGTTAATCTTTCCAGTTGCTCGTGGAGATTTTTGATAAAGAGTTCCTTATTCTCCAGGACAAACTTCTGCGTAGAATGATGCTCTTCCAGGTCCCTGATCTTCTTTGACATTTCAGCCAATGCCTGTTTCTTCGCCATTAATTGGAAGGCCTGGTTCTCTAAGGCAGATTGAGTCCTCTGTTCCTCGACAGGAACCCGAGCAGCTCTTGCTCGTCCCCAAGGAGCTCTTGCTTGTTCACGAGAAGATGTAGAGGGGACAGCTCTCTTCAAGGTCTCCAATTCGTCCCTCAAGTTGGCATTCTCGACCTCCAAGAACGAGAATCCTTCATCGGTCACTGGGATCAAGGCTTTTGAAGTGGAAGCTTCAGACTTCAACTATGACAACTCTCTTTGCAAGTTGTTATTCTCTTGCTCCAACAACTCAGATATTTGTCTGCACTCCTCGACCTCACCCTTCAGAGTTCTCTCCCTCACATCGTAGCCAGCAAAACGCTTCTCGTACCCCTTGTCAGCATTGAGTTGCTGATACTTCTTCTCATACCCCTCGTGCAAAAGGGCAGTGGATTCTTTGTATTGTTGCTGAAGGTCTTCAAGAATGCCTTGGAGATCCTCGATCATATCATAATAAGCCACATTATTGGCCACTGCACGATCAAGCAGGGTCTTCAAGTATTGGTAGGCCTCAACCGCCTGTTTCGAAGCATCTTGGCCGAGGATGTCGATAATTTGTGTTGCACTCAGATTTGTGTGACCAGCCTTAAAATAATCATTGCATTGCCTCAACAGCTTGGTATCATGAGCAGATAGTAATTCCATCCTGGCCAGAAACTAGTAGAGAAAGAAAAACCAGTAATCAATAAAAGCACCATTAAAGCATAAAGAAGAGACAACAGTATGAATAAACACAAGTTCAAGTTTTATTATATCATAAAGGTTAGAAGTACAAGATTCAGAGTTACATGTTCAGGATTACATTTGTTAAAGAAAAATAAAATAGAGAAATTCGAACAACTCTACACCTTTTCCTTGTCTCCCAAAACTTTCTCGGGAGGATGGGACGAGGAAGTAGGTTGCTCGGATGGAGCAGATAGTAGCTGAGGAAGTGCTGGAGGTTGCTCGGAGGAAATAGCGAGCTGCTGAAGTTCCTCGGTAGCAGGCTGGATGGCTGGGGGATGATCTCCCATCACCATAGAAGACTCTTCGGAGGCAGCTTCGTCCTCTTCTAAGTCTTCAGGAGTTGGAGGGGGACCAGGGATGTGTCGCTGAAAGAGTTCGGAATTTTCATCCACTTTCATCTCCTGTAGAGCAGCGACCCATCCATCCCTAAAGTACTTGAGGCTGCCATATTCTACTTGAGACATCATGGCAGCCAATCCCTTGTTCCACCCCTTGTCCCAGCCAGCGCTGAAAGACTTCTTCACAACCAATTTTCTCTTTAACTTCTCCGAGGAAAGCTTCTCGGACAGAAGGTTTTCAGCAGTCTTCAATTTATTCTCAATCTCCTCCTTCTGCCGACTTACTTCCCGAAGTTGGATTAATTCTTCCTCAGCAACCTTGAGTTTATTGTCAAACTCTCCAGCATTCTTGAGCTTCCCTTCAAGCTCTTTATTTTTCTCCTCTAAGTCCTTTATTTTCTTCTCCAACCCCTTGGAGACTTCAACAACTTGAGCCTTCTCCTTCTCGGTGGAGGCAATTTTCTTCTCCCAAACAGCCTTGTCAGCATCGTACTTCTGACGAGAATCTTCCAAAGACTGCCTCACGCCCATCAAAGCTTCCTCCACACTAGATGAGGAGCTTGAAGCTTTAATAGCTTCATCTTTCTTCAAAATTTTATTGAAGCAGCTCACCAACTGTGAAGAGAAAATGAAAGCAAGTCAGAGACAGATATAAGAAGGAAAAGATGAAAAGTGCAAAGTAATAAGACTTACAGAAGCAATATGGCGAGCAGCCAATGAGGTGACCATATCCCGAGAAAGGTTCTCCTTAATACCTTGGATCTCGGGGATGATCCAAGTCTTCACCGAGCTCATGGCAGAGCTCGGGGGAACATAAGTGGGAACTCCACTAGTCGGGGGCTGAGAGACGGTGTCAGCCAAATTGACCGAGGAGCTCTTCTTCAGCTTCCTCGGAGGAGCAGGAATAGATTCAACCAAGGAGGAACTCTTGGTCGGTGATATTACAATCACTTCTCCTGGAGCAGTAGACTTGCTCGGAGCCATTGGGGGCTTCTCGACAACCTTCACAACAGGGGCAGCCGAGGAAGGTGCATCAGTTTTCTTTGTCCCCTCCCCTGGGACGTCAATCTTACTTCTTCTTGCCTCTCCAGCACCAAAGGCAGGTTTCTCAAAAAGGGTGGGAGGTCTTCTCTTCTTCATCCTTTCACTTAAAGGAACGTGTGACTCAGGCGAGGAACTGGTAGAAGCTGGTAGTGGTTCTACTTCGCTTATCACCGGACGAGCAGTAAAAGAAGTGGTTGTAACACCCCACCTAATTAAATACCGGGTGGCCAGTCCCATACCAAATTAAAACAGAATATACAGTTGGCTCATTCTTAGCATCACTGTCGAAAATATTTACAACTCACCCAATACCCAATTAAGCTGGTGTTAAAAACTTTCCAAATTTAAATTTCAACAAAACCATTTTTAGTTTAAGAATAACACAACACATTTTATTCTACAACACTGATAACCCAATAAATAACACAAAAGAATTTAAATGCAATTGAAATAAACATTCTCAAATAATATTAATCCATTACAGTAATCCCATCAATAACAATTGTATTAAAAAGACCCGAATACAATAGTATTTGACCTCGATAGAAAAGATAACTGAAATCCTTTGGGCGACATGCCCTAACTAAGAATACTGTGAATCAAATGAAGATAGGCGTCTAAGCAAAACTCCATAAATCCATAACCTGTCAAAATCCGCTAAGGTTGGCGTCCCTGTTGCTGGACACCTGATATAGAGATACAATAGAAGAGAAAATATGCAAGGAAACGGGTCAGAGCCCGAATGTGTAGATGATTTTTAAAACAGCAAGTATTTAACAAGTGCAATAAAGCATTTATTATGTACATGTTAGATCCAACTCTCACTTGCAATTCTCACCTCTCAACTAGAGTGCACACTTAACGTTTCCTATTAACCTCCTAGTTAATGGTTCCTCTTTTTTAGTCTCCATATTATAATTCCATTCCCATATCATAATCCCCGTATGTCCCATACCATACGTCACATTATTATTCATTTATATTTCTCCTTTATATGATTAGTTTCTCATTAACATGAATCATTACTCATTAATATGAATCGTTTCTCATTAACATGAGTTAAGCTTTTCAATTATATAAGCATAAACATTCATTAACTTAATTCCATTATCTTTCTCTATTCACCGTTATCTATAATTATCACCGTAGATAGATTTAACCACAATATATCCATTCAATCATTTAATCCATTATATATATATTCATATATAATACGGCACCCCGAGTCACAGCTGCGGTGCAATGCATTACTCTGCTATCATGTCCCATCATCGCAGGTCGCCGAATAGGGGACTAAAGGTTCGATAAGATTCCACGAACCACAAACAACAACAAACAAATTGGAGGCGAACATAGTTCTCGTATCCATGGGTCACGCACATACCTACGTACCCACAGTCAGCGGACTTATCAACTCCCCGATAAGTCTTTCATAGACCTATGTTCTCGAGCGATAAATCAAAGATCCCATGGATTCATCAGGATATGATTGCCCTCACGCGCAAACCTCCCACCGATAGCAAGTAAGCTAGGTATGTCATACACATAAATCATCAATCAATCAAATAGGTATTATCATACCTATAATATAATATCAATAAGGTAATTATCACTACCCTAAGATATTTCCCATACGTAGCATTATATCTCTTTTAAATTCCACGTATTAACATATCATATCTTTACTTCATAATTTAATTATCCTCGCATCCTATTACATCACTCCACTCCCGACGTCGTTAAGGTTCATGCGCGGAGCGTCTCGCAAAGCGAAATCCAAACAAGGAACCCCTCCAATACACTACTACTTAACTTTGTCGATCGAGGAGGTCCGACAACTTCAACTATGCGATCGGGATAACCTCATACCTTCTTTCAACCAAATGTGTTCTAAACTCCCGTCTCTATCCAGGAGACACACCACTACGCTCTTGTATTACACTCCGTCCTTGCGAAATCAATATTGAGCTTAAACTCAGTCCTTGATGTTCAAATTGTAACCCTAAGGCTACCCTCTCTCAATACACAATATTTAAATAGGTTTTTCCTCAACATATATTCAGTAAGAATTCACTAATATCCTACTGGTCCATAACATCATTTCTCCCGAATTACTATGAGTTTAGTTCTCCTTTTAATTAAGGTTAAAATCGATAGTTTCAACTCTCTTATAAACACATCTTCTTTCACTTTGGATTAAACCCTCTTGTAAACTTAAGGATACTCAGGTGTTATATTCAATCACCCATACTGGTCCTATCTTAAATCCTCATACATTCCCATTTGGAATTCAACAAATGAATCTAGCAACCGAAATTCCATTCGATATAATTTTCATCATTTTAATCACTTGAATCCAAATCAAATTAATTCAAATCTTATCAAGGTTTTACTGATATTTTCTAAGTCCCATAATATCCAAATAATAATCACCAAAGATTCGAAAAAGGTTTGGGACAAGAATCAACATTTAAAAAGAAACAACTTTACATATTCTGGGGAGGTCGATCGATCGAAGGCAGGGGTCGATCGATCGATCCCTCAGGTCACAGCCTGGTTTTCTGCATTTTCTGCAACTACGGGTTTAGCAACTTATGATCATTTAAACCTTCATCTAAACATCCAAAATGACTTATAATCTTTACTACATGATATATCAACATATATGAACGATTTCCAATACTCTAAACATCATAGAATCATCAAGGGATTGGATTAAAAAGCATGTTTATCTCCTTATTTCTAGAAATTTATCAACATATCATCTTCAAGAACACATCAATGGTTTTCATAATTTCTTCAACAGATTCATGACTATTTCGTGGATTATTATCAACCTAAAACATGAGTTTAATTCCTATATCATTTCAGTTTCCAGAAATCCATTTAATCACTCCATTATTTCTTCCAAACATGAATAATCTTCTCTTTTCATACTATTTTAACATGGACAATATACGAACTTAAATTGCCATTATCAAACACTTGCCTTTACTGAAGGTCTGATCCTTTGGTGTAGTATATCTCAGTTGGTTGTCCCTTCTTCGGTCAAACTCCGGTGGTTGTTGGTGGTGGTGAACCTTGGTTCTTGTTCTTCTCCTTCCCAAGTAGGCTTTTCCTTTCCCAAGCACTCTTTCACTCTCTAGGAAGATGGCTTCTCTATTTTGTGTAGAGGAGATGAATAGCCCACATACACTTAATATACCAATACTTATAATAATCCAAAATCCGAAATCACTATTCATCCCCCTAGAAAAATGACCAAAAAGCCCTTTCGGGTTGTCTATTCATTTCCAAATGACCCGAGACTCAAAATTAACATCCAAATAGACTTTTCTGACTATTTCGAACCTTCTGGACGCAACCACACAGTCGAAATAACTATAAGGTCGATAGAAAATAAATTTCCTTTTTAATTTAATAAACTAGTCCCGACACGTCCCATACCGCGTCTGACTAAAAATATAAATTACCGAATTTATATCATACAGTCATATCAATGACATCACATTCATATATTACCTAAATATCTTTAAGTAATATTCAGAATCATCCATTTTAATATCCACCGTCCGGATAAAACCCGAATGAATTAATTAATAATAAAATCTAATTAATCCATTAATTTAAAATATAACCCATTTTAAAAGTCATTTAAAATTACGGGGTATTACAGTGGTGTAGCTCTTGTACTGCTGCAGATATGAAGCCGACCTAATGTGCTCGTCGGCAACACTTTGATGCAAATTCCAGATAATTTTCAAATGTCTTATATTAACGTCTGCTTCTTTTGGACACTTTCTTTTACTGTCAACTGCAAATAAATAAACATTGAAATATCAGTGGCACATTTTATCAAACATAGAGAAAGCATAATTTCAAAATAAATAAAATGAGATAAAAATAACCTATCCCATTGCCATAGGGAGGGCATCTGGGACCCTGATACACTTCATCTCCAGATAAAGAAGCATGTTGCCAATTTTTTATGACAACCCCGTGCTCAAAATAGTCCCTATTGGCATCCGGGAGATTGACTACTAAGGCCCTATTTAAAAATTCAGTTTTTAAATAAAAGGTGTTATCACCAACTGCCCATCTATAACAAAACATGATTTCTGGAATTCCTATGCAAGTTCCATGGATTTGATTTAATCTATGAACCCCATTAACTATTCTCCATGTATTGGGGGCTATTCTTGTAGGAACAACGTCAAAGTATTGACAAAATTCCAGACATAAGGGATTTGGTGGAAAAGAAAATCCACACTCAGCAATAAAGAGACTGGGGAACCAATGTCCCTCAGCCAAACGGAAATAATCAGAAGGCTCAGAAAGCTCTTCCAGAACAACCCAGGAGGGAATAGAAAAATCAGAGCGAAACTTATCAAGATATTCAACAGGGTAAACCATGATGAATAAAAGAAATGAAGAAGAAGGAATAAAATCTTACAGAAAAAGAGTGGATCTGATGACAACGAACGATGGAAGAGATGAATACACAGGAGAGAAAGAGATGATGGAAAACTCGAAGATACAAATTTGAAAAAGTAGAAGACGATGGGATTTTCTGCAGCGTTTAAATACTCTACCTTGGGAAAAGGAAAAGTAATGATTACAAAAAGAGACGATTACGTTACCGGTGGCTAAAAAGACGAAAAGGGGCGCGGGAATCGAAGCGGGCATAAAAATTCAAAAAGCCTGATTCTACGAATTTGGAAGGAGAAATAAATACGAAGGAAACACTCCTAAAAATCAGGAGGATCATTTAAAACTGCCATATTCCGAGAAAAAAATGTTCCACACTCCTCAAATTTCGAACTATGAAACATTGGGGGCTTCTGTTGATACCAAATTTAGTCTGCTGACATGGCTCAATAAAGTGAAGACACGTGGCAATCTACGTGGCAACAACAAACACTTCCGAGGAACTCACACGCTCCGAGGAACCATACTACAACGAGGAACACTGCTTCCCCGAGGAACTCATACGCTCCGAGGAACAAGAAATCTCCGAGAAACTTTTGAGTACCAAGAAGCTTAGGCGGTCCGAGCAACTCAGGCGGTCCGAGCTGTACCTCGAATAAAGCATTAATAGCAGGATAACCAACAGTTTGACTGTTCATTAAATGCTTATCATTCATACGCATACGCTTAAAGGGCATTGAATGTATTACCATTTCATATGTACATCATTTAATGCATTACCCTTTCACATTACAGCCTCAGGGCTATAAATACATTGTACAATCCTCATTATAAGGGGACCGGAATTTCTTGATTGAACTTGTAATCGAGAATTTCCAAACACTCAGCAATAACATAACAGTGGACGTAGGCCATTCTTATAAGGCTGAACCACTTTAAAAACTCTTTGTTTCATTTATTTTATCTGTGATTGAATAATTAGATACGATCTAATTTTTTACATCAACAAGCACCTTCTAAATCTCACATATATATAAGATATCACTCTCAAATAGTATTAAAGATATCAAAATGCTCATACATATCGACGTATTAATGAAATTAAAATGGCCTTGGCACTTCTATTTTTATGTGATATTAATCTTTTAGGCACTTTTTACAAATGGTGGATTTTAACACAGAGAAAATTTTGCTCTATCGTAACCCTTTTTCTATTTCTTAACAATAACCATCTTTTATGAGAAATGAAATTCGGGCAACGGTTCTTACAAGCACAACTTATCTCTATTTATATTTGGTTCATTATTAAACACGATTGAGATGAGAACATCGTATTCGATATATGATCAGTAAGCACAATATTCAAGAAGTTTATGCACATGTGTAATAAAGGTGATAAGGAGTTTCGCATGAAGAAAGTAATCATCAATGATCAACGAAATGCTATCCACACATTATTAAGCACACTAACGAAACAAGCCATGTTTTATAGCACTATGAAAAGGTCACATAAATGGATAGAATGTAAGGGTGATTTGAATATCTTAAATGGACATCTACATACTGTAAAAAATGATAATATAAAAATCTTTTTGTCTTTTTCAATAATTTTATTAAAAGTAAAATCTTTTTGAACTTTCAAATTTTTTCTTAAAAATCGAAAATCTTTTTGAATTTTTCGAAAAATATCAAAATAAAAGGTATAATAACACAATAGAAATACAATCTAGCAATAGGGATATACGATATGAAGATGATAATCACCATATACTAGACAAAGTACCATAACTCAATCAACGGGGCAAATACCCAAAGACTTCGTAAAATTCTTAAATCTAAGTGCATTTAAAGTTTTCTTAAAAATATCAGCTAATTGACGTTCGGTTATCACAAAGCTCAATGACACAACCTTCTCCTAAACTAGATCATGAATAAAATACTCATGTATCCTAATGTGCTTTATACGGGAATGTTGCAATGAATTACGTGATGTATGAATTGCACTCATATTATCACCTAAAATAGTTATTGTGCCTTGGGAGATCACATAATCTTGCAATATTTTCTTCTTCCATGAAAGTTGTGTTAAATAACTACAAGTGGCTATATACTTAGCCTTCGCTAAGGAAAAAGATATAGAGTTTTGCTTCTTTCTCAACCAAGAGACAAGAGCACCCCCAATGTAAAAACACTTACTCGAGGTGCTCCTACAACCATCAACATCCCTGACCTAATCAGCATCTGAATAGGCAGACAAAACGATCATCGATATTAAAGTAATACCAAATATTGTAGGAAAGAGTGCCACTCACGTATTTGATGTTACGTTTAAGTGCGAACAGTTGAGACTCTTTCGAGAACGCTTGGCATTGCACACAAACTCTAACGTTAAAGGAAATATCGTGACGAATATCGGTCAAGTTGAGAAGACTAACTATCATGCTCCTATAAAGGGTTTAATCTATATCCTTGGCTAAAGCATCTTTGCTAAGCTTAGTCGATGTACTCATAGGGGTGCCTTAATGCTTAACTGAGTCTAAATCAAACTTGTTCACTAGGTCCCTGACATATTTGGATTGAGATATGAATATCCCATCCTCAAGCTAATGCACTTGAAGACCTAATAAGAATGTAGGATCAATAACCATTCCCATCTCAAACTCTCTCTTCATATCCTCCTTAAATATGTAAGCATGGTAGGAGCACATGGATACAAATACTATGCCGTCCATATAGACTTGGATAACTAAAATATCACCACTCTCTCTCCTCACAAATAACGTCTTATCCACTCTCCCTCTCTTGAAGCCACGAGCTAAGAGATAATAAGTGAGCCTCTTGTTCCAAGCACGGGGTGATTTTTTCAAACCATACAAGGCCTTATTAAGAGAATAGACATATCCTGGGTGCTTTGTATCTTCAAGCCACCATAGAGAGGCCATTTCTCTATTAATCAATAAAACTTGTGAGGGTTCCATCCCTCTTCCTAAAAAAATCTTCAAACCCTTTTAGTTATTACGCATACATTTCCTCTTGTATAACGTCGTTAAGGAAGGCACTCTTGACATCCATTTAATATAACTTAAAGCATATATGACATGATTTGGTGAGTAGTATGTAAATGGACTCAAGCCTAAAAATAGGAGCGAATGTCTAATTAAATTCTACACCCTCAATTTGTGTGTAGCCTAGAGTGACCAACCTAGCCTTATTGTGAACTATGGTACCATTTTCATCCATCTTATTCTTGTAATCAACTTGGCACCTATCACACTAGTCTCACTAGGCGAGGGACTAACTCCTTGACATCGTTCTTGTGAAACTAAAGAAACTCTTATTGCATAATGAATATCTAATACTCGCTCTTGAGTTCTTCTTTCACATTCTTGGGCTCGACTAGGGAGGTGTAGCAAAAGTACTTAACCACATTCTCATATTGAGCACGAGTTTTGACATTTAGTGTGGGATCACCAAGTATAGCAGAAGGGTCATGACTCTTTCGAACCCAAGAGGATGGATCCTATATATTAAGCATGGGGTCCACCGGGGTAGTACGAGGAATGGTGGGTAGGTCACTGGGGGTGCATCATCCTCACACTGGGGGCTAGGGTCAATAGACGTCGCTGGCTCATCGTCTCTAATCGTGATATTATTGACGCCATAACTTAAAGCTTGCGAGACTAAACATAGTATAAGCCCTACTCAATGATGAATTACCTAAAAATATTCCCTCATCGCTTCGGGAGTCGGACTTTCCTAAGTGCTCTCTATCTCTAAAGATATAGCAAGGACTACCAAAGATATGGAAATACGATAGGCTGGGTTTCTTCCCTATCCATAAATCCTATGACGTGTGTAACGTGTGTGAACTAAGATATACCATATTTACCATATAGCATGAGGTACTCACCACCTCAACTCAAAAATGTCTAGGCATGTTTCTCCATATAAACATTGATCTAGCCATTTATTGAATTGTCCGATTTTTCCTCTCAATTATCCCATTTTGTTGAGGAGTACGAACGATTAAAACCCGTGTTTTATGCCCACTCAATCACAATAACTATACACTCCAAATTCTTTAAATTAAGTTATGTTGTCACTATGCATTCAAATAATAGTAACATCGTGTTTGTGTTGTATAACACGTCACTTGGTTGTTAAGAACTCAATCGCATCAAGATTTTCTCTAAGAAACATTATAATAGAGTTCCTCGAAAATTCATCGACCATCACGACAATGTATCTCTTACCACCTAAACTCTCTGAACGAGTAGGACACATAAGATCCATGTAAATCAACTCTCATACACATGAGGTGGTAATGATATTCAACTTCTGATGGGGACTTCGAATTTATTTTCCTTATTGGCAAGGTCTACCAATCGAGGAAGTTAGTTTCCCAAGTGACTCAGATGACCTAGTCGTTAATGACAAAGGTCCATAGAGGAGATCGTGGCATTGTTTCACACAAAGGAGGACTTGGAAATTATCCCATTTAAATTGTCTTCGGTCCTCACTCCTTGTAATAATAGTTTACCGGATTGATCATATAACTCACATTCATATAAATATAAATATAAATATAAATATATTACCTGTAGTGCCACCCAAACAGCTAACTTGAGCTCATATGGCACCTCCTTCCAACTAATGTACCCCAGGCCGATGATCATCTTTACCAGCTCGAGGGATCTTGCTAATAGCCCCGACTTGTTCTCGATGGGCATCCCTAATTTGCCATATTTGGGGAGACTAGGAGCCGAGGAGCCCTCATCGCCTCCGCTACCACCGAGCCCAGACGACATCATCATAACTAGCATCATCATCCTCGCCTTAATACCTGAAGGAGACATTTGCTGTAAAACAAAATGTTATTAGTACATATCAAAATGAATTAAATGAAGACATGCAAACATGTACAATTACTACAAATAAAAATGAATTGTTACTGTTAAACACCTCCCCCCCACCCACACATCCCTCCCCCTTCCCCCCCACCCTGCCCCACCCCTACCCCCACCCCCTCCCCACCCCCACCCCCACCCCCATCCCCACTAACTTCAAACAATCACCTCATATATTGTACCAATGTCATTACTAATTCTTACAACAAGATACTCAATATTATAGAAATGTACCTCATATATTGCAAGCATCTGCACAATTAATTTTATGTAAAGAATGCAAGGTAACATGTGTGGTGGTTAAACCCAACAATACACCACAAAAGTCACACAAATAGTAACAAACAGATTGAGAAAACCTTATTAAAAAATGTGCTCACTTCTTGGATTCATCAATACAAACCTAATTTAGTTTGCATTGTTGAAACAAGGTTAATTATGACTTGTCCTTTTAGAAGATGTTTTCCCCTCGAACATAAACTTGGGGTTACCGACCGTAAAGAGTAATCTCTATTTCGCAAGACTTGTTCGAGATGGAGGGAATAGTTTGAGGTGAGCTTAAGCTCGATCCGGATGGATAACCTTTCTTAACCCTCGAAAAAGTGCAAGTAATGTGAAGTAATAGTGAATCATTATTGGTTATTATTAAGACTAACAGATCACTTATTTCATATTTGACTTGTACTTATTGATGCACAATGTATACATGTCTCATGATAATATAGATAAGAGTATATTTTCTCCACAATTAACATCTTACATGAGTTAGCACCATAATCGGAATCCTTAAGAGTGTATGTAAAGTTATGCAAACGGAATATTTATTTTTAGGGTTAATAAAATATGTGTCCCTTAAGTTTGGTGGTGGGTCCATGACGTTTTAATTTTCCCAATCGAGCCCTCCAATTATCATATTGTTTTAATATTGTCCAAATTTTAACATAAAATTAACTCCTCTAATGAACTGCGCACATGTCACTCGCGTTAGGAACCTAATTAAGACTAAACCAACTTTAGGGGATAGTTTTACATAAACCACTATCTAATGTAATTTTAATGACATTTTATCATATTTTAATTTAATTACAATTAAAATAGAGATTTTTTCAAATTTCAAATTCATATTTATAATTAATTAACATCTCTTGGACTATATGGGTATTAAATAATAACAATAATAATATTGAAGTCAATCTAACACACCTTCATGTCTTAAATAACAACAACAACAACAACCCTCTAACACACCTTCATGTCTTAAATAACAACAACAACAACAACAACAACAACAACATTAGATAGTTATTATTTAATACCCACCCCCACCCTGCCCCACCCCCTACCCCCACCCTGCCCCACCCCCTCCCCTCCCCTGCCCACCCCCACCCCACCACACACGCACACACACATACACACACACACACACATGCACATATATACACACACACACACAATATATATATATATATATATATATATATATATATATATATATATATATATATATATATATATATATATATATATATATATGGAGGAGAGAGAGAGAGAGAGGGAAGAACGGCGGGGGAAAAAAGTAGGAAAATGATTTTTTACTGCGACATTTGTCACGGTCGTGTCACGGTCATTGACCGTGACAACATTAAACGCGTATTTTGTGTCACGGTCATTGATGGTGACAAGACTAAGCGCTGAAAGAGTGACAATTTATCCATTTTGGTGTAGTGATGTAAAATTGAAATGCAAAAAGGACAACATTCAATGATGAAGTAAGGAGAATTAAAAAAACAAAAAAGAATAGAACACACACACACACACACACATACATATATATATTAAAAGACTGTTTATAAATGTACATTATTTTTTAAAACAATACTATTGTTATAAAAATATAAATATATAATCATTTTTTATAAAACTATAGTGTTAACATTTTTTTTATAATGTTTTTAATAAAACCAACTTTTATAAAGACAAATATAAAATATTTTATTATATATAAAAATTGTAGTTTTATAAAGTAGTTTATAAAAACTGTAGTTTTTAACTTCATTTCTTTAAATAAATTGTGTTTTAAAAGGCTTTAAACAATATCGTTTTTATAAAAATATAAATATATAATAATTTTTTTTATAAAACTATAGTGCTAACACTTTTTTTTATAAATTTTTAATAAAACCTAATTTTATAATGATAAGTATAAAATATGCTATTATATATAAAAAATTGTATTTTTATAAAGTTGTTTTCTAAAAACTTTATTTTTTAACTTTATTTCTTTAAATAAATTGTGTTTTAAAAGGCTGTTCTATAAATAAGTACAAATTTTTTTAAGAAAGAAATATTTTTATAAAGCAATGTTAACATTCAAAATTTATAAACTATTTTAGAAAATAGTACATTTATTATAAAAAAATTTTGAGTTATATATTAAAAATTATTTACTATATAAATATTAATATTTATTAATTGAAAAAAAGATGTTTCATAATTTTTTTTTTTTATATGGAGAGATATTTATTGTACCTTTAATAGAATAGTATTCGAGTTATAAATGAGTAACCTTACAATGAGTGCCTACACATTTAAACAACAATCCGGTACTCTCCTCTAAAATCTGATCTGTCCCCTCCCACACTCTCTCTATACCTCTATTTCGTTTACAAATTTCTAGTCCGTATTTTGCTTTTTATTTCTTGACGAAATCAAATGACCAAATGCTTATGTGTCCTTTCCCCTTCGCCTGACTATATATATATAAAATGAGCAGTGCTATGCGTACAAAATAACTCCACAAAGTCTCCCCCAAAAGTCATAAATTTTTGTGCCTTGACGGATCCCATACCACAAGGCAATATTTAATAGGTAGGTGAGAGAATATGTGGAATCCACATCAGATTTGAGGGAGATTTTGGGAGAGTTTTTTTGTACTCGTAGCATTATTCATATAAAATTAATTTCATTTCCCTCTCAGCGCAATAACTCCCACACCAATTCTTGTATATTCCTCTCTACACATTAAACCAATTTTCCCAATCCAATGGGCAAAGGCGATGGTTGTGTACCAAGCCAAAAAAATCACCTCGAATCATCGCCGACGATGCCCTATCCCAACACCTAGTCACCTCAGAAAACACCACACCCATCATCAACACTCAGCTCTCGAATCCATAATTCGTTAACAAGTTAAAGATATTCATCGTTTTCTACTCAATGTAGGACCACGTTGAGGGATTAACATGGAGAATGAAGAGAGTCGTTGATGGAATTGAGGCGGTGTTGTTCCGAGTGCCGGAGACTTTGTCGAAGGAGGTTTTGGGACAGATGAGATCCTGGAGACACCGTCTGCGGCGGACCTTGTGGAGGCCGATGGGTTTTTGTTCGGTTTTTCGACAAGGCCGATGGCCAAAAAACGTATTCTTTTTTCTTTTGGTGCTAATAATTTTGTGTTGTAAAATTTTCATTTTCATCGGTATTGTACTTGTTGGATACAGTGACCATAATTACTGACAATGTCAGTTTTTTTTAGTACAAAAAATAAACTGCAAGTTAATTGGGATATTTGGATGGCTGAAATCAGTTTCATTTATTCTGAAATTTTGCTATTATTTTTCGAATGAGATTAACAAAGGTCTTTGTAGAATCTCTCTTCTTAGTAGAGGCCTATTTTTATATTTGTGTATCATGGTTTGACATTTTAAAGGTTTTACTATACATATGGATTTATGTTCAAATGAACAAAAATTATTTACAGCCTTTTGCGCTTTATGTTAAATTGGACTTTTGTTTTCCAAAATAATAAATAATAATATTAAAATAAAAATAAGATAGAAATAAAAAAGAAGCTACCAATAATATGCAAAATAATCAAGGGACTATAAATTGTCACATTATCATCGATTATTTATTGATTTTGACTTCAAATGGATTCTATGTCTAATAGAGGGAACTCAATTGAATCAATTTTATAAAATAATTCTTAAACATCATATAGCGGAGGTGGACGTGATCATTGGTTCAAAATTTATTTTCGATATAATGTGATTTAACCTCAAGAACATTGTGCCAACTTTTTTACGCCCTTCCTCTCCTCATTCTTGGTATAAATATACAACTAATTTTATAAAATATACAATTTATTTTATTTATTACATTCATTTGTAATTTGCAGTACATTATTTAATAGTTAAGATTGTTCACTATTAATTTAAATTTATAACTTATTCACTCCTATGGTTTTCAATGTTTCTTCATAGTTGGTTCTTTATTAGATTAGGTTATAAACGAGTCGATGTTTTACGAAATTCTATAATGCACCCGCGCATCGTGCAGATTACATGTTAGTTAGATATATATTAGATAATAGATAATAGATGCGGGGGCTTAAATAAAAATACCCTATATATAATACAAATTGGTAGACCCTGTGACACCCCGACTAATTAAATACCGGGTAGCTACTCCTTTATTAAATTAATTCAAAATGCCAAGTTGGCTCAGTTAATAGCATCACTGTCGAAAACATTTTAATGATTACTAACCACCTAGTATTTAAAAAGTAAGTTGCCAAATTTTAATTTAAGTCTGATTAACATGCAACAAGTGTAATGAAGAAATAAATAACACCATTCACCATAACGAAGTAATAGAATAACCAACACAATATGAAAATAAAGTCTGGACGAAAAACTCCTCACAACAAATCCCACAACTGAAATAATTAAATTGAATACTGAATCAATACATGCCAAAGTCTGAAAACTGTAATGGAAATGTAACTCTAATGGAACTGGGCAACATGCCCTAAAACTGAGAAATAATGAAGATGGAATCCAAATGATAGAAGCGTCTAAAAGCAAATTCCTGTAGCTTCCACAAACAGCTACAGCTCGTCACCTGAATGAGTATCCTATGCATGGTGTCCTTGTGGCTGGGCACCTAAAATGGTTTTACAAAAAAATAGATTTGAAAGCAAACGGGTCAGAGCCCGAATGTGGAGATATTTTAAAAACCTGCAAGTGCTTTAAAAACATTTAAAACATTAAATGCAAAATACATGTTAGGACGTGCACTCACATGATATTCTCACCTCTCTTCTAACTGTGCACTCCTAACGTAAGTACCCAACTAGAGTGATACAACCTACTAGCTAAGTGACAACATATCTAGCTAGACTGTCATAGGTTTTACCCTTATTACTCGGTTCCCATTAACATTATAACGATCTCAATTAAATAGGGCTTAACATAAATTCAGGTTCTCATACAAAAGTAATACAACCCATTATATTTTATCCCTCTATGTTATTCCATATTTATACACGCAATACTATATGAAGGTTCCCAGTTTATTAAGCGTATATTTTCCACAACATAAATATACAATATAAGCACCCCGAGCTTAAGCTGCGGTGCACACATACTCTGCTATCCATCCCGGTACATCACGTACATAAGGATCACATATTCCGAATCTCTCAGGAATAGTTCAGATAACACAAATCACAAATAGTGGAGGCGAACACAGTCACATCACATGGGTCACGTACATACCTACGCTCCCACGATCAGCGGACTTATTAACATCCCAATAAGTCTTTCTCTGACCTATGTTCATCGAGGTAACCGGTCTAAATCCGGGCAACACAAGGATTAGAGGGCCCTAAGCGAACGCAAACCTCCCGTGATAGCAAGTATGGTAGGTATGTCATACACACAATTCATATACCAATACTAAGTAAACACACATCTTAGTAATCCCGGTTTAATTGTAGTACTATTCTTATTCTAGTACCAATATATAATTTACACACTTAATACGATTCCGGTTTATAATCATACGCGCCATAGTTTATTCTCACGTCGTAGTAGACACTCACGTCTCGACTCAAATATCTATTTGATTTGATCCACACTTGTATAATCTACTCCTCATAATAACCCAAAAGTCCCAAATCTCTCAATACATCATCAAGGAATGTTAACTCTACCCTCGAACAAGTTTGTGGGACTCCCAAAATCAAAACAGGCCAAAAAGGCCTAAACTGCCAGCTCGTTCGAAGTCTCGTTCGAACGAGGCTGTTCGAACGAAACTGTCAACTCGTTCGAAGTCTCGTTCGAACGAGGTTCCAGTTCGTTCGAACGAACTGTACCTTCTAACGAGATCTCGTTCGAACGAAGTATCGAACGAAGTTCCCTTTCGTTAGAAGCGACTGGTCAACTCGTTAGAAGCTCGTTCGAACGACCTGGGGAGGGGCTTCTAACGACCTACCAGTTTCGTCCCAGATTTCTCTTAATCTCGTTTTTCACCATTTTTACTCCTCAAATCTCTTCTAAAATTTGTCCCAACAATACTTTATGGTCTCTAATCAATCCTAAACATATCAAGGTTATAAACTAATGTAATTTACGGAGTTAATTCTTCCCAATCATTATTAAATCATCAAATCTCATCACTTTCCCCCAATTATTCAAGAACACAAACCCTAAAATTTTAAATCATGAATTAACCCAATTTAAATCCGTTTTAATTTCATCCAATCATAAATATCATCAGTATGAACATCTACCCATCATTCTACATGCAATCCTACTCAAGATTTCAAGTTCTAAGTTCCAAAATACATGGGTTTTCATTATCTTTCAAGAACAATTGTAATTCTTCAATTTTCTAACATGGAAAGAACATTCTCTGAATTTTAAATATAATTAAATCACTTGCCTCTATTGTCTCTGAATTTGGTGTTGGTTTGGTGAAGATTTTCTGCAGAATTTCTTCTCCTTCTCTCCCTCTCTAAGCTTCCTTCTCCAAGGGTGGCTATGGTGGCTAGGGTTTTCTTTGGGAAAGTTGGAAACCTAAATGATAACCTCCGTAGCTTAATGGGTTAATATGGGTTGGTTAGTGGGTTTAGTGGGTCTATTCCCAATCAGATTTACTTCTCTAATTTTCGTCATTTTTAATTCCTAAAAATACGAAATTACCAAAATACCCTTTTTATTGCCGGTATGGCCTAAAAATACCCCGGGACCCAAACTACACCCCCGGCTAGTGTTTTCTGACTATCTCGACCCTTCCGGACGTGTTGGCGCACTCAAAACGATCATACGATTAATAGAATTAAAAACCACTTTTATAATTAAAATAATTATACCATGACGCGACGGTCACACGCGTCTCAACAAAATTCCCAAATTGTCGTATATAAATCTCACGACAAATTTCATAATTCAATATTCATATAAAAACATGTATGCACATAATCAAATACCAACTCGCATCTCGTTAGTATTTTTAACCTGGATTAATTTCCAATTAATTCGCATTTAATTAATTAATCCCAAAAATAAATATAGCCAAAAGTACGGGGTATTACAGACCCGTAATATGATTGTACATCTATTTAAAAAGAAAATAGAGAATTAAGGCAATGTCATGTTCCTTTCTATATTTTGATTTTTAGGACAATGATTTTTAGGTTTATAAATCTAGTCCATGTGGTACAACGACATTTATTTGTGTGGTCCCTTTAGAGTTAGGAGTACACAAAACGAGTAATTTCATTTGTTTTAGTTAAAGAGGTATTTATTTTTATATCCTTAGTCATACTCATTTAAAACTCAGTCTAAAAATAAACACATAACCCCATCTCCACCCCACCCCATCCCACCACCGGAATCCTCGTCAGAATGCCAAAATTCTAATCGAACTCCGCCGAAATTCTCGCCGGATTGTTTCTCTCTCCTCGTTTCACTCTCACTCCGTCTTTTTCTTTCATTTTTTTATCCGCGCCAGCTGCACCATTACCAGCGCCGAAAAAGTAGGTTTTTCGTCGCAAAAAATATAGTGTTCGCTGGAAAAAATGGAGTTTTCGCCGAAAAAATGGTGGTTTTAGTGAAATAGTAAATTTATCGATTTCAATTTTTTTTTCCAAAAAATATCAAATATGGGTGTCGTTGGATAGATCTCAACGAGTAAATTTCAGATATATAAATTTTGTGAATTTTGGATATGTAGATTTGAAGTTATGGACTTTTAAAAATTTGAAGTTTTTTTTTGTACGAGTTATCAAATGATACACTGATCATTTTTAATGATGTTTGTAGTACATAAACTAAATTTATAAAATTATGTAAAGTGCTCTATTTTTATAAACTTTGAATTAAATTGAACCTTTCTCCAAAACCCCTTTTAAAAAATACAAATATTTATATCAAATTCATAATTAATGATCTATTTAACTTCATCCAAATTAGCAGCTGAAAACGGGAGTCCTCCCTATCCATCAGCCACCGCGACCCCACGAGGTCCTACTCACAACAAACACACATTTTACATTTATATATTATAAAATATCTCTCTCCTCTGTCTCCATTTCCCACCTTCGAATTGAATAGCACCTTCATTATTTTCTCTCTCACATTCAATTTCAATTTCCGTTATTTAAAGCGAATGCAGAACAGGTGACCTAAATAATCAATTTAAATCGATACATGGAAAACGATAAAGCAGAAAACAACAATGACGGTGATGTATCCTCATCGGAAACCGCAAACGGAGGTGAAGATGTTTTTAGTTGTAAAGATTCGGATGCTAAATCAGCTGATCACTTAGTTGTCATGATCAATGGTATTCTCGGAAGGTTAGATTTAGTTAAAATTTTACTGTTTCCGTGTTATTCTGTTTGTTTTAGGATTTGATGAATTTCGCTCAGTTTTTGAGTTTTGATGCAATTTTAGAGTTTCGTTCGTGTTAATTTTGAGTTTTGATGAGTTGAAATTTACTTCTTGTTACATGAGAGTTGTTTTTGTTTTAGGATTTGATGAATTTGGCAAAGTTTTTCGTTTTTTTTGAAGAAATAAGTTCAATTTTAGAGTTTCGTTCGTTCTAATTTTGAGTTTTGATGAGTTGTTGTGGATATTGATGAAATGTGTGGATTATTTTAATTTCTTTGAACAATAAGGCGCTGTTTGGTTGTGCAAATTGTTTGGTTATGTAAATTGGTTCATTGTGAATTAGTGAATTGTAAATGAGTGGATTTGAAATGAATTTAAATTCAATTTTACGCAATGTTTGATAATGTGAAATTGATGTTAAAGTTATATGAGAAAAAAATAAAACGAATTAAGAGAGAGGGGAAGGGGGAAGAGAGAAAGAGAGAGAGGAGAGCATGCACTTTATGTGACTTCTATTTCAAATGGATGTATTTCACGTTTTTTGTGAAATGATCCAATTTCAAATTTTACACATGAGCTAAAATGAGGCAATTAATGGATCATTTCATTAATGAAATCAAACACAATTAATTGATCAATTTGTAAATGGACGAATTTATAATTTTGGGACGATTAAACGGTGCCTAAGGGATTTGGACAAATTTTATCTAATTGTTTGAGTTTGGATGGGAATTGCATATTGTTGGTCTCCAAGTACACTCTTGAAGTTTTAAGGGGAAGTTCTGTAGGACGGTACCTGCTATGTAATATTGGACGAAGTGAAACAAAATATAGGAAATGAGCGGAGATGCAGATGTTAAGATGTATGTGTGGTAAAACTCAAAAGGATGAAGCTAGAAATTAACATGTTTGTGAAAAAGTAAAAATAGCTCATATAGAAGATAAATTGAGTGAAAATTAGCGTAGATGGTTTGGACACGTCACACGTAAATCAGTAAGTTCTCCCGTAAGTTAGTATTGATTGTAACGCAAGAAGTAGATGTAGGCAATTGAATATTATAAAAAATGACATGGCATAATGTGGTTTAACTGAGGAAATTGCACTAGACAAAACGAATGGAAAAATAGGTTTCATGTAGCCAATCCTAAATTAATGAAAAAAAACTTTGTCGAGTTGAGTTGAGTTGAGTATTTTATTGGAATCATAGGTAGTGGGTTATGAGTTGTGGATATATATGTTATGTTATTTAATTCTGATTATTTGCAACTAATTTAATATTTCCTTGTTGTCACATGAGAGTTGTGTTTGTAGTATGTACTTTTTAATTTCTTGGAGCTCCAGTTATATATGTGCAAATTTGGATTTTGACTAATTCTCTTATAATATATTTGAGTTTGGATGGGAACTGCATACTACTGACCTGTAAATGAAACTTTCGATTCCTATTTTCTCGGTGTCAGTGTGTTTTTGGGCGTTTGTTTGAGGAAATTTTCGTTGAATTTGTTTATTTTTAGAGGGAGTTTTAGCCACTCTTTGTCAATTGGTAAGTTGGTTTCTTTTGTCTCACATAAACTAGAAAAAGATATACATTTTGTCCTTTAAACATAGATGCAGGAGCTTCTGAACTTGAATTTTTTTTAAATCACCTACACGTTTGAGTTTCAAGTGGAAATTTGATGGCTCTTCAGTATTAATTGAGGTTATGAACAAAATTAATAGCTACCAATACTATTGATACCATAAAATCAGTTTTAGAGTTTAGCTTCATAAAATGACACCTTTACAATTGTTATGCCATCATGAAATATTACGGCAACGGCTGCCATTTCCTTCAATGGAAAATGCATGTGAGCAATATTCCCAGTGAACAATAAATTAGTAACCTTTTGACTGAAGCCAACTAAAGATGATTGGTATTTTTCTTCTCAGTTGAAGCTTTAAGAGAAAAATAGTTATTTCAAACTTTTATTATTTCAGGAACAATTTTCCATTGAAGCAAATACATCCAGATATTTAGCTACCACAATGCTTCTGCTGTATAGACTTTCTTGTCTATTTCTGATTGAAGTTATGTTCTTTGCAATATGTTGATTATGATGCTATATTATCGTTGCAGCACCACAGATTGGAAGTTTGCTGCTGAGCAGTTTGTTAGAATGCTTCCTGACAAAGTATTTGTTCACTGTAAGGAGCACTCTTTAGGCATAATATTTTTTCTATTCTTTTCTCTTTTCCCTTTTACCCAAATCATTACTTTCTTATAATGACTTGCTTCCAACTATTTCTTCCTTCATGGTACTGATGGTTAATTTAGATTTTTGGCATGTTAGTAATTTATTTTTCTTTGTACGAATGCCCTTCGTAGGGAAATATAAGTTCTTTCTCCCAACTTCCACTTGCCATTACCATGACCCTTTGTTCGAATTTATTTATTTATTTTAAAACTTACTTGTTTTCGAGGATTTTTCACTTACTTTTTTAGCTTAAAATTTTATCCTACGAAGTACGGACTCGACACGTGATATGGGATAAGACACGACTCGGAATACGTGATACGCGATTTTTTTTCAAATGTGGGATACGATAAGCTAGGATACGTATAATGCATATTTAAAAAAAATATATATTTAGTGAAATAAAGTAGAATTTGTTCAGTAAAATACATAATTATAACATATTTATTTAGCTTGAAATTCAGTAAAATCAAATACAATAGCAATACAAATTTAAACAAGAAACAAATCAAATTCAATAAAATCGCTAATAGAATGAATATGTTTTGCAAAAGTTAAGTTTGTTTGAAAGTTTTGAGTCCAGATTTACAATCAATGTTAATAAGTTATGAAACATTTGACCCCATTTAAAAATTTTAAACTATTAAAAAGCTGCCCCTTGAAAAATGTGTCCCAACGTATCCTAACGTATCTCCCTTGCGTGTCCTAACGTGTCCCCCAACGTGTCCGGCGGGGAAAAAAGGATACTCTAGGATACTCGTGTCTCAACGTGTCCGACACATGTCAGACAGAGTGTCTGTTCTTCGTAGATTTTATCAAAGTAATGTTATTATACATTTCCACATAGCATATAATAAAATAGGTTTAATCATTTGATCATTACGAAAGAAAGAAAGAAAATGTTGGTCTCACTGAATTGGGGAAAATATCAGGATGGTTTTTCTTCTTAGTCGTGGGTTTCGTAAAATCAACATTTTTTTGTTAAATTTCCTAAATATGCTTTTCCAGACGTGAATCTTTAATTACTCTTCCAGTGGTGAACCTTTAGAATTGTGAAGTAACATCCTATAAGATAGCTCTTTAACATGGCTGTTTGGGTACCAAGGATAAGGGGAATATGTGAAAAGGAAAGATGTGTTTATGTTGGTTATGTATATTTCTATACTTTTTTCATTACTTAGGTATCTTTACCTTCTCTAGCAAATCTAAAGTTTTGGAAGATAACATTCAGTCCCATCCTTTTTGTTTGGGGTTTTATTATTAGCATTAAAGCTTGCTGCACATCTGATGTTGTGAGACAAGATATTGTGGAAAAAGCACCTCAAAAAAAGTTCATTTGAGCTTGTATAGGTTTTTAGGCTTTACTAATTGCCAAAATTTACTTACTAATGGGCCGCACAACAGGCTATAAATGTGGTTGGTATTGGGTCATCATTGAGCAAAGTCGGGGATTAATCGACAAGTTATTTTTGATCGGCCATGCTGTGAGCCTAACTGATGATTCATTCAAATTCTTATGTGTATCCAAATCTCAGCGTAATGAATGACTTTCTGTTAATTCTTAGTGACATCATGTTTCTCATGTCCTGTATGTTGCCTTTATACGTCATGTTTCCATAAGAGTTTTTTTTTTATTCAGAACTTCTTTTTGGGGCTGAATGCATCTACTTCAACTTTGGTAGTAGATGGCATCAAACGTGTCTAATATATAGGTTAGGTGGGATACTTTTTTTGTATTTTTCTTACTCAATTCGGTAAACTTGCTTTATAGGTAGTGAACGGAATGTAGCGACGCGGACATTGGATGGAGTGGATGTAATGGGTGAGCGACTGGCGAAAGAGGTTGGTTATCCATTGGTCCTGTAGAGTTTCTTTGCATTCATGGTTCGACTTGATCCTATCAAGAATCTGATTTGAAAAATGAACCATCTACCATGCACTTTGGTGTTAACATAACAAATGAATTCCAGGTCCTCGAAGTGATTGATCAAAAGCCAAATCTACGGAAGATTTCTTTTCTTGCACATTCCGTGGGAGGACTTGTTGCAAGATATGCCATTGGGAGATTGTACAGGCCTCCTAAAAGGGAAGGTCTGGAGGATTTCTCAGCTAATGACTCTGAAGAGGAGTCAAAGGGTACAATAGGTGGTTTGGTGCCTTTGAATTTTATTACTGTTGCCACACCTCATCTTGGTTCGAGGGGCAATAAGCAGGTACGTCTAGTTCTCTCTCTCGTTCACGAGTTCCGAATTAATAAAGCGAGTGTTCTATGCGTCAAACAATTGGCTAAGTTTTTTATTTTTTTATTTTTTACTGGAAAATATTATAACAATAATAAAAAGTAGTACAACTAAAGTGGAGAAAGATTACAACAAGATAAAGAGGAGAGAAGCAAAGAACTCAACAAGATTAGGTACAATAACAAACAATTGGCTAAGTTGACGCTAATATACTTATTGCATCCACAACTAGCGTAAAAAGAAATGGAGAGAGGTGATCTCATTGACAAATGCCTCTCAAAGCCACAAAAGTAGGGAAGTTCATCTCCTTTCTCCACCTCACAGAGAAAACCTTCTCTCTCAAGAAGAAAGTCAAAGAATCTCAATCCACATGGACATAGGTTGTCTCAACATAAATGTTGAACACCACCATCATTCTTGTTTGTTGTAAACTCTTCTACTACTTCATTTTCCATTAGGACCAAGTCTTAAGTTTGCTGCTCTTTGACAAAGGCCCCCAATACCTCACTAATTTTATTGACAACACTTTCACCAACCTTTTGTATAAACTAGTTAGTAGTTACCAAAGTAACTGGTTGGTAAATCTCTTATGTTCAAGGAATAACTCGTCTTTAGAATAAAAACAAACATAAGCTTCATTAACACACACGTTTACCACCCATGTGTAAAACTGTCTTGGAAAATCGCATAAGGTCATCCTCCACCTCCATCCGACATCTTTAAATATCCTTCCGGACTGGAGAATTTTCACACAACAATCCCAAATCGCATTTTCTTCATTAAGATCACACTGGTTGGACCTGACTCAGGACAGTTTGCCCAACAACAATACCAAATCGCTTCTCGAACCTATTTCCTCAATTTCATTTATAACCAAGATCCCCAACTTTCACTAATTGAATGCCAATCAATTCCATCGATCCTCCTCATGCAATCCATCTCCCTTTTCTTGAAAAGCTTATAAAAAATTTAATTACTTTATTGACAATTCAATTCTCTTGCTCCAGGATTCACCCATTTTTTCTTTCTCACTCACTCATCAGTTTGTTTTCTTTTCTCAGTTACTATCTTGTGTCATTATCCGCTCTCTTATCCAATTTATTTTTGCCTTTTGTTTCCACGTGATCTCCTCATATCACACTGTGTGTGTGTTGTGTTGTGTGTGTGTATGAGGGGGGGAATTAAATCTGGGTAGGGTTTATGGAAATTACTCGTAGAAGAATATTGTGATGCGATGGCTTACCCAAGTTGCTGAGGTTCCTATCTTCGACGGTTGGATGAACCCTTCTGTGTTTATAGATTGATTGGATTTAATTGAGAAGGTATTTGAGTACAAGAACCGTTGAGTATGTGAGGTTGGTGGCTACCAAGATCAGGGTACGCCAAAGTATGGTGGAGTGAGCTCTTTTGATGGAGAGAGAAGTTAAGGGGCTTGAGCTGATTCGCACATGGCCGGTTATGACCGGTTATCAAGCAACCTTTGAGATAGGCATTCATCCTCAAGTTTTATAGGCGTGACCCGATTGTCCGAGAGGTTTTGGCTTATGTGATCCTGGGCGAGCTAGAAGAGATGAGGAGTAGCATTTGATTGGCTGTGACTACAATCGAGTATATACTAAGACCTCCAGCTCCGCAACACTCCGACAATATGCACCTTATTTGGAGGAGTACTTTTGCAGTTCTCCCAAACCTGTCTTAGCGTCTGAGCAGGTGGGGCCTGAGTATGAGGTTGACCCACTCATTGAGGAGATGAGAGAAGACCTTGTGGCTCGCATTATCAGGATTCCACAAGATGAGGATGGCTACTCTTTGAGCTCATGGTCCAGCTCGTTCTTGGAAGGGGAGTGGCGTGTTCAGTAATGCCATGTACTTTTCTTTTCTCATTTTCCCTTCATTATTTTTATCTTTTAGTCTTTTTATTTATCCTCTCATTTACAGTTCTGTCTCTAAGTTTACGTTTATGTTTGTCTAAGTCATGTGATATAGACCCTCCACTATAAAGGGAAAGGGGGCTAGTTAGGCACCACCTATCTAGGTTATAAATACCATGTAATTGGCCCATATGGTGGTATCTTTTTTTTTTTTCTAGAGGAGAGAAGTTCTTCAAATTTGTGTTTGTTTTTGAGTTGCATTTGTTGTGTTACGTAATATTCACAAAACCTATTTTTATTTCTTGCAAAACTACCAAATCTTGGTTTTTCTAGAATAATATGTATTTTATTTATTGTTTTTCTTTCTTCCTTACTCCCCAAATGGCTGCTTTTATGTTGTTATCCACACTATGCTTTTGTTCCTTGCAAAACTACCAAATAGGGCTTTTGTTAATTAATATGTTTTTTTGATTTATTATTTTTTGTTCTTCCTTATTCCCCAACCCCCTCACATTCAAATAGAAATCTTAATAAATTACCTATGTGTTTTCTAATGTTCCGTTGATTTACATCCTCCTCCTCATTTACCTCATCATATTGTTTGGTTAGTTCCTCCTACTTTTCTCATTCAAAAGTTATCTAATTGTCTTAATTTTTACCTTAGCTGTTGTCGAATCTTCATAAGAATATAGGAAGTTATAAATGAAGAACTCAAAAACTTCGTAAGAATATAGGATGTTATAAATGAAGAACTCAAAAACTGTTGATGTTTATGAAAAGAGTGACAGTTTTATCATGAATTCTTAGTAGATTGATTCAGAGAATGATTAGTAGTTTCAATTTGCATTTTGTACTTTCTCTATGATTTTTGCCTTGGTTGCCATAGACTATAAACTTGGAAAATGGAATTTTATATTTGCATTTGTGGGAGTGGGGGTGGGGGCGAATTAATCAGGCTTTTATTAGCACATGTTTTTTGAGTTCTTTTGGCAAATAGGATGACGGCTCATGAAGCATGCCCAGGAGTCACAAGTGTGTGGACTCATTTCATATTCACATTTCCTATGCCAGGAGGTTTTGTATTAAATTCGGTTTTAAAAAAGGATCATTATAATTGTTATGATCTATACTATGTGCCTTCGGTATAGATGTTGTGTAAAATATTGCATGTAAAATGGTGTGAAAGTGGAAATCTTCTTGATACATGGTCAGGCTTAAGTTATAATTAATATCAAAACCGTAAGGTTTATACAGGGAAGCAGTCATTTTAATATGGAGTGAACTTGATTCTTTTTATTTAGGTATTAGCCATTTTTGTAGCCATTACTCTACAAATAAGGGATATGCTTTTGAAGTGACCTTAACACTGATGCTTGAGAGCTTACTAAGGCATAAGTAATTAAGCGTTAGAGTTTAAGCATGTACCTATTTCTTTCCATGTATTTATGAGCACATCGACAACTTAGAATTGAAGACCGATATCTAAGTAAGTTGAAGTCTCTTGCTCCCACCATGGAGAAAAAAATGGTGCGCTGCAAATGTACTTTACCCAGCTTAACAAAACCTTGTCCCAATGTCTTGGGGTCGGCTTCATGGATCCTAGTTCATTACTCTCTTTCTAGGGCCATATCATTTATTAAATAGCAAGTTGTCATTTTTTTCCATTTACTATCCATTGATATTAATTTCTGTCTTCCCATTCCCATGCATTACCATCGACATGGTTCAAAGTCTCGGTATCGGTCCCGGTATCGGACACCCGATTTTCAACTCGGTCGCGATATCGGGCGATACGTAAATATACGCTATTTAGAGAGCGCAAAAAAATTCCGGAAAAAATATAGAAATTTAAAAAAAAATAAGATTAACAATGTGGACCAATGAGATACATTCAAACCCATCATTCAATATGCTTTGCATTGTAGAATTGGTTATACTGAAGCGCGGCAGAGATGTCAGATTCAATATTGCATAGTAAACCAATAATAATATTGAAAAACAAAAATGTACATTTTGTTTTAACAACAATGTATATTTTTTTACATTTTTACAAAAACGTACAAAAGAACATTGTTACAAAAGTGTACATTTTTTTAACAACAGTGTACATTTTTTTACATTTTTACAAAAATGTACATGTTTTTAACAAATATGCATATTTTTTTTTACATTTTTATAAAAACGTACAAAAGAACGTTTTTTACAAAAATGTACATTTTTACTAAAACGTACAAAAGGACATTTTTACAAAAATGTACATTTTTTTAACAAAAATATATATTTTTTTACAAATATGTACAAATATATATTTTTTTACAAAAATATATATTTTTTTACAAATATGTACATTTTTTTTTAACAAAATAACATTTGTACAGAAATGTAAATTTTGTACAAACATAAATGTACATTATATATTTTTTGTAAAAGATTTGAATATTTTTTGTAAAAAAATAACATTTCTTTGAAAAAAGAATTTTAGTAGAGTCATTTTAAAAAAAAAAAGAGTACTACTTTTTAAAAGATTTATATATTTTTTTAGTAGAGTCATTTAAAAAAAAAAGAGTTTTATGTTTTAAAAAATTAATGTTAATACTTTTGAAAAAGTAATACCATTCTGTAAATGTTACAATATATTTTCAACAACGAAGAAATATGGTAAAAGATAAAAGTTTTATAAAAAAATAAAACAAAATATGACAATATCGTTTGAATCGGTTGTCTCGGGCGATATCGCGGCTGTCTCGGGCGATATCGCGGCGAGGCGTCTCGGAATCGGTTGTCTCGGGCGATATCGCGGCTGTCTCGGCCGATTCAGTGTTTTTTTTGAAACGTCTCTCGGTATCGGATCGGTACCCTCCGATTCCGAGTTGACTCGGCCGATAACGAGTCAACTCGGCCGATACTTTGAACCATGACCATCGATATTGATCAGGTCTCTTCAATACTGGAGCTACGAATAATACAAAAAACGTTAAATTAGCATTACTTCTTTTTTTACTCATAAAATGTGATGGGTATTCCTTTTATTAATTTATATTTTAAGTGATGTTTATGCTGTGTGCCATATTAAGACTTGGAATAAAACTACGTAGACCCACAAAAAACCCAAAACCCATACCCAATGCATTAAAAGCTTATACCTTATTGTTGTGGGTCCCGCCAGGGCGTATAAATGGGTCCCACCCACTGCATAAAAAGCTTGTACCCATTTTTGTCCTATTAGGCGGGTACACTTTGTGTTTTTTTTTGTGGGTATGTGTAGTTTTACTCCAAGACTTGAGTTCACTCATTCCAACTCAATTGAGTATTTGCTTTTGCTTTGTTTCACTAAACTAGAGCAACAACACCTAATAATTCTGCACTAGAACTGCAAACAAGTTAGTTAAGAAGAAAAATAAATGTGAATATATAAATCGAATCTTCTATAGTAGGATGAGAGAAAATACAGACTATGTATTCCAATTCTACAATACCTTACCACTTCATGATTTATTTATAATATAGTCTTCTATGTGTCACTTTTGAGAAGTCACTTAGGAACTTCCTTTATTATGTTTTCCTGTAAAGCAGCCAAGCAACCAAGTGTATAATATTAATAGTACGATTATAGTGATTTATAAATATAATAATTATAATCCTCTGAATTCTGTAAAGCAGAATATATATAAATATAGTCATATTTTTTGCTCTGAAATTGGGTACTAAATTATAAATCTGACGCTAATATGTAGTGCATACGGTTTCATGTCATATCAGGTTTGTTTCATGTTTAAATTTTTCAATCATGTATTCTCTGTAAATGGCGGGTTCGTGTGAGCCCAAATCCGTTGACGCCATGTTGTGCTCATTTTGGGTTAATGTGTCATGTTACCCCAATCCAACGCCTGTTGGAAAGCATTTAAAGAAAAAAAGCATTCAAATTCTATGTAGGAAGTTAATTCCAATTTAGTCATATCATAGGTTTGGATTTACATTCGTGCCCGTAAAAAGCATGTATTATCAACTCCATTGGAGTGAAGCCTCTGATTTAATTGTCATTTATGGTCTGTGGTTAATTGGCAGGTACCTTTTCTTTTTGGCGTAACAGCCTTCGAGAAAGCTGCTGTTCTTATCATCCATTGGATATTTAGAAGAACAGGCCGACACCTCTTTCTGACCGATTGTGATGAAGGAAAGCCTCCATTACTCAAGCGCATGATTGAAGATTATGGTGATTGTCATTTCATGTATGTTACTTGCACCATTTTCGTATGTAAACTGCTTTGATAGATCCTGGGATTGTTGTGATGATCTCACCAGAATATTATGCAAGTGCTGATGTGGTGCCTGACTGTATGCAGGTCTGCACTACGTTCATTCAAACGACGGGTAGCATATTCAAATGTTGGCTATGATCGTATCCTTTTTAATTAAATAATGCAGCTTTCAAATAATTTACACTTTGTGAGATCATATTTTCCTTGTTTTCCTTTAAAATATACTGTCAGATATTGTGGGCTGGAGAACATCGTCAATTAGGTTTAATGTTGAATTACCCAAGGTATTATATTCAGCTTACATATTATGATTATACTTTAATTTTCGGTTGGAATTCCATGACCAAAACATTGCTTTTGTTTATAGTGGGAGGAATCCGTAAATGAGAAATATCCTCATATTGTGTTTGAAGAACACTGCAAGGCGTCTGATGCTGAACAAATCGAGCCTATTTTAACGGATAATCTAGACGAAATAGAAGGTCTGTAACTTGAATTTACGAGCTTTGTAACTTTTAACGCTAGAGAGATTGGGAGAATAAAAGTTTTTTTTTATTGCTATACACACATGTACGTACTGCTTTGTACAAATATAGGTAATTCATGAACCACAAAGACTCAATTAAAACCATGTCGACAATGCAAGTAAATTAGGTTTTGACGTTGAACGGTTCGGGATTGTGTAACAGTTCAGTTATTTTACTAAAGATCACAGACGGCCAAAAGATTAGTGACTTGCGGAGTCAATTATCTTCAGGATCAGTGAATTGGCAAGATTTGACACAAAGCTACAATCTTATATTTTTCAACAAAACCATGTCGACAATGCAAGTTAATTAGGTTTTGGCGTTGAATGGTTTGGGATTGCGTAACGGTTCAGTTATTTCACTAAGGACCACATACGGCCAAGAGACTAGTGATTCGCCGAGTCAATTATCTTCAGGATCAGTGAATTTGCAAGATTTGACACAAAACTAAAGTCTTATATCTTTCAACAATTTCTAGCTCTGCTATAGTTGAGAAACAGCGATTATGGAGAAGCTTTCTTTACGCCTGTGATTCGACTAAAACTTCAATTTTGATTCAAAATAGGCTATACTTTATACAACTTTATAATTATACTTATGTGTCTAAATGAGTCCGCATGCTCTTAGATCTCCTTTGACGTATCTAAATGACTACAAAACCCTTCGTCCTAGGAGTGGACCGAAGGGTGTGGGCGAATGACGGATCCTATGAGAAGGCTACTCCACAGACAATCTAGCGATGATCTCAGAGGGATAGTCTTGTAGTTCGGTAAGGACTAAAGATTGCTGATGTGATCAAAGGCTACTTAGACAAGGATTCTACTATCTACAGATGACAAAATTCCCCGCGGGGATCCGCCGCTAATGGTGCGGGGATGGGGAGTAAAATTCCGAGACGATTTTTAATCCCTGATTCGGGTTCGGGGAGGGGGCGGGGACGGGGAACGGGGTCCCCGTCCTTTGGGGATCCCCGTTATATTCCCCGCGGGGATTCCCCGATATATTATATATTTTTTGATTAAAATTATATTTTAATATTATCATTTATATTATAACTTATGAGTAAAAAGACTTCCTAATGCACTTTTATTATAAAAATGAGTTAAATAATATTTTTTATACATATAATTATTTTATTTACCTAGGATTAAAAGTGGTAAATTATTATTTTTTTTTGCCAAATTGGATCCCCTCAAGGAACCTGATCCCCCAAAAAATCCATGACGGGGAATCCCTGACCCGGAAAAAATGGTCGAGGCGGGGACGGGGATGGCTCCCCCGCCCATTGCCTACCCTACTACTATCATGTAAATAGCATTACAAATAAGCCTACATCCATTCATATAATGATTATGTGATAAGGTCATGAGTAAAATGGCATTGCATACCCTGACTGATCAAATAAACCTTCACAGCCCTAGACCATTTCAAATAATACTACCGTTTAAATTAGAACTAGTAATCTGTGGAACCAATATAAATAGTGGTGAGGGGCCCTTGGCTGAACAACCACCTCATAGGGCCTTTGGCCCCATAGTGACGGCAGAGTCGGGGCAAATGAAGGATCCTATGGAGAGGCTAACTCCTCCGATGTAGCGATGATCTCAAAAGGACAATTTCAGAGGACATAGACTAGGATTCTTGACACCTGAGGATGAACCTGGGAAGGACTAAGGATTCCTGATGACTCTGGTTGAAGGCAGTACTTGGACTAGGATTCTATTATTATGTAAAAGCCATTATAAATAAGGCCATATACATCTTGTAATGATTATCAAATTCAAGTTGGTGTGTGTGTGTGTGAGAAAGAGAGAGAGAGAGATTGCATTTGTAACCTCCAATAATGATGTTTCAACCCCTTCCCGTGAACGTAGGCCAATCCAGACCAAACTTGTACATCTTGTTCTTATGTGTGTGTTTTGTGTTTCCCAATACAAATTCTTCAGGTGTTGATTTTGTCAATAGGCAAGGGCATGTACAGTTTAAAATCAGACAGTCAACTAGAGGTCAACAGCATGCGAAACTACAGGCGAGTGATTAGAGTCAAGTACACTCCAAACAGAGTGCCCTCCCAAAACAACTAACGATAGTGCAACACCACCAAAACCAAAGTGAAACTACTAAATCGATAAACTATAAAACTTACGAAACAAAACATTTGGCTTGAACAGAAAGGAAATCTTAAATCATAAGAAGCAAAACTCTTTTTTCTTGGACACAATACCAGTTTACTTTTCTAAATTAGAATAGTTCCCCCACCCCACCCCACCCCCACCACCCCCAACATCTCTCATTAACAAAAACGAAAAATTCGACCATCATAATCCTTGAATTGTCATATCTAAAAAATATACCTTGTCTATGCTTTGGCCATTCTTTTCACACTTTTAAAATCTATTTAATGCATTGCAATTAACATTCTTAATGACTCATAATTTTTCTTCTAAGACGGTATGAAAATCTATGTGTTGTGGTATTTTAAGGATGAATGGTGGGTGTGCATGATTAATGGGATAATATGTACTCGATCTTTTGTACTTTCTGCAACCTGCCATTACTTATTACTATTATCTGTGGTCATATTCATGGTTGAGAATTTCGCAACTACCAATTGTATTCCCGAGCTGTACACGCGTCATTTTTTTTCAAATAAGTTCAGCTTAATTGTTTTGGAGGTTATGCTTTTTGTAATTTTGGGGCATCACTTTGCAAATTTCATTGTGTCTAGGAATCTGCCCCCCTCCCCCTCCTCCGCACACACACAATAACAACAATTAAAAGAATGCTTCTCTGTTTGATCCTAAATATGGGGAAAACAAAAATAAGCATAGCGAATGCATTGTTTTCACGTTTTAGGAGTGGCAAGTCCAAATTAAATATTTCTCTATTCTTTGTTTCTTTGCTAATGAAATTTTACTAAGATCCACTTCGGTGATTATTGGCAAAAACTTTTTTCATGGTTACCTAAATTTCCTTCTGACATCTCTTAATATAATGTGTATTCTAACGTTGCAATTTTTTTTACTGGATTTAATATTTGCAGAGAAATTGGTGATTGGCTTATCTCGAGTGTCATGGGAAAAAGTAGATGTAAGCTTTCACAGCAGCAAACTGAGGTTTGCTGCTCATAGTGTCATTCAGGTAATTCTCTCTCCTGTCTATATATATATATATACTCGTGGATGGGTGTTACACGTGCACATCTTTTCTGTTGGTTTTTCTTTCAAGCATATATTGGTTGTTGAGATGAAATTATCTTATAACAAAAACTGTCTCAACTGTTTAGATGCTTAATAAAATCACTCTTATTCCTGCTTTAAAAAGAAAAAAACTTGTTTAGATGCCAGGAAGCAATTTTGTAATTAATAGTATCAGATCATAATTCCTAACAATTCAAGAACATCACTTAGCAGTTTTAAATCGAAATCGTGTCCAATTAGCGGACTAAAAAAGTCAAATCCACAAATCAATCTGGTCAAATCTACAAAGCAGCACATTGTTTGCTGACGAATGAGAATTGTGTAAGTGATGAATTGTGAAAGCCTTGAAACACCGCTTGTCAGTTGTGCGGAATAGAACCCAAGACCTTTGCCCTCAAGCTACTAAATCAACTTACTTATAGAATTATGAAATGAAATAAGCATATAACAACCACACAAATTTAGAGAGACAAATATTTAACGTGGTTCAGCAAAAATTGGCGACGTCCACAGGAGGGGAGGAGAGGTTTCACTAGGAGAATATGTGTTATACGCTCAATTACTCTTGAATACTCACTCAACTCACAATATTAATCTCAAAATATTGTAGGAATCCTCACACAAGAAACTCACAAAATGGTCTTGTTTCTTACACTCACAACGAAAGTACCTTAGTTGTAAACCTCTCTCTAATTGCTCTCACTTGTTAATGGTGTGTCTTTCGACAATGAAATGCCTTCCTTATATAGGTTTTTAGAGAGAGACTTGGGAATTAAATAAATCTTTGGTGGAATGGTGGTGGAGCACTTAATGGGCTTGCTGAGCTTTTAATGAGGGTGCTGGTAGTGGAGCTTTTAATGGGATTGCTGGTGGTGCTCATAGTAGGGCTACCACTTTGTAAGTCATATTCCAATAATCTCCACATTGGCAAACCTTACCAACCGAATTTGACTGATCTAACTGATCCCGGGATAACAACCGGTAACAACTTGAGCACTATCCTAATATACATCACGCCCACATGATTCCACCCGACGTGGAGCCACCTCCAACTTCAACAAGAGTTGAGATTGAGAAGCTTTAGGTAATGCCTAAACTTCTCCACCGAAACTGGTTTTGTGAGTATGTCCGTTGCGTTTTTATTAGTGTGTACCTTCTCGATTACAACATCAGTAGAATTCACCCAATCCCGTACCCTATGGTATCTCACGTCAATATGCTTTGTGGGGGCGTGATACACTTGATTCTTAGCCAATTGCAAAGCACTTTAAATATCACAATGAAGACGAATTCTCTCTTGCTTTATTCCCAGCTCACTCACCAAACCTTTCAAACATATCGCCCCTTTCGATGCTTCCGTGATTGCCATGTACTCTACCTTTGTAGTAGACAAAGCACTCGTTGCTTGTAGCATTGATCTCCAAGAAATCGGTCTACTAGTGATAGTAAACACATAACCCGTGGTTGATCGCTGTTTGTCTAGATTATCCTCATAGTCCGAGTCTACGAACCCTGCAACACACTCGGCTCCTTGCTTTCGCTTGAACATAATACCCATAGTTTTGGCTCCCTTCAGGTGCCTTAGAATCCATTTAACAGTTTTCCTATGTTCTTTTTTCGGATCCAACATGTACTTACTAACCACTCCAATGGCTTGGGCAACATCCGGCCGTGTGCAAAACATGGCATACATGAGACAACCCACCGCACATGCATACGGTGTTGTTGACGTCTATACGATCTTAGCATCTGTAGAAGGGCATTGCTTTGCGAACAAAGCAAAATGAGAAGCTAACTGCGTAGATATAGGCTTAGCATCCATCATGCCAAATTTTTCAAGAACACGTGATATGTACTTCTGAGAGAGCCATACCTTGCCCTTTTTTCTCTCTCTTTGAATTTCCATACCAAGGATCTTTTGTGCGGCGCCATGATCCTTCATATCAAACTCCTGACTCAACTCAACCTTGAGCTCGTTAATATTTGACATATCACGACAGGTAATGAGCATGTCATCCACATAAAGCATCAATAAAATAAATGAGCCATCGTGAAATGCATGATAGTACGCACAGTGGTCACTGTCACACCTAAAGTAACTGACCCTTATCATGAAAGTGTCAAACCGTAGGTACCATTGTCGTGGAGACTGGTTAAACCCATACAAGGACTTCTTGAGTCTACACATGTGGTTCTCCTCGTCTACTTCCTTGAACCTTTCTGGTTGCGCAATGTAAATAACTTCCTTCAAGTCACCATGAAGAAAAGCTGTCTTCACATCCATTTGCTCCAATTCCATATCAAACTGAGCAACCATAACCAACAACACTCATATAGAAGTGTGTTTCACTACCGGAGAAAAGATCTCATCATAGTCTATTCCCTCTTTCTGTGAAAGCCCCTTGGCTACTAACCTGGCTTTCAACTTTGGTTCTTCCTCTTTGTTGATTTCTTCCTTCTTCCGAAACACCCATTTGGATCCAACGATGTGTGGCCCTTGGGTTTCAGAACCAACGCCCACACGGAGTTCTTACGTAGAGCTTTTATCTCTTCTATCACAAAATCCATACAACCTTGTTTACCTTCACTATTGATGGCTCCTCTGTAAGTAGTTGGATCGCCCTTGCTTGACATAAGGGCGAAGCGTACTTTGTCTTCCGAACCAAATCATGAGGCCAATTTGATTTCACGACGAGTTCGATCACGTGCTATAGATGGTCCTTGCTCTACCTGTTGAGGTTGCTCCACCTCAACCAATCCTTCTTCGGATTCCTCCTCCCCATGCTCCACCTCAACTATGTTGTCATTTGGTTGAGTATCAATAGTACCGTTTATGGATGCTTCATCACTTTCGGTGATGGACAGTCTTGAAACATACCCGACGATTTTAACACCACAGTCATTTGCAACTTCTTGAAGTTCCTTGTGCGTAAGCATAACACCCTCATTAAATCTTACGTTCCGACTAACCAATAGCTTTCTTGACTTAGGATCCCAAAGCTTGTACCCCTTCATCCTTTCGTAAAACCAAGAAAGATACATGGGTGAGACCTCGGGTCATTTTTGGTCCTTTCATCAGTGGGAATGTGATCATATTCTGGGCACCCGAATACTCTCAGCTATGAGTAATCAACATCTTGTTCAGACCATACTTCTTCGGGACACTTTAATCTAAGAGTTGCATTTGGAGACCTATTGACCAAATAAACGACGTGGTCAATAGTTGCTGCCCAAAATGATTTTGGCAACCCGGCATGAAACCTCGTGACCTTGCTCTCTCCATAATGGTGCGGTTCATCCGCTTCGCAACACCGTTTTGTTATGGAGTTTTCTTTACGGTAAAATGCCTTGTGATGCAGCATCTTTGCAAAACTGAAGGAATTTGCCATCCTTATATTCTCATTCGTTGTCGCTCCTTCTGTTTGATTTTCCACCATATCCTTCCACTCCTTGAATTTGTCGAAAACCTTTGATTTTTCTTTCAAGTAGTAAACCCAGACTTTGCGAGAGAAATCATCAATTAAAGTCGCAAAATATTTGAACCCGCTCGAGGATACAATATTCGAAGGCCAACAAACATCGGAATGAATATAGTTAAGAACACCTATACTTTTGGTCGTAGATATTGAACTGAACTCTAGTTTGCTTGCTGATCACACAATACTTGCAAAAATCGAGCTTGCATCCGTGAACTCCTTTCAACAACTTTCGTCGATGATGTTTTTCCATGCCTCTTTGGCTCATTTGACCAAGTCTCATGTGCCATAACTGTAGGTCGTCAACTTCTGGTTTTGTAGAGACTGCTGCTCCACTTGTTATCGTGGTTCCCCCCAATCTATAAAGATTGTTCGGGGATTTTGGGCCGCGCAAAACCACTAATGATCCCTTATTCACTTTCAAAGTCCCGTCCTCAGTTTGAATAACACCCATTGTCGCCGAGTGCGCCTAAAGAGATCAAATTTTTCTCGAGTGCCGGAACATGTCTAACATCACATAGCGTTCGAATAACGCCATCCCACATCTTGATTCTCACTGTGTTAATTCCTACTACCTTGCACGTAGCATTGTTTTCCATGAGAATATTTTCACCATTTTGTGGTTTGTACTGATCAAACCACTCTCGGTTGAGGGGCACATGTGATAGGAGCATGCTGAGTCAAGAATCTACCCACTTTCATGATTAGCAGAAAAGCAAGTAAGTACCTCCATGACATCTTCTTGTGTTACAACACCCGCAATATCTTTTATAGCAGCGCCTTTCTTGGCTTCCTTTCGCATCTTCGGGTAATTCTTCTTGATGTAACCCTTTTTGTGACATTTGTAACACTCAAAGTTTCCGTGATCTTGTGTGTGAGATCTATAGGCGCCCCGATTTTTTATGCCTCGTGACCTTGATCTTCCTCATTCTCCACCATTGCCAGTTTTGGTAACTAAAGCTTCATTTTGAGAAAACGAGACATCATTTCCGTTCTTTTTCATGATCACATGGGAAAAGATGTCTTGCACTACCTCGTTGAACTTGAGCGTAGTCTGCCTGAACATTTGGGTGGTAACGAAATGTTCGTATGAATCGGACAACGATGCAAGCAATAGCAGACCTTGGTAGTGGTCTCCTCCACCATGTGATTTGACCCCTCAGTGATGTATTCTTCAATAGAAGAAGCCGCTTGTCCGTCAATATCATGCCACTCCGCACCGGACATGCCTTCCGGTTTGTTCTGAATGCCTAACAAAGCTATTTCAATCCTTTGTTTGACTAGAATGTCTCGCATCCGTCGTTATTAGAGGCCGAAATTGATCTTTTCGTCATAACGCTTAATTTCAAATTTCATGTAACCACCGGATCAATAACTAGGATTCCACTTCTTTGAGTTTGTGCTCGTAGAAGCAACGTCAGGAGTAATGTTTGATTCAGTTTTCGCTATTAGGAAAAATTCACAAGCTTGTGCTTGAACACCCCTTGACCGTTTCAAACCGTTATACCGGTGTAATTAGCAACCGTAGCTCTGATACCACTTGTTAGAGATGACTTTCGAAAGCCTCGAAACACCGCTTGTCGGTTGTGCGGAATACAACCCAAGACTTTTATGTCCACATAAGGGAAGGAGAGGTTTCACTATAGGAGAATATGTGTCGCTCATTCAATCACTCTTTTGAACACTCACTCAAGTCACAATATTAATCACACGATGTTGTAGGAACCCTCACACAAGAAACTCACAAAATGGTCTTGTTTCTTGCACTCACTTACAAATAAAATACCTTAGTTGTAAACCTCTCTTGAATTGCTCTCACTTGTTGTTGGTGTGTCTTTCGACAATGAAATGCCTTCCCTATATAGGTTGCCAGAGAGAGGCTTAAGGATTAGGCAAATCCTTGGTGGGATGGTGATGGAGCTCTTAAAGTGGCTGGTAGTGGAGTTTTTAATGGGGGTGCTGGTGGTGCTCATAATGGGGCTGTCACTTTGTGAGTCAAATTCTAACAAATTGAACCTGCGGCGATATATGTCAACTATTATGGACTTCAAGGTGTACTCGATCAAACCAATCGTGTCAATGTGATTCAAAACCCTCGACAATTTGGTGGGCCCCAGGTTAACCTATGATCTCCCTACCCTCATCGATCCCTCAAAATAGAGATGTCTCGTATAACCAAAATCCTTTAATGATAAATAGTTTTGTTTGATTATAAAGTGGAAAAATAGTTCATTTTTATGGGAAATTGGAAGGGAAAAAATAGAATAAGAGACGAGTGCCTTGGTGAAATATTCTTTTTTTTTTCCTTGGTGGTTTTTCATGGGATCCAATCTTTTGGGGGTGGGCTATGAAGCACAGATATTCTTGGGAGGCCGAGAATTTTTTTTGGAGACGGATGGGATACGGGATACACGCTCGGATACGCGAATACTAGAGTATCCTTTTTTTTTTAAATGGTCTGAATACGCTGGGATACGTTTTTGGATACACTAGGATACGTTTTTTTTATTCTTCTCTCTTTTTTTGTCTGAGTTCTTCCTCACTGAAATGACATTTCTTAAGTTATATACCTTCTTTATATTTCTCCCTCAGTCAGAAATGACATTTCTTAAGTTAAAATCAACTGTTTTCAGTAATGGCATTTCATTCATCCGTTTTCGGAAATGGCATTAAATAATATATAAAATAAAATAATAAATATTCAAGTTTATCATTAATATATATAAAATAAAATAATAAATATTTAACGTATCCTATTGTATGTGTCCTACATTTTGGAAAAATCACGTATCCTGTATCCTGAATCGAGTCGTATTCCGTATTAAGTGTCGAGTCCGTGCTTCTTAAGGGGTGAGTAAGAAATGTTTTCCATTAAAAATTGAAAAAAATGGAAAACGTTTTATATTTAAGATTATTGTTGTGGTAAAATATATTTGCAATCAACTACTACAAAAGTTCAAAAATGAGTGAAGAGAAGTATTTTCCTTGGAAAATAATGTGACGCTGATCAAACACACCTCAAATTTCAGTCTGCAACTCTCTGACAGGCATCCTCATACTTAAAAGAACACCAGAGTCCTGTTTATGTCCCTCATTAACAATGGCTCAGCAGACAGTAAGTCTGAAGTACAGAACTCAATAAAATATATTTTGCCTTGAAAGATCAAGGAGGACAATGATCCAAGTGCATGTCCTGAAAAGTAAATTTTTTTCTTAAAATGTTTGACTGTCAAACGTTGATTATTAATTTGGAACAGAGGGAGTATAAACTAGTTCTTGTCAATGAAACACGAATTTTTGTGATTGCAAATGCAGTACTATTGACTTTGTAATTTCATCAAGTTCCTAAAACCATTTCACAGATTTGAATTTATGCTAATAAGAGTTTTAATTTGTTTTTGTGGTGATGTTTGACCTCAACAGACTAAAAGCTCCTGTTTTAAAAAATAACACCCAATATAGTTGGAACTCAAGCCTGTACCTTCTGTGTTTCATTAGTTAACCCCTAACTTTACATGATTGCAGCATTAGTCTTTCTTATAAATTACCTTGTCAAATTCTGATAATAAAAAAAAGCACCTGATCAAAGTAGTGGCCTTTAATTGATAGCTTTTTCCCTATAATGATCTGTCTTCATTATTTTAATTTGGCTAAAGTTTGAAAATAAAACCAGAAGTTTTTTAGTTTTTGCAAGAAACTCTTCTGAACTACTTTTGAATGCAAGAACCCTCCTGAGTTATTTCATTTTGTTGCAAATACTCCATGCGTGTCCCTAAATATCTGATTTTGCAACAAAATGCATGGTTAAATTTTTTTTTTTTCCGTTAAAAAATAGTTCACAGGAGTTTCGTTCGAGTTGGTGTGTGGGTGGTGGGGGCCTTTTTGCCCTTTAGCAGTTTAGTTTTATGTTATAAATATGAAGCAGATTCCACTTACATTTTATTGTCTTACAGGTTAAAGATCATTACATGCATTCAGACGGTGAGGATGTTATTCAACATATGATTGATCATTTTCTCGTTTAGGAGCATGGCCAAGATTGCATCTTTTTTTAAAGCAAATCTTCATTATGGCTGATATTGGAGTCCCAAATCATTTAGATCATTAAATTGTATTAGTGACTAGGTTGCTACTGAAAAGGGGCCCCAAGTCACAAAGATGATATTATTGTTTTTTTTAACTACGAAAACGTCAAAGAAGCAACTATAAGAAATTTGTTTATTCTTTGTGTTTAATGTATATGAACGTTCTATATTCCTCGATAAATGGAAAGATGCACCCAGGTTTGACACATTGCTATTCTGTTTCTGTTTTTATATTTCAATTTGGCATTTTTGGAAAGATGTTTTTTTTGTCGCTGTCATTTTGATCTTCTGTTTCTCATTACATTTTTGCTCTTATTTAAATAAGAATTGGTCTCAAATGTCTTTTTGTCAGCCTGGTAAACGGTTTTATATACGTCTTTAAAAAATTGTATAGTGAAGATATAGCAAGGACAATTTTCGTTTGCCTATTCCAGTTGAATAAAACATAGGTCTAGGTTGTGAGGAGTCGATGAATATGATATGCTCGACGCAACCCTACCCCCCTCACTCAGATTACCAAAAAAGGATTTCATGGAGCGTCACATGACACAGAGTTTCGGGAGAGTTCTAGTTATTTGTTGTCTTTCTTCATGGGATTATTTGATTTGACATGTTTTTTTTAGAAAGGAAACACGTTCTAATATTAACGCGAGGACCCTTTCATTAACTATGCGTTCCGTTGTCCGTGGTGGCTAACAAGGGCCTTTTTCTAAATCTCTTCAGAAGCAAAGTGGACGAAACTCCTTCGGTAAGATTCTCCCGAAGGTAGGCATTTACCCAAGGCACTGACATTCATAAGTCTCTTAATTACAAATTACACGTGTTTTAGGGAGTTGAATGTCTTATTCTTATGAGTGGGCTATGTGAATATGAGCCAGGAGCAAGGATTCCGAAAAGTGAAATTTATATTTAAGTGCAAGTTGATATTCCTGATATGAAAGTGAAAATGGAGTGAAAGCCGCCTCTAAGCAGGATCCAAAGAAGTTTTAAGTCCAGTTCCAATTTGGACATAAAAGTGAAGTTCCATCTTGAGTAAAATTTTATTTAAAATTTAATTTTTGAGATTTTGTAACTACAAGCTTCATACGAGAAGCCTACCACGTACTTACAAGATAGCCTACAAGGTTTACCACAAAGGCCTTTCTCAATTATGCTTCAAGGCAAGCCCTGTAAGAAGCTCGTATGAAGGTGTCTTCCTGCGAGGCTTCGCATGAGACATGCTCTTGTTCGTATGAGGGGTCATTTTTCTATAAGCTTGTTTTGGACTACCTTTTGCCAATATATTACAAATGATATCTTAAATACAATGCAAAATAATCTCTCTAGATGCTATAAAAGTTAATAAATAGTTTTTTGAGTATTCTTGAGAGATATTTGAATCTTCATGTCAAATTTTTTATCCCATAAACGCAAAACATCAAATCTTATCACATAAAACATAATTGTAACTAGTTCTTTGATCGTGCTTGATGATTCCTTGTTCGAGGGTTGATTGGTGCATCCAAAGCTTAAGTTGCAATTCAAGTTTGTACGTTTGATCTATCCGCGGTGGATTCCGTGGAGGGTTGTGTTGCAAAACTAGAGATCGGTGGATACGAGTTGTGCACGTGGTAACATGTTAAAGAGGAGAGCAACAGAGGCTAATATTTTATAGGGTTCAAATCAAAAAATAAAGGGAGACTGTGGATTAGCACTGGCAAAATTATGGGTTGAGCCTAATTTGGGCGGGTCAAATATGGATTGGGCTAAATGTGGGTTGGGCCAAATATGGGTTGGGTTAAATGTGGGCTGGGCCAAATATGAGCGGACCAAATATGGGTTGGACCAACCCATTATTTTTTTACAAAATTAAGTATTACAATTCGAGGTATATATAAAAAAAACTCATATTTTACTCATTACTTTTTAAAATGAGTATTATATTTGATTTGTATCTTTTAAAATTGGGCTCCATATTTGATTTCTTGCTTTGAAATATGGGCCCCATATTTAACTCATAGCTTTGAAATATGGGCCCCATATTTAACTCACAACCTTTAAATATGGGCCCCATATTTAGATGCTTGGGCTAATATGGACTGTTTTATTATTTGGGCCACATTTTGCCACTACTACTGTGGATAATCGAGTCGATAATGTAAGTCATGTTTGAACTCGTGTAATTCTTGAAGTTTAGCTTTTGTAGACTTAGATTTTCCCGCAAGGAATTTCTTATTAAATTTTGATGCTTATGGGATTACTTTTAATTTTTTTCATTTATTGTATTGTTGCAATCAAGGGAGGATCCACATGGACGGAAGCCTAAATCTCAAATTCAAAATTTTATCCCTAGAAAATTTGTAAATTTAGAGTTGTGTCCCACATGAAATTGAGTCTATTTAATTGAATTCAGTAAATCTAAAAGTCGACTCAATTAAACTAGATCTTGAAATCAAGAACTTGTTTAGTCATAAAATTCATGCATGATTTCCAAAAGGGTGTTTCTAAGGGCACCACATTTTTTGCTTCAAAATATCACTAGTTTTTTCAACTACAAAATACACTTAAAGCTAATAGTTACTTTCCAATACTACATAGAGGGCAACCACATATTTAAAATTTTAAAATTCATTTACACACTTTCCCTCTATCACTCTACACATTCAAACCTCCAAACCTTTCATCTTCAACTTCCAAACCTTTCATCTTCAAATTCATTCTACTTCAATTAAAGATTAAAGTACATTAAACAAAATACCCATTTGAATCCCAAAAGTTTTTAAAATTACGAAGAAAATACCCATTTCATCTTTATTACTTGACTCTTAAAAAACATGTTAAACATATTAAAAGATGTTGAACAACAACAATGTGTTAATTTTTTATGCAAAAAGCGTTTAATGCTATCATATGTTGAGAAAACACGACATAAATAATAAACCCTAGCGTTCAAAACCCTAACTGATAACCCAGTGGTTCGGTATAAAGACCCCGAATAAAGACCCAACATTCGTCATGTTTACCCCGAACCAAATATGATATGAAAAATTATATTCAAACTTCATTCTGTATAATTGCCTCGAATATATGCATTTAATTTGGCACTGCGAATATATGCATTCCATTCGGCATAATCATCCCGAATGAAATTATTTCTTCAAAAAATATATATATACATTCCATTCGGCATAATCATCCCGAATATATGCATTTAATTCGGCATAATCATCCCGAATGAAAATTTTTCTTCAAAAAAAATTAAGTTTGATTCGAGATAATCACCTCGAAAATCATCATCTTTTTCGGGGGTGGGGGCTGACCCCGAACCACTGGACGATTTCTGTGATTTTTCATATTTTCAATCCCTATGAATAAACAAAAATATATATATATATATATATATATATATATATATATATATATATATATAATGGGACCAAAATTTTAGAAGAAAAATATGATTTTGGGAGTTTTCATTTACTTTTGAGGTGTTGTCATCGTCTTTTGGTGGAATATCCATTGATATTTGAATATTTAAATAACAAACCCTAGTTATTTAAGTTGAAGATGGTTGGTTGAAGATGATTTGTTGAAAAACATAAAGGGAGAGTTTAGAGTTTAGTGTAGAGAGAGAAAATGTGTGGTATTTTGTGTTGAAAATAGTGTGTAAAAAATATATATATGATGATATATGATGTAGACTTATACTTGTAAAATTGGTATTAGGTGAAAACATAATTAATATTGTTAGTGCTTATGCACCTCAACTAGGATTAGATGAGCACACTAAAGTACAATTTGGGTAAAAATGGATGAACTAATTCAAGAAATACCCCTAGGTGAGAAAATTTATATAGGTGGAGATTTTAATGGCCATGTAGGAGAAGATCGTGTAGGATATGAGATAGTGCATGGAGGACATGATTTTGGAGATAGGAACGACGGGGGAGAGTCTATCTTAGATTTTACGATGGCTTATGATTTTGTACTAGTAAATACATGTTTTAAAAAGAGGCTTGAACACTTAATAACTTATAAAAGTGGAACACATAAGAGCCAAATAGATTTTTTCATTACTAAGAAAGGAGACCGATTAACGTGTAAAGATTGTAAGGTTATCCCGGGAGAGAGATTAACCTCACAACATAGGATAATGGTATTGGATATAAATATTAAAAATCAATCACGAGTGCGAAAAGTGAAGATTAACCCACGAACTAGGTGGTGGAATTTAAAAGGAGAGAAATTAGAACTATTTAAAGATAAAGTATTAAATGAAGCAACATGGAATAGTGAAGAAGAAACTAACATAATGTGGAATAAGATGGCCACATGCATTAGGAGAATATCAAAAGAAATTCTTGGAGAATCAAAAGGCAAAGGGCCATAGTCTAAAGAAACTTGGTGGTGGAATGAAGAAGTACAGAATATAGTAAAAATTAAAAGAGAGTGCTTTAAAACATGGCAAACAAATAGAAATGAAGAGAATTTTGAGAAATATAAATGGGCTAAAAAGGAAGTTAAGAAAGTGGTAAAAGATGCTAAGTTAAAAGCGTATGATGATCTTTATACAAAATTAGGAACACAAGAAGGGGAAAAAAGTATTTATAAGCTTGCTAAACTTAGGGATAGGAAAACAAAAGATTTTAATAACGTTAAGTGCATCAAAAGTGATGATTCGAGAGTCCTAGTCAAAGATGATGAAATTATGGAAAGATGGAAAAACTACTTTGAGAGGTTATTAAATGGAGATAATGGGAGTAGATTAGATATAAAGGAACTTAGGGAGACTCGAGAAGACATATTTTTTCGTAGAATTAGGACAACAGAGATCATAATTGCTCTGAAAAAGATGAAAACAGGGAAGGCTTTAGGACTAGATGGTATCCCTATTGAGGTTTGGAAGTGCTTAGGGGAGGATGAAGTATCATGGCTTACAACATTATTTAATAGAATTTTAATGACTAATACGATGCCCGATGAATGGAGAAAAAGTATTTTAGTACCTATTTATAAAAATAAAGGGGACATACAAAGTTGTTCAAATTATCGTGGTATTAAGTTAATGAGTCATACAATGAAACTTTGGGAGAGAGTGATTGAATATAGATTGAGATTGAAGACAGCAGTATCTGAGAATCAATTTGGGTTTATGCCTGGGAGGTCAACAATGGAAGCAATCTATTTATTGAGGAGATTAATGGAGAGGTATAGAGAGAAAAAGAAGGATCTTCATATGATTTTTATAGATTTGGAGAAGGCGTATGATAGGATACCCAGAGATATAATATGGTGGGTTCTACATAAAAGAGGAGTGACTCGCAGATATATTGATGTGATCAAGGATATGTATGATGGTGCGATGACTACAGTAAGAACATCAGCTGGAGAAAGTAGTGAATTTTCAATTACGGTAGGGCTACACCAAGGTTCAGCATTAAGTACTTATCTCTTTGCTCTTGTTATGGATGAGTTGACTGGACAAATACAAGATGAGGTGCCATGGTGTATGCTATTTGCAGATGATATTGTTTTAGTTGATGAGACTAAGATGAGGATAAATGCTAGGTTGGAATTGTGGAGAGAAACTTTAGAAACAAGAGGATTTAAAATAAGCAGAACTAAAACAGAATATGTGAAGTGTAATTTTAGTAGTAATAGGAGGACAAATGGAGATGTGGTGAAATTGGAGGGTCAAGAAATACCTAGAAATGATAATTTTCGTTATTTAGGATCGATTATACAAAAGATGGAGATATTAGTGATGATGTTACGCATAGGATTAGAGCAGGCTGGGTTAAGTGGAGAGTGTGACCGACATTCTGTGTGATAGGCGTATACCTTTGAAGTTAAAAGGAAAATTTTATAGGAAGACCATTAGACCCGCCATGTTATATGGGACAGAGTGTTGGGCAACCAAGAAACAAAATGTGCAGAAAATGAGTGTGGCGGAGATGCGAATGCTAAGATGGATTTGTGATAAAACTCGAAAGGATAAAATTAAAAATGAACAAATTCGTGAAACGATAAAAGAAGTTCCTATAGAAGATAAATTGAGAGAAAATCGACTTAGATGGTTTGGACACGTCAAGTGTAGACCAATGGATGCTCCTGTAAGGAAGAGTGATTTAGTTAGTATTGATGGTAACCCAAGGGGTAGAGGTAGGCCTAAATTAACTTGGCGGGATATTATAAAAAAGGACATGATATCATGTGGTTTAACCGAAGATATTGCACTGGACAGAATGGAATGGAAAAATAGGATTCATGTAGCCGACCCCAAAAAATTGGAAAAAGGCTTTGTTGAGTTGAGTTGAGTTGAGTTGATGATATATGATGTGGTGGCCTTTAGCTAATTTTTTCTTTCCTTTGTGGTATTTTAAAGTGAAAACTGTGGTGCCCTTAGAAACACGCTTTACAAAAAAGAAATAATTAGCAAATACCAACAATTGAAGTTTTTCATTATTCATCCAAAGACACATCAGTGAATACAAAAGGAGGACAAAACATTCTTTTGTAAACGATAGCCAAACAAGACCTTGCATTTCACATTTTTAAGAATCTGATCTACATGCCAAAGTTTACATGGTCTTTTGGTGTTCTTTCTACAGATCTAATGAAAGTAAAAAGGTGATTAAAATAACTTCTGGGAACTGATACGTTGCAAGGACTTTTTCTCGTAAAAATTCAATAGTGTATATGTGAGTTAAAAAGAAAATTTTATAAGACGATTATTAAACCAATCATGCTTTTTTAGAATGAGTAATAGGCAATCAAATTGTAGCATAATTAAAAGATTTATGAAAGATATGCAATGATTCACTCATGTAAGCAAAATATCTACCAGATGGATTCTTAGTCATATTTTTTGGTCTGGAAAATAAACAGGACTGGTATGAGTTAAGTTTGTTGTAGAATCAAGGTCAATTTTAAAATTCTTTGCAAGATTGTTCAAATTGAAATTTGCGAAAGAAATTGTATCAAATTCAAATTTGTACCATGTGTGATTAATGTACGTGTGTATGCGTGTGAACAAATTATATAACAATCACAATAGAGAGAGAGAGAGAGAGAGAGAGAGAGAGAGAGAGAGTGTAATTGAGAACATTGCAAATTAATATGTTTATCTGGTTCAAACTCCGCCTACGTCCACAATCGAGACACTACCGAGAACTTCATTATATTTTGGTTCTTTATGGTTGAACCAACATGTTAGAAGTAAATCAACACGACATTACAACCGTAACTAACAAGGGAATCACGACGTCCTCGTCCAAGCGTAAAATGAGTACTCCAAGTGAATCAAAACCTATTTTGAACCCTGTAACTATGACATTACTGGCCAAGAAGATACAATGAGGCTTAACACGGTGACAAGAATAAAAATAAATGTTGTTGTTTGAACACGAACTAAAATAAATTCAACTTGAATAAAATATCTCTTGCTAGTAGAATTACACTTATTTTGTTGACAATCTAAATGCTCAAAATGTGTAAGTAGTGTTGTGAGGTTTTTTTTCCCTTGTCTTTCTTTTAAAATTTCAATGATTTGGTTGATAAATGTTTTGTAGTGAACCTTTTGATGTTTTGATATTGTTTGACACTCTTGCGTGTGTTAAAATATTATTTGATGAAGTGTTTATAAACTTGGAACCAAATAAATTTGTTGAGAGTTGTTGAAAAAATGTATTTATGCTTTTAAAAAAGCTAGCCATTATAAGTTGAGTCGGTGTGACGTAGTTCACTAAAAAGTGTTGTCGAACAAAACTGATTTAGTCAATTGAATTTGGTTTTAATCGACTAAAAGTCCCAGAAATGTTTTTCTATAAAGAGTTAGTGTGACTTACACTGATATAGTCGACTATACATGGTTTAATCAATTATTTCACGCTAAGTATCTACCTTTTGTCTTGAAAACATGTTTTGAATGAGTGTGAAATGTTTTTCATGTGTGTGTGTGATTGAACTAATAGTTTGAGTAAGTGTATAAGTGTTATACCGTTACAACATTATTTTAAAATACTTAAAACACTCTATAACTTTTGAACCTTGTTCACTTGAGTTTAAATGAGTTATTTGTTGATATATCTTTGTCTCCAATGGAACATTAATGATGTAATGTTGATTCCTTTATCCGAGAATATCTTGAAGGAATGAAATGAATATTTACTTTAAGAGTAATTCTAGGGAGACCCAATTCATGGACACATTTCGTGGACCCGTGAATAAGACAAAAATAGGTACAAGTTTTTAATGCATTGGTTGATGCCCTGGCGGGACCCAAAACAATAAGGTATAAGCTTTTAATACAGTGTGTCCACGAAATGTGTCCACGAAGTGGGTCTCTCTAGCATTTTCCTTACTTTAATTAAAATGATCTTTATGTTTGATCTTCTTTGCTTATTTTTGGCATGAGTGATGCAACTATTTCATCTTCCTTGAATGATATTCAAAATTTTCTTCATGGTATTTTAATTTCCTTGAATTTTTAGTGGTCCATTAAGTATCCTTAGTTAAAAAGGTGTTACTTGATTATCTTGTAATGATTCTCATCATGTTTTCAGTGTGATGTTTTTAATTTAATAACATTAAATGAGAAATATAGTGATGTTTGAAGTTTATCAATCAAGTGAATTGTTGTCATTAAAAGAATTTATTTATTCTTTTAACATCTCTTAGTTTCACAATATCTTGTCCGACCTTGTTTATGTACCCATATATGAGTTTTCTCTATTTTTTCCATTGTGCCTCCTTTTTAGTGTTTACCTCCTCACGTGGTTTAGATTCCCTCCATTAAGTTATGTTCCAATTAAGCTAATTAGTCTCTAATTGGGCCTTTTGAGTGAAACTATGATCAGAGCTAATTCTTCTAACCAATTAAAATTTAAAAAATATCCACAATCATTCGATAAAGTTTCAATAAAATCAAGAGATATTAAAAAATCCCAAACTAAATTCTAATGTCCCTTTGACATATCTTCATCAATAATTTCATTTGAATTTATGAGTTCATCGGGGTCTCCTTAGTCATTTTATTTCATTGACTTCCAATGATTTCTTTTTTAATCATGATATTTCTCAAAATTCCTTCAATGACTCCTGATATAATAATGGCGATAACTAATTTTCTAATAATCCAAGTAAATCGGAGCTCTGATGAACCCAAATCGAAGCTCTGATGAAGATCGTTGAAGCCTCGACAATGGGGGTGAGGATTAGATGTCGCTAGCATGGACTTTAAAATATAAGGTAATTTTGAAAAAAGGGGGTATGGATCCACCGGATATATATATATATATATATATATATATATAAAAAACTGTGGGGGCAATAAATATGCCTACATAATAGCATGACACGTGGCGAGCAATAGACGCTGCTACAAGAGAGGGACGACTTGAGTCCTTGATAAACGAGAAGACTGAGGAGCAGTATCTGATTCAAATCAAGCTCCACGAAGATATGACTCATCTATTTTTGTAACCCTAATGTAACCCCTAACTCTATATAAAGGGGACACCCCCCATTGTAAAAGGGGGAATAAAAGCTAGAGAAACACATTCATGTAAACTCTCTCATCATTGTAATGGAACACAGCGGCAGCCCCGTGGACGTAGGCCATTCATGGTGGAACCACGTAAATCTCACTACAAGAAAAAACAGAATTCCCGACATCTTTTGGCGACATTAATGTTTTTGCGTTTCCAAAACGTATACGTTTGGCAACATATAGAGTTTTTGTGTCTCGAAAAGTAGTTATTTTGGTGGGCGCTCTACTAACATTTCCCCCCAAATGTCATTTACATTCCGCACAATTAGTCCCTTACTTTCGGCGACATGGGTATCATGTCGCGAAAACATCACTCTCGTTTTGTGACATGGGTATTGTTGATACCAAAATTAATATGCTGATATGGACGAATAATATGAAGACACGTGTCAATCTACATGGCACAATAGCAACGAGGAAGTTCATTTCCCCGACCAACTCATGTTCTCTCCGAGCAACGATGATACACCGAGGAACTTTAGCACTCCGAGGTACTCTAGCGCTCCGAGGAACTCCTGAGCAACGAGCAACTAAGGCGGTCCGAGCTGCATCTCGGCCGTAGCATTAATTTCCAGATAATCAACAGTTCAACTATTCATTGAATGTTTATCATCTTGACGCACACGCTGCATTAAATGTATTACCCTTTCATATGTATATCATTTAATGTATCAACCCTTTTATGTACAGCCTAAGGGCTATAAATACCTTGTATCACCCTCATTCAAAGGGACCGGAATTTCTAGAGAGAACTTGTACTCGAGAATTCCCAAACACTCAGCAATAACATAACAGTGGACGTAGGCCATTCATATAAGGCTGAACCACTTTAAAAATCTTTGTCTCATTTTATTTATCTGTGATTGAATAATTAGAGCGATCTAATTTTTTACATCAACAGATTGGCGCCGTCTGTGGGAATCGATTGTTACTATCGTTTTTCACCAAAAATCATTCATCATCAATGGCGGATAATCCAGAATCTAGCAATCGAAATGCTGGAAATACTGGAAATCCTCCGAATCCCTCTGCACCTCCAGATCTAGCCGGGATTATGACGAATCTGGCTCAAGGACAAACCGCCATGCAAGAAATAATGAGGCAACTCATACAAACCCTTCATGGCGGTGCACCTGCACGTTCAGGACAACAAAGTGGTCAGAGGCAAACTTATTTACTTTCTTCACGATCCAGGCGTACTGAGTCACGTCGTAATGAGGAGTCTGATGATTTCTCGTATCAACCTGGGCGAACTTCGTCAATAAGGGCTACAGATACTGATCAACATATCACCCTCTCTCCAGAAAGACCCACTGCTTTAGAAAGACTGAGTAGGGTGTCTCCTTTCAGTCGATTAGGCCCTAGGAGGAATAGGAGTCCACCTAAGACCATGTCGAGGAGTTTTCGACAACCATCAGATCTAAGAGAAGGATCAGCACAATCACGATCAGTTGCTCATCAAGATAAATCTCAGGAGGCTACTTCAGAACGATCTATTGCTCGAACTAACAAGCTCGATGAAGGAAATGATGCGTGGAAAGGTTCCATCCAACGGTTAGAGGATAGATTGGGAGAAATGGCCAAGGCAAAGAACCCCCTACAATGAACTTTTATTCGAGGAACACCTTTTGTACAGGCCATTGTGAATTTTCCTACACCGTCAAAGTTCAAAGCACCTGTAGTGACCCCCAAATATGATGGAAAGACAAATCCTGTTCTTCACATAGAGCAATATCAAGTTGCTGCCGACATCTATGTCGTCCCCGACGAGATGAGATGCAGAGCGTTATCAGGAACTCTTACTGGAGCTGCCCAGATATGGTACAACAATCTTCCTCGGGGTAAGATTTCAACTTTCTTTTAGTTGGCCGAGTTGTTTATTGGCAATTTCTGTTTTGGAGCAAAGCCAGTAAAACGAGTAGCACACTTGTTAAGTGTTAGACAAAAATCTGGTGAGAGTACTAGAGATTACATAACTCGTTTCAATAACGAGAAGCTGGAGGTCATAGATTACGAAGAAAAGACAGCAATCACCGCCTTGATGAGTGGGTTGTTGCCTAATGAATTGTATTACAACTTGGCGAAAGATCCACCTAAAACTATGTCAGAGTTGATGGCAAAAGCGGCCAAAATCATGAATGCCGAGGAAGCTATGGCTGCAAAGAAGAATATGGATAAAGACACCAAGGTGGACGTCGACAAGTCTAAAAATAAAGAGCATAAGGGCAATGGCGGTGACAAACGTTCCAGAAATAATAAATCATCATGGGAAGTCCTGAAGAAATACGACAATTGTACTCCTTTGAAAATGGGTATTCATCATGTCTTGGAAGAAATCAAGAACAATGAGGAGGTAAAATGGCCAAAGAAACTGAGGTCAGACCCTGATTCGAGGAGTAAGGATAAATATTGCGAGTTTCATAAAGATCATGGTCACATGACCAAAAATTGCATAGCTCTTCAGAACGAGATTGAAACACTCATCCGAAGAGGAAAGCTAGCAAAATATGTTGATCGGGGAGATGAAAGAAAAAATAACGACCGAGCTAGAGAGAGGTCTAGATCTCCTTGTCGAGCAGAGGAGAAAAAGAAGAGAAACCATGAAGATGATCCAGATGATGACCCCGACCTTCCCAAAAAACCAAGACAGCCAGAACGAGAGGTATTTTCTATACGTTTTGGGTCATTTGATTGTAATGTCATTACAGGAGGAGATGCAGGAGGAGGAGACCTTACTGCAGAAAGAAAGGATTACCTTGGAGAGGCTCAAGCTTGTTCATATATTCAGCGAATAAATTTGGCCGAGGACGATCGTCCGAGGAAGGTAAACAAAGAGAAGCTGGTCATTGGCTTTTCAAAAAACGACCTAGCAGGTGTTCTTTATCCTCACGACGGTCCTCTGGTGATCAAAATGAGGATGAAGGACGTAGTGATTTCAAGGGTGTTGGTAGACAATGGAAGTTCGGCAGACATCATGTACTATTCATGCTTTGACCACTTGAATCTGAAATTATCTCAATTGGAACCTTATCACAGACCCCTCCTGGGTTTTGCTGGCGAGAAAGTTTTTCCACTCTGGACGATCAAGTTGGATATATTCATTGGAACTTGGCCTGCTTGTCGAACAGAAAGAATACGCTTCTTTGTGATGGATAAGAATGTGCAGTCAGCCTACAACATCATCATGGGAAGAGTTGGTTTGAAGAAGTTTGAAGCAGTTCCATCTACAGTGCATCAATGCTTAAAATTCCCAACAAACTTTGGAGTAGGAGTTGTGAAAGGTGATAAAAAAGTAGCTCGGGAATGCTATTATTCATCTGCCGAGCAAGAGGAGCTTGAGGAATCAAGGAAAAAGACTACTACCTACCAGGTGGAAGAAGATACAGAGATTGAAACTCTCGATCCCAGAGATGAATCCCAACTTGTAAAAGGACAAGTGGTGAAATCTACAGAAAATGTTATTCTGGACGACGAGCACCCTGAACGAGTAACCCAGATAGGTTCATCGTTGGATGCTTCAATAAAACAAGAGTTGATAACTTTCTTGAGAAATAGGAAGAAAACTTTTGCATGGAGTCATGAAGACATGCCAGGAATAGATCCAAACTTCCTATGTCATGAGCTCAATGTGAATAAGGAGATCAAGCCTGTAAAGCAGAGAAGAAGGGTATTTAGCCCCGATAAGAATCAAGCTATTCAAGAGGAGGTCGACAAGCTCCAGAAAGCTCAATTCATTGAAGATGTGAAATACCCGGACTGGTTGGCAAATGTGGTGATGGTAAAGAAGAAAAACAATAAATGGAGAATGTGTGTTGATTTCACTGATCTCAACAAGGCCTGCCCAAAGGATCACTTTCCATTACCCATAATTGATCAGTTAGTGGATGCTACCTCTGGGCACGAGCTGCTCAGCTTCATGGACGCTTATTCAGGCTACAACCAGATCAAGATGAAACCTGAAGACAGGGAGAGTACTTCTTTTATTACCCCTAGGGGTACTTATTGTTATAATGTTATGCCTTTTGGTTTAAAAAATGCAGGAGCGACATACCAGCGGCTGATGAACAAGGTTTTTGCCGAACAAATCAATTGCAATATGGAAGTCTATGTCGATGATATGCTGAAAAAAAGCAAGAAAGCTGCTGATCATCTAGTTGATTTAAGTCAGAATTTTGATCAACTGGATAAATACCAGATGAAGCTCAACCCGAAGAAGTTCACATTTGGAGTACGAGAAGGAATGTTTCTCGGGTACATTGTCAACCAGCGAGGCATTGAGGCAAATCCAGAAAAGATCAAAGCTCTTTTAGGGTTGTGATCTCCAACAACAAAGAAAGAAGTGCAGAGTCTTACAGGACGAGTTGCAGCGCTCAACAGATTTGTATCTCGAGCAACAGATAGATGCTTACCATTCTTCAAAACACTTCGAAAAACTTTAGAGTGGAATGATGAATGTGAAAAAGCCTTTCAAGACTTGAAAAAATATCTGGGAACACCTCCACTGTTGTCAAGGCCAATAACGGGAGAAAAGTTGTACTTATACCTGGCAGTATCAGAGCATGTAGTCAGCTTGGCATTGATCAGATTGGAGAATGGAGTCCAGAAGCCAATTTATTACACAAGTAAGGCTTTTCGAGGTGCAGAGATTAGGTACCCAAAGTTAGAAAAATTGGCATTGGCATTAATTGAAGCAAGTAGAAGAATGAGGCCATATTTCCAGGCCCATACCATCATCATGTATACCGACATGCCATTAAGACAAGCCCTTCATAAGCCAGAAAAGTCAGGGAGACTGATGTACTGGGCAATAGAGCTCGGTGAATATGATATTATGTATGAACCCAGATCATCATTGAAAGGGCAAACTGTAGCAGATTTTATGGCAGAGTTTACATATCCTGATACCCCCGAGGAACAAAAGTTGCTCACTGACCAACCTGTGGATGTTACAGGATCAACAGACATAAGTCCAGACCAACTCCGGTTGGTAAAAGGGCTTGTGGATGTAGAAAGATCATCAAATTCAAACCCAGACCAACTCCGGTTGGTAAAAGGGCGAGTAGAAATGGTCGACGAGGAGCGAAAATCACCAGGCGAGGATGAAAGAAAACAACAGATATTTCACCGAGGAACTCTGTCAGATAAGAAATTTGATGACGAGTTGCCTACATGGAGATTGTATGTGGATGGATCATCTTGCACAGCAGGTTGTGGAGCAGGGATTGTTTTGAAAACCCCAGACGAGATTGACATAGAATATGCCTTGCGATTTCAATTCAAAACATCCAACAATGAGGCTGAGTATGAGGCCATGATAGCAGGTCTTAATTTAGCAAAGATTATGGAAGCACAACAAGTGATAGTATTCAGTGATTCTCAATTAATTGTGAATCAGATGATGGTAACATATTTGGTTAAAGGAGAATTAATGATCAAGTATCATGCAAAGGTGATGGAATTATTGACAGAATTTGAGGCCATTCAGTTAATCAGAATACCCAGAATAGAAAATGCACAAGCAGACGCACTGGCCCGATTAGCATCAGCTACTCGTACCGAGCTGCGAAGAACAATACCAATTGAAGTACTAGAAAGTCGGAGCATAGATGAAGACCTGATGATGAATGTTATTACTCTTGATTTAGGACCATCTTGGATGGATCCAATCAGGATATACATTGAAGAGGGAGAATTGCCGGAGGATAAACTCGCTGCAAAGAAATTAAAGTTTAAAGCTGCTCGGTATGTACTAACTAATGGCGTTTTGTATAGACGAGGAATTATGGTAGGTTTGTAGAGATGTGTACATCCTTCCGAGGTAAAAGAATTGATTGAAGAGATCCATGAAGGGTCCTGTGGAGCCCATGTAGCAGGACGAACACTTTTGCAGAGGGTGATGACTCAAGGATACTACTGGCCGACGATGATGGCTGATTGTATAGCCTATGCTAAGAAATGTGACAAGTGCCAACGTTTTTCCTCCATCCGACGAACTCCACAAGCATTGTTGACACCCATAACTTCCCCTTGGCCATTTGCCATGTGGGGAATTGATTTGGTTGGACCATTGCCGACCACTCGAGGAAGATTCAAGTACCTCGTCGTCGCAGTAGATTATTTTACTAAGTGGGTAGAGGCTGAACCCCTTATCGATATGACGTATGAGAAGGTATACCAGTTTGTTTGGAAGAATATCATCTGTAGATATGGTCTCCCTCATACCTTCATCACAGACCATGGAACATAATTCGACAACGAGGAGTTTGCTGCCTATTGTCAACAATCAAACATCCTGAAGACCCATTCAGCACCAGGTCATCCTCAAAGCAATGGGCAGACTGAGGTGACAAACAGAACACTACTAAATGGTTTAAAGAAGAGGCTCAGTGAGGCTAAAGCTAATTGGATTAATGAGCTACAGTCAGTATTGTGGGCTTACCAAACAACTCCCCGAGCAGCAACTGGAGAATCACCATACATGCTGGGATTTGGAAGTGAGGCTGTAATACCTGCTGAGTTGGGTCTCCCAACACACAGAGTGCTGAATTCAATTCCCCAGTCAGTGACTTGATGAGAAGATTAGATTTGGACATGCTCGAGAAGGTTAGAGAAGAGGCAACCATTAGGAATGCTGCTTACCAACAACGCACAGCTCTGTTCTACAACAAAAGGGTGAAGAAATGCGACTTAAAAGAAGGGGATTATGTGCTAAAGAAGGTCATTCAGAAGCACAATAAGCTTGAAGCCAACTGGCATGGACCTTACCGAGTTACAAAAGTTGTTCGACCAGGAACTTGCAGAATAGCAACTCTAGAAGGAGAGGAATTTAAGAATGCATGGAATGCTCAACACCTACGCAAGTATTATCAGTAATGTAAAACGTAAAGCAATTCCTTCATTATGAATAAAACGATGATGTTTCACCATCCTCTTCCTTTTATTACAAGTTTTTTGGGGAATACTAGTGTGATACACTACACTGGTAGTTCGAGCGTGATCAACTTCGGTTGGTAAAATAGCGAGAACAAATTATACTCCTTTGATTATGAGGCGTACACTTGCGTGATCAACTTTGGTTGGTAAAAGAGCTTGTGGACAAGATAGTTCGAAAGAACCTGATAGTTCGAGCGTGATCAACTTCGGTTGGTAAAATAGCGAGAACAAATTATACTCCTTTGGTTAGGAGGCGTACACTTGCGTGATCAACTTTGGTTGGTAAAAGAGCTTGTGGACAAGATAGTTCGAAAGAACCTGATAGTTCGAGCGTGATCAACTTCGATTGGTAAAATAGCGAGAATAAATTATACTCCTTTGGTTAGGAGGCGTACACTTGCGTGATCAACTTTGGTTGGTAAAAGAGCTTGTGGACAAGATAGTTCGAAAGAACCTGATAGTTCGAGCGTGATCAACTTTGGTTGGTAAAATAGCGAGAACAAATTATACTCCTTTGGTTAGGAGGCGTACACTTGCGTGATCAACTTTGGTTGGTAAAAGAGCTTGTGGACAAGATAGTTTGAAAGAACCTGATAGTTCGAGCGTGATCAACTTCGGTTGGTAAAATAGCGAGAACAAATTATACTCCTTTGGTTAGGAGGCGTACACTTGCGTGATCAACTTCGGTTGGTAAAAGAGCTTGTGGACAAGATAGTTCGAAAGAACCTAATAGTTCAAACCCACAACCAACTTTGGATGGTAAAAGGGTAAGAACAACATTCTTAAAAATTCCAATTTTGGCTGTTTAAGAAACAAAATATGCCAATAAGTTGGTCGGAAGGTAAAACCATTCCAGAAAATACAAAATATTCCAAACTGAGCCAAGTATAGTTGGTCGGGGATAAAAACCCACTAATTGTAGTTGGTCAACGAGGAGAACTTATTGACGAGGAGGGTCCATCAACCTGGTTGGTCGGACACATTTTATGAAAACTCTCGCTAATTATACTTGGTCGACGAGTACAATTTTACAACCTTAGTTGGTTGGAAAATTTTTAAACATTTTTATATTCATTACTTTATTATTAAGTGATCGAAAAACATTTTTGATACTTGTAACTGTTTATTACTAAGTTGGTTGATGAACAACACAAAATTGTTATCTTTTTAACAGATACATATGCACAGATGTAAAAGTGTTAGACAAGTACAAAAGAATACCAATACAGATTTGCAAACAGAAAATGAAAGTCTTTCATTAAAATTCAAAATAAATTACAAGTTACATATGTGTGCTAACTATTACGTTGAAAATCCTATTCTATTGGTTTTTTCCCCTCAGCCTTCGATACAGGTTCCTCGCCAGCAGGAGGATCATTTAATGTTTGGGGAGAATTGATAAAATTCAAGTCCCTCAACATTCTGACATTCATTACTGAAGGAGTATCCAAGAGATGCTCGGGACGAGATAATTCAATCTGAGAATGAAGACTATAGTCACCAAGATATTTTGAAATTAAGCTCCGAGGAATGACATGAGCTGGGATCCATTCCATGTCCAGTTTATAAGGCGGTACAGGCAAGTCTAGTAGCCCAGGAGCATGATAATCCCATAAATAATGGCCCTGCTCTAGCTTTAACACACCCAGTGCGTTAAAGCATCCCTGTTTATAACCTTCATTATTGGCATTTTCAAGGCGAGCATCCAAGTGACAAAGGGCTTCATTGTAGCCTGCCATCCAAAACTCACGAGGTTGTTTGTGGAATTGGAAATTTATTCTCTCTAGTTGCTCGTGAAGACTCCTGGCAAAAACATCTTTATTATTCAAAGAAGACTTCGTCGCACTAAGTTGATCTTCTAAAGATAGGTTTTTCTTGGACATTGCAGACAAAGTACGATCTTTTGCATTCAATTGGAACGCTTGAGTTTCCAAAGTAGACTGAGTGCGAGCTTATTCAACATTACGACTGAGAACTCTTGATCGACTCCGAGCAGGTGGAGAACTTTGCTCCTCGATAACATTTTGAATAGCTCTTCCTCGCCCACGAGAACCTCTTCCTCGCCCCCGAGCAGTAGTAGAGATACCAGACCTTCTCAGAGTATCCAATTCTTGCCTTAATTTGGCATTCTCAACCTCTAAGAATGAGAATCCTTCATCGGTGACCGGTACCAAGGCAGCAGAGGATGAAGCTGCAGACTCATACTGTGCCAATTTTTTCTGCAAATTGTTGTTTTCTTGTTCCAGCAACTCGGTGATCTGTTTGCAGGCCTCAACTTCACCTTTTAGGGTTCTCTCCCTGACATCGTATCCAGCAATGATCTTTTTGTGGCCTGTCTCGAAAGAAAGCTGTTGATACCTATTCTCATATTCCTTGTACAACAAGGCAGTTGATTCATTGTGCTGATTCTGAAGATCTTCTAAGGTACAATGAAGCTCCTCGATCAAGTCATAGTAGGCCACGTTGTTGGCCACAGCTCGGTCAAGTAAATCCTTCAGGTACTGATAAGCCTCAATTGCTTGTTCTGAAGCATCATGGCCAAGGATGTCAGCAATTTCTGATACACTCAAATTTGTATGACCAACCTTATAATATTCATGGCATTGCTGCATCAGCTTTGTATCATGTGCAGATATCAGTTCCATTCTAGCCACAAACTAATAAAGAAGAGAAGGCAAGAGTTAATAAATAAAAGCAGACAGAGCCTCAACAATGAAGAGGAACAAAAAGATGTGATTTTATTACATCATCAACAAGATTACATCGTTTGGAATACAGAGGATAAGTAAAAGAAGAACAGAAAAAGAGTACCGAACAACTTCACACCTTTTCCTTATCTCCCAAGACTTTCTCGGGAGGCTGGGACGAGGAGTTTGGTTGCTCGGTAGGAACAATGGTCTGATTAGTAGAAGCTGGGATTTGTTCTGGAGGAGCAGGCAATGACGAAATCTCCTCGGTGGCTGTCTGGTTGGATGGTGGAACAAGGACTTGATCACCCAATGTCATTGAAGATTCTTCAGATGCAGCTTCGTCTGAAGACTCATCTTCAATAACTGGAGGAGGACCAGGGAGATGTTGTTGAAATAGCTCTGAGTCCTCACTCACCTTCAACTCCTGCAGTGCTGCAATCCAACCATCATGAAAATATTTCAGACTTCCATATTTCACCTGGGTCGTCATAGCTGCCACCCCCCTGTCCCATCCTTTGTCCCAACCAGTTTTAAAGGACGTCTTCACAACTATTTTTCTCTTCATTTTTTCTGAGGATAGCTTCTCGGACATAAGATTCTCGGTGGCCTTCAATTTGGTCTCCACCTCCTCCTACTGGCGATTTACTTCTCGCAGGAGGGTCAGCTCTTCTTCAGCCGATTTTAATTTATTCTCAAGCTCCCAAAAGCCTGAAAGTTTCTCGGCATAATCTTTATTTTCTCTCTCCAAGTCCTTCACCTTATTACCCAGTTGTACCTTCTCTGCATCAGACGCAACCAATTTTTTCTCCCATTCAGTTTTATCATCGCCATACTTCTGACGGGACTCATTCACAGATTTAATAGCTTTCTCCAGTGCTCCCTCCACAGTGGACGAGGAGCAAGAAGCTTTGATTGCTTCATCCTTTTTAAGGATTAAATTGAAACAGCTCGTCAACTGCAATCAAAAGAGGAAAATGAAATCAGAAACAAATATGGGAAACAACCAAGGAAAATATAAAAAGTTTGGAGTAGAGATACTTACTGAAGCCAAATGACGAGTAGCCAAAGCAGTAACCACATCCCGAGTAAGGTCTTCTTCAGTACCTTGCACCTCGGGGATGGGTGAAAATTTTTGCCAAACTCATTGTAGAGCTTGGAGGAACAATAATTGGAACACCATCTCCACCAGCTGGGAGCTGGGGAATGGCTCCAGAAATACTGACCGAGGAGGATTCCTCAATCTCCTCGGAGCCTTTTCAGCAACCTCAACCAAAGAGGAACTTTTGGTTGGTGAGAAAGTGATTATCTCAACAGGTGCATCCTTCTGCACAGGAGCCACTGGGGGCTTTTCGGCAACCTTCTGAACAGCAACAGAAGGAGCATCATCAATTTTCTTTGTCCCCTTTTGGACATTAACCTTGGTTTTCTTCCCATCGCCAGCAGAGGAACTCTCCTCGAAGAGAGTAGGAACTCTTCTCTTGCCCATTTTCTGGCTCAAAGGAATATGAGATTCCGGATCAGAGTCTTCAGGAATTTGCACTGGATCACTGGAGCTGACCACAGGGCGAGCAGTAAAAGACGACGTATAACTCCTGTACTGCAACAAGTATGAGGCAGACCTGATGTGCTCGTCTGCAATCTTCTGATGCAAGCTCCAGATATGTTTCAATTGCCTTATATTAACTTCTGATTCTTTAGGAGTTTTTCTCTTGCTGTTAACTGCAAATAAAAACCATTTGAAATGTCAATCATGCATTTATTCAAACATGATGAAGTCACAATTTCGAGAATAAAATAAAATGAAAATAACCTATCCCATTGCCATATGGGGGGGATTTGGGACCTTCATACACTCCGTCTCCGACTAAAGGAGCATATTGCCAATTTTTGAAAACTAACCCATGTTCAAAATAATCCCTGTTAGCATCAGGGAGGTTGACTACTAAAGCTCTATTCAAAAATCTGGGTTTTAAATAATAAACGTTATCTAAAACAGCCCATCTATAGCAATACATAATCTCAGGAATTCCTATGCGAGTTCCATGAGTTTGATTTAATTTATGCACCCCATTAACTATTCTCCATGTATTGGGGGCTACTTTTGCAGGAACAACATCGAAATGTTGGCAGAATTCTAAGCATAAAGAGTTGGGTGGAAAAGAAAATCCACACTCAGCAATAAAGAGGCTGGGGAACCAATGTCCCTCAGCCAAACGAAAATAATCAAAGGGCTCAGGAAGATTCTCCAGAGTTACCCAAGACGGAATGGAATAATCAGAACGGAATTTTTCAATAGATTCAATAATGTAAACCATGGTGAATAAAAGAAGAAGGAAGAAGAGCTTACAGGGAAAAAGGAAATCTGTTGACAAACAAACGAAGAAAAAGATGGACGCACAGGAGAGAGAAAAGCTATAGAAAACTCGAAAGCAGAAATTGAAAAGGTAGGAGACGATGGGATTGTCTCTGAAGCTTAAATACCTTGCCTTGGAAAATGGCGAAAGAAATAATTACAAAAAAGAAATTGTTACGCTACTGGCGGCTAAAAGGACAAAAAGGGCACGAAGACCGAAGCGCCTATAAAAATGCAAAATGGCGGATTCTGCGAATTTGGTAGGAAATTCAAATATGAAGAAAAGGCTCCTAAAACCCAGGAAAGTCATTTAATATCGCCATATACCGAGAAAGAATGTTCCATACTCCTCAAAGTTCGAAATATGAAACATTGGGGGCTTCTGTTGATACCAAAATTAATATGCTGATATGGACGAATAATACGAAGACACGTGTCAATCTACATGGCACAATAGCAACGAGGAAGTTCATTTCCCCGACCAACTCATGTTCTCTCCGAGCAACGAGGATACACCGAGGAACTTTAGCACTCCGAGATACTCTAGCGCTCCGAGGAACTCCTGAGCAACGAGCAACTAAGGCGGTCCGAGCTGCATCTCGGCCGTAGCATTAATTGCCAGATAATCAACAGTTCAACTATTCATTGAATGTTTATCATCTTGACGCACACGCTGCATTAAATGTATTACCCTTTCATATGTATATGATTTAATGTATCAACCCTTTCATGTACAGCCTAAGGGCTATAAATACCTTGTATCACCCTCATTCAAAGGGACCAAAATTTCTAGAGAGAACTTGTACTCGAGAATTCCCAAACACTCAGCAATAACATAACAATGGACGTAGGCCATTCATATAAGGCTGAACCACTTTAAAAATCTTTGTCTCATTTTATTTATCTGTGATTGAATAATTAGAGCGATCTAATTTTTTACATCAACAGGTATCATGTCGCGAAATGATATACACTTTCAGCTTCAACATATGCATGTCACGGTATGTATTTTAACTTAATTAAAAAAAACTCAAAATTTATCTCCCTCTTTTTTTAAGCCAAAATTTAATTTCCCCCCCTCAAAAACCTCCTAAAACTCCCGCTTAAAAAAAAACTAAAAGAAAACCCAATTTTTTTCTCTCTCCTCACCCCCGATCTCTTCTCTCTCCCCCGATCTCTTCTCTCAAGCATCGGAACCGACCAACACCAGAACCGAAATCGGAACTGGAACCGGCCTCAATCACCGGAATCGGCCAGTGTTATACCTCCAACTAAATATTTGACCAGCATTATACCTCAAGCACCGAAACTGGACAGCGTTATACCTCCAACTCGAACTGGCCTCAATCCAAAATATTCGATCCCGACCTCCGACCCCCTTATACCTCCAACTAAAACCATGGCTCTGATGTGAGGGTGCCGGCCTACGTTGCACAGGAACATTGTTACATAATTCCTCTCAAATCCTCCCATTTATATTTCAATTTGTAAGTATATCCCTATCGTTTTTAGTGGCGGTGAAACTTATTACGTGAAGAAATTAGTCAGTGGTAGTTGGAATGTTTTGGGACATGTTATATCCGCATCGTTTTCTTTGCCTCATTTTGGTTGAGGTTTTATGAATTTAATTGTTTAATTATTGATATTGGTATTAGGTTTTTTGGGGTGTAATGACTTTTTAGTCTTTTTTTTCTTTCTGTTTGTTGAGAACCCAGAGATTTCCATTTCTAGGGCTTTTCTTACAACTATCTAGCTAGTTATGATATTATTTTAAAAAAAGCATTGTTAGTGTTTATTTGATTTTATTTTTGGTTAACATTTACAGTACAAACAAAATGAAATCAGAATATTTGAGTTCCACAAGAATCTTCACGAAGATTTTAGTTACACCGTACCGAACAAACCTCCCGAATAAAGGTATTTTGGGGATTTTGTAGTTGATCTTATTGTTATGAGAGACCTATTTTTTTTGATTCGTTTGATGTTGGTAACCCCTAGGGCTGTAAATGGATATTCGAAAATCCGCATCCGTCCGATATCCGAATCCGAATTTGCGGATATTTATCCGAAAATATGGAAACGGATACGAATATGGATACTCTATAAAAATATCCGAGAAAACGGATACGGATACGGATACGGATAGTACTAGTATCCGACACGGATAATCCGTATCCGATGCGGAGTATCCATTTTATCGGATATTCGTTTTACCGGAAATTCGTATCCGTCAAACATATGTTTAAAATATCACTAATAATATTAGTATTAGTATTAGTATTACTAATAAAATAATTTTTAAAAAATCAATCGTTTATTCCCTTAAACAAAATAAGCATATACTCCACTAAAAACAAAAACACCCTAAAGTTATTATTTTATTGGGTCTATTATAAAATATCATGTATTAATATTTTGCTGGGTATATTATCATGGAGTTACACTAAAGTTACAATACACCCTATCACACACAACATACACCCCTAAAGAACATATACTCCACTCAAAACAAAAAAAAACTAACTTCATTTCATTTCTCTTTTGTACAAAATAAGAGAAAATAAATCCTCATGTGGTTGTTCGTTAGTTTTCTTAATTATAAATAAATGTAAGAGTGAAACAAAAAAGAATGTAAAAGAGAAACATAATAGAATGTAAGAGAGAAACATAAAAGTAAAGAGATGATTTTGATTGTGAGGAGAACTGGAGTTAACAACATATATATTATATACAAAATAAAAATGTATACTTATTAAAATAAAAATATCAGTATGTTTTAAAGACAAAAGGTCCATGAGGTTATCATTATCAAAAAAATTTATTTAATCTAAAAGGTGCATATTTATTTCTACTATCATGGAATGCGACTGTTATTTTTTTTTTGGATGGTTTGAAGCTTATATGGTTGTAAAGTATGGATGACTTTAGGCCATATTATCATTATGGAATGATACTATTATTATGGAATCCATAATTGTTAGGAGGCAGTAATTTTTTTATATATTTGTTTGGATTGGATTGGATTTCATTGGATTTGATATTTTAATAGTTATTTTTTGTGGTGACTAAATAATGTAAACGGATACGGATATTATCCGAATCCGAGGTATCCGAGCGGATACGGATATGGATAGTTATTTTAACTATCCGGGCGGATACGTATACGGATATGGATAATACATTCAGATAGCGGATACGGATATGGAAAATATGGTATCCGATCCGTATCCGTACCAACCCTAGTAACCCCCTTTTTTCTTCCGTTGCAAATTTTGTGCTTTTTGTTTCAATTAAAATCATAAAACAAACTGTATATTTTTTTATCGAAACTGTTTAATTAGTCTAAATTAGTGAGTTCGTTGAAAATCGGGGTGTTCGTTAAAACTTGGTTGTGTAATGTTATCACAACCTTTGGGCACCAGTTTGTTTAGTACAACCTTAAGTAACCTCAGTTTAGCATAGTATACACAACATAAGTATAACCTTAGATAAACTTTTATGTTTTTAAAAATCAAAACACACTTGTTCTTATTAGGATTACAATAAGTAATTATCAAAACATACTTGAATTGAGATCTTTTTTGGTAACCATTACTATTTATGATTGATAACCTTCAAAACGCAATTTTTATATTTTTTCATCCATGTGAATATCGTACTACAATCTTAATATTTACAAACTATGATTGATACAACTTTTCCTATTTATATTTTAAGGAGCGGTCAGACAACAACAAAAAAGTGTGTGCACATTTGCCTTGGAACCATGCATGCGGGTCACGGTCATTTGTAGCTACGATGTCAATCCAGGTGATGCATTTATTAATTTATGAATTATTATATAGTTATCAACTTTATTTTAGCCTTACTAAACTTGATTTCAATTTATGTGTCATAATAATATTCCAAATATTGTGCATATTATACATGTTTCACACGCATCATCAACTAATATGATTATATTCTTACATGCATTAATTTTATATTCATGAGCATGAAAACGGAGTGAAACCTGGCCTCATGGAATTCTTCAAGACATCTCATTAAAGTAAGAGAAAGGGTGATTGGATGAGTGAGAAGTGCAAGGAGACACATGTATGTTTCAGTTCTTTCCCCTTTTATCCTTTTTGGTGTTTTATAAGACAAACCATATCCCAAATTGTCTTCATATTGTTTGTTCACCTAACATTAGTTTAATGAAAAAACATTTTACGTATATATATATATATATATATATTACTTTTTTTTAAATGGTAGGACGAGTTTCTAAAGCTATATGCGAGATTGAAGGAGCCCGATGCGATTTAAATGTCACAGGAGGAGATAGAAATCGAGGTACTTGGGAAGAAGTTGGGATATTTGAGAGGATTTGGTGTCGGTTCAAAGCCCTCTGACACTTCAATAGTCATAGCATAGTCCCGGTCTCATAATGAAGAGTTGAGAAACTTGAAAGATAAGATATCGTCTCTTGAAGAACTAAATGCTGCTCAGAATAGAAGATTTGATAACTCAGTGACAATGTTGGAGCAAAATGGTACACTTTCGAGAAGCCATGGTGGGGACAGTTCATCAGATGCCTTTCAAAATGCAAATGAAATATGGTAAGTCTCAAAGTCTCAAATTCTCTTTAAAAATTGCAGCATTAAATAGCAAAATGGGCCGAATAAATAGGTCAAAACGTCTCTCATAAATTCTTTTTAAAAATTACAACATTAAATAGCAAAGTCTCCGTAAGTTTTCAACCATATGTCTAGAATAAACAGGCCAAAATAACGAAAACATAAACATAAATAAAAGGCCAAAAAGCTGCAACATAAATAGGCCAAAACATAGGCAAAAAGCAGTTTATTTTCAGCCCAAACCTGTAGCTAATTTCTGCACAAAACATAGGCTTATTTTTGCCCAAAACAGGGGCATACTGTTGCCCAAACAAGTGCATATTGTAGTCTAAACCAGAGGTATATTACTGCCCAAATACAACAATAAAAATGGGTTAAAACAAGGCCAAAATGTGGAGACAAAAGCATCCAATTATGTTAGAAAAATTACATAAATAGGCCAAAACAGGGGCAAAAAGCAGTTTATTTTCAGCCAAAAACAATAGTTAATTTTTTCCCAAAACAGGGAGTTAAAACATGCGACTATGATTTTGTAAAAATCTAGACTTAGGCTTAAAACTTTCCGTTAGTAGGTGAAAATCAAAACAAGGCACAAACTCCTCGCACAAGACAATCAAAACACATAGGAACTTACCACATAGTCACGGGACTCCCGGTTTGAGAATAGGACAATAATTTGCAAAAATCTAGATTTAGGCTCAGAAACATGCCATTAGATGGTGAAAACCTAAAATAATCCCCAAACGAACCCTTAAGAGGCACGAACACCTCACACGAAATCAACGTAACATGTAGGGACTGACCGCGTATTCACGGTACTCCTGGTTTGAGAATACGATGATAATTTGTAAAAATATAGACTTAGGCTTGAAAACATGCCGTTAGAGGGTGAAAACCTAAAATAACCCCCAAACGGCCCCTCAAGAGGCACAAACACCTCGCACGGGACTAACATAACACGTAGGGACTGATTGCGTATTCACGGTACTCCTAATTTGAGAATACGATGGTAATTTACAAAAATTTAGACTTAGGCTTGAAAACATGCCGTTAGAGGGTGGAAACCCAAAATAACCCCCAAACGACCCCTCAAGAGGCACGAACACCTTGCACGACATCAACGTAACATGTAGGGACTGACCGCGTATTCATCGAACTTCTAATTTGAGAATTCGATGATCATTTATAAAAATCTAGACTTAGACTTAAAAACATGCCGTTAGAGGGTGAAAGCCCAAAACAACTCCTAAATGAACCCTTAAGAGGCACGGAAATCTCGCACGGGACTAACGTACCACGTAGGGACTGACCGCATATTCACGGGACTCCCAATTTGAGAATACGATGATAATTTATAAAAATCTAGACTTAGGCTTAAAAATATGCCGTTGGAGAGTGAAAGACGAAAACAACCCCCAAACGACCCCTTAAGAGGCAAGAACACCTCGTACGGGACTAACATAACATGTAGGTATCGATCGCGTATTCATGGGATTTTTGGTTTACGAATACGACGTTAATTTGTAAAAATCTAGACGCATGCTTAAAAACATGCCGCTAGACGGTGAAAATCCAAAACAACCCCCAAACGGTCCCTTAAGAGGCACGAGCACCTCGTACGGGACCAACGTAACACGTAGGGACTAATCGTATATTCATGGGACTCCCGACTTGAGAATGCGACAATAATTTCCAAAAATCTTGACTTAGGCTTAAAATCCGTTAGAGAGTGATAACTCAAAACAACGCCCAAACGGCTTCGTAAGATGCACGAACACCTCGCACGAGACCAACGTAACATGTAAGGACTTACTGTGTAGTCACGGGACACCCAATTTGAGCATGCGAGTATAATTTTTAAAATCTAGACTTGGGCTTAAAACATGCCGTTAGTGCGCGAAAATCAAAACAACCCCCAAACGGCCCCTTAGGAGGCACGAACACCTTGTACAAGACCAGTGTAACACGTAGGAACTTACCACATAGTCACGTGACTTCCAATTTGAAAATACGACAATAATTTGTAAAAACTAGACTTAAGCTTAAAAACATGCCATTAGATGGTGAAAGCCCCAAATAACCCCCAAATTGCCCCTTAAGAGGCACGAACACCTCGCACGAGACCAATGTAACACATAGGAACTTATCACATAGTCACGGGACTTTCGATTTGAGAATAGGATAATAATTTGCAAAAACTAGACTTAGGATTAAAAACATGCCATTAGATGGTGAAAGCCCCAAACAGTCCTTTAAGAGGCATGAACACCTCGGACGGGACCAATGTAACACGTAGGGACTGACCATGTATTCATGGGACTCCCAGGTTGAGAATACGATGATAATTTATAAAAATCCAGACTCAGGCTTAAAAACATGGCGTTAGAGGGTGAAAACCTAAAACAACCTCCAATTGTTCCCTCAACAGACACGAATAACTCGCACAGGACCAACGTAACACGTAGGGAGTGACCGCATATTCATAGTACTCCCGGTCTGAGAATACAACGGTAATTTATAAAAATCTAGACTTAGGCTTGAAAACATATTGTTAGAGGGTGAAAACCCAAAACAACCCCTAAACGGCGCCTTAAGAGGCAGTAACACCTCGTACAGGATCATCGTAACACGTAGGGACGGGTCGCCTATTCACGGGACTCTCGATTTGAGAATACGATGATAATTTATGAAAATCAAGACTTAGGCTTGAACATATGTCGTTAGAGTGTGAAAGCCCAAAAGAACCCCCAAATGGCTCCTCAAGAGGCACGAACACCTCGCACGTGACTAATATAACATGTAGGGACTGACTGCGTATCCACGGTACTCCCGGTTTGAGAATACGATGATAATTTGCAAAAATCTAGACTTAGGATTGAAAAGATGTTGTTAGAGGGTGAAAACCCAAAATAACCCCCAAACGGCCCCTTAGGAGGCACGAACACCTCGCACGGGATCAACGTAACACGTACGGACTGACCGCGTATTCACGGGACTCCCAATTTAAGAATGCGATGATAATTTGTAAAAATTTAGACTTAGACTTAAAAAAATGATGTTAGAGGGTGAAATCCCAAAACAACCGCCAAATAACCCCTTAAAAGGCACGACCACCTCAAATGGGACCAATGTAACACGTAGGGATTATCAGCGTATTCATGGGACTCCCGGTATGAGAATAAGGGGATAATTTGCAAAAATCTAGACTTAGGCTTGAAAACATGTCGTTAGAGGGTGAAAGCCCAAAAGAACCCCCAAACGGCCCCTTAAGAGGCAGGAACACCTCGCACGGGACTAACGTAACAAGTAGTGACTGGCCGCGTATTCACGGGACTCCCGATTTGAGAATACAATGATAATTTGTAAAAAACTAGACTTAGGCTTGAAAACATGATGTCAGAGGGTGAAAACCCAAAATAACTCCCAAATGACCCCTTAAGAGGCACGAGCACCTCGCACGTGACTAACGTAACACGTAGGAACTGACCGCATATTCACAGGACTCTGGATTTGAGAATATGATGATATTTTGTAAAAATCTAGACTTAGGCTTAAAAACATGCTGATAGAGGGAGAAGCCTCAAAATAACCCCCAAACGACCTTTTAAGAGGCACGAACACCTCACACGGGACCAACGTAACACGTAGAAACATATTGTGCATTCACGGGACTAACAGTTTGAGAATACGACGGTAATTTGTAAAAATCTAGGCTTAGGCTTGAAATCATGCCGCTGGAGGGTGAAAAACCAAAATAACTCCTAAATGACCCGTTAAGAGGCACGAACACCTCGCACGGAATCAACATAACACGTAGGGATTGACCGCGTATTCATGGTGCTCCCTGTTTGAGAATACGACGGTAATTTGCAAAAATCTAGACTTAGACTTGAAACATGCCGTTAGATTGTGAAAACCCAAAATAATCCCCAAACGGCCCATCAATAGGCACGAACACCTCGCACGGGACTAACATAACATGTAGGGACTGACCGCATATTCACGGTACTCTCGATTTGAGAATACGATGATAATTTGTAAAATTCTAGACTTAGGCTTGAAAACATGCTGTTAGAGGGTGAAAATAAAAAATAACCCCCAAACGGCCCCTCAAGAGGCACGGACACCTCGTACGGTATCAACATAACACGTAGGGATTGACCGTGTATTCTCGGGACTTCGGTTTGAGAATACGATAATAATTTGCAAAAATCTAGACTTAGGCTTGAAAACATGCCGTGAGAGGGTGAAAGCCCAAAATAACTCCCTAACAACCCCTTAAGAGGTACGAACACCTCACACGGGACTAACGTAATACGTAGGGACCGACTGCGTATTTACTGGACTCCCGGTTTAAGAATACAATGATAATTTGTAAAAAACTAGACTTAGGCTTGAAAACATGTCGTTAGAGGGTGAAAACCCAAAAAACCCCAAACGACCGCTTAAGAGGCATGAACACCTCGCACGAGATCGATGTAACACGTAGGATCTTACCACGTAGTCACTGGACTTTCGATTTGAGAATACGACAATAATTTGCAAAAACTAGACTTAGGCTTAAAAACATGCCATTAGATGGTTAAAGCCCCAAACAACCCCCCAATAGCCCCTTAAGAGGCGCGAACACCTCGCACGAGACTAATGTAACACGTGGAACTTACCACGTACTCACAGGACTTTCGCTTTGAGAATATGACAATAATTTGAAAAAACTAGACTTAGTCTTAAAAACATGCCATTAGATTGTGAAATCCCCAAACAGTCCCCAAACAGCCCCTTAAGAGGTATGAACACCACGGACGGGTTCAATGTATCACGTAGGGGTTGACCACGTATTCATGGGACTCCCAAGTTGACAATACGAAGATAATTTGTAAAAATCTAGACTTAGGCTTAAAAATATGCCATTAGAGGGTGAAAACCTAAAACAACCCCCAAACATTCCCTTAAGAGGCACGAACAACTCGCACAGGACTAACGTGACACCTAGGGACTGACCGTGTATTCACGGTACTCCCGGTTAGAGAATACGATTATGATTTGAAAAAATTTCTACTTAGGCTTGAAAACATGTTGTTAGAGGGTTAAAACCCAAAACAACCCCTAAACGACACCTAAAGAGGCAACAACACCTCGCACGGGATCAACTTAACACGTAGGGACTGATCATGTATTCATGGGACTCTCAATTTGAAAATATGATGATAATTTGCAAAAATGTAGACTTGGTTTTAAAAATATGCCGTTAGAGGGTGAAAGCCCAAAAGAACCCCCAAACGACCCCTTAAGAGGCTCGAACACCTCGTACGGGACTAACATAACATGTAGGGACTGACCGCGTATTCACGGTACTCTCGGTTTGAGAATACGATGGTAATTTGTAAAAATCTAGACTTACACTTGAAAAGATGCCGTTAGAGGGTGAAAACCAAAAATAACCCCCAAACATCCCCTTAGGAGGCACGAACACCTCTCACGGGATCAACGTAACACGTAGGGACTGATCTCGTATTCACGGGACTCCCGGTTTAAGCATACGATGATAATTTGTAAAAAATTAGACTTAGGCTTGAAAACATGTTATCAGAGGGTGAAAACCCAAAATAACTCCCAAACGACCCTTAAGAGGAACGAACACCTCGCACGAGACCAATGTAACATGTAGGAACTGACCGCGTATTCACGGGAATCCCGATTTGAGAATACGATGATTTTTTGTAAAAATCTATACTTAGCCTTGAAAACATGCCGTTAGAGGGTGAAAGCCCAAAATAACTCCTAAACGACCCCTTAAGAGGCACGAACACCTCGTACGGGACTAACATAACACGTAGGGACTAACCGTGTATTCACGGGACTCTCGGTTTAAGAATATGATGTTAACTTACAAAAATCTAGGCTTAAACTTAAAAATATTCCGTTAGAGGGTGGAAGTCCAAAACAATTGCCAAATGACCCCTTAAGAGACACGAACACCACGAACGGGACCAGTGTAACATGTAGGGACTGATCACGTATTCACGGGACTTCCGACTTGAGAATACGATGATAATTTGTAAAAAACTAGACTTAGGCTTGAAAACATGCCGTTAGAGGGTGAAAACCACAAACAACCCCCAAACGGTCCTTTAAGAGGCACGAATACCTCGCACAGGACCAACGTAACACATAGGGACTGATCGCATATTCACGGTACTCTCGGTTAGAGAATAAGACGATAATTTGTAAAAATTCAGACTCAGGCTTGAAAACATGTTGTCAGAGGGTGAAAATCCAAAATACCCCCCAAAGGGCCCCTCAAGAGGCACGAACACCTCACACGCTACTAACATAACACGTAGGGATTGACCGCGCATTCATGGTACTCCCGGTTTGAGAATACGATGATAATTTGCAAAAAATTGGATTAGGCTTGAAAACATGCCGTTGGAAGATGAAAACCCAAAATAACTCCCAAAAGGCCCCTTAAGAGGCACGAACACCTCGCACGGGATCAATGTAACGCGTAGGGACTGACCGCTTATTCATGGGACTCCCGATCTAAGAATACGACGATAATTTGAAAAAATCTAGGCTTAGACTTAAAAACATGCCGTTAGAGTGAGAAAGCCCCAAACAACCGCAAATGACCCCTTAAGAGACACGAACACCTCGAACGGGACCAATGTAACACGTAGGGATTGACTACATATTCACCGGACTCCCGATTTGAGAGTAAGATGATAATCTACAAAAATTTAGACATAGGCTTGAAAACAAACCGTTAGAGGGTGAAATCCTAAAAGAACCCCCCAAACGGCCCCTTAAGAGGCAGGAACACCTCACACGGGACTAACGTAACACGTAGGGACTGGCCGTGTATTTTCAGGACTCCCGATTTGAGAATACGACAATAATTTGCAAAAACCTTGACTTAGGCTTGAAAACATGCCGTGAGAGGGTGAAAGCCCAAAATAACTCCCTAACATCCCCTTAAGAGGTACGAACACCTCGCACGGGACTAACGTACCACGTAGGGACTGATCGCGTATTCACGGGACTCTCGATTTGAGAATATGATGATAATTTGTAAAAAACTAGACTTATGCTTGAAAACATGCCGTTAGAGGGTGAAAACCTAAAACAACCCCTAAACGGTCCCTGAAGAGGCACGAATACCTCGCACTGGACCAGCATAACATGTAGGGTGCTAACCGCGGATTCATAGTACTCCCGGTTAGAGAATACGAATGTAATTTTCAAAATATAGACTTAGGCTTGAAAACATGCTGTCAGAGGGTGAAAACAGAAAATAACTCCCAAACGACCCCCTTAAGAGGCACGAACACCTTGTACGGGACTAACGTAACACGTAGGGATTGATCGCGTATTCACGGGACTCTCAATTTGAAAATACGATGATAAATTGTAAAAATCTAGGCTTAGGCTTAAAAACACGCCGTTAGAGGGTGAAACCCCAAAATAACCTCCAAACGGCCCCTTAAAAGGCACGAACACCTCGCACGGGACCAGCGTAACACGTAGGGACTGACTGCGTATTTACGGGACTCCTAATTTGAGAATCCGCATAGTCACTGGACAAATTCATACTGTCCAAAATAAACCAACAAATCCATAAGTTTGAACCACTTAACATAATTCCATACATGTCCAAAATACTAGTTTTAATCATCCTACGTTACAAATCCATAATAACAAGCCAAAAATCGAGTTTATATAACCGTTCCTTCAAAATACTCCTTCGCAACGACCAAAATAATACTTCAAAATAATGCTCCTCCTTCGGGCATCGTCCAAAATACTACTTCAAAATACATTCCAACCTGCATAAGACAAAAAGACAACCATTTACCATAAATAATTAATAAAAATTAAAATTAAAAATTAGTTAGTAAAACTGTTATATAACAAGTGTTATATAAACAGTTATATAACAGTTGTTATATAACAATTTCTCTTATATAACACTTGTTATATAACAAGTTATATAACCGTTTATATAACAAATTATATGAATATTTATACAAAAAAAGTTATACAAAAATATTACAATGTGAAAAGAACAGTTATATAACGTACAAAAGTTAAATGAAAAGAAAATTATCATACGGAACATATTTATTTCTCCTTATTATGTTACATGAAAAGAAAATATTATCTAAGTCAAGAATAAATTGATACATACGGAACACCATATTTATTTGAAAAAGAAAAAAACGTTATCTTACTTACATCAGTTTTCTTCTTTAGACCGTGAGTACTCGCACGCCACATAAAAGTACCTGGACAGTTTCTCTTGAATAAACGAAGGAAATTCTGTCAATTTTTTTTGAAATTATTGAGTGTTCTAAATTGATTAACTCAAACATAAGTTTAGAAAACATCTTGAGAATTGGGGGTGGAGTGTGAAAAATCACATATGATACTAAAGTAAGACTATTGTTGGGTCGTGCGAGACACGTGAGACTATTTTTTAACTATGGACACGAGTCCGGTGAATCTTTATATCGATTGAGTTATTTATGTTAAATTCTTGGAAGGTATCTATTGATTGTTTATTTATGGCATTTATTGATGTCGTTGAGTTTATTTAAATGTTAAACAGGGTGGATTTCTTGAATAAACAAAGGAAACTCTGTCGATTTTTTTGAAATTATTGAGTGTTCTAAATTTATTAACTCAAACATAAGTTTAGGAAACATCTTGAGAATTGGGAGTGGAGCGTGAAAAATCACATATGATACTAAAGTAAGACTATTGTTGGGCCATGCGAGACACGTGAGACTATTTTTTTTAACTATGGACACGAGTTTGGTGAACCTTTATATCGATCGAGTTATTTATGATCTTATTTTTGTTGATCTCGTCGAGTTAATTTTAAATGTTAAAACAGGTTGCATTTCGTGAATAAACAAAGAAAATTTTGTCAAAATTTTCTGAAATTATGAAGTGTTCTAAATTGATTAACTCAAACCTACCCGAATTTGAAAATTAAGTGTCGGGGACGTAAAACGACTATAAAAAATAGCAAAAAGAGGCAGACTTGTGATAAAAGTAGATTTTTTTTCCTCATATTATGTAATCCAATTATGGTTAACATGTGTTTATTTGTTTCCTGTCATAGATGGATGATGGATTCCGTTGGTCTAGTTGATTGGATGACTCGAAGTTTCTCGCGAAATGTGTTTTATTTTTGCATTTGGTGTTACTTTGAACATTTGTTGTAATCATACATTTATTTGAACATTTGTTGTAATCATACATTTATTTGAATGGAATTAATTGATCATGGCAAAAATTTATATATTCTCATTATGCAATCTTTGAAATTATTTATTTAAAAAAACATATTTTAGCGACATAAGGTGGGTGTTACTGAAAATCAAATCATATTCTGAATAATGACTTTTAGTGGCCCCATAGATGACATTTAGCGACATACACTATGTGGCCAAATAAATGACATTCCGCGACATGGGTAACATGTTGCCGAACAGATGACATTCCGCGACATGTGTAACATGTCGCCGAATAGATGACATTTCGCGACATGTATGGCATGTCGCGTAAAGGTTGACATTCCGCGACATGTGTTTATGTCGCGAAAGGTGAGTTATTATTCAATATAAAAAAATAAATATTAATATGTATTTTTATAAATATATACATTTCGCGACATGTATCCTGTCGCGAATGGTAACTACACCGAATACATTCCCAGACGGGGATACCGCGACACGGGGGCGACATGCGATCGTATGTCGCGAAATGTCTTCCATGACATAATTAATACATTTCGCGACATATTTTCTGTGTTGCGAGTTGTGTTTTTTCTTGTAATGTCTTTGTCTCTCTTTTATTTATTATTGTGCATACATCGTGGTACATGGGCACCCCCCATATCCCAGATTTTTTGACACCACAATTGGCATCGTCTGTGGGAAACGACAAAAAAGTCTTTCCTTCTTGTCGACGAGATAAAGATTTACGTCGCGACGCAATGCCTTACACGCATAAAAACCTCGTCATGAGCTAAGTTTTTCTTTCTTTACATATAAATAATTGAATTTTATGCAGGCATCTTTTTGTTTAATTATGATTCTCATGAGTTTGTGTTCATAAATCTTTTAATTCTCATTTATGAATCTGCATAAAACTGATTTTCATGTTCAAGAAGTTTTGTATGAGTCCTTAAGAGCATGGACTCTTTTGAAGTCTTTCTGGGTATGTACGCAATTAACTGGGTTACCAAATATATTTTGATTCTCGTATCCCAGATTTTTTGGGAGAAGAATGTGAGAAAGCGTTTCTCTCTCATCAAGAGGCATGTGGACCTCATCTCTACAAACATATCGAAGGAAATTATCGCAACATATATTTTTTCATAAAGGTATACAGATTATGGGCACGCGATCAAGCCATCAATTCATGTTTTCACGAGGAAATTGACGGGAGATCCAGTCATCTCCGGTATGAAATCTGTGGATATCTCCAACCTATAACTTAGGACAACGAATTTTGATTACACGAAGCTATGATTTCGCCGTCGAAGAATTAAGTTATGAGCGATCTACTCAAGTGGATGGAAGTCCCAGGGTAACATCGCCGGAGGTTGGAGACCACTATACAACAAGTCCCACACGTCAGCGATGACGCCCGACCACCCACTGTGCTACAGCAACCTCCACTGTGCTACAACGAAGAGACAGGAAGGGGAAACTCTTTAGATTACGATCACCGGACCTCCATTTGATTGTGCATAATTCATCTATCTATCTCATAATTTTTATTGATTATTAATTGTGCTCATAATTTTTATTATTGCAAATTTGTCACAGTAGAAGTGCTCACAATTGGCACCCCCCATACTTTATACTTCACATCTTTATGTGTAAATGGATTTTTGAAACCAACTTGTATTTGAGTATTTTCATCGGACTTTGAGTAATCTTACATAAAATCAAGGATTAAATCGTATGTCATACATATGGATATATTTGACAAATTCTACATCATTCGACTCCCTTTGAGAGAGGGGTCTCATTATACCATGATATTCATTTAACACGTCATGATATTCATCTGCCCATTAAATATGCTCGTGATTTTTATTATCGCGCAATGATTTAAGATGACATTTTGTCTGCGACTTTATTATAATTATTTTGTTCACATAAATAGTGGGGCGCACTTATAATTCCCTCATGTCATTTATTCGATCATTTTAATTTCCAATATTGTCATCTAACTACAACTATTTAATCTTGCCAGAAGGAGATTATTGGTTATTTAGCTTAGCCCCGAGGGATGCTTGGGCACGATTATCTCAGTAGGATTTTTATCATAAAAATCATTGGATCAGTCATTACATTCATACGATACTATGAATTTTTTCCTCGACATGTGGTCGAGCAACCGCATACCATATTTTATTTGACCAAATAAATCAGTCTCATGATAATCACTATTTGATTTAGCCTCGACAGATGGTCGGACAATTTATTAACTTCCACAGGTACAAGATTCAGTCTCGACGGATGCTCTACAACAATCTTAATCTCTTGGAAATGTCATCGATATTTCGACAGATGCTCGAGAACGAATTGCTCACTATATCTACTCGGTATTGTATAACTTTGCCTCGACGGACTATCCAGGCACCATTTATTTTATTAATGCTACGACGAATAGTCGAGCACACTACAACACCTCAGACCTAATAAATGCTCGGGCAAAATTATTATTACTCCGAATGATGCTCGGGTTCTATGATTCTCAACCTGAAGGACGATCAGGCATATCCAAGATTCATATCAGGAAAATATTTCTATATATTTAGTCTCGAAGATATCTACCGCACAACTCTCAAATTATCCCCAATGGATGGTTGGTCAGGATAACTCTTATATATAGCACAACCCCAGTTGATGGATACACACATTTATTTGTGCATTGTTCGTTTCTGTCTCATAATATTTTATTTGCTCACAAATTATGCTCACGATTTTTATCATCATAAATTTGTCAGCAGGGGGCTATCTATACTGTATACTTCACAATTATCACTACACAAATTTTATGTGAAAATATTTTTTTGAAACTAACTCACAACTGAGTATTTGCTTAGAGCTATTTGCAAAAATTCCAAATTAACTCCCATGTCGTACATCTGAATATATTTGACAAATTTTTCAACTTTTATTCGACTTTTATCAGTAGGATACTGGCAAATATGGTCAAATAAAGTGCCAAGAATCTCGATCGAGATATTCAAGCACCTCATGGACAATTCATGTACGATGATGGAGTTCCTTAAACAACTCAAACTCTGTAATAAACATATGTATAAATTGTACTCCCTAACACGGGGCAATAGGATGAAAAATTATAATCGTTGCGAGACACTTAATAGAAAACAAGTAGCCTCTCCGTGGACATAGGCAAGTTGTTGATCCATATACATCGTTATTGTGTGTGATTTCATTTACTTTCTGCCTTTTGTGATTGCTTTCGTGAATCTCTCATTATGAATTTTTCTTCACTCACAATTGGCATCATTTGTGGAAAATGACTTGTGATCCTATAAAAGCATTCAACACCAGAAACCCAGCAATGTCTCACCACGGTAGCAACATTCCACGAGCCGTTGATGTTCAGGAAGAGCCTGCCCCTTCTAGGACTAGGTCTGAAATTTGCCAACATTTAAACCTAAGGTTTTTCCAGGAAAGACAAGCTTCATAAGAAAGCCACGGACCTCTAAGGTGCACTTAGATTTCTAGTCTGGTCGATGCCAATAAAACTCGACTTCGAGAAGAGGAAGAGGTGGCACGCTACCAAGAAGAAAAGAATGATCACCTTAATAAGTGAGTGCAAAGAATGGAGAGAGACCTCTCCAAGAACACTAGGCGGCGTGGAGATAGGACCCCTAGCCCTTAAGGGGGAAATTACCCTAGCCAAGGAAGGAGCCCTCGGTGTAATTTCCAAGAAAAAGCCTCGGGAAAAACTCAAAGATTATGCAAAGAGATATTGTGATATCTGTAATGAGACCAAGGACTGCTCAGAGAAAGTTTTTGTAGCATCCTTAAAAATCGGCTTGCCGACCACCTCCCTACTGCACCAATCTCTCACCAAGAAGAAAGCAATAAACATCGATGATCTTATGTCCCGTATTAAGAAATATGCCAAGATCGAGGACATGGTCCATCCTAATGGGGGAGATAATGGTCGAGCAAAGGTGAATAAGGGGACAGAGAAGAATGACACCCAGGAAAAGGGAAGAAAGAACAGGGGAAAGAATGACCCCTCCAAGGCGTTCCAGGTTGTTAACACAATCTTTAAGGAACCCATTTACAAGTTCCTCAGCAAGATCAAGGATGATCCCTTCATTAAATGTCCCAAAAATATGGGCGGAGATTCGACCAAGAGAAACAACGCACTAAGGTGTGTATAAAATAAGGAAGGTGGTCATCGAACCAAAAATTTCAAAACTCTGAAGTCACATCTGGAAGAGCTAGTTCAGGCAGGGCACCTTAACAAGTACAATGATAAAAAAATAGAGAAGGTCACAGCCAATGGTGACCAGAATCCAGATAATGTCCTCGATGATGATACAAGACACGAGTTTGCAGTTATCCATGGGGAATCAAACCTCAAACAGATTCAGGGCAATTCCATTAGAATGGAACTCAAGAAGGTGACTATCGTGATGGAAGATTTTCAAATCAGCCCAGCCAAAACTCAAGATGGAAAGCATCGATGACCAGAAGATATCGACTACACGAAGCAGGTAGTGTTCATCGAAGAGGATTTGGTCAGGGTAAGGACCCCACATTATGATGCATTAGTAATCACACTCGGGATTGCTAACTAGAATATCGATAAGCTACTGGTAGACCTGGGGAGTTTATCCAAAGTAATGTATTTGGACCTGTGTCATAAACTAAAATTTAATATTACTGACCTCAAAGAAGCCACTGTTCCATTGGTTGGCTTCGCAGGAAGTATTACCATGCCGTTGGGAAAGATCACCTTACCAGTCAGGGCAGGGAACATCTCAAAGTTAATCGGGTTCTTAGTTTTAGACATTGAGTCCCCATACCATGATATTTTTGGCTGAGGCTGGCTCTACGCCATGAAGGCCATTCCAGTCACTTATCATCAAAGGCTGAAATGCATTACTGATCGTGGAGAGGTCAAAATTCAAGGTGACCAGGCTACAACCTTACAATGTTTCATCCTGGACATCCACCCGAAGAAAGAGAAAAAGAAGGAGCTCAAGAGCGCCTAGGAGAAAGCCCGGGAAGGGGTTATTCTCTCTAAATAACAACTACGCTACGATCGACCACGGGTGGAAGAGAACAAAGTTCACCCCGCAGATAGGTTCATTGAAATCCTGGAAGAATTTGTAGCCGAGGACAACTTGACAGAAAGGAAGTTTTTATGGATCCGCTCTTACCGATCTGGAGAAAAGGGAATTGGTTGCACTTCCAAAAAGCAACATAAATTTTTTCACATGGGAGCCTTGCTAGTTGCCTGGGATTGACCCCAGCTTGGCATGCCACTGCCTACACATCAATCCTACTTTTAAGCGCATCACTCAAAAGGCTCGTCAAACGTCTCCTGAAAAGGCCAAGGCAGTAAAGAAAGAGGTAGGGAAGATACTGGATGCAGGGTCCATCAGGGAAGTTCCGTTCTCTCAGCATGGTTGTCCAACCCAGTCCTGGTTCCCAAGAGCAATGGATATTGAAGGGTGTGCATCGATTTCACTAATATAAACTGAGCATGTCCCAAAGATAGCTTCACTCTCCCGGAGATAGATCAGCTAGTCGATGCCACAGTGACACACGAAAGGATGATCTTTCTGGACGCTTACTCAGGATATCATCAAATCCTCCTGCACGGGCTCGACCAAGATAAGATCTCCTTTATAACCTCAGTTGGTTAGTACTGCTATAAGGTGACTATTTTCTTCCTCAAGAACACAGGGGTAACTTACCAAAGATTGGTAACCAAGATGTTTAGCAAATAGATGGGAGAGATGATGGAAGTGTACATTGACGACATGCTCGCTAAAATAAAGAAAAATGTCGATCTCCTCTCAGACCTAGCAGCATCCTTCGAAATCGTCAGGAAGTATCGAGTGAAGCTTAATGCGAGTAAGTGTTCATTCGGGGTCCAGTCAGGAAATTTCTTAGGCTACTTAGTGAGTAAAAGGGGAATTGAGGCCTATCCAGACCAAATCGTTATTATCATAAAAGTCTAGCCTCCTCAGACCCTGAGAGATGTTCATAAGCTTACTAGAATGCTCGTTGCGCTCAATCTCTTCATCTTCAAGTCTTCGAAGCACTGCCGACCATTTTTTCAACTCTTAACAAAAGGCAAAGGCGTAGTATGTTATGAAGACTGGTCGCAAGCTTTGGAAGAGGTCAAGTCTTACCTTAGTAATCCCCCACTGTTGGTTATACCAAATGATGGACAATAACTATACCTTTACCTGGTAGTATTAGACCATGCTGTGAGCTCCACCTTATTTGTGAAAAGGAGGGAGAACAATATCCGATTTACTGTGCCAACATAAAGCTAATAGATGTTGAACAATTGTACTTGCCTCTGGAAAAGCTCACCTATGCCCTAATGATCACTTTGAGTAAGTTGAAGCACTACTTTGAAGAACATTCCATATCAGTAATCACCTCTTGCCCACTCAAGGCCATTTTATGATATCTCTAGGAGTCTTTCAAAGTGATCGATCGATCTTGGAAGATTCGATACCCACTTCCAGCCCAGAATGGTGACCAAGGGGAAGATCCTAGCAGATTTTATTACTAAGTTCACAGGAGATCGGCCATCAACTGAATAAAGAGAAATTATTTACATCACAAGTGATGCAATGTCCAAAGGTTAGACACTGTATGTTGATGGATCCTCAAATTCTAAGGGGGCAAGAGTAGAGATTATTCTCGTTACCCCTGGAAATATAATAATTGAACAGGGAATTAGGCTGGGATTTAAAGCCTCCAACAACAAAGGTGAGTATGAAGCGTTGATCACCGATCTGAAAAAAGCCACACTACTAGGGGCAAAATGCCTCGAGGTATTCGGTGATTCCAAGTAGGTATCCAAGAATGTTAGTGGAGACTTTAATGCTAAATACGATCGAATGGCAATGTACGTCACTGTACTAAGAGGACTCATGGGAGACTTTGAGTAGGTAGAAATTCAACAATTCTCATGAGGATGGAACGATCGAATGGAAATTGAATCTGACTTGAAGAAAACAAAACAGATTGAGTTCCTCGCATAGTCCAGTATCGATCAAACAGTCGTAGCCAACCAAGTCCTCCTCATAGATAAAGCCCTAAGCTAGATGGACCTCATCATCAATTATATATGGAGCGACGTACTTTGAGAGGATAAGAGGTCGGCCCATGAAATCAATGTTAAGTGTGCTCATTTATACCTTAACCTTGAAGGTAAACTCTATAAGAAGTCATTCACAGGTCTCTACGTCCAGTGCATTCACCCATAAGATGTCGAGAAAGTACTCACTACACCCTAAAACAAAAATGGTCACGAAAATGGGGTCACGGCCAAGAGCCATGACTACATGAAAAATAAGTGTGACCAATTTTAAGACCCAGTGTGGTCATGGATCGACTAGTAGGTAGTCACGGCCTTTAACCATGACTTGCATGGGTCACAGTTGACAACCGTGACTCAGTCGTGACCATTATGGCACCAAGTTTATCGCTAAGTGTGGTCATGGATGGGATCACAGCTTATGACCGTGGCCAGGTGCTCAAATACACACCACTATAGTCACGACTTAGGAATGTGACCATTCTGAGGATTGAGTCATGACTTTTTACCGTGACCATGGTCTTTTTTCCACGCTAACGTGTTAAACTTTATACTTGAAAAACACAAAACAGGTTTTAATTTCCCTCTAAAACTTTTAAACACCTTTCCCTCCCTCTCTCCGGCGATTTACCTCCCTCTCTCTGACCCTTATTAATTATTTCATTGTTATTTCATTCTCTCAATCTCAAAGGTAATCCAAACCCTAGTTATTTCATTGTTATTTGTTTCACTGTGTGCGTGTATTTCCGTGTGTATATGTGTGTGTGTGTGTGTATACGTGTGTGTATTTCTGTATGTGTACATGTGTATATTTCTCTGTGTATGTGTATACGCGTGTGTATAATCTCAAACCCTTATTAATTATTTCATTGTGTTTGTGTATACATGTGTGTATACATTTAGAGGCTTTTGATGCATGTTTATCATCAGAAATTAGTGACTTTGAACCCATGTTATATGCCCCAAAATCTGATTTATACACAGTTGATATTGTGGTAGAAAATCTGGGCTAAGGGTCTTGATTTAATCATATAAAACCCGTAATAAAGAAACCTACCTGGTAGGGGCTGCTATACCATTTCGAATTGATTCGGCCTTGAGAAAAATCAATTTATTTGGAAGAGAATCAATTCGAAAAGGGAGCCGAATTGATTCGGCTCTGGGACAGAATGAGTTGGAACCGGGGTTAGTTTCGGGGTATTTTTAGAATTCCATACGAGTTAGTGGGATGGTGTTTGGGTTGACGATGAATTTTAAAAAAATGCAAATGTGGTAGATATATAAATTTGGGAAATTTTATTTAACTAGATGGTTAAATAACCTTTTAAAGAAGAAGAAATTCATAATTAACTAGATGGTCAATTATTAATGGGTAAATAATTGTGGATATCATGTGGGATACATTAGGTAATTATAGAATAATAACCTACCCATATTAAATGGTAATAATAAGATGTATTTATATTTATTTGTATGCTCATACCAATATTCATGGACGGTCCTATCGGTTTGGGGTTTCGCACGCTCGGAACTGTAGTACAAGTCAACACAGGTGGGTTAGACGTTGTGTAGGTCATTTTTATAGATACTATGTAGCAGCGCTATCTACGAGAGGTAGGTATAGATGTTGGGATCATTTGTCACTGCTGGGTATGGGCCATGAACTGGTGTACTGCGTAGGGACTGACCCACTTATGTTTGTTTTGTGATGTCAGACTTCGATAGAGATTTCCTTCGGATTTGCCGATAGATCACTAATAAGACACTACTAGTAAATGTATTTGAGTGTCGCATATATGAAAGTACATATATATAAATTACCCAAATTAAATGAGATTGATTAATTTGTCTGAGAATATAGACAATAAATTGCAAACCCATACTATATTGTGCAAAATAGATGTTTATGTCACCTTCATGTAATATATATGTAAGACTGGGATACCTTAGGCGATGATAATTGAATGTAGACGGTTTCATTTAGAACTTGATTATAGCTAATGTATTTGAGATTAAATTGATACAATTGTCATTTCTTATTTCAGGACTTATCGGGATATGGATAATACCACACTTAGATAAGGGGTGAGATGATAATTGTATGTGAGTAACCATGGGGGATATTTACTTTTAATTGACTGTATTAATTGCACTTTAAATTAAATAAGTTAATTATTCCAACTCTAAGGCGCTGACCCTAATTTAATTATTTTCTCCCCCCACAGGGTGCTCTTAGATAGGGATAGCGGTACTGTTGACGAATCATCCTTGCAATCTCCTTTTGCTCCTCAAACTTTCCAGATTTACTAATTCTATTTTAGGTTCTATTCTTAAGCACGAGATTTATTTATTTTGTGTTGGTCTGAGATATTTAATCTTATGTTTGATTTATAATAGGATTGGTGCTTAGTTAAATTTCATTGTCACTTTGGATATTAATTTGAACTCATTTACGATTTATCAATATATGTTTATATGGTTTGATGCTGAGAATGGTATTAATTGACAAAAAAAAAACATCTTCGACGTATCGTGTCTGACCAACCTTTACATGAGAAAATGGGTAAGAGCATCATTTGCAGCTATTGAATTCCCTTCTCCTTCATTACTAACCACAACATATAGTGCGATAACATCTGATTCGAGCAGTACTTGACTAGGTCCAAAATAAGAAACCTACACTCAACATCCATTCACCCCCAATGAAATGGGCATATTGAGATTACGAATAAGAATCTGCTGGATGGGATGAATAAAAAACTTGATGATGCCTAGGAAAATTTTATGAATGAACTACAGAGCATCCTATGGGCCTACGAGACAATCCCTAGAACTACCACCAAAGAAACCCATTCCATGTTAGGCATTCGTTACTAAAGTTATGCAAACAGATATTCGCTTGCCGAGCAACATGGTGGTAAACTTTAACTCTCCAAGGAGTGACTTGATGCGTTAGATTAATTTTGCTTTGGTGGAAGACATTAAAAAGTAGAAAACCCTCGGAGTTACGATGTATTAGCAGAGAACAACAATATTTTATGATAAGAGAGTCAAGCTCAACACACTAAAGGAGGGTGACTTAGTCGTGATGAAAGTGATCCTTGAACCAAATAATATAGATTTGGACCAACATGGTCCCTATATAGTCATCAAAGTTGTATGACCAAGCATTTACAGGATCGAGACTCTAAATGGAAAACCATTCAAAAACCCTTGAAATGTGGAGCATGTAATGAAATATTATCATTACGTCGACAAGAATCATTTTACATAGTAGTTTATGTAATGAATTAGTTCATGTAAACAGTTTTACCATTATTGATGAAAATCAATATTTTCTTCATATTGCTATCGTTTCAAGTTCTCTCATCATTTTTTGTAAAGATGATCAGTTTCAAGAAAAGGGAAATAATTCTAGGCTGAAGACAACACAAAAAAGCTAAGCATAAAAAATTGACTACGTATGGACGCCTCGATTTTCAAAAGGGCCTTGAGTCCTTCTATCATATTATAAAATTTCCCAGGGCTAAAACTTGTAAACCACCCCAAAAATAAGGGGGTTGAAACCACCATGATAAAAATAACTTTGATGGGCCAAAAAGGAAAACCCCTGAACCTTTAAAAAATCCAAAATACCTAGCAGGGTTTAAGAATGGGGGTAAGAATGGACCCAAGAATGGGAATATGAGTGATGCCTCGAAGGCGTTTCAAGCAATAAATACAGTTTTCAGAGAACCGATCTACAAGATTTTGACAAAGATAAAGGATGAACCATTCATTAAGTGGCCCAAGAAGATGGGTGGAGACCCTTCCAAGTGGAACAACGCACTGATATGTGCTTTACATAAGGAGGGCGGGTACAAAATCGATCATTGTAAATCCCTCAAGTCTCATCCTGAAGAGTTAGCTCATGCTGGACACTTGAGTGAATTCGTGGAGAAAAAGACAGAGAAGGTAGCTTCCAATGGAGATTAAGGGACCGATAACGTGATAGAGGAAGACATTGGCCATGAGTTTGCAGTAATTCATAGGGTGCCGATCTCAAACATAATCAAGGAAATATGGCTCGAATGGAAGTGAAAAAGCTTACAGTAGTAATGCAATCTTTTCAGATTGATCCAGCCAAAACAAAAGTTGGGAAGCGTCGGCGAGCAGAATATGTCGACTATAACAAGCATATTTTGTTCACCGATGAGGAACTGGTGGGAGTGAGAACCCCACATCATGATGCACTGATCATTACACTCAGGATAGTTAACTATGACGTCAACAGATTGCTCGTCGACCAAGGTAGCTCATCCGAAGTAACGTATCTCGACCTATTCAGGAAGTTGAAATTAAGTGTCACCGACCTAAATGAATCCACCGCTCCTTTAGTTGGCTTCGCTGGAAAGATAACTATCCCCTTGGGAAAGATCATCCTGCTAGTAAGGACAGGAAACATCTAAAAAATGATCGAATTTCTCATGGTCGATATTAATTCACCCTACAATGAAAACCTCGGCAGAGGATTGCTACATGAGATAAAGGCCATCCTATCTACTTACCATCAGAAGCTCAAATGTGTGACTCAACGAGGAGTGGTGGAGATCCATGGAGATCAGGAGATGGCAAGAAATTTCTTTATAGCGGTCATCCGTCCCAAACCAGAGAAAAAGGTTGAAGAAGTTAGAAGCAAGAACGAGGAACAGGAGATGTTGATGCCCTCCAAATAACAACTAAAATATGGCAGACCAAGAGTGGAGGAGACTAGGCTCCTCCCCTATGAAATAGTTATCAAGGACCTAGAGGAAGTCATAGCCAGTAGCAGCTCGAATGAAAGAAAATTCTTGATTGGAACCTCACTCACCGTCAGCAAAAAAAAGGAGTTGGTCACCCTACTTTGGAGTAATTTAGATGTCTTTGCATGGGAACCTTACGAGATTCCCAGGATTGATCCTAACATCACTTTCCATCGATTGAAGGTTGATACATCTTTCAAACCAATATCCCAGAAATCTCGACGAACTGCTCCAGAGAAAGCTAAGGCAGTGGAGAAGGAAGTTGAAAAATTGCTAGATGTAGGATCCATCCGGGAAGTCCAATTCCCCAAGTGGATATCCAACCCAATGGTTGTCCCCAAGAATAACGGAAAGTGGAGAGTCTGTATCAACTTCACCGATCTCAATAGAACGTGCCCTAAAGACAAATTCCCCCTCCTATAGATCGATCAACTGGTGGATGCCACGACAGCTCACGAGAGGATGAGTTTCCTAGACGCATACTCCAAATATCACCAGATGCCTCTAAACGAGTCAGATCAAGACAAAACAACATTTATAACCACAGTTGAATTATATTTCTATAAGGTTATGCACTTTGGGCTAAAAAATGCAGGAGCAACATACTAGCGGTTGATCACCAAGAATTTCAAAGACCAAATTGAAAGCAGTATGAAGGTCTACATCGATGACATGCTCGTCGAGAGAAAGCTCAAAGATGACCACCTCTCTGACCTATCAAGGACCTTTGAAATCCTCAGGAAATACTGATTAAAACTCAACGTGAGTAAGTGTTACTTCGGCGTCCAGTTAGGAAAATTCTTTGGGTACTTGGTCAGCAAGAGAGGTTTTGGACCCAACTCAGATGAGATTTATGCTATCAACAGGGTGCATCCCCCGAAATGATAAGAGACATACATAAGCTCACGAGAATGCTCGTTGCCCTGAATTGGTTCATCTTAAAGTCTTCCTAAAGGCGCCAATCATTCTTTCAATTATTAAAGAAAAGCAAGGATGTGGAGTGGAACGAGGATTGCTCAAGGGCGTTGGAAGGGATCAAAGCTTACCTTAGCAGACCGCCTTTGATTGTAATCCCTCAAGATAATGATTCTCTAAACCTTTACCTTATAGTATCTAGTCATGCTGTGAGTTCTTCATTGGTACGCGAGAAAAAAGGGGTCCAGTACCCAGTCTATTACGCGAGCAAGACTCTTTTGGACGTCGAACAACGGTACCTACCACTAGAAAAGCTCGCCTTTGCACTAGTGGTAGCCTCGAGAAAATTAAAACACTACTTATAATCCCAATCCATCATCGTACTTATGTCCCACCCTCTTAAAGAAGTCCTAAGGAAAGCATACCTTTCAAGTAGACTGCCAAAGTGGTCGGTTGAGCTCGAAAAAGTTAACATTCAATTCCATCTAAGAACTTACATTAAAGGACATGTACTCACCAATTTAATCACTGAGTTTATAGAAGAACAACCTTGCGATCAACCCTAGACTAATTGTGGCCATCCCCCGATCCCCACCGCGGAGGGAGGAAGGGATCCTTCGGGTCCCGCGCGTTCCCTCTCTCGGGAGAGCGTTTCGGCCGGCGTCGATTTTGTGAGGTGTGAAAATGTAGAGAGATTTAGAGTCGCCAGTCTATTTTACTCAAAACAGACAAAAGAAAAAGGGGAAGCCACCCCGAAGGATGGCATCCAAAGACATACTGGTGCGTGCGAAACCAAATGATTCGAGAAGGACTCGAAGGCTTAGTTACGAAATGGGAAGGTGTTAGGCACCCATTCCGCCCTTTCGGTCTCTCATGAATATTTGCTATTTTACTTTATATTTCCCCCCGTGATATGGGTGCATGTGTATATATATAATGGAGGTAGGAATCCTCGACTTGTATCATGGAAAAGACAAAGCGAGTCATCCGTAGGAATATGAAATTAATGTAGAAAATAGGATTTATGCGATTACCCCTACGTTGATCGCTACAAGGGAACGATAACGCATGCGGAATAATACGCCACTAAGAATGAATGTATAGAATATAATAGAAAATGGGATAAAGAGAAGATAGAAAATAAGAGAAAAAGTGAGAAAAGGACTCGAGTCTCGGGTTTTACCCCGAGATGCCTACGTAGCCTATAAAGGCATCAAAGTCCACGTAGTTCGCATGTAAAATGAGGGGTGGGGTTTAACCCATAAATCCAAATGGAGAATTATCTTATTTGTAAGTATGTGTGTGTGTGTAGAAAAAAGTGTTTTAGTTGTGAGAAAAGTGTGAAAAAGTGTGAGAATCCCTACTTGGAATTTATGAGCAAACTCTCTTTTTCTTATTTTTTGGGTTTTTATTTATATCAAAATAGGAGATGTGCAATGATACTAGATAAAAAGTATATTTATGATGTGTGAGATGAGATGATAAAAGTGCTAAGTAAGAAAACAAGTTATTGCAAATTTAAGAGAATTTAGGAGAGAGTTTGAGAAAGTTGGACCTTCTTGGAGACCTTGAGCTTGATCTTGAATGTTGAAAAGCATCCCTTGTACTTGGATGATGATGGAGAGTGGTTAATTCATCAAGTTTAATGAAAGGGATGATGAAAAGTGGAAGTGAAAAAGGGATTTGGAAGTTGAAATCATGCTGCCTTCGAGAGAGGTTTCTGGGGTTCGTTGAGAGTGATTTGCTTCTGATCTAAGCTCCCCTTGCAAATGAGGCCAAGTCCTCCTTTTATAGGCCCAGGGGTCTGCCAATCGGCATAGAGCCCTTCCTGTCCATTGGCAGAAAGGTGCCGATAGGCAGGTTCTCGAACCTGCCGTTTGGCAGTGTGTTTCAGGCTTTTTCGGAAAATCGGCCGCCGATTGCAAACCGTTGATCAGAATCGTGCACGGGGCATACCCTTGGAAAGGTAATTCAGATACCTTCGAAATTACTTGGACCGCTCCCGAGTTCAGGAGTTAACTTTGGGTCAAATATGGCTCGGAAGCGTTTGTCGGTCCTCTGGACGGGGAATCGTGCGGACGCAAACGGATCGTTCGTCCGCATGGTAAGTCCGAATCGCGCATGGGGCATACCATTGGAAAGGTTAGGAGATGTAATTCGACATTCCAAAGAGTTTGAACCACTTTGGGAAGTGGACTTTGGTCAACCGGTCCCGAGAAGTCCTCGGTGACCTCTCGGAGTCAAACAGATCGTTCGTCCGCATGGAAAGTCAAAATCGTTCATGGGATGGACCATTGGAAAGGGTATTCAGTTCCCTTCAAAGATTCATTCAGCCTTAGTTAAGCTTAAGAGTTGACTTAGGTCAAACAGAGCCCGGGAGCACCCGGTGGCCTTTGGGTCAGATTTCGGACACAAACGGCATGTTCGTCCTCATGGTAAGTCGGAATCGTGCGCGGGATGGACCATTGGAAAGGGTATTTAGTTCCCTTCAAAGATTCATTGAGTCTCGGTCGAGATGAAGAGTTTGAATTTTGGGTCAAACTGAGTTGGGGAGTGCCCGATGGCTTTTAGGTCAGTACTCGGGACGTGACCAGGGTCTACAGTGATGAGTGGAAGTATTAGGGACCTAAGGAGAGTTAGGGGGTAACAGAATGAGGTGTCTACACTAATTATCAAAGAGAAGTTCCACCAACATCAGGCGTCTAGAGATTATTTATTGATGCAACCTCCAATTCCAAAGGGGAAGGAGTAGGCATTATGCTAGTTACCCCAGAGGATACAGTCCTCGAGCAAGGAATTAGGCTTGGATTTGAAGCCTCCTACAATGAAGTAGATTTAGAGGCACTGGTCATAGGACTGCATAAAGCACGGATGATAGGAGCAAAGAAACTACAAGTTTTCGGAGACTCAGAGTTGGTCTCCAACTAGATAAGAAATGATTTCAACGCAAAATATGAGAGGATGGTAGTCTATTTCGCCACTGTCAAGAGGTTAATTACCTACTTTGAGCACATAAATGTCCAACATTTACCAAGTTGGCAAAACATCCATGTCGATGCCCAAGCAGCCTTGATCTCAGCAATCAACTTCGACTTAAAGAGGATAATTCCGATAGATTTACTCGCACAGCCAAGCATCACCAAGAACACTGAACTACTAAACCCAGAACACGTTCTCCAAATCAAAATAGCCCCAGGTTAGATGGACCCCATAAAAGATTACTTGCAGAACGCTGTCCTTCTAAGTGACAAGAAGATCGCCCACCAGATAAGAGTTAAAGTTGCCCGCTTTCACTTATCTCCGGAGGGCAAGCTCTACAAAAGATCTTTCACTAGCCTATACCTTCAGTGCATTCATCCAAAGTACGTTGATCAGGTCCTACATGAACTCCATGAGGGGATCTATGGGAACGGAATGTATGGGTGTGAACACATTCGATAGGTAAATCAACTCAATCAATCATATGTGCACGATGCATATGTGTACCCCTAACGAATGAGCATCAAAAGTATCCTTAGGTGTAAATTTTTTTTTGAATTTAGATGACATCGTCTTATGCAAATCAACAAATCAAAGTCAAAGTGATTTCCACACCAATAACGTCCAAAACTATGTAGCGCATTTTCAAGCATTTCAAGGACGTGCAAATCCGTTTTAAATTCTCTAACCAAACTCCCTCATATATATATATATATATATATATATATATATATATATATATATATATATATATATATATATATATATATATTCTTTTAGAGGTAATCTAAATTCTCAAACTTTGGAGAATTGGTGCAAAAACCTAAATGGCCCATAATTGGCATGAATTTTTTTTTATTGTCTTTAAATTTTTTCGGGCTCTTTTAACCTCTTTGGACCTCGGATAATAAAATTCCTCAATTTTTAGGTCCTTTTTAACGGTGGCTTTTGCGCAAAGGATAGATGATTACCTTTCGCAGCCCCTCCCCGTTATCAAACAAATCACACAAACTCACAAAACGGTTTTTATATGCACAATTTCCTTATAAAAATTATCGCGCCTGGTTCGTTTTAAAGACAGGATTGGAGTGAAAACACCCAACCAACATGTGATAAGACAAGCACAATAATCAAACAAATCCGTGCATGTGTGCAATAAAGGAAATATGAGTCAAACATGTAGGAAGTAACACTTAATTACATCTTAATGACTCCAAACATTATAAAGCACATGGATGAATTGACCTATTGTCTCAAAACACTACCAAATAGTCACATGAAAAAATGGAATGATGTTGTGACTCGGTCATCCAAAGTGTTCATCCATAAACGGTGCAACAAAAAAAAATCTTTTTGGATTTTTCAAAAATTTTATCAAAATAAAATCTTTTTGTATTTTTCAAAATTTTTCCAAAACAAAAATATATACAAAAATGATACATACTAGCAATAGGCAAACAATGACATCATGCAAATCACCCTATGCTAGTAAACAAGTCAAACCTCAATCATTAGGTGCGGAGGGGTTTTCCAAAGGTGGTGACAACTTATGAAAAACCTCCATCAGTTCTTGTGAAGTTTTGACTAAAAACTTAACTTGCTCTCCTAAATGTGCAAACTCTCTCATGTAGTCTCCGGGAGCATGTAAAGTATCATGTGTGGGTGCATGTGTTCCAGAAACACGTGTAGAAGCAGAACGTGACACATACCCCAACTTAAAGCAAAATTCCCTAAGGTGTCCTCTCCTCTTGCAATGTGAGCAAACATAAATAGGCCTAGGAACACCTCTCTCAAAAACTCTAGGACACACTTTCCTAATAGGAATGGGACGCCTAGGTGGGTTAGGGTGAGACACATGTAAAACTGTCACTAAAGTGGGAACCGGCTCGGGTACTAATTGGGAAGAAGAAGCACCGTCATGACTTATTCCTAACTTTTCACCTTTACCCTTAAGAACCACCGTTTCAACCTTCTTAGGTGCTTTCTCAAACTTTACTTTGACCACCCTGGCACGTTCGAGATCACTCTCGAGTTGGGATACACGTGTCGTCAGACTAGACAACGTGTCGGTCAAATCACACTTCTCCTTTCTCAAAACCTCCTTCTCTTTCTCCAAATCTAAAACCCGACGACCTGAATCCCTATTATACTTCTTTGTTTTCAAGGTCTCGGTGTACAAATCTCTAAAAGCTTTTTGGAGCTCACTTTCATCTCCACTTTCACTCTCACTTTCTCCCTCACTTGAAGCGCTCAAACCATCACTATCACTTTCGTGTGCACTATTGTGGGACAAGGTGGGTGTGCTCACACGACTAGAAAAAGCTACAAACTTCTCACCACTAGTCTCATCACCCTCACTATCACTAAGTGTGGCAGGCATGGCTACTTTCTTTCCTTTCTTTCTAAGCCACGTAGGACACTCAAATGACTTATGTCCCTTACCCCCACATTCAAAACAAGTGACGTTCTCAAAATCTTCCTCACACTCCTCATCGGAGTCATTCGCTTTTTCCCTCTCACCACTTTCTTTGGCCTTTCCTTTCCTTTTATTTTTCTCAAAAAAATTCTTTTTATTGGAAGAATTATTTTTGTTCATGTTGAGAAATTTTTTAAAATTTTTCGCAAACAAGGCCATATAATTAAAATCAAAATCTCCCTCAGAATCGGACTCACAAACTGTTTCTTTCTTTTTCTTAAAATGAGTCTTTAAAGCAATGCCTTTATCCTTAGCCTTAATGGTTTTGGGAAACATGTCAATCTCATAGGTTTGAAGATCTCCTACAAGTTCTTCCAACTTAAGTGATTTCAAATTTCCCAAAGAGTTCAAAACAGTGACTTTAGGAACAAAGCGTTTTGGGAGAGATCTCAAAATCTTTTTAACGACACGCGTGTTATCAATCACTTCACCCAAATTAAAACATGTGTTAGCAATGTCCGACAATCGTGCATAAAAATCATCAAAGCAATCGGACTCAGACATGGTGATAGTCTCAAATTGGGTGGCCAAATTTTGTAATTTTGACTCTTTAACCGCGTTCGTACCCTCATGTGTCAATTTCAAAACAGCCCAAGCCTCTTTAGACGTGGTGCACGTCATAATTCGGCGAAACTCATCAGGAGAGACAGCTCCAGAAATAGCACTCAGACCACGGGAATTAAAATTGGACAATTTATAATCATCTTCAGTCCAGGCTGACACGGGTTTTAAAGTGGTGATGTTATTAACAGTGACCGTGGGAGGAGTCCAACCATTTTTGCAAAGCAACCAAACACGCTCGTCAATAGATTTTAAAATCGATTTCATACGAGCTTTCCAGTAGGCATAATTAGACCCGTCAAAAATAGGCATCTGATTATAATATGACTTCTCCATTTGAACACGCACTTTTTTAAAAATCAATTTTTTTTTTCAGAAAATTGATATCTTAGAAAAAAATTTGCGGAAAAAGGAATACGCGATAAATTAACGTAACCTGCTCTGATACCAATTTGAAAGAGTTGGCGCTTGCGTTCAATTAAGAAATAATATAATAAACACCTTTTTAACCCAAACAAACCCTAAGCATGCAACTAGGTGTGAATGAAACAATATGAAATCATGCACGAGTTATTCAAACACACATAATTGAGGAAAAATCCCCCACAGGGGAAAAACCATTTGTATATCACTATAATTTGTAAGAGAAACGACTTACAATCGGATTACACTGAAATATAAGTTTTTGACTAAGAATTACCCGCAGACATCGGATTCTGTAGTCGCGGCTGGAAGACTCCCTTTACAGTAGGGTTGGCGGCTGGAACTATCCCTGTCCAGTAGGGCTGCAATGAAGAGGAAGGAACGGTCCACTTCACAAAGGGTTGAACAACAACAATGGTGTTCTAGGGTTACCAAACTTGATTCATATAGATATGGAAGATGTGTGAATCTAAAAACCTAGAATCATAGGACTCAATAGGTGAAGATTTTAGGGTTGATATGCTCTGAAAAATGTGGGAAAGTCTTATCGAAACCAACTACTGATCGTGGTTTAAATAACGAGTCAAAACCCTAAAAAATCTGCTACACGATCTGGCAGAGTTTATCCAGGGCGGATCGGTCCGGGCCTCAGGCGGATCGGTCCGATGGCGGATCGGTTCTTTTAATTTGAAGCCGATTCGGTTCACAATCGGTTCGGTGCTCTCTGGACTCATTTTGTAAGGCGGTCCGGTCCGGTCCTGGGCGGATCGGTCCGCAGTCGGATCGGTTCTTTTTATTTTGGGGCGGACCGGTCCGGCTGACTGTTTCCAGATTCCTTCTTCTTTTGATCTTCGGATTTCGGATTTCGTTGATGACGGTGTGATCTTTTCAACCATCAATCTTGTAACGGCGTATGACATAACATATACATAAAGATGGACAAATTGTCCTTACAGATGCACAATTGCTCGTTGAACTTGACTTAGCCGACGAGCGAAGGGAATTGGCTCTAGTGAAACTAATAACCTACCATCAACAGCTAGCAAAGCACTATAACAAAAAGTCAATCCAAGAACATTCTAGGTTGGGGACTATTTCCTGAGAAAAGTTCTTGGTAGCGCTGTGAAACCATCAGATGGAAAACTAGGATCAAACTGGGAGGGACCAATCAAGTTGATAAGATACGACCAATAAGGAGCCTACCACCTAGAAACACTGAAGGGCAGGGAGATACCAAAAGCTTGGAATGCAGCCAACTTGAAGAAATTCTACTTATATATTTATTTTTTATTTTTGCGAACTTAATGTTGAATTTTCAATTCTTCTCCGATTAATAAGATTTGGTTGGCATTGGAATTTTATGAAGTGTTGGTTTTCTCAACTACATTTTAGTATATGCGCCCTTTCCAAGCTACAGTCTCCCCGCTTAACATGCAAAACTAAGATCACAAGAAACTTATTGGTTAAAATAACAAGGTCGATATGTAATGACCCTCCTCATGCATTTGTTAATTAACGCGAATGACCTCCTTGCTTTCCCCTGGAAATACATGAAGCCCTACAGGGGACCCTTAGGCAACATGGCCAGGTTGGTCGCCAACATTGTTTGGCCCAAAAATCTTTCTCAGATAGAATATTCAATACCAGGTGCATCCTCACCATTGCCTAACATAGGCCTAAGGCAGTGTGACGACGTGACCTAAAAGGTAAAGTAAGGCAGAATGGTACACTCAAACCTTACTAGACTGGGGGGATACTCACTCGATAACCAACTCTGCCTAAGTCATATCTAGTCGACTGAAAGATACCAAGATAACTGAATAAGAGATCAATAAAGTAAAAAATAACACAACTTATGTTTACTCGGAAAATCTCCCAAAACATAAATATTTTATTACATCATTACATGTACAAATAGTTACATATGCTAAGTGATTCAAACCCTAATGGGGACCAGGTCGCTGAGCGAGGAAGTCAGCTACTCGTGCCTTTCGACCATCATCTGGGTGAGAAGAGAATTCCCCCTCGACTTTGTCTAAACTCGGCTCCAAGAGATATCTTGGGATTGCATCTATAGGAATCCAGAGATCATCCCTTCTGAATGGGTTTGGCATCAAAGTTGAGGGAGATATCTCATGCTTATATCTGAGAGCAGAGTTCTTGGGAACTTATAACTCCCCGAGGGCACTCAACCACCCTCTTACAAAAGCTAACTCCTCGACCTCTTTCAACTTCATTGGAGTATCAGTCCAACCCTAGTCGTAAACATCCACCCACTCCTGTCGAGGAACTTTTTTGAACAACTGCCGCAAACTTGTAACATCTCGCTGAAGCCCGACCGTAATCATATACGCTCGAGTGACATCCCCTTTCAGCTCGACAATCTCCATCTAAGAGCTATCGGGGAGTTTTCCAGCTCGCTGTATCATTGATGATGAAAAACCTTGGATAAGCAACGAAACTGTGCTCGGTGCATTCTCCCTCAAGCGAATGATCTCGTACTTCAATGTATTATTTTCTTGTTGGAGCATATCACCAACCAAGTTAATTTCATCCTCTTCTAGGATCTTTGCTTTAAGAGCATTGACCTCTTCTTGAATAGAGGCGGCAATCTCACTCATCTACTCAAGCCTATCTTTTCACTTGGTGACCATCTTATATTGGTCCTTATAATCCTGGTTCCTTACTCTGAGAGATTTGTAAATTTTTGTAAAGTCACGATGAACTTAGTCGTTCACGACCTAAACGACAAGTGGTCGGGATACACTCTTCAAGATCGATAAGCTACAAATCATACAAGCATCGAGAATAAATACATCAGTTTATGAAAAGGAACATAACTTCATTTCATTAAAACCAAAATAGTTCATGTACAACTACATCAGTGAGAAAAATAGAACAACATAAATATAAAAAACACAAGGCCCCCTAAAAAGACTAGTTGACAACCTTAGTCTGCTATGAGGATGTTGCCTTCTTCCCTTTATCTACAGCAGCCTCATTTGGACCTCCTTCGTATGGAATAACCACCATTACCTAATCGATGGGAGCACTAGCAGCAGTAGTTGGAACAGTTGGAACACCTTCATTGGTAGCAGGAGGAGGCAATCCCTCTACAACAGGTCTTGAACCAGGGACGTGCTCGTTGAAGAGAGGGGGATCAGCATCCACCTCGGCAGCAAGAAAAGCCCTGTCCCAACCTTTCTTGAAGTTGGACCGCCTGATGTAGCCGATTTAAGCCTCAGCATCTTCATATGCCGCGAACCACCCAGCATTATAAGAGCTCTCCTTGATGATGACAACCTCAGATTCTAACTTTTTTTGTCTTCTTGGCAAGCTCTTTATTCTCCTCAACCACTGCTAGTTTTCTCGTACAGACTATGTCATAGGACCTCCTCAGCTCCATCAGCTCTTTACATGCTGCCTCCTTCTCTTTATTATCTTCAGGCAAGGAAAGATCACAATATTTCTGAGCAGCACTAGCATCTTTTAGACTCGCCTCTAGCTTAAATTTTTCCTCGCCATCTCGTCACGGCTGTGATAGTGGATGGTGAAATCAGACACAAACTACAAAGAAGTAAGAAAACGTTAGCAAAGAAGGTATGAAAAAATAAAATTACAGAGTAAAGAAGTAAAAGTAGACTTACCAAGACTATCCCCTGACTCGCTTTTAGGGATAATTAGTTGGTCCACATGCTCAATGGCCTCTGGAAAGACCGCTCTCTCGAGCACTACCAGATCTATATAAGGAGCAAGAGCGATGGAAGCCCCCTCAGCCAAGGTAGACACGGGCACCAAGGACTGTTCCTTTTTTATCCTCGCTTCTTCTCTCATCCTCTCTTCTTCTCTATCATTCTTCTCCATTTCAACCCTCTTCCTCTCTTTCTCCCTCATCAGTACCTCCTCCTTCTTCTTCCTCTTCCTTTCACGAGCCACAACTTGGGATCCAGTGTCAGTGTCCCCACTCCCAGACTTCTTCTTCTTCAGCCTGTGAGCCAATGCAACGGTATCCTCCTTATTATCCTGGATTAAATTCTTCCTAAGGGGAGCTATAATCTCCTCGCTGGAACTCTTTGAACTCTCCTTCTAACTGGAAGATCCCTCACCACTCGATCCCTCCTCACTGGAATCAGACTCAGCACCACCTCTGTCTCCTTCCACTCTACCACCACTGGAGCTCCTCCCCTCTTCCTTGTCCAACTGAATTGGCTCGGCATTAACTTCTTTTGGGATTTCAAGGTGGGGAATGCTTTCAACTGGTCGAGCGATAAAGTTAGAGCCTGTGTTTTTATACTCTAACAAAAATACAGCCGACCTTGGATGCTCTCCGTTAACTAGAAGATCTTTTATCCGCCAAGCTTTGAGTAGCTTAGCAGGCTGCATTTTGTGGAGAGCAGGTTCAACGTTCTTCACCTTAACTAAAAAGAGAAAAAAGAAGATATGAGAGAGATAATACACTACAGGAAATCAATAAGAAATACAAGAAAAAATATCTACTTATGTACTCCTCCCCGAAGAAAGGAATCTTAGGTCCCCTGTATATAGTCCCCTCAGTCTGGGGAGGGAACTGCCAGTTTCTGGTGAAAAGACCTTCGTTCCAATAATCCTTATGGGAATTTGGTAGATTGACTACCAACACCCTATCAAGACTCATAGCTTTTAGATAAAGGAGGCCCGAGCTCGTTCGAGAAAAGATATAACAATAGAAGATTTTAGGGAGACCAAAATTGATGCCATAGAGTTGGTTGATCATATATACACCGTTAACAATTTTCCAAACCTTTGGAGAACATTGGGAAGGGACTATGTAGAAATAACTAAAGAAGTGTAAAAATAGGCGATTTGGGGGAAAAGTTATACCCCCCTAAGACAACAAGAGAACGTGAATCCAATGCCCATCCTCAATGTCTCGAACATTATGAGGAATAGGGGTACATTCAATGTCCACCCAGTTGGGGATGTTATATAACTCCCTAAACTCGTCCACAGATCTATTAACTATTTTGGCTATAGATAACCCTCACCGTAACAAGAAAGAAAAAGAAGTTTGGAGACTTACGAAATAAGATTCAGCCTGAGATGATGCAAAGCCACAGGAAGAGAGATACAAAGAGTTAAAGATGACTTAAAGACTATGAAAGACAGATCTTGGGAGAAAGAGGGGACACTGGAATGCAAGGAACGTTTCGAGAATTGGAGAATATGAAGCACTGTCAAAGATCATTTCAACTCAACAACTTAAACCCTTCTAATGATGGTTCACACTAACTGAAGAAGATTTTCCGCCTAAATCTTTAATGAGAAGACGCTTCTCTCCCCAAACCTCACGCAATTCATGACAGTGTCATCCGGGCACAATAAGAGTTATTATTTAAAATTCTTGAGCCCAAATTGTTGCCCAAAAATTTTAGGGGAAATTGTGGATACCACTTCCCTCTTTGCAGGCCCAAAGGAGTAGCCGGACCAAGCCCTATTAAAAATAAGGAGCGCCCGACCCAAACTTAAAAGCCTCAAGATAGTTAACAAGAGATGACCAAGTCTATCCCTAAAATATCGAAGGAGGTATTTAAGGGATATAGGGTTAGCGTGTTGGTATACAACACCCCCACTCTCTTAATTTTGATATACATGTATTGTACCCCTGGCCCAAGGCAAAGGGTATGCAACAAAAAATAATCCTCCGAAGAAAATAGAAATACAAACTCAGAGCACCATCGTGGACGTAGGCAATTTGCTGAACCACATACATCTTGTGTTGTGTGTGATTGTGATTATTCTTGTTATTGTTCTTTATTTTTTTGGTGATTGCATTTACTTATAATTTGTGTTGAGATTTCTTGTCACCACAACTTTTAATTTCAAATTTATTGGCTTTCTCTTGGTACATTATTGTTGCACAGTTTAATGTTTTTGGCTAAATGCTTTCTGTCATCTAATGTTTGTTGGACATAAGCCTTAAAACTTGGCAATGACTCAGATCAGTCTTCTTAATGGGATGAATTTTTGTTTCTTATTGTGCATGTTAACACTTCAGTCTTATGTATTTAATGAATTTCAGTTTTTTGAACTGGATGAGGTGAAACAATATTATGGAATTGATTTAGTTCATATGTTGTCTTGGTTATGTTTCTTCCTCAAAATATATTTGAGATGAATTGTTTATTAATATTCATAATGATATGCTTTGGGGTGTTGAGCGATATAATTTTAACACTATGCTTTTTATTTTTATTGTTCTTGAAAGATGGACCCATAAAATGCGTTCAACTGCTTCTATATGTGAAAGTTTAAATAAAAGATTCTTTTTTCATTTTTACAGTTCTGATAATAAATGAGAATGTCTATCTGCTACAACTGATCTGATAGAACTGATTAACTTGCAATTCTTAAAGTTGTGATTCTCAAATTAACTTGCAATTCTAAATGTTTATCTGCTACAACTAATCTGCTACAACTGATTTGCAACAATTTTCTCTTATTCTTTAAGAGGCTTCTTACAGTTGAATTTATTCTTGATTAATAGTGGATGATTGTACTATAATAGATGTCGTTTAAGTTGTTGTTGGACCTATTTTTTGTGGGGATTCTATCACAGTAAGAGATTATTGTTTTCATCTTTATTACCCAAATGTATTCGTTACAAAATAAACCATTTCAATTTCGGATTCTTGTTTTTTTTTGCTTCCATATATAACTTCTTGTCTAATTGCTCTGCTTTATCATGCTCAATCACATGTGAGTTTAGTTTTTTTAGTTAAACATCAACTTATTGGATTGGTTCCAAATGAACCAATTAATTTTTTAGACTTTTTCGTAAGCTGGGGAGTAAATCAGATTTTGAACGGGCAATACGAGGTAGTTGGGACTACTTGAAAATACAGGTAAAATTATATTTCACTTTATACATTAACATTCAACATAAATCATTTTTTATATGCATTCCTTTCATTTTACAAGTACACTAGACCTTTATCACAACAGTTGACATACATTAATGTCATATACAAATGGTGTTCATATTTTGAATAGTTTTCAAATATGTTATACATGGTACACTACTACCATAAGACTTATTGCATCTCAACTATTGTATAGTTTCTTTAGATAATCGTCACATTTTACACACTTTTAGGTGTTTTTTAATTTTTTAGTTAATGAATTTTTATTGATCAAATAGAGACATTTCTTGTATTTGGGTCGTATGATTTTGCTCAATAATAGCAACACCATATAGAAATGAACATGACACAAGATCATGATAGATTTAAACACACCAAGTATTCTCAATATAAGACGTCTTTTCTTCTTCAAATTTTTCGTTCATTTTCGAACATATCATAGATTTAAACACACTAACTATGCTTAATCTATCATTATATCTCTTTAAGAATTATAGGTGAAAAAAGGATCCCAATCTTTTGAAATGCCATTATGTGCCCATATCTTAGTTAGGAAAAAACTTTCATTATTGATATTGGAACAAGGATTTTTTAAATCGTACGAAAAACTCTCAACTTCACAGAGGAAGACAACTTTTTAGTAGATGTGGCAACTAGTGACCCAACAATTTCAGACTGTATTCTATTGATTATGGGCACAGAATGGCTCCCATCATTTGGGTTGTTAATAGGAGCATGTTCACCAGATTCAATTGTAGAAATCGGATGGTATTGCTTATTAGAAATGGGGTCAATGTATTTCGGTGCTATTTAATTTAGAGTTGGTTATGTGCTGAATCACGAGATCATGTAACCTTCTATTTCATTATTTTCTTATATACCCAAACACAACTGGTTGTGGCTATCACAAATGGTACACGCTGCGTTAATCATGAAACCACATCCTTCAATACCTTGGGATGTCCTCTTTTTTTGGGAGGAAAACTATTGGCATGTTTGAATAACTACTTGATGAGGTGAGGAATAAAATCGATAATTGGAAAGATAAGTTCCTTTCTACCGGGGAAAAAATTACATTAATAAAATATTTTCTACAATTTATCTTTGTGTATTGTTTTGCAGCAGCTAATCCTCTACAAAAGGTTTCCAATGCCCTTGAAAAGTGGTTTGCTAATTTTCTCTGGAGAGAAATTGAAGGTAAATCCAAGTATCATTGGATTAAGTGGCAAGGACCTGTGCTACCCAACTGAGGAGGGTCCTGTATGATTCTGAGATTTGGAGTTAGTCGTGGATGCATTTTCTTTCCAAATGTAGTGCAAATTTAGAAACAACAAGGTGCTTTGGTAAAATAAAATTCTATGCTAACTTGACAAGTATTTCAAATCAAAACATACTTAACCAAGTTTATAGTTAAAATTCTCTAATCCTTGGAGAATAATGCTTAAACTTGGGGAGAAATCTGAGGAGTAATTCATTTAGAAAGTTTGTATAGGGGATGTTACTTTGGGTCTTTCTTTGCTGATTCTCTGTTTGGGTAAGATTCATATTTAAACCAAGCATGTTGTGATAAAAAAAAAACTTTACATATTGGTAAGAAGTCCCACGATGATGATGAAGATGAAGATCAAGAGGAAACCATTAAAGGACCCCTGAAAAGTTACTTCAATATATCAGTTGCTCAAAAACCATTATGTGATGTGTGAACCGTACGTTGTTTTAACTGGCACATTATTGGTTATGTCTAAGTGAATCATTTTGGGTAATGTACATTCTATCATATTAAATTTAAGCTTGCTTAGTTCTCAAATGTCGTGTAGATTATGCTAGAAGTGTGAAACTATTGGTGGTAAAAAGCATAATATGCGTATTGACTCATTTGTATAACACGAGTCTTACAATTAGTTAATCTCGGGGTCGGGTTTTACTAGGATGCTTGGGGTTGTGACTATTTTGTATATCTTGATAACATTTGTCAAGTTGTAATTGATTTAAATAATTGTCAATTCCAATGGAACTGAAAATGAATGTATTAGAATATATGTAATGAATGGCTGATCAACTTTATGTTGAGCCTTAATTTGAGAACTCCCTAGAGTCTATGTTGTATCTTTTTGACATTGCCGGTTCTAGATTTATGTATTAAGCTTTCTTATAAAATATACATTTCAGGGGGTTATTTGCAAAAGCTAAGAGTTCATGTTTTTTACGTTCTAGTCATTGTGATTCCTCGCACTCCATTTTCATATATTTTAAGATTGATAAAATGGTGGTAAAATAATATATAACTGATGTAAATTTTTATTCAGTGTTTTTTCTTATTATTTATGTTTCATACATTGCGTCTCCCGTGCATCACGCGGGTTTACAACTAGTTATAGTAAAATTACACTTTTCAATCTCAACTTATTGGGCTTGTGTGCATAGCTTTGATGGTTACATTTTTATCCGAATGTTCGTTTTGATTTAAAAATCTCACGGGATGCACTCTCAATCGAACACTCAAAAATCGATTATTTTTTCTCGATATGCGTGACTAAAATAGTAAATTTAGGTGAGAAAATTACACATATACATAATGAAAAACGAATTTCTGTATAACGAATGAATATGATCCCATGCTTCTTTTGTTAAATATTCTCTATAATCATGATATTCCAAAAATTGATTCCTTATTTTTGTTTCTCTATGTTCTATAAAGATTGCGTGTTGGTCATAAAGAATTTGCCCTTTATTTATCTATTTAGGTGGAATACTTTCTATAATTAATAAAACTTTTACTCTCCTTTTTGGTTTATATAAGCGTATCCTTTGTTCTATTATTGCTTCTAATAATATTTTTTTGGAAATTATTATTGATTATTTCAAGAGGTGATTCTATTAATAAACTAACTATAAATCATATTCTAATAATAGACGTAGGGTAACTATAATTTCTATTACTTGTAGTAAATATTTTTATTAGGTCTACTTACTAAAATAGTATTACCATGTTTAGTCTAAGAAAATATATATATTTTTTCAAATATATATTTTCATTCATTTGGAGGTGGATTAAATCTTAAATACTTTTGAATGGCAATCCAATTATTAATATCGTTTTCTCTTGCATACATAAATAATTTTTCATTAATTTCTTCTGGTAATAAATATTGCACTTTTTTTCTTATATATTTTGATAGTGTGGGTCAAAAGAGGATTAGAAATTACTATTATTACATAATAATACTTGATTTAGATCTTTCTCAATATTTTGTTTTTTAATATTTTTTATTTTAAAATATTTTATTAAAGTATTATGATCATTATTTAACTTCTCATTTATTGCAATAAGGGAAAGGAATTTACCTTTTGCTTCAAAGGAATGTACATAATTATTTATATTATAAATATGATTACTTAAATAATTCATTGTATGTATGAACTATGCTCGATTGACCCAACGATTAACACGGATTATATATATATATATAGTGTAGAAAACTTATGTATGTCATAAGATTAACTCATGGTGTCACAAAATGTATTTTTCTTACACTACCTAATTTACCCCTCCAAAATTTAAGTTCTCCCCAAACTAACACTCAGTTATTTTTTATGTCTACATCAAAATTCAAAACGAGGGATAAAATAGTATTTGCCCCAACTCAACCCTAACATACCACACGATACTCAGCATATCACACAACCCAATCCCTCTCACAAGCCGCTCTCTCACATGGTTCACTATCCCTCTCTGTGCGCTTGCGCTCTCTCACGCGACTCTCTATATCTCTCCCTCTCTATGTGTGCTCTTTTATTCTGGTGTGGTACACCGATGGTTCTCCCTCTATCCTTTTATAGGTGTTCTCTCTCTCTCTCTCTCTCTCTCTCACACACACACACACACACACACACATACACATAGACACATCTTTCAATAGTTGGTATTGAAACACAAATTACATCTGATATTTGGTATTGAAACACAAATTTCATCTGATTTTTGAAGTGGTGCTAATTTATACCTACTACTGAGGTTTTTTCATACTGTACTAAGAATCTGAAACCTCCAAACAAGTGGCTGCCACTGTAAGTCGATAATCTCACTTCTAAATCCTTAGGCTATATTTTCCGTTTTTTGATATTTCAATAATCAATATGATTGGATACATATTGCCGTCGGGGTTTTGTATGGTTGATGCTCCAGTGTTTTTTTTCTTTATATGCATTTATTTTCTATTATGTCTTTGTATTGTGATGGTTGTTATTTTCTATTTCCGGAGAAGGTGTCGTTGGGTTATTAGTTTTACATCTGGTTTTTTTACATGTATGTATTATTCAGATATAGAGTGATGGTGATACTTTGAAGGTGTCTTTGGGTTATTAGTTTTAGTTTAGTAAATACTTTAAACTGCATACTAACTGATATGCGCAAAGTGTACCCTCATACTCAGGGTATATAACCTCGGTCTGTCTCATAGTCGAGTTAACAAGAAGCTTATAATATCCATCAGAAAGGAGGTATTCTACAAGGTCGGCTTCTCATTGATCAACATTGGCTGGCCAACAACCGAGGTTAACAGTATCTTATTACCTTAAGCTATTGCCAACATCTCACTTTGCCTCAGTCGACGCTACATCTTACCTCATGCCTAACGTCGGTCAGCTTCCTAGGTCGAGGTCATGCTGATGATTGACAGGGCAAAGAACTATCATACTTCCCCAACCTCGTACTTGGCCAGGTCCAGGTTACGATAGATAATATCACAAGTCCGAGCACGCGCAAGCACATGGAAGACTTGGAACATGTGAGCAAATCAATTATAGAAAAATCATTCCCATCACATGAGGGAATATTTGGTCATCACTCCTTACATGTGGCCCAACCAGGTGTCCATCTATGATTAGTGTGTTCAACTCACACGTGCTCATGGCATGCTCGGGGGGTACACTATACCCTCCAAGCACTATAAATACATATCTTCTCCTACCTAGGAGGGGGATCCAAAAAATACAACCCTAGTAGAAACTCTGTTTGTATAGACAGTAGAGAGAGAAAGTGAGAGATTATATCACAAGCCATTAGTGCCCTCATTTTAGTGATTCTTACTCACACACTCACAGTGGATGTAGGCAGATTGGATGGACTAATTGTACACCAGTGTTTTTCCTCTTCTCCTCACCTCATTCAACTATATATATATATATACTCTTGTGTTTCCATTGTTATTACTAGCTTGATCTTATCAAATGTACTCAGGGTATATAATCTCGACCTATCTCACAGCCGAGTTGACAGGAAGCTTATAAGAGCCATCAGAAACGTCGTCTTTTACAAGGTCGGCTTCTCATTGACGAACCTCGGCTGGACAGGAGCCGAGGTTAACAGTATCTTATGAGCTCAATCTATTGCCAACATCGCACTCTGACTCAACCAATGTTACATCCTATCTCATGACTAACCTCGACCAGTCTCCTAGGCTGAGGTCATGATGATGATTAATAGGACAAAGCACTATCAGACTTCCCCAATCTCGTACTCGGATAGGCCAAGGTTACAGTAGATAATATCACAAGTCTGAGCATGCACAAGCACATGGAAGACTTGGAACACTTAAGCAAATTAGTTATAGCTAAATCATTCCCCTCACGTGAGGGAATATTTGGTCATCATTCCTTACATGTGGCCCAGCCAGGTGTCCATCTATGATTAGTGTGGTGAACTCACACATGCTCATGGCATGCTCGAGGGGTACACTACACCTCCCAAGCACTATAAAAACATATTTTCTCCTACTTTGGAGGGGGATCCAATACATACAACCCTAGTAGAAACTATGGTTGTATAGACATTAGAGAGAGAATGTGAGAGATTGTATCACGGGCCATTAGTGCCCTCATTTTAGTGACTCACACACTCATAGTGGATGTAGGAAGATTGGTTGAAACACTTATATACCAGTATTTTTCCTCTTATCCTCACCTCATTCTACTATATATATATATATATATATATATATATATATATATATACTCTTGTATTGCCATTGTTATTACTAGCTTGAGCTTATCAACACCTCATCTGGTGTTGTTGATTACGGTATCATCATTTTGGCATCGTCTATGGGAATGAGAGGATTCATCTCTTCCTCCTTTGCTGCTTGACCTCACCAGAGAATCTGGTGGTGAACCAAACCTCCCCCCTTTGCATGGAGCTGTTTCACCATTGAAAGAAATCCCTTAAGGTCTCAAGCTCTCTAATATTTTCATTACAAGCTCTCTAGTCTTTTTCATGGCACCAGATTTACCACATCCACTATCTGGTGTTGGAGGGACCAGTTCCATCCATACACCACCCCATTCCGAGATGGCTAAGGTGGCAGCAACCTTGAAGTCCTTAGCTGTAACTCAACAATCGATGCAGGAGCAATTAGCCTAGCTAAGCTAGAACATAATAATGAGACCACTTGGGGTCCCACCATAGATGATTACTTCGACAGTTGCTCAGCCACATCATGAGGCCAGGGAACCACCCCAGGCACCGCAAAAGGACCTACCTACTCCTCAGTAGAGGAGGGATGTTGCTTACCTTAGGCTTTTATGCCTAGGGAGGTAAGGAAACACTTACCCTGAGGATAGATAAGATGACATTGGGGAAGAGAATGTTCTAGAAGACTGTTGGGAGCCATATGAGCTCTCAAACAACACAGTAAGACCTGTTCAGTAGAAACGATGTCGATGTGTGAGAGATGAGATTATGATGCATGCCAAATAGGATCAGCGTTTGATCGCTTAAGTAGAGGGCCGGCCTTTGAAAGGCGTGGCCCAGTTAATGATTTGAGAGAAAGGCTATCCAGATCAAGAAGTCTCACTGGCTCTAGAAGAGAAGGAGGTGACTGTCGTCCCCATAATGGCTGACCCCCACATGTCTCAGACTGTGGTCAGGGGGAGTTCAATAGTCGACATTGTGCAGTAGCCGGGGAACCCTCAGTTCACCCTTTTGAGGTGGCTAGGAACAACCTCGGCCAAGCCGACATTACTAAACCATGGAACCACTATATTCAAAGGATAAAAAATAAAATTGGGAACCTCTTAAAAAGACGAGACCCCTTGCAGAGGGGGTATACAGAGGGTTCACCTTTTGTGGTAATGATTGTTAGTTTTCAAACCCCGGCCAAATTCAAACCTCCTATGGTAACACCCAAGTATGATGGAAGTACTAACCCAATCCACCATATTGATATGTATCAGTCTGTAACTGACATGTATTCTATCTCTGATGAGATAAGGTGTCGAGATTTCTCGTGTACTTTGACTGGGGCAGCGCATGTATGGTTCACCTCTCTTCCCAAAACTTCCACAGCAAACTTTAAACAATTGGCTGAGTGGTTCATTTAGAATTTCTATTTTGGGGTAAGACCTCAGAAGAAGACAACCCATCTTCTTTATGTCAAGGAAGGGAAGAGTGAAAGCCTCAGAGACTACATCGCGAGGCTCAATAAGGAATAGTTATAGGTAGAAGATTACGAAGAGAGTATAGCCATGACATCTCTCATTGAGGTCTGCAGAAGGGAAAGCTCTTATGTGAACTAGTCGAGGATCCTCCTAAGTCAATGGCTGAGTTGTTGGTAACAGCTGGAAAGGTCATGAATGCAAAGGAAGTTATGGATACAAAATACGAGGATGAAAAGGGGAGCAACAGTGGAGGCAAATTTTAGAAGAAAAATAAAGATGGTAAGAAAAGATCTGTAGACGATAAATTTTCAGACTACACTCCTCTAACTGTAAGTTGTGAACACATCCTCAATGAAATAAAGAATGATAGATCTTTGAGATGGACAAAGAGGCTGAGAGCTCCTCCATATAAGAGAAATAAAAACTTATGGCGTGAGGTGCATCAAGATCATGGCCATTTGACTGAGAAGTGTTTCACTCAGAAGGATAAGATTGAAAAAATGTTGAAGTCTGGAAAACTCAGAAAGTATGTGGATAGTAGAGCTTCTAAGGGAGGAATAAATGACCCTAAAAAGAAAAGAAATGATAAATGCCAGGAAGATACCCCTACCAGAAGAGCTGATTCCTCAGATGATGATGACGATGACCCTGACCTCCCACTAAAGGATGATAATGTCCCAGTAAAGAGAGTCGATATGATCTCTTTTGGTGTGAACACTATTTATGGAGGACTAGTAGGGGGTGGCTCAGAGGTACCTGATCGTAAGGCTCATGTGGCAGAGGCCTAAGCAGTGACTAAGGTTGAGGTTATGAACCTGTCTTCTATAGAGGTTAAAAGTGAGAAGAGAAAGAAGGTAGATATGTACACCCTCGTAGTCGTCTTCTCACGACTTAATTTCAAAGGTATCTTGGCTCCCCACGATGACCCTTTAGTCATCACCATAAGAGTGCGTGGGTACGAAGTTTAGAGGATCCTTGTTGATGGGGGAATCTCTGCAAACGTAATGGTCTGGCCCTGGTTCAAAATATTGGGCCTCAGCAGAGCTAGGCTTGTCCCTTATCATCATCCCTTGATTGGATTCAGTAGTGAGAAGGTCCATCTATTGGGTATGTATGAGATGGATGTGAGAATGGGAGATAAATGGCCTAAGAAGTTAACCAGGAAAATAAATTTCTTTATGATGGATGAAAATGTCTTCTCAGCCTACAACCTCATCATGGGATAAGTGGCCCTTAGGGAATTTAAGGTCATACCTTCAACGATCCACCGGATGCTAAAATTTTCGACCCCTTATAGGGTAGGGGAAGTGCAAGGTGACCAAACATCGGCATGCGAATGCTACTTCAAGTTTGTAGAAGAGAGAGAGCCTCGTAAGAGGGCAACAACCACTTAAAACATTAACACACTTGACCCTAGAGATGAAACAAAGCTCAAAAAGGGAGAGGCTGCGAAAGAGGTAGAATCCATCGTCCTCAATAAGGATGAGCCAGAAAAAACCATCCAAGTCGGCTAATAAGAAATGAAGACACCTAGAACCATCAAAGACATTTAGAGGCTAACCGGACGAGTGGATACACTTAACAAGTTCGTCTCTAGATCTACAGATAAATGTCTTCCTTTTGTCAAAATTCTTAAAAAAGCCTTCGAATGGAATGAGGAATGTGACAAAGATTTTAAAGAGATGAATTCTTACCTCAGATCCCCTCTACTACTTTCTCGGCCAATTCGGGGTGAGAAGCTATATGTATATGTAGTTATATCAGAGTCAGCCATCACTGTGCAATACTAAGAGAAGAGGATGGAGTGAAGAGACCTGTGTACTTCAATAGCAAGACACTCTAAGGGTCTGGGTAGAACTACCTTCGAATGGAAAAGTTAGCCTATGCTCTGATACATACTTTTAGGAAAAATGAAGCCATACTTCCAGGATCACTCCATGGTCATCCTCACCGATTCTCCATTTAGATTGGTCCTCCATAAGCCCAAGAAGTCAGGAAGGTTAATGACCTGGGCAATTGAGCTAGGGGAGTATGATGTTGTTTATTAACCTTGGGTTTCCATCAAGGGACAAGCTCTCACAGATTTTGTGGACAAGTTTACCTGGGATGAGGCCAAGGTTGGGAATAATCATGAGCCTACAGATGAGCCAGTAGAGAGAAATGTCATCCAAACTTTGGATGAGGTCGATATAAGTACATCAAGACAAAGAACAGTTCAGAATGAAGAATAGAGATACCTCTTCAAGCAGGAGACCCTTTCAGAGCGAAACTTCTCTTCAAATGAAACCATTTGGAAACTCTTCATTGATGGGTCGTCCTGTGAAAGTGGAAGTGGAGCAGGGCTGATAATATCGACACCAGATAGTTCAGATATTGAGTACGTGCTAAGGATCAAATTTAAATCTTCCAAAAATGAATCGAAGTATGAGGCATTAATAACAGGTCTCTCTTTGGCAAAATTCCTCAATGTCTGCTAGCTCTTAGTCCACAGTGACTTAAGATTAAACGTGAACCAAATCCTGGGGGTATATGAAGACCAAGAAGAAAGGATGTCCAAATACCTGAAGAGGGTGATATCGATTTTAGAAAGCTTCAGGGAAGTAAAGATGAAGAAGATACCTTGGCTAGATAATAGCCAAGTTGATGCACTCGCGAGGTTGGCCTCAGCAACAAGAACAAACATATGAAGAATATTACCAGTTGAGATTCTTCTCAAACCAATCATCGAAGAAGAAGAGGTTACTAGATCTTGCTTAAACCTAAATATGGGAGACTCCTGGATGGACCCTCCTATAAGATACATCAGAAAGAGAGAGCTGCCAGAGTCAAAGTTAGAAAGGAGAAAGATAAGGTTCAGAGCTACTAAATTCTCCATTGTGGGAGATGTCCTATAGAAGAAGGGATTCCTACTTCCCTTCTTATATGTGTCCACCCTTCAGAGGTACCATACATCCTATAAGATGTGCATAAAGGCTCTTGTTCAAGTCACATTGGAGGAAGGTCGTTGGCTAAGAGGATAATCACTCAGGGATTTTGGTGGTCGACCTTGGCCAAAGATGCAGCTGCATATGTGAAAAGATGTGATAAGTGCTAGAAGTTGTCCACTATCCCCCATCAGCCTCACCAACCTCTGACTTCTATCCATTACCCTTATCCATTTGCAATATGGGGTATTGATTTGGTAGGACCCTTGCCAAGATCTATAAATAACTATTAGTTCTTAATAGTCGCAATTGGTTATTTTTTCAAATGGGTAGAGGTCGAGCCAATGATCATAATCACTCAGAAGAAGACTTTCTAGTTCATCTGGAAGAACATCATGGAAGAACATCATATGCAAGTATGGCCTTCCAAACACCCACATTTTAGACAATGGAACCCATTCAAGAATGTTTCCTTATGAAAATACTGCGAAAGAGTAGGGATTAAGGAGTTCTTATCTTTTCCTGGTTGACCCCAGACAAACGGTCAGACCGAGGTTATAAATTAAAAAATCATTGATAGGATAAAAAAGAGGTTGGAAGAGGCTAAAAGAAGATGGATAGAGGAGATATATGATGTTCTTTAGTCTTACAGGACGACGGTAAGGACACCTACAGGGGAAACCCCATTTATGCTAGCCTATGGATCAGAGGCTGTCGTCCCAACAGAGATAAGGCTCCCAACTCATAGAGTCTATACATATAACCCTCTGATGAATGGGGAAGATATAAGACTTAATCTTGATTTGATTGAGGAAAGAAGAGAAGATGCATAGATAAGACAAGCAACCTATCATAAGAGAACTATAAGGTTCTATAATCAGAGGGTAAAGATAAGGCCGATAGCTGTGGGAGATCTGGTCCTAAAGAAGACATGGTAGAAAACTAATAAGATCCATCCCAATTGGCATGGCCCTTATAGGGTCATTGATGAGGTCATACTAGGTACCTATCGGCTAGAAAATCTTAAAGGGAAGTGTTTCTCCAACCCTTGGAATGCCGATCACTTAAAGAAATATTACTTATGATGCTGCAATTATTCTTTTCTTTTTATAATACATGTATCAATTTATACAGAGGATGTTAATAAAAAAAATAGCAGTGTTGTGCTAATATTGTTATTACAATGTATATGTTTTAAACATTATTTATTTGGTGGGGTATGAGGCGAAATATCATTAACTTGCTGACCTCAGACCTTTAACATCATTTAGTTGGTAAAAGTATGAGGTGAAACATCATTAAATTGGTGACCTCAGACCTTTAACATCATTTAGTTGGTGAAAATATGAGGTGAAACATCATTAACTTAGAGAACTCGGACCTTTAACATCGTTAATTTGGTGAATTATAAGGTGAAACATCATTAACTTGGTGCCCTCAGACCTTTAACATCATTAATTTGGTGAATTATGAGGTGAAACATCATTAACTTAGTGACATTAGACCTTTAACATCATTAATTTGGTGAATTATGAGGTGAAACATCATTAACTTGGTGACCTCAGACCTTTAACATCATTAATTTGGTGAATTATGAGGTGAAACATCACTAACTTGGTGACCTCATACCTTTAACATCGTTAATTTGGTGAATTATGAGGTGAACCATCATTAACTTCGTGACCTCAGACCATCAACATGATTAATTTCGTGAGTTATGAGGTGAAACATCATTAACTTAGTGACTCCAGACCTTTAACATCATCTAATTAGTGAAAATTTGAGGTGGAACATCATTAGCTTGGTGACCTGAGACCTTTAACATTATTTGGTTGGTGAAAATAGGAGGTGAAGCATCATTAACTTGGTGACCTCAGAATTTTTAACATCTTTTTTTGGTGAATTATATATGTCTCTTGTTACTTTCTTTTATTCCTATTATTCAAATGTATGATGTGGTGGATAAATGAAACATCATAGGAATGAAACAACAAAGCAACACAAGTGAAGGAAATGGAATTGCATTCATTTGAACCAAAATAGTATTACATCATTCCAAGGGAAGAGGTCACAATTCATTAAATAAAAGTTACATAAAATGCTTCACAAAAGTTTAGGCAGGCAAAAGAGACGCTCAAAGTTCAGCTTCAGCAAACCCACCAACGGCAGGGTCGCTTGGCCCTGGGACTTGATTGGTAACTTCAACCCCATCATCCTGATGCCCACCATTCTCGGTCTCAATCACCTTAAACTGGATCGTCTCGGCAGGGTCACCCTCTTCAACCTCCTATAGGGCCTTAGAAAGCTGGGCATTTACAAAGCTGAGGCCGATAAAGTCCTCGACCGACAGACTACCAGAACTAGGGGTGGAAGCGGTACGAGTTTTTACCGTACCGTACCATTTTGGTCCGAAAAAAAATGGTTTTGGTTTCATATATTAAAATATCAGAAACCAGTCTTACCGAAACTGAAATTACAGTACCGAATTTATGAAAACCAAAAAAAATCATACCGAACTTACCATACCATATCGAATTTATCGAAACTAAAAAAAAACGTACCAAAATTACTGTACCTAATTTATCAAAATCAGAAAAAGTTGGTTTTGGTTTTGGTTTTGGTTTTAATATTTTCAAAAGTTGGTTGGTTTTGTTTTTGTTTTTTGGGGCTTTTAGTGCTATTTACTGAAACCAGAAAAAACCGAAACTAGAAACCCGAGAAAACCAAAATTTATCGAAACCAGAAAAAACCAGAAGAAACCAGAATTTACCGAAATCAGAAAAAGCTGAAATTACCGAAAAAACTGAATTACTGGTCGGTTTTGTTTTGCTTTTGATTTTGGTGTATCGGGTGGTAAACTGGTACAGTTTGGTTTTACCATCGATATCTACTATTTACCGACCAAATCGTACCGCTTACACCCCTAACCAGAACTATCTTGCTTCATGACATCCCATTGTTGGTTGCCCTTATGCCCCTCTCCAGATACTCGATACTGAAGCTGACAAACTCATCCGAGACTTGGTACTCTTGGATGAATTTCTCTGAGGCAGCCTGGACAACAGTGTCGACCTTGGATTGAAGGCTTTGATCTTTTTCCCTTAGAGCCTGGGCATGATCAGTCTCCATCTTAGCATCTTTCTCCTTCTGACCCCGCTTTGAGTCAGTAATCTCCTTCCCGAGGTCCACTTCAAGCTTTTCAGTGTCACATCCTTTCTAAATAAGAGGTAGCCTTTTCAAAGTATTGTTGGCCAAGTGGTGGAGAGAAATAATACCCTGGAAAAATAGGTAATATACGTTGGTAAGAATGATTGGCTAAGCTTAGAGGTAACACTTAAAGAAAAACTATAAATAAATACCTGAATGACCCTATGAATAGCAAACTCGACCAGCAGAGGTACATCTAGTGATCGTAATAAGCATCTATCATTTAGGGTAATCAATTGGCCGAGGTCATCATAAGCCTTTGTACTATGACCGATGATGCTATCGTCGATCTTTAAAGCAGCCAGAGCCTTGCCATTAGAAATGGGGATGGCACGCTCCATGGATGGAGTTTTATGAGGTCTCGTATGTGGAGGGTCGGCCGTAGCCTTTATCTTCTTAGTTACGTCAGCAGGAGCTTCCCCTTCTTTATGTGGGCAGGGGGTGGTACAGTCTTGCCACCATGCTTCTCCAGCAGTTTTATGATTCTTGCAGCAAACATATTCCAAAGGTCTTCAGAAACGCCCTCTGGTCTCTCTAAAAAAATATAAATATCGGAATCAAAAGATCAGACAAATAAAAAGAAAGAGACTGGAATTGGTTTAAAAAAAATTTATTCATCAATAATTACAAAACTCGACTAAAGGGCCACTCCCGAGACCTGTTTGAGATAAATAATAAGGGGTCATCAGATGCTCATATTTGACTAGGTCGCCATCTTCACCCAAACTACAAAACTCCTCAACACTTTTACGGTTCTCCTGGATCAGTCCATGATCGATTGTGGCAAAGATAGAGGCCTTGGACGACCTAAGGGGAGTCCTTGGAACAGACGTTCTACCAGCCTTATTGGGGCCAAACTCTCAAGCCCCTAAGGCAAAGAAGAACCTAAGTTTCCAATTATGGTTAGAGGTTTGGGTCACCACCAACATCTTCTTATCAGACTTTCTAGCTACAAATTGATAGTAGCCAGGATGATTCTTAGCGAATGAAAGTATGTAGCAAGCTAATAATACCCTAACTAGAAGGTCGGTATGATAAACCACCTTCTAAAGAACGATAGCCCCAACCAAGACCCTCCAAGCATTGAGGGAAAGTTGAGAAGGAGAAAGGTTTATATAAGAGCGGACAACTCGGATAATAGGGTGGATTGGAAGAAAAAAGCCGAGTTTGAAAATATTCTCATAGACGCTGAGCTCTCCCTCTTAGCCGTTGAAGGCCCTCTCATCCTTTAGGGGTTTCCTTAAAGTAATGGATGAAGGAATGGCATACAGATGTCTGAAGGCAAGAAGGTCGTACTCAATGATAGAAGTCTCACGACCATCAACCTTAAAAGTGTCAAGTACACTCTCATCATCATCATCATCATCATAGCCCTCAGCGGTTTGAGGATGGGCCTCAGAGGGGGCTCCATGAAAAGTTGTTAAAGGAATTGCCTCAATATGGGTATGGAAAGCTACACTAGGTTCTAAGATCTCTATGGAGGGACACCTACGAGAGGTGTTAGCATCTCAGTGATATGAGTAATGATCATAAACCTCTGCTTCTTCAGAGATTCCACTTCCCTTGGGAAAGTAATCCATAGCCTCTTGGAAAGAGTCTACGGACTAAGCAGACTCAGAGGTGGACATAGGGTCTGAAGAAGCTGACTCAGACATTGTCTTAGGAACGTCAGGAACTTCAGTAGGTTCAGTAGGCTCGGGGTATATGACCTTCAAAGGTGGAGGAAATATGGGTCTGAGGTGAAAGGACTCAGCCCTAAGAGCTTCTACTTGGTCTAGCTCTATCTGTCTAATCTTCTCAAAGGTCTTCTCGCGTAGAGTTGGAAACTCTTCAGTAAGCTTATACAAAGGTCTGAGTATATGGCGGATGACACTACACTTGTGGGAAAAACTCAAACTGCAAATATGTACTCAACTTATACTACCTAAACTAAAGATTAAAGGTTAGAAATTAAAAGGTTTCGAACAAGAACACCAAGAACACCCTAAGTTAGGTCACCAGAGAAGATGACCAGAAAAGTCACCGAAAAAGCCTAAATGAGGGAAGTTCATGGATAAAACAACCTCAAAGTAGCCTGGTAAGGCTTCAGTTCTACCTAACTGCTGCAATCCAAACCATACAACCACTTAATAGTGGTGGAAACCCTCATCGAAAAAGGGAAATGTTACTGGAAAACCAAAAATGTAAATTAATATCCATAAATTAAAATCTTGATGGTGAAAAATAATACCTGGTGGAGTTCGAAGGAAGGAATAAGAAATTAGAAGCAAGAACCTTGAGTTGTAGCCAAGTTTGGAGGTATTGAGGATAAAGTTGCAGAAAGGCTATATGTGGGAGAGCTAAAGAAGAAAAAAGAAGATGAAAAGACGAAAGGGTTTAAATAACCTTGCAATGATGAGGCGCAAATATTGAGGCACTCATCATTGCCTTAGAAAGTCTAAAAGACGCCGTCAGAGCTGCCATGCCTTGGGGAAAATCCTAGAATGACTGAACGATTAAAAAGACAACAGGGGAGATTTGCTTTGTAATAAAGAGATGGACACATCTTGCTCTAGAAAACTTGAAATGATGTGTTGTCTTTTTATATTGGGAACTTATTATGATGATAATTAGATTTACTAAGAAGAAATTAAAGTATGTTTGAGCTATGGATTGGATATGTTAAATATCTGAACATGAAATTCGATGCGACTTCATTTATGATAAATGATTTAATGGGATTATATGCTGCTTATGAATTGAGTTACCTGTAAGTTATTGTTTGGATTATTGATATTCTTATGATGATACTAATAATTTAAGAATGATAGGAAGGGAGTGACAACCGATTGAAGAAGTTCCAGGCAAAGGAAAGGGAAAAACACATTAAGTGGTCAAGGTGAGTGTACTCACTAGTAAGATGTGTTTATACATGATTATAAATATGAGATGTTTTACTTATCAAGATGATTATGGATATCATATGTTGTACTTGCCGAGTTGAATATAAATATGAGATGTTGTACTTATCAAAATGATTATGGATATTATAGGTTGTACTTATGGAGTTGATTATAAATATGAGATGTTTTACTTATCGAGATGATTATGGATATCATATGTTGTACTTTCCGAGTTGAATATAAATATGAGATGTTTTACTTATCGAAACGATTATGGATATTATAAGTTGTACTTACCGAGTTGATTATGAATATGAGATATGGTACTTATTGAGATGATTATGGATATTATATGTTGTACATACCGAGTTGATTATAAACACGATGTGTTGTACTTGATGAGATGATTATGGATATTATATGTTCTACTTATCGAGTTGATTACAGATATGAGATGTCGTACTTACCAGGTTGAATATGGATATTATATGTTGTACTTATTGAGTTGATTATGGTTAGTATATGTCGTACTTACTGAGTTGATTATGGATATGATGTGTATGTATTATAAGAGATGTTATGGCTTATCAACAGCCAAGAGATGTTATGGCTTATTAATAGCCAAGTGAAGTTATGGCTTAATAATAGCCAAGAGATGTTATGTCTTATTAACAGCCTAGAGATGTTATGGTTATTAATAATCGAGAGATGCTATGGCTTATTAATAGTCGAGAGATGTTATGGCTTATTAACGGCCAAGAGTTGTTATGGCTTATTAATAACCAAGAGATGTTGTGGCTTATTAACAACCAAGAGACTTTATGGATTATCAACAGCCAAGAGATGTTATGGCTTATCAACGACCAAGAGATGTTATGGCTTATCAACAGCCAAGAGATGTTATGGCTTATTAACAGCCAAGAGATGTTGATATGTTATATATTGTTACATATATATGACTTATTGCATTTAATTTTATGCACTCGTGTAATAGTAATGCATTCACTGAGCTATTTTGCTCATGATTCCTATGTTATGTTTTTTTTTCAGGTAATGAAATGTCACTGCCAAATCTAGGAGGTCGGGTGGGGTTAGCAAGGGATGCGTAAAACCAGGTTTGGTTAAACGTAAATGGGGTAATTTAATCATACTTATCCTATGATCAAGTTTTAATAAGCACGATTACTTTCAAATTTTGAAAAGTTTTTAGTGTTATGGCTTATGTTGATACTGAAAAAGGATACTCGTGTTTGTTGTTTGGTTAAAACAATTATGGTTTGACTCACTTTGAGTTTCAAACTCAATTATAAGTATCTGGGTTGGGGTGTGTCAGCAGATCTGGGCTTCGACCCAGATCCGAATCGATTCGTTCCTCCTAAGGAGAATCGATTCATCCCCAAGAGGCGAATCGATTTGGCTCCTGGTGCAGGTCGGGTTCGGACAAGGGATTTATCCGGGGAATTTTTAGGAACTTATGAGTGTTGTTGGGGAGTCATCCAAGTGAGCGGATATTTTATCAAAATAAATTTGTGGCACTAGTGGTAAATAGGACCCTGCCAATTATCTAAATGGTTTATTCATAAAGTGGGATCGATATCGGGCGATTATATGGGATTTCTCAGGAATTATTAATAGGTGATTAATGGGACATCTCGAGGGGTGATTATGGAGTTAATTACCTAAACTTACTGTGTGATAAAAATAGGTTTGCATCACTATTTTATAAATGGGAAAAATGGACAATTAACTAGATCGTTAATTTTGAAGTAAGAATATTACTTGGGGATTATGGATATATCTTATGGGGTAATTATAAATTTAATTTCCTATACATATCATGTGATAAAGATATGTATTTATGCATTTGTGTGAACATACCCATGTTCTGGGATCGCCTATCGGCTGCGGTTGCATACGTCTCGGGACCATAGCACACATCGGCACAGGTAGGCTAGGTATTGTGTAGGTCATTTTTATAGTTATTACGTAGCAACGCCACTTATGAGGAGGTAGGTGTAGATGCTGGGATCCATCACCGTCGAGGGTATGGACTGTGTAATGGTGTACTGCATAGGGACCACCCTACTTATGTGCATTTTGTGATGTCTATTTGGATGAGGGAATCCTCTGGACTTACCGATAGAGTACGAATGTAACACCGGAGGTAGATGTGTTTATGTGTTGTATACAGTGCTAAAAAAAGGTGCGCTTAGGCTTGAGAGAAATGCCCCGTCTTACGACTTTTACGCATTATTCTTGGTAAAAGCCTTAAGACGCACTTTTTTTTAAAACAAAAATGTTTTAGTGAAATGATATCGACTTTTAAGGACTTTTTTACAAACTGGACCAATATCTCGTCCAAAATAATCAAATAATATTTTAATTTGCATATATTGAGACATATTTTAAGATATGTACAATTATACTATTTTTAACAGCCTTGTTATGGTTAAAACTATTAAAATATATTAAAAAAGGCCTAAACACATTTTCACACCTTTTTATGCCTAAGGCTCGCCTAGGCTTCTAAGGCTTAAGTCTTCGCCTTGACGCCTAGGTCACGCCCCACATTTTTTTTGAACATTGGTTGTATATATACATATAAGGAAATATATGTATGTAACCCTATAAATTAATTGAGATTAAATAATTAGTCTAATGAGGTAGACAACCAATTATGAAACCAATGTTATGTGAACGCATTATAGATGGTTATCTTATACTTTTGGGTAGTAAATCTAGGATATCCTGGGAAATGAGAATACAGGTGTAAATAATTAATTGTGGTACATGAGTTATGTTAGATCGCAAAGAGATGCATGAAAGGAAAATGCGAATGCATGAAAAGAAATGCGCAAACTGAAGAATACCTCAAGAAGATACGTGGCCCAGTAAAAGTCTGCCGGAAGCACCGACTGAATGCATCCAGAGAAGAGTAAAGGGTATCCAAAGTCAGACTCCCCCAATCATAGAAAGGGATGTTCGAAAACATCCTCAGGTACGGCAAGAACCACAAATGAACGACGTCGCCGATCGACGCCACCATGAAACCTCCCAATACCAGCAAAATGAATAATCGGGCCATCTGCCTCACTTGTAGCCCGTCCTCCACATCAATCACCCTGCTCAGCAGAATATCCTTCAGTAGTGACAGCCGGATAGAATCCCCAGAAACTATCCTCCCTACATTACCAAGTTCCGCACGCAGTGCCTCCGATCTCACCCGTAAAAAGCGATCCACCTCTATCTGCTCTCCATCACAATTCAGCCCCAGCAGCTGCTGCACGTATATAGGAGTCACAGTCATCTCCCCGAAGCCGAAATGGAAGGTGTGGGTAGTATCCTACCACCTCTCTCCCAAAGCGCATAACACCGTTGTCGAACGAGGCGTCTCATCCAGCACCGATGCCAACCGCCCAAAACACGCTAATGATACCATCTAACACACCACAAGTGGAAGATACTCCCAGACATCTAATCGTGTCAAAAAATCGAGCATCCGTGTAATACGCTAGTTGTTGTTATCGGCTTCCAACCTCAATATAAAAAAAAATCTAAACTTGTAACTACACTTCTTAAGGAGTATAGTGGAGAGTCTGGGTATCGAATCCACAGGGAATTAGGATGTGTGAACGTGACGACAAAGGTAAGGTAGTTTAATCCTAAAGTTGATGTTAAAATAAAAGAAAAGAAAAAGATGATTGATTTTTATGGATTTTATCTATGAATAAACTAGATTCAATTAAATTAACCTATGCATGCGAAATTAACTAACTAAGAAGGAATTAATATGAATGAAGAAATGGGTTAAGAGTACACTCCCCCAAACCCCAGTGTGTATGCCAGTACAAAATTAGTCATAAATTAGATAATTGATCAGACCCAGTCTTTAGTACTCCAAAGCATTACATATATGAGGTTCAAGCACGCATCATACATACTCAAAGAATGAGTAAAGCAGTGCTGCAATAGTTCACACACGTTGCATCCTTAAGCACCCCGATTACCTAGGGCAAACGAGGTTAAAATTTCTACAATGGTTGTGAAACAATACAACATGATCTAATCACTTATTTAATTTAGAGGACAAATTTTATATCTATGCATACCACATCGGGTTGGGTTCATGCATCCACACCCTTAAAAACTTAGCTTAACATGATTAAAATAAAAGAAAACTTAAAAGTGAAAGTGCAGGAATTCATAACTAAATCTAGAAAATTGAGAACATGACTTGAATTGGGATTGGAAAACTAGAAAGCAACAATTAATTAAACTAACTAGGAAAGCAGTAAAGATAATAAATTAAAATTACTTGCAATGGATGAATGATGAATCTTGAATAGAACCTTGAATCTTGAATAGTAGCCAAACTTCAAAACTAGGGTTCTTGGTTACAAGAATCCTCTAAAAATTAATTACTAGCCTCCTACAACTTGATAAAAATAACTCCTCCCACTTCCTAATAGGGTTTGCCCTTTTATAATACCTAAATTTGAATATTCCCTTGCCTCCCCACGTTTGACAACTAATAAAAATGAATTAAACAAGAAATTTCAAAAGTTTTGACTCTTCAGTTCTGAAAATGACTCTTCATTTCTGAAAATTTCTCTTCATTATCTCGCAACTTCAAAACCTCATAACTTCTTCATCGTAGCTCGGATTGAGGTGACATTTTTTCCGGTGCTCTTGTAATTGGAATATATTCAACTTTCCAATTGGACCCACCTCCGGACTAAGGCTGCAAAATTACGAAAATGCCCTTGAACTTCACTTTTCTTGCTTTCTTTCACTGTTTTGAGTTCTCCTTCGCACTAATTTTCATGAAATACCTATAAAGAACATGAAAAATACACAAAAAACGGAATACTTGCCAAATGGGGTTAGTAGCATAAATACGAGACAAATCCAAGCTATTTACACTGCACGGGATCATAAAAATACCGAAATCAAGGGGATAAATGTGAAGAATTTATGCCTAATCAACGTCCCTGAGCCTTGTGGTCCCACGGGCACGCATGTTCTTCAAAGAAATATCAGACTGGCAAAAAGGAAAAAGTCTCATCAAAAGTCAATAAAGAAAGAAAAATCACTAAAAAGAGAAGAACGCCAAAGGTCGGGTTACTAACATAAACGCTGGGACTCACTCTCGAAGAGCAATGATGCGATGGCTCCCGCAGCAAGGTCCGCTCATCCGCAACAGGCTCAAACGCATCAAAGGAGTTCTCACTCCCCAAAGTAAGCGGTGCCCTAGCCCTCCACTCTATATTCGCCCAGTCATCAACAGTCAACCACTCCCGGTGGACTGCAGTGCTCATAAAAGCGGCCATTTCTTGAAGATCGGAATGCTAGAACGATTTGCAGAAGAATCGCAGAGAGAGAGAAAGCAAGGAAGCTATGAAAAAATGGGGGGATTCGCCCCCTTTATATAGGATGCCAAGCGCCATGTCGATTGGCACCTCCCCCTACCATACCTATCGACACTGTCCCCTTACCTTCCCGAGGTAGCCCAAAAGTCCGTGCCACTGCCGAATGGCACCCTTCATCCTATGCCGACCGCCCCCCCTTAAATTTCATACAGAAAAACCCAGAAAATACCAGAAAGCCTCGAAAAATCCCTGAAAAATTCCTAGAAATCCCAGGAAGGATTTAAAGCCTTTTTACCAAGAAAACTCCGCGTTCCCTCAAGAGAAACCCCTTTTTCCCAACAAAATCCTCAAAAACCAAGTGAAAACTCCTCCCGATAAAGCTTCGTAGGATCTCTAAGGATTACCTGATCACTTCCCTAACGAAATTATCTTACAGCACCCAAAATAGGTTGTTCCCCCCGCAAGGTCTCCTAAAGAAATAAAAGCTTCCCCAACTATCAGCTTCCCAGCTCAAATCAAAATCACAAAAGCTCTTTCCCCAACAAAATCAAAATCTAATCTTCATCCACTCTTTAGGTCAGAATTGACCTCGGTCTTGAATCGTCACCTGAGTTGGGTCAGAATTGACCCCGATCCTCAGCCGTCACCACTCTTAGGTCAAAATTGACCTCGATCTTGGATCGTCACCTGAGTTGGGTCAGAATTGACCCTGGTCCTCGGTCTTCACCACTCTTTAGGTCAGAATTGACCTCAGTCTTGGATCCTCACTTGAGTTAGGTTAGAATTGACCCCGATCCTCGGTCGTCACCACTATTGGGTCAGAATTGACCTCAGTCTTGGATCGTCACCTGAGTTGGGTCAAAATTGACCCCGGTCCTCGGTCGTCACCACTCTTAGGTCAGAATTCACCTCGGTCTTGGATCGTCACCTGAGTTGGGTCAGAATTGACCCCGATCCTCTGTCGTCACCACTTTTAGGTCAGAATTGACCTCAGTCTTGGATCGTCACCTGAGTTGGGTCAGAATTAACCCCGGTCCTCGGTCGTCACCACTCTTAGGTCAGAATTCACCTCGGTCTTGGATCGTCACCCGAGTTGGGTCAGAATTGACCCCAATCCTCGGTCGTCACCACTCTTTAGGTTAGAATTGACCTTGGTCTTGGATCGTCACCTGAGTTGGGTCAGAATTAACCCCGGTCCTCGCTCGTCACCACTCTTTAGGTCAGAATTGACCTCGGTCTTGGATCGTCACCTGAGTTGGGTCAGAATTGATCCCGATCCTCGCTCGTCACCACTCTTTAGGTCAGAATTGACCTCGATCTTGGATCGTCACCTGAGTTGGGTTAGAATTGACCCCGGTCCTCGATCGTCACCACTCTTAGGTCAGAATTGATCTCGATCTTGGATCATCACCTGAGTTGGGTCAGAATTAACCCCAGTCCTCAGTCATCACCACTCTTTAGGTCAGAATTGACCTCGATCTTGGATTGTCACCTGAGTTGGTTCAGAATTGACCCCGGTCCTCGGTTGTCACCACTCTTAGGTCAGAATTGACCTCGGTCTTGGATCATCACCTGAGTTGGGTCAGAATTGACCCCAGTCCTCAATCGTCACCACTCTTTAGGTTAGAATTGACCTCGGTCTTGGATTGTCACCTGAGTTAGGTCAGAACTGAGCCCGATCCTCGGTCGTCACCACTCTTTAAGTCATAATTGACCTCAGTCTTGGATTGTCACCTGAGTTTGGTTAGAATTGACCTCGGTCCTCCGTCGTCATCACTCTTAGGTCAGAATTGACCTCGATCTTGGATCGTCACCTGAGTTGGGTTAGAATTGACCCCGGTCTTTGGTCGTCACCACTCTTAGGTCAGAATTGACCTCGATCTCGGTCATCACCACTCTTAGGTCAAAATTAACCTCGGTTATTAGATCTTCACCCTAGGCCCGCAGATTCGGCTTTGCCCCGCAGAATTGGTCACCCCCAACACCAGTTCAGGTCCTCATAATCGACCTAAACTTTTGATCATCATTCCATCCCCAGCACACTCCTTAGGTCCTTAGAATCGACCTCGACCCTCTGAATCGGTAATACTCCCTCAAAGCATCATGTGGTGTCTATTCGACGGTCATCATTTGTTCCAAACTCACCCGTCGAGGGGATCTGTAGACACCCCATTCTATTACCCCCTAACTCTCCTTAGGTCCCTAGTACCTCCCTCCATCACTATAAATCCATGTCACGTCCCGAGTACTGACCTAGAAGCCATCGAGCACTCCCCGACTCAGTTTGACCAAAAAGTCAAACTTTTCATCTCGATCAAGACTGAATGAATCTTCGAAGGGAACTGAATACCCTTTATAACGATCCATCTCGTGCGAGATTCCAACATACCATGCGAACGAACGATCCGTTTGCGTTCGAAACTTGACCCAGAGGCCACCGGGCGCTCCCGGTCTCTATTTGACCCAAGTCAACTCTTCAGCTCAACCGAGGCTGAATGAATCTTCAAAGGTAACTGAATACCCTTTCCAACGGTTCATCCCGTGCGCGATTCCGACTTACCATGCGGACGAACGATCCGTTCGACTCCGAGAGGTTACCGAACGCTTCCAGGCCCTGGTTGACCAAAGTCAACTCCCCAAACCGGTTCAAACTCTTTGGAATGTTGAATTACATCTCCTAACCTTTCCAACGGTCCTCCCCATGCACGATTTGGACTTACCATGTGGATGAACGATCCGTTTGCGTTCGAATAATTCCTCGTCCAATGGATCGACAAATGCTTCCGAGCCATATTTGACCAAAAGTCAACTCCCGAACCTGGGAGCGGTCCAAAGGACTTTCGAAGGTATCAAAATTACCTTTCCAATGGTCTATCCCATGCGCAATTCTAACCAACGGTTTGCTCTCGGTGACCAATTTTCCGAAAAGTCCTGAAATAGACTGCCAAATGGCAGGTTCCAGACCCTGCCTATCGGCAGGATCAGGTCTATGCCGATCGGTAGTGACTTGAGCCTATAAAAGGAGGCCTTCAACTCATTTGCAAGAGGATCCCAGATCTGATAAAATTCACTCTCAACGAATCCCAGAAACCTCTCTCGAAGGCAGCGTGATTTCAACCCCCAAATCCTTTTTTTACTTCCACTTTTCATCATCCTTTTCATCAAACTTGGTGAATTAGACACTCTCCATCATCATCCAAGTGCAAGGGCTGCTCTCCAACATTCAAGATCAAGCTCAAGATCTTCAAGAAGGTCCAACTTTCTTTACTTTCTCTTAAATTCTCTTAAACTCTCAATAACTTGTTTTATTACTTAGCACTTTCATTATATCATCTCACATATCCTAATATACTTTTTTATTTAGGATTATTTCACATCTCTTATTTTCATATAAATAAAAACCCAAAAAATAAGAAAAAGAGGGATTGCTCATAAATTCCAAATAGGGATTCTCATACTTTTTCTCACAATTAAAACACTTTTTCTACACACACACACACACACACACACACACACACACTTACAAATAAGAGATCCCCCATTTGGATTTTTGGGATAAACCCCACCCCTCGTTTTGTATGCGAACTACGTGGACTTTGATGCCTTTATAGGCTACGTAGGCATCTCGGGGTAAAACCCGAGACTCTAGTCCTCTCTCTCACCTTTTCTTTTACTTCCTATTTTCTCTAAATCTAATCTTCCTATATTCTATATACTTACCCTTAGTGACGTATTGATCCATATGCGTTATCGTTCCATTATAACGATCAACATAGGGGTAATCGCGTAAATCTTATTTTTCTAATATTATTCTTATATATTCCTACGGATGACTCGCTTTATCTTTTCCATGATACAAGTCGAGGATTCCTACCTCCATTATATATATACACATGCACACATATCACCAGGGGGGGGGGGGGGGGGGAATATAAAGGAAAATAGAAAATAGCTATGAGAGACCGAAAGGGCGGAATGGGTGCCTAACACCTTCCCATTTCGTAACTAAGCCTCCGAACCCTTCTCAAATCATTTTGGTTTCGTATGCACCAGTATGTCTTTGGATGCCATCCTTCGGTATGGCTTCCCTTTTTTCTTTTGTCTATTTTGAGTAAAATAGACTGGTGACTCTAAATCTCTCTACATTTTCACACCTCATCTCAAAAGGACGCCGGCCGAAGCACTCCCGAGAGGGATGCGCGGTACCCGAAGGATCCTCTCCCTCCGCGCTCCCGCCCCAGTGCGGCGATGATCGGGGATGGCCACAGTGATGACACGGTAAATTAAAGTAATCAATCTTGAGGGCTTTCTCCTCAAATGAGAGATTATAAATAGTAACGTGTGGCTCCTTTTGATGTACATAGATAAAATTGTCCTCAATGGGCTTCTCAGTTACTGTTAGGTTTTGTAATTTCTAATTATTTTCCTCCTCCATCATCACCTCTCGAAAGATCTCAGCGTGCCTTATATCTTCAATAAGTTCCCAATCTACAGATGGATTCCCCATATTCTCGATCAAATCGGCTACCTCTTTCACCTCATTCTTTAATCACGTTGGGCGATCTTTGAAGAAAATTTCCCATCCAGGCATTTATTTCTCGGAGTTGGTGTATACTTATAGTTTAGGAAATTTATAAAGGGAAAATCTTCCCCTTATTTAACAAATGTCCATTGGGGCTAGGATCATAAGGTGGATATGCACCCCCTCGCTATTGAATTAAGATCCTTTGGCTTTTAATGCACTAATGCAAGAGGTTTTTTCTTGTGTTTATATCCTATCCCCTTGGTATTAGACTATTGGGGCACCTCAATAGGTTCACTGATCCCTTGCTGATTCGTTATAAGGCCCATTACTAGTAGATATTTCATATTTTTCATCATATGAGTGTTGTTGCAGAAGTCGTAATGAGAGTAAAGTGGGAGAATTTATTCTTTAGTGTTAACCAAGATGATTTGTATGGGCGGGTCTACTTGGAATCTACAGACATAGATGTCCCCACTTTCATGTTATATTTTCAGGACTGAAGTACTAGTTCATTCTCCTTTGAGTAAGTTAGCATCCCTTGATATGGTGATCAAGTTTTCTCCACATAAGAACTTTATCTTTTGATGAAGTGGGGAGGCAACTCCCTGGATGTCATGAATCCATGGCCTTACTAATAGTACGTTGATGGAGGTCGATATATCAATCACATAAAATAATGTAAGACTTTCTAGTGGGTTGATCCCTAGTTATAGCTTAATAGAACCCATTACTTCCCATATAATACTGTCGTAAGCTCTAACATCTTGAGTTATGGGAATGGGGTCCTCATGTTTGATTCCAAGGAACTTATTTATTCTTATCGGGGAAACGTTCAATGAAAATTCATTAATAATGAGAACTATAGGGATCCTCTATTCCTTGATGTTCACCATGATGTAAAGAGCCATATTGTGACATGGTTGTATCTTTGGTAGTTTTTCACATGCAAAGAATATGGCTTTTATAAGGTTTAGACTCCTCACAGTTTCCATGAGTTTTTTAAGACTAGAGGAGATAGGTACAACCTTTTGTGCAAAATTCTTCAGGATGAATTTTTCAATGGGACTATGATGACATGAGCAATGCCTATATTAAAATGTTAGCATGAGTGATTTTAATTGTTCAAAGACTCTATTTTCCTCAACTATGTCTAGTGTATTCTGTTCGATTACTTTCTTTCCTTTATCTCTTCATTTTTCTATAGAAGGAATTGAGTTAAGGGTAGCATATTTATAGATTATTCTAAACTGAGTGATGTGATCTACTTCCACGAATTCCCAATATGGAGTTAGGAATTCAGTCATGATCTCGCTAAAATCTAATCTCAAGATATAATTGGAATCTTTATGGGGTGGACAAATAAGTAAGTCGTCAAAATGAAATATAAGATCCTCCTTTGATGATTGCTCTGCTATTGAGTTGTATTAGGTTGACCAAGCCCAGGAGTCTTATCTATCTTCTACTGAAACTTCTTGTCCCCACCTGGTGGGGTTGACCTCCTCATTTTTGGTCCTCCTATGTACCCAGCTCCATGATACGATTCACCTTACATAACCTCCTAGTGTTCAAAAATATGTTTATATAAGTGAACTGTGTTTGAAAGGAATAAATCAATTTTTTCTCTAAATACGACGTACATGAGCTTATATATGCTAACTTCCAGGGGATACCTGCTTGTTTCCATTAGGGCTCCTAACATTTGGACCATAAGATCCATCTTTGTCTGTGTTGTCACTATATGATCTAAGTGTGATTGACGAAGGTCCTTAATCTAGGTTATTCTTCTTTTACTTTATGGACGATGGGTTCGATTATAAGAGATGGGTCTTCAGTACTACCTTCTGTACCGAGTGCATTGACTAATGTGTCGTGGTCAGGTGGAGGATTATTGTAAACGTCAAGATTAGGTTTAGTAGGTGAAGATATCCTATTTGACCAGGTCTTAGATGTCATGTTTCAAAGTCCAGCATACTTCCATGGCGTGTCTAGTATTTGGTGGTATTCATAATACAAAGAAATTAAAAAATTCTCTAGTAAATGATTAAGCAGAGGTCTGGAATCATTGGGCTTTATGACTCCTTCTTTTTGAGATCTTGGTAGATTGTATTTATGGGTACGTACTGGTATAAAATGGTCTCTGAACCCTTTCAGGATTCCATAATGCCGAAGTAAGTGTGGGTGCTTTGGACATATTTGATAGCGATAGTATTCACCTTATTGGTTCTCTTGGTAAAAAAATGAGGGATATTTTTGTGAGTTTCTATCTCGACGTTAGAAGGACAGTTCATAACATCATCCTCAAGATGGGTTCTTATGTCCCAGAGTTCTTGGAATGGGGTGGTATTGTGTCTTGAGTTAGTCTCACTAAGGTTGGATTACATTTTTCCTTCATGATGGCTACTTATTCTTCCTTTGAGGGTCAATTTTTAATCTGGGCAGCCTTAACTACTCAACGAGCAATGAAAGTCCTCACCGATCTCTTATTTCGCCATCTCCAAGTGTCGACGAGTGATCTCTAAATCATCATTGTACTTGTATTATTTTACGAATTCTCTGCATATGTCTCTCTAGGTTGTGGTTCATCCATCATCCATAAATGGAAACCATTTGAGTGCTCCTCCAGATATGGTGTATCCGAACATTTGAGACATAACCTCCTCAGAATCCCTTAGGGCTTGCATATCTCGGATATAAATCTTGAGGTCAACTATGGGCAGTTTCATTCCTGAGAACTTTTTTATATCAGACATCTTAATATGTCGTGCAATCTAGCATTTGGGTGGAGGGACATGTGTTGAGTATCGGCAAGGTTATCAGCGCTTTAATGCTGTCAAAAGTCCTAATGATGTATTTGTAACACTATTAGGAGGTGTCTCATGTCCAATGAGGCTTTATTTGTGATGACTATAGAAACACTTTTAGTAGTGGTTATCAAAGGGGTATTGGTTACATTGACTATAGCTAGCAGAGGTATAACATTTGCAAGGTGTAGTTTTTCCCCTTGCCCTTCGACGTTCTCCAGTTGGTTATAGAGGGAGACTTGACATTAACTCAAAGTAGATATCTCATTTCTCAAAGCAGTCAGAATGGCTAGGATGTCGATTGCTGACATTCCTTCATTATTTTCCATGTTATTGATAATATAAGATATGGGAGTATGGCAGAGCGACTTTCGTCCCTTTTCCAAGATAGTAACTATGATGTTATGGAAAATGTGGAGTTAGTAATTTGTCTAGGTATCACTCTAAATTTAACAATCATGAATTTAAGCAAGCATTATGTATGTTTGGGAAAGCCTAAGTTGTTGCATCCACGAATTCTATGTTTAATAGTAATTAAAGAGTACAACAAATATAACAAATAAATTAAAGGCACTGTTGATGTAAAAAAACTAGATTTGATCTAATTAATTAATCACAGATAAATATGAATAAAGAAGTAAGACATAGTATTTTTAAAGTGGTTCAGCCTTAACGAAATGGCCTACATCCACTGTCTTGTATTGTTGGGTGCTTTGCCTTAATCTTGATTATCTTTGCTTATGATCCCTCCTGATCAATTACCCTTCCATGAGGGTATTATAATGTATTTATAGCCCTTGGGCTACTCATATGAATAGACAATACGCCGTTATTAAATAGGCATATACATCGGTACATAATAAGAATGTTCATTGAATCTGTCTTGGTCATTTAATCTTCCCAGCAAGTTGCTCGATATACTGAGTAGATCGGTACGCTGAGTAGCTCGGCGCTTTAAGTTGCTCGATACATATATTTATACCATGCTGGCTGACACGTGTCTTAACATAACTGGTCCATGTTAGCTGACTAATTTTTGTATCAATAGATGCCCCCAATGTTTCATAGTTGAGGTTGGATGTGAGAGTGTGAAATATTATACCCAAAAGCTGCTTGAGCATATTTCCCATGTTTTGTTTGGTTACAGACCTTCAGTACTTGGGAAGTTTTCCTCTTAGCATAATAGTTTTGAGCGCAAAGTGGAAAACTTGTAAATATTTTGAATTTTTGGCGAACGCTTGGGTACTTGCTTCTTTTTCTTAATTAGCCGTCGGAAATGCAATCGTCGTCATCCGTGATCATTACTTTTCCCCTTTTCCAAAGCGGCGTATATAAAGGCGGTAAAAGCAGATTATCCTCTACCTTTTGCTATCTAGATTCCCAAACTCTTTGTCCTCTTGCTTTTCTTTTTACGCTCATCTTCTCTGTCATCTGCCTTAGCTAATTTCTTAATTTTTTTGTAAGAACTTCATTCTTCCTTCTTCTTTCTTTGTTTTAGCCATCATGGTTTACCTTATCGAATCGTTGGATAAGTTTAGGGATGATTTTGGGATTCCTTCTTGGGTTATTCTGGAAGAACCTTCTTGCCCTTCTTATTTATTTTCTCTAGCTCAGGGACATTGGTTTCCTTTCATTTTCGTGGCCGAATGTGGTTTTTCTTTCCCGACTAATCCCTTGTGTTTGGAATTTTGCCAGTATTTTGATATTGTTCATGCAAGAGTAGTTCCAAATACATGGAGGGTAGTTAATGGTGTACATAGATTGAATCAAATTCATGGAACTCATTTAGGGATTCTTGAAATTATGTACTATTATAAATGGATTATCAGTGACACCACCTTTTATTTAAAAACTAGGTTTTCTAACATAGCTTTAGTGGTCAATCTCCTTTATGATAATATGGATTATTTTGAACACGGGGTTGTGATGAAAAATTGGCAACATCCCCCACTAAAGGGGAAAGACGTGTACCAAGGTCCCAGTTGTCCACTTTATGGCAATGGGATAGGTTGTTTTGTTTTTCAAATTAACTCTATTTTTATTTGATAAAACGCGTCACTGATATTTATTTTTTATGTTGTAGTTGACAGCAAGAGAAAATCCACAAAAAAGAGTGATATTAATATAAAAGATTTGAAATTTATCTAGGGTTTGTATCAAGCAATAGTTGGGGAATACGTGAGGTTTGCTTCCTATTTGCTGAGATATAAGAATACCACTTTCTCTTTTATTGCTCGGCCTCTTTCTCTTCCTTTGGTGACTGATCTGGAACAGGCTCTAGCATCTTCTTCAATTATTGAAGACTTTTCTTTTGATTTGGACACTTCTATTGCTGACATGATGACGAAGAAGAGGAGAATGCCTGATCTCTTTGTCGAGGTTGCTCCTAGTTTTGATGGGGTTAAGAAGAGCAAAGAACATGTCCCAGCTGAAGGGGCTAAGAAAAAGGATGTTGCTCCATCTGGGGGTGCAGTCACAACTATCAAGGAGGTCAGCAATAATCCCCCAGTTGCTCTAAAAGAGGAAGCACCTTTGATTGAAGGGGTTGCTGTTGTCCGAGAAGAGACAACACCTTTGATTAAAGTTGTTCCTCTGAAAAGATTAAGAAGGGGTCTTACTGAGAAGACTGTGGATGCTGCTGCTCAGTCTTCTGGGGTTGAGGTAACTTCTTTGAGAGTTAGCTCCCCAACACTCATTTATCCTGGCTTGGCCAATAAATTGATCTGGTCTGGAACTATTCTTGACTGCCGAGCTGCTGAAACTTCTACTCCTCGGGAGAAGGTCACTGACTTAGCAGCCCAACACCTTGCATTAGTAAGTGTCATTATAATTGTCATTTTGTTTCTTCGTACAATGTTTATTTTCTAATTTGAGCTTCTGTTTATCTCGCATTTTTTGGTGTATTTTAATAATATCTTGAAGAAGCATGAAGCTGTCAAAGCTATAATCTTCTAGTGGAGTAGAAGAAGAACTTACTGGGTTGTCAATGTCTTTGGAGGAATCCCAACAGAAGTATGAGGATGACAAAGCTGCTTGGGAGACTAAAATCAAGTCTGCTAAGATAGCTCAATAAAAAGCTGTGGAGGCTACTAAAGAGGCTGATCTAGCTCGATAGAGATCTGTGAATGTTGTACACGAGGCTGATGTAGCTTGGCAATATTCTGTAAATGCTTCCAAGGAGGTAGAGGAGAAATTGAAGATGTCCATTTTTAGTAAGGAGGAAGCTGAGGGCAAGCTTTAAAAGGCCGAATGGCGTAAGAAAGATCTTGAACAGAAAGTAAACTCTGTTGAAGAGCTACTTAGGAAAAATACTTCCTCGGAGAGGGCGAAGAGAAAAGTTGCTATGAAGAAGTACTTTAGCTCTAGCTGGAACAAAGGGTGGAACAAAACCATAACTGTTGCTTCTACCCAAATTGAGTATGCAAGTTTGATATTTTTTAGAGATGGATGGGTTGCAGCGTTGAAGGAGTTGAGCGTCACCGAGGACTCTGAACTATTTCAGAGACATATTCATGGTCCTCCTCCCTCCATTTTAGAAGAAGAAGAAGAAGATGAAGCTAAATCTGATGAATCTTCTTTATTGATAGTAGAACAAACTCCTACTGCCATTGTCCCTCAGTCCTCCGAGCAAGTTCAGTAGGCAACAATCTTTACCGAGTAATGCTAACTACCCACCGAATAATTAATTCCTTCTTCAAAATCAACTGAGGATATTGTTTGGAGTAAGGAGAAGGTGTAAAGTTGTTCGATAATTTATTGCTTTTCTCTTTTGTTTTGTATCTTTGATTCTACCCTCTTCTCTTGTGATCAATAAAATGGACTTTATTATTTATTACGAGTTTCTCCTTGATAGCCATGCTGTTTGTTCATCTATTTTTACTTTGCCTTGCTAGTTTATTGCCAGGATGGAATTGTTGTCAGCTTATGAAACAGAGTTGATGAAGAAGTGTACTGATTACTTCAAAGCTGGTCGTTCAGACTTCTCTGAAGCATAAATATTTGATATTCTTGGATCTGATGCCTCTGAGCAAGAAATTAATGCTTACCAATATTTAAATATTTACTTGATTGGGATGTAGCGAATAACATGGCTTACTATGAGATGATTGAATATCTTCAAGGAATGATTGAAGAACTTAAACTTCAACACAAAGAAACCATTGCTCTTCTGCATGAAGGTTATGAGAAGAAGTACCAATCGGTGAGCACTAATCGGGGCTATGAAAAATTTATCTATGCCCATAATAAGAGAGAGTGTGTGATAAATCTTGAGGTTTAAGATCACAGAAATATTGTCAAGTTGCTAGAGGAAGAAAATAATGCTTTGGGAGAAGAATTAAGACAGATGAAATCTGCTTCTTCTTATGTAGCTCTGGTCTCAGTCAATGATGAAGGTTTTTCCTTTTTGGAGACTGAAAATGCTTCATTAAGAGAAGAATTAGAAGCTTTGAAGAGAATCAGACCTACATCCTCTAACCGGGGTAGAGAAAGAGTTGGTTGGAGAAGCATCGAAGAGACTAGGACTCAACAGGCTTTGGAAAACCAGGTTGCTCAGTTGAAGGAAAAAAATCAAGCTTTAGCTGAGATGTCCCAAAAAATTCAAACTCTTACCGAGAAGCTTTCCAATCAGAGTTTTACGTTGGAGAATAAAGAAATTCTGGTGAAGAGGCTTCATCAGCAGGTTGAACGATTGACTTATCAATTCCATAAGCAACCCAGAGAGTTTTGGATGGGGGGATACGATGAAGCTTTGTATCATCTTGATGCCAGGTTGAAGCAATCAAACATTGATGGATACAAACAGGTGTGGTTGAATGCGCTAACTGTGATGAAGGTTGAGGAAGGAACCGAATTGTGGGATTGGTACGACCCTGGATTACTTGATCTGCCAGTACCTACTTTCAGACTATATGTTAGCTGGATTCCAGTTAGATCCATTCCTCAGTGTTTGATTTCCAAATACCTTGGTGATTACAATCTAAATGAAGATTTTGAAATATCCCGACCTCCACATCTTCTTGACCGACCAAGTACGAGTAATACCAGGAGGCTGCAAGATTTGAACTTTATCAATTCTTCCTTTGCCTTAGATGATCCTCCACCTAGAATGGATCCTGTACCTAAATCTGAAGGAAAGAAACCAATAGAATAAGCTATTTATATTTCGTTAGTGATTATGTAACGAAGAAGAATCATCTTTTTATAGTTTTATTTCCTTGAAAATAAATTAATTGTATGATGTGTATCTTGTCAATCATTATGAGATCAACTATAATAATGCTGTACTTATCAGTCACTAAGTATATATATATATATATATATATATATATATATATATATATATATATATATATATATATATATATATATGGACAATTTGTCCTCTGTTGATTTGGTTGCCTAGACAATGGAACTTTTCCCCATATATTTGCCTAGTTGTAGTGACTTATCACCCATAAGTGCCTAAGTAATGGAATCATTTTTATCCCATGTTCTTGTTTAGTTGAAGCAATCATTTAAGTAAATAATTACCCTAGTGCCTAGGCAATGGATATTTTACCCATCTTTTTGCCTAGTTTTGATGCCACTTGGGTCACCTATAATCAAACAGGCCTTGCCTTGCTCGATTGTTGTACCAACATTATTGGTTATGTTGATGTCAACCAACTTGTAGTTGGTGATTACTGATGCCAAACAACTTTGGTAGTGTTTATGCTGAGTTAAGTGTAGTGCGTAGCACTAGTACTCCGAAAACAAAATAATGCAAACGAATATTGGGAAATCCTCATTTTCATTCATACTGAAATAATGGGGTACATGTATAGTTACATTACTGGTAATACTTTCTCAAGTGCTTTGCATTCCAAGTATTTTTAAATTCTTCCCCTTCTAGAGTTTCTATTCTGTAGGTGACAAGTCAAACAATAGTTGTGACGCGATAGGGCCCATGCCAGTTGGCTTCCAACTTATTATTTTTTTTTACTCACTTTCTTGAGCACATAATCTCCTTCCTTGAGATCACACTTCTTGACCCTTTTATTGTAGAGCATGGCAGTCCTTTGCTGATAACACGCATTTCGAATTATTGCATCTTCTCTGACTTCTTCGAGCATATCCAAGTCTAAGCGTCTCATCAAATCACTTACTGGAGAATTAAAATTGAGCACCCTATGAGTAGGTAATCCTAATTCAGCAGGTATGACTGCTTCACTTCCAAAAGCCAACATGTAAGGGGACTCCCCAGTTGCTATTCAGGGAGTTATTTGATAATCCTATAACACTGAGTGCAGCTCATTGATCCAATTTCCTTTAGCATCTTCCAATCTCTTCTCCAACCCAATCAGTAGAGTTCTATTCGTCACCTCTGTTTGCCCGTTACTTTGGGTGTGACCTGGAGCGGAATGGATCTTTTGAATGTTGGACTATAGATAATATGCGGTGAACTCATCATTGTCAAATTGGGTACTGTGATCAGTGATAAAAGCATGTGGCAGATCCTATCTACAAATAATATTCTTCCAGATGAATTGATAGACCCTTTTATAAGACATATCAGTGAGAGGTTCAGCTTCCCCCCATTTGGTGAAGTAATCAAAAACTACCACCAAATATTTGAATCATCCTCTTGTAATTGGTAGAGGCCCGACTAGATCTATTCCCCACATAGTAAATGGCCAAGGTGAAGTGATTGGTGTTAATAGTGCCTGATGAGTTGTTCGTATCGTAGAAAATCGCTAACACTTATCGCATTTCTTGGCATAAGTTGTACAATCAGCACGCATGGTTGGCTAATAGTACCCCTGCGTATTAATCCTCTATAAAAGAGTTCTACCTGCTACGTGATCTCCACAAGATCCTTCATAAATTTTCTCAATTAGATCTTTAACTTCTGCTGGATGAACACATCTTTGCAGACTGGCTATAACACCTCTTTTGTACAAAACTCCATTGTTTAAGACATATCTCGCAACCTTAAACTTCAACCTCTTGGATGCAAGTTGGTCGGTTGGTAAAGTGCCTTCTTCGATATAAGTCCTGATAGGATCCATCAAGGAAGGCTCTATATTCAAAGCAATAAAATTCACCATTAAATCTTCATCGATACTTCTGCTTGCCAGTATCTCAATGGAAATTATTCTTAATAGCTCGGTGCGTGTAGATGAGGCTAACCAAGCAAGTGAATCTGCTCTTACATTCTCTAATCTTGGTTTTTTAATCACTTGGAGAGCTGCCAAATTGGATACAATCTCCATAACTTTAGTTAACTACCTCGACATGAACTCCCTTTTTGCTGCGTAAAGACTGAGCATCTGATTTACCACTAATTACGAATCGTTGAATACCATAATTTTCTCTACATTCAATGATTTAGCTAAGTTGAGGCCAAGAATTACGGCTTCGTACTCTGCTTCATTATTGGAAGCCTTGAATTGGAAATGCAGAGCATATTCTATGTCTATTCCATCTGGACTATTGAGAATGATTCCAGCTCCGCAACTTGTTGCACATGAAGAACCATCGACGTATAAATTTCATATAGGGATATTATTATCAAACTCTTAGTCTGACAAAATCCCTTACTGGAATATCTTGTCCGTCTTTTCTTTATTCCCCAACTCTGCCCTCTTACCAGAAGATTCTAGTTGATTGATTGTCATCCATTCTGGCAATTCTACTACTGGGCACTGATCGGGGACAATTTATGTTGATCCTTCTGCATCCTTCAATTACTCTGCATAGGCCCCCTATTGATCGGAGAAATCTGGGTAGGTAAATTCAGCAATGAAATTCGCCACTGCCTTCCCTTTGAGAAAACATCTTGGCTCGTAGATAATGTCATATTCCCCTAATTCTACTGCCTAATACATTAATCTTCTAGACTTTTACGGCTTATGTAGAGCCTGTCTGAGTGGCATGTCAGTGTATACCACTATTATATGGGCTTAAAAATATGGTCTCATCCTTCTGTTCGCCTCAATCAGTGCCAATGCTAACTTCTCCAGTTTTGGGTACCTAATCTCTGCTCCCCTGAATGCCTTGCTCGTATAGTAAACTGGTTTTTGCACTGTGCTTTCTATTCGTATCAAAGCCGAACTAACTACACTTTCTGAAATGGCTAAGTACAAATATAATTTTTGTCCCTCCACTGGCCTGGACAATAGAGGAGATGTTCCTAAGTATCTATTCAACTCTAAAAACACCTTCTCGCATTCGTCGTTCCACTCAAAGGTCTTTTTGAGCACATTAAAGAATGGAAGATATCTATTAGTTGCTCGGGAGACGAATCTATTGAGAGCTGTAACACGCCCCGTAAGGCTTTGCACTTCCTTCTTAGTGGTTGGGGATTGTAATTCTTGCAAGGCTTTTATCTTATCAGGGTTTGCTTCAATCCCTCTTTGATTCATAATGTACCCGAGGAACATGCCTTCTTATACGCCAAAAATGCACTTGGTCGGGTTCAACTTCATCTGGTACTTTACTAATTGGTCAAATGTTTGGCTCAAATCAGCTATATGGTCAGCTGCTTTCTTGCTTTTGGTCAACATGTTGTCGACGTACACCTCTATATTTTTGCCAATCTGCTCGGTGAATACCTTTTTTTATCAGCCACTGATATGTAGCCCCTGCATTCTTAAGACCAAAAGGCATAACATTGTAACAATATGTTCCTCATGGAGTAATGAAAGAGGTACTTTCTCTATCTTCTGGCTTCATTTTAATTTGATTGTATCTGGAGTAGGCATCCATGAAGCTTAGCAATTCATGTCCCGAAGTTGCATTTACTAGTCAATCTATCCTGGGCAGAGGGAAATGATCGTTTCGTCAAGCTTTATTGAGGTCTGTAAATTCGACACACATTCTCCATTTTTATTCTTCTTCTTCACCATCACAACATTAGCTATCCAATCAGGATATTTGACATCTTCGAAGAAAGAAGCCTTTTGCAACTTTTCTACTTCCTCTTGAATAACCTGATTCTTCTCTAGACTAAAGACTCTTCTTCATTGCTTCACCGGTTTGATCTTTTTGTTGACATTGAGCTCATGACATAAGAAAGTTGGGTCTATCCCCGACATATCTTCGTGACTCCATGCGAATACTTATTTTCTGTGCTTCAAAAATGCCACTAGCTCTTGCTTCAATACCGCGTCAAGTGAAGCATCAATCTGAGTTGTTCTTTCAGGTTCCTCATCGTAAAAAATAATGATTTCCGTTGCCTCCATGACTTGGCCTTTAACGAGCTCTGTTTCATCTGCTGGGTCTAAGGTTTTAATCTCAGACTCATCAGATTTATCCACTTGATAAGTAGTAGTTTTTTACTGGCGTCCTCCAATTCTTCTTGCTCGACAGATGATTAGTAGCATTCCCGAGCTAATTTTCTATCGCCCTTCATAATTCTAACCCCAAAGTTGGTGGGGAACTTTAAACACTGATGTACAGTGGTTGGAACTGCCTCAAACTTTTTTAAGCCTACTATCCCCATGATTATATTATAGGCTGATGGAATATTTTTATCCATTACGAAGAAGTATACCTTTTTTACTCTGTAAGCAGGCCAAGTACCAATCAACATGTCTAACTTGATCGTCCCAAGTGATTTTTTTTTCTCCAGAGAACCCAATAAGGGGCTTGTGATATGGCTCTAACTGACCAAGTTTTAAGTTCAAACTATCGAAGCAAGGATAAAACATGATGTCTGTTGAACTACCATTATCCATCAATACTCTTGAGATGATTACATCCTTCATTCTCATTTTAATCACTAGAGGATCATCGTGAGGATACAAAACGCCTTCCAGATCTTTTTTGGAGAAATTAATGAGAAGTTTATCTTTGTTAACCTTCCTCGAGCGATCCTCTTCTGCTAGATTTATCCATTGTATAAAGGAATAAGCTTCTGCCTCATTGAGGTAAGTTTTCCTCTCAGCGGTATGATCACCCTCTCCTTCATCTCCACCTATAATCATGTTACAATCGAATGAACCAAAACGAATTGGAAATACCTCACGGTCGCATTGTCTTAGCCTTTTTGGGAGATCGGGGTCATCTTCAGGGTCATCTTTATGGTCCCTTTTCTTATCGTCTCTTAGTCGGCAAGGTGATTTGGACCTCTATCGAGCTCTGTTGTTGGTCCTCCCACCATTATGGTGATCAACGTACTTGTTCAGCTTCCCTCATCTAATGAGTGCCTCTATCTCATTTTGGAGAGCTACGCACTGCTTGGTCAAGTGATCGTGATCCTTGTGGAACTCGAAATACTTAGATTTATCCCTTCTTTTGGGAGTTATCCTCAGTTTTTCTGGCCAATTCAGTTCCTTGTTGTTCTTGATCTCTTTGAGAACGTGGTTTATATCCACCTTTAAGGGAGTATAATTTGCATACTTCCTTAGGTGTTCTAACATTTCTTTGCCTTTCGACTACTTGCTCCCACCATTATGCTTGTGATCTTTCCTCTCTAATTTACCTTCAGCATTAGTTTCTGCCTTTGCCTTAGCATTCTTCTTCCCAGCCATAGCATCTTCGGCATTCATAATTTTGGCTTCTTTGGACATAAATTCAGCCATGGATTTGGGGTGATCCTTGGCCAAAGTGTAGTACAGCTTGTCTGGTAAAAGACCACTCATGAGAGCCGTGATGGCTATTTTCTCCTCATAATTAATGACTTCCAATTTCTCATTGTTAAAACGAGTGATATAGTCCCTGGTGTTTTCTCCTCCCTTCTGTCTAACGCTCAATATATGTGCTACCCTTTTGACTGGCTTTACACCAAAACAAAAATTTCTAATAAAGAGCTCAGCCAGTTGATGGAAGGTCGCAATCTTTCCCCGAGGAAGGCTGTTGTACCATATCTGAGCGGATCCATTGATGGTTCCTGAGAATGCTTTGCACCTCATTTTGTCTGGGACTGCATAGATATCGACGACGACTAGGTTCTTCTCTATATGGAGGAGAGGATTGGTTTTTCCATTATACTTGGGCATAACCACAAGAGCCTTGAGCTTTGATGGCGTGGGGAAATCCACAATTACTCGTACAAATATAGATCTTCTGATAAAGGTTCTTGGGAGAGGGTTTTTGGCCTTAACCATTTCCCCTAATATGTCTTCCAATCTCTGAATAGACCCTTTTCAAGCATCATTGCCAGCCTCTAATTTGTTTATATTCACACGAGCGACAGATCGTGCATAATTCTCCTCTTGGGATCTTTCTGTATGAGATACAGACCTGAGATTGGGATGTGACTGGGCTGAGCCTTCCCTCAAATTACTTGGTCATTGAGAATTTCTCGACGCAATTCGAGGAGGATTTCTATTCCTCCTAGGGCCCAAATGATCGAAAGGAGAAACTCTGCTCAACCTTTCCAGAGCGCTTATTCATTCTGGAGTTAGACTAACATCTTCTTGAGAATCCAAAATTCTTATTGGAGAAGTTAGGCCAGGGTGGTATGATGGATCACTTGAATTCTTGGCATGACGAAATTTAGTATGTCTAGATCGTGACGACGGTGGATGCTTGCTCCTACGAATGCTTCGTTGTCATGACTGGGTAGATCCTCCATTTTGGACAGTTTAAATGAACTGTCGCATGGTTTCCTGCATAACTGTTTGCCCTCTGGATAAATTTGCTAGGATCCCAGTGATATCATGTGTATTTGGAGGAGCAGAAGGATTTGGAGGATTCCCATCATTGTTCATGTTACTAGATTCCAGAATATCAACCATAGATGATAAATTTTTAGTGAAAAATGCTACGTATAGTCGTTTCCCTCAAACGACGCCAATCTGTTGATGTAAAACACTAGCTTTGATCTAATTAATTAATCACAGATAAATATGAATAAAAAAGTAATACATAGGATTTTAAAGTGGTTCAGCCTTAACGAAATGGCCTACATCCACTATTTTGTATTGCTGGGTACTTTGCCTTAATCTTGATTATCTTTGCTTATGATCCCTCCTGATCAATTACCCTTCGATCAGTGTATTACAATGTATTTATAGCCCTTGGGATATTCATATGAATAGACAATATGCCGTTATTAAATTGGCATATACATCGGTACATAATAAGAATGTTCATTGAATCTATCTTGGTAATTTAATCTTCCCAGCTAGTTGCTCGGTATACCAAGTAGCTCGGTACGCTGAGTAGCTCGGTGCTTTAAGTTGCTCGGTACATATATTTATGCTATGCTGAATGAAACGTGTCTTAACATAACCGGTCCACGTTAGCTGACTAATTTTTGTATCAACAGGCAGCAAAAATTGAAAAAAATTTATTAGGGAGAGGCCTAACATTTTATTACACAGTTGAGTCTGAAACAAACGCAATTACATAATTATTTTTACATGCCATATATAAGGTAAAATAGGTAGAAAACATTCAGGAATCATAAGAGCTGATAAGTTGTGGTGTAGATATTCCAATGGGGTCTACCATCCTCATCTTCTACCACCTATAAGTACGTAACCGAATAGATTTTTTAAGGTAATATAGAATAAAAGTCCAGACTTGTGGGAGGTATCTCATCTTCTTCATGTTCCTCATCAATCTGGAAGGAAAAAAATTAAGTAGACATGCCAAGTAAATAATTTTTATTTCTATAAAAGGTATAGGAGAAAATGTATTGTTAGAGAGTAATTGAATTTAATATTGATATAAGCAAACTAAAATTTCGTAGAACTGTGTGGGGTATACTGGCATTTAATGATATGTAAATGAATAATATGGTGGATTATAACTGGATAAGTTGTGTATCAAGTTATCAAGATAAGGGTTCAGGCTATAACCAGATAACCCATACATTATCGATTATAGGGGCTTCAATTGTGTAGACATACCATTACCAAATCGTCCAAAGCATAATATATACGTGGACAAACAATCCCAAAATTCTTGAGAATAATAATCAGAATAAAGCCTTAGCACATTTAGCAAGAGTGTCACTCATACATATGTAGAAAATAAAAACTAGATACTCAACATCTGAGTCCTACAAGCCAATTAGAATAGTCGTGGTATATCTGGGTCTATTCCCTGAATCATAAGGTATGCTACTAGGGGTTTCACTGGTAATGGTCATAAATTTCAGGGTAATATGCAATTATTGTAGTAGGTTGCATAGCTATACCACAATTAACGGTAAACAAAAGAGTTCAATGGCTTTTACTAAAGTCGTAAGATGTAATATTTTATCGGCTTTAGGGATAATCGAAATATCGAGAGAATCAATATATGAAATAAACATAAACTACATAAATGAGTTCGTCTTTTAAATATGAGTTCAACATTATCATAATGTGATATAACAATCAATAATTGTGAATGACATAAGCTCAGTTTGTTTAATACTGAACCTAAAATCACTTACTTTGAATTTTTGAATTTAGGGTTTGTGCGTCTAATTCACGGGGGTTTATTGGATAGTCTGAAGTCATAGAGAGTGTAAGTAGGTTGTATAGGCCTAAAAGAATGTTATATGATGTAGTAGGATACTAACTTGTAAGAACTTTCAGTGTAAAAATAACTTAAAGGATATAATGTATATTTTTTAAAAGTTTTTAGAATAATTTTTTTCTTTATTTCTAGTTGGATTTGGATTTAGTGACAAGGCAAAATATCTTTATTTGAACTAAGGAATTTGTAAAAAAAGTTTTAGGGTGTTTTGAAATACTTGGAAAACTGGTCCGGGGTTATGTGTAAACTTAAAACTTAATTTTAAATTTTAAAATTGGTTTTCTTAAGAAAATGCTTTCCCGGGATCGAAACAGGGTGATGTAATATACCATTTCGTTCAGAATAAAAAAATATTTTTTGGGGGGAAAAAAATCAGATTTTTCTGATCGTATATGCGCCCTCACCCTCCTAGTCAAATATTTCACGCGCCCGGTTTGTTTCTCACTCGCGCGCATGTAACCCACTCATCTTCAACCTTCGATCGTTTGACTTTACAATTTTGAAACTTTGACCTTAAATTTGAGACGTTTACGAAATCCATTTGAGTTAGTTCCATAAATTAAATTTCATAATTTTGAAGAGAAATTCAACCATGTTGGTTTCCAAAAATTTGGGGGGCTAAATTGAGCTATTGAGTTTATGTAAAAATGGCAAAAAATTGACTAAACATAAGTGAGTGAAAGTTATGATTCCTATTTCGAAATTATATTATTTTTTTTCTATGTTGAAAATGAAGCAAAACAAGCCTGGTTGTAGGGATTTTGGTCGAGTAAAACTCTTGAATTTATTTTTTAAAAATTCGATGCCCGAAAATTCAAGCTTGGATTTGAGGTATTAAAACATGTTCCTGGTTCAATTAAATCTTGCCTCTAGGTTCCTGAGAAACTAAACTCAACTTACCTCACTTTGAAACTGGTTCAAAGTCAAGGAAGTAGAATCCACCATTAAAGATCAATCTTTAATGGAGTTTTGTGGTTTTTGAGTTATTTCAGTGCATAAACACGTTAACGATCACTTGTAAACACATAAATCCATTCTATATACATGCAGAAACATAACCAAATGGAAGAAACAAACATTCCAGCATAAAATAATAAAAATACAAGAACTCTCAAATTCTTACATTGGAAAATCTCTTAGCTAGATAAGTGTTTCCTAAGGTGAGGGAGGGTATTTATAGGGTTTGTATGGATGAGTTGATTGGTGATTTGGAAGGTGGAAATGGAGCAGAAAAGGCACAAGTTTTACCAAGGCTTATGTGTATGGTAAATGGCTACCATGGGTATCCTACATGGTACAACCTTTGCTAGTAGTCCAGCTAGTGCCATGTCATCAGTGGAGAGAGTAACTAAGTCTAGGTTTTAGTTTGGGTCCTTAGATAGTTTTTGCATAGATTTTTGGTCTTTTAAGTCATTTTATGAAAGTTTCAGGACTTGTGTGCAATTATTTAAATCTAATGGATTGCTCCCTGATATTCTTACAAAATATAAGTCATTTAAATAAACTTTGAGTGAAAGTTTGGATTTAATTAATATAGGAAAGTATTAGTTAATCTAATTTTCTTTGAGAGGCCTTTTGGTAATTTGGTAAAAGTCTAGGGTTTATTTGGAATTTTTCATCTACTCAAAGGACCAAAGGCATGTTTAGAGTGGGTTGCTACATTCTTTCCACCTAAAAAAAATTCGTCCTCAAAATTACCTAGAGAAAGTGCGGGGTATTGTTGTTGCATAGTGTCTTCTGTTACTTTTTCTTGTCGATTGAGAATCTGAACATGAATCTTTTCAATTTCGTGGTTGGATTCCACTCTTATATCTTTCCAAGTAATGATGTAACTTGGGTCAGAGATGTTTTTTCGCAACCGCGAAACATGAAACATGTCATGGAGATTAGATAGTTCGGGAGGTAATTCCAGTCAATATACTACTGGTCCGATAAGTTCGATGATTCTAAAAGGACTAATGTAGTGAGGTGCTAATTTTTCTCATTTTCCAAATCGAATTATCCCCTTTCTTGGTGATACTCATAAGAACACTTGATTATTTACTTGGAATTCTAAGGGATTTTGGCGAGGGTCAGCGTAACTCTTTTGTTGAGTTTGGGTTGAATGTAATCTTTCTCGAATAAGGATTATCTTTTCTATGGTTTTGATGATGATCTCAGGTCCAAGTGTGTGATTTTATCCTGATTCATTCTAGCATAAGGGTGAACAATAGGGTCGTCCATAGAGGGCTTGATAGGGAGTGGTATGAATGCTGGTCTGATAACTGTAATTATAGGAGAATTCGATCAATGCAAGATGATTATTCCATAAACTAAAAAAGTCTAATGTCCAGGATCATAACATATCTTCCAAAGTTTGAATTACGCGTTTGTAATGTCCGTCAATTTGAGGATGAAAAGCGGTGCTTAGGTGGAATTTAGTTAAATCTCGTTAAAATGGAAATAGGTACTCCTTGAAGTCTAACAATTTTCTTGATGTAGAGTTCACTTAGTCATTGGAAAGAATCAATGGATCTGGTTGGTAAAAAATGGGCGAATTTCATAAAACGATCAACGATAACCCATATTATATTATATCCTTAAGAAGTTCGGGCAATCGGTTGACAAAGTCCATGGTTATATGATCTTATTTTCATTTTAGTATAGGGAGTGGTTGGAGTAAACTGCTAGGGTGTTGTTATTTAATCTTCACTTGTTGGCAAGTTAGACACTTTGCTACGAAGTGCACAATATCTTTCTTCATACTGGGCCACCAATAATGTTTCTTGAGGGTTTGATACACCTTGTTGCTCCTAGGATGAATCAATAATTTAGAATGGTGAGCTTCCTACAGGAATTCTTCTCATAGTGAGGCTATGAGAGGAACTCATACTCAATTTTTAACTTTTAATCCACGCTCAGGGTCCAAAGTCCAATCTTTTTCGGTGAGGTTGTTTCCAAATATTTTCTTCTGGGAACACTAAAATTCATCTTTGTCTTGAAGATCAATGATTCTTTTGTGTATAATGGGGTGACCGACAATGTTTCGTAGAATAACTTGGGTCTTGGAGGAGTCTCACTGTAGATTGTAATCTCCAACGATATCTAAGAACATAAACATACTTTGGAGGCTTCCTTGGGTTTTGCAGCTTAAGGCATCAATGCTTACATTACGTTTTTTGAGATGGTAAAGTAAGTTAAATTTATAATCCTATAATAATTTTATCCACTATCTTTGCCGAAGGTTGAGATCATTTTACGTGAAGATGTACTAAAGACTCTTATGATCAGAAAATACCTGAAATTCTTCTCCATAGAGATAACATCTCCAAGTTTTCAAGGAAAATACTACTGATGCTAATTTCAAGTCATGTACTAGACAGTTACGATCATGAATTTTCAATTGTTGTGATTTATACTCGATTACTTCCCCTTGTTGCATCGATATACAACTGAGTCCTTGTAATGAAGTGTCTGTGTAAACATTGTAGCTACTGTTATCATAATGAATGGTCAGGACGGGGGTAATGGTTAATTTTTCATTCAGGGTATAAAAGGCTTGTTTGCATTCGGAGGTCCATATAAATGGAACATCCTTTCGGGTCAACTTCATTAATGGTAGGTAAATTCGAGAAAATCCTTCCACAAAGCGTCGATAACATTCGTCAAGTACTAGAAAGCTATGTAGTTATGTAATGGTAGTAGGTTGAGGCCATTCAAGTACTCTGTGGTTTTAGATGGGTCTACTTGTATACCTACTTTAGTGACTACATGTCCTAGGAACTTCACCTCTTTCATGAGGAAATTGTATTTACTCTATTTTGCGCAAAGCCAATGTTTCAAAGGGTTTCCAACACTATACATATGTGCTTCTCGTGTTATGTCTTAGTCTTGGAATAAATTAATATGTCATTTATAAAGACAATCATAAATTGATCTAGGAAAGGGAGAAATATTCTATGCATTAGGTTTATGGAAGTGGTGGGGGCATTAGTTAATCTAAAAAAGATGACTAAAAATTCAAACTGGTCATATTGTGTTTAGAAAGAAGTTTTGGGTGTGTCTTCTTCCTTAACATGAAATTGGTGGTATTCAGATCTTAAATCAATCTTTGAAAATATCTTTGACCTTCGCAACTGCTCAAAGAAATCATCTATCCTGGGTAATGGATATTTTCTCTTAATGTTCACTCGGTTCAATTTTCGATAATCAATATATAATCGAAAAGATCCATATTTACTTTGTACGAATAAAACTAGAGTTCCCCAAGGTACTGGGGTGTATAAATCCCTTAATGAGTAGGTCATCTAGTTGTGTTCGAAGTTTTTGCAATTGTATACTAGCCATATGATAATGGGGTATTGAGATAGAAGAGGTATCTGGCAAGAGATTGATAAAAAAATTCAATTTCTCGAGGTGGGGGTATTCTGGATAAATCTTTGGGAAACACATCTTTATAACTGGTTAAGATGTTAGAAAGGGAGGAGTTTTTTTTTCACTTATCCAAAAACGTAGAGGTTGCTGGGGATTTTGTCCTTAGAAATGAAATGAAGTTTGATGGGGTGGTTTGAATGTAATATCTTTGCATGACAGTCAATGTGAGAAAAATTTGGGGATAATACGTCCATTCCTATTATTAAGTCAAATTTCATTAAATCAAACACTATTAAATCTAGGTTTAAAGTATTGGTCCCAATATGTAAAGTGTGACGTTTACAAATCCTATTGGTAAGGGTCATTTTTTCGGTTGGCATTCTTATAATAAAAGAGTGAGATAATGGACTAGAGGATAATTGCAAATGGGTCAGACATAAACGACTAATGAAAGAATGGGTAGATCCAAAATCGAATAATATATGTGCATAAATATTATAAAAAGGAAGATTACCTTCGACCACATCGTGGTAATTTAGATTTTTCACTGGGAGAAAGGAGGAATTTCGACCTTGGTTCTTATTAAGTGGTTCTTGCTTTCTTTCACGAGATTTTTTTTACGGTAAATGGTTAGAGTTATTGGTTAGATTCTTGATAGGAGATTTGATAAAGTTTGGGGAGGTATAAGGCGGAGGCATGTGTAGAATAGAGAATTGGAACTAAGATGTCCTACTTCGTTAGATTCATGACAACACATCAAAGGTCTATTATGATTGTTCTAAATCTGACGAATACTTAGCCATCCTTGGGCTTATTATGAGGATGATCTTGTTCATTTGGCTGGTTCTTAATAACATAGGGATTTCGAGAAGCGGTAGAGGTTCAGGTTATGATGGTTGAGGCGAGGTGTTTTTCTACAAGGGAGGATATTTCAATCATCCTGTTAAAGTCTCAAACTTAAAATGATGGAGCATTTGATATTCTGTCTTAAACCTCGTTCAAAATTCCTTCACTTTTTAGTTTTAGTATCCAGGTACTCCTGAGCATATCAGAATAATTCAGTGAACTTAGCCTTATACTGGACTATAGTAATTTATTGTTGATGTAGGCTTAAGAAATCCATGGTCATTTGATCTCTTACGAATTCAAAAAAGTACTTGTTGAAGAATATTTCTTCAAACTTCTCCCAGGTTAGTTCATTTAAGTTTCAAGAATGTAGAATAGACTAGCACCAAAAATCTGCTTCTCCTCTGAATAGGTATGAAGACAATATTACCCTAAGTTCAGGGTAAATTCCTACCTCGTTAAGTACCTTAAGTGTTTTAAGGATCCATCTTTCTGCTTCAATTGCGTCGGGCTTCCCGAAGAATGTTGGTGGTTTTTGTCTTAAAAATTCCTTAAGGGTGTTCATTCTTCAAGTTTCTTCTGATAGTTCATTATTAACGACGGGTGGAAGCATATTTTGTTATCATTGGGTTAGTATAGTCAATTATTGTAAACAATGTAAAATCCCTTCATTTGTGGTAGTTGGATTAGGTATTTGTGGAATAAATTATTCCTCCTGAGTTCCACTGGTAGTTGCTCGAGTATTCTATATCCTATATAAACAATGTATCAAAATATAAACTGTAAGTAGAGATATAGATACATACTTGTTATATTATATCATATTGAGTTACATAGTATTACACAGGAAAAAAAACCATAAGGAAGATTACCTATTCGTTAGACCTATTTTGCGACAAAAGAACGCTTATTAATACAAAAGAACTATTACTTTAGATTACTAGCATCACTCGAGGATATGGGTTTTGTCTACTTGCACCGCACACCTATAGATTTTATTTATTTACATCCATATTCCAACGATAATTTTTAAGCCATTTAGGGAACCGTTCTATCAAACTCAGGATTTGGGTCATCTTCTGAGGGAACTGAATAATCTATGGATGAATTGGTATTTGTGGGGGTAAAGATAGTAGTGGAGAGAGATAGAGAACCATAGTCGATTGGCGAGTCAGGGGGAGTAAATGTAACTTAATTAGGTGGTAAGACATCCCATGCAAGCTGGATTGCTTATTGAAGAGTGTTAGTATCTTTGGAGAATCTCTCGACCTATCGGATTGCTTGAGCCTCTCCTATAAGGCGACCAATAACGAAATTGTGTTTGATCATAGGAGTAGCGATTGCCCAGTCACGATAAATGTTATTTATGTTTTGATAAATATTTGTGTGATCGACTTCTTTAATTGCTATTTCAAACCTCTCGTGAGTCAAATCACGAATATCAAGCTAGATGTCATCCCAAGTTTTTATTAATGCAAAATAGTATGAGTAACCAAATGTGATAAAGAAATATTTATAGGAATAATTGTATCAGTCATAAGCGAAAGATTCTTATATTTGGTCTCGTATAGGCATAAAACCAGGTGATGCTCTGATACCATACTGTCGCATCAGCGAATTCTGTGTTTAATAGTAAGTAAATAGTACAATAAATATAAAAATAAATTAAAGGAAATGGGAATTAAAATGTTTTTTAGTGAGATGCCTAGCATCTTAATACATAACTGAGTCTGAAATAAACAGAAATACATAATTGTACGTACATGCCATATATAAGGTAAAACTGGTAGAAAATATTCGGGAATCATAAGAGCTGATAATGATTTTTCGAGGTAATATAGAATAAAAGTCCAGATGTTCGGGAGGTATCTCATATTCTTGAGGTTCGTCATCCGTCTGGAAGGAAAACAATTAAGCAGACATGTCGAGTAGATCATTTTTATTTTTATACAAGGTATGAGAGAAATTGTATTGTTAAAGAGTAATTGGATTTAATATTGATATCATAAAATTTCGGGGCAAACTAAAATATCATAGAACTGTCAATGGTATACTGCGTTTAATGATATGTAAATGAATAATATGGTGGAGTGTAACCAATAAGTTGTGTATCAAGTTATCAAGATTAGGGTTCAGGCTCTAGCAAGATAACCCATACATTATCGGTTATAGGGGCTTCAATTGCGTAGATATACCATTACAATATCGTCCAAAGAATAACATATACTTGGACTGACAATCCTAAAATGTTGTGGAATAATAATAATAATTATAAAGTCTTGACACACTTAGATATAGTGGCTTTCATACATATGTAATAAATAAAAACTGGGCACTCAATATCTAAGTCCTACAGGATAATTAGTATAGTCGTGGTATATCGGGGTCTAATCCCTGGATCATAAGGTATGATACTAGGAGTTTCACTGGTAATGGACATAAATTGGAAGTTAATATGCAATTATTATATTAGGTTGAAGGGCTATACCATAATTATGGGTAAATAAAAGAGTTCAGTAATTTTTACTGAAGTCATAACCTGTAACGGTTTATCAATCATAGGGATGACTGAAATATCGAGGGAACCAATATACGGAATAAACATAAACTGCACAAATGAGATCATATTTGAAATATGAGATCAACATTATCACAGAGTGATATAACAAACCGTAATTGTGAAAGACATAAGCTCAAATTGTTTAATACTGAAATTAAAATCACCTACTTTGAATTTTTGAATTTCGAGTTTGTGCATCTAATTCAATGGGGTTGGTTGGATAATCTGAAATAATGGAGAGTGTAAGTAGGTCATATAGGCCAAAAATAATGCTTATATAATGTAGTAGGATACTAACTTGTAAGAAGTTTCAGTGTAAAAATAACTTAAAGGATATAATGTATAATTTTTAAAAGTTTTTAGAATATTTTTTTTCTTTATTTCTATTTGGATATGGATTTGGATTTAGTGACAAGAGACAAAATATCTTTATCTAAACTAAGGAATTTGAAGAAAACATTTGGGGGTATTTTGAAATACTTGGAAAACAGGTCAGGGTTATGTGTAAACTTAAAACTTAATTTTAAACTTTAAAACTGATTTTCTCAGGAAAATTCTTTCCTGGAATCCAAATAGGGTGATATAATATATCATTTTATTCAGAATTTAAAAAATACATTTTTTAAAGAAAATCAGATTTTTTGATTGGAGACGTGCTCTCATGCGCTTAGTCAAATATTTCACTCCTATGGGCTGACTCCCACTCACGTGCGCTTAACACATTCATCTTCAACCTTCAACCGTTTGACTTTTAAATTTTAAAACTTAGACATTACATTTGATATGTTTTAGGAATCCATTTGAGTTGGTTCTAGAATAAAATTTTCATAATTTTTAAAGATATATTCAATCATATTAGTTTTAAAAATTTGAAGGGGCTAAATTGAGCTATTGAGTTTCTATAAAATTGGCAAAAATTTGACTAAACATAAGTGACTAAAAGCTATGATTTTTGTTCCGGCATTATAATGAATTTTTTATGTGTTAAATATGTAGCAAAACAAGCCTGGTTTGAAGGATTTTGGTCGCGTAAAACTCTTGAATTTGTTTTCTAAAAATTGCAAGCTCACAAACTTCACGCTTCGATTTGTGGCATTAAAACCTGTTCTTGATTCAATTAAACCTTGCACTTAGGTTCCTCAGAACCTAAGACTTACCGCACTTTGAAACTGGTTCAAAGTTAAGAAAGCAAAATCCACCATTGAAGCGCAAGCTTTAATGGAGTTTTCTAGTTTTTGAGCTATTTCAGTGCATATACATACGTTAACTATCACATGTAAACACATAAATCCATTCCATATACATACAGAAACTTAACCAAATTGAAGAAACAAACATTCAAGCATAAAATAATTAAAATGCAAAAACTCTCAAATTTTTATATTGGAAAAGCTCTCATCTGGGATGAGTTTTTATTGAGGTGAGAGAGGGTATTTATAGGGTTCGTTGGGAGGAGTTGATTGGTGGTTTTGGAGGTGGAGATGGAGCTGAAATGATACAATTTTCACCAAGACTTATGTATATGTTAAATGGGTACCATGGGTATCCCACATGGTACAGTCTATGCTGGCAGTCGAGCTGGTGCCATTTCATCAGGGGGAGAGAGTAATTATGTTTAGGTTTTAGTTTGGGACTTTGGATAGATTTTGTATAGGTTTTAGGGATTTTAAGTCATTTTATAAAAGTTTAGGGTCTTATGTTCAATTATTCAAATTGAATGGATTTGTTCCTGATATTCCTATAAAATATAAGTCATTTGATTAAACTTTGAGTGAATGTTGGGGTTCAATTGACATAGGAAAGTATAAGTTAACCTAAATTTTCTTTGAGGGGCATTTTGGTAATTTGATAAAAGTTTAGGGTTTATTTGGAATTTTTCTATATTTAAAGGACAAAAGGCATGTTTAGGGTATATTTAGAATGGGTTATTACATTAATAATGATCCATTTTCTATGGAACTACTCACTTAGCTCACAGCCCCCTATTAGGAGTTGAGAAAAATGGGTGAACTTTCAAAAGGCTTGAGTTCCAACATATTTTAAGAAACATTCTTGGGGGATATAAAGCTTATTCAATAAATATCACCATTTGGAGAGTCTCCTAGACTATGTTGTTATTTGGTTGCGTCTTAATATGGTACTACATGAGGTTATGCAAGGCTTTTCACGAGGCAAAATGTCCCTTATTTGGCTATGACCCCCACGATATACCTTGAAATATGTGTGAGTGAGACATTTTAATGTACCTGATTATACGTGAATTGTGTCTTGCGATCTACCTAATTGAGATAGTATGTGAGAGAATTGAATCGATATACTCGAGGTACGTGAGTGATATTCACCATGAATTGAATCAATATAATCGCAGCGTTACGAGAGCATGCAATTTTAGTATTTTTTTACCTAATCAGGTATCTAAGAACAAGTAATAAATAATAGAGTGTATATGAATAACAGTCTAAGGTAAATATGAATCTATATTAAAATGAGTTTAATCCTCTTAGAAAAATGTCCCCAGCAGAGTCGCCACTGTGAGAACTTGGACCTAAGTATATCTCTCTTTTTCGCACATCCGTGGATGTGTAGAGAAAGGGTCTCTCGCAGTGACACGTGGTCATCGTTTTATTCTCTATTGAAAATAATGGAGTTTCCAATCTATTTTACACAAATAGATAAAAGAAGGGGTAGTTTTTCGTTGAGACCTATTGATGGTAAGTGATCTGGGTGTTAAACTAGAAAATCAAAGGTCTAGGGGCTAGGATATGGATTAGGAAGGTGTTAGGCCCCGCTCCACCCTTTTGGTCTCATATAAGGATTGAAAACATTTATATCACCATGTTATAGTGTAAAAATAAATAATAAAATAAAATAGTTAGTATACACATTGATTGTGAAATGTAGTTTGGGATGTGTGTAGATAGTATATACAAATTTATATATGTACAAAGTCAGAATTGTTCACTCAGATAGTAGTCTAGGTGAGATTACGTTCTCACATGGAGCGATTTAAAGTCCACGTAGTTCGCAAAAGGATATGGAGATGAAGGCCCAATGTGAGAGATCTTACCTCTACTTGATGTTTCAAAATGTTTTTAGAGTGATACGGGGCCGGATCTGAAAACGTAAAGAAGTTTGTGCTCATGAAAGATGCTTGGATGAAATGGGTTCACTCATAAAAACAATTTTACGGAGAAAGAGTGTACAAACTACCAACATTAAAAATAAGATAGTAGGTAAAAATACCCGTATCTAGTGATTCTCTAACTTATATTTATGTGTTTCATGGTTTTGAGGTTTTTTTTATTTGTTTCTTTTAATATTTGTAGAAATAAAGAGTATAAACATATTAATATGTACAAGGTTTGACTTGAGCTTTAGGGGTGGACCCCTATTACGCCTACATATCTACTGTAGGTAGAGTCAAAGTCAATGTAGTTTTAACATGACCTTTAGAGAAATACCATGAATAGAGAAGAATAGGATTATAACGGGTGTTGTTCACAACACCACCCTTATAAGTGTAGAGTTTCAAAAAATAGTGATGAAGAATGTACCTGTGATTTTACCCATGCACTTTTTCGTTTCGGTAGCATTATGGATTGAAATTAATCGTTTTGAAGATTGACATGAGACTTCTTTAGAAGGAAAGTACTTTTTTCAAGAAAAAAAAAAGAAAATATGTTTTTGAGGTTTTATATCTATGTGAGAAGAAGAGAAAGTTGGAACTTGTGGGCTAAAAGTTAAGGGTTTGGTTGTGGAGGGGCTTGAAATGCAAAATGAGAGTTTTGGGATTTTTTTAAAGAGAAATAACAATAAAACAGAAAATGACATTTAAGAGGTAGAGTTTAGTGTGTCTGAATTGGTTAGCGATGCCTCATTTTATAGGCAATCAACTGAGGCTTAGGACCGATTGGTCCTGGCAAGATTACCAGTGGATCGGTGGGTCATGGATGTGTGTTTTGAATGCGAGTCTTGCTTCTTGGCATATTTCGGGTGTCTTTGAATTATTCCTTGGGTTGGCAAGATTTTGATCTTTGTTTGGGATATTCTTTGGATTATTCCTTGGGCTGCTAAGGCTTTGGACTTTGTTTGGAATTCGGATTATGACATTTTGTGTCATGTTTCTTCAGAGTTTTGAGGGAGCGGAATGGGGTGTATACAGTTATAAAAGGGAGGTGGCAGTGATAAAGGAAGGTGGCAGTGAGGTAGTTTTTGTTTTTGAAAAACAAAAACCGATTCTTATTTTTTATTCAATATGTTATTTTTTTTTATAATTATATTTTCCATTTTATATTGTATTTTTGAACTATTTTTATTTATTTCTATTTTGTTATTTAATCCACACGATTGTTAATAATTGGACAACTTAATGATTTCTACCACGTAAGATGCTCAATTCCATCAAGTTCCTTAATTGGGACTTAATGTAGGGTTGACATTTCAAAAAATTAAGAAAGTTATGGTTAAAATTACGACAATTGAAATAATTGTCCTGAATTTGAAAATGATCTCAAGCCTGAGGGTTAAATTAAAATTTCTTTTTTTAATTATGTGGAAGAAACAAAAAATCAAGAAAGGATAAAACCTTTGGTCCAAAAAGCTTAATAAGAAGCCTACTACATATGATTAAATATATATACACATCACACTAATATATTTATGGATAATTAACATTAAATACTAAGACTAATATATTTTTTGATGATTCAAAATCTCACTCTTACCTGTTGTAATAAACAAAATATAAGATATATGAATGGAAGGGATAAAAGAAATTGATTGTGTATGGACGAAGACCAATTTTGAAAACAAATATATAAAATGTTGAAATTTTTAATATGAAAATTTTTGAAATTAGAAATTTCATTTTTATTGTACTAATATTCAAATAAATATATACATGCGTGAGAGTATGGAAAAGCGCACAATATTTTCAATTACACTTTTTAAACTTTGGCCCAAATTTTATGTACGAAACTCAAACTATAGTTTTAGGCAAAGATACTAAAAATTATCCATCTACGTGGACCAATCAGAAATGGACACATGTCTCCTTACGTGGCAACAATACTAGTTAGTAGCCACTAAATTAGCCCTATGGAAAGTTTTCCCGGCGGGCAGGCGAACCAACATGAAGAATGCAGATCATCATGGTAGATAAACAATCACCACTTGGGAGGAGACTAAAGGTTTTTCCACACATGGTATAAGCTCTCAACCATCACATTCATTATGTATGGGTGTAGATGCTTGAATATATAAAGGCATTCCAACCCTTGATCTCTGGGTCACTATAAATACATTGTATTCCTTTAACAAAAGGCAAGATAGAGTGGATTCTAGATTCTTCTTCTTAACAAGAGTACATAGATTTCTTTAATCACTCAAATCAATACAATAATAGTAGACGTAGGCTTTCTTCCGAAACCGAACCACTTTAAAACTCCTTGTCACTTATTTAATTATTTCATTACATCTTATATTTGATGTATGATTAGATAATTGGATCTAATCCATTTTTTGTCAACAAAAGATTGGCGTCGTCTGTGGAAACGTGTGTTTAATACTGTTCTTTATTTTGTACATCTTTATTCATGGAAAAATAAACAACCCTGAGAGTAGTACCAGAAATAAAGGCAATACTACCGTACCATCTGCTCCACCTACAGTAACCGACTTGAATGGAATTCTTACCAGTATTGACAAGGGTTAAGATGCTATGTAGGAAACCATGAGGTAATTGCCTCAATCAATACAAGCTAGGTCTCCAGCCCTTGCCAAGAAAAATACGGGTCCTTATCTGAGGAGAGAAATGCCACCTCCTCCTTCTAAGTGTAGCCGACATAGCTATTCCAGATCTTCACATGATAGGTCTTACCATCCAAGAGTAAGCTCATCACTCAGATTCACAGAATTCTATGACGGCCATTTTTTTTCTCCTGAAAGGCCAAACATTTGGAAAGATTAAGCAGAGCTTCGCCCTTTGATTGTTTGGGCCCTGAGCAAACACAAATACTCCAGGAGAGTTATTTAGAGCCAATGAACACCTAGCCGAACATCATGAAGCCTCAATCAGGCCTAGATCAAGTGTCTGACAATTTGTGCATGCTGAGCAAACTTCTTAGGAAAAGTGCTCAGCACAAACATATGGTCGGGACTGCCGTGCTGCTTCAAACAAATCTAATGCAGGCAATCCTTCACGAAAATGATCAATACAGTGATTAAAAGATTGGATAGGAGAAATGGCCAAGGCAAAGAATCCATTACAATAGAATTTTATTAATGGGTCTCCATTCATCTAGGCAATTATTGATTTCCCAACTCTATCCAAGTTTAAAACCGTAGTGGTTACTCCTAAATATGATGGCAAAATTGACCCAGTTTTGTACATTGAGAAGTATCAGGCTACAGTTGATATATTTTTTGTTCCTGATGAAATGAGTTGTAGATCTTTTTCAAGCACCATTACTAGTTCAACCCAAATATGGTACAACAACTTACCCCGAGGATAAATTACCAATTTCAATCAATTTCAATCAGCTCGCGGAGCTGTTCATCAAGAACTTCTATTTTGGGGCCAAGCCAGTTAAGAGAGTAGCCCATCTCCTGAGTGTCAGATAGCAACCAGGGGAAACCACCAGAGAATACATCACTCATTTTAACAACAAGAAACTAGAAGTGGTTGACTATGAAGAGAAAACAACCATCACTTCTTTAATGAGTGAATTACTTCTAGAAAAGATATATTACGCTTTGGCAAAATATCCTCACAAAACCATGACTGAGCTCATTAATAAGGCAGGAGAAATCATGAATGCCGAGGAAGCAATGGCTGTAAAGAAAAGTCCCACCACTAAGCATGAGAAGAAGGAGTAGAAGGAGCAGAAATAGAAGAAATATGATAAGCTCAAAAAGTATGGAACATATACTCCATTGATGATCATTATTCACCATATCCTCGAGGAAATTAAGCACCATAAAGAGTTGTGATGACTCGAGAAGCTTAAGGCACCACCTAACAAGAAGGATCATGGCCACACGAACGATAACTGTACTGCTTTGAAGAACGAAGTGGAATCCCTCATTCGTGGAGGAAATAAAAAAAAATTGTTGATCGGCGAGAAAGTAGGGAAACATGAGGAATGTCAAATTCTCCCTATAAACCCAGAGTTGACAGGAAGCGAAACCATGGAGATGGTTATGAAGACAATCCCGACCTGCCAAAAAAGCCTAAACAACTTGAACTTGAAATAGATATGGTACGTTTTAGCTCTTTTAATTCTCATGTAATTACAGGTGGAGATGCAAGTTGGGGTGGCCAAACTGTAGAGAGAAAGGCCTACCTGAATGAAGCACATATCTGTTCTTATATACAACGAATCAATCTGAATGAAGATAATCGGCCCAGGAAGGTCAACAAAGATAAATTAGTAATCAACTTTTCCAAAAAAGATCTGGGGCACTGTATCCCCATGATGATCCATTGGTCGTCAACTTTAGAATTCAGGAAGCCATCATCACCAGGGTTCTCGTTGATAATGGGAGCTCGGATGATATCATGTTCTAACCCTATTTTCAAAGTTTAAGAATGGAACTTAGTCAGTTGGAACCATATCGTAGGCCATTGATAGGTTTCTCAGGAGAAAAAGTCTACCCCCTTGGGACAGTAATGCTGGAAGTGTTGTTCGGTACTTGGCCAGCAAGACGCACTGAAAATATAGGCTTCTTCATGATGGATAAAAATATTGAGTCTACTAATAATGTGATCTTTGACAGGGTAGGACTAAAGAAGATTAAAGTTGTACCATCTACAATCCATCATTGTTTGAAGTTCCCCACTCACTTTGGGGTTGGTGTTGTGAAATGCGATCAATAGGTAGCCATAGAAAGCTATTATTCTTCAGCCAAGCAAAAAGATTTTGTTGATTTAAAACAGAAGACCACCACCTACTAGGTAGACATTATGGAGCCCAATAGTGAATCAAAAGTTGATACTCTGGATCCCAAAGATGAAACGGATCTATTCAAAGGGCAGACTGTAGAAGCCAGATAAAGTATAATCTTGGATGATGACAACCCAGAGAGAACCACCCAGATCAACTCCACATTGTATCCACTCCTCAAATAGGAATTAATCGCATTCTTAAGAGAGCTAAGGAATGTATTCGCTTGGAGCCATGATGATATGCTGGGATTAATCCCAACTTCCTCTGTCATGAGCTAAACATTAATAATGATGCCAAGCCAATCATGCAGAGGCTTAGGGTGTTCAATCATGAGAAAATCTAAGCCATACAGGAAGAGGTGGAGAGACTACAAAAATCCTAATTTATTGAAGATGTGAAATATCCAACATGGTTAACCAATGTTGTGATGGTCAAAAAGAAAAATGAAAAGTGGTGAATGCGTGTAGATTTTACTGATCTTAATAAAGCCTACCTTAAGGCCCAGTTTCCACTACCCAATATTTATCACTTAGTTGACGCCACAGCTGGACATGAGTTATTGAGTTTCATGGATGCTTATTCTGGCTATAACCAAATCAAAATGAATCCAGAGGACAGAGAAAATACCTATTTCATTATCAACTGAGGCACTTATTGTTACAATGTAATGCCCTTCGGTCTTAAAAATGCTGGAGAAACATATCAGAGGTTGGTCAATAAGGTGTTTGAAGAGCAAATTGGGAAAAATATGGAGGTTTTTGTAGATGATATGTTGACTAAAATCAAGAAAGCTTCAGACCGTATCAAGGACCTCACTCATACTTTTGATCAGCTGAAAAAGCATAAAACGAAGTTAAATCCGACCAAGTGTGTGTTCGGTGTGGAAGAGGGAATGTTCCTTGGATTTATAGTGAACCAAAGAACAATTGAAGCTAATCCTATAAAAATCATAGCTCTGATAGAAATGCAGTCGCCAACCTGTAAAAAAAGATGTTCAAAAACTTACTCATAGATTAGTTGCTTTAAACCAATTTGTTTCCCAAGAAAAAGATAAGTGTCTACATTATTAAAGGTCCTTAGAAAGACCTTTGAGTGGAATGCAGAGTGTGAAGAAATATTTTAAGAATTGAAGAAATATCTGGGATCTCCATCATTGTTGTCCCGACCTATTTTAGGAGAAAAATTATACTTGTATTTAGTTATTTCTGAGTCTGCCGTTAGCTCGACATTGGTTCAGATGGAGAATGGGATCCAGAAACTAGTCTACTACACCATCAAATCATTTTGGGGAGCTGAAATTAGGTATCCACGCTTGGAAAAATTGGCCTTGGCACTCATTAAAGACTCCAGGCGCATAAAGCTTTATTTTCAAGCACACACCATAGTTGTGTACACTAATCTACCTCTTCAGCAAGCACTCTACAGACTTGAAAAGTCAAGAAGATTGATGTATTAGGTAGTAGAGATGGGAGAATATAACATCATCTATGAGGCAAGGTCATCGTTGAATGGATAAGATTTGGCATATTTTATTGTAGAGTTCACCTATCCAGAGGTTACCGACCAACAAAACTTGCCTGTCGAGCGGACTTCTTTGAAAGAGATCCCAACTCAAAACCAAGCCAACGTCGTAGTTGGCCAACCTGAATCATCGCGCACTCAAGAGACGTCTCAAAAGTATGCATAGGAAAGTAAGAAGATATTTCTCCATGGAGTTTTGTCTGTGGAGAGCTTTTGCAGTGATATTCCACTATGGAACTAATATGTGGATGGATCTTCATGCGCAACTGGAAGTAGAGCAGGTATCATACGTAACACTCCTGATAATATTAATGTTGAATATGCCCTTAGGTTTCAATTTAAAGTATCAAATAATGAAGCTGAGTATGAGGCTTTATTAGTCAGACTAGATTAGCCCACTCATTAGGCGTTCGGCAAGTAGTAACACATAGTGATTCACAGTTAGTTGTCAACTAAGTGCTTCATTTTTTTGGAGTCAAGGGTGAGTTGATGACGAGATACTTGACCAAGGAAATGTAAGTCATTTATAAATTTCCAGGCATGCAAATGAACAGGATACCAAGGATAACTAATGCCTGAGCTGATGCACTTGCTCGACTAACTTCAGCAATAAGAATATAATTCAGAAGAAGCGTTATAATTAAGATCTTGGCAAGCAGGAGCATAGATGAGGATCCAATGATCAGTTTCATTACTATAGATTTGGGACCTTCCTGAATGGATCCGATCAGAGCTTACATTGAAGAAGGAAACCTATCGGTTGATCCAAAAGAAGCAAAAAAGCTCCGGTACAAACCACCCAAATACGTGATGGATAAAGGAGTTTTATACAAAAGGGGATTTATTATTTCCTTACTACATTGTGTCCATCTATTAGAAGTTGATGACTTGATCAAAGAGGTGCATAAAGGTTCTTATAGAGATCATTTAGGTGGTCGGTCATTACTCAAACGAATCAACACATAGGGATACTAATGGACAATTATGAGGGCAGACCGTAGGGCCTTCGCAAGAAAGTGCGATAAGTGCCAGAAGGTTTTTACAATTACCAAAGCACCCAATGCTAATCTAACACCGATTACTTCTCCTTATCCATTTAACATTTGGGGAATCGACTTGGTCGACCCATTGGCGACCACCAAAGGTAGGTTCAAGTACTTTATAGTTGCTGTTGAATATCTCACAAAATGAGTGGAAGCAGAGCCGCTGATAGAGATGCCTTATGAGAAGGTGTACCAATTCATTTAGAAAAACATTATATGTAGGCATGGAATGCCTTATGCCTGCATTACAGACCATGGAACTCAATTAGATAATGATGAATACAAAGCATATTGTGTTCAATCCAATATCCAAGTACTCCATTCTGCACCAGGCCATCCACAAAGCAATGGTTAGACGAAAGTAACAAACATAATTTTGCTTAATGGACTGAAGAAGAGACTTGACGCTGCCAAGGGAAACTCGATTAATGAATTACACTATGTTCTGTGGGCTTATAGAAAAACATCGAGGACAGTAGTTGGATAGACACCTTATATGTTTACGTTTAGGATAAAATCCATGGTACCAACTGAGATAGGCCTACCAACTCACAGAGTGATAAACTTTGATTCTCTCAAGAGTGACTTGATGAGAAGATTGGACTTAGACATATTGGAAGAAGTCCGAGAAGATGTCTCCCTCAGAAATGATGCATACCAACAAAGGACTGCTTACTTTTACATCAAAAGGGTCAAGCCGACCATCCTAAAAGAAGAAGACTATGTCCTCAAGAAGGTTATCCAGAAGGGCAATAAGCGTGAGGCCAATTGGCATGGACCATATCGTATTTCAATGGTCATCCAACCAAGGACATTTCGGCTAAAGACATTGAATAAAGGCATTGACAAATTGTATTTCTTTTTACTCAACACAACTATATTTCAAGTTCAATAAAAATCTTGATTTTTGTTCCCTTTATTTTTTGATTTTTTTTCGAAGTACAATGATATACATACCTCATAAACAATAAACAAAAAATCCCTCTTGGTGTTTAGATCTTGCCGATCAACAACACATACTTAATCAGATTGAACTTATTAAATTCGAGATGTACCAACAACTTGATGCACAGTCGTATCTCACCCGACTAAGTATTACTTCATGTATGACTTCGTATTAATAAGTCACAAAAAAGAAGTATTACCCGAATAAGTTAAATACATGAATATATTCGTAACACACTTGGTCGCCATTAATAACTTACTTCATGTATGACTTCGTCTTCGATAAGTTAAGAACAAGAAGTCTGTAAAGCTTTGTATACAACTCAAGCAGTTAAAAATAAGTTTTACCCGACTAATTTAAATGCAGGAAGACATGTATACATTCCTAACCATTGGAGTACACACATATATTCCTTATACACTTGGTCGCCACTGATAACTGATGCTAAGTTTGAACCAATAAAACTATTTATAGTTTCATTTAAGTGTATTGGTAGAATCTATAAGGCCCTACATTAATAATTTAATAATTTATTATTAAATGATAACTTAGTTGACTAATTGATTAACTAATCATAAGTTGATCAAACAAAGCATGAATTTTTATTCAAATACTAATTGTATTACATTTAAGATCAAATGAGTACAAAATACAGAAAAGTTATGTAGCTAGACGTTTTCCTTTTCCTTTGGAAGTTTGTGTCACTCTCTCTTGTTGCACTCTCTCCATCCCAGCAGCAGGATCATCCATGGTATTAGAGAAATTGATGAAATTAAAATTCCTCATCGTTTGCCTATTACTACTGCTTGGTACATCGATTGGATGAGGTGGAGGAATTATTTAATGCACATCCTGAAGATTGTAATCTCCCAAGTATGTGGTGATTAAACACTGGGGAATAGCATCAGGAGGAATCCATGATATGTCCAACTTTAATAGGGGCTTGTCAAAATCCAACAAATCAGGATCATTCCAGTACCATAGCTAACTGTTTTGGTCATATTTCAGTAAGGTCATCAAGTTGGTCTATCCCCACCTGTAACCTTCATGATGGCTCTGGGTAAGATAATCATCAACATGGCTAAGATCCTCATTATAGCCTTTCATATATACCTCCATGGGTTATTTGTGAAATTGAAATGTTATCTTTTTAACCTCATGTTGAAGTTTGTTCAAGACATTACCCTTCACTTTCAACTGGACGGATTGATCGACAATGGCTTTATCCTTAGCTTCCAACTGGATGGATAAATCACCAATGGCCTGACTCTTCACTTTTAACTGGGCAACTTGGTCAGCTAGTGTTTTTTTAGTTCTTACCTCTACTATAGTTAGTAGAACAACTCTTTGTTATCTGGAAGTTTGCTCAGTTTTGGCTTTTTGCAGTGCTTCAAGTTAGTTTCTAAGAAAGAAACACCTTCATCAGAACCACTATTAGATGATTTCTTTAGGTTATCTAACTCATTTATGAGCTGATTGTTTTCCTCTTCAAAAAGTTTGGCTACCTCCCGAGCTTCATCCACTTCTCGATTCAACCGAAACTTTTTCCTTTTGTATATGGAGGAATACTTTTCAAGCTTCTTCTCAAAACCCTATCCTTAATTCAATTCTTTATACTTAGCTTCATAGTCGGCATAGAGTGAAGCCAAAGAAATCTTATGGTCTTCTTACAAATCTTAAATCATCTCATAATAAGCAGAATTATTTATGACTACCCTGTCTAGCAAATAATGAATATGGATGTATGACTACTTAACTTGGTCGGACACATCTGGACCAAGCAAGATGACTAAGCCTCCCTTCATATAAAAGAACATGGCTAGCTTCCAGAAGATTTCTATTCCACCTGAAAAAATCGAATTCAACAGAATCTATGGCCTTTTTCGTAGAATCAAACTAAAAAATTGCAAATGTAAGAGCACATGTGTGTTTACTAAGCAAACACAATACAAGATAACTCAACTAAGTAAGAAGGCATAAGTATGATAAATTCAACACATTTATCCAAAAAAAATGTTTTCATTGATAAACTAGAAGGTGTTACATACTAAAGATCCTATTACAAGGCAGAAGAAAAAAAGAAAAAACAAAGGAGTTAAACCTTCTCCTTATCTTAAACATTACTCCCAGAAGGCAACTCGACTGAGGGGATGGTTTCATCAATTGGCTTCAAGGAAGACTCAATGGGCTGCATGGAAGACTCTCCAGACCCTTCCTCATCATCAAAGTCTTCTTCCAAGTTTGGAGGATTGCCTAGGTTATGCCTCTGAAAAAGTTTAGAGTCTTTAGTAGTACCGACTTCCTTGAGGGCCTCTGACCAACCGTCCTTGAATGATTTCTTCCTAACAAACTCAATTTGTGCGGAGGAAGGCAGAAATAACTTATACCAACCATTATTAAAGGAGAAGCCCTTTATTTTATTTCTCCTGGCCTTCTCTACAACCAGGTCAGAAGTCAGACTAACTATTTTCTCCTCGGCAGACTTAAGAAGGGCCTGATTTTCCACCATCATGTCTTCGGCCATCTTGGCCCTATTTTCAGTAGTTGTCAAATTAGTCTCAGCAGTAATCGATTTTCCCTCAATAATAATGGATTTATCCTTAGCCTTCTGTATCTCTTCCCCCAAGATTTTATTTAGACTTCAACACTTGCCTTGAAATCTCCATAGATTGCTTAGACCTTCAAAGGCCTCTTCCATATCTCCTCCTGAAGAACGCAGTTGATTGTCCTTCTCCATCAATTGCTTGAAATTCACCAAAAACTGCAAAAAGGAACAACATCAAATTACAAGGAGAAAAATAAGACATTAAGAGCAAGTATTGAAGGGGAAAAAGTTACCAAAGCTAAACTTTGGCAAGTATTTTTTGCCAAATTTACTCATATCATAAAAGCAACAGTTTCTCTATCAGTAGAGCAAGTACCAGTCTTGATCAATTTCCTAGCCATGCCAGGATTAATAACAACAAAGGATGACCCTAGAATAGCCACGCCCTCTTAAATTTTATCGACCAACTCTTCATCAACAACACTCTTCTCAACTTGCTTCTTAGAAAGACCTTTTCTTAACCTCTTTAATTGAGGTGCAACAGTATGGATCTCCTCAGTAGTGATGACTTGAGGAACTTTTTCATCAACTTTGGATATTTTCTCTGACTTTTTGGCATCAGAAGCCTGTCAGTCTTCTCGGTAGCCCTCTTGGCAGTGGGAGACAAAGCTCTAGTTATCAAGTTAGGAATCTTCACTTTTCCCATGATAGAAATTTGGAAGGTGGGAACAGTAGAAATGTCCAATGACTCAAATGAAGATGAAATATCAAAATCCTTTTTAGCCCCTATAGATTCCTCAGTCGAAAAGTGGGAACTGGTTCCTCTTCTAGATTAATGGGAGATAAAGCTGGAGCGGTAGTAGGCCTAAAACCAAAGGAGGTAATCGAGCTCCTATATTGTAATGCGTAAGAGGCTTATCTGGGTGTTCCTCACCAATCCTCTGATAAATTCTCTACAAGAATTTTAACTCTCGAAGACTGACGTCCTCTTCTTTAGGACGCTTTTTCTTGCTCTCAACTGTGCAAAACAGAACACGAAATATTAGTCAACATATTATCAAACAACCTAGTTAGCAAAAAATAGAAAGGTATAGTACTCAAAATCAGCAACCTATGCTATGTCCTACTTGAGGGCATCTGGGCCCATCATACACTTCTCCTCTTTGAAGAGGAGCATGTTACCAATTCTTCGCAATTACCCCATAATCAAAATAGTCTTCGTTGGAGTTAGGTAAATTGACGGCTAAGGGCAAAGCTAGTTTTCATATAATAAGTACCGTCACTTGTAACCCATTTGTAACAGAACATCAACTTAGGGATGCCAATATGGGTACCATGTATTTGGTTAAGCCTATGTATCCCATTCACTACTCTCAAAGTATTGGGAGATGCTCTGGTAGGGACGATGTCAAAATATTGACAAAAATCAAAACATAAATGATTGGGGGGGGGGGAAGTGAAACCACACTCAACTATGAACAATGAGGGAATCTAGTGACCCTATGGTAGTGATAACACTTCAACTGGTGGTATCGACAGTTCTAACTCTACCTAATTAGGGATATTCTTTTCCCGCCTAAATTCGTCTAAGGAATCCCCATGAACTATATAAACCATGATTAAAACAAAGAAAGATAGAAATCGAAAAGAAAGGGAAAAAGAAGGGTTACAGAGAAAATGGTAGTAGAAGCAAGGGTAGGACGCAAAGGAAAGCTCAAAGGCAGAAATCTTGGAGAAGAAAGAGAGTTTGAAAGCTTAAACAGTTGTGGTACAAAAATCGAAAAAAAATTCGTCTCTTATAGCTTACCTATTAACTGTGCAAGAAATGATTAATTGTATCGATGATTGACGTTCTGATGGATGTACAACTCTAAAATCATAAAAATACCAATATACCCTTTGGCGGTTCATTAACTTTTAAATTATTCACAAAACTACCACCACAAGATCAAGCCATGGAAAATTTTCACAATTCCCACAAGTCGGCCTACGCCGACCAACTTTGAAGAAAACATACTTCATCCTTTCAATAAAAACATAAAGAATGAAGTATTGGGGGCTTCTATTGATACAAAAAATTATCCATCTACGTAGACCAATCAGAAATGGACACTTGTCTTCTTATATGGAAACAATCCTAGTCAGCAGCCAGTAAATTAGCCCCGAGGAAAGTTGCTCGGCGGGCTGGCCGACCAACATGAAGAATGTAGTTCATTAATATAGATAAATAGTCACCAGTTGGGAGGCTGTTAAAGGTTTTTACACATATGGTCTAGACTCTCAACCATCACTTTCTTTATGCACGGGTATAAATGCTTGAATATATAAAGGCATTCCAACCCTTGATATACGGTTTACTATAATTACATTGTATGCCTTTCATAAAAGGTAAGATAAAGAGGATTCTAGGTTATTCTTCTTAATAAGAGTACCTACCTTTCTGTAATCACTCAAATCAATACAATAATAGTGGACGTAGGCTTTCTGTGACAACCCGAATATAATTATGATTAATTATACTTAAATCATGCTTAGCTTATGTGATATGGATAATATGTTATTATTATATATAATGTTAAGTCATTATGTTTAGTCTAACCCTACCTTCATAAAGAATGAAATATTGAATTAGTTACAAATATAAAATTTTGAAGTTTCAATTGGACTGTTCATGTTTAAGATTAGTTTTGACCTTTATAACATAACAATTGACTTGAGGAGGAAACTATATAGTTGTATATATATGAGTTATGTTTGTAACACGATAAACGGTGTGTTAAACGGAGGTTCGAGCGAGAAGTTATGCTGGAATTACGAACCAGGGACAAATTTGTCCATTCGTTAAATGATATTTCGTCTTATTAGGCTAACAAATAGTGGATTTTGATTGGTTAAAGAAGTAGGCCGGTTTTGGCCAACTTTAAAGGCTTGAAATAAGCCCCTAATTAAGCATAACTCACCCAATAAAGAGTTTGGTTTGAGAGGAAGAAAGAATTGGAAAGTTTAGGAAGAAAGTGAGGAGAAAATTTGGACAAAAATTCGTGAAAATTACGTAAAAGTCCCGAAGGTAATCCTAACCCCAAATCTTGTAATTTTTTTATTATATTACTGATTTAGATCATAGAAATCATCATTTTTTTACTAAAATTTCAGCCCTTGATGTATATGTATGGTTAGATGCAAGTTTAAGTTAAGTTGAATGTACAAACCCTTAAAATTGCTTCGTTTAGTAACCTTGCTTATTCAACCTTCCATATATTTTTGTATACTTACTTGAATTGATTGATTCCAATTGTATATTAAAATAGACTCATATATATTTGACATATCCTAAAATAATGTTAAAATACCAAGAAATGAATCTTTGGTGAGAGTTTGAAGTTCGGGTATAAAATTTGCTCCAAGGGTGAAAGTATGCACGCCATGTGTTCGATGTTTTACTTGACATAGCAAATGAAACTTAAAAATTATGGAACTTTAATTTTGTATTTTTCAATATTTTTACTGATGTTGGGTGAAATATCATAGAAAGTTATGCTGTAGAAAAATTATAAAAATTCCTGGGAGTTGAATGAACGATAAAAGAGCCTATAGGGCAGATTTGCTATGTAGTAAAGAAATGGGACTATCTTGCTCTAGAAAACTTGAAATGATGTGTTGTATTTTGAATTGGAATAATAATATGATAAGTATTCAATTACGAAGAATAAATGAATATATGTTTGGTCTATAATTTGGATATGACAAATATATTAACATGAATTTGGATGGAATTTCACTTGTAATAAATGATTTGAATAGAATAATATGATGCTTATGAATTGAGTTATGCTCGAGATATTACTTGGATTGTTGATATTCTTATGGTGATACTAATAGTGTAAGAATGATAGGAAGGTAAGAAGAACCAATTGAACAAGTGTCGGACAAAAGAAAAGTAAAAGCCTGATAAGTTGCCAAGGTGAGTGTACTTATGATTTGTTTCATACATAAATATGGATATAGCTCTAAGAGAGGATTTGTTTGAATACTTCAGTATTCAGGATTTGTTTGGATATTAAAATATCCAGGATTTGTTTGGGTCTTATGATCCAATATTGGTTTGAATACTTCGGTATTCAAGATTTGTTTGGATATTAAAATATCCAGGATTTGTTTGGATCTTATGATCCAATATTGGTTTGAATGCTTCAGTATTCAGGATTTGTTTGGATATTAAAATATCCAGGATTTATTTGGGTCTTATGATCTAGGATTGGGTTGAATACTTCGGTATTCAGGATTTGTTGGATAGTAAAATATGCAGGATTTGTGTGGATCTTATGATCCAGGATTGGAATTGGACAAAGATCCAATAATTTGATTTGTCTTATGACAAGGATATGTTGGAACTTATGTTCCAGGATTTGTTATTGCCAACGGGAAGGATTGTTTGGATTTAATATCCACACATTTGATATAAAACTGTTATTTCGTAGCAGAGAAGGATTGTTTGGATTTCATATTCACTGATTTGATATAAAATTGTTTTTACTGGGATTATATATCCACATATTTGATATAGAATTGTCATTTCATTGTAGGAAAGGATTATTTGGATTTTATATCTAGATATTTGATATAATAATACTATTTCATAGCATGGCATGATTATTTGGATTTCATATCCACATATCTGATAAAGAACTGATATTTCATTTCAGGGAAGGAGTACCTCACTAAGCTTAATGCTTACAATTTATATTTTAGCATTTTTAGGTCTGTACGCTTCCAGTTAGGATATCATATGATCGGTGATTTGAGAGTTGCACCGTTAGAAGGATCTGGGGATTAGACGTGGGGATTTTATCATTGTCACACTGAGGTTTTACTACACTCGCACATCTTAGATATTGAGTTAGCATGGGTTGATTTGATGATTGTCATATTTAATCATAGTCAATCGTAGTATAACATGTTCGTTTAATTATGACTCTGATGTTAATTACGTTATGGTAGATAGAACATGATTATGTTTATTATACATGAAAAAAATTATTGATAAATGAATTATTTTTTGAATGGACTGAAGATTATGATTGAATCATAATATAAATGAAATGATTAGAATATATTCGGGTTTGGGGTGTGACAATTAGTGGTATCAGAGCATCTAGGTTATTAATTCTGGACGTGTGTGGCGATTAGATGGCAGTTGTTGGTTTGATATGATATTTATGGATTGTTTATGTACTAATCAATAATTTAGTATTATAAATTGTTTATGTTGGTTGTTATAACTCGGTTATTATAGATGGAACCTAGGGCATGGGATAAGCCAGTGGTTCCAGGCCAGGTGAGCGACTCTTTCTGATGAAAGAGGCTTATATTACCCCGGATGTGGTGACAGGTACACTTTTTGTTACTGATAGAAATGTTTATGTTTTTATTGATCTTGGTTCCACACATTCTTTTGTGTCATATGCATTTTCTATATACCTAAATAGACCGTGTAGTTGTTTATATGCGGGGTTGGGTATTTATATGCATATGGGGGATATGGTTGTAGTTGAATATTTCGTGATTGTATTTTGGCTGTGGGGGTTAGAGATACAATTATAGATTTACTTCCATTAGATATTTATGATTTTGATATAATTTTGGGAATGGATTGGTTATCTAAATTTCATGCATCTATGGATTGTTTCTATAAGGAAGTTGTTTTTAATATGCCTGGTGAGCCTGAATTTAAATTTGTGGGGGAAAGAAAAATTGTTCCCAGTTGCATCATTTCTGGTGTTCAGACGAGGAAATTGTTGAGTAAGGGTTGTGAGGGTTTTATTGCATATGTTCTTGACACTAGGAAGGGGTCTTTACAGTTAGTCGACGTTCCTATTGTATAGGATTTTTTTAAAGTGTTTCCTAGTGCGTTGCCTGGGTTACCTCTATAAAGAGAAGTTGAATTTAGTATTGAATTAGCACTGGGGACGTACCCTATTTCTATGGCACCATATAGAATGGCACCTGTTGAATTGAAAGAACTTAAGATTCAGTTGCAGGATTTACTTGATAGGGGGTTTATACAACCTGGTGTATCTCTACGAGGTGCACCCGTTTTATTTGTGAAAAAGAAAAATGGTACTATGCGTTTGTGTATTGATTATAGGCAACTGAATAAAGCTACACTTAAGAAAAAATATACTTTACCTCGTATAGATGATTTGTTTGATCAGTTACAGGGTGCTAAAGTGTTTTCAAAAATAGACTTGCGATCAGGTAATCATCAGTTGAGGGTCAAGGAGAGTGATATTTCTAAAACTGCTTTTTGTACTCGGTATGGTCATTTTGAATTTCTGATGATGCCTTTTGGAGTGACTAATTCTCTTGCTGTATTTATGGATCTTATGAACCGGGTACTGCATCCTTTTGTTAATTCATTTATGATAATTTTTATTGATGATATTTTGATTTATTCATGTGATATAGTTGAAAATGAAAAGCATCTCATAACTATTTTGAATTTGTTGAAAGATAAGAAGTTGTATGCTAAGTTTAGCAAGAGTGAATTTTGGCTATCACAAGTTGTATTTTTAGGCCATGTTATTTCTAGAGATGGTATATGTGTTGATCCTAAAAAGGTAGAAGTTATTGTAAAATTGGAGAGGCCCAATAATGTGACTGAGGTGAGGAGTTTTCTGGGTTTAGCTGGGTATTATAGAAGATTTATTAAGGTATTTTCTTCAATTGCCTTGCCAATGACTAAATTGACCCGGAAAGATATTAAGTTTAAATGGAATTCTGATTGTGAAAATAGTTTTGAAGAATTGAAGAAGAGATTGGTAACTGCACCTATTCTTACTATTCCACATGGTGGAGATGGTTTTGTTATTTATACCAATGCTTCACACCAGGGATTGGGTTGTGTTTTTATACAGCGTGGTAAGGTTATTGCTTATACTTCTAGGCAGTTACGTACACATGAACGTAATTATCATACGCATGCTTTGGAACTTACTGCTATTGTGTTTGCTTTAAAATTTTGGCCTCATTATTTATATGGTGAAGTATGTGAAATTTTACTGACCATCAAAGTCTTAAGTATTTATTTACTCATAAGGAGTTGAATTTGAGGCAGAGGCAGTGGATGGAGTTAATTAGAGATTATGATTGTACAATTCACTACCATCCGGGGAAGGCGAATGTAGTTGCAGATGCTTTGAGTAGAAAAGGTTTGGGCAGGTTATCTTGCATTCAGTGTGCTAGAGTTTATCATATTATGGAGTTGAGATTGATGGGAGTGGAATTGAAACTAGCATATGGGGACAGATTCTTTGCTCATGTAAGCGTGAGGCCTGTGTTAGCTACCCGTGTTCGCGATTTGTAAAGTCAGGATCCTTTTCTTGAGAAGAAACGGAAAGATGTCTGAGATGGTAAGTCTGATGGTTTTTGTATTGCTAATGATGGAAATTTATTGTATAAGAAGCGATTATGTGTTCCTAATGTGGATAAATTAAAAATGAAAATTTTAGATGAGGCTCATAATTGCATTTATGCTATGCATCCTGGTAGTACTAAAATGTACAGGGATTTGAAGAAACATTATTGGTGGAATAATATAAAGAAGGAAATATCTGATTTCGTTGCTAGATGACTTATATGCTAGTAAGTAAAAGTGGAACATCAGAAACCTGCGGGTTTGCTTCAACCATTGCCAATACCGGAGTGGAAATGGGATCATGTAACGATGGATTTTGTGGTTAGGCTTCCTCGATCTCAGAAGGGGTCAGATTCGATTTGGATGGTGGTAGACAGGTTAACCAAGTCAGCTCACTTTCTAGCAGTCAAGACTATGTATACAGTTGATAGGTATGCTAGATTGTATGTTAATGAAATTATTCGATTGCATGGAGCACCTGTTTCTATTGTTTCAGATAGGGACCCTATTTTTACATCTAGATTTTGGGTTAGTTTGCAATATGCTATGGGTACTATCTTACAGTTTAGTACGGCTGTTTATCCCCAGACAGATGGGCAGTCTGAAAGGACAATACAAATTTTGGAAGATATTCTTAGAGCTTGTGTGCTTGATTTCAAAGGTAATTGGGATCAATATTTGCCTTTGATAAAATTCGCATATAATAATAGTTTTAAATCTACTATTAGTATGGCTCCATACGAACCATTGTACGATAGATGATGTCGTACACCAGTATATTGGGGTGAAGTTGGTGAAAGGAAGATAGAGGGTCCAGAATTGATTGAAGTCACTACTGAAAATGTGAAGATTATTCAAGATAGAATGAGAACAGATCAAAGCAGACAAAAAAGTTATGCGGATAAACGGCGAAAAGATTTAGAATTCTAGAAAGGGTATTATATGTTTCTTTGGATATCTCCATGGAAAGGAGTTATGAGGTTTGGAAAGAAAAGGAAATTAAGTCCACTCTACATTGGACCTTATGAAATTCTTGAGAAGGTCGGGATGGTTGCCTACAAGTTAACGTTACCACCAGAGTTAGCTCGATTACATGACGTTTTCCATGTTTATAGGTTAAGATAGTATGTATAGTATCCTTCACATGTGTTTGTGGAACAACCTATTGAGTTGAAGGAAGACTTGAGCTATGTGGAAGACCCTCTTGCTATCATGGATAGGAAGGAACAAATATTGAGATCCAAAGTGATCGCACTTTTGAAGGTTGTGTGGAGAAGGCATTCCATGGAAGAGGCTATATGGGAGAGCTAGGGTATCATGAATATGCGTTATCCATATTTGTTTGATTCAGATAACCACGGTATGTCTATTTCGGGGACGAAATTTCCTAACAGGGGGAGAATTGTGACAACCCGAATATAACTATGATTATTTGTGCTTAAATCATACTTAGCTTATGTGATATGGATAGTATGTTATTAGTATATATAATTTTAAGTCATTATGTTTAGTCTAACCCTACCTTCATAAATAATGAAATATTGAATTAGTTACAAATATAAAATTTTGAAGTTTTCGGTAGAAATGTTCATGTTTAAGATTAGTTTTGACCTTTATAACATAACAATTGACTTGATGAGGAAACCATATAGTTGTAGATATATGAGTTAGGTTTGTAACACGACAAACGGTGTATTAAAATGAGGTTCGAGCGAGAAGTTATGCTAGAATTACGAACCAGGGACAAATTTGTCTATTCGTTAAATGATATTTCGTCTTATTAGGCTAATAAATGGTGGATTTTGATTAGTTAAAGAAGTAGGCTGGTTTTGGCCGACTTTAAAGGCTTGAAATAAGCCCCTAATTAAGCATAAATCACCCAATAAAGAGTTTGGTCTGAGAGTAAGAGAGAGTTGGAAAGTTTAGGAAGAAAGTGAGGAGCAAATTTGGACAAAAATCCGTGAAAATTACGTAAAAGTCCCGAAGGTAATCCTAACCCCAAATCTTGTTATTTTTTATTATATTACTGATTTAGATCATAGAAATCATCATTTTTTTACTAAAATTTCAGCCCTTGATGTATATGTATGGTTAGATGCAAGTTTAAGTTAAGTTGAATGTACAAACCCTTCAAATTGCTTCGTTTAGTAACCTTTCTTATTCAACTTTCCATATCTTTTTGTATACTTACTTGGATTGATTGATTATAATTGGATATTAAAATATACTTTGACATATCCTAAAATCGTGTGAAAATACCAAGAAATGAATCTTTGGTGAGAGTTTGAAGTTCGGGTATAAAATCTGCCTTTAGGGTAAAAGTATGCATGCCATGTGTTCGATGTTTTGCTTGACATAGAAAATGAACCTTAAAAATTATGAAACTTTAATTTTGTATTTTTCAATATGTTTACTAATGTTGGGTAAAATATCATAGAAAGTTATGATGTAGAAAAATTATAAAAATTCCTGGAAGTTGAATGAACGATAAAAGAGCCTATAGGGCAGATTTGCTATGTAGTAAAGAAATGGGCCTATCTTGCTCTAGAAAACTTGAAATCATGTGCTGTATTTTGAATTGGAATAATAATATGATGAGGATTGAATTACGAAGAATAAATGAATATATATTTGGTCTATGATTTGGATGTGACAAATATATTAACATGAATTTGGATAGAATTTCACTTGTAATAAATGATTTGAATAGAACATATGATGCTTATGAATTGAGTTATGTTAGAGATATTACTTGGATTGTTGATATTCTTATGGTGATACTAATAGTGTAAGAATGATAGGAAGGGAAGAAGAACCAATTGAACAAGTGTCGGACAAAAGAAAAGGAAAAGCCTGATAAGTTGCCAACGCGAGTGTACTTATGATTTGTTTCATATATAAATATGGATATAGGTCTAAGAGCGGATTTATATGAATACTTCAGTATTCGGGATTTGTTTGGATATTAAAATATCCAGAATTTTTTTGGGTCTTATGATCCAAGATCGGTTTGAATACTTCGGTATTCAGAATTTGTTATCCAGGATTTGTTTGGGTCTTATGATCCAAGATTGTTTTGAATGCTTTGGTATTCATGATTTGTTTGGATATTAAAATATCCAGGATTTGTTTGGGTCTTATGATCCAGGATTGGTTTGAATACTTCGGTATTCAGGATTTGTTGGTTATTAAAATATTCAGGATTTGTTTGGATATTATGATTCAGGATTGAAATTGGACAAAGATCCAATAATTTGATTTGTCACATGACAAGATTTTTTTGGAACTTATGTTCCAGGATTTGCTATTGCAAACGGGAAGGATTATTTGGATTTCATATCTACAGATTTGATATAAAATTGTTATTTCGTATCAGGGCAGGATTGTTTGGATTTCATATCCAGTGATTTGATATAAAATTATTTTTACTGGGATTATATATCCACAGATTTGATATAGAATTGTCATTTCATTGTAGGGAATGATTATTTGGATTTTATATCTAGATATTTGATATAATATTGCTATTTCATAGCATGGCAGGATTATTTGGTTTTTATATCCACATATCCGATAAAGAACTGCTATTTTGTTTCAGGGAAGGAGTACCTCACTAAGCTTAATGCTTACGATTTATATTTTAACATTTTCAGGTCTGTACGCTGCTAGTTAGGATATCATATGATCGGTGACTTGAGAGCTGCACCGTTAGAAGGATCGGGGGATCAGACGTGGGGATTTTTTCATTGTCACACTGAGGCTTTACTACACTCGCACATCTTAGATATTGAGTTAACATGGGTTGATTTGATGATTGTCATATTTAATCATAGTCAATCGTAGTATAACATGTTCGTTTAATTATGACTCTGATGTTAATTACGTTATGGTAGATAGAACATGATTATGCTTATTATACATGAAAAAAAAATTATTGATAAATGAATTATATTTTGAATGGACTAGAGATTATGATTTAATCATAATATAAATGAAATGATTAGAATATTTTCGGGTTTGGGGTGTGACACTTTCTTCCACAACAGAACCACTTTAAAACTCCTTGTCTTTTATTTGATTATTTCATTACATCTTATATTTTATCTGTGATTAGAAAATTTCATCTCGTCCATTTTTTAATGACAACAGGTTGACGTCATCTGTGGAAACGTGTGTCTAATATCATTCTCTATCTTGTACGTCTTTATTGAAGGAAAAATAAATGACCCTGAGAGTAGTACCAAAAATAAAGGCGACACTATCGTCCCATCTGCTCCACCTACAAAAATCGACTTGAATGGAATTCTTACCAGTATTTCCAGGGGTCAAGATGCTATGCAGGAAACCATGGGGCAATTGGCTCAATCATTACAAGCCAGGACTCCAGCCCTTTTTAGGCAAAATACGGTTCCTTCTCTGAGGACAGAAATTCTACATCTACTTCCTAGGCTTAACCGACATAGCTAATCCAGATGTTCAAATAAATATATACATGCGTGATAGCATGAAAAAGCGCATAATATTTTTAATTACACTTTTTGAACTTTGGCCCAAATTTTAGGTACGAAACTCAAACTATAGTTTTAGGCAATGAGAGAGGGACACTTGTCTCCTTACGTGGCAACAATCCTAGTAAACATACACTAAATTAGCCCCAAGGAAAGTTGCTCGGCGAGTAGGCCGACCAACATGAAGAATAAAGATCATCAAGGTAGATAAACAATCACCACTTAGTAGGCGATTAAATGTTTTTCCACACCTGGTATAGACTCTCAACCATCAAATTCATTATGTACGGGTGTAAATTCTTGAATATATAAAGGCATTCCAACCCTTGATCTCCAAGTCACTATAAATACATTGTATCCTTTCACAAAAGGCAAGATATAACAGATTCTAGGTTATTCTTCTTAACAAGAGTACCTAGCTTTCTGTAATCACTCAAATTAATACAATAATACTGGACGTAGGCTTTCTTTCACAGCCGAACCATTTTAAAACTCCTTGTCTCTTATTTAATTATTTCATTGCATCTTATATTTTATCTGTGATTAGAAAATTAGATCTATTACATTTTTTTATATCAACAGTGACTATCTTATGTATTTTGCTGAGGCACCTAACTATCCAAAAATTGATTTAATTGTTTATTAGAAACGTGATAAGTTTAAAAGCGGGCGTTAAGTTGGATATTGCAAATAAAATAATATCCATACCCAAATATTTTATTTAAGAGTATTTGACTGAAATGTGAAAACAAAATGGGGCCAAGCCCAAATAACCCTATCTTTTTTAAAAAGTATTTTGAATTGGATCCCATTTGTTATGGAAATAATGAATAAACTTAACTTGATTTGATTTGGGCAATTTATACATACTACAAAGGATATAAAAGACGGTGTGTGATATATAGAGGATGGATATCTCAAGTTTGTAGTACTTTTTAGGGAATGGATGTCACCCAGTATTATTGGAACTCTATCAGCTACAAATGGTTTATGGTTTATGGATCAACCCACCACGCACTCCCTTAAAAATTTGGATTTGGAAAGGAAATAAAAACTCCTAAAATGTTATAGAATTACACCATAATTTTGTTTCAAAATGAAGTCTGCACAATATACCAAAAAAATGGGCGGTTACAAGAGCTTATGAGTGCGTTAAAAATATATATGAATAATTTTGGAAGGGTCAAGAGCATTTCAGAAAGAATATTTTGATCGATTTTGGTTAGATCAAACCTCAATTCAGATCGAGTTGACCCATTTTTTTAATATGTATGTGTATTTGTATGAAAATAATACCACATAAACACCCAATATATAGAACCCCACATAGGCCTGTCAACGGGTCGGAGACGGGTCGAGTTTAGGGAGATCCAGATCCATGTAATCGGGTCTTCATCGGGTTCGGGTTCGGGTCTTCATCGGGTCTACAATATTAGATCCAGACCCGGATCCGTTCGGGTCTTCGGGTCTCGGGTTCGGGTCCGGGTCTGGCCAAATATTAAAATGTTTTACTTTAACCCCCTTTATTTTTTTAATCTTAAATTAAAATGTTTTGTAATGTAGTATAGCATATTATTAGTACAAATAAAACATATATTTATTACATACAAAAATATATATATATAAAATACTTATATGTTATATTGATAAGATATATTTATAAATATATATATATATATATATATATATATATATATATATATATATATATATATATATATATATATATATATATATATATAAATAATAATGTACAATTTGGGTCGGGTCTTCGGGTCCGGGTCTTGTATAAGATCCAGACCCTACCCGTTTAATAAACGGGTCTTCGGGTATTCGGGTCTTCGTGCCCGGGTCCAAAAAAATATGCTCAGACCCTATTATACGGATCAGGTTCGGGTCGGGTCTGGGTCTGGGTCCCGACCCGACCCATTGACAGGCCTAACCCCACATATAGCTATCAAGAACCCATATATATATAAACATCACCACTAAACCAACAGATCATAAATTAATTTTGAATGGTTGTAGTCCAAGCTTCCAACGAATTTGATTGGGTTTGATGCTTCCATCCTTCCTCCGGTTTGGATTAGTTTTGATCGATTTCGATGAGAGAAGGGACAGATTTGAGAGAAGGGCCTTGGCGAATTTGATCGATTTTACAATAAGAGAAAAAAGTATTTATTTTTTGGTTGGTCTATGATAGAGGGGTTTTGATAAATGGGTTTTGGGTTGGACAAAAAAGAGAGCAATTGATTTTATTTAGTTTTTGAGAGGGAAAGTTGTAAATGGCGTTTTAGGTTCTTAAAAGAGCATGGGTGACTCGCAAAGACCCATTAGTAAACCCATAAATTACCCGGCATTAGATTTTTCTTAAACTATTCAAACTCACGGAGAAATATAATGGGCGCCAAATAACTAATGGGAGCTTGGCAAATAAATCCTATTTGCATAGGAAATTTCCTAATAAGTCTTATTTATACATATAGTGAATATTCACTATATGTTTACAAATAGGATCTATTAGATCAAAAATTTATTTTTATGGGATCTGTTGGAACAAAAAAAAAGACGATAGGGACTATTAAACTACATACTTAGTAAACGGGCTAATTGATAAAAAAAAAAGCCATAACTATTCTGGGAGGGTTTTAGAAGGCTTCGTCATTAAATATCCATATTACTGGGCCTACTGCACAATATAGCAAACACCTAATATTTGTCATGCCAAGCTTTGTTTCAATAAGATGATTTATGACTGTTCCACCTATCATCAAATTAAGAAAAATTAGAGCACTAGATAGGCATAAGTTTGTAGTGGTGTAAAGTTTGAAGAGGATCAAGGGGTAAACTACACCTTAAAAAATTTCCACCACTTGGAACACATCCTCTCTATTGTAAGATAAAAGGGATTTTCCCTGATTATGTGAAACCAAATCGTCACAATGTCGGAGATGCAAAACTTTCTACGAAAGTTGCATATATCGTTTAGGATAAAAAAGGAAATTTATGAACCATATTACAAAAAATAAAGAAAGGTAAAAAGGTATTTTGAAAATGAGGATAAAAATCATAAGATTGGTCTGTAAAGAAAATATGGAGATAATATTTTATTTTATTCAGGAAATAGTGTACCTAGAATGCGTGATAAAAATAATGAATATGATTTTTTAGCCCATAAGTCTTATTATGGGAAATTAGGGGTTTGCATTGCACAACGAAAAACAACACTCTGAAGCCCAACATTATGTGCCACGTGCAAAATGATGAACGAGGGGTAGTGATGGCTCGCACATCCATATGACCGAGGGGTGGAATAAATCATTGCCTATGTGCAAGAATCAGGGCATATACTAATAATTTATTATTTGGGGCGCACATAACGTCATGCTAAAGAAAAATTAGGCCAAATCCAATGGATATTTTTGTCCTGTTGATTTTCTTATTTAGAAATAATAAAAGAAAAAAACTCCATAACATAACTTTTTATGTGAAGGAAGAAATGACGTGGAAGCCTTATCAGATTGAAAATTTCCATGGACATCTTTACATATAGAAATTCAAGATCAGTTGAGATAATGTTATATGGAATTTTGGAAACTGCCCATGATTTCTTTAGACATAGATTTTGATTACTACCCACCATCAAACATGTAGAATGAAGGAAGTTAATAGCTTATTAGGAACTGTAGTTTCTGATTATTATGAAAAGATACACATTAGATGGATGTGTATAACCTGTTAGAGAGTGTTATAAAATCGTTTCTACAATACAAATTAAATAGCATGTGCATCGAAGAAATTTCTAAAATTACCTTGCCAAGCATGACAGAAACCCTTTAGCATTGGAGAACATCTTATGCCAAGTCTCCTTAGAATAAAAACTCAACTGAGTTTTAGGGGAATCAAGGAGGATAAGTTGGTATTCCACTAAGATGAAGACACGTGTAAAAGATTGACCTACATTACCCTTAATAAAGTCGATGCCCTATTACGATATTCATAGGTTTCCTAACAAATTAAGGCTGGATTATTTTTGGTTAATTTTGTTCCCGATATTTCCAAAAATGGATAGTGACAAACAGTGGAAACATGAGATCCATTCAAATAAAAACCAAGAGAAACATAAATACTTATAAAGATAAATGGTGACATCGTGTAGTGATGGAGGTTGTGGAACTTTTCTTGTAAACATAAAGACTTAGGTTTTAGCTAACAACTTTAGCACCTAGTGCAAGTTGATTAATTGAGATTTCCACTTCTCTTTTCTCATGGACGTAATCAATACCAACTTTACAAAACCATGTAAATTTGTGTGAATTCATCATTTTTGTGGTGCATTTAAAGATAACGTTAGAGTTATCATTGTATAAGATGTAAGAGTGCATGCTCTGATACCACTTATAAACGGATGAACACATTCGATAAGGATGGTCACAATAAAAAATTCTATTTTTTTTTCAATTTATTAAAGATTGAACCTTTAAATATATACGCACAATTTTAAATTAATAAACTAATCATGCAATCAACACAGTGAATGAGAAAAAATCTCTTTACAGGGAAAAACAAATATTCAACACTTTAGTATGTTTTACAGACAATCGACTTATAGAATAATTAGACCGACTAAGTATAACACGCAAAGTCTTCAAAACTTTCTAAAGAAAATGGCTCAGTACAGAGTCGTCCACACGTAGCGATTTACCCTCGGTATCCATCGATCATCCTTCTTCCTTATTTCTTCAGCTATGATCCCTCGAGTCATAAGATCAATCATAGAGAATCCTCTCCACAAGGTGTATGCAAGATACAAAAACTTTTCAGGGTTTCAAAAGAATTCACAAAATATTTGGGAATGTAAAGTTTGTGAATCAAAGGTGTCTTAATAACACAAAATCTGAAAAACTTTGGTTCTAATTTTCTGTTCATGTTTTTTCCAAAGTCCCCTTCTTGAGATGTAGAGGTGTCTTGAACTTGGAGATGTTGGAGTTCGGTTTGACGTGTCGGTGCGTGACAATTTGTAACGGTGTACGCCAATACAATTTAAAAGTCTAAGCTAAAAAATTTGCCCTTACAAAAAAACTTACTCTATACATGTAGTAACGGAGCCAAAATTTTGGTTTGGCCGGGGTACTCAAAGAATTTGTTGGGGGGGGGGGGGGGGGGGCTTAAAGGCGAGAGCCCCGAGGCAAAAGAATTTAAAGCTATTTTTAGATTTTTCCTAATTATTTTATTTTTAAATCAAATTTGACATGTCCAATATAGGCCACTATAAATTTTAAATTAAACTAAAATGTAAAATTTGAAAAATACCTAATACAAAGAACCACAATACTATGAGATTTTAAAAATAATACCACATATCACAAAACTATAAACAATAATTAATTTTAACCCTCAATCAATACAATAACAACCCTAAACAAGAAACAAAAACGTACCTAACAAATATAATCGAATTTTAAACAGGAATAAAAAATCAAATCAAATTATATTAATTAAACGACTAGAATAAATTAAATCAAACACTTAATTAAGCAAGGATGGATGCACTTATGTAATTAACAATAAATAAATACCTAACAAAAATTAAATCAAACATTAAAAGAAACAAAAATAAATTTTAAATTATAATAAAAAAGTGGTTCGAGAAGCATTTACCTTAAAAGAGAGAGTGAGGATATAAGAGGTAGGCTGTGATTCTTCTTTTTATAAGTGGTTCAATCAAAGCAAAGCAATTCTAAGTCTCCGAGCAAAGTAGTGTTTTTTTATATTTGTGAGGAAAAAACGTATTTGGGAAAGGAGGGACAATGAAATGGGTTTGTGTACTTTATAGTGTTTGGATTTTTAGAAAAGTAAAAAATTGTTCCTTCTTTTTTTCATTTGGCAGTCTCAAAACTCAGCGCACATTACCTTTATACATTGTCCACCTTCAAGTATTATGTTTTTACAAACTCACCTAAAACTTTAAAAAAAATCCCAAATTTCTAGCGGGGGGGCACTTGGAGAGGTGGATCCAGAATTTTTGGTCAGAGAGGGCCAAATGGGAAGGGGTCAGGGGCCGGAACCCCCGAGGCGATTTTTATTTAGTAAATCGAGTTTTATACAAATTATAGCTTTAATTTCATATTTTATAAAAATTTACTACGTTGTTTTTTGCCCTAAAAGTTGGAAAAAACCTCATTGTATGCCTATAACTTTCTATCTTTACATATAATGTGTGAGCACGTGCACACACACACATATATATGAAAAACTCAGGGGGTGCCTTCACCCCTCCTCAGGCCCAAGTGTATCCTCCCCTGGGCACGTGCCCCCAAGCCAAAGGCGGGCTTCGTCCCTACGTACACAAACCATTCAAAATTTAGAAGGTATCAAATGATGTTTATTTTTTCTTTTTTAGACGAAGATGCTAATGACTATTTTTATTTTTAAATGATTGTGAGGTAGTTATGTAAAAGGATCTTTGAATTTGAATAATGAATCTCAATAAATATATTAAAGAGATACTTAGATTTAAAAAAAATATATATTTTAAATTTAGATTTCAAACTTCCTATTTCAATTAATAGACAAATATACCCTAATACATATATTGAAATCTATATTGTACCTTTAATACGATAATATTAGAGGTATTAATGTTGTCATTCATGCATTTTGCTTAATTTTAGCGTTGGGTAAATTAACGCGTCAAATACGAACTCAACAGTCCTTTTTATTAGTGAACCATTCAGCTTCCACTACAACTCTTTGGTTGTATGCTTCTTTCTCACCCTTGTTTTAGTAAGGAGAGACAAAATATCTCATTGACTAATCCTGGACGACCCCATAGGAGTAATCAATCTCCCACAACAGTCCAAACCAAAGAAATCCAACTTTTTCAACATCTATCTACTTCCACGAAACCTCCTCAAGATCACCTATTAGGGCAAGGTAATTCTTACTCATTCCATTCTATTTTGATTAGTTGATGTTTTTTTAATGGGTTTTGAAAAAGAGGGATTTTTTATGATCTTAGTTGATATTGGTTATAATATTTATAATTGAAGGAGGGTTACTTAGTAATTAGATAAATTACAAGAAATGAGAAATCTCAAATGCTAATGACTCGATGTTGTAAAAGAAACAATAATGTAATTATGAGTGCTTCTTATGCATTTAGACGACCACATATTTTTAAATTAACATTTTTATCAGATTGTAAATGTATTATTGCCACCAACTGCTCTCATTAATCTTTTTGCGAGCAACCTGGTGTCTTGACTTCAATAAAGCATCATAATCATTTCTAGAATTTTCACCGCAAAGAAATACATGACCATCATTGTTGATACAAAAATTAGTCAGCTGACGTGAACCAATTATATGAAGATGCGTGTCATCATGCGTGGCATAAAATATATTTACCGAGCAACTTATAGTGCCGAGCTACTCAGTACATCGAGCTACTTAGCGTACCGAGCATCTAGTCAGGAAGATCAAACGACAAAAACAGATTCAATGAACATTCTTATCGTGTACAGATGTATATGTCTATTAAATAACGGCATATTGTCTATTCATACTGAGAGCCCAAAGGGCTATAAATACTTTGTAACACCCCCTAGCGGGGCAAACTTCGATAAGCAAACATACTCAAGACACAGGCAAATTACCCAGAAATACAAAACAGTAGACGTAGGCCATTTTCCTAAGGCTGAACCACTTTAAAAATCTTTTGTCTTATTTCTTTATTCATATTTATCTGTGATTAATTAATTAGATTAATTCTAGTTTTTTACATCAACGGTCATAAATCTTTAACAATCTATACATGCCATACTTATTACATGATTGATAAGAGGAAAGAATGTAGGGATTTAAAAAGAGGGCTTTTTGACTATCATAGGTGTTGGTAGTAATTAAATTTGTAATTGAAGAAGGGGATGTCTGTTGGGTTTTTATTTCTAATAATTGGCTTTGATCAATTTGAGTTTTTATCTCAAAGTGGGTTTTTTGATGATTTTTGTTGCAGTTGTTATAGGTGTTTGAAGTTGAATGATGTTTTTGTTGGTGCCGAATTTCTGATTAATGGGTTACGTTTGTGGTAAGCAGTGGGTTCACGATTTTTATTTATTTTTGTGGGTTGAGATATCCTTTTTTTATTCACTATTTATGATACTCCACATGCTTAGAAATGAGTTGTTACGGTTATTTGATAAAAGATTAATCCACGAAGATTTGATTTTCACCTTAGTGGAGCTGACTTGCTGATTCAGAGTTAATGTAGAAATGATTTTTATTTATATTTAATAATAGTTTGTGTACCCTATATCTATCTTGGATTTTGATGGAGCTGACTTGCCGATTCAGATTAGTTTTGATGATGATTTTTTATTTATTTTTGATATACATTTTGGATGATTTTTGCTATGGAGCTTTAATTAAGATCAGTTTGCGAGATATTTTTTTTAAATATGTTTTTTTTAGTTCTAAACATTTCGGGGCACCCCTAAAAAAATCATCCCAAAATGATTTATTTTGGTATTTTGAAAAAATGGATCAATATTTGACAGTCTTTAAGGAGTTCAAGTTAACTACTTAAACTGTCAAATATTGAATCATTTTTTAAAATACCAAAATAAAGCATTTTGGGATGATTTGTTTTTTAGGGGTACTCTGAAATATTTAAAACAAAAAAAAAATATTTTTTTAACCAGTCTATTGTAGAAGGCATATGATTGCATAATGTTAATTCTCAGTGTTTTGCATGTCTTATTGCTATTGGGAGATCTCAAATCAATTAAGGTATTATTTTCCCTTTTACTATTATGAAAAAATAGTTTATTATGAAGTGTTTGTTTCATTTCGTTTTTATACAATCTATAGGGTACGATTTTTACCCTTTTGCAGATATGGAAAAAATGTATTTAATTTTTTTCTCAATTTTGTTTTCATGCCATCTACATTGTTAAGTTTAATACAATTTCTGAATTCTACTTTGTTTTATATTTCCTGTTACCAAAATCAGTTTAAGCTTTCACTGTTTCTTCCCCTCCCCCCACCCCACGCACCCCACCCCACCGTTTGATCAAATTTAAAAGTGGCAATCGTGTTTTTATATTGTTGGGCATATATCTATATGTGAATATTTTCTATCGAAATGTTTATACAATTCCTGAATTAAACCTTAGTTTAGATTATTTCACTGCAGAAGGCAGTCTCTTCCACCGTTTGCATTGTCAAGCTGTTGCAAGTCTACAACTTGGACATCTCAAATCAAATAAGGTATAACCTACTTTGTTCACTTTTATTTTTAAAAATAACATTTTCCCATTATTTTTTCCCCTTTCCTTTTTCTAAAAAAGATCTACAATATGAATATGATAATAATTCTTAAGTTGGAAAATAATAGTACTTCGTCAACATAAAGAAAATATTTGATGATACTAAATGGTTGTATACTCAAAGTTTTTTAAAACAAAGATTCATTTGTCATGAAAATAATGTCTTTTAACATTAAAAATTATAAGCTAGTTGTAATTGTAGAACATTAACCTTATCTTCAATTTACATTTAATATGAAATTTCTATAGAACATGTCTACTGTCACATGAAGTTAATAGGCGAAATCAATTATAGACAAAACCTACAACACTTACCCAACTTTTCCTCTATTTCGGCACTCCAATAACTAAATCATTCAAACGAACTACACATTCCCTTACTTCTGGATTTCAAATTCACCCACTGCCCTCTCATTTAAAACAAACTCACGTGATCTTTTAACACGCAATTCTTTTATTTTGTAGGAGCAAAGAAATCAACATCATAGATTAATGGAACACGTTGAATCCGAGAAAGTAGAGAACAAGTTGAGATTTTTAATTTTTTTTTGTGTGAAAAACAATACAATTTTTCCCGTAAAGCATCTACACATTTAATTATGTTTGTAATTAGACTTTCCACACAAATGGTCTCTGAATCAAATGAAATACAATATTTGTCTTCACATTATTAGATTTTTTGCAACTCATATAATGAAAGTCCACTATTTGATGAATTGCCTTATTGAAGGTACAACTCATTTGTAGTTTGGTTAGATTTTTGGCGGCTCATGTAATGAAAGTCCACTATTTGATGAATTGCCTTATTGAAGGTAAAACTCATTTGTAGTTTGGTTAGGTCTTTCTTTTCGATTATGTTTTTTACAATACTATTTGTTATCATTACATAATTGTATCTTTATAGTTTTTGTAGTGATAACCAAACAAAATATACCAAATATCCTTTGTCACTGGGTTAAGATGGTTGTCAATTTTATTTTGATTTTACAACAAATAGCACAATGACGAATGATAAGTTGATTCCAATCTATCTATATTAATAAAAGTATTTAAAAAAAATTTAAGCATATTTTTTTATAAAACATTTGCTCATCGCGCGAATTTCACGCTAGCATTTTATTCCGGCAAAACAATAAACATTAAATTCAGCACTTTTAATAGGAGAGGGATGGAATGTCAAAGTCAGCCAACCCATCAAATTTGACAAGCAATACAGCATTAAAGTCTTCCCACATAAATTAAGCGACTTTTCGCAAGTGAAGGAAGATGTTGGATGCACACCACCAAACGATCTGTATCTCAAAATCCAAATGGGATCCCAACAATGGAACTAACCAAATTTTCGACAACAAGCTTTCCCACAGCTGAAGCAACACTGCTTCCATTATTAGTGCCTCCATTGCCCCCAATCCCACTAGGTTGGAGCTGGTACTGATTCAGGGGTTCTTGGTACTTACTTTGATAATCAGAAAAAGAAGGAGGTATTCCTACAGCGGAACCACCAATAGGCGCAGCAGCCGCCATCGTCACCGCCTGCGCCTGTGACATGGCAGCCGCCTGCGCTTGTATCGCTGCCACTCGGGCCTGTACCGCTGCCAAATGCGCTTGTGCAGCCGCCTGGGGGCCCCACGTGACGTCCGCCTGCGCCTGTGTCACCGCAGTGGCCTGCGCTTGTATCGCAGCCACCCGGGCCTGTACCGCTTCCCAATGCGCTTGAGCGGCCGCCTGGGGGCCCCACGTGGCCATAAATTGGCTAAGTGACCCACCAGAACTAGCGACCGGTTGTTGGTTGGAAGGTAATTGAGTGCAGAGAGGGTGGACGTCAAAGTCACATGGTTTGCACGTGTAGATGCATTCCAGCGGCTATATTTCCACAGTGGTCGCAGGATCTGACCTCTCCCTGTTGGTTTACTAGCGTTAGTGGGTGCATGGGATGGAGAGGGGACACGAGAGAAAAGGGACATGTAGCACAACGCTCATGCAGGTCAAAATCGCAAGTGTGGCACCGGTATCTTGTACCGGACCCCGTGGTATTACAACCGTCACATTTGTATACTGCTGCAATATAAACCTGTTGGAGAGGGTGTTTCGGGTGACTAAAATGCTGTATTGTTTGTGTTTGAGCTTTTTGCAATGGAGGAGCCATCTCTCTCTCTCTCTCTGTTCAAACAAGTGTTGTGGTCGTTTATAGAAACTATTCAGTTCCACAATGTTCTCTAATAGGACTTGGTCATAATCTATTAAAAAATTGCAAGACCGGATACAATGTGAATAGGTTTATATAATATGATTGTGCATATACTCTGTATCGTATGATAGTCAACTTATTAACTATTATGCCCAGTACAAAACTATCGTGCCCGTGCATGCATGCCGTAATATAAATAAAAGTCTTCCAAAACAAACAATACAGCTGTTAATTCTTAAAGAATACTCGACTCTGCCCGATTTACGCGTTAGAAATTCCATAGTTAAACTTAGCCAGCAAATGCAATAATGGACTTGTACCTTATTTATTATCTACATAATGTAGGGAGGAAATCTAATTTGTGAACTTCTGCAGGGTGCATAATTTCTCAAAAGTAAAACAAAAAAGGTATTATTATGGGCTAGGTAACTATTACCCTTACAAATAATTATTTTGAGAATGAAAAATAACATAACAGAATTAGGGGACAACATAGATGTTTTTAAAATCCAATTAGATAGGTTAATTATTTTGACTCGATATATAAAGTTATTACTCCACATTATTGACTCATCAACATATCGTCATCATTCTCAATAATGTATTCTTCGTCACATTCATGTTCACTATCACCTAGACTCGTTATAAGAGTAGCCCTTATCATATATTTATTTTGGAAAATGAATCAAATTAAAAAAAAATCGAAACTTCTCTTTAGACAACATAGCTAAGAGTTTACGATCAATGATAACCTTAAGGTTCGTTTCGTCGCTTTGTGGTATTGGAAATACCTCAACCATATTCACTATAATACCATCAGAAAATATTTTCCTAAACTCACTTTCGTCTACATTAACATGTAAAGGAAATAAATAAGAGAAGTCATTATCTCCATAATAACATAATCCTTTGGACATTGCCTTAAACTCGATCATTAATAACTTGTCAAACTCGCAAAGCTCAATAATTTTTTATTAGATGCATAATTCAATAAATCAATCGTTAGATTTAACATAGTTGTTAACTATAATATGCACACAACATATGATGTAAATTGAATATTGATAAGGATTAGATCGGTGTGAGTATGGCTATGAAAAGAGAAAAAAATCTGAGTTTTAGGAAAAAATTTCGCTGCTACCATACATACGACATGTACAAGAGCCGAAATTGGAGTAGGCCCCTCCACGTGCTAACATATTTTGAACATTATTAACTATACAATTTTAGTTCAAATCAGGTAAAAATGATGACGCACCTCTTGTTGTTTGATTAATTTTATTTTTGACATGCACAATTAATATATAAAGATTAATAATTTTAACAATTAATTTTTTAAATTTGTATCCGATAAAAAATTATAGATAGTTGTAAAACTTCTCTAATATTATTATCATATGAAAAAGAGGTTTGTTAAAAATTGAAGGTGATCAAGCTTGCGTCAAATTGAAGGAAATAATATATATATATATATACTAGCGTATGCCCGTGCCTGAAGGCACGACGAAAATTTTCCAAAGTATGTAATCGCAAAACGACGACAATTTTTCAAAGCACATAATAGCGAAACGCAAAAATTTTCCAAGTGCGTAATTACAATACCACAAAAATTTCGTTCCTCGACAAAACAAAGTGTAATTTTAAAAAAATTGGCTATAATTTCATTTATTTATAGGACTATCCTGCAAAACGGTAGTGTTCACAATTGGTAATAAAATCTCATGTCGTGTTTATTTTGGTAAATTTCGCTTTTGGTTAAAAAAAATTGGGTCGTGTTTGAGATAGGTAAACAATAATATTTCATATTGTGTCGTGTTTATTTTTTGCGTAATTGCAAAACAAAAAGTACGTAATTGAAGAAAAAGAATTGTTACCCGACAACAAAGTGAAATAAAAAAAATGTTATTAAAAATTTTCTAAAGCATATAATACAACTTTGCTCAAGTGACTCACGCTACATATTACTATATTCATAGTCTTCACTAACTATTGTGAACTCCGTGCCTGAAGGCACGTTGAAAATTTCAAAAAAGTACGTAATCTCAAAACAGTAAAAAATTTCAAAGTACGTAATTACGAAAAAGAAACAATTTCTTTCCCCAACAAAACAAAGTTTTAAGTCGTATATAATTTTAGTTATCCAAAGTACTTAACCGTAAAATGGCATAAAATTTCAATGGCCGTGCCTGAAGGCACGTTGAAAATTTTCAAAGTACATAATCGTTAAGCGACAAAAATTTTTGAAGTACTTAATCGGAAAACGAAAAAAATTTCGAAAGTACGTAATTGCGATTAGGTGAAAATTTCCAATAAAGGCAAGCGTATAATTTTAAAAATATAAAGTTGTGTATAATTCAACTAATAAATGTCCGATATATTATAAGTGTAGATTTTCAAAGGATTGAATCGTCTAAATTGAAATTATAAATTTCTTTTACAATACAAATGTGTAAGGATTTTTCAAAAAATTGGGCAAAGTTCCCTTTGTTTATAAGACTATCCACCCTGTTTAAGAAATAAAAAATTAATCTAACAAAATAAATAGTCCGTTTCGGACCTCGTATAAGCAACATAATCCAAATATACTCAATTACATAGAATCAGGGCAAAGTGTCAACTTCAAATAGGACTATCGACCTTTCTTAACAAATAACAAATAATACAACCACCTTCAAATAGTCTAAATTCCTCGAACAAATTCACATATAACATGAAATATGTAATATTCATAAACATAATTTACATTGTGCCTCAAATAAACAAAGTATCAATTTAAAAAAATGGACATAATCTCCTTTATTTATTGGACTACCCACCGCGCTTGAAATCATCAAACAACACTAAAATAATAACTTGCAATATACAAAACTGTGCGCAAGAACCCCATATCGTATATGGTCGATGCCTCCTTGGTAGGAGAACTCATACGTGCATCTTGATATGGTCGAAGTTGTATGATGAGGCGTTGGCGATAGAAATATTAGTACAAAACAAACCACGTTTGGTAAAATAATCTCAAAAGTATTGGAAAGAATGCTCGTGTCTTGAATGGTAAAATAGCTTGATCTACCGAAGAAAGTTTAGTTACATATCCCTCGTGCATGTATAATTGAAGATCACCTACAAATATCATGAATATTGTAATTAGTGAACTACATGAATGAGCAAACTACTTGATAATTTTCATTATTCTTATTAAACATCACTTCAGATAAATTTGCATAATCCAAAAAGTAAACGGAACTGTGAATACCCAATAGAGAGCAAATAGAGAGAAGGTATTTGAAACTAAGGCATAATTTGATTTCAATGTATGGTATTGAATTCAACACTCGGTTTTGGGAACTGTCCAGCACTTGAAACTAAGGCATAATTTTATTTCAACACTCAGTTTTGGAAACTGTCCAGCACTCACTTGTCGAGGCTGACTGGCTGCCAAATGTAACTTGAAACCAAATCTGAAAACACGAATAAACCAAAACCTTCCCCTCTTCCAGCAGTGATCCTCCTCTGTTTGGGATTGATTGGGCCCGGTTTGAAGCATATACGAATAAACCAAAACCATAATACGGAGGGAGAGACAGTGATCCTCCTCAACCATCAAGACATATAAAACTTGAAAACATAAATACAAAATTACAAACTTTAAACCTATATCAAATATTATGTCTCAATCCTCCATATCGATGTCGATAGAAGTCAATCAAATGATCAGTGATAAGTGTGAGGTATAATTGGACAATGAGCATACCATGTTTACTGAAAGCGGATAACAACTGAAACTGCTCTTCGACATGAGTGGTTCCACATCCACGTGCCTATAGCACTGTATAGCGTTGCTACCTGCTGCTGCTACATACTGCTGCTGCAGCTACCTGCTGCTGCTGCTAGTACGTGATTGTGTAATATCTTAATCGGCATAATATCGTAATCTGCATAATATCCTAATATGCATGCTGCTACCAGTCCCTTAAGATCGTCATGATCCATACCGCATAATATCCTAATCCATGGAAAAAAGAAATACAATAAAGCTGAATCGAAATAATAATAACTTTGAAAATATATAGATTTAATAAATGAATATGATACTACTAACCAGAATGTCCTGATGCAGGGATTCAAATGGATACTTGTGAGTACACTGTTTCTTGGTAGGCATCATCAAAGCTCCTCAATTTCAAATTTTTACTACATACCAAAAGGATATTGAAAAAGTCAGACAACCAAAGAATATTGAAAAATATCTCCTCTTAAAGCTAGCATACATCGATTAGGATTTCTAGTTCTCCATCAAAAACAGTAGAAATTGAACAGTTGTTTCAACTCGCACGATTTAAACATCGGCTAATACCATTGAACATCGCCTAATACCAATCATTACTTATGCAGCATCAACAAACAACACCATTGAAAAAAAGACTATTAGTTTCGAAAATCAACATTAAAAAGAAAGAAAAGAGTTATATATACATGCCCATCCCCATCTCATCCCATTGGCAATAATCGCAACTGCGTCCACAAAGTATCTCGATTCTCGGATTATTGCGGACCCGTTTGGCCGCAGGGTCTGATACATTTCCAACCGTGCTTCATATCACATATGCTCATCTGTCAATATTTACTTTTGCTTATTTGTAGTTATTAGATATAAGCTCATTTGCAATGAACTGCTCCTTAGGTTTCAAAATCAAACAACACAGTTTGTCCCCTTTTCTTTTGATATCGAGTTATTTGGTCCATCATTCGTGGACTTCTCAGAAATCACATTCACAGCCTCGTTCAACACATCAGAAGGAACATGAGGGTTGGCAGTATCCCCCTCCTGATCATTTTCATTCTCTCCCTCAGCCTGAGCTAACTCGCCCACCTCCTGGGCTGCTACCATAGCCTCGGTAGAAGTAATCTGAGCCTCTACATCAGCATGAAGTTGGTTTGAAGTATCCTACAACAACAAAGAGCACCCAGTTAAGCTCTGCGGCAGCGAGAAAGTCTCTTAATGATGTCAAATCGCTGACAGATAAGCAAAATTCATGGATCATAGACCACAAAGATTAAAGTTTAAAGACAAATACACACTTTACCCTCATGCATTAATGGCATTCTATACAAATAAATCAATAATTCGTACCACTGGCACTTAGACGAAATCCCTGTTTGGTTGCCCATCATAATACCCCGCACAAACTAATAGTATTACAATATAGAGAGAGCATAGTAAGTTCCAGATTGAGCAGAGTAAGTTCCAGATTCAAGATCTAAAAAAAACATATTCACCATATTATGGTTTGGAAAACATTGATTTGGTCAAGTATATGTCTGTGCCTTTGGCATTGTATTACTTTTAGCATGGTAAAGCTAAGATTTTGGCGCACTCAACATAGAAAATAGATTTTGAAATTATAACTGACTAAAGAAGAGAACAATACTAACATATACAGAAGATTATGTATCTATTTTGATGGGGAATTTCAAACTCACAAATACCCACATTTCCTCACGAATGGGTAGAAGAACAATGCACTTGGGGAATTCCATATCTGGAATTCCAAACCAATGGTCAAGCGAAAAAAATAAACACTAATTATTGATGCTCCGTAAATTTGGAACGAAGAAACTGTAAAAAAAATTATGAACGAAAAACCCCCAAAAATTTAAGATATGAAAAGTAGCCCTAAAAAATTCAAGATGTGAAAAATACCTCAAGGTTGGTAGCACTGGCTCGAGAGTTGAAGATCTTGGTTAAATACATCTTGATTTATGATCAAACCATGAAAATCAAACAAAAGAAACCCTAACAAAATAAACCTTGAAAAAATGCAAATCGTGGAAGGAGCCTCAGCGTGTGTGAGTGTAAGTGTGTGTAAGAGAGAGAGATAGATTACCTTTTGAATCCCAAGGTCGAATGATTTGTGTTCTGGCTACGCTAGATCATAGTGTGGGAACGATGAGGGCATGGGAGGGTGGATGTGGTTGAAGAGAGAGGAGAGAATGTCGTGGGAAACAATGAAAGGAGAAAGTGAGATGAGATGCTGAGAGTAAAGAAAAATGAAACCAAAATGGTATAATACTGTTGTACCCTTCTGATTGAATTTTGAATGGAATGGGGAACAAATTAGAGTGTGTTAAAATAGGGGGAATCCAAATTTATAAGGGGTAAATTAGGAAGTGCAAAAAAAACTCAAATAGATGACATCACACTTGAAGCTTATGACATATATAAGTTTCCTACTTTATTATTTATATATATATATATATATATTGTTGATGTAAAAAATTAGACTATCTCTAATTATTCAATCACAGATAAAAATAAATAAGACAAAAGAATTTTTAAAGTGGTTCGGCCTCAAAGGAATGGCCTACATTCACTGTTTTTGTTATTGCTAACTGTTTGTATGGATTTCTCGATAACAGATTTCACCAAGAAATTCCGAGTCCCCTGCTAATGAGGAGGTTACAATGTATTTATAGCCCTGAGGTTGTACATGCGAAAGGGTAATACATAGTTGTCCAATAAGCGTATACATCTGTATAATAATAATAATGAGCATTTAATGCGCAGTCGATCTGTTGATTATCCGGATATTAATGATCTGTACGAGATGCAGCTCGGACCGCCTAAGTTGCTCGGACCGCCTAAGTAGCTCGGTATTCATGAGTTGCTCGGTACAATAAAGTTCCTCGAAGAGCATCTGTTGCTCGGAATGTCTGAGTTGGTTGGGGAGGTTGAGTTCCTCGGAGTCAAGGTGTTATTCAAAATGTTTGTAAGTGCCATGTAGATTGACACGTGTCTCCACTTAACTGATCCACGTCAACAGATTAATTTTGGTATCAACAAAAGCCCCCAATGTTTCACAGTTCGAGATTGAGGAGTGTGGAACATTCTTCTCGAAATATGGCAGGATTAAATGGTCATCCTGAATTTTAGGAGTGTTTTCCTTGTATTTATTTTTCCTTTCGAATTCATAGAATCAGAATTTTCGAATTTTTCTAACTACTTCGGTCTCCGTGCCTTTTTTGTCTTTTTAGCCGCCGGTAGCGCAAACGTCTCTCTTTGTAATCATTATTTTTTCCCCTTCCCAAGGTAAGGTATTTAAGCGTTGCAGAAAATCCTATCGTCTCTTCACCTTTTCAAATTTGTATCTTTGAGCTCTCCATTTCTTCTCTATCTTGTGCATTCATTTTTTCCATCGTTCATGATCAACTGATCCACCCTATTCCTGTAAGATTTTCTTCCTTCTCTTTTACTTTCTTTGTTCATCATGGTTTACCTCGTTGAGTCGCTTGATAAGTTTCGTTTTGAATTTTCTATTCCTCCATGGGTCATACTGGAAGAACTTTCTGAACCTTAAGATTATTTTCATTTGGCTGAGGGACTTTGGTTCCCCAGTCTCTTTGTGGCCGAATGTGGCTTTTCTTTTCCCCCAAACCCTTTGTGTCTGGAATTTTGTCAATACTTTGACGTGGTACCTGCGAAAATAGCCCCCAATACATGGAGAATAGTTAATGGGGTTCATAGGTTAAATCAGATTCATGGAACTCGTATCGTAATTCTAGAAATTATGTTTTGCTACAGATGGGCTGTCAGTGACAGTACTTTTTATTTGAAAACTAGGTTTTTAAATAGGGCTTTAGTCGTCAATCTCCCAGATGCCAACAGGGATTACTTCGAGCATGGTGTTGTTATGAAAAATTGGCAACATGCTCCACTAATTGGAAATGATGTGTATCAGGGTCCTAGATGCCCTCCCTATGGCAATGGGATAGGTTGTTTTTATTTTATTTTATTTTTGAAATTATGCTTTCTCTGTGTTTGATAAAATGTGTCACTGATATTTTAATTTTCATTTATTTGCAGTTGACAGCAAAAGAAGGTTTTCAAAAGAGACAGAAATTAATTTAAAACATCTGAAACTTATCTGGGATTTGCATCAAACTGTTGTCGACAAACACATCAGATCAGCTTCATACTTGTTGCAGTACAAGAGTTACACTTCGTCTTTTACTGCTCGTCCAGTGATAAGTGACATAGAACCAGTACCAGCTTCTGAAGGTTCTTCTCCTGAGTCACATATTCCTCTTAGTGACAGAATGAAGAGAAGAAGAGCTCCTTCCCTCTTCGATAAATCAGCCTCTATTGCTGGAGAGGCAAAGAAAAGCAAGCAGGATGTCCCAGAAGAAGGGACAAGACAAATTAAAGCACCACCTCCAGCTGCTACTAAGAATATTGCTGAGAAGCCCCCTGTGGCTCCGAGCAAGATTGCTACTGTTTCTCCTCCAGGCGAGGTTGTAGTTATATCACCGACCAAGATGACATCCTTGGTTGAGAATGTTCCTACTCCCACGAGGAAGCTGAAGAAGAGCTCCTCGGACAATTTGGCTGAATCCATCTCTCAGCCTCTTACTTCTGGAAGTGGTGTTCCCACTTTAGTTGCTCCGAGCTCTACCATGAGCTCGATGAAGTCTTGGATCATCTCCGAGATCCAAGGTATTGAAGAAAACCTTTCTAGGGAGAGGGTTACTAACTTAGCAACTCAACACATTGTCTCAGTAAGTATTACTATTCTAAACTTTCATTTCTCAAAGTTATATCTTTGCACTGACCTACAATTATTTTCTTTTGCTTTAATACTATTCTGAAGAAGGACGAAGCCATCAAGTCGTCCATCTCCTCGGGTGGTGTAGAGGAGGCTTTTGTAGGTCTGATGCAGTCTTTAAAGGATTCTCGTCAGAAGTATGTCGATGATAAAGCTGCTTGGGAGAAGCAGCTTAATTCTACCGAGAAGGAGAGGGATCAGGCTGTTGAAGTCTCCAAGGGGTTGGAGAAGAAAATAAAAGACTTGGAGAAGAAGAATAAAGAGCTCAAGGGGAAGCTCCAACATGCTGGAGAGTGTGAAAATAAGCTCAAATCTGCTAAGGAAGAGCTAAGTAGACTTCGTGACGCTGGTCGTCAAAAGGAAAAGGTAGAAAGTAAGTTGAAAGCTGCCGAGGAACTTCTATCTGAGAAGCTTTCCTCGAAGAAGGTGAAAAGGAAACTGGCTGTGAAAAAGTCCTTCAGTGCTGGCTGGGACAAAGGTTGGAATAAGGGTTTGGCTGCCATGATCTCACAAATGGAGTATAGCAGCCTCAAATATTTTAGGGATGGTTGGGTTGCTGCTCTGAAAGAGATGAACGTCGATGAGAATTCAGGTTTATTTTAGCGACACATTCTTGGCCCCCCTCCTTCTCCCGGGGAAGAAGAAGAGGACGAAGCTGCCTCCGAGGACTCTTCTATGATGGTTGGGGATCAGGTCCCTACTCTTGAACTTCTCTACGAATAACCCCAACTAACTATTACTCCTATCGAGCATCTTCAATCAACCAACATTTCAGTCGAGCAGCTTCCAGCACCCACCGAACAACCTTCTATGCCATCCGAGCAACCTACCTCCTCGTCCCAGTTTCCTGAGAAATTTTTGGGAAACAAGGAGAAGGTGTAGAGTTGTTCAGACTTTTCTCTCTGTTTATTTTTGTCAAATGTAACTCTGAACTATGTACTTCTATTTTATGATGCAATAAAATTTGAAGTTTTTGATTGTTCATACTGTTGATTCTCTTCTTCTTGCTCTGTTTTGCACTCTTATTGATTCTTGTTGTCTCTTCCTTCTACTAGTTTATGGACAGGATGGAATTGTTATCAGCTCATGATACAAAATTACTGAAACAATGCAATGAATACTTCAAGGCTGGCCATACTGACTTGAATGAATCTGAAATCGTCGATATCCTCGATCCAGATGCTTCAGAATGAGCAGTTGAAGCCTACCAGTATTTAAAGTGTCTGCTCGACCGGGCAGTGGCTAACAATGTAGCGTATTACGAGATGATTGAAGACCTCCAGGTCACTCTCGAGGAGCTTCAACAATAATACAAGGAATCTATAGCCCTTTTGCACCAGGGATATGAGAAGAAGTATCAGCAACTAAGTGTTGATAAAGGATATAATAGATTGATTGTTGCCTATGACATGAAGGAGAGAACACTGAAGACTGAGGTTGAAGAGAATAGGCAGATCGCAGAGTTGCTGGAGCAGGAAAATAATAACCTGCGAGGAGAGATATCTCAGTTGAAATCTGCAGCGTCTTCCTCGAACGCTTTGGCCCCTGTCAACGACGAGGGTTTCTCTTTCTTAGAGGTCGAAAATGCCAATTTGAGAGACGAATTGGAGACTTCGAAGAGAACTGGAGCCTCTACTTCTGCTCGCGGTCGAGCAATAGGTTCTCGGGGACGATCAAGGGCTGCTCGGCTTACTATTGAAGAGACGATAACTCAAGCACATTTGGAGAATCAAGCAGTTCAGTTGGTTGCGAAGAATAAAGCTCTGGCAGAGATGTCCAAGAAAATTCTGAATCTGGACGAGAAGCTCTCTGCACAAAAGTCTGCCTTGGAGAGTAAAGAACTTTTAACGAAGAACCTCTACGAGCAACTGGAGAGGTTAACCTATCAATTCCACAAGCAGCCCATGAGCTAACTGCATTTTCTGAAACTGCCAGATATAAGTATAATCTTTCTCCCATTATCGGCCTGGACAACAGTGGTGGTGCTCCCAAGTATTTCTTTAACTCTTGAAAGGCCTTCTCGCATTCCTCATTCCATTCAAACGTTTTTCGGAGTGTTTTGAAGAATGGGAGACATCTATCAGTTGCTCGTGATACAAATCTATTAAGTGCTACAACTCGCCCAGTGAGACTTTGCACTTCCTTATTCATCGTTGGAGATCGTAGTCCCAATAGAGCCTTAATCTTCTCTGAGTTTGCTTTGATTCCTCATTGGTTGACAATATACCCGAGGAACATGCCTTCTCGTACTCCGAATATGCACTTGGTGGGATTCAGCTTCATTTGATATTTATCTAGTTGATCAAAGGTCTGACCTAAGTCAATTAGATGGTCATCAGCTCTCTTGCTTTTCGTCAGCATATCATCAACATAAACTTCCATATTGCAACTGATTTGGTCTGCAAACACCTTATTCATCAGCCGCTGATATGTTTCACCTGTATTTTTCAAACCAAAAGGCGTAACATTATAACAATAAGTTCCCCTAGGGGTAATGAAAGAGGTACTCTCCCTATCTTCAGGTTTCATTTTAATCTGGTTGTAACCAGAATAAGCATCCATGAAGCTTAACAGCTCGTGTCCCGAGGTTTCATCCACTAATTGATCAATTCGAGGTAAAGGAAAATGATCCTTTGGGCATGCTTTGTTGAGGTCGGTGAAGTCTACACACATCCTCCACTTGTTGTTCTTCTTCTTCACCATTACTACATTTTCCAACCAGTCTGGATATTTGACATCGTCAATAAAATAAGATTTCTGGAGCTTCTCGACCTCCTCTTGTATAGCTTGGTTCTTCTCGGGGCAGAACACTCTTCTTATCTATTTCACTGGCTTGATCTCCTTACTCACATTGAGCTCGTGGCATAAGAAATTTGGGTTTATTCCTGTCATGTCCTCATGACTCCAAGCAAAAGTTTATTTTCTGTTTTTTAGGAAAACTATCAATTCTTGTTTTAGTGAGGCATCTAACGACGAACCTATTTGATTTGTTCATTCTGGATGCTCGTCGTCCAGAATGATATTCTCAGTAACTTCCACTACCTGACCTTTCACGAGCTGCGACTCGTCTCTAGGATCCAATGTTTCAATCTTTGCACCTTCATCCACTTGGTAGGTAGTAGTCTTTTTTATAGATTCCTCCAGTTCTTCTTGCTCGGCAGATGAGTAGTAACATTCCCGAGCTACTTTTTGGTCACCCTTCACAACTCCCACTTTAAAATTGGTTGGAAATTTCAGGCATTGATGTACAGTGGATGGTACTGCTTCGAACTTCTTCAATCCTACCCTTCCCATGATGATATTGTAAGCTGACTGGACATTCTTATCCATCACAAAGAAACGTACTCTTTCTGTTCGACAAGCAGGCCATGTACCAATGAACATAACCAACTTAATCGTCCCAAGTGGAAAGACTTTCTCGCCAGTAAAATCGAGAAGGGGCCTGTGATAAGGCTCCAACTGAGACAACTTTAGGTTTAAACTATCGAAGCATGAATAGAACATGATATCTGCCGAGCTACCATTATCCACCAGTACTCTTGAGATTATTACTTCCTCCATCCTCATTTTGATCACCAGTGGATCATCATAAGGATATAGTACCCCTGCGAGGTCGTTCTTGGAGAAATCGATGACCAGTTTTTCTTTGTTCACCTTCCTCTGGCGATCATCTTCAGCCAGATTTATTCGCCGAATGTATGAACAAGCTTGAGCCTCATTGAGGTAAGCTTTCTTTTCCGCAGTAAGGTCCCCACCTCCTGCATCTCCACCTGTAATAACATTACAATCAAATGATCCAAAACGAATTGAAAATACCTCACGCTCTGGCTGTCTTGGTCTCTTGGGGAGATCGGGGTCGTCTTCTGGATTATCTTCATGATCTCTTTTCTTGTTTTCTTTAGTTCGACGAGGAGATCTAGACCTCTGTCTTGCTCGGTTATTGCTTTTTCTTTCATTTCTTCGATCAACATACTTGGCCAGTTTTCCTCGTCTGATGAGTGCTTCGATTTCATTCTGGAGAGCTATGCAATTTTTGGTCGTGTGACCATGGTCTTTATGGAACTCGTAATATTTGGCCTTATTCCTCTTGTCAGGATCTGACTTTATTTTCTCAGGCCAGTTTAGTTCCTCGTTGTTCTTGATTTCTTCCAGGACATGGTTTATGTCTACTTTTAAAGGAGTATAATTTTCAAATTTCTTCAATACCTCCCATGATGGCTTTGTTTTTGACTGCTTGTCGCCACCATTGTTCTTATGCTCTTTCTTTTTAGCTTTATCAACCTCCACCTTGGTCTCTTTGGTGTCCATGTTCTTCTTCGCAGCCATAGCCTCCTCGGCATTCATAATCTTGGCCGCTTTTGCCATTAGTTCCGACATGGTTCTGGGTGGATCTTTGGACAAAGTATAGTACAATTTATTAGGCAGCCGTCCACTCATCAAAGCAGTAATTGTTATTTTTTCCTCGTAATCAATAACTTCGAGCTTCTCGTTATTGAAACGAGTTATGTAATCCCTAGTACTCTCACCTATTTTTTGCATAACACTTAACAAATGCGCCACTCGTTTAATTGGTTTTGCTCCAAAACAGAATTTTCCAATAAAGAGCTCGGCTAGTTGAAAGAAAGTTGAAATCTGCCCCCGAGGAAGATTATTGTACCATATTTGGGCAGATCCGGTAAGAGTTCCCAAAAATTCCCTGCATCTCATCTCGTCTGGCACGGCATAGATGTCGGCAGCAGCTTGGTATTGTTCTATATGAAGGACAGGGTCAATTTTTCCATCATATTTAGGGGTCACAACAGGTGCTTTGAACTTCGATGGTGTGGGAAACTCCATAATTGCCTGTATAAAAGGCGTCCCTTGGACAAAAGTTCTTTGTAGAGGATTCTTGGCCTTAGCCATTTTCCCTAGTCTATCCTCAAACCTTTGAATAGAGACTTTCCATGCGTCCTTTCCCTCCTCGGGCCTTTTGGTTCCAGTAATTGATCGTGTTGAAGTCGCTTCCTGGGATCTATCATGTCGAGCAACTGGTTGTGATTGGGCAGTACCCTCTCTTTGATCAGATGGTCATTGAAAGTTTCTCGACACAGCCTTAGGAGGATTTTTATTCTTCCTAGGGCCCAATCAATCAAAAGGAGAGACCCTACTCAATCTCTCCAACGCACTAGTCCTTTCTGAAGAGAGAGTGATGTGTTGTTCAGTATCTGTGGCTCGTACTGACGAAGTTCGACCCGATCAATAAGAAAAATCATCAGATTTCTCAGTGCGATATGAATCGCTCTACCTATTACGCGAAGAAAGTAAACGGGTATTTCTTTTAACACTTCGTTGTCCTGAATGGGTCGGCGCTCCACCCTGGATATTTTGCATGAGTTGTCGCATAGTCTCTTGCATGGTCGTCTGGCCTTGAGCCAAATTGGCCATAATTCCAGCCAGATCTTGGACATTTGGAGGAGCGGATGGATTCGGGATTCAGGATTATTAGCCATTGGTGATAAATTGTTTTGGTGAAAAATGATAGTTTCAGTCGTTTCCCACAGACGACGCCAATCTGTTGATGTAAAAAATTAGACTATCTCTAATTATTCAATCACGGATAAAAATAAATAAGACAAAAGAATTTTTAAAGTGGTTCGACCTCAAAGGAATGGCCTACGTCCACTATTTTTGTTATTGCTGACTGTTTGTATGGATTTCTCGATAACAGATTTCACTAAGAAATTCTGAGTCCCCTGCTAATGAGGAGGTTACAATGTATTTATATCCTTGAGGTTGTACATGAGAAAGGGTAATACATAGCTGTCCAATAAGCGTATACATCTGTATAATAATAATGAGCATTTAATGCGTAGTCGATCTGTTGATTATCCGGACATTAATGCTCTGTACGAGATACAGCTCGGACCACCTAAGCTGCTCGGACCGCCTAAGTAGCTCGGTATTCATGAGTTGCTCGGTACAATAAAGTTCCTCGGAGAGCACCTGTTGCTCGAAGTGTCTGAGTTGGTCAGGGAGGTTGAGTTCCTCGGAGTCAAGGTGTTGTTCAGAAATGTTTGTAAGTGACATGTAGATTGACACGTGTCTCCACTTAACTGATCCACGTCAGCAGATTAATTTTGGTATCAATATATATATATATATATATATATATATATGTTTGGTGTAGGAAAATTTAGCACAAAATATATTATTTAATTACACTAAAATAATTTACTACTAAAAATGATAATTTATATAAGAAATTTTTTACTTCCCCAAGATAATTGCATAATTAGATGTACCCTCTACTTTTTCAGTAATTAGACTTACTCCCATAGTATTACATATTTCTAACACGGGTGACAATGCCTCATGAGAGTTCAAAATCCTATAGGATTCTAATATATGGTAAAAGGTGTAAAGTAATCAAACAAATTATTTTTGAATTTTTAAATTTTTAAGTTCAATTAAATGATTAACCCAAACTAAAAGTTGCACCAATTTTAATTCAATTGACGTGATAAACATATTAACTAATTTTATCACAACCTAAACATGTATCTAGGTGAGTGAAGAATAAAATAAGTAAATCAAATACAATGCCCAATGTACAAGGAAACTCCAAATAGAAAAAACCTCGGACGATCTAGCCACAGAAATTCATTATGATGAGGAATTACACAAGATATACACTAGACTTATAACACAGACTCGACGTCATCACAAGCCTTGATGATCCTCAGTCTTCAACCTCTCCTTTGTAGTGCATGTAAGAGTTCACTTACATAGTGTCACATTGTATGAGTCTACACGCGCTTCAGTATCTACCGAACATGCTCAACAACCATGACACACAAAGTCCATCATATGTAAACAAACCAAGCATGGAATCCACCACATTAAACAATTCTCAACAAGATGTAGAGCAAAAAATTATGGTGCCCACAAACTTTATCTCAAATTGTATGTAAAAATTATCCTCCTACATGGACCAATGATAAATGTATACCTGACCTCCTATGTGATCGACTAGCTACCTTGATCAGCATCAGAGATACTTATTTGACTGGATAGCTGACAAACCCCAGAATGCCAACCATCAGAAATACTAGAAGTTGCTCAGATGGGATGCCAACTAACACCGAATTGCAAGGGTTCATTTATTGTACACAAATGTAAACACCTGACAATATAAAGGCGTCCCATATAGGGTTTTCACAATTATAAATATGAAATATTCCTTCGGCTGAAGGGACAACTCGAATTACTCATATGCACACCATACTAAGCTATTGTAAACCCTACTAAATAAAACCAACATCGATGTAGGCTACTTTATAACTGAACCACTCTAAAAATCTCTTCTCTTGTGTGTGTGATTTGAGTTACTTACAATATTGTTATCTGTGATTATAAATCTGGATTTAATCCATTTTTAGATGTCAACAGATTGGCGTCCTCTGTGGAAACGTTTGTCTGTCATTATTCTCTATCATTTGTTTCGTTTATTTGCCTTTAAAAAATGACTGACCCGAAAAATAGTGCTAAAAATGAAGGCAATGCCGTCATTCCCTCTGCGCCTCCTAGTGCAGCAGATCTACAGGGAATTTTGCTCAACCTTGCTAGAGGGCAAGAAGCCATGAAAGAGTTTGTTAAGCAATTGTCTCGCACTATGCAAGTTAAGTCTTCCAGTTCTAGAAGGGTACGTCACCTCCACCAGCTAGAAATGAAAGGAATTATCATTATTGTTCATCTCTTGATAGGTCATACTGCCCTGGAGTAACTTCTTCATTTCGATCAACGAATTACTATGATGGTAGATCTTTTTCCACAGAAAGACCAAGTGTCTGGTAGGGGCCGAGCAGGGAGTCTACTTTTGATTGTATAGGTCCACGAGCTACGAGAGGACATCATAGGAACTAGGAACGTATCGTGAATATATAGAAGGGTCCACAAGATCTAGGGACAGTATGAGGGACTCTGTGTGTGCCGAGCAGACCTCTCAGGAGGAGAGTTCAGCACAAAGGCATAATAAACCCGCTAAATCTACATCGACCAAATATATGCCAGATGAACAGCCCTGGAAGGGATCCATGCAATGGTTGGAAGATCGAATAGGTGAAATGGTTAAAATCAAGAATCTATTGCAAAGGACTTTTATTAAAGACTCACCCTTTATTTCGGCTATCGTGAACTACCCTACTCCATCCATGTTCAAGCCACCAGTAGTTACTCCCAAGTACAATGGAAAAATTGATCCTGTCTGAACATAGCGCAATATCAAGCTACTACCATCATTTACTAAGTGCTCGACGAGATAAAGTGTAGAGCTTTCTCCAATTCTATCACAAGGCCAACCCAAATCTAGTACGGTAATTTTTCAAGAGGTAAAATATCTAGTTTTCATCAGTTAAATGAATTATTCATAGATATCTTTTGCATAGATAACTTTTTCTTTGGGGCTAAGATGATCAAGAATGTCACTCATATCTTATCATGCGACAAAAGTCGGGATAAAGTACTAGAGAGTATATTACACGCTTTAAAAATTAAAAACTAGAGGTGGTGGACTATGAAGAGAAAACAATTATTGCCGCACTTATGAGTGTCGTGCTCGCTAAATATATCTACTATGCTTTGGGGAAGAATCTCCCCAAAACCATGACATAATTAATAGCTAAATTTGGAAAAATAATGAATGTCGAGGAAGCTATGGAAGCCAAAGAAGCTCCTGAGACCAAGGGTGAAGGTTAGAAAAATAATTCTAATTCTTTCAAGAAGGACCCTAAAGACAAAAAAAAGGGGATCGGATTAAGAAGTACCCTGCTCAATAAGGGTGTTCACCACATCCTGGAGGAAATCAAAGGGAACCGAGAGTTGAATTGTCCTAAAAAGTTGAAGACACCCATTAGCAAGAGGGATAAGTCCAAGTAATGTGACTTTCACAGGGACTATGGGTAAAAAACCAACAGTTGCATTGCACTGAATAATGAGATTGAAAATCTTATTCGGCAGGAAAAACTGAGTAAGTTTGTTGATCGGAACTACAATCGAGATGATGTGATAATTTCTGAATCTTCAGTTAAAGCAAGAGAAGACAATAAAATAGCAAGAAATAATAATTTTGAAAAAGATCCAGACTTGCCAAAGAAGCCTAAGGAACCAGAGGTGGAGTGGTGCCACTTCATCGCAGGAGGAGATGCTAGAGGAGGAGATGCGATTGCAGAAAGGAAAGCTTATTTAAATGAAGCCAAAGCCTGACCAACGGTCAAATAGAATGATATGGCTGAATCTAGTGACAGTCAATCGAGGGAAGTTAACAAAGATAGGCTGATGATTGGATTCCCTAAAATTGATCTGAGTGGAGTACTTTATTCTCACGATGATCCGTCAGTTATCACTTTCAGAGTTCATCATAGACGGGTTACAAGAATATTGGTTGATAATGGGAGTTCAGGTGATGTAATATTCAACAATTGTTTCCAAAGCTTAGGACTGAAGGATAGTAAGATGAAACCATATCATAGAACTCCCATTATATTTGTAAGAGAAAATAATACCCGTTGGGAACTATCAAGTTGAAAATTTTAGTCGGCACCTAATCGACAAACAGGAGAGAAAGAATTTGTTTCTTTGTGTTAGACAAAAATGTCCTATCAGCTTATAATATCATCTTAAAAGGAGTGGGGATAAATCAGTAAGAAGCTATGCCATTTACAATGCAACAATGAATGAAATTTTCAATAAATTTTGGAGTCAGTATAGTAAATGGCAATCACAAAGAAGCCACGAAGTGTCATTATACTTCGGCCGACCAATAGGAAATCCAAATAAAAGGTACAACCACTTTCCACATTGACACTCTAGATCTTCAAGAAGAAGAGAAACTGGTAAAGGGGCAAGTTATAGAAGAAACAAAAGCCATTGTACTGGACGATGATAAGCCAGAAAAAACCACCCAGATTGGTTCAAGATTATCTCTTTCTCTCAAATAGGAATTAATTACATTCCTTAAAGAAAGGAAAAATGTGTTCACTTGGAGCCGTGAAGATATGCCAATTAAGAAAAAAATGAAGAGTTTTTAGCCTTGAGAAGAATACGAAAATCCAGGAAGAAGTGGAGAAATTACAGCGAGCACAGTTCATTGAAGATGTCAAAAACCCTAGTTGGTTGGCTAATGTGGTAATGGTTAAGAAGAAAAATAACAAATGGCGCATGTGTGTAGATTTTATAGATCTCAATAAGGCATGTCCAAAAGATCATTTCCTTTTACCAAAGATTGATTAATTGATCGATGCTACAGCAGGTCATGAGTTACTAAGTTTTATATATGCTTATTCTAATTACAATCAGATTAAGATGAAACTTGAAGAGAAGGAAAACACTTCCTTTATTACCAGTCGAGGAACTTATTATTACAATGTCATGCCCTTTGGATTGAAGAATGGTGGAGCTACCTATCAAATACTAGTAAACAAGTTTTTTGAAGACCAGATCGGCAAAAATATGGAAGTGTATGTAGATGATATGCTCACCAAGAGAAAATTTATTGTCGATCATATTGCGAACTTGGCTCAAACCTTTGATCAACTGGAAAAATATCAGATGTAGCTCAACCTATCTAAATGTATCTTCGGGGTAGAAGAAGGAATGTTCCTAGGGTACATTGTCAATGAAAGGGAAATAGAAGTTAACCTTGACAAAATTAAAGCCTTGCTTAAAATGCAATCCCCGGCCAATAAGAAAGATGTTCAAGAACTGATAGGAAGAGTAGCTATGTAAGGACATAATTTTATAAATGTCCGGGGTAGATTCTAGGAAATTTCTGTTTTCTCCTAGATCACAGTTCATATGTATGATACCGCTACATTCGGCACATCAACACGATCATCCTCGACGGCCTTTATCCGAATTCAATGCATCCACTGCTTCACGTGCATCATGCTACATGCAACGTGCTGCTCAGCTCATTCCCACTACTCCACTACGCTTTATCAGTAATATGTTTTATTGGAGCTTTAAATATTTGCATAAATATTTGGGAAATGTTTTTGAAAATTATTTTTGAAGTCTGAATTAATTTTTTATCAAAAGCAGAATTTTTCTAAGTGTAGAAGTGAATGGCCTCGATACACGAGATCGCTCAAACGACTTTGAAAGTCGTTCGTGCGAGATAGGCATGTCGCGCGATATCGTTCGAACGACTTATGTCCTTCGTTCGAGCGACATGGCTATCTCGTTCGAATGAGCCACCGCCTCGATTTTTGTATAAATATCTGATCTCCTTTTACACGTTTTTAAGTCTTTCTGCAATCTCAAAATTCTGCGAAAACAACCCAGAATAAGACTTCACTTTTTAAGGTTTTCTAAACCTTTTTTGATTCACAAAACCATTCCCATATATGTGTGTGAATCTTTAAACCTTCAAGAAGATCATTTACTCATCTGGAGTAATTTGTGAGGAAGCCGCTCTCTTCTTCACTGCTGCCCTACTGGAAAGGGATTATTCCAGCCGCCGACAACAGAACCGACACCCGAGGGTATTTCTGTGTCATATATTTTCATTATAATCCGTGTAAGTTGTACTCTTACAAAATTATTGTGAAATAAAAGGTTTTGCCCCTTTGGGGGATTTTTCCTCATTTATGTGTTCTTGCATGTTTCATCATCGTATTTAAACACATATAGATGCATGTTTAGGACTTAAGTGGTAAAAACTGTGTTTAATTAAATAACTTCCTTATTTGAACGCAAGCGCACTCTTCTTCAAATTGGTATCAGAGTCAGTTACACAATTTTATCGTGTAATTTTCCGCAAAATTTTTCTAAGATATCAATTTTCTGAAAAATTGATTTTTGAAAACGAGTGTGTTCATTATGGAGAAGTTATATAATAAAAAACCAGTTTTTGACGGGACAAACTATGCATATTGGAAAGCCCGCATGAGATCTTCATTAAAAGCCATTGATGAACGTGTCTGGATTTTGGTTAAAAGAGGGTGGACACCTCCCTCCGTCACTGTTGATAATGTGATCAATTTAAAACCTGTCACTTTTTGGACTGAAGAAGAATTTAAATGGTTATCATTCAATTCTAAGGGTCTAAGTGCTATTTCTGGGTCTGTCACACCTGATGATTTCAAACGCATAATGACATGCACCACGTCAAAAGAGGCATGGGATGTGTTACAACTCATTCATGAAGGAACTAATGCTGTGAAAGAGTCTAAATTGCAAAATTTGACAACTCAATTTGAAACTATCACCATGCATGAAACTGAATGTTTTGATGATTTTTATGCTAGGCTTTCTGACATTGTTAATACTAGCTTTAATCTTGGTGAACATATTCCTAATGAAAGATTTGTGAAAAAGATTCTTAGATCATTGCCTAAGCGTTTTATCCCTAAAGTCACTGTGCTAAATTCTATGGGTAATTTAAATACGCTAAAATTGGAGGAACTTGTAGGAGACATGCAAACATATGAAATTGATATGTTCCCTAAAACTGCTAGGTCTAAAGATAAGGGAATTGCACTTAATGCCCAAGAGAGAAAGAGTGAGGGGTCGGCTAGAAAGAGGGTAGAGTCATTTAGAAAGAGAGAGACTGACACATCAGATTCTGATTGTGATTTTGACTTAGATGATTTGGCTCTTTTTGCAAAAAATTTCAAAAGGATTCTCAAATTTAAGAAAAATGGTAATTTTAAAGATAAAAAGAAATTTGAGAAAAATAAGTTTGAAAAGAAAAATGAAAAAGATTTTAAATATCATCCTAAAAAAGAAAGTGAGAGATGCTTTGAGTGCAACGGTAGGGGTCATAGAGCCTTTGAGTGTGCCACACGTCTGAACAGAGAGAAAGGGAAAGATGTCCTTAATGCTACCCTTAGCGACGACAGTGAGGTCGAGTCGGTGGATTCTGGAGTTGAGTCACCGCATGAGTGTAACTTCACCGCATTCATGGCTAGTCATGTGAGCACTTCTAGTTATTCTCACGACGATGAGGATGCTGCATCACAAGGACACCTCGATAGTGAGATCGATGTTAGTGAGGGGGAGGGTGACACAAGTGAGAGCGAGAGTGATATTCAACGTGCCTACGCTGAGTTATATTCTGAGTCATTTAAAACTAAAAAGCGTAACAAAGCGTTAGTTCTTAAGATCACCGGCTTAGAGGAAGATTTAAGAAAAGCGAGAGAGAGAGAGAGAGAGTCCTCCACCTACACCGCCCTAAGAGAGAGAGAATCTTCCTGTGTTGAGAAAGAGAGTAACTTTGAGAAAGAGAGAGGGGACTTGACTAAACAAGTGGCTAGTCTTATGAGTGAGCTCCATTCCTCCGTGGAGACTCGAAAGAAACTTGAAGCCCTTGTTTCCCAGTTGACTCATGATCTTGAGAAAGCACGAGAAGTCAAGGTACAAATCGAGGACAGATCTGGGAAGATGGGAAAGATGCTCCTCGGCCCCGCTTTAGGTTTTGGTGATAGACAGGAAATAGGTTATGATGGTGCCTCCATGTCCCAAATTACACCTGGACCAGTTCCTGAGTTTACTACGACTCCTTATGGCCATCGTCAAAAACCTCGAAGGAGAGTTCGACCAAGAAAAGCAAACCAAGGTCCGCCTTTGACTGTGTTCTTTTGTACTTATTGCAAAAGAAAAGGCCACCTCAGGGAGTTTTGCTATAACATGGGTCGGACACGACGTACTACTGCCCCACCTCAGCATACTGATGATTTTACCAGTCTGAGAGAGCGAGTTGAGTTCTTAGCTGCCACGTCTCAGAGTTTAATGGAGGAACTTCGACGGATGTCTTTGTCGTCAGTGAATGGTTCTCACATTCCAGCTAAAACAAACAACAACAAAGGCAAACAAAAGGTCACCACTTCTTGGGTACCTAAGAAAGATAAAAAGGCCTTTGTTGTTCATGTCGCTCTCAAAGCACATAATACCTCACAGTGGTATTTTGACAGTGGGTGCTCCAGACACATGACAGGTGATGCCTCATTTTTTAAATCTCTTGAGGATTATCAGGATGGCAGAGTCACCTTTGGAGATGGGATCAAGTCTAACATTGTAAGACGTGGTACTGCCGAGTTACCTGTATTCCCTAAGCTAGAAAATATTTTGTACGTCAAAGGTTTGAAAGCAAACCTTCTCAGCATTAGCCAGTTGTCCGATGCTGACTTTGCCGTAAAGTTTGACCGGGACGCTTGTAAGGTCTATAATCAAGCCGATAAACTTTTAGTGCAAGGGGTGAGGATAAAAGATAATTGCTATGGGACTGAGCCCACATCCTCACTTGTCTGCAACAGCGCCACGATCACTCCTATGGATCTGTGGCACCAACGTCTAGGTCACGTAAATATTAGAGATCTCACTTGCTTAGCTAAAAAGGACCTAGTACGTGGCTTACCATCTCTTGGAAGGCCAACTTCGACGGTTTGTGGACCCTGTCAATTGGGAAAAAAATTTGTAGTCCCCATAGGAAGTTGCATTTCATTACCACCTCTCGTATTCTTGAGCTTATACATATGGATCTTATGGGTCCCACTCGTACCGAGAGTCTGGGTGGTAAGAGGTATATCCTCGTGATGGTGGATGATTTCTCCAGATACACCATTGTAGGTTTTCTGAGAGAGAAATCTGATGTTGTAGAGTTTTTAATGACCAAGTGTCATGTCCTGCAAAATCAAAACGGAGTCACTATTAACAAGATTCGTAGTGACAATGACACTGAAGTTAAGGAAGCAAAGGTCGATTTTTATTGTGATAGCCTTGGGATCAAACATGAATTTTCTGCTGTGAAAACTCCTCAGCAAAATGGGATTGTTGAGAGAAAGAATAGAACGATCCAGGAGATGGCTAGATCTATGCTTCTAGGTCGTAATGTCTCTAGGAGATTTTGGGTAGAGGCAGTGTCTACTGCATGCCACACGGTGTATAGGATTTATCTGCGTCCACACAAACTTCAGACACCTTATGAGTTGTGGACTGGCAAGAAGCCCAACCTTGCATATTTCTGTGTTTTGGGGAGTAAATGCTACATCCTACGGGATAGAGAGAAATTTGGAAAGTTTGACTCCCGAAGCGACGAGGGAATACTGTTGGGATATTCATCGAATAGTAGAGCATACCGAGAGCTCTAAAGTTATGGAATCAATAAACGTCACCTTGCAAGATAACGAACCTTCGGCGTTTATTGACTCTAAACTTCAGTGTGAGGTTGAGGATATTTCTAGCAGTTTTTTTCTTGTACCTCACCCACACTCTGTGGACCCTAATCCTGTGTTAGGGGACACACCCACTTGGGTTCGCAAGAGTCATGACCCTTCTGCCATTCTTGGTGATCCCATTCTAGGGGTCAAGACTCGTGCTCAACTAGAGAACGTTGTCAGACATTTTTGCTACATGTCCAAAGTCGAGCCCAAGAATCATAAAGAAGCACTCAAGGATGAACACTGGATATCTGCCATGCAGGATGAGTTACTTCAGTTTAAAAAGAATAATGTCTGGGAACTTGTCCCCCGACCTAGTGAAACTAATGTGATAGGTACTAGATGGATTTTCAAGAATAAAATGGATGAAAATGGTACCGTAATCAGAAATAATTCTAGGTTGGTCGCTCAAGGCTACACACAGATAGAAGGTGTAGACTTTGGAGAGACATTTTCTCCTGTTGCGAGGCTTGAGTCCGTTCGACTACTACTCGCCATCGCATGTCATCTGCGCTTCAAGTTATATCAGATGGATGTTAAGAGTGCCTTTATGAATGGCATTCTACAGGAGGAGGTTTGCGTGGAACAACCAAAAGGGTTTGAAGACCCTCAGCACCCAGAGCACGTCTACTATCTGAGGAAAGCCTTGTATGGTTTGAAGCAAGCACCCCGTGCTTGGTACGAGAGGCTTACATCTTATCTCTTAGCCCGTGGCTTCAAGAGAGGGGGAGTTGATATGACATTGTTCGTCAGGAGAGATGACGGTGCAATTTTGGTTGCCCAGGTCTATGTGGACGACATAGTCTTTGGATCCACGTACTCTCAACATGCTCATCACTTTGAAGAGGAGATGAAAAGTGAGTTTGAGATGAGCATGGTTGGTGAGCTTACTTTCTTCCTTGGTCTCCAGGTTCGTCAGTTAGAGGATGGGATGTTCATCTCCCAATCCAAGTATGCTAGAGACCTAGTGAATAAATTTGGGTTGGACTCCGCTAAGCATGCACGTCCACCTATGAGTACCACTACCAAGCTTAGTAAGGACACTTCAGGCAAGGACATAGAGAAAACCTTATATCAGAGTATGATAGGTAGTCTTATCTACTTGATGCCATTCGTTTCGACATAGCCTTCAGTGTTAGAGTTTGTGCACGATATCAGGCGTCCCCAAAAGAGTTACATTTACTTGCTCTAAAACGTATTATTAAATACGTGAGTGGGACTCTCTCATACGGCATTTGGTATTCCTTTGATACTGATGACCGTTTGTCCGTCTATTCAGATGTCAATTGGGCCGAGGATATAGATAGTTGTAGGAGCACTTCTGGTGGGTGTTTCTATTTTGGTTCTGCTCTTGTCTCCTGGCTGAGCAAGAAGCAAAATTCCATTTCTTTATCTACTGCAGAGGCTGAGTACATAGCCGTCGGGAGTTGTTGCACGCAACTCTTGTGGATGAAGTAAATGGTTGTAGGAGCACTTCTGGTGGGTGTTTTTATTTTGGTTCTGCTCTTGTCTCCTGGCTGAGCAAGAAGCAAAATTCCATCTCTTTGTCTACTGCGGAGGCTGAGTACATAGCCGCCGGGAGTTATTGCACGTAACTCTTGTGGATAAAGCAAATGCTGGAGGATTATGGGATGTCACAGGACACCATGACCATTTCCTGTGATAACACGAGCGTGATACACATATCCCGCAATCCAGTCTAGCATTCGCGCACAAAGCACATCAGGATACATGAGCACTTTATACGACAGTTAGTTGAGGAGAAAGTCATATCCCTAAGTTTTGTTCCCACCGACCGTCAGTTAGCCGATATTTTCATGAAACCTTTAGATGCCCTTAGATTTGAGCATCTTAAGAAGTCCTTGGGGATTTGCACAATTGACTGAGTGGTTGGTCTATATCCAGGATAGGATTCTTTTTCATGTTCATATCATATGCTTCCTATTGATAGTTTGTATTATATGTATTATTGCTTTGTTGTACAGCTATTTGTTTTATTTTTTGAAAAATCCAAAAAGATTTTCTTTTATAAAATTTTAGAAAAGCCCAAAAAGATTTTTGTATTTTTTATGCACCTTTTATGGATGAACATTTATGATAGCCAAGTCACAAAATTCATTCCATTTATCCATGTGACTGTTTGATAGAGATTTGAGAGGCTACATCATTTCATCCATGTGCTTTACATTGTTAGGAGTCTTTGAGATGTGATTGGCGATATCTTCCTACATGTTTGACTCCTATCTCCTTTATTGCACACATGCACGACTTTATTTGATTATTGTACTTGTCTATCACATGTTGGCTTGAGTGTTTCCATCTCAATTCTGTCTATACAACTAATAATATGCGATAAAACTTGACAAGATTGGAATGCATGTAAAAACCATTTTTGATGTGAGACTGAGTGTTTGTTTAAGGACGGGGAGGGGCTGCGAAAGGTAATTATCTATTCTTTGCGCAAAAGCCACCGTTCAAAAGGACCTAAAAATGGAGAAATTTTATTATCCGAGGTCCAAAGAGGTTAAAAGAGACCCTAAAAAATGTAAAGGCAATAAAAAGCAATGCATGCCAAATATGGGCCATTAGGATTTTATTATATTTGTAGATACATAAGGATTTTGATTAGAAGGACTTTTCAAGCAACGACAAACAAATATACATGAAAAGTCATTTCTATCAAATGGCGCCGTTGCCGATCTTTGGAGCTTGACGTGCTTGAGAGGATTTCCAAATTTTGAGATTCACTTGTATTGCATTTTTCAATTTTAGTACCATTTTTTTATTTTTTTTAGAAGGCTTGTATTTAGGATTTTATTACCTTGCTTGTATTGCGGTGCATAGAGACACCATTTCATTTTCATTTAAAATTTGTAATAATTGAAGAAAGCGTGATAGGGAAACCGATTAAGGTAAAGAGAGGGCGTCCAAAGGCGAGGATTTAGAAGCCTCTCTATCTTGGGTCGGTAGGACTCCCGGGGCCGACTGATATTGGCGTATTCTCCCCCCGGTCGACTCAATATATTCAGCACCCCACGGCCTAAAAATTATGGGAGGTACATTTCTAAACCCTCGCGCCCTCTTGTTAGCGAGTTCATATCTTGTGTGCTCCTCCGTGATCTTGTGTGATTTAATTCTTGCATTTAATTTTGAATGGAATGAAGAATTAAATTGACTAAGACCTACGCCCGGTCACTCGCGGGAAGGGATTTCATCACCCAACTCAATCACTTATCCTTTTTGTGCTACCCTAGCCATCACTAATTTAAAATCAATCAACTAGATAGCCCCATAGGATACGGTGTTCGTAGGCCCCTTTTTGATCATTTTGACTTGTAGGATAACCCGTAGAGTCCTCTCCACCGGTCAAACCCTCGAACGGTTCGCTTTGTGGCACGGAAGTGTCCAGGGAAACTGGATTTTAAGTGCGGTCGCCCAGTAAAACGGGTTTGTGCTGTCCCCAGCGTTATACCGGCCGATCGCTTTGTCGTAGTAGCTTTGTGGAGAATCTATGTGGCAAGCCTCTTGGCATCTTGTGATTAAAGTAGGAACACACATTTTGCAAAAGGCGATCACTCATAAAAATTCTGTGATTTTTATCGCCCGCGGATTTCATTAAAATTTGACTACCCATTTCATTAAATTTCAAGATAAAAAATTGGTTATGTGCTAGTAGGGATTTTTCCTTTACTTGTGTGTGTCCAATTCTTTTTTCGGTAGTCCGTTTTAGTGAATTCGTCCAAATTCTTAGAGTCCAAATTTCCCCCCACCTTTTCTCTTCCAAAAAAATCAAAAAAATATTTTCTTTTCTTATTTTTATAAAAAACTCCAAAAAATATTTTCTTTCTTTCCAAATCAAAAGCAAAACTTCAAAAATATTTTCTTTTCCAAAAAATCCAAAAAACCAAAAAGAATCCTTATTTGCATGCCCACGTGGAAACGAGTTAATCATCGATTAATTCGTTCACGTAGTCTTTCTCCCGTCTCTTCCACATTAGGAGAACCAAGTGTTCCCCTTACTTCTTCCATTACACCGATCACTTTGAGTTGTCCCCGAGTCGACATCTCTAATCCCCTCATTCCTCCACCCACCATGGCTAAAGAGCGTGCCGTAAGGGACTATTCTGCCCCAATAACGGCCACCCCACCATCTTGCATAGTTCTTCCACCCACCCCAGCGGATCAATTCAAAATTCGCCCGACGACCATTTTCATGTTGCCCAATTTCCATGGTCTTGAGCGTGAGTCTCCATACACTCACTTGCGAAAATTTCTCACGGTTTGCGCTACTTTCAAAAATCAAAACTTAGATGAAGAAAATGTTCGTCTTCGCTTGTTTCCATTTTCTCTCCATGATAAAGCATCCACGTGGCTACATTCCTTGTCACCGGATTCTATCCATACATGGGAACAACTTGTGAAGAAGTTCATATCCAAGTTTTATCCCATAAGTAAGACCAATGAGGTGCGCCAAGCAATTCAAGATTTTCGCCAAAAGCCCACCGAGCAATTTTGTGAAGCATGGGGCCGTTTTCAAGATTATATCAATAGTTTCCCACATCATGGTCTCGAGAAGAGTCGCCTCGTCCATAGTTTTTACAATGGTCTCACTCCTTCCACTCGCACCATGATTGAGTCCATGCATAAAGGCAAGTTCATGCACTTAACTCCCACTGCCGTCTACAATTTTCTCCTTGAATTAGGCGATGACTCCCAAGATTGGGAGGGCACCAATAAATTTTCGAGATCCGAGCCACCACGAGTAGGTAGCACTTATAAGGTTAAAATTGATCCCTATTTTAAATCCTTGCTCCATGGCTTAAACACTTTGACTAAGACTGTTGATGCTCTCAGTTGTTCTCTTTCTAAACAAGTGATGAATGTCAACGAATCTAGTCCTTCTTGCCATGTCTGTTTAAGTCATGATCATTTATCTCATTTGTGCCCCCTTATTCAAGATGATCCCGAACCCACTCTAGCCCAAGCATATGCCTTTGATACCACTCGAAAACCCGCACCACCGTCTTTTACTTACAATCAGAATAATAGGAACCATCCCTATTTGTCTTATAAGTACGACAATCACCTTGCTCCATCACAACCACAACAACATGTTGGTGGTCCACCAGGGTTTCATCAAAACCTGCAAAGGAAACATCGCCCTCCTATCCAACACCACCATGCTCCTTACCACCAACAAAACCATCCATCATCCTTTGTCCCCCAAGGAGGACCGTCCCACCCCAATCATCAAATTGTCCCTATCCCACCTCCGTCCTACGAGTATTCCCAACCGCTTAGTTCTAACCAAGAGTTGGTCCCCCAACCCCCTTATGCCCCTCCACCTCCATCATCCACCTCCTCTATTGAGAATCTTCTCACTCAATTCATCACGACTCAACAACAAACCACGCAAGTACAGACTCAAGCCATCCAACGGCTTGAGCAACGTCTTAATCAGTTTGAGTCTGAGCGAGAGAAAGGTCATTTTTCGAGTCAACACATTCCTAACCCTAAGGGTAATGGAAAGGAGTCGGCTTATGAGGTTGGATCCCCTTCCACTCCACCCACATACCAAGCGGACATGAAAGCGGTGAGTACTCTACGATCCGGTAAACAGGTTAACAATGGTGTTGATGCTCCCTGTGATGTTCCAATCCCACCCACCCAGAATTGCCCATTAGAACCGCTCCCTAAGGTCCCACCATTCCATAAATCCACCGATAAGAATGCTTCCAAACCTACTGAGGCCACCACTGCTTTTGTCCCTAAGGCCCCCTTCCCTCATAGGCTGTCCCCAACAAAGAAAGCTCAACAATTTGATAAGATCAAGCAAGTTTTTCAGAATGTTCACATAAACATTCCATTCCTCACCGCGATCCAACAAGTTCCTTCTTATGCAAAATTCTTGAAGGACTTGTGCACTGTCAAGCGACGGACGAATGTTCCCCGTGATGCCTTTGTCACTGAACAAGCCACGTCCCTCATACATGAGAATGGTATTGTGAAATATAAAGACCCTGGTCATCCCACTGTCTCCTGCATGTTAGGAGATAAGTTCACTACTCAGGCATTCTTGATCTTTGAGAAAGTGTTAATTTTCTACCTTACTCTCTCTACCTTGAGTTAGGTTTACAAAATATGAAACCTACGCGGGTCACTCTTCAACTCGCGGACCGTTCTGTGAAAGTGCCTTAAGGAATCGTTGAAGATGTTTTGGTGAAAGATTCTGACTTTTACTACCCTGTGGATTTCATCATCTTAGACACTCCTGCTCCCGACCCAACCAATATTCCTATCATTTTGGGTCGCCCCTTTTTGGCAACTTCCAACACCATCATCAATTGTCGAGATGGGTCAATGAATCTTTCTTTCGGCAACATGAACGTCGAAGTTAATATTTTCCACCTCATGCAACAATCGGCCGATGTTGATTCCATTGATGAGGTATGCATGATTGAATCCTTATTCCAAGAGATGTTGGATACCACCTACCCAGAAGATCCTATCCACCAATGTTTGGCTCACTTTGGGTCCGACTTTGATATTGATTCTTCCATCTCCGAGGTCAATGCCTTGTTAGATTCTACGCCACTGCTGGACACTTCCACTTGGGTTCCTCCATTTGAGCCTCTCCTTGTCGATACTCTTCTTTCTGTGGATAACCCAGTCAACTCGTGTCCCGATATTCTCCCAGACTCTGTTTCTGCATCTGATTTCGATGCCTCTCCTAAGCCACCACCTAGTTTGGAGCTTAATCCATTACCTGCTGAGTTGAAGTATACCTTCTTAGGCCCAAACCAACATCACCCCGTCATTATTGCTTCTGACTTGACACCGGATCAAGAAGATCAATTGGTCCACACTCTCACTCAACATAGCACTGCTTTAGGGTGGACCATTTCCGACATTCAAGGTGTCAGACCCAATATCTGTAGCCATCGCATTCATTTAGAGGATAATGCCAAGATTTCTCTTGAGCCACAACGTCGACTCAATCCGACAATGAAAGAGGTCGTTAGAGCTGAAATTTTAAAATTGCTTGATGCTGGTATTATCTACCCCATTTCAGATAGCCAATAGGTCAGTCCCATTCATGTGGTGTCTAAAAAGTCTGGAGTCACCGTTGTCAAAAATAGTGACGATGAGCTTGTGCCTACCCGCATACAAACCAGATGGCGTGTTTGTATTGATTATCGAAAGCTCAATGCTGTCACTCTTAAAGACCACTTCCCTCTCCCATACATTCACCAGATGCTTGAACGCTTAGCAGGCCATGCTTACTGTTGCTTCCTTGATGGATATTCAGGGTATAACCAAATACTCATTGCCCATGAAGACCAAGAAAAAACTACCTTTACCTGTCCGTTTGGCACATTTGCGTACTCTCGTATGCCCTTTGGCCTTTGCAATGCACCTGTGACTTTTCAAAGGTGTATGACTAGTATTTTCAGTGACATGGTAGAGCATTTTCTCGAAGTCGTTATGGACGATTTTTCTGTGTTTGGTTCATCCTTTGAACACTGCCTATCTCACCTCACTATGGACTCATTTGGGAAAAATTCCATTTTATGGTAAAAAAGGGTATTGTTTTAGGTCATGTTGTCTCCAGCTCCGGTATTGAGGTCGATAAAGCAAAGTTGACTTGATTTCCTCACTCCCCATTCCTAAGTCTGTTAAGGACATTCGCTCCTTCTTAGGACATGCGGGCTTCTACCGGCGCTTCATTAAGTACTTTTCTAAAATCGCGCGACCTTTGACAACCCTTTTATCCAAGGCTATCCCTTTTGTCTTTGATGAAGCATGTGTTGCCTCCTTTGAGCGCCTAAAAGCTGACCTCACTTCCGCTCCTATCATGCAACCTCCCAATTGGTCTCTCCCTTTTGAGCTCATGTGTGATGCTTCTGATTTTTCACTTGGTGTCGTGCTTGGCCAGAAAGTTGACAAGCGCCCACATGTCATCTCTTATGCTAGCAAAACCCTTCATGATGCTCAACTTCATTACACAACCACCAAAAAGGAGTTATTAGCGGTTGTGTTTGCTCTTGATAAATTTCGCTTATATTTCATAGGTTCCCTTATCATCGTGTATACTGACCATGCTGCTCTTAAGAACCTTCTTCATAAGAAGGATTCTAAACCACTATTGATACGGTGGATTCTCTTACTCCAAGAGTTTAACCTTAAAATTCGCGATAAGAAAGGTTGTGAAAATATTATTGCTGACCACCTCTCTCGCATTATTGTCACGTCTGACTGTGATCATATCCCCATTTCTGAGTTATTTCCCGATGAACAACTATTTTCCATCTCCACTTCGCCTTGGTATGCTGATATTGTCAATTTTCTTATTACCGATCAACTTCCTAGTCATTGGTCGAAACATGATCGATCCAAATTCATGGCGAATGTGAAGTTCTACTCTTGGGATGACCCGTTTCTCTACAAGTATTCCCCCGATCAAGTCATTCATCGTTGTGTTCCTGAGTGTGAACAACTCAGTATTCCGTCTTTCTGCCACAATAGTGCTTGTGGAGGCCACTTTGGTTCGAAGAAAACTGCTGCCAAAATTTTGTAAAGTGGTTTCTATTGGAGTACTCTTTTTCGCGATGCCCATCAATATTGCCAGGCTTGTTCGAATTGCCAACACTCTGGGCGTCTCTCTCGTCGTCATATGATGCCTCTCACACCCATCTTCATTATTGAAATTTTTAATGTGTGGGGTATCGATTTCATGGGACCATTTCCCTCCTCTCATGGTTTTCAGTATATTCTAGTTGCTGTTGACTATGTTTCCAAATGGATCGAAGCAATTGCCTGTTGCACGAATGACCATCGAGTTGTAGTCCAATTTCTCAAAGAGCATGTCTTCACGCGTTTTGTAACCCCCAAAGCTATCATTAGTGATGGGGGTAATCATTTTTGTAATCGAGTCTTTGAACACCTTGTCAAAAAATATGGTGTTACCCACAAGGTTGGTCTCTCTTACCACCCACAGACTAGTGGTCAAGTTGAGGTCTCCAACAGCGAGATCAAGAAAATTCTTGAAAAACCCGTAAATCCTAATAGGAAAGATTGGTCCTTATGCTTGAACGACGTATTGTGGGCATACCGTACTGCTTACAAGACTCCAATTGGCATGTCTCCTTATCGTTTGGTCTTCGGCAAGCCTTGCCACCTTCCTGTCGAGCTTGAACATCATGCTTATTAGGCCGTCAAAGCCCTTAATTTCGATATTAATGAGGGGGGTGTACATAGGAAGCTGCAACTTAATGAATTCGAGGAAATGAGAAATGATTCCTATGATTTGTCCAAAAAGTATAAGGACAAGATGAAGTGGATCCATGACCAAAGCATCATGCGCAAAGAATTCCGCCCTGGTCAAAAAGTTTTGTTGTATAATTCTCGGTTGCATCTCTTTCCCGGGAAATTGAAAACCAGGTGGTTTGGACCCTTCATTGTTGAGTTACCCCTTATGGTTCCATCACCGTGCAAAATCCCAAGGATGGTAGCCTCTTTCAGGTCAATGGTCAACGCTTGAAGCCCTTCTTGGAGCTAGGCTCCACTCACATAGTACATATTGACCTTGTTGACCCCATTTATGAAGACTGATCGTTCAGTCTTGTTTGGGGGTGATTCTTATCACCCGTACCACCCCGAGCTTTCCTAGTTCCTATCTTTTAGGTGAGAATGGTTCGGTCTGGCTGAAGACATTAAACTTAGCTCTACCGGGAGGCAACCCGCTTTTTCTGAGTATGAGTCTTATTCTATTTGGGGGTGGTGTTTCACACCACCCAATGTTCTATCATGCTTATAGACTTGTCCATATTTTTCTATCTCACTCATTTATTCAAGTTTCATATTCGCTTCTTCTGTCCACTTCATGAGCGGTTGATTCTGGTAAACTCTTTCCTACCTTATGCTCTCAATTTTCAACATCATTTTACCTAACATCGAGGACAATGTTCCTTTTTGTTTGGGGGTGGGGAATTTTATCAAAATCGTACCTATTTTGAAAAATTACGATTTTTGAACCTGATTTTTAAAATTTCGTGCAGTTTCTTTCATCTCAATCATTGATGTGAATTTTCAATCATCCATCTTTCTAAGTCTAGGAATCAAGCCAGAGAATATTTTTTCTAATGGCTTGTGTAATACATAACAAGGCACGTTGCACCATGAATTCCTTGACACAACAAAAAAAATTACACACTTATCATGTCACTACGATTAGAGTTGAGGAGTACTACAATTCTCAAGAGAACCTTAAGGATCATTAGTAGAGACTTTAGCTTGTGATATTTGCGCCTTTCACCCTTTCAGAGTATTTTACGCAATCTCCGAGTCGCAAGTTGATTCAACTTCATTTGGGTCCGCATTTAATTCGTTGTATGATCTCATTATTTTTTCATAAAATTTGGGTTGATCACTGAGAACGACATCACTTTCGAGTTGTAAGAAACGCGTGTCTTGAAATTTGTCCCGAATACTAGATTTTCATCCATACACCTTCCACTTTTCCATATATCATCCCCATTACATTCCTATATTCTTCCATATTCCCATTTATTCCCCTCATCATCCATACACTTACCACTTTTCCATTTCACATTTCCATTCACTCACCCATTATCTTTCCATATTTTCCCCATCCATATACATTCCCCACACCATCACTTATCATCTCCATATCATCTTCCATCATTTCAAATAAAAGAGTGTTGATTTCAAATGTAAATGTCTTCACTGTTGGTTTGTAAAGAGAGAGAAAAATAAAAAAGAAAAGAAAAGAAAAAAATAGCAAAAATAGAAAATATAGAAAAAAAATAGAGAAAAAGAAAAGAAAAAAAGAGAAAAATGAGAGAAAATAAAAGAAATAGAGTTTGTAGTTTATTTTGTTGTAATAAAGACATTTTGTTCTTCAAGTATAGAACACTCTTCTCACATATCCATCCATCTTTTATGCATCACACATCCATCACTCATCCTTCATATCACTATCACCATCCCATTTTATCCATCATATCATATCCTTCCCATTTGATTTCCCCCTCACCCATAAACATCATTATTTCCCCTAGGTGTTCGGGCAAATGAAAGTCAACGTGGTGAATAACTCGACGTTCTCACTATAGTGATTAGCATTTCTTTCATGAGATCATTTTTCTTTCAAATTGTTCGTTCTTTCTTATGTGTGTGTGAGACGTTTGAACTTACTTACATTTACTCACCTCCTCACACACAAGAGCGATACGCTAACCCATATCTCGAGAGTTCGTTTGAGAGAGTTACATCTAGTGAGACTTGAAGTTGAAGCGTTGATTCCGACGAGGCAATCATGGAATTACTCTTGTGATTCTCGACCCATTTTGACTGATTCACACTACACATGTTGAGTTATAGGAAGGATGTGCCTTGAGTATTTACTTAGCTAAGCTTTTTACGCATTCTAGCTTGTTCTTCTGAAATCATTTATCTCATGATGGATTGTGCGATTATTCTACGTCTAATAAGAGATTGACTGCCTTTCAATAATTTTTTGCAAATAAGAATTTTGTGGGTATATTCCATGCAAACCCTCACGAGACACAACTCGTCCTGTAGGGCAACCTATAGGTTTAAAGGCTTGTTGCACATGCTAAGTGCAATCGCAAGTGCCCACGAAAGTGGTACACTTTTGGTTACTAATCTGTCTCTTTCTCCCTATCTTATTGCTCGAGGACTAGCAGCGCTCTGTTTGGGGGTGGTGTGATAAGCACCCAAAACTGTACAATTTATACCCCACATAGACGTACTTTAGTTGCTAATTCTCGGTAATATGGGTCTTATGTGCTTAAATGTTTATTTTGTAGGCCGAATGCACGTTGCGATGTTCAAACGCGTATTTCAAAACAATTGTGCATTTTATGGAGCTAAATACCCTTGCCCCGTAACCTCATCCTACCCAAACCTAGCCTAAACTGTCCCAAACCCTCTATGTGTTTAGTTTGTGTCCTTTTTAATATTTTTTAGATTTTTAGTTTGTGTCATTTTTATTTTTAGGATTTATTTTAGATTTATTTAGTATTTTCTAGGTTTTATTTTCTATTTTTTTATTTTATTTTTAATTGTATAATTTATTTTATTTTGATTTTTATTAGTTTTTAATTTTAGTTTTTATTTTATCTTATTTTATTAAGATTTATTTTTGGGAGTTTAATTTTAGTTTTATTTTACCTTTTTTAGATCTTTAGTTTCTATAATTTTATTTAGGTTTTTAGTTTTATTTCTTTTATTTTAGTTTACTTTATAGATTAGAAGTTTTATTTTTAATTTTTCCTAATTTTATTTTTTTAGGATTTTAGTTATTTTTATAAGGTTCAAATTAAACACACACACACAAAACCCTCTTACACACAAACACATCCTATCCAACAAACCCACTTATCATACACCCTCACCCTATCTCCCTACATCCTCACACACTAAATCACTCCCAACTCCATCTTTACCAACAACTCACTCTCTCTCCTCTCTCTTCCCCCATAACCAAAACATCAAACATCTTTCCTCTCTCTTCCTCAACAAATCACCAATATCATCCAAACCCGGAATACCGAAAACTCAGCTCCGACCCCTCTCTCTCTCGATCCCAGCCAAGCCGCCGGAACCCTCAGACATGGCAACCCTTGCCGGCGGCGGCGTCCTGACCGACGGAACTCGACAACCCGCCGGCAGCTACCTCTCTCTCTCTCTTCGATCCAAACCGTGACCTGGCGGCGCAACCACCTGCCATCTTCGGCGACAACAGCCGAGATCTCCCTTACCACAGCAGGCCGGCGACGACCGACCCAACCTTACCACCCCGCCAGCAACCATTTCAGCACCCCTCCAGACCCGGCTAGAGAAACCCAAAACCCTCACCATTCCCGCCCCGATCCAACTTGCAAAACCAAAACCCATTTGGAAACCAACTTAAACCCATTTCATTCATTCCAAATACCCTCCACGATTTCCCACCTGCCAACAAAACAAAATAAAACCAAAAGGAAAAATCAACCCAATCCTCCACATGCCACAAATAGCCACATGTTTATTCCCATTTAAACCCATTAAACCCTTTTTCCCCAAATGCCCCCCAACAAACCTTTTACCCCTTTTCCAAAAATACCCATAAACCATATCAGATTTTTATATCCTCTCACCTCACTACCCACATGACTTAACCCAAACCACATGCACACTTATACCAATTACCCTATATACCCCTAGCTCCATGCCTTGTATAAAAGGAAGATGAAGACTCCATAAAGAGGGATGAAGCTTTTGGAGAGAAGAAGAATAGAGAGAGTTAGAGTTTTTGAATTAATTTTTTTAGAGAGAAATTTTTTTAGAGTGTGTAACTATTAAAAAAATTGTTGAATAATTGAAGTCTAGTGCTATTTCAAGAGGAATTTTGGTTTGATCATCTCTTCCTTAATTTTCATTACATGCTTTTAATTGTTTCTAATTTTTATTGGATGATGATCATGGAAGGGTAATCACCTCATTCAAGGGGTGATTGAAACTCTCATGAATCCAAATCAAATTAGTTGTTAATTTTAATTTTGATAATTTCCTTTGAGTTGTATATTTGATCCCCACTTTATTTTCACATTGAGAAATGGAAAATCAACCTTGAGAAAGGTATGAAGATTTAATTAATATTTGATCAAGTGATTTAAGCTAGAGATAGACCTATCATTTTATTTTAATATTAATCTAGTTTTCATCTACTCTTGATTTCATTAATTTCTTTCAATTTAAAATTAGCTGGACAAATTTATCCTAGGGGATAATTTGTTTGATTAATGTTAATTCAATTAGAGTAGTGCTTGTGGGAATTAAATTTGCTTTTCTAAAAGAGTATTTAATTAATTCACTAGTTTAATGAGAATTAGCTTTTGAATTAATTAAATATTTTGGAAATTTATGAAATTAAAATATTACAAGTTTAGTTAATTTGGGGAATTGAGGGTGGATTTCTCTTCCCTTGAATATTTTTCTCTCATTTAATTACACTCTCACTCATTTCCATCACTCACTAGTATTTTTGTCACACTTTATTTTAGTTTGATTACTCTTATGTTTGTTGTTAGTCTTAGTCATATTCACTCATCCTCAAAATTGATTTTAATATTGAAAAAGTAAAAAAAATTAGAAAAATTAAAAAAGCACAAAAAGAAAATAAAAGTGAATTTACAATTGTTCCCCTCACATTACTCCCTTGATTTGGATTGATTCCCTTATTTACCTCTATGCTTGAGTTGTTATATTTGTAGGTAATTTGAGGATTTTGATTAGAGGAGCTTTTCAAGCAACGACGAAAAAATACACGCAAAAGTTCTTTCTATCAGTTACAACATCAATTCTCCAAAGTTTGAGAATTTAGAATACCTCTATTCAAAATAAAAATCTGAGGGAGTTTGGTTGGAGAATATAAACGGGTTTGCACTTCCTTGAAAGTCCTGAAAAAGCATGAAATAAGTTTTGGACGTTATCGGTGTGAAAATCACTTGGAGCTTTGATTTGTTGATTTGATTGAGTCAATGTCTCATATTACCACATTTTTTTACACCAAAGGAAGACTTTGAGTTCATTCGTTAGGATTATCCGATATTCATCATGCACATATGTTATGTTTGTATGCATTGATTTTCCTATCGAATTTGAGCACACCCCTTCATTTTCACTATCATTGACTTGGTTGGTTTTGTGATCTTTCATGGTGTGATTCTTTGTTGTATATTATGTGTGAAAAATTTTGAAAAATACAAAAATAGCATTTTATTTCCGTGTGTCATTCTCCATGTGCATTCATTTCTGCTTCTCATATCTGTCTATTTGGGGACATCATAAAAAGGGGGAGAAGAATTATGGGGGAGAATTGTTTTTGGTGTTTTGTTGATTTATGAATGATTTGCTTAAGCCTAATTGATCATCAATTTTTGCATATCATTATATTTCAATCTGTTGCTTTTCACGGGTATTTGCTTTATCTCATGTGTGTAGGTACAACATTGCTCATTATTTGATTACACACCCTGATGAGAAAAGCTTTGGAAGGTACAGGAGAGCTGAAGTTTTGGAAGACATGTCATTTAGTATTCTCAGTTTGAGGGTTTAATGGGGATACTATCTTGTATGTCATTTGATTACATAATTCGGAGTTTTTATGTATGTACCGGCATAGACATAGGGGGAGATTTATAAGGACATAATTTTATAAATGTCCGGGGTAGATTCTAGGAAATTTATGTTTTCTCCTAGATCACAGTTCATATGTATGATACCGCTACATTCGGCACATCAACACGATCATCCTCGACGGCCTTTATCCGAATTCAATGCATCCACTGCTTCACGTGCATCATGCTACATGCAACGTGCTGCTCAGCTCATTCCCACTACTCCACTACGCTTTATCAGTAATATGTTTTATTGGAGCTTTAAATATTTGCATAAATATTTGGGAAATGTTTTTGAAAATTATTTTTGAAGTCTGAATTAATTTTTTATCAAAAGCAGAACTTTTCTAAGTGTAGAAGTGAATGGCCTCGATCAACGAGATCGCTCAAACGACTTTGAAAGTCGTTCGTGCGAGATAGGCATGTCGCGCGATATCGTTCGAACGACTTATGTCCTTCGTTCGAGCGACATGGCTATCTCGTTCGAACGATCCACCGCCTCGATTTTTGTATAAATATATGATCTCCTTCTACACGTTTTTAAGTCTTTCTGCAATCTCAAAATTCTGCGAAAACAACCCAGAATAAGACTTCACTTTTTAAGGTTTTCTAAACCTTTTTTTATTCACAAAACCATTCCCATATATGTGTGTGAATCTTTAAACCTTCAAGAAGATCATTTACTCATCTGGAGTAATTTGTGAGGAAGTCGCTCTCTTCTTCACTGCTGCCCTACTAGAAAGGGATTGTTCCATCCGCCGACAACAGAACCGACACCCGAGGGTATTTCTGTGTCATATATTTTCATTGTAATCCGTGTAAGTCGTACTCTTACAAAATTATTGTGAAAATAAAAGGTTTTGGCCCTTTGGGGGATTTTTCCTAATATATGTGTTCTTGCATGTTTCATCCTCTTATTTAAACACATATAGATGCATGTTTAGGACTTAAGTGGTAAAAAATGTGTTTAATTAAATAACTTCCTTATTTGAACGCAAGCGCACTCTTCTTCAAGTTGCATTGAACCGTTTTATCTTTCGATCAACTAATAAATGTCTTCCATTCTTTAAGGTGCTTACAAGGACCTTTTAGTTGAATAGTGAATGCGAGAAAGACTTCCTGGATTTGAAGTACATGGTCTCTCCTCCACTCTTTTCCTGACCAGTTATGAGAGAAAAACTATATTTGAACTTATCTGTTTCAGATTCAGTTGTTAGTTCAACTTTGATTCGACTAGATGGAGGAGTTCAAAGGCCATTATATTATACTGGAGAGGCATTTTAAGGAACAAAAATCAGATATCCACTCCTGGAGAAGTTAGCCTTAGCTCTCATTGAAGCTTATAGGAGGATGAGGCCATACTTCCAAGCCCACACCATTAGCGTCTACACTGATTTACCTTTGCGATAAGCACTGTATAAACCATAAAAGTCTTTAGGGTTAATGTCTTACACAGTTGAATTGGGAGAGTATAAAATTGTTTATAAACCCAGACTTACAATAAAAGGCCAAGCAATGGCCTACTTCATTGTTGAATTCACATATGCAGAGGAGGAATATAATTCACGTTTGCATGCTGAGCAGACTTCTACAGAAGATAGATTATCTCAAAAGAAAATAGAGATTATAGATGATATGCCCAAAGTGCACCTGCCAGCTCAGAGACATTTGCTCAGCCTGTATGACGGTCGAGGTAACAAGAGTTCAGGATTAACCATCAATAATTGGGCATCAGCCGAGGTTTGCATGACCCATGGGGTCAGCTACCCATTAGTTCAGACACAACCAACATTACGAGTATCACCACGATTGGGCATCAGCCGAGGTCTGCATGACTCATGGGGTCAGCTACCATCAGGTCGGACACAACCGATATTACGAGTATCACCACGATTGGGCATCAGTCGAGGTTTGCATGACTCATGGGGTCCGCTACCCATCAGGTCGGCCACAACTGACGTTACAAGTATCACTTGAGACCAGCGAAAGCCTCATAGTCTCAACCAACAAGCAACAAGTCATCATTGGCCTTGGCCGACGTTACACCTCATACCCAACCTCAGCCGGATATCCCGGCCAAAGTCCCCATGGAACATTGATCTCATACAAGGCAAGAGTCATACTCCACCAACCTCGTACTCATCCAGGCCAAGGTTGGTACCAAGCAAAGATAGCTAATCATTTACGCGCACATGTATGGCTTGGAACACGTGGACAAATCTGTTATAACTGAATCATTCCCACCATATGAGGGAATATTGAGGTCATCATAACTTAGTTGAGATCATCCAGGTATCATCCTTACACTGGTTGGATCTCCATGCACATGCACATTACATGCTTGGGGGTACATTGCACCACCCAAGCACTATATATAGAGGTCATCCTCAACATTGTAAAAGGATCGAGAATTACAGCCCTAGCTAAAACTCTGTCAATTTACACAGTAGGGAGAGGAGGCTTGAGAGATTGTATCCATGGCCATTAGTGCCTTCATTCAGTGATATTACTCACACACACTCATAGTGGACGTAGGCCAGATTGGCTGAACCACTTATACATAAGTGTTCATCCTCTTCTCCTCATCTACTTATACATACATACATATATATTTTCTCTTGTGTTACCATTATTATCACTTGCTTGAGCTTATCAACATCTTACCTGATGGTGCTATTTACCGCCATCATTTTGGCACCATCTGTGGAAACGAGAAGATATATCTCTTCCTTTCCCAACTTAACGTCACCGGAGACTCTGGTGGTGAACCAGACATCACCTTTCGTGTGAAGCTGTTTCACCATTAAAAGAGGTCCTTTAAGGTATTAAGCTTATCTTATTCACAAGATCTTTAGTTTTAATATGGTACCGCAGTTACCACCACCTCCTCCACCATCTGGTGCTGGAGTACCTAGTTCCAGCCAAGCACCACCCCAGTCCGAAATAGCTGAGGTGGCAGCAGCCTTGAGGTCCTTGGCAGCAACGTAGCAAGTAATGAAGGAATAATTTGCACAATTCAGTCAAAATATGATGAGTCCACCTGGGGTCTCATCGGAGATTATTACTCTAGCAGCTACTCAACCTCATCCTGAAGTCAGGGGACCACCCCAGGTACCACAAAAAGACCAACCTGTCCCTCAACGGAGGAGGGACGTTGCTGACCCTAGGCGTTTACATTTGGGGAGACAAGGAAACCCTTGCCCTGAGGATAGGTATGACGATATGGATGCAGAGGATGATCCAGAAGACTTCTGGGAGCCGTATGAGGTTTCAAAGAACACGATACGTCAGATCCAGCAGAGCAGAGGTTGGGGAGGCAGAAGAGATGGGGGTGCCCAACAAAGAGGATCAACTTTTGATCGCTTGAGAAAAGGGTCAGTCTTTGAAAGGCTTGGCCCAGTTAATGACTTAAGGCAGAGGTTATCCAGGTCTAGAAGTGTAGCAGGCTCACAAAGGGAGGATAGAGAACATCAGCCTTATTATTGCCGACCTCAACATGGTCGAGATAGGGATCAAGAGGAGGTAAATAGACAACACTGTGCAGTGGCTGGGGAACCTTCAGTTCACCCTTTAGAGGTGGCTCGGGACAACCTCACCCAGACCGATATTGTAAAGACATGGAAAGATTCCATTCAACGTCTTAAAGAAAAGATAGAGGACCTCATCAAAAGTCGAAACCCACTATAAAGAGGGTTCTCAGAGGGCTCCCCATTTGTGTCAAGGATAGTGAACTTCCCAACACCTGCCAAGTTCAAACCCCCTATGGTGTCTCCCAAGTATGATGGTAGTACCAACCATGTGCATAATATTGAGATGTAATAGCCTGCGATAAACATTTATTCGATCCCAGATGAGATGAGGTGTCGGGCCTTCTCTGGGACTTTAACGGGAGCTTCATATATTTGGTTTACCTCTATTTCGAAGAACTCTGTTGAGAACTTTAAGGGCTTGGCTGAACGATTTATTCACAATTTTTGTTTTGGGGTAAGACCTCAGAAGAAGACCACCCATCTGCTGTACGTCAAGCAAGGTAAGAATGAGAGCATAAGAGACTACATTACTAGATTAAATAAAGAAAAATTAGAGGTTGAAGATTATGAAGAAAATATAGCTATGACAACCCTCATCGGAGGACTCCAGAAGGGGAAGCTGTTGTGGAAGCTTGCTGAAGACCCTCCCAAGTCCATGGCAGAGCTGTTAGCAACTGCAGGAAGGGTCATGAATGCTGAAGAGGCTATGGCTGCAAAGTATGAGGATGAAAATGGAAGTAGCAGCGGGAAATTCCAAAGGAAGAAAGACGGAAAGAAGAGGTTTGTAAATGATAAGTTTACACACTATACCCCTCTAACTGTGAGCTATGAACACATCCTTGGTGAAATAAAAAATGACTGGTCCACGAGATGGTCGGAGAAGCTAAAGGATCCTCCACATAAGAGGAACAAGAATCTGTGGTGCAAGTTCCACCATGACCACGATCATTTAATTGACAAGTGCTTCGCCTTGAAGGATAAGATTGAGAAGATGTTAAAGTACGAAAAGCTCAAGAAGTATGTCAATGGTAAAGCTCCTAAGAGGGGAAGAGATGACCCTAAAAATAAGAGAAATGACAGATGTCGAGAAGATCCCCCAGTAAGAAGAGATGATGACTCAGATGGTGATGATAAGGATGATCCTGACCTCCCATCAAAAGACGATAATGCCCCTGTGAAGAGGGTTGGCATGATCTCCTTTAGTGTTAACACCATATGTGGAGGACTAACAGAGGGTAGCTCTAAAGTAGCCGACCGTAAATCTCATATGGCAGAGGCTAAGTTAGTAACCAATGTAGAGGTTGTGAATCTGGCGTCTTCAGAGGATAAGCAGAAGAAAAAGAAGGTAGATATTGATAATCTTATAGTTGGGTTCTCCCGACTTGATTTCAAAGGCATCTTATCTCCACACGATGATCCTTTAGAAATTACTACAAGGGTGCATGGATGTGAGGTACAGAGAATTCTCGTCGATGGGGGAAGTTCAGTTGACGTAATGTTTTGGCCCTATTTCAAGAGCCTAGGCCTCATCAGAGCTAGGCTTATACCGTATCATCATCCGTTAATAGGCTTCAGCGATGAAAAGGTCCATCCATTAGGTATGTATGAGATGGATGTTCTAATGGGAGACAAGTGGCCTAAGAGGTTGACCCGAAAAATTAATTTTTTCGTAATCGATGAAAATTTATTCTAGGCCTACAACCTCATCATAGGACGAGTATCCCTCAAAAAATTTAAGGCAGTTCCGTCAATGGTCCACCAAATGCTAAAATTCCTAACCCCCTATGGGGTAGGGGAAGTGCAGGGTAACCAAACATCGTCACGAGAATGCTACTTCAACTCTACGAAAGATAGGGAGGCTTATAAGAAGGAAACAACGACATATAACATTGATACACTTGATCCAAGGGATGAGACAAAACTGAAGAAGGGAGAGGTCGTGGAAGAGGTAGAATCCATCATCCTCAATGAGGACGAGCCAGAAAAAACTGTCCAAATCGATAAAACCCTAAGACCTAAAATTAAGGAAGAGCTGGTAAAGATTTTAAAGAAGTAACAAAGTGTCTTTGCTTGAAGCCACGCATATATGCTGGGCATTGACCCTGAGATTATGTGTCACAAACTCAACGTGGTAGAAGACGCCAAGCCAATCAAGCAAATATGAAGAGTTTAGTCCAGGGAAAAGTACGATGTCATTAGGGAAGAGTTCAGAAAGCTGGAAGAGTCCAAGTTCATCAGAGAGGTCATATATCCTGAGTGGTTATCTAATGCCGTCATTGTTCCAAAAGCTAACGAAAAATGGAGGATGTGTATAGACTTCACTGATTTGAAAAATTCTTTCCCAAAAGGAAACTTCCCCTTACCTCAAATTGATCAGATGGTAGATGCCACGGCAGGGCATGAACTCATGAGCTTCATGGATGCCTATTCCGGGTATAAGCAAATTTTTATGGACCTAGAGGATTCAGAGAAGACAGCGTTCATAACTGATAAGGGGACCTATTATTATAAGGTCATGGCCTTCGGATTGAAGAATACAGGGGACACTTACCAACATCTTGTAAATAAGATGTTTGAGAGCCAGATCGGTAAGACTATGGAGGTATATGTGGATAACACGCCGATGAAAAGCTTGAAGGCCAACACTCACATGGCCAACCTGGAAAGGACTTTTGACACCATAGACCTATACAGGATGAAGCTCAATCCTGCCAAGTGTGTCTTCGGAGTAAGAGCAGGAAAGTTTCTTAGATTCATCATTAATCAAAGGGGAATAGAGGCTAATCCCGAAAAATTCAGGGCTCTGCTTGAAATGAAGACGCTTAGGACCATCAAAGACGTTAACAGGTTTGGCTCCCCCGTACCGCCCATACAATATGTTACAGCATTTCAATATTTACTCATTAAGTCCTCAGTTAAATAACACTTTAACTTCCTCCATACAGTTCAATATAGTAACACTAATAATTAACATGTATTGTATGTTATTATTAACTATAATTAACATTTCACGTATGTTATCATTAAACCATTTCATTAAGTTTCTCTACTTAAATCATCTTTTAGATATACATTATCTAATTTTACTACCATCACACACTAAGTAGATTACACCATAATTAAATGACTTTTAGATATACCATATCTATAACTACTACTTCACACACAAGTAGGATATATATATATCACACTAATACATATAAATAACTTCAGCATCCTCGGGCTAAGAACTGCGGTGCGAGTATGCATACTCTGCTATCAAGTCCATGTATGTGATAACCCGAATATGATTATGATAAACCATTTTTAAATCATGATTATCGTATGGGATGATGATAATGTGTTATTAGAATATATAATGTTAAGTTATTGTGTTTAGTCTAATCGTACCATCATAACTTATGAAATATTGAATTAGTCACAAACACAAATTTGTGAAGTCTTCGGTAGGAATGTTCGATTTCGGGACTAGTTTTGGCCACTATAATATAATAATTGACTTGATGTGAAAACTAGATAATTGTAGATATATGAGTTAAGTTTGTAACACAATAAATGGTGTATTAAATAAAGGTCCGAGGAAGGAGTTATGCTGAAATTACGAACAGGTGGTAAAGTAGTCATTTAGCTTTAAGGGATATTTTGTCTTATATGGCGACACATGTCATATTTTGATTGGATCAAGGGGGATGTGACTTATGCCAAATTTAGAGGCTTGAAATAATCTCCTCCTTCAGCATACTTCATCCAGGGAGGAGTTTTAGCCTAAGGAGAGAGAAACGGAAAGTTTAAGAAGAGAAAGGTGGGGAAAAATGGGACAAAAATTCATGGAAAATTACGAAAGTGTCCATAAGGGGAGAAGAACTGGTTGAATAAGTGACAGACAAAGGCAAGGGAAAAACACATGAAGTGGCCAAGATGTTGTGATCTCACTGCTAAATCTAGGAGTTCGGTGGGGTTAGCAAGGAATGCGTAAAACCATAATTTTGGTCAAATAAAAAGGGGTAATTTAATCCTACTTATCCTTTGAGCAAGTTTGAATAAGCGCGATTACTTTAAAATTTTAAAAAGTTTTTAGTGTAATGGATGCATGCTGATATTGAAAAAGGATACTTGTGTTATTGTTCGGTTAGAGAAATTATGGTTTGACTCACCTTGACTTTCAAACTAAATTATAAGTAAATGGGTTGGGGTGTGTCAACTTGGTATCAGAGCCTAGGTTTTAGAGGTTCTGGGGTGAGGAGCGCCTAGATTTGGCAGTGGAAGTAGAAATTATTTTGAGTCATAAGTAAATTGGCTTTATTGACTAACATTTGTTAGTTATACATATATATTGTTGTATGGGATGTGAAATGAAAGGATCTTGCAAGAAAGGAAATGAGATGTTAAGATTTATTCGGGGATGACAACGAATGTAGGTATTTTAATTTGAATCATTGCATTGTTTTATTTATGGTATGGACAAATATGTCATTGAAGGAAACTTTTTCAAGACAAAATGTGGTATATGAAAATTGTGAAGTATTTGAAGTAATCCCTTCTTATACTGGAATATGTAAACTTGAGTAGTGTCACTTATTAATCCATGGTTTGGTGTGTGCCCATTTATGTGGGAGAGTGAGGTACGGGAACCCATATTCCGTTAAAGGATGAGATAGTAAATTTTTAGAGTATAAATAAAATGAAGATGATATGAGAGAAGATTTGTCGGCAATGAGGAAAAAGTATTCCCAAATGGTTGGTAAGTGAAATTACCCCTAAATTTCGGGGACGAAATTTTCTAAGGGGGGAAGGTTGTGATAACCCGAATATGATTATGATAAACCACATTTAAATCATGATTATCGTATGGGATGATGATAATGTATTATTAGAATATATAATGTTAAGTTATTGTGTTTAGTCTAATCCTACCATCATAACTTATGAAATATTGAATTAGTCACAAACACAAATTTGTGAAGTCTTCGGTAGGAATGTTCAAGTTCGGGATTAGTTTTGGCCACTATAATATAATAATTGACTTGAGGTGAAAACTAGATAATTGTATATATATGAGTTAAGTTTGTAACACAACAAATGGTGTATTAAACAAAGGTCCGAGGAAGGAGTTATGCTGAAATTACGAACAGGAGGTAAAGTAGTCATTTAGCTTTAAGGGATATTTTGTCTTATATGGCGACACATGTCATATTTTGATTGGACCAAGGGGGAGGTGACTTATGCCAACTTTAGAGGCTTGAAATAATCTCCTCCTTCAGCATACTTCATCCAGGGAGGAGTTTTAGCCTAAGGAGAGAGAAACGGGAAGTTTAAGAAGAGAAAGGTGAGAAAAAAATGGGAGAAAAATCCGTGGGAAATTACGGAAGTGTCCATAAGGTGAGAAGAACCGGTTGAATAAGTGACAGACAAAGGCAAGGTAAAAACACATGAAGTGGCCAAGGTGTTGTGATCTCACTGCTAAATCTAGGAGTTCGGTGGGGTTAGCAAGGAATGCGTAAAACCATAATTTTGGTCAAATTAAAAAGTGGTAATTTAATCCTACTTATCCTTTGAGCAAGTTTGAATAAGCGCGATTACTTTAAAATTTTAAAAAGTTTTTAGTGTAATGGTTGCATGCTGATATTGAAAAAGGATACTTGTGTTATTGCTTGGTTAGAGAAATTATGGTTTGACTCACCTTGACTTTCAAACTAAATTATAAGTAAATGGGTTGGGGTGTGTCAACATGGTATCAGAGCCTAGGTTTTAGAGGTTCTGGGGTGAGGAGCGCCTAGATTTGGCAGTGGAAGTAGAAATTATTTTGAGTCATAAGTAAATTGGCTTTATTGACTAACATTTGTTAGTTATACATATATAGTGTTGTATGGGATGTTAAATGAAAGGATCTTGTAAGAAAGGAAATGAGATGTTAAGATTTATTCGGGGATGACAACGAATGCAGGTATTTTAATTTGAATCATTGCATTGTTTTATTTATGGTATGGACAAATATGTCATTGAAGGAAACTTTTTCAAGACAAAATGTGGTATATGAAAATTGTGAAGTATTGGAAGTAATCCCTTCTTATACTGGAATATGTAAACTTGAGTAGTGTCACTTATTAATCCATGGTTTGGTGTGTGCCCATTTATATGGGAGAGTGAGGTACGGGAACCCATATTCCGTTAAAGGATGAGATAGTAAGTTGTTAGAGTATAAATAAAATGAAGATGATATGAGAGAAGATTTGTCGGCAATGAGGAAAAAGTATTCCCAAATGGTTGGTAAGTGAAATTACCCCTAAATTTCGGGGACGAAATTTTCTAAGGGGGGAAGGTTGGGATAACCCGAATATGATTATGATAAACCATGTTTAAATCATGATTATCGTATGGGATGATGATAATGTATTATTAGAATATATATAATGTTAAGTTATTGTGTTTAGTCTAATCCTACCATCATAACTTATGAAATATTGAATTAGTCACAAACACAAATTTGTGAAGTCTTCGGTAGGAATGTTCGAGTTCGAGACTAGTTTTGGCCACTATAATATAATAATTGACTTGAGGTGAAAACTAGATAATTGTATATATATGAGTTAAGTTTGTAACACAATAAATGGTGTATTAAACAAAGGTCCGAGGAAGGAGTTATGCTGAAATTACGAACAGGGGGTAAAGTAGTCATTTAGCTTTAAAGGATATTTTGTCTTATATGGAGACACATGTCATATTTTGATTGGACCAAGGGGTAGGTGACTTATGCCAACTTTAGAGTCTTGAAATAATCTCCTCCTTCGGCATACTTCATCCAGGGAGGAGTTTTAGCCTAAGGAGAGAGAAACGGGAAGTTTAAGAAGAGAAAGGTGAGGAAAAATGGGAGAAAAATTCGTGGGAAATTACAAAAGTGTCCATAAGGGGAGAAGAACCGGTTGAATAAGTGCGAGACAAAGGCAAGGAAAAAATATATGAAGTGGCCAAGGTGAGTGTACTCATTGGTAAGATGTATTTATACATGATCATAAATATGATATGTACTACTTAATAAGTTGAATATGGATAGGGTATAGATATGATATACTTACTGAGTTGAATATAGATATGATAAGGGTGGTTATTGAATTGAATATAAATATGACATGTATGGTTACTCAGTTGAATGTGAATATGATATGTGTGGTTAGTGAGTTTGATATGCATATGGTTACTAAGTTGATTATAGATTTGATATGTGGTACTTACTGGGTTGAATATGGATAGGGTATAGATATGATATACTTAGTGAGTTGAATATGGTTATGATATGAGTGGTTACTGAGTTGAATATGAATATGATATGTGTGGTTACTGAGTTGGATATGGATATGGTTACTGAGTTGATTATAGATATGATATTTGATACTTAATAAGTTGAATATGGATTGGGTATAGATATGATATACTTACTGAGTTGAATATGGATATGATATGAATGGTTACTGAGTTGAATATAGATATGATATGTGCGGTTATTGAGTTGAATATGGATATGATATGAGTGGTTACTGAGTCGGATATGGATATAATATGTGTGGTTAGTGAGTTGAATGCACCTACTGAGTTGATTATTGATATGATATGGGTGGTTACTGAGTTAAATATCGATATAATATGTGTGGTTACTGAGTTGGATATGAATATGATATGTGTGGTTACTGAATTGGATATGGATATGGTTACTGAGTTGATTATAGATATGATATGTTGTACCTACTGAGTTGATTATAGATATGATATGGGTGGTTATTGAGTCGAATATGGATATGATATGTGTGGTTACTGAATTGGATATGGATATGGTTACTGAGTTGATTATAGATACGATATGTTGTACCTACTGAGTTGGTTATAGATATGATATGGGTGGTTACTGAGTTGAATATGGAGATGGTTACTGAGTTAAATATAGATATGATATATGGTACTGACTCAATTAACTATAAATATGATATGTGTAGTTAATGAGTTGAATATGGATATGATAGGTGTGGTTGCTGAGTCAAATATGGATATGTTTACTGAGTTGATCATAGATATGATATGTGTAGTTATTGAGTTGAATAGGGATATGGTTACCTGGTTGATTATAGCTATGATATGTGGTCCTTACTGAGTTGAATATGGATATGATATGTGTAGTCATCGAGTTGAATATGGATATGAAATGTGTGGTTACTGAGTTGAATATAGATATAATATGATATGTGTTGTTAGTGAGTTGATCATGGATATGATATGTATAATTATTAAGTTGATTATGGATATGATATGTACGTGTTATGAAGAGATGTTATGGCTTATTATAGCCAGGAGATGTTATGGCTTATTATAGCCAGGAGATGTTATGGCTTATTATAGCCAAGAGATGTTATGGCTTATTATAGCCAAGAGATGTTATGGCTTATCAACAGCCAAGAGATGTTATGGCTTATTATAGCCAAGAGATGTTATGGCTTATCAACAACTAAGAGATGTTATTACTTATTAACAACCAAGATATGGTGAGATGTTTTATATTGTTACATAGATACGATTTATTGCATTTAATTTTTATGCAATAGTGTAGTAGTGATGCATTTGTTGAGCTATTTCGCTCATGGTTCCTATGTTTATGTTTTTCAGGTGTTGTGATATCACTGCCAAATCTAGGAGTTCGGTGGGGTTAGCAAGGAATGCGTAAAACCATGATTTTGGTCAAATTAAAAAGGGGTAATTTAATCCTACTTATCCTTTGAGCAAGTTTGAATAAGCACGATTACTTTAAAATTTTAAAAAGTTTTTAGTGTAATGGCTTCATGCTGATATTGAAAAAGGATACTTGTGTTATTGTTAGGTTAGAGAAATTATGGTTTGACTCACCTTGACTTTCAAACTAAATTATAAGTAAATGGGTTGGGGTGTGTCAATGTACCTCTTGTACTTAGTCAAGGACTATCGATTTGGATGTCACCCTCGAACCATGAATCAAATAACATACAATGGGGGAGAACATAGTTCTAAGCCTTTGGGCTATGCACACACCTAACGCACCCAAATAAACGGTCACACTATCATACACACAAGTAGTGCTCAACCCCAAGTTCTATGTTATGTCCACGACACGGAACCTCCCGTGATAGCAGGCAGTGTAGGTATGTTCACACATAAGGATTACATAATAGGCATACACACAACCTATCCATATGTGTCGCATATAGATATATACACAACCTATAAATATAATCAGTATAGGTATACACCCAACCTATAATATAGTCCGTATAAAACTCAAACTATAATATAGTCCGTATAACACTCAAACTATAATATAGTCCGCATAGGTATATACTCAACCTATAAATATAACCCGTATGTAATATATCGCTCAAATACTCAACGTACCATCGATATACAATTATAACTCTCTAATTCATTTTTCCGAGTATTATTCTCTACCTAAAGGGTCCTAGTTACCCTTGAAGTTATTTCAGTAGTTAATTCACTCATACACTGCCGGTCTACATCATAGGTTCACTCGAAATCCCCGTGATTCGATCTTATTCTCGTGCATTCACTTACATTAACATTTAAGCCCGATTAATCTTAGCCGTAATTTTCTCATTCATGACTAAGTCCCAATCTTACCAAGGCCTACTAGGAATCAAAATATCTCTCACTATAATTTAAAGGTACCCCAAAAGTTCACCCGATCATTATTCACAAGTTTTAGTGCTCAAAAAGGAAAACTTCACAATTCTGGCAAATCCAATCGATTCACCCATGGGCCGAATCGATTCGAAATGTAGCAGGTCTCTAGCTGTTGCATTTTCTGATATTTCTCATCATCGTAACTTTCTCAAACCTACATGGAACTTAACTAAATTTCGAACCAACATTACCAAACATAATTTAAGTGTATATAAATGATTTTCAATGTAAATCTAACGTTAAATCCTCACGAATTCAATCCAAGAACCGATTTTTCTTCTAAATTCCTCAGAACCCTAGTTTTCATTGTTCTTCATCTCTTTCAATCAAAAATCCAGATTTCTTCCGTTATTATCATCACATATATTCAAATTTAGTTTTCTACTCACATAAGGATTAAATCTACATACAAATTCTACCCAGGATTCATGTATTTAATTCTCAAAAATCCCAAGAACACCGATTTATCATCTATTATACAACCCTACACTACATGGGTATTATAACCTTTTAGAAACATGCAAGATAAACACTTACTTGGAGATTGTGGGTCTGATTTGTGCAAAATAATTGGTGGGGATATCTTCCTCTCCTTTCAATCTATGTTCCAGCAATGGTGGTGGTGCAAAAATGGTGTGGGGAGCCTTATAAGCCTTATATTCCCTCCTCTAATGGCCTTTCTCTATTTTCAAACTCCTGACCCTAGGTTACCCCAAATGAATGCTGATATATCACTTGAAATTTCGTTGGTACCTATACCCTAAAAAGCTAAAAGACAAAAATACCCTTTCGGGGTGTCGATTTGGCCTAAAAATGTCCTGGGACCCAATCCAAACTCTCGAGTACACTTATCTGACGATTTAGACCCTTTCAAACACAATGGCGTACTCAAAATGACCATTTTCATTACCCATAATCGATCATATTTTATCTCATAAATTTAAGTTCCGACACAACTCACACGCGCGTCCCAACTAAATTATCGTAACGGTCGTATTTCTCACTCACGACAATTATAATGCGTTATTAATAATTTATTACTCGTTCTCTAAGTAATACTCAATATGATTCATACAAATAAATATCAATCCATATCACGCTAATTAATATTTATTTTAATCTGAATTAATTTTCCATTTTAATTTAATTAATCCCCATATAAAAATCATTAAAAATTATGGGGTGTTACACATAGTAGATGAACACATCGAGGAACAAGGTATTGGGGTGGAAAATCTTGTTGATTTTTACTACAAACTGCATGGAGAACCTCATGTAGATGTCGAATGTGGTCAGCCAAGAGTTTCCAAAAAAGATCATGCCAAAAATGATAAGTACAATGAATATAAGAGATTATCAGTTGAGAAATTATATCCTTCATGTGAGAGTCCTTAAATAACTCTTTCTTAAATTTTAGAACTTCATAACTTAATGAAAAATTTTGGTTGGTTAGGAAATAGTGTCACAATGCTCTTGTCTATCTTAAAAGGTGGCTCCCAAAAGGTAATACACTACCAGAACAATATCCAAAGATGAAGAGTATGATGAAAGACTTGGGGATGAAGGCCAACTATATTCATGCAAGCATCAATAACTGTGTCTTACATTGGAAGGAGAATGAATATATGGATGAATGTACCCAATATGGATAATAAAGGTATACAGTTACTATAAGGAAAGGGGGAAGGATTTTCAAAGAGCCTAAAATGGCATTGAGACTTTTTCCTCTGCCTCCAAGGTCAATGGGATTTTATACTATTCGTGGATAGCGCGAGAAATAAAACAGTACTATAGGGAAACCACTTCATGGGATTACCAGCGATATCCATGTTATTTGTCCCAATGGAGGAGTATCAAATCAAAATGGTCTAAATTTGATGAAGAAGGATGTAAAGTTTGGCTCTCAATTAAACTGAGGGGTTTAATCATTGTGGCATTCAGTTTGCCAGTTATAGCTCTTAGCCTATTATCACGGTTCTGAATAATCTTTCACTTTTAATGTGCATGAAGAGAGAGTTTCAAATGTTTTCTTTATTAATACCTGGTCCGAAGGCATCGGGTCAAGACATCGACATTTTTCTTCAACCATTAGTTAATGAGTTGAAGGAATTGTGAGAAGTAGGGGTTCCGACTTATGGCATGTACAACCTATTACATTAAAAGTTATGTTAATGTGGGGGGTTCACGATTTTCCTGCATATGAGAATTTATTTGGGTGTGTTACACATGGTTATAAAGCTTGCCATGTTTGTGGGTATGATACTCCATCCATCCGAGTGATACATAGTAGTAAGATAGTTTATATAAACTATTGTATCTTCCATGACATGGATTACCTTTTTAGGAAAGATGGGACGTTGGGGATTAGGTCAACAGAGTATACCCCTCTTCCTTGTCAATTGAATGTGGATGAAATTTTAAAGAAGTTTCGTTGAATCAAGTATACATCGGGAAAGTCTCCAAAAGTTTCCAATGAGAAGTTAAAGACGGGTGATGCAAATGAGAATTATAATGTTGAAGTTAAGGAGTCATGGTAAAAAAGGTCAATTTTATTTGACTTGGAATATTGGAGTACTCATAAAATTTGACATGTTCTTAATGTGATGCACATCGAGAACAATATTGCATAGCATTTAATAAGTACAATCCTCGATGATAAAATGAAAACTAAAGATATAATAAATTCACGAAAAGGATATGAAAGACTTAGGCATACATAATGGTCAATGGATTCGAGAGGATGAGAAAATCGAGAAAGGGATGAAACCGAAAGCATCATTTATATTGGATAAAGAAGAGAAACGATAATTTTGTCGAATTTTGAAAGACTTTAAGTTACCTTATAGCTTTTAGTCCAACCTACCTGGTTTGCACTCAATGAAGTCACATGATTATCAGGTTATTACGGAGTATTGATTGCTCATATTGCCTCAGCATGCATTTTCGAAATATAATGATTTGCGAAGAGCTATTCAGCAACTACGCTTATTTTTCAAAATATTGTGCTCAAAAGTCTTAATTCGCAAGGATATGCAAAGGGCTAAGTTTATGATTGTAGAGGCATTGTGTGTGTCGGAGAAACACTTTTCTCCAGCATTTTGTGATATTAGTATCCACCTTACTATTCATTTAGTCGATGAAGCCTTAACTTGTGGTCCTACCGGAACACATTAGATGTATCAGTTTGGACGATAAACTCTTTATATTAACTTTTATTTATACAGAAACAAAATCATATGCGTATAAATCATTGTTAATGAATATATAACATATATTTTTTTCTCAGTCACACGAATAGGAATATGCGGGAGTTCAAAGATATACCTAGAAATAAGCGATACATTGAAGGTTCAATTATGAGGTCCTATGTTATTACTGAATCCGTTAGGTATTGCATGAAGTACATGACTAATTCTCTTGACGAAAACCACAAATGTACTGGTGAAGCGTTTCAAGATGAACGTGGAGAGTTTTCTAACAAAGAACTATTATTAGATAATAAGATTATGATGTTAGAACCTACATAATTTCAAAAAATATGTCAATGGGTCCTATTTTGACTTGACGTTGATGGTCTTGAAGATTTATACAAGTTTGAGCAATTTAATAAGTATTTATCAAAATTTACAGTTAAATACTATGCACAAACTTATGTGAATAAATTGTAGTAAGTATAAAACGTTACTAAGATCCACTTTGCGAAAATGGGAGCCAATTAATTGAAGTAGAGATTCAAACTTCTTTCATTTTGTGGTTATACGATAAGATGCTCTTGATATTAATAGCACATTAAGATATACTCTTTATTATTCATACTTACTTTATATCTATTTTGTGGCAGTTAGTGCAATGACTAAATTATACGGTTAAAACATATAAATAATGGCTTTGTTTTTTCTCCCAAGTATCACAACAATACTTTTGTCACACAAGACAATGGTGTTTTCATAAAGGCTTGGACTCAATTCAGGGCAAGGAAAAGTGATATAAACCTTAAAGATGCATAGACAATGTATTATGGAGTTATCAGGAAAATGATTTGGTTGGACTATACGTTATTTAAGGTGGTAGTATTTTACTGTGATTGGGTGAGGGTGGAGGAAAAGATCAAATGATTGTAAACATTTTTCAGACTCCCATATGGTGATAGTTAATTTCGATAAGTTCAAGAGTACCAGCAATGAGCTTGATGAGCCTGCAATTCTTGCTTCTAATGTCAGTCAAGTCTACTACTCAAAATATCTTAAAACACCTAATTGGTGGCTTGTTATACATTTCTCGAAGAGATTAACAAGTTGAGTAGACGAGTTAGAGATACCAACTGTGTTCTAATCTACTCTAAAACATGAACCTCATTTCGAGCCAACGCAATATGCAAAGTCTAGCTATTATTTTTTCACTAGTTGTCAATGTGTTTTTGTTGGTGAGTTGTTACACTTTTAATTCAATCTAGTGGCTTTTTCGCATAAGTTCTAATAGTTGGGTTAAAAAAAATGAGTTATATATGAAAATACACAAATATTTGAAATGGCGTGATTATGGCACCTATATCCCTTGTAATTTCATTATCTTCATTATTATTATTGGTTATATTATTTCCTCCACTGTTATGGGTTTCTTATGTTAAAGAGGACCACTTATAGTACTTATTATCTTTTAAATTTTTTATGTTCTAATTCTCATCACCCCATGGTGCCCAAATGTGTGTGTCTGTTTTGGGCTAAAAAGTATCTTCTTTTTTTACTTTGTGGGTACTAACATTTATCACTTCAAATAATGGCGTTTTAAAAAAACATATGATATAATATTATTCCCACCAATTGAATAAAGGTATTAATCGGTATGTAACCTTGACCCCGGAATTGTTTTCCATAATCAATATGCCATTATTATATAATTTTAAATTTTGGAATCTGTTCTGCCAATTATTTGTAGGAATACCATGTTGACCAACAACTGAATGACACCTACCAATAAAAAACCATTACATACGAGGTAAATTCAACCACGATAGCATTGCCAATACTCTATACACTATTATTTTGGTCTATGACTTTAGCTATACTTCCCTCAAATTATATTTTACTCAACAACTACAGTCAACCAATTATTTAACAACAACCACGCTTCATATGATCAGCTCATTTTATTTCTAACATCAGCACCTATCCCAATCCTGATGCACTTTACGTTCTTATTCTACTAGTTTTCAATAAACTGATCAATTTCCCCAACTCTAAGGAAATGTCTGTTCTAATGACTCTATCAATCTATATTTCGTGATATGTTCTACGCATTTGAGGATGGGGGCCTAGGAGTTTTTTGGATTGAACCGTGCTTTCACAAGTACACAAATTTTTTAAGAGAACATCATCTCAATGACTGAATTTATTCCAACACAATTTTTATATCCTTTAACTACTCAATTTTTTTATAGTGTGGTAATTAAGAGGAATTAGACAGCTAATGAAAATTTATATTACATAGTGTTCCAATAAACTTTCAGCATATAAAATATATGATTTATACCAGTGTAATGATTTAGCACATATTTATATTATTTATTATATCATTGAGTTGCGACTTAATTTAGTTTATCATCATTAACATTATTCCTTGCTTACAAAGGGTAGAGATCTAAATTCTGGTAACATAATTCACTCGGGCATGTTCATGGATTGTGCCACTGTCTCATAAAGAATTTTTTAAATCTCCAAGGTTACTCTTTTATCATAATGCTTTTATATAAATACATCTCTACAATTGATTTACTTTAAAGTTTTACCTGTTCAATTGGTTTCCTATCTACATATTGAGACATAAACTAGGGATGTCATATCTCTTAATCTCATTGCAAAATCTCTATTCCAAGATATATTATCTTTGTCCCAATATTTTGGAGGGATTTCACTTTACATTTGTCCATGGTGGAACAAGAAATAGTTTATTCGTTGTACTTTTATGTTAATATAGTCTTTGATTTGGTGAATTCCCTCGCGATTGACGCAATACACGTGTTTTACATTTCGTTTACATAATGATTATATTCATGTTTCAGCCCATAATAATAATCATTTATCCTTATTTTTTTTAATTTCTACGGTGGGTAAAATGCTGACGACTCTATATGATCGATTAATTCTTTATATTTATTTATGTTGCAAGTTCATTCCACTAATATATTCGTGACTTTATAGAGTCACCAAACTTACTCATGCATTTACATTTGTGATGTCACTTGCGTTAGTTTACAAACTTCTTTATATATATTAAACCTCAACCACTTTTCGATGCGCAGGGCTACAATCTAGTTCCAGTTGGAATAAATGATCCATGAAAAGGATATTTTTCCTTAGTGTTTGCATATAGTCTTGTGCGAGGGTTGCTAAAAGCCAACCTTAGCTCATGGTTATTGGACATATAGTCCTTTGTATATTTTTCTAGTTAGAATAATGGAATCATGCTTATTGGTTAATGAAATGAGTTTTGAAAAGTTAGGCAGAAGTTATGTAATTAAATTAATGGTTATTTATTATGTGGTAATTATTATTGGTATAAGTATTTAAGGTCCTTATATGGTAATTGTTATTGGTATAAGTACTTCAAGAGGCATTTTTTGTTACTATGGTTTTGTAAATTTTTTGATTTTGTTTGTATCTTTCATTTGGATGAGATTGTAGAAGGGAATGTTGTGGCCATTGTCGGACATATTAATTTATAGGATTTTTGGTCAGAGTAAGGTCCTTTCAAGAAGCAACCATCCAAAAATATCAACTATTATTTTTATTATTTTATGTTTCATTTCTAGGTTAGAAGGTCTGTATTGTATTGTTTATATATTATATCCCAAGTAATGTAACACTATTAATTCATTCTAGTGGCATTTTCACATAATTTGTTGACATGCTTTTTATCGATTTAGACTAATCCTCTAAATTCAATTGTTCTTGCCATAAGTGTTGTCTTTATATCATGATTTGTAATATGTTAGTAAGGAGAAATGATGCATTAGTTGTTATATGCTTTTAATTCAATAAGTGGACCGGTTATCTTTTATTTTACTATAATATTACCATCGAACTAATATTTTGTTTTAAAATTTAGGAAAGTTAAAAATGTCATCAGGTATAAGTTCAACACAACCTTCTTGTTTAATGGCCAAAACTCCAAAAGAGATAATCAAAGTCATTTTTGAAGATGACGAGTTTATAGTCGGTGATAATGCAAGGCTGTGGAGTTCTCGGACCAGGGATTTTGTGAGAGCTAATTGCCCAATTCAATTCTCGAAATCAAGACACTTGACAAAGAAATATAAAGATAATGTTTTAAATTCTTTGATGGTAAATATGATCTCATACTTAATTTATTCATTTTTTATTCTTCTTTTTCTATTTTTATTCTTTTGTTATTTATTATTCTGTTAACTCTCTTTGTTTTGCTTAATGATAACAGGGAGAATTTGAGCTTAACGTTCCTTCGAAACTAGCTCACCCAATAGTGGAGAAGACATGGTCCCAAAAATTCAGGACTTTCAAAATTACATTGTGATCTCATTTGTAGGATGATGACGCCAATCCTGGAGGTGTTGACCCTAAAATATGGAAGAATTTTATCGAAATTCAAAATGGTGAGAAAAAAAGGCAACAAAAATTGAAAAAAGTTGGGAACCGCTCAAAGTTGAAATATACCCATTGTCTCGGGCGTCATACTTATGCCCAAAAGAAATACTTGTAGTTGTGTATCATTTTATTTTCCTTTTAACATTAAAATTGTTATTCTTAGCTAATTTGTTGATGTTGACAATGTGCAACAAAATACAAGGCCTGAATTATAAATTGGGAGGGTAGACAATTGATTGTCACGACATATACGCAGTGATAAAATGGTGTAGGAGAGTGTCAAGTTTCTATAAGAGTATAATATTTTCATCATCGAATATTTTAATTTTAGTTTAAAGTTTTATCAAATGATTAACAAATGTATTTATAATAGTATAGGATGAAGTGAAGGCTGCGAAAGAGAAAAGAAAAGCCATAAGTATTATTGGAGAGGGTAGTAGCGATTCATTTGAGAATTATGACAATGATGTGTTAACACAATTGTTTGGAACGGATGTTAAATGTCGAATGCGTGGAGTGGGGTCCTACGTCTATAAGAAATGATTAATTCACACGAGGGTGGCGAAGGCAAAATTTGCACAGCATTTGAAGGCAAATGAAGAAATTACCTCGATGAATAATGAGCTCTCTAATGTCAACTCACAGTTGAAAGAGGTTACTAGTATGTTGCATATGTTTATGTCAAAATTGGGAAATGGAAAGGAGAGACCCCCTATAGGGGTGACTCCACAAAGCGAGTTTGGTTCCACTTCAGATCATCGTCCTATCACTTTATCTCAAAATTTGAGTAATCTTGTTAATACGCCCACTCTCACTCTCAATCCCATTCATACTGCCACCCTTTACCCCTCCTTCAATAAAATCTCCCATCATTTTACTTAATAGGTTTGGTGCAAAACTGGAAAAAGGGCATGCTGCGATACATAATGGTGACGTGTGTCACTTTAAATGCTTTGGGCTTGGGGAAAAGGTAGTTTTGATTGAGACAGTCCTTCAATTTGATATTTTTTGCATAATGCTCCTCAAAAGGTTTTTGAAACTTTGGCAGGCTTGAGGATTTGTTGTTTGGATGGAAAGTTGGTTGGAGTATATTTAGAATGTTTATCTTAGTTTATAGGAAAGATACTTCTGGATTAATGTTTTGGATGATAGTTTTTAAATTTTAGTGTAGGAAAGATACTTTTGGATTAATGTTTCTTAAATTTAAATATCTGCTTGTTTTTCTCATTAATCTCGCTTGCTATGTTATGTAAAACCTTTTTAACTCCGCAAATGCAATGTTTTATTTTTTCATTACCGGTCCCAAGCCAAGATAAAGGAAGAGGGGAAAGGTCATCTATAAGTTATTATTCACTTTTGGTCATCTGTTGTAATTGTGATTACCATATATATACTAGTTACCTAGCACACATAAGTGTGCACACATAAGTGCGGGAAGTTTAAAAATTGTTAATTTCGAACTATTGATAATAGTTTTCAGTAAAACGTCCCCCAAGGTGGACAACACTGATGTACATTTGGTACCTGTTTTGCCTCCCACCTAAGTCATGTCCATTTTTCTTTTGTGCTTTTAGTTATATGTTAAGGATCATCTCATCACATTCTAAAGTCTATTTGAGTGGCCTAATGAGCTTGAATATGACTTTTAACTTTGTTAATACATTAATATCGTTCTTTATATAATTTTGTGCAAGTTTTACGCATACAAGGGTCTGCATTTTTTTCTTTTTTCCCCCTTTCCATTTTTGAAATTTCTTATATGATGATGCTTCTTTGACAGGCAGGTGGAGAAGGACATGAAAACTGTAAAGGTATTACAACTTCAACCTCTAGGAATTGTAGAACATAACTTTTCTGCTCAGGAGCTAAATTAGGAAAATTCCATTGTAAAGAGAGCGGTGGAGAATCAGTGAAAGAATGCAAACTTAGAGAGGATAAACTCCATCTTGAAACATCATGTTAATTAATGATAGAATGCTTGTTGATTCTTTTTCGACTACTATTCTAATAAAAGAACATTCCCGCCTTATATGCAAAATCTTTGCACTCTTCACTAGGGTTGAGATAATTGTTACTAGCTTATTTTATACGAGAACCATACTGGGTTATTTTTATTACCTCTTTCTGATTTATAATAATTGAATGCAAGTTATTTTGATCTAGTTTGTGTTGGATAATCTGAATGCAAATACAAAATGGAACTCTTTATATATCACAGTAATGTCAACTTCAATACAATAATATAACTTCTGAATAGATACTAGAAAACTTCAAGGCATGATGTCACTTTCCTAAATACAGTATTTTCCCCGCAAGAATAACTTCGGTATACAAACGGAAATTCGCAAATCCGTACTCAAGATACAATAAAGTAACTTGCACTGCCTGCAACTTGTATATTTGAAGACAACCTTTGGATGCAGCAGCGAAGAACAGTCAATCAAGTTCTTATTCTGTTTATGTGCACAAAACAGAATAAGATAATTTATATCTCCTGAAAATTAAAGAGAGTAATAACAAGGGTTGGAAATTTTTTAACTGGCTAATATTTATTATGTGCAATTTCAAACTGGGTAATATTATGTGCATCTCAGGGGTCATGACTGTTAAGTTTTAACAGTCTTTACTTAATTACAAAATGGTATGACTGTTAATTACCAACAGTATTAAACCATTTCCGAACAGGTACCGAAATGGTTTTACACGGACCCACCAAAAAGTGATCGCGCTCGAGCTACCACTGCAAAGTGCAAAGTGCGCCACTAGCGCCTCTACAGCTCACTGCCTCGCGTGCGCGTGTGCGTACGGTGCTTCGCACCGTATTAGAGGTCTCTTGAATAGCCTAAGTAACTCTTCATCTTCCATTTTTACTTATTAAGTGCACACTTTCTTAATATTTTTCCAATGTGGGACTCAAAGGTTGCCCACTCCTTTTATAGCTTAGTGGGTATCACTTAGCTTTACTCATTTTCCAATGTGGGACACTTTCCCTTTTATATTAGGCTAGCTTCCCACTTTTCTCCACATACTTCCAATGTGGGACAAGCTTTTAAGCTTTTACTCCCAAAGCTCTTACTCACTTATTTTAAAAATTCTCCAACAGTTTGGTACATAATAAAGCCTCAAGGTCGATTAGTTTGGATTGATAGTATCTTATGGTTAATAACATTGTTTTTCCTTTTGAATTGGGTTTGATTGTCTCAAATAACAAAAGAGGGCACCCCATATATAAATTTTGTAATAGTTGGGTTAAAATAATGCGATGATCGTATATGAAAATACACAAATATCTGAAATGTCCTAATTATGGCACCTATATCCCTTATAATTTCATTAGCTTCATTATTATTGTTGGTTATATTATTTCCTCCACTGTTATGGGTTTCTTATGGTGAAGAGGGCCACTTATAGTACTTATTAGTTGCTGCATTCTTTGTTATAAGTTTGTTTTATCTAATAACGCTATCTTTTAAATTATTTATGCTTTAACTCTCACCCCACCTCTACCCCCCCCCCCCCCCCCCCCCCAAGATGGTCCCCAAATGTGGGTGTATGTTTTTGGCTAAAAATTATCCTTTTTTACTTTGTGGGTGTTAACTTTTATCTCACTTTAAATAATAGCATTTTAGAAAATATATGATATATATTATATTCCCACCAGTTGAATAAAGGCCCTAATGTATTAAGGTATACTAACCGGTATGTAACCTCGACCCGAGAATTGTTTTCCATAATAAATATGCCATTATTATAAAATTTTAAATTATGGAATATCTTTAGCCAATTTCTTGCAGGAATGGCATGTTGACCAACAGCTGAACGACGCCGGTAAAAAAAAAAGTCATTACATATGAGATAAATTCATCCACCGTAACACTGCATGTACTCTACAATCTATTGTTTTGGTCTATGACTTTAGGTATACTTACCTCAAATCATATTTTACTCAATAACTACAGTCAAACAATTATTTAGCAACATCCACACTTCCTATGATCATCTTATTTCATTGTTAACATCAGCACCCATCCCAAACCTGATACATTTTATTTTCTTATTCTACCCGTTTTCAACAAACTGATCAATTTCCCCAACTCCTGGCTTTGTGGGGATTGAGGTTACCAAATCTCTAAGGATATGTATGTTGTGGTGACTCTATCAATCTATGTTTCGTGATATGTTTTACACATTTGAGGAGGGGGACCTATGAGTTTTTAGGATTGAACTTCACCTTCACATATACACAAAGTTTTCAAACAAACATCTTATTAATGAGTTAATTTGTTCTAACGTAATTTTTATATCCTTTAACTACAAGTTTTCATAGTGTAGTAATGAAGAGGAATTAGACAGTTAATGAAAAATTGTATTACATAGTGTTTTAATAAACTTTAGGCATCTACAATATATACTTTATTCGAGTGTAATGATTTTTAGCACAACTTTATATTATTTATTATATCACTAAGTTGCGGCTTAGTTTTGTTTGTCATCACTAACATTATTCAATGCTTACAAAGGGTAGAGGTCTGAATTCTGGTAACGTAATTCACCTGGGTATGTTCATGGATTATGCCACTATTATATAAAACATTTTTCAAATCTCCAAGGTTCCTCTTTTATTATAATTTTGTTATATAAAGACAACTCTACAAGTGAGTTACTTTTATAAATTGGTTCCTATTTACCTATTGGGACATAAAATAGGGATATCATATCTCTTAATCTCATTACAAAATCTTTGTTGTAAGATATATATTATCTTTTTCTCAATATTTTGGAGTGAACATTTGTCCATGTAGTAACAAGAAATAATTTATTCGTTGTACTTTGATGTTATTATAGTCTTTGATTTGGTGAATACCCTCATGATTGACACAATACACGTGTTTTACATTTCTTTACATAATGATTATATTCATGTCTCAGCCCATAATAATAATCATTCATCCTTATTTTTTTTTAAATTTCTATGGTGGATATGATGTTGATGACGCTATATAATAGATTATTTCTTCCTATTTATTTATGTTACAAGTTCATTCCACTAATATTTCCGTGACTTTCTACAGTCACCAAACTTACTCATGCATTTACATCTATGATTTCACTTGCATTACTTTACAAACTTCTTTACATATATTAAACCTCAACCACTTTTCTTCTCGCTTGCGCATCAAGCGGGGTTACAATCTCGCTCCAGTTGGAATAATGGATCCATGGGAAGGATATTTTTACTTGGTATTTGCATATAGTCTTGTGCAATGGTTGATAAAATCCAAGCTTAGCTCACGGTTATTGGGCATATAGTCCTTTGCATATTTTTACGGTTGGAATAATGGAACCATGCTTATTGGATAATGAAATAAGCGTGGAAAGGATGGGCATAAGGTATATAATTAAATTAATGGTTACTTATTATGTGGTAATTTTTATTAGTATAAGTATTTATGGTTCTTATGTGGTAATTGTTATTGGTATAAGTATTTCAAGAGGCATTTTTTTGTTGATATGGTTTAGTAAATTTCCTAATTTTGGTTATTGTAAGGACATTTTTCTCATGTTCAATATGTTACATTTGTGTATGTCGTACGCCGCTACATTTGGCACGTCACTTCACGATATCACATGACGACTTCTATCCGAATTCTAAGAATCAAGAATTCAACATCTCAATCAAGTGTCCCACATCTGCCTCAACGACTTCACGTTTCATGATTTTAGGGACTTTATGCAAGTGGTTCGCAAGAGAAGTCAAAATAATAAAAGAAGGAAAGATATGAAAGTTCAAGGGCATTTTGGTAATTTTATAGCCACCTTTCAGAGGTCCGATTAACTAAAAAATTGAAGATCTCACCGCAACGAAGATACTAGAAGAAACGACATCTCAATCAGGGCTACAGTGAAGAAGTTATGGACCTTTGAAAATGGAGAAAATTCCGAGAAAAAACTTGGAAAAATGTTAAGTCCTTTAAGGCCCAAACCAATGATCTTTTGTGAACCGAAGGCCAAACTGGTTTGGGGAGTGAACCGGTTTGTGATACACCCGAACCGGTTCGGGGTACCTGACGCTGGGAAGTGTCTTAAAATCGTGAAATTCCATTTTTGGTTTCTTATAAAAGCCAACTTCGGGGGAGTTATTTCATGAGAATTGGAGAGACGATTTTGAGAGTTCTAATTACTCTAGTATTCATATTTTTGAGTCCCAATACTCATGTTTTGATTCACACATCCTTGCCAAACCTTTGTGAATCCTTTTGTAACCCAAGAACACAACCTTGTGTTTGTTCAACCCTTATGGAGAAGCCATTTTTCTTGTAGCCCTCCTGGAAAGGGAAAGTTCCAGCCGACGACATCAGAACCGACACCTGCGGGTATTTCTGTGTTACTGTATTTTCATTGTAATCCGTGTAACCGTATCTTACAAAATTATAGTGAAAATAAAAGGTTTTGCCCCTTTGGGGGATTTTTTCTCACATGTGTGTGTTTGAATGTTCTTGCATGATTTCATCATCATTTTATCACACCTAGATGCATGTTTAGGGTTTAATTGGGAAAATTGAGTTTAATTAAATAATCTCTCTATTTGAATGCACGTGCACTCCTTTTAAATTGGTATCAGAGCCAGTTACACAATTATACCGTGTAATTTTTTCCAAAATTTTTCTAAGGTATCAATTTTCTGAAAACTTAATTTTTGAAAAAGAGCGTGTTCAATGGAGAAATTATTTAATAAAAGGCCAGTTTTTGCCGAGACAAACTATGCATACTGAAAAGCCCGCATGAAATCTGCTTTAAAAGCCATTGATGAAATAGTCTAGATTTTGGTTGAAAGAGGGTAGACACCTCCCTCCATCACTGTTGAAAACGTGACCAATTTAAAACCTGTCACTACTTGGACTGAAGAAGAATTTAAATGGTCATCTTTTAATTCTAAGGGTTTAAGTGCTATTTCTGGATCCGTCACACCTGATGAGTTCAAACGGATAATAACGTGCACCACGTCAAAAGAGGCATGGGATGTTTTGCAACTTACACATGAAGGAACTTATGTTGTGAAAAAGTCTAAACTGCAAAATTTAACAACTCAATTTGAAACAATCACCATGCTTGAGTCTGAATGTTTTGATGAATTTTATGCTAGACTATCTGATATTGTTAATACTAGCTTTAATCTTGGTGAACACATTCTTAATGCCAGAGTTGTTGAAAAGATTCTTATATCACTGCCTAAGCATTTTATCCGTAAAAGTCACTGTGTTAAATTCTATTAGTAATTTAAATACGCTAAAATTGGAGGAACTTGTAAGAGACTTGCAAACGTATGAAATTGATATGTTTCCTAAATCTGTCAAGGCTAAAGATAAGGGAATTGCACTTAATGCCCAGGAGAGAAAGAGTGAGGGGTCAGCAAGAAAGAGGGTAGAGTCATCTTGAAAAAGAGAGATAGATACGTCAGATTCTAAGTGTGACTTTGATTTAGATGATTTGGCCCTGTTTGCTAAAAATTTCAAGAAAATTCTCAAAGTCAAGAAAAATGGTAATTTCAAAGATAAAAAGAATTTTGAGAAAAATAAGAAAAATGAAAAAGATTTTAAAGACCCTCCTAAGAAAGACAGTGAGAGATGCTATGAGTGCGACGATAGGGGTCATCGAGCTTTTGAATGTGCTACAAGGCTGAACAGGGAAAAGGGCAAAGCTGTCCTTAATACTACCCTTAGTGATGACAGTGAGGTCGAGTCGGTGGACTCTGGAGACAAGCAATCGTATAAGTGTAACTTCACCGCATTCATGGATAGTCATGTGAGTACTTCTAGTACTCCTCACGACAATGAGGATGTTGCTTCACAGGGACACCTCGACAATGAGAGCGATGTGAGTGAGGGGAAGGTTGATGAAAGTGAAAGCGAGAGTGATCTCCAACGCTCCTACACTGAGTTATATACCGAGTCATTTAAAACCAAAGAGCGTAACAAAGCATTAGTTCTTAGGATCACCGCTTTAGAGAAAGATTTAAGAATGTTTGGAGAGAGAGAGACTTGGTGTGAGAATGAAAAAGAGAGAAAAGACAAACTTGAGAAGATAAGATGTTTTGAGTGCGATGGGACAGGGCACGAGAAATTTGAGTGTCCCACTAGACTTAGGAGAGGGGGAAAGAAAGTTTCGATTCCCACTACCCTAAGCGATAGTGTGGATGAGGATAGATATGAAAGTGTGATCCGAAAAGCTTTTAGAAAGTTGTTTATCGTGACTATGGAAATAAAAAGGTCAAATAGGATCCTAGGTCTTCGGATTTGTGAGTTGAAGGAAGAGAATGATGAGCTAAAAAGGGAAAAATGTGACTTGACCAACACAGTGTCTAGTCTGATGACACGCGTATCCCATCTTGAGTATGATCTCAAATAAGCACAGGAGGTCCAAGTCTCATTAGAGAACGCATCTGACAAGGGTGATAAGATGGTTTCCTATCCCGTTTTGAATGAGGTTGGAAAAGGTAATGACGGTGCATTCACTACTTTTAAAGCACCCGAGCCTATATCCACTTTGGTGAGTGAGTCTCATAGGTGCCCGTCTAGGAAAGCTCATCCCAAAATTCTTGATAAATTAATTCCTAGACCGGTTTATGTTTTCTCCCACTGCAAGATGCGAGGACATCTTAGGGAGTTTTGTTCTAAGTTAGGTTTTGTGCCATATCATGCCACTTCACACGTCCCCGCACATGCACCCATTCATGATACTTTGCTTGCACATAATGATAGAGAGCTTGCAGATATTCGCGAGCAAGTGAAGTTTTTTATCAAGAACACACATGATCTTATGGAGTTGGTCCAAAAGATGTCACCATCTTTGGAAAACTCCACCGCTCTTCCTGGTTGAGGTCTTTACATGTTTGCTAGCATAGGTATTTTTCATGATGTCTCTTTTGCCTATTGCAAGCATGTACCATTAGTTTGTTTTATTTTCTAATTTTTATATTTTTTTTGAAAAATCCAAAAAGATTTTTTTTAATAAAAATTTTAGAAAAGCGCAAAAATATTTTTGTATTTTATTTGCACCTTTTATGGATGAGCATTTAAGATAGCCGAGTCACAAATGTCATTCCATTTATCCACGTGAATGTTTGATAGTGATTTGAGACGCTACATCATTGCATCCATGTGCTTTACACTGTTTGGAGTCTTTAAGATGTGATTATTGATATCTTTTTACATGTTTGGCTCCTTATCTCCTTTATTGGCACACATACACGATTTTATTTGATTATTGTACTTGTCTATCACATATTGGCTTGAGTGTTTCCATCTCAATTTTGTCTATACAACGTACCATATGCGATAAAACTTGACAAAGTTGGAATGCATGTAAAAAACCGTTTGGTGAGATTGTGTTTTTTTTAAAAATGGTGAAGGGCTACGAAAGGTTCTTATCTAGCCTTTGCGATTAAACCACCATTAAATCGGACTTGAAAAATTGAGGAATTTTAATATCCGGGGTCCAAAGAGGTTAAAAGAGCCCGATAAATTTTAAAGGCAATAAAAAGAATTTCATGCCAAATATGGGCCATTTAGGTTTCACTATCAATTATCCAAAGTTTGAGAATTTAGATCACCTCTATTCAAAATATAAATTTGAGGGAGTTTGGTTGGAGAATTTAAACGGGTTTGCACTTCCTTGAAATTCCTGACAAAGCATGAAATCATTTTGGACGTTATTGGTATGGAAATCACTTTGAGATTTGATTTGTTGATTTGATTGAGTCAATGTCTCATATTTCCATTTTTACACCAAAGGAAGATGTTGAGTTCATTCGTTAGGAGTATCCGATATTCATCGTGCACATATGTCATGTTTGTATGTATTGATTTTTCTATCGAATTAGATCACACCCATACACTTACGCTATCATTGACTTGGTTGTTTTGTGTTCGTTCATGGTGTGTTTCTTTGTTTGTATATTTTGTGTGAAAATTTTTCAAAAATTTAAAAATAGAAGTTTCTTTCCTTGTGACATTCTCCATGTGCATTAATTTCTACTTCTCATATCTGTCTATTTGGGGACATTATAAAAAGGGGGAGAAAGAATTATCATATTATGGGGGAGTTTTTGAGATTTGTCTTTCATCATAAATTGGTATCTGTGTTTATCTCATTTCAAACTCGATAACTCGATATGTCACTTGGTATTTTTCTTTATCTCATGTGTGTAGGTACTACATTGATGATCACTGAATTGCATACCCTGGTGAGAAAAGCTTTGAGATTTTTGAAGATCTGAAGAACAAACGATGAAGACTTATTCATTTGTATCTTTCAAGTTTTGGGTTCATGGAGGGTAAATTTGTATAGGCAATTTGGTATTTGATAATTCGAATATTTTTATGTATGTACCGGCATAGACATGGGGGGATATTTCTAAGGACATTTTTCTCATATTCGATATTACATTTGTGTATGTCGTACGCCGCTACATTTGGCATGGAACTTCACGATATCACACGAAGGATTCAATCCGAATTATAAGAATCAAGCATTCAACATCTCCATCAAGTATCCCATATTTGCCTCAACGAATTCACGTTCCATGATTTTAAGGACTTTATGTAAGTGGTTCGCAAGAGAAGTCAAAATAGTGAAAGAAGGCAAGATATGAAAGTTTAAGGGCATTTTGATAATTTTACAGCCATTGTCCGGAGGTCCGATCAACTGGAAAGTTGAATATCTCTCCGCAACGAAGATACTGGACAAAACGGCACCTCAATTAGGGCTACAGTGAAGAAGTTATGGCCCTTTGAAAATGGAGAAAATTCCGAGAAAAGACTTGGAAAAATGCTGAGTCCTTTAACCCCCAAACCAGCGATCTTTTGCGAACCGAAGGCCAAATCGGTTCGGGGAGAGAATCGGATCGCAGTACACCCGAACCGGTTCGGGGTACCTGATAATGGGAAGTGTCTTAAAATCGTGAAATTCCTTTTAGTTTCCTATAAAAGCCAACTTCGGGGGAGTTATTTCATAAGACTTAGAGAGACAATTTTGAGAGTTCTAGTTACTCTAGTCTTCATATTTTTGAGTCCCAAGACTCATGTTTTGATTCACACATCCTTGCCAAACCTTTGTGAATCCTTTTGTAACCTAAGAACACAACCTTGTGTTTGTTCAACCCTTGTGGAGAAGCCATTTTTCTTCTTCATTGCTGCCCTCCTGGAAAGGGAAAGTTCCAACTGACGACATCAGAACCGACACCTGTGGGTATTTCTGTGTCACTGTATTTTTATTGTAATCCTTGTAACCATATCTTACAAAATTATAGTAAAAACAAAAGGTTTTGCCCCTTTGGGGGATTTTTCCTCACATGTGTGTTTTTGAATGTTCTTGCATGATTTCATCATCTTTTCATCACACCTAGATGCATGTTTAGGGTTTAATTGGGAAAACTGAGTTTAATTAAATAATCTCTCTATTTGAACGCACGCACACTCCTTTCAGTTGTATCTTTCATTTGGATGAGATTATAGAAGGGAAAGTTGTGGTCGTTATCGGCATTATAATTAACTGGATTTTTTTATCATGGTAAGGTCCTTTCAAGAAGCAACTATTCAAATAAATCAAGTGTGATACCCCGCCTATCTTAATCTTAAATGATCAATCCTTTATCAAAATAAAACAGGATTCCCATAATGGAGAATTCTCAGCATCACTGTCTAAAATCTAAATTAATTACTAATAACCAATTAGGCCCAGTGTCAAATTTTATACTTTTTAATCTTGTTAACTTAAACACACAATAAATCCATCCACACGATTAATATACAAATCATTGAATTAAAATAAACAATAACCGATAAATCTTGATAAACATTAATGCAACCATATTGAATAGGCACAAATGAAAATGTGGAAAATAAAACAAAAGACAACAGTTGGGCAATATGCCCGAATATAACTCACAGTACCTCCTATCTAGATCACAAGAATAGAAGTGTCTAAACAATTCCTGTTAGCATCCATAGCTGCTGCAGCATCGTCTGACTCGAATGAAATATCATTTAGGCGTCCGTGTGTCTGGACAGCTAAAAGGTTTTTGAAATATTTGCAAGTGGGTTAGAGACCAAAACGTTTTGAAAATATTTAGCAAGTGTTTAAAATACTAATTAATTTTTAAATTATGATATTCTTCATATTTAAACTGGTGTCGCACTCACATGAGATACCCCTCACCTCTCATCTAACAGTGCACACCTAACGCATGTATTTTAAATACCTTAGTTATGCTACTCGACCTAATTAGCATCTCTTAAAACCTTTAAGTCACCATACGCTATCTTATGCCCCGCGTATGCAAGATCCTAAGCTTTCGCACGAGCTTATGCATTTTAATTATCACTTATAGTTTATCTGTTCATAATAAATAACTTTCACGAGTTATTATACACTATTCACATTTTAGTGTCATTGATCTCATATATAATTTTCTCATCTTTATATACGTATCTCACATTTTATTCTCCCGAATGCAATAATTTACTTATCACTTTATTCTTTATTTGTCCGTATATATATATATATATATATATATATATATATATATATATATATATATCTTTTTTCACATCTTCATATATATACAATATACTATACACATCGAGTATATCCATACTTATATATCACACACTATATAAGTATAATAACCATCCCTCGGAGATATAACTCAATGAATGTAGTCTCTAGAATTCTATCATCTTCCAAGGAATACACACATCATCCTAGGTACCACCGGTCGAAATCTCACACCGACCTGATAAAACATATCACAAACGTAGGGGAAGCGGTCATAGTTCCTCACCTGAAAGTGAGAATGAATCATACCCAAGACGTCTCACCCACGATAAAGTGCCACGCTGCATAAATAACTGGATGCTATGACCTGGGGACTATACTCTCCCTGCATTCACTAGCCAGGGGATTCACCCACATCGCGCAACTTCCCATGATAGCACTAGAGGGGTATGCTTCACACAAATATACCATTCACATATATATATATATATATATATATATATATATATATATATATATATATCATCATCATCAAATTCGGCTACTCCTCCCTATCTCGCGTGGCAATTTTGTATTAATTCATAAGTATACACATAACTTTCTTTAATTCCATAAGTATTCACTCACTTATGATACAATTACCACATTGATTTCTTTCAAATATTATCTTATCATGTGTAGCTAGTATTCTAATTTGATCCTACTCGCACTTTCGAGTTTACTTACATATAATCGACATATATATTCTACACACACAAATATATATATATAACTGTCGAAATAACTTTCCTGAATGTCGTTCGTCCCAAACACTCCTAAAATCTATAACCCGGATCTTATTCCTGCTAACCCTAGATTTATACATAACTCATTTAATCTTTTAGAGGCCCTCACACTCTATTTAGGATCCCCTAATATTTTCTCCAAAAAGGAATTCTTCTCCAATCCTTTAAGTCCTAGAAAACTTCTCAAAATTAACTATCATAAACGAACCGAACCGATGGCCAGAAAAACGAACCAAACCGATGGACCCAAAAATGAACCGGTCCGATGACCCAAACTAAACCTCATTTCACCGGTTCGACATGTACAGATTTGGGATTTCATCATCTTTTCCAACTCCAAAACTTATGGTTTATACATCAACAATCATCACTATAAACATCTACAACCTTATTTTTAACCAACACATCAATTTATTCCTGGGATTCCTAAATTTAACTAAGATTTAAACCCTAACTTAGTCAAACACTCAATTTTAATCAACTCTTCCAATTTCCCACAAAAAATTACACCATAAATGTGGATTTAAACCCAGCTTTATCACCTCAATTTATATGAAATCATTTCCGAAAAACCCATTTTGATCCAAGAATCCCAACCCCAAAATCATATAATTTACACCAACTATAATATGAATAATAAACACATACAAATAGTTAAAGCAAGTTAAACACTAACCTCATTGGATAAATCCAATGACCTCGTGTTGCGATCCGCCGGAGCTTGGCCAAAAATCTCTTATTCTTCCCCCTTTTCTTCTTCCTTTCTTCCTTTCTTTCTTTTCTCTCTTTCATTCATTCTTTTATCTTTCTCTCATGGATTATAAGAGATAAATAAGGGTTCTCCCTTTATTAAACCCAAAATTAACTCATATACTCAAATGTGAGTTCCTCAACTCAACTCGACAAAGCCTTTTCCCAATTATTTGGAGCCGACTACATGAATCCTATTTTTTCATTCCATTTTGTCCAGTGCAATATCTTCGGTTAAACCACGTGACATTATGTCCTCTTTTATAATATTCCACCGAGTTAATTTAGGCCTACATTTACCCCTTGTGTTACTATCAATACTAATTAAATCACTCTTCCTTACAGAAGCATCCATTGGTCTACGGTTGACGTGTCCAAAGCATCTAAATGTAAGTCCCTACTAGTCCAAAAAGTCCCCAAAACCCGAACACTATCCCTGGTTACTCTATTTTGACTAATTCGGTCCATCCGAGACCAACCGTGCACTCAAAATCCCCATCCGAGTCACTTATCAAAAAATCACCTTTTTAAATCCAATACAACTCCGCACCTATTTTCCAAATAAAAATATTATTACTTGTCACTTTACCCAACCGCGACATGATATAAAATAATCCAACTTTATTTACTTATGCCCGTAAGTAAATATAGCACACATAAATAATAATCTAAAACTCGCCAATTAATATTTAACCCACACTTCAAATTCTCTTTCACTTAAAATTCTCAAATCATTACATTACACCTACTTATGTAATTTAAATATCCATAAAAGTACGGGATATTACATTAAGTATCATTTTTATTTGTTTCATGTTTCATTTTTAAGTTAAAAGGTCGTGTATTGTATTATTTATCTATTATATCCCAAGTATTATAAACATGGTAGATGGTTTTTTTATGTATTGTATTGTTCATATACTTTTAGTGTAGGTTCAATAGGTTCTTTTTTTACATTGACAATTTCTTGATTAAGACTTTTTTTAGAGAGATTTGTAATGTTGTCCACTTAAAACTGTTGTACTTAACTAAGTTATGAACTCAACTTCAATCTAAAAATCTTAATGACTTAGTCTTTGAACCACTTTTGTTACCTAGAGTTTCTGTAGTTGTTTTATGTGAATTGTGTCCACCGTTGTCTTTTGTTTTCAAATTTATGTCCTGCTTAGTTTTCACAGATGCTATAGCTAACGTATAACTTTCATGCTGACAGGGTGTAACCAGGGATGAAATGGTTGAAGCTCTTAATCCGAACAATGCAAAATTTGAGTAGAAAATATCATTTTCACAAGTGATTATGGCTTATAGTAATCAAGAACTGTGTACAATGTAGATATCTGCATATTGAATTGAACTCCATCTCTAGGAAAAATATAGACTTAAGAAGGAGAAAAAACATGATCACATAGTATTCTTAAGGCGTCATTTGCACGAAGGTAAATTACAATTCTCTTATATGCACTCATAAGATAATATGAAATTAGTCTTCTTGTTTTAACAATTTTATAAAACCGTAAAAGGTGTAAGCGAAATCATTTTCACAACAACAATTGAAATAATATGTTTCTCTCTCTCTCCTTCGTTATTTCTTAAAGTAAAGTGATTAAAATGAATGACCACTGACCTTATTATAAGTATGTAAAATGACTAAAGAGGGCACATTAAAGACATTTTGAGGAAATGTCTCCCTCTAGCCTAATATCACTGTTCTAAAAAACTTGCCTAGGCTTGAGGCTTGAGGCTTGGGAGAAACGCCCCGCCTTAAGCTTTTTACGCCTTATTCGTGGTAAAACCCTTAAGGCGTACTTTTTTTCTAAAAACAACAATGCTTTAGTGAAACGATATCTCCTTTTAAAGATTTTTTTTACAAATCGGATCGTTATCTTATCCAAAATAATCAAATAGTATTTTAATTTGCAAATATTCAGACATATTTTTATGATATGTACAATTTTAGTATTTTAATAGCCTTTTTATGGTTGAAAAATATTAAAATATATTAAGAAGGTCTAAATGCCTTTTCATGCCTTTTTACGCCTAAGGCTCGCCTAGTTTTCTAAGGCTTAAGGCTTGGCCTCCACGCCTCGATCACGCCCCATGTTTTTTCGAACCTTGCCTAATATAATAACTAAACGAGAAAAAACCAAATAAAACATGAATACAAATACACCAAAATTACAAATAAATCAAGGTATATGTCACTCTCCCCAACTGAGAAAAGCTCACCCATAAGCGTGAAAATGGGAGAGGTGATCGAGACATTAAAAAAATGCCATTCTCCCCAACTAATAAAAGAAGCTGTCCACTGAAACTCCCAACATATCGACTTATAAATGGGTGGGGGTGACTAATCAGAATTCCCAATAACGGGTGTTGGGGGTAAAATCTTAAGACAATAATCTAGTAGACTAGAATTAGGTACAAACACATCAACCAATACCAAAACAACTTGTATAAACTAAATGTGTCCTCATCGAACTCTCGGTTGGCATAATCGACTACTATACGCTTCTTTGGGGGGTTAAAAATGGGCGTTGGGGGCCAAAACTTAAAAAAACAACCTATCATCCTATATCTAGGTACAAATACATCAAACAATACCAAAGGAACTTGTCTAAACTAATCGCGTCCTCATCAAACTCTCGGTTGGCCAAATTGACTAGTATATTAGGGTTAAAAATGGGCAATGGGGGAAAATTTTGAAAAGATCAACCTAGAGACCTATAAATAGATACAAACACATCAAGCGATACTGGAGTAACTTGACTAAACTAACCACGCCCTTATTAGACTCTTGGCTGGCCATCTTGACTAGTATTTGTTCTTTTGGGGGTTAAATATAGGCATTGGGGCCAAAAACAGAAAGAAACCTAGCAGCATAAAAATAGGTAGAAACACATTAAGTGAAACCAAAGTAACTTGTATAAACTAACCGCGTCCTCATCAGACTCTCAGTTGGCCAAAATGACTAGCATACACTTCTTTTAGGGTTAAAAATAGGCATTGGGAGCAAAAAGTAAAAATAACAACCTAGCAGCCTAAAAATAGGTACAAATACATCAAGAAATACCAATGTAACTTGTCTAAACTAATTGCATCATCATAGGACTCTCTGTAGATTAAATTGACTAGTATATGCTTCTTTTCAAGGGTAAAAATGGGTGTTGGAGGGTGAAAACTAAAAACAACCTTACAACCTAGAAATAAGTACAAACACATCAAGCGATAACAAAGTAACTATACTAAACTAATCGCATCCTCATCGGACTCTTGATTCCCAAATTGACTAGTATATGCTTCTTATTTTTTTAGGGGGGTGGGGTGGGGGAGGGGTTAAAATAAGTGTTGAGAGGCAAAAATTGAAAACAACAACCTAGCGGCCTAGATTTTGGTACAAACACATCAAAATGATGCCAAATTAACTTATATAAACTAACCGCGGCCTCATCGAACTCTCAATTGGCTAAATTGACTAGTATGTGCTTCTTTTGAGGGTTAAAAATGGGCACTATGGGGCGAAAACTATAAACAAAAACCTAGCTAACTAGATTTAGATATAAATACATCAAGCAATACCAAAGTAACTTATCTAAACTAACTGTGTCCTTATCGGACTCGGTTGGCAAAAATTACTAATATTCACTTCTTTTTGGGGTTAAAAATAAGTATTGGGTGAAAAACTAAAAATAAACACATAGTGACTTAGGTTTAGGTATAAATACATCAGGCGATGCCACTAAATTAATCGTGTCCTCATCGGACTCTCGGTTTGCCTAATTGACTTGTATACGCTTCTTTGGGGGTTAAAAATGGGCGTTGGGGGCGAAAATGGAAAACAACAACCTAATGACCTAGATATAGGTACCAACACATCAAACGATACAAAAGTAAATATAAACGTTTGTTGTTTATCGATTACTCACCAATAAAATTACCTGAGTGTCAATGTCATGGGAATGTAATAATCTTTTATGTTATTTACTCATTTATAATTACACATTTACTTTAGGTTCATTTTGTTCAATAGGTCCTTATTGTAAAATATGAAGACTGATTTTGAAAGAATGAAGTCTACTTTTGCAAGGAATACCATAAGACTACTTTTGAGAGAATATGTTTAGAACATTAAAGTTGTTAGACTACATTTCGAGTACTAATGTGGTTAAAAGCTATATGGTTTATCATGTACTATATTTTGTCTTGGGATTTTAATAGTTATGAATAAAGTATAGTTTTATATTAGTTCAATGTCATCGAAATATAGTGTCATTCATTTTGTCACTTGTTTGAAATTATATTTTGACTGAAATTTGTGGACATTGGCCAAGTGTAGTGCTTTGCCATTTTTAGCACCGATTTTTAATAGTGCTATAATATCTATTTTTTAATGAGAAATTAATATTTTAAAAAATATATATATTAATATTACTAACGAACTTCAACCGTTACAAATAAAAACATATGTTACAAATACATGACATTCCCAATCCGTTACAATGTATCTTGTAACGGATAAAAAACGTTACAATTTAGTAAATTTCTTACTAATATATGGAATGTGTACCAATCCCGAATCCGTTACAAAATAAATTGTAACGTTTTTGTTCGTTACTAACATTAAATTTGCAACGAATTTTATCCGTTATAAATTCCATTAGTAACAATTGATAATGAAAATTTTCTAATGGATTAAATCCGTTACACATATTTTTCGTAACAGGAAGAAACCGTTACAATTGCCCTATTTTGGAATGTTAGGCATTGTAATCAGCCTCACAAAATAATGCCTTCCCACAGCTCATTAAATATAGAGAACAACTCGACGATTTGTCGGTAGGCAATGTAGGTTCTTCACATTATTTTTGCAAGAACCTTTAGGATTATTTGAACCTTAATTATAATTTTGTGTGTAGGTGATTTGGAATCCTTATAAGGATGTAAGGGATGCATACCCATTCCAAGAGGTTGATTTTTAAAGTGGCATCATCATTTGCTTCGACGTTGTCAAGCCTTATTATCCTGAAAGCATTCTTAGATAACTCGGACGTATTCAAATCGTTCTCTGGGACCCAATGATCCCCTTAAGAGACGGGAAGGGAAACAAGGCTACAAGATACAAGGTTAAATTTGACATGCAAAAATGGTATCAAGAAAATTGGCAAAACCACATATTATCGCAGAAGTCGCAATCAGTACAGGATTACACAAAGTGGTTCTCGACCTATTCCCATCCAATTATTTGGAACCCCACATATCGTTAGTTCGAAGTAAGAAAAACATCACTGGTAGAAATTACATCTATTATAATTTTCATAATTTCATGAATTCTCATATATAAATGAAGTTCAATGGGCGGACGAAGTGCGCAGAGTGATGGAATAACAGGGGAATAACATTAAAGAAGGTGTTATGGGGTATGTAACTACATTGCTTGGGTGGGATCAACAAACATACCAAATACTTACGGCAACAATCGGGGCGGGTCGCCAAATTAACACTAAGGATAAGGGGAAGAAAAAGAAAAAGAAGAAGAAGCGTGGAAAAGAGAAGGATAACGGGAAAAAGAAGGAAACAGAGAATGAGGGACCAAAAAGAAAATCAGAGAAAAGAAAAAGAAGATGAATTTTGTAGGTTGATTGGGAAATTTTTTTAGGCTTTTGTAAATTACTATAATGGTGTAATATTGCATTCTTATTATGTCTCTTCACAATCTTGGTGTAATTTACTATGATTGGTGTAATTTACTTTTATTCGGTATGCTTCGGTATATATATCAAGAGGTAGAATGCTTTACTCGGTATAGAGACCTTGAACCATTCATAACAATGTTTGGTTAAGGGCATTCATCTTTAACAAATCTTTTCCACTATAGGAGGCAGTTTCATTCGTGATATATATACCAAATAAGGGCCACCTAGTTTGACATATATATCCTTAATGAAGGTTGATAACTTTATCAAATATGTATGATTCAGTATATATATCACGAGGTATTTGCTCGATATATATACCCTGAACAATTCATTACAACGTTTGGTTCAGGAAATTCATCCCCGAGAGATGCGTTTTCCACTATAAGAGGCAATTTTATTCATGATTTATGTGCCGAATAAGGACAACCAATTTCGGCATATATATCCCGAATGAAGGTTGATACTAGTTATTTCATTCCATATGGATTGTGAATTTTTAAACTACAGAAGAAGTACATTACAAAAATAAACATCAACGAACTTAAACAACTATTATAGTAAACATGACACTGAAATTCACACAAGCTACCTACCTATAAATTTATATACATTACAAGCAATTAAGTTAAATATTGATACTGATACATAGTTTTAACAACTTTATAAATGATATTAATATACAATTCAGTGTCGCTATTGACATAACCCTCACTACCTATCATAGATTGATGTGTACAACAAGACAATATATCCCTAACAAGATACAAACATATTTAAATATATGTGTAGAGAAAATATAATATATCCCTCACTAGTCGAGTTCTACATGACGATCACTTGTCACTACATTTTTCGGGCAAATTTTTTGAAACTGAACTATCTGATCATCATATTTGTCAGTCCACGACTTGGCTTCAGGCAAGGAACATCTATGTCAGTTACTTGGAACAGGTGGCAATGGACAACCTTGTTTTAACTTTAGTATGACAAAATGATTCCCGCATACATGAACAATCTTCATAAATAGTTGACCTTTCCCACCTCTATTTGAATAATATCATTTATAGCTCATAATCTACCATGTGGTACTTGGCTAAATCAGGCACCATAGATAATTTGCGCTAGTGACCATCCAAATCCCCTAAAGTATAGCCTGACCCTCCATTCAGTAGATGATGAACTCATGAGCACAAGGTATGGGATAAACATTGTGCACGAAATGGAGGCACGATTTAAAATTCATGCCAACATTGTCACATGTATTTAGCTACTAAAGAATTAAGTCAATTGCATAATGTGAAATCCGACCTATGAGTTTTCCTAACAAAGGAAGATTGTGCGAGTGATTGATTTTCTACAAGGAATCCTTGAACTCCTTCTTAATTTTCTTAATCCACAATTCAATGTAATTATGCATGACAATAAACACCTTGATCAAATCTAGTTAATAACTTTCAAGTGTTTTTAAGCTTATAGTCAACAACTTCGCACCGGTTTGTAGTTCGGTTGCCGCGGTGTTTAATCATATTGGTCCATGAATCCTTGAAATTATACCATGTATAGTCAATGTAATTTAGATTATTGGGTCATGACACTCAATCCACATGGAATAATAACCAAGAGCTTTCCTTTGGGGATTCAACCAAATAAACCCATTCTCTCAGGAATTTTTTAGTGAATCTTCATCGTTAAACTCTTTACGAGCCTGATTTTTCGCATTGCGAAAAATGTGGAAAGTGCACACCATGTATCCAGCCTAGAGGAACACCACCCATAATGTATTGATGCATGTTTACTCTTGATCGGTGATGAAGACAATTGGGCATGCAAATGGATTGAATATCATTTTCAATGGGCCCAAAACCCACTGGTAGTTTTATTTTTTCTCTGTAACTAAAAAATTTAAATGCAATGTTAAACGTTTTTTCGCAAGAGGTAACACTTTCCATCTCAAACAATGACGTCTTGTACGAGTTTATCTTGTAAGTGCAATCGACAATGACAACTGAGGGAAAACCCTTTTAAAAATTGAATGGAGTTTGAGTGGGCCCAAAATATTTCTTCCACCTCCGTCGTAGACTCATTCATACGATACTAATATATATAGTGCTTGTTGCCAATCAATTTCATTAACTGTTTCATCGCTGTTCTCTAATCCTTAGCTTTTCGTTGGTATTGTAAATTGTCTTCATCGTTGACACATTACTTATATATAGGCATTTTATCATCGTTAGAATGGTGACTATATTCACCCCACTCAACGACATCTCTTCATCAATGCTCTCTCCTCTAAAGTAAGACACCCGGTGTATTGATGCCCAATTAATGCTTCAACTATCAAGTGGAATGCCCTTTAACAGTAACAAGCAACTGCACTTTCTAGTCTCCATATATTTATTCATATTCTTCTCACCTTGAGTTCCTGATTCGTTCTAACACTTCTTCCCAGGATAGTCCTGGTACTCCCCTACCCTCTCACAACCCAAATGTAAATGTCCCTTCCACATCGGCGAATGTGCGTCGGACTTGGTGATTACATTTACTGTTCTAACCAATCGTGCTTTCTCTTGAGCCCAGTCGACTAACTTTTGATGGGTACCTGAGAATATAAACATCAATTGGTCAGTACATTTTAATATATAAGTTTAACACCCCAAATGAGTTTAATACATTTAAAATAGTTCTAAAGGTTGTGTGTAATCAAAATATCTGGGTTGTAAAGAAAGTCGCGCTTACATCGACTCTTAAAGAAATATCATCGCCTTTGTTCTCACCGTCAATATTGACTAACACCTCATCACATAATACAAACTTAAAATCCATAAAAGCATCTGACATATGTAAAATCATGTTTGCGTTATTAAATATGTTTAAAAAAATGCATTCAAAAAATAAAACACAGCAATTCGGTATAGACACCCCGAATGAAGTTTTAGTCCAACAAAACTATTTGTTTCCCATTCGGTGTCATCATGAAGAATGGTGGCATATACCTCGGCATAATAATCCAGAATTAATGTGTTCCTATTCGTTATCATCATGCCAAATAAGCTATCTATTTATAGGAGTGAAGTATGCCGATGGTTCGGGATGTTTTGAACGAATTATAAATGTATATTCATGATAACACCCCCAAACCAAACTCTTCCTTTAAAAAGTAAACTGGCAATGGTTCGGTAGGGTCACCCCGAAATAGATCAATTTACCCGAGGCCCTGATACCGAACCATTAAAAGATTATTAAGTCGTGTTTAATTTTTTCAATCTTTAAAAACACTTTAAAAAAAATTTTTGTGCAGCAAAATTTGCCTTAAACATATTATTTAATATAGTTTCATTTGTTTTAGTGGTGCCACACCCACTGTTAACAACTTTCATTGTTTGTTGTAACTTTGATGATTTCAAACCCTAATTATTATGTTGTTGGTTAAGTGGAGACCATAATGATGGTAAAGTGGGAACCAAAAGTATGTAACTTATTTATTGAGATAATGATTGAGAGCAACTTGGGTAGAAAGAGAATGGTTTGGGGGGGGGGGGGGGGGGGGGAATAAAAGTGAAAATCAAAATAATGTGTAAAACATATTTATATTGTATGGTGACCCTTAACAAAAATATATTAAAATTCTCTTGTGATATTTTGGAGTAAGTATTGGGGTGGCTTAGTGGCACCATTTAAAAAGAAACACAATATTATTAGATAAAAAAGGAGATCTTAGGTTTTTAATTCCAAATGGGGTGTTTTATTTGCATCCCATCCCATGTATTTTTATTTTTGGTTGTTGGACCTGTTGTATAGCAGTTAAAAAGTTCATGGGACATGTGTTATTTTTTTGGAAAATGAGAAAAGATGGTTAGAAACGATTACGAGAGATTATGAAACTATTATATCAAAATATGTAGGATGAACATCAATTAAAACTTTCGAAGCATGACTAGAGCAAAAAAAATCTATTAAAAAAGGGTGTTTCTAAGGGTACCACAAAAATTAGTTCAAAATACCACAAGCAAAATAAAAATAAATTTTGCTAAGGGCCACCACACCATATATACATGTATTTTTTACTCAATAATTTCAACACAAAATACCATTCATTTTCTCTCTCTCTATCCACTACACTCCAAATTATCCATTTCTCATATTCACTTCACCCAACAGATTTATCTCCATTACTCCAACATCCACCAACAATCATAAAATTTTCACCTAATACCTTTAATTTCCTTTGGTCCCACACCAACATTCTTAAAGGTTTGTCCTCACACACCAACCATCTTCACTAACATTCTTAAAGTTTGTTCCCACAATAACAAGGGGTTGTTATTTAAATATTCATATAACAATTGATGGTGGTGGTAATGAGTTTGGGACCATAAAAGACAATGACAACATCCCAAATAGCTTTTTTGAGGTAAATTTTGGGTCCCATTCATATGTATATTTGTTTACTCTTAAAGATTAAAGAATTTCAAATAGGAAGAAATTCATACAGTGGTTTGGGATTTGGTCCCTGAGCTGAAGCACTGGTTTGGGGTTGACCTCCCAAACCAATCTTAATTTTTTTTATTGAAACGAAGTTGGTTTGGCATAATTATGACGACACAGGTATCCTTTCTCGGAAGGATCACCCTGACACAGGTTTTTACACTCGGCACAATAACCAGAATCACCTCTGTACTAAAATGGGTTGTTTCATTATGAATAATCCGAATTCCAGTGCTTCTCTCGGCATATTCCCCCTGAGTTACCTTATTTGATTCGCCATTTTCCTGCCGAATGGATTCATTGATTTCAACCTTCATGAGTCATTTGAAGTATGTTATGATGCCTTAAGTTTAATACATTTTATCATGTATATAACCTAATTGTATTTTTATTTATGTAGGATGCCTTCATGGATTTTCACTCCGTATTATTTGACGAGGTGTTAGCCAATGTCGATATACCCCACAATGGGGTCAATGGTTTTTTAAGAGTCAATGTCAGTGCCACATTATTTACGGACCAATTATTTTCATCACTTGCTATAGTTGTACCTTTTTTGTGGGTTATAATGTATTGACTATTTGTATTATTTATTCTCAGGTATTTTCCACCCTTAAGTGTTAGTCGCTTGGGCTCAAGCGTAAGCCCAATCGGTCATAATAGTAATCATTATCACCAAGTTTGGTGCACCTTCGATAATGCATAAGGAACGTCTACACATGGGATGTGAGAGTGGAGGGGAGTACCGTGATCATCACAGGTGGAATGTTGAGAAGGAAACCAGTAGTCAAGGTGAAAAAAGTAAGAAGAAGGACACGATAATTAGAAAGTGCAATTGCCCTTTTTTATTGAAAGGAATTCCACTTTACAGAAGGACACGAATGTTATTGGTTTTTAGTGTTGTTCATAACCACCAATTACGAAAATCATTAATTGGACATGCATACGTCAACTGTCTTACTTCGAAGGAGAGAACCATTGTCGAAGAGATGTCGTTAAGTGGGGTGAAGTCGTCCGCCATTCTAACCACGCGAAAATATCGTAGTGCTACTAATGTTTCAATAATGAAAACCATTGTTGAAGACAGAAAATGGTTTAGTGGCGTCAACAATCATATACAATGCAAAGGGAAAATTAAGGATTAACGAAAGAGAGGGTAGTACGACGATGCAACAGTTAATGAAGTTGCTCGGTGACAAACACTACATGTATTTGTATAAAATGGTTGAGTCTACCACGGAGGTGGAAGATATTTTTTGGGCTCATCCAAACTCCATCCAATTGGCAAAGTATTTTCCATTGGTTGTCATTATCAATTGCACTTATAAGACAAATCGATACAAGATGACTTTGTTCGATATGGTTGGTATAACATCTTGCGGACGGACATTCAATATTGCTTTTACACTTATAGTTACGGATAAGGAAGAGAACTATTGTTGGCCATTAGGCCATTTAAAATCCCAATTCGATCCCTTTGCATGCCACATTGTCGTTATCACCGATCGGGAGTATGCGTGCATTAATGCATTGTAGGTGCTGTTCCCTGAGGCAAGGTATATGGTCTTCACTTTCCACGTTTACCACAATGTGGAACTCCATGCTCTTACAGATATCCACGATGAGGATTCCTTAAGAAGTTCATGAGAGATTGCATGCATTTGGTGGAATCCCCTACGGAGAGTGATTTTAACGAATCGTGGTGCTTATTTCACGTGGATTGGGTTGCATACCCTAAAACTCTGAAAAACATTGATTGCACATGGTATAATTTAAAGGATACCTTCGTTCATGTGTGGATAAATATGATTAAGCACCGGGAAAATTGAACTACCAATCGATGTGAAGGAACGTACGGTAAGTTGATGAGACACTTGGAGAGTTCTTAACTACCTTTTGATAAGGTTTTTGCTAGCATGCACAACTACAATGAGTTACAAGTGATCGAGATTACGAGGGAGTTTGAAGATTTATTGTAAAAATTATAAGACTTGCACAACATTCCTATTTTGCGTGAGGTAATTGGTCGGGTTTTGCACTATGCCATTAACTTAATTATCGAGGAGCTGAAAATGTGTGATAATGTTGGCATGGATTTTAAATATTACCTACATGTGGCGCGTAATGTCTACGATATACCTTGCGCTCATGAGTTTGTTATCTATCAGATGGAAGGTCGGGCTATACTTTTGGGGGGGGGGGGGGGGGGGATGGACATTGGCACAAATTAACCGTAGTGCCTGACTTAGCGAAGTATAACATGGTTGATTATAAGTCGAAAATGATACTCTTTAAACAAAGGTGGGAAAGGTCAACTCTAGATGAACAGAGGTCCATGTTATGAAAACTGAAGGACATAGGGTGCCCCGCCATTGCTAGGCTATTTGATCCGTCTGTGCTTAAGCAAGGCAAGGGTCGGTCGAGAGGTTGAAAATAACTGCTCGTGAGCAAAAACACGACAAGTCAACTAAAAGGGATCCCTCAGACTTTGAACTTGTTAGGGAATTAATGGAGAAGGAACATCGTGTTGTCCATAGGCCTAAGAAGAACATCGATTTTATGAAGTTTACCGCTCCGGCCCATGGTGCCCTACATACACACCCATATATAGGAAGTACATCAAGGAGATATCAAACTTTTATAGAGGTTTCGTAAAAGATATCGTGGAGGTTGATGCCGACGACAATTATGGGTTTAGATGCATTGCTACATGTCTAAGTATGGGAACCAATGGATGGAAAAATGTGAGAGAGGATTTGATGGATGAAGTTTTGGGAAATAATGATTAATATGCACATTATTTTGGTAGTTGATTTTCGAACACTGTTCTAAATATGAGAGAGGATTTTCGAACACTGTTCTAAATATGTTAGACGATTATATAAGTCCATGTGGTCCGAAGTCTTGGATGATTATGCCAGAGTGTGGTTACCTTTGGGCTGAAACTTATAACTGTGTGTGTGTCCTCATCTCGAATAGACAATGTCTCATATTTTTATCGAAGAGACATGAACGAACTGTGCATCCAATGTTCATACAGATTACTTATGTTTTCAAGAATCACTTTGTCGTTATAAAGTTGAAGCATGGTTGTCACCGTTACAAGTCAGTGGCATAGTTGTTCCTTGCACGAAGCAAAACCTTAGATTAACAAATATACGGATCAAGTATCAGAGTTTCAAAAAATATGCCCCAAGGATGTAGCAACCACTGATCAACCTATAGACATCAACTAGTTGGGGATATTTTGTATTTTTTGTAAACATGTTAGAAAATGTGTAGGTAGTTCAAATGTGTTTGTAATATCAGTATCGATGTAAGTAAAGTTATAATGTAATGTTATGTATTACCAATATAAAAAATTAATGGATTTCACTATCTTCAACTTTGGTTTATGGTATTGTATTAAAGTTGGATTTCAATAATTGAAATTGGTAATGGTATTGGTAATGATGCATTAAAGTTGGTAATGATATATTAAAGTTGATTATGGTATTGGTAATGTTAATGATGCTTGTAATATTTTACCAAAATTTCACGTGGCTTGATTCGCTATAATTATACCGAAAAACTAAAAAAGCAGTCGCTATGTTCATCCCGAGCCAAAATAGGCTTGGAAACACAAATCCCACTAATAGGGATGTTTATACCGAACCAGCATAGGTTGCATTTGGTTCGGGGTGATCATCACGAGTTAGGAACACTAATTCGGCATGATCGTACCGAACCAAATGCAAACTATACTGGTTTGGTATAAACATCCCTATTGACGGGATTTGTGTTTTGTAAGCCTAGTTTGGTTTGGCATAATGATAGCGACTGGTTCTTAGTTATTCGGTATAAATTTATCGAACAAAACATGAAACTTTGATAAGTTGTGAACTTTTGCATATTCTCTTGCTTTGTATATTTTGATTAGTATGCTTTGTACATTCTCTTTCTTTGTAAACTTTTGATAGGTATGCTTTGTACATTATCTGGATAATTCTTTTACTTTGTACATTTTGATTAGTATTCTTTGTACATTCTCTCGCTTTGTGAAATTTTGATAAATATAATTTGTTCATTATCTTACCAATTCTCTTGCTTTGTACATTTTGATTAGCATGCCTTGTACATTATCTTGCTTTTTGAAGTTTTAATAAATATGTTTGTACATTCCATTAAAAGTAAAATAACAATCCAATAACAGTAACATTCCATTAACAATCCAAAAACATTAACATTAATATTCTAATAACAATAACATACATATCCAAGATTTCATACATATCCAAACAAAATTTGATTACAACTTCTAAATTTGAGATCAGTCATATCCAAGAGTTCACTTTCTTTTCCTTTTTCCTCCCTCAACAACCTCTTTCTTCCCCTTGGCCTTTTCTTTGTCTCGTCCATGCTTTTTACTCTTTTTCCTAGCCAGATCCTCAATGATAATCAGGTGACCCACCCCGATTGCCGTTGCTAGTATTGGTAAACTTCTTCATTGCGTCTAAGCAGTGTACCGGGATCTGCAGCAATGCCATCGCCCATAGTCTTCTTTAGCTACTCCATCGTTTTTCGTACTCCGTTCGCTTAGTGAAAATCATATACGTAAGTCTGAGAAGTTATTAAATGTAAGAAATTGATTACAAACTTAATACTTACCAAACATTTTTTCGTCGGGTTAGACTGCCGAAAAGTAGAGTTCTGCACAATCAGGTGGGACTTGGACATGAACTACTCTATGTAGTCCGCGCTACAATCCCAAGGGCACGATACAGGGACCGACCTCGACTTCTCCGATAAAAGGTGGTCTTGTCGATTTTCCTGTTACCATTTATACATATTAAACTTCACTTTATATCGGGTAACCTTATTTCCCCTCTCATCCCTTAATGGTGTCATTGTATCGCAGGGGATGATTTGAAGCCGACCGAATTATCTCAAATATTGTTCCGAGTAGTACGACTTCCGCTATAAAAAATCTACATCGGGAAATGGATATGCATCCCTAACATCTTTATAAGGATCCAAAAATGCTTACACACAAAGCAAAGAAAATGTAATTCACAAGTTAAGTGTAAGGAATATTTCAATGTAAAGAAAATGTAATTCACTTACATTCCCTTCAGACATGTCATCGAGCTGCTCTCGGTAGTTTATAAGATTTTGAAATGCATTATTCTGGGAGGCGGACTACATTGCCAACGCGTAATCTGGGGCATTGTGTCGTTGAACTCCATGTTGAGTAAACCCCCTAACCCAAAGAAGTGCTCATAAATCCACGACTGAAAATCATCGAAAATGAAATTAGAATATGGAAGGTCGGATAAACATATAATTAAAAAATTAAAAAATTCATTAATTTATTAGTTACCTGCAATAGTGAGAGGCACCCGCTAATCTGCTTAAGGCCGAACCGAGATACAAGGCCGAGATGTAAGGCCGAGCTGCCTATAGAGGTGTGCGAGAATACCCATTACCCAAGCCAACTTACCCACCCTTTTTAAGTCTTTCAAAACGTGTAGGTAAAAGATAGAAAATTGGTTTTTGTCTTATTGAGGAAAATAATGCACCCGATAATGTATAGTATGTAAGCCCTGGTGCAATGGTCTTTAACATGAGAAGGGGCATTCATGTATTTGGCTTGTTGCTTAAAATTTGCAGTGATCCAATTCAACCGCACAACACATGTCTCACTGCACTCTAGCTGGGCATCGTCCATACTAACGCCTAAGCCCCTAACTACTAAATAAATCGCATTCTGAACTTCAACCTCCTCGTCCTCCTGAACAGTGATGTGTGGGCTAAACAAAGGGTCACCAACTAAAGGTACTTGAAGGATTTGACTTACGTCATCGCTAGTGACGATCATCTCTCCAAATGGCATGTGAAAGATGCTGGTCTTAGGATGCCACCGCTCGATGAAAGTCGAAACCAGAGCATAGTCAATGTACCTATGGATGAATTTGATCAAAGCGTCTAACTTTTCCCTTGCTACCCTCCTCTGAACCCCCTCTCTAAGATCAGTATATCCTCATTCATGGATTTTTGTCCAATGATTGATACAAAATAACTACACTCGCTCAATTTATAATACAATTTGAAATTATATCAATACTAATCCTAAGATTCAAAAATAAATGTTTGGATTAGTTACATCGACAAATTTGATTGCCACTGAATCGGTCCATATGGCATAAGCAACATGGTCCTTGAAATGCTTTAGCAGTCTCAGATCATTAGGGCCCCCATAAGCCGCGGGCAATGATCCGGCATCGGCAACCCTCTTTTTACTATACTGGGCAACCATCTTATGTAGAATGCGTGATGGGTTAACTGATGGCCCAGGAGCATCAACATCTCCCTAAATAGGAGCATATCATCATCATTGCCCTCATCCTCTTTATTGCCCACATCATCCTCATTCCCGACATCCTCCTCATTGCTCACACCAGGAACATCATCATCATTACGCTCTAACGGAGCCTCCTCAAAATGCCCCTCTAATGGAGCCTCAGAATGGCCCTCTGAGGGAGCCTCAACATCCCTTACTGAAGTAGCCCCAACAGCAAATAATGTATGAATCTCTTCCTGGTGCTCCCTCTCAGAAGTAGTAACCGACTTCCTCTTTGAGCAAGAGTAACATATAACATTATCCATAGATGACCCGAATTAAATTATAAACAGATATATTATATACAACACATGATAATTGTCTATATTTAAAACATATATCACATGTAAATAAATAAGTTGTAGATGACATCGAGCACATATATAAACTCTTATACATGACAATGTGTATAAGTGAATAAACTAGTATATATGAATTGGGAAAACATAAAATAAATAATATAAATGAACGAGTTATGGACATTCATTCATTCGGGCCAACATCAGAAAAATAAAACAACTGATTCGGCATAAATGTAACAAGAATGAGAAGACATCACGTGATGTTTTCCCCTAATGAGTGTATTTCATAATCCCAAATTGTTTCGGCATAAATGTGACGAAAAAGGTTTCACATTTCATGATGGTTTCCCCGAATGATTCGTCATAAATGTGATGAGAATGGGATTAAGATTCGGGGTAAAACACATGAATGATGCGAATTTCAAATGACACCCTAATTCATCAGAAACATAATGAATTAGGGATTTGGTTTCGTCTTATTTATATCGAATGAAACCCTAGTTCGTTCGAAACCAATTCATTTAAAAATTAGTTCAATCAATTCATTTAAAAATCGATTCAACCATATCGATTCAAACGATAGCACACATGAGTTCAAAATGATTGCCTATAACTTGGTTCGATTGAAAATAAAGAATATATATAGATTGATTCGAAGATGGATCGCTTCGTCTGGTTCAATTAATTTGGTTCGGTTACTGGTTTGGTTAAATTAATCTAGTTCGATTAATTTGTTGGTTCATTTGACTGTTAGTTAGATTCATTTTATACCATTACCCACATTAATATTGAGTACCAACCTGAACAAGTTTAATTTGAAGTTGAAGTTAAGAAGTTATGAAGTTGAAATCTTAAGAAGTAAAGAAGTTTGTGTTTGAATGGGTTAGAGAGAAGGAGGGAAAGTGAGTAATATGATTTTTTGCACTTTAAATATGAGGTGACGCTAAATGTAATATTTTGAAGTAAAAATTAGATTATATTGATATTATGAAATAAAATTAAACTCGTAGTATTTGAGAGTAATTTTTGAGGTGCCCTTAACACTCCCTATACAAAAAAGGGAAAGTACTTTTAGGTCTCTCGCAAACAAATTTTAAACACTAAGGACTCGTTTGACAACCCAATTCCGACGCTTGGAATTAGAATTGGAAGACCAATTTCAATTCCGTGGAATTAAAATTGGCATTCCAATTCCGTGGAATTAAAATTGGCATTTTAATTCCATTTCCATGGTTTGAAATTGGATTGCCAAACGAACCCTAAAGAATTTTTGACAAATTTTAAACACTCAAATCCACTATTTTCTTAGGATGTGTTTGATTGACATGACAATTTCTCTATGGAAAATAGTTATTTTGACTCATGTTTTGACTCTGTAGTACTTTGATAGCAAATACTTCATGTAAGAACAACACTCATTCACATAACAAGTGCTTAATCTCAAACCTCATTTTTAGTGGAAAATATTTCTTATCCACCGGCCAAGAATTTATTTCCATGGAAAATAAAAAAATTTAGGGTGTGTTTGCTAATAATAATTTTTCATGGAAAATGCAATATATGGAGTCATTTTTCATCATTTGGGTGTTCATTGAATAAATTTTTTTATGGAATTGATTTCTTTAAAACAAGTCACGTAACCACTTTTTTCACAAAAAGATGGAATTAAAAAACCTCCTCCCACCTTGTTATTCATTTTTCAGGTAAAAGAATTGCTACACCCCAAAATTGATAAAAATCCAGAAAATAAATAAAAAACCAAGAATAATGAAAAAACATAAAAATAGTGAATAAAAACCCAAAAAAATGAAAAGGAAGTGAATAAAACGCCAAAAATCATGAAAAAAATTCAGAAAATGAATAAAAATCCCAAAATAATGAAAAAAATAAAGAAAGTGAATAAAAATCCAAAAAGTGAATAAAAATAAAAAAATAATGAAAAAAAATACAAAAAGTTAATAAAATCCCTAAAATAATAAAAAAAATCCAGAAAGTGAATAAAACCCAAAAATAATGCAAAAAATAAAACCCAAAAATAATGGAAAAAATATAAAAAGTGAATAAAGCCCCAAAAATAATGAAAAAAAATCCAGAAAATGAATAAAAACCCAAAAAGATGAAAAAAAATCCAAAAAGTGAATAAAACCCCAAAACAATGAAAAAAAATACAGAAAGTGAATAAAATCCCAGAAATAATGAAAAAAAATCAAGAAAATGAATAAAACCCATAAATAATGAAAATAATACATAAATTGAATTAAAACCCAAAAATAATGAAAAAAATTCCAAAAAGTGAATAAAATCCAAAAAATAATGAAAAAAATACAGAAAGTGAATAAATTGAATAAAAACCCAAAAATAATGAAAAAAATATAGGAAGTGAATAAAACCCCCAAAATAATGAAAAAAATCCAGAAAAAGAATAAAACCCCCCCCAAAATGAAAAAAATCCAGATCGTGAATAAAAACCGAAAAATAGTAATAATAAAATCTTGAAAGTGAAAAAAAATCCCTAAAATAATGAAAAAAATAAGGAAAGTGAAAAAACCCCCAAAATAATGATTTTTTTTCCCCAAAAAGTGAATTAGAACCCAAAAATAATGAAAAAAATACAGAAAGAGAATAAAACCGCAAAAGTAATGAAAAAAATCCAGAAAATGAATAAAACCCCACGAAAATGAAAAAAATCCAGAAAGTGTATAAACACCCATTAACCCCAGAATTAATTAAAAAAAACACCCATAAATTTATTAAAAAGTCAAAAACTTATTGATTAAGAAAACAAATAATAGAAATTAAAAAAACGCTCAGAAAATAAATAAAAAAGAAATAAATAAAAATAAAAAATAATGAAAAAAGTACAGAAAATGAAAAAAATACATAAAATAAATATTAGTCCCAATATTAATTTGAAAAAAACACCAGAAAATAAAAAAAAGCTCAAAAAAAAAGAAAAATCAATAAAAACACAATAGTGATGAAAAAATACAAAAAATGAATAAAAAAAAGTAGAAAATAAATATTAACCCCTGAATTAATTTAAAAAGACACCCAAAAATTTATTAAAAAGTCGAAAAATTTATTAATTAAGAAAAAATAAAAGAAAATGAAAAAGCACTCAAGCAATTATAAAAATGGAAATGAATAAATACCTTAGAAAACTAATAAAATGCAAATATTAGAAAAAAAATAAAAAAACAAGAGAATTTAAAAAAAAAAAAACAGACTTAGTGACAGGGGGACGAAACAGTTGGAGGTTGGGGTGGGGGCGTGGGTGGGGTGTGGTGGATTTGGTTTTTATTCATTTTTTATTTTTTCTTAATACTGTTGACAAAATTTTCCTGTTTTTTTTATATTTGTTTTTTTAAAATCCATTACGGGGCTAATATTTATATCATCTTTTTTATTCATTTTTTATATTTTTTATTTTTTATTTTTTGGATTTTTATTCATATTTTGTGTTTTTTTTTTCAATTTATGGTTATTATATTAATTTTCTGGGATTTTTTTATCATTTTTTTGTTTTATATATATATATATATACTTTTTTTCTATAGAAAATATTGGGAATCAAACACATAAAAGATGGAAAATAGAACCATTTCCACCTGAAAAATAATTGCAATCAAAGAACACCAACAAATATTTTCCATGGAAAATATTTTCGAGTTTTCAATTCCATGGAAATTGACTCTTAGCGCTTATTTTTCATCTTTTTTTTATCAAACACACCCTTTGATTAAAAACTCGTATAATTTTTCACTAATTTTCTAATTTCTCATCCAAATGAACTATTTTTCAGATATTTTTCATATTTGCAATCAAACGCACCCTTATTGTAAAAGTGCATGCTACGCTATTAAAATTTGAGTAAAACTACACATACCCGCAAAAAAATCCATAAAGTGTACTTGCCTAATAGGATAAAAACGAGTACAAACTTTTTATGCAGTGGACGGGACCTATTTCTATGCCTTGACGAGATCCACAATAATAAAATATAAGCTTTTAATGCATCGAGTATTAGTTCTAAGTTTTGTGTGGGTCTAACGTAGTTTTATAGGTTCGTGGGATAAAAGATTAAACGCAACAAGTGAGATTTTTCCCCTTTAGGCCTCGTTTGCGAGTTCTATTTTGGAGAGAAAAGAAATGAAAGAAAGGGAAAGTGTGTTTCCTTTCCTTCGTTTGAGAGTTTAAGTAGGAAAGAAAGTAACTTTCTCAATAAAAGAAATTTTTTAAAAAACTTTCTCTTTCTTTCTCTCCAAAACTTTCTTTCCAAATCGAAAAGAAGTGGAGAAAAAGGAAAGTTTTTTAATGAATTATTCCTTCTTCCTCTTAAAAAAATCATTTTCCTCCCAAACTCTCAACACAAGAAAGAAAATTATTTTATTTTCTCTCCCAGACTCCTTTTCCTTCTTTTCTTTTCTCTCTTATTAAGGTTGCATTTATTTTTTATCTGAATCTGAAGTCTGAATCTGAAATCTGAAGACTGAATCTAAAGTCTGAAATCTGAATATGAAAAATATGTTTGTTTTTATGTCTGAATGTACCTCTGAATGAATGTATTTAGAGTGATTCAAACTTCAGACGTAACTCTACCTCTTAATCATTAAGAGCCAAATATACCCATTAACATCTTAATCACTTAAAAAAAAACACTTTTTAATACCTCTTAAATCTACTTTCCCATCTTTCCTTTTCTCACCTAATAAAATTTTTCTTTTCCTTTCTTCTTCAAAACTCCCCCCCCCCCAGATTTTCTTCCAATTTCCCAATGTCCGGGTGGCTTGGGTAAGTAACCACTTTTGTCGTCGGTTAAAATAGAAGCTAAAATTGGTTTGTGCGTCGAGTTAACTCACTCGATCATCCTTCTGTTCAAAACCTCTCTCTGTGATGGATCTCTCTCTCTGCAATAACCCGCCTTCACTTTCTCTCTCCAAAACCTCATTATTTTCCACTTTTCACATTCCGATACCACTCTCAACTTTTCACAATCCAAAACAGCGCTCCAAATTCTCTCTATGGAAACCATTAGTTTGGCGCCAGAATCGCCCAATCAAAGCTCAAACTCAAAATCAGATCAACAATGACGGTTTTCTCCTCGAAGATGTCCCACACTTGACCAATTTCCTCCCTGATTTACCGGTATCTCTCTCTCGCTTCAATTTCATATATTACTTGTTCCTGTAGATATATAATATACATAGTTGATTATAATATAAGAGGCAAAAACAAATCTATGATATTATGAACGAGTCTTAAAATAAACCCTTGTTAGCGTTCATATATATATATATATATATATATATATATATATATATATATAGAATTGAACGATTAAAATGGTTATAAACACAATCACTAGGTAAGAGATTATGCGCGAAGGTTTGTTACGCCCCGGCATTGTCCTAAATGGGGCAAGAAGCGAGCCACTTATCACCGTTCACATTTATACGAGGCCGTGAGCCGCGACCATTCTATAAGACATCGGCCTCATAGCATCACTTGCGGTATTAATCCAAATACAAATAAGTCCACATTCCCGAATTGAAATTCAATAACTATCTCATCCGTTAATAATCCGTTCCTATTCACATCCTAAAGGTAATACGAGAAAAGTCTTTGGCCGAATCATTGTGGCTCTTAATTATATAAAATGACAGGGATAATGTGAATCTTCCCATGACCAAATTTAGGCCTCAGTCTCTAATCCTTGACAAGTCCATGACCTCTCAACTTCCCTAACTTCTTAAACTGAGTATTCAAATAATATAAAGGGATGAGCTCTTAAACAGCTCAACAAGGGATATGTTAACCTCCACACCCAAGATTGACAAGATCTTAGCATTTTAATATCCAATTATCTTTATGATAATCTGGATTAAACAATAAACGGCGGCAATAGTATATCATGCAAAGAGCTAGAATCTCAAGTAAAGAGATAGTGTGATTTCCCCATATGATACCCTAACCTATAAACATCAGAATAGAGACTTTCCACTTGCCAGACATTATTAACTCAGTAAACTAAACACAATTTGTCTTCCCCAGTCTCTAAAGGCTTGGTAGAACCTCCACTCTCCATGGCCCTGGTCATGTTACAAACCTCAACCATCTTTCCTATCCATTTTTGGGATGAGCTTTCTGCGGCCTTCCGTCAGCTCTTTATTCCCAGTCGAATTTTACACAACTAAAATTAGCCCAACCTTCCATCCTAAGCATTAAGCAAATGACAATTTGAGCTAAACCCGTCCTCCTATTCCCCAGCCTTAACCAAAGGCTAGAGGCAAGCCCAAGACACCGTGACTCCACGATTCACAATGTCGTAACCATGACACCCTAAGAGTTCAAAGGGACACAATGAGATGGATAAAGGAGTATTTTACTAATATATTTACACCCTAAGTTAATATTGCCTCAAGTCCCAAGTCCACGACCTCAAATGAGTTAGAGCTCCTTAACGTCAACATTAAGGGTATTTAAGTAAAATCGATAATTTACCACACGTGAGTTATATCTTTAGTTTTTAAACATCAAAACCCTAAATCCTAACCCAAATATCGAGAACATGATGACTAACTCAACAACCCTAAGCAATATCAACATAAACCTCATATCAAGAATGATGGATAGTAAACCACCAATTAGGCTAGGGTAATATTTTGGAGGGATGAATGGTAAAAGGGATTAGGTTAGATTCCCATAATTGGAATAAATTTCATCAAGCTCTAAGAAAGGATTCATCTCATATGAAAAAAAGGAATCAAGCTGGTAAAAGAAGAAGGAAGATGAGGATGGACCTGGAAGTCCCCTGCCGACCACAACACTTGGCCCTTCTCCACCTTTGCTCCTCGCTCCTCTGTTCATGGCCTCCAACGGCTCCCATTACTTTCTTTTCTAAACTCACACTTTCTTTAGGAGCTCTCTCTTAACGGCTAGCAACCTAGAATTGTGTGCCAAGGGATTCCATTTAGTGTTATGGAGGAACACGGGTTTCCTGAAACATAAGCACTTTTTTTTATAGGTCTCATCTAGAATTCCCAATACTTTGCTCCTCAAGCTATAATTTGATTAGTTTAAGTCATCAATCCGCATCATGTGTTTTTTGAAATACAAAGGCCACGGCCTCACTTGAGACCTGGGCCAAAAGTCTCCAAACTAACAAGCGTTTTCGTAACTCACCAAGTCTAATCTCAAACCCTCGGCCTTCAAGAGGACTCGACCTAAAAGCCACACGGTCCTCGACCTAATATGACATCATAGGATAAAAATATGTACAACCAATATGCGTTGGAGAATGCTACAGTATATGTATTAAGGGTATGGGAACCATTTAGTGATCCCTTTTTGTAAATATGATTGACAAAAAGAAAAGCTTATTCTATTGGAACATCTTTCAATTATATTACCCTCCAGAGGTCGCCATGCTAATTACTAAAAAAATTCAATCGAGAAACATGATGAAATTTAAAATTCTACTCCCTACGTTCCAGATTAAAAATCCCTAACATATTGTAAGGAAAAGTTTACTTTCCAATTTTATCCTCGGTACGAATTATGAATGCGCTTAAAATGTGCAACGCATGCAGTTGAATCATTGCCTATACTGCTGGGATGGTTAGCTTTGGAATCTCACCTAGTTTTATATAATATTTTTAGAAATTGGACTTATAGTTGGGATAAGCCAATAAGGAAAACAAGACTTTTGGGACTAAGGAAGTCTATGTAGGCAAAGCTTTATCATAGAATTTCTGGGCAGTGATTTTTTTGAGTTGAGTAGTATATTGCCTTAGATTTATAAGAATACAAATTTTATTTCAATATTTTATATTTAATCCAATTTCCACTTTCAATTATTTTTTTCCATAAGCAATCAAAGAGAGTCTACTAATAGAAACTGCTTAAGGTGGACGGAAAACTGGATACAGGATGTATACAATTCGTAAGCCAAAACTAACAAAAACTATGACATAAAAACAAGAATAGAACTCATGAAAAAAACTATCTGCAGTAAAACAAATCAACTTAATTCATGAGTTCTTGCCATCTGGTTTCTTTAACTAATATTGTTTATTCAACTTCAGTAAAAGAATATAATATATTTAACATGGAAGTTGAAACATGAATAATGGAAATTGTGAGAAAGGTTATATGTATCGGGCCAATAGGTCTAACTTCTAAGGCTTTGATGATTTGATTTTTAACTCTCTGATTGAAGAAAAAACGACTTGTAATTCATCTATGCGGCATAAATGCAGTAAGTAGATGTGAATCTGATGTGTAGTTGGGAGCGAAAGCGATTTAATTTATAAACTACACAACAACAACAACAACAACAACAATTTAGAGGCCAAAGGCCTAATTTCTAATTCTCATTCATATTCCTCAAAATAAAATAGTGAGTACAGAAGGTAAGGAGCCCCCTATCTATAGAGTACAATGGAATAAATGAGAGAGTTTTAGATTGATGATGTCACAAGATAGTGGCCTCAAGGAGTGACATCATCAATCTAGAAGCCTCTCAAAATATCTAATGACAAAAGTACGAAAATATCCTTTAGCACTATGCTCCTGCATCAAATCTGTTGGTTAACTTGCGATAACTAAAAATTAGTGATTGAGCAGCTATGTGGGATGGGATTGTAGGGCCGTTCTGGCATTCTACCATAAGGCTTTGGAATTAATACGTATCGATGAACGACTAATTACCTTGATCGTTCTTATGTCGCGGTCCTAGTTACTTTTTATTTTTCTTGTACTCTATTCTGGTGTAAAATATCGATGTCACTATTCTGGTTTAAAGTATCGATGTCACTATTCTGGTTTAAAGTATCGATGTAAGTACATGTAATGAGTTGTTAAAATAATATTGAAATATGTCTGGGAACTGGGATATCATTTATGTTCAATGCGTTATATACTTGCATATTTTTATACGTATAAGATGGTGAGAGATTCTCATAGTGCTAACTTCAAGAGTTTTAATAGAGAAAAACCTATAACATCGAGAAATTTATTAGAAGTAAGGCTTTTGTTTGATCAGTACAAGAAACTTATTTTAGCCATTATTCATATTTTGTCTCAGTCATATCCAAATCCACTGCAAAAGAGCCAAGCTTATGCAATAGTCAAGTAAGTTCACATATTTTTTGAATTTTCTATTAACTTATGTTATTATTATGTCTTTATGCACTTATCTCCTGGGGGATCTCACTGCTTGGTCATTTTACTGAAAAATCATATTTTTTCTCAGGAAAACTTTTGTCAGTGATGAAGACGTGGTTGCACAGGAAGTATGCGAGCATTTCAATTGTAGTTTTGTCATACCGTACTTTTCTCTGCACTGTATCTAATTTAGTCATTATTATGCTCGTTTTGCCTTCAGATTGTTGTTCAAAAAGACAGTCCTAGAGGACTGCATTTTCGGCGTGCGGGGCCTCGAGAAAAAGTGTGTATTTTTATCTATTTATATAGTCATTGAGCATGGCCGTGAACAATATTAACAGACTCTGGTCTAATAATCTTCTTTTGATGTTAGGTATATTTCAAGTCAGAGGAAGTGCGTGCTTGTATCGTGACGTGTGGTGGATTATGTCCAGGAATCAATACAGTAATCAGGGAGGTGGTATGTGGCTTGAACTATATGTATGGTGTTGATGATATACTCGGGATTGTGGTGAGTTTGATGTCTAACATGGCTTCTTCGTTCTAAAATATTTCAGTTAGTATTTTTATTCAATTGATATTTTGCCCCTTGAAACAATGTAACATTTTTTGCCAATACCAAGTGAATGTTCTTGGTAATTCTCAATCTTAATGTAGCATCATTCAGTCACATGTTTATTTATTTTTTATTTTTAGTGGTAGTCCGACTTTAATGAGGGGAAAAAAACTTATGGAAGGTATCAAAATGTTTTTCAACAAATCTTTGTGCATCGTATAACCATAATGTTCAGATGACATTCTTTACTGTCATTTTACTTTCCAAATCATAATTATTTGCACCTACACAATTCTACTGTTGAAATTTCCAGGGGGGATATAGAGGCTTTTACTCAAAAAATACCACACAATTGACGCCAAAAGTTGTCAACGACATCCATAAACGAGGTGGAACCTTTCTTCAAACGTCACGAGGAGGTCATGATACTAACAAGATAGTTGATAACATTCAGGACCGGGGCATAAATCAGGTTAAAATTGTTTTTCTGTTCTCACCTTCTGGGTGTCAAACTTTTAGTTGTTCTTAGAGAGCGGAAACTCTATTTGGATTCCAGGTGTATATAATTGGAGGCGATGGTACTCAAAAAGGAGCAGCTGCTATTTACAAGGTGACTAATAACCCCAAAAGATTGCTTCTTTATTATTTTCTTTACAATAATGTTGTACTTGCATATTTTTGTCAAGGAAGTTGAAAAACGTGGTCTTCAAGTGGCTGTAGCTGGAATCCCGAAGACAATTGATAATGATATTGCAGTAAGTTTTATCAGCCATCCTTTTGATTCCACACTTCTTACTGATACAAGATTGTAAAAGTGTATTTTCAAAACTCTAATTAGGGTTGCCTGACCCTAATAATATGTGGGTGTCTGTATAACTTTTTTGAGTTAGTAATTTGTATTTGATACTCGTTGTAAAAAGTAAAGAATCAAGAAAATAAAAAATTGTGCGTATAAGCAACTACATCCTTTGTGGGTAATTACTCAAAAATAACAACATTCACATGTTACATATTGAAGTCAACATATAGGGAATAATGGTTCATCTTGTTCCTGGATAGCATTGGGTTATGTCAGAAACTACCCTTAGGTTTGGATAAAGATTAAGTGGGCCCTGGATTGATTTAGCTGGATTTTATGGGATACTGCTGTTAGGTTTGTCTAAGATTAAGTGGAATGTGGGCACACACACAGATATATAATTGAAATAGTTTTATTTCCGTAAATCCAATTTTTGTATTATGAGTAATTACCAGAAGATATGGGTTTGTAAAATAACAATGGGATTACCTCCTCTATATATATATATATATAACATGGAACATAATTTGCACACCGTCTTAAAAATCAACTCATTTAAGAAATGCCTGTGGCATCCCATTCCACCTTTAAATATCCTTAAACATCTTGTTTTGTAGTGTGTCCAGGCTTATACCACTCAAAGAACGACCTTTTATTGCAATTGAGCATACGATACAAGCTACAAAAGTGTAAAGAAAAAAAAAGCCAATTTCACATACATCAAGATATATTTGGTTCTTACTGTTGCTAGTCCTTAAAATTCCTGGATGAAAACCCTCTATCTATTGGAATTAGGTTTAGAAAGTACTCTCTTGACTTGAAACTCTGAAGTGTCATTGCATAATTAAAATTAGTGGATCTGTAATTTTCATAACTAAATTGTCATTGTATATTATATAGTTACATTTTATTATAGAAAGCACTCTTCTGTTTTTATTACTTTCTAGCCGATAACTTTTTTCTAAACCAGCTGGGTTGTTATGTGTATTAGAATTCAAGCTATTCTTTGCATATTAGGTTCCTTCTCGGCAAGTTTACATCTATTTCCCAAAAACAATGTGGATACAAACTACTTAATTGTGGCAACCTGTTCTGGCAGGGATTTAATTCTGATTTTGTATGCAGTATAACTTGATGGAGTTAGCTATGCAGTATAACTTGATGGAGTTAGCTATGTATAGATCCAAGTTGGTTGTCCAGGATGAAGGGTCGCAACTTTTCAGAATTTTGTTCTTAAAAATATGTAGTTCAACATAATTACTAGATATATTTGTCTTTTTAAGTACTGTAGACTATAATGTTTTTACTCTCTTTCTCCCTCGCATCACTCTTCTCTGAAATTGCCGTAGCATTTTTCTTTTTCTTCTGGACAAAGTTGTAGAAGTTTCTCTTTCAGTCAAGTTGCAGACTATGTACTCTTGACACTAGACCATTGCACTTTTGCACCATCACACTCAAGTCCGAGGCAGACACATATTGATATATACTAGTGGAGGCAATTTAGGCACAGGCACACTGATAACATGATGTCAATGGCACAAAAGAAGCATACGCAAAACATGAGATACTCACTTAAAATTATTATATTAAATGTTTTTCCAATAAAGCATTAGAATATATATATAGGGAGTAGGGAAGGGAATACTTCTTCAACCTTATCCACAAAGGGAAGGTTCTAGCATCCTAATGATGTCACTAGTGACATCACAACATTATATGACATAAGCTATGGCATCACCTATTGATTAACTCTTATTTAAAAATAAGATCCTCTCTTTAGAGTACTAATTGTTGAAAATTAAAGGGGGTAATAGGGAAGTATTTTTGACTGCAAACAATACAACTTCAGCCCCTAAATTATCTCTCCTGTTCACATCACCCACCATGAATAGCCCTTGAACTCAGAGCGGGACACCATCAGTGTGATGTGGGCAATAAGAGCGTCGTGATGCACATCCTCTTCTACGGGGGATCCCTCGTTCTGGTCATCACCATGGTCACAAGAAAGACCTGCTCTTTGGGATATTAGTCGCTTAATGGCTAAGTTGCCCACAGTCAAAGCACTTCAATTCATCCCAACTGATGTAGAATATGAGGCCTAGGCTGGCAGGGTAGCGGTGTGGCTTCTGAAATTGTTCCGACTCCGTAATGAAACTCACTGACCTTGAGTGAATGCTCAACAGCCATAGTGGGAATTGCCTGAAGACGCAAGTTTCGATGAATGCTAGTTTGGATGCCTTGGATGTAGACGCTATGCGCTGGTCCCCACTCTCAGCAAATCAGGCATAGATGCATAGCCGAAACTGTTCGGTGTATGTGGTCAAGAAGTTGCACCCTGGCGTACCCCTTGCATACGGGCAAACATGTCTTACTTGTAGGTTGGAAGCTTTTCATCTCGACCTTCATTTGAGCTGAAGTCTGAATAGGCTTCAATTGTGTTGCTTCCCGGGTTGTGTCATTCCACCAAACTTCAACAAATCATTGAAGTTTGGTAGCCACCGCACATGTCACACTCAAAATGCGCTTAAACTCAAAACACATATTTTAATGAGTCCAACCAATCAATGAATGCTTCGGGGTTGAGGTGACCATCATCTAGCATAGGCAGATAGCTGGGAGTGAACGTCAAGGGTAATGGTCGACTTTGGGTGGGCTGCAACTGTTGCGGCCGATAGCTGGCGAGGCCGTGGGGTGTTGGTAGCTGCTGCGGTTTGCTTGAGAATGAGTATATAGCCATTAGGGTCTCCAACCCCTCCTGAATCGAGCCAACAAACGCCTCCATTTGGGTAGTGTGTTCCTAAATCCCAACGTGCGCGTCCTCTTACAACGTCGTTGTTTGTTGTTAGGATTTCCTACACAACAAGACAACAAAAACAACGGTGGAGCAACTAGGCTCTGAAACTATTTGATGACATAAAAGGAATGCACATAAAACAAAAGATACTCTCAAACTATTACATTCAATACTTTTCCCAATAGACCATTACAGTGTATACACACACACACACACACACGTATATATTACGGATAAAAGAGCATCATGGTCCACGTCTTTCTCCACGGACTCCTCATTTGGGTCAGCTCAGCATCATTGGTTACAAGAATGATTCACTTTTCTTCTTAGAGCAGTATGGTCTCAAGATTCTTACTGTAGTATAGTTTCAATATTGCTAATCGAAGGTAGTGTCGAGCTATTGGAGAGTGACTCTAGAAATCCAAGCGTTTTCCAAAGAATGACGGCCAATCCATTTGATGAGGTAACGCATGCACGAACTGCTCGGGGTAGAGATGGTCTTCAGGATTCCCTCCACGTGCTCTGTGTTAGAGGGAAGTAGCTGGGAGGAGTTAATAGGCAAGGAAAATGGGGTGGCGTGGGTGGTGAGGGGTGGGTGGTGAGTTCCCTGAAATAAGGAGATGCTGGCCACATTAAAGGCACGATGAACTTGAAACTGAGAAGGGAGGTCGAGTTCTTAGGCCTCATCACCGCATGACTAGGCTACAGGAAATGTTCATATCGTTGCTTCTGGAGCTTGTTGGCCTTGCTCTGCGACCTTTCCTTCCACAAGTAAACTATGACAGGCATTGTCACTTATGGGGGTCAGTGCGATCCTTGTCAATTGCATACGTACACTGATTACAGGTATGAGTGCTTTGTGAATGGCAGCCATGTGGGTCGCATATTACTGAGGAGGGGCACACTGGTGTAATGGGGGATTTCTACTAAATTAATAGGGAGACAAGGGGATGTACTCAACATGATCTGAAATTGGAATAAACCTATAGAGCGATTGACAACATTATTGAATGCAAACTAGGTTTGGGTCACAACCATATCCCAGCTCCTGGGGTTATCCTGAATGCGGCACCGTAATAGCTACCCAACTCACCATGCAATTGCAATACTTCATGGAAATAAATGGTAGCTACATCACATAATAAAGTAGGCCATATTTAAGAAACGATCTACTAATGTTGTCCTTTGGCTGTATGGGGAAGACCTATTACAGAATCTATGGAAACGTTTATCCATAGTTATTCGGGGATGCAGAGGGGTGTAGAGGTCAAAGTTGGAATGCTTCCCCTGGGTATCTAGCGCATATAACTCCGACGGATAAATGAGTTGGCGTCCTTTCTCATTGTGGGGTTGAATGACCTCGCCCTTGGAGTAGCCATAGTCCGAATATACCCCTTGTGTTCTGCTATCCCTCCGACATGGATCTCGGAAACAACCTTCTCTCGGAGAGACAGAGCTGGAATGTACATGCTGTGCTCCTAAATTGGATGCCACTTTGGACTAGAAAATCATCGGAGGACCCATGTTGTTTGTTCGATGGGACCACAATACAAATCAGCTGCATATCGGCCGCGGACCTTATCAAACCCAAAGACCCAATTTTACTGCGAGTGAAAAGTATAGCGCTGCATAAATTGGATCACTTGGCATTACTGTCACTAATCTTCCTCTGATTGTTTGGAAGCTGCAACACTTCATGCTTATACTTGATGACAAAATCACGATGTACCAGATACTCGTGCCTAACCGAATAACTTGCACCATCGTGTAGAACGCAAAAGTGTATGTTGAGTAATTAGCTGCGGGCCCTGAAACCTTCTCGCTGAGGAAAGTCACGGATGCTAATTCTGACTCAAGATGCCCTGATTTTTGTTTTACAAGCGTCACAAGAAAGCTTGAATAGTCGGAGAAGTTTGGTAAGTCAAGAATTGGAGCTTCCGTCATCGTGGACATAAGGAGCAGGAATGCCTCTTCAGCCTCTCTAGTCTATTGAATTTCCGAGGTTGAACTCTCCATAAGTGCTGTGATAGGTGCCATGAATGAGCTGAAATCCTCAATGAACAGAATCACAGGTTGAAGTTGGTCAACCAATGGAAGCTTCAAACTTGAGAAGCCGAGGTAGGGATCCGCCATTCCGCAATAGCCTATAGCTCGGAGTCATTTACCTTAACTCCTTCCCCAGAAAGATACATGGAACATGAATGAATATTTCTTTCACTGTAGGTATATCTTCTGAGCCCATAAGACTGTCATGACCTGTTTTGAACGTGCTCCTGTTCCAATCAGGATATACAAAATGCATAGCCACATCAACATTTTGTGTAGTCACACAAGTATCTGTTTATTGGCAATATGTATTTTTCCAAATTTCTCAAATGCAATATGACACAAATACGCATAATGCACACATGTAATGGTGCACAAGTTTCTCGCGGCTTGAAGTGTTGTGCGTGTATTACTGTTCCCTTAAACTGATTGCAACTGTTGGCTTCAAATTGAAGGACTCTCAACCATGCTCGGCTCTCAGACTCTTTTAAGTATCCGCCGTATACATAATGTCTATTTCTTGATGTAAATGCAACGGAAGACTAAATACACACGTACTCACACTTACCCATAAATAAAAAATCAATTTTTATTTTCCCTCAATCACATATTCTCATAATCTCATCAATCAATACCAACATTAATTGATTACAATAGGAGGATATGCCTTTATTTATAGGATAAACTAACAATAAACTACTAAAGGAGGGAAGATAAAATGGGAAACAGTTAAATTTATCCTAATCTAATAATATCATTAAAATATCTTGGAAATAATAGCTACTATCTATAATATATCCTAAAAATTTGTAAATAAAGAATACAAATATCTCTTCCCATCCTTGTTTTAATCCAATCGGCCTACTCATAGGGCCCAACTGGGCACACATTATTCTCACCTTCTTCGAAAAAGCTTCCCTACGAGCTTTCGGGGAAAATTGGAATCCCTCGTGCCTAAGAAATAACTAGTGGGAATATTTTGGGTTTTTTAATCTGGACCCAAAACGCTTTTTGTCTGAATTTGTGCCAAATCTTAATTTCTTCAGCAATAGTAAATTTGGAATGGATATAAAATTTTCCACACTAAGAAAATCTTCATATATACTGCCGTAATGGCGTAATGGGTTCAAATCGTTTAACCCTCCCCGATTTTCTTTAGGCCAACGGTCCACTCTATCCCCATAACCAAACCTAGTCCCATCCATTCAGCGAAATAAACCCCCATTGTGCCCAGCAAAACAGTCCCGAAATAATTCACCCAAATTCGGCACCAAAAACTTCCTTTCCTTGCCACTCTGTAGATCAATTCTCACAGGGGTCTCATCCATCACCAATTTCTCTCTGTTGACGCCGTCAACTGCGGTATCACCATCCATGCCAATCTGTTCATCATCCTTTACTGACGGAACCAGGATGTCAGAAACGGATATGGGCTGGGCAAGATCACTGGTGAGGGTTGGGACTCCTCGTAACCTATTACGTCGACTTCACTGTCCTCTTTTCGTCATCACTGTGATCAATGATGGACTCCTCATAATAAATCTGATGTTTCTATTCCTCTTAAAAAAGTCGAATCATCATCTTGTTTTTGTGTAGTCAACGGCCATATGATTCATGAGAAAAACCCAAAAGGGTGAGCCTTGAGCAAATAGACATCACTAACAACGTCTCCCAGCTTGTGGTTGACGTCATACCTCCCCTGGGCCTTCGCGACGCTAACGCGGTAGAGGGTTTTGGCATTGGCGATGGAGCTGAACAAAGCCAGTGCTTACGATTCAGTGCAAAGTTCTTTTGTTGCTAGAACTGGTGTTAATGTGGGTTGAGAAATTCGTCGAACAGGCCATATCGAAGGAATTGACAAATTGAAAGATGAAAAGCTACGTTGGCGACTTCCTCATACAAGTCGGCACTGTTTGAGTCAGGGTATAAGTCCTGCCACTCAAAATCCATATTGACGGACTACACAACAAAATATCACATAACAGCTTTGATGTAATGGTAATAGGGGACTAAATAAGCATTTTACTCGCACTTACAAACTAGAAATCAATGGAAAAATCTCTCTCAATCATATATTCTCATAATCTCACAGATCACTATTAATGTTAATTGATTACAATTGGAGGAGTGACCTTGATTAATTGACCAACTATCTAGAGTCCTAAACTAACAATAGATAAACAAGGAAACAATGAAATATATTTTAATCTAAAAATAATCTCCAAAACATCTCCTAAATAATAGCAACTACCTACAATATATCCTAAGAAATTGAAAATAATAAATAATACAGAATATCTGTTCCCCTTGTTTCAATCCAATTGTCCAGTTAATCTACCCTCTCTCTCTTCCAGGCACACGTCATTTGCATTTTAGGTAAATGGGTTAACCATTTTGCCTAAATGTTGTAAAAAAGCATAAACATGTTTTAGATTTAGATACAGGTTGGAACACACTTTCGTAGAATCAATAGGCAAAATGCCTATATTTTGGGCATTTTGCGTCTTGTTTTGGAGATGCTCTTCCACTTTCGTAGAACCACTAGGCAAAATGCCTATATTTTGGGCATTTTCCATCTTGTTTTGGAGATGCTCTTATTTAAAGTTGTTTGTTCAGGTACTTGGTTACTTTTTGTTGTATACTGATTCTATACATTTTGTTATTATTCTCAATTGTGAGCTACTGAGCTTAGCACAAGTTTTGCTTCGTGTGTGTTTCAGGGTATGGTATTGATTAGAAGGGGTACAGGTGTTATCATGTGTCTAAGAAATTTTATGTTTGGGTTGCCTTGAGGAAATCCTAATTTGTTGGCTTTTGGCTTCTTGTGGTGGACAATATTAGAAAAAGTTTACAGGGAGGAGAAATGGTGTTCCCTAAAAGGGATTGGTTGGCATTAGTGAGAGCAGTCTTTCATAGTGTTCCCATTTATTACTTGATCACGTAGATATGACAGAATTTTGTGGAATGGTAAGGAGAGAGAAAAGATCATTTGGTTAAGTGGGGGTTTAAAGAGGGTATTGGGGATAGAAATCTGGTCCTAATAAGCCTCTTGTGGGCAGGTGGTTTCTGGATACATCTGTTAGAAAAATCTTCATTGTCGTATTCCATTATTAGGAGCATGTACGGACTACAATTGAATGGATGTGATGATCAGGTGGTGATCAGGGGTTCCATTGTAATAATGTGAAACTCATGTCCTAGTATCTTTTGACTATTTTTTGGATCAAACTTCTTTTGAGGTGTGGGAATGTTCTAAATTCCTGTTTTGTGGAGGACATTTGGGCAAGGGTTTCTTCCTTGAAGCTACATTTTCCTCAATTATATTGGTTATCATTGACTCATAATGCTGTCATTGTTTCCCTTCATTCGACCAATCCCAATGGGTATTTTGTTTTAGCATCTATGTTTCTGAAGAAATCTAAACAAGAGAAGTTTGAGGAGTTCTTCAAATTCTTATACATTATGGAAGACTAAAGCTCGTGACCAGGATGTTTGGACACGAGAGTGTGGTCTTTGGGTAGGGGATGTTCACATGTAGTCTCTTCTTTACATCTTTAGTTATCTTTAGAAATCATTAGTGGACCTCTTCACCAAATCTTACACAGGTGTTGTTTCCACTATATACCTTGCAAACTCTCGGTACTCTCAGTCACCGTATGGCGAATTTTGTCATATTTTTTGGTGGGTGAGTGGGTTAGTTGTAATATAAGAGTGTATATATAATTTTAGTGGGTTCAGTTTTTGGTCCTTTTGCTTTATTCATTCGCTTAATTCTTTTGCAAGCTTACGATAGTAACCTTTTGTTGTTAATATTGTTCCATTACACAATGTTGTTTTATCTGTTTAAAAAAGAATTCATTTCTAATTCCTTGTTCTGTTAATATTCATACGAGTTGGCTGTTAGGCATAGCAGTATAAAGGGAAGAGGGAAAGAAAACCACTGTTACATAACGAGCTCTTGATGTTTATGCAGATGTTTCTTTGTCCCGATGCAATTTATGTTATTGGAGGGAAATATAACTTTCTTGGAATTCCTATTTTAATTTTATTTTATGTGCTGTTTTCAGGTGATAGACAAGTCTTTTGGTTTCGACACTGCTGTTGAAGAAGCTCAGAGGGCCATTAATGCTGCACATGTGGAGGTTGAGAGTGTGGAAAATGGTGTTGGGATAGTGAAACTTATGGGTCGATACAGTGGTATGTTAGTTGAGCAGTTTACAATGGATGCCTTCTACATATATATTGAACCTTCAGTTTTTAGTTCTTATTATTCCATCCATTTTTCTCTACCTTCCCTTCTGCAGGGTTTATAGCTATGTATGCAACACTGGCAAGCCGAGATGTGGTAAGACCTTATAATAATGATGTAGCATGTCACTCCATGGAAAATGCTTCTTTTTGCTCTTGTTTTTTGATTTTTTGTACTTTTGTGGTGCTTGATTGCAAATATGTTCTATGGTAACAATATTCTTAAATGTGGCACGTGTTCCATATTTTCCTCATTTTCTATGAAAATATTTTTTTACCCACCCCTCAAACAATTGGATGGATTCATTGGAAATAACATCTCACCTAACCACGTATCTCCCCCCACCCCCCCAACCCCACCACAAAAAAATAAATAAATTGTTTTTTCATGTTTTTCCAACTTTGTTATCAGACGTCCCCTTGATGATTCTGTTAGTAAATAAATTGTCTTCATGATTCTATGACTGTCACAGGATCTGTTAATAGGTTTTGGATTTTAACAGGATTGTTGCTTGATTCCAGAATCACCATTCTATCTGGAGGGCCAGGGTGGGCTCTTTGAATTTATTGAGCAGAGGCTTAAAGAAAATGGGCATATGATGATTGTATTAGCAGAAGGCGCAGGGCAGGAATATGTTGCTCAGAGCGTGCAAGCTGCTGGTGAAAAAGACGCATCAGGAAACAGGCTGCTGCTAGATGCTGGTCTATGGTTAACTCAAAATATTAAGGTGTAGTTAAATATGATACATTTTCTTGGTTAATAATCTCTTATCTATCTCTTTCGTGAGTTTTTGTTGAAGGCATTGCCGCCTTATCCTTTGCCAGTATATCAACATGGCGTTGGTTCATGATTACCCTTGACTATTTTTATTTTGATAAATTGATGATCCCCATATAGTAGATTATTACTCCCTCCGTTTCAAATTAAGAGTGACACTTTCCTTTTCGAGATGTCTCAAATTAAGTGTCATGTTTCTAAAATCACTGTACCATATCCTACAATAGTAGAATAAGTTTTAATGATGACCATTGATTCCATAAAAAAATAATGTTTCTTGAAACATTTGACTTTTCAAAACATGGTTCAAAGTCTCGGTCTTGGTCCTCTTATCGAATGCTCGATTTTCAACTCGAACGCGTATCGGGTGATACGCAAAAATATGCTATTTAGAGAGCCCAAAAATTTCAAAAAGTATATAGAAAATTTTAGTAAAATAAGATTAATAATGTGAATCAACTAGATAAGTTCAAAACCATCATTTAATAGGCTTGAAAAGTGCGCTTGCGATCTTAATAAAATATTGATATAATTAAGTGTCCAACACATACAAATCCAAATTTTATCATTTATATCCTAAGACATACATCTAGCCTCTAGGTGATAAAACAGATAAAGTAAATCATGCAATTAACAAAGGCAAATTTGAGGAAAAATCCCTTGCGGGGAAAACATTTTATTTTCAGCACTTTAAAAATATTACAAGGCAATCGACTTACAATACCACTTGATATCAGGCACAAGCATGGTTCAAAGTCTCGGTATCGGACACCCGATTTTCAACTCGGTCGCGGTATCGGTCGTGGTATCGGGCGATACGCAAAGATACGCTATTTAGAGAGCGCAAAAAATTCAGAAAAAAATATAGAAAATTTTAAAAAAATAAGATTAACAAAGTGGACCAATGATGTACATTTAAACCCATCATTCAATATGCATTGCATTGTAGAACTGGTTATACTGAACTGCGGCAGAGTTGTCAGATTCAATATTGCATAGTAAACCAATAATAATATTGAAAACAATCTAATGTCACATAAGCTTAGATAAAAAATTTGTATGGAAGATAAATAGGAATGATTACAATGTTTCATCATTTTCATCTCCCTATCTAGTTGCGGTATCGATCATACGGATTTGGATAGGGGTAATTTCTTTCAGTTGGGTAAGGAAAGAAATATGAACCATATTGCTGCTCAGATGGCTGGGATGACTGGCTAGATGATCTATAGTTTGGAAATTGTAGTTGACGATCTCCCGGTTGATTACCGTGATGATAATATCCAAAACCTCTATACCCAGAACTATCAGCTGAAGACCCACCATATTGCGTCCCTTGATTATATCCATAATAATCACCACCTGTTGTGCCGCTACTAGTAGATCCATAATGGTCTCTATAACGATCATAGTAACCACCTATACTAGTACTAGTAGATCTTGGAAGTTGTGCCGGACCATAATTATCTGTGCCACTCCCACTCCCAGAGATACTATGTCTTCCACCGTGGTATGCATGATCTGTCATTAAACCCATTGCCCGTAGTTGATCATCAAGACGTTGTTGATCATATCCGCTTGAATACTCGTCACTACTAGGGAATCTCGTTAAATTGTCTAAATGCCTTCGTTGTTCACTTATTCCCGGGCGATAACCATGATCTGTGTCTTGCGTGGCATAGTAGTTTTCATCTCCTTGTGCCCATGTCATACCACCATCATGCTGTGTACCAGTATTGTAAGAACCACCCCTTTGGTGGCTACCACCAACTCCACTCCTTTGTTGGCTACCACTCGCTGTTCCCCTACTAACATCTCCCTTGCCACCACCTTGATCATCATCATCATCGTCGTCGTCATCTACATGATTACCATAAGTACCAGGAATATTTTGCCAACTATCATCACCACCATGATCATCATCAGAACTGGAAAGAACACTGACTGGTGCCGGTTGATTGTGACCCCCCCGTCGTCCTTCCCCTTCGCTTTGTTGAATACCTTCATCCAACCAGTCTAAGTCATCGGTCGGTAAGACCTCTTCATCATTCTCTCGGGTCCACTCATCCAATATGTCATCCTCCTCAAATATTAAATTCAAGTCTATTGGATTGTAGAAATGTTCGGTCTCTCGCATGTACATCAGATTCCTAACTTTAAGTCTCTGATTGTAATGCACATACACCAATTTATGTAATTTTTTTATTGCCAATCGGTTGCGAAGTTTTGTATGGATATGAGACCATGTGCTCCAATTCCTCTCACAACCCGAAGATGAGCATGTTTGACTCAGTACTTTGATAGCAATGCGCCTAAGATTGGGTGCATTCTCACCGTAATTTTTCCACCACTCAGCTGGAAGAGAAGATTTGACTGCTTGCTTGGTAAGATCTGAGCCAAACTCCCCTCTCTTTAGGGGTGTTCAAAAAACCGACTGGACCGACGGACCGAACCTAACCGAGCCGAACCGACTACTTTTTTTCGGTCTTTTTTCTTAATCGGTCCGGTCTCGGTTTATTTTTTTGGAGGACCGACCTAGTCGGTCCGGTCCACGGTTTACAGATTCAAAAATCCTGTTAGGACCGACCCGGACCGACTATATATAAAATAATATATTTTTAGATACATATGTATATATATAAGATAAACAAATAGTGAAAATATTAATTTTAATATTTGATTAGTTTAAATTATAGTTTAATCCAATACTAGTTTTGTTTTAATTGTAAATTTCGATATTTTTTAGTTTTTAATATTTGAAAAAAATAGACTCGGGTATATTTTTATTATTATAAATGATGTAATTCATTAATGTGAGGACCGACGGGTTAGACCGGACCGACCCTATAAAAAACCGAACCGACTAGGGTCGGTTAACCGACATTATCGGTCCGGTCTCGGTCCATTTTTTTAGAGGACCGACCAAGACGGTCCGGTCCGAAAAAAACCTGAAAACCGAACCGGACCGGACCGCGAACACCCCTACCTCTCCTATCCGTAAAGAGTTTAACCTAAAAGGCAAACAAATTAATTTAGAAACAATACATATATGAAATAAATATAACTCAATGGAAACAAATGTGATACCTCATTTATTGCCAAGGCTTGTTTTTGTACGTCTGGCTCTAACCTTTTGATGATCTCTTTTAGTCCGGCTCTTATTTCGGGATGGTTTGAAAAATTGGATGAATACTGAAACATCGGATTTAAGAAATATCCCGCGGCATGCAAGTGTCGGTGCAATTGTCTCTCCCATCTTCCATCGATCACCTGCCAATACTTCTTCCAGTTTTTAACACTCGCCTGGATTGCTAGTTTTGCGTTATCCACCCCTTCGTAAATGATAGAGAGTGTAGGCTTTTTATCGTGATCTACTATCTTCAAAAGCAATACTAAGGGCTCCATAATCTTGGCAACTTCGGCAGCCCGTTGCCAGAATCGATCTAAATTAAATCCGACACTTTAGTGGCCGCACTCCTTCGGGTCCTCTCACGGTTGAATTCACGCCATTCATTCGTGGTACACATTCGCTTCAACTTAGACTGATAGCGAATGAGACTCTCAAGGGCAATAAACTCGGTAGCAAATCTCGTAATGCCTGGTCTTAGCAACTCCCTACCTCTGGTATACTCCATTAAATTCACAACTTTTTGACTGTTATATATGAACGAGGTAATTGATTTGGCATCATTCAATACCGACTTGATTGACTTCATATTTCCAATTTCCTCGAGCATCAAGTCAAGACAGTGTGCTGCATAAGGTGACCAAAATAAGTGTCTCCTATTCGCCATCAATAACGCGCCAGCCACCTTAAAATTTGGCTCATTATTAGTGATAATATGTACGACGTGAGCCTCACCAATTTCCTCCACAACTTTATCCATAAGGGAAAAAATATAATCCGCCGACTTGATTTTGTTAGTTATGTCAACAGAAGTGTGAAATATCATATTACGATCACAGTATACCATGAAGTTTATGATAGGCTTCTTCGTCCTTGAACTCCACCCGTCACACATGATTGTACAACCATACTCGGGCCATTTCTCCTTTAGAGTTGCTATGTATGCATCCACCTCTTCTACCTCCTCATCCAAGTAAACACCTCCAATCTGATAACCACTAGGGCCTTTAATCCCTGGACCCGCCGTAGCAATCGTATCAATCATATGTTGATAGGCAGGTCTACTATCAGCAGCATGAAACGGGATGGCATTAAAGTGAAAGAACTTGCTAATGGCCTTCCCAACCTTCTTGACTCCATCTGTAGAGAACATGGATTTGACAGTTTTCTGACTAGACTTCCTCGACCTAAACATGGAAGGGTCAATTCCTTGAGCAGGCAATTCAACCCCCTGTCTCAATGACCACGATCGTGACACGTGTGGTCGCTTAAGCCCAGATGTAGATGGTCTTGCCCCGAAAACTGAATGTCTATGTTGTTCTCCTACCATTCTCCGACTTTCTTTCATAGCAGCTTTCAACTGTGCTAATTCTAAACGGGTGATATCATCTTCATTACCGTCATCACTATCTTCACTGGCATCATCTTCATGATAGTATTTTGTTTGCTCTCGCAAATTCTCTACTTATTTCTCCTTCTTCCTCTTTTCAAGGGCCCGTTGCTTCATACCATCTGCTAGAATTTTTTTAATATTAGTTGCTATCTCCCGAGGTACATGACGACAAGGTTCGACATTCCCTTGTACACCTGCCAAGTGTTCTTTTGGTCTTGTTACACCACCACTACAAACCTTGCCACAATAATTGCAAGCAACCTTCCTCTTTATCTCCACCAATGGCAGTGCCATGTTCCCATCCAATATCTAATTTTGGAGCCATTCTACAAATAACATTAAAAAAATAGAGTTAAAACATCCAATATTTTTTGTAACATTTTTTATAACATTTAAAAAAATAGCATTTTTATAACATTTTCGTTAAAAAATAACATTTTTGTAACATTTTTTATAACATTTTAAAATATAACATTTTTATTACATTTTCTTTAAAAAGTATTTTTATAACATTTTTGTAACATTTAATATTTTTTGTAACAATTTTTATAACATTTAAAAAAATAGCATTTTTATAACATTTTCGTTAAAAAATAACATTTTTTAACAGTTTTTATAACATTTTAAAATATAACATTTTTATTACATTTTCTTTAAAAAGTTTTTTTATAACATTTTTGTAACATTTAATATTTTTTGTAACAATTTTTATAACATTTAAAAAAATAGCATTTTTGTAACATTTTCGTTAAAAAATAACATTTTTATAACATTTTTTATAGCATTTTAAAAAATAACATTTTTGTAACATTTTTTATAGCATTTTAAAAAATAACATTTTTATTACATTTTTAGCAAGAGTCAACATTTTTTGTAACATTTTTTTTGAAAAAATAACATTTTTTTGTGAAATTTAGAATAAACAACATTTATAACTCCTTACCCACAACACAACACTTAACAAACACACGCACAGAATTTGTCAATACCCAAACACACGCACAACACTTAACAAAGACACGCACAACACTACTTAACACAAAACACGTGCACAACATTTAAAAAGAAAAAAAAAACGTAAATACCTAATTACCCCAAAACCGGCCCTTACCACACACCGCAAACCACACACGCCCCACAGAAAAAGAAAAGAAAAGAGAGAAAGAGGGTTTGGAAGATTTCGGCCATACCTGATTTACAACTGAAGATTCTGAAGATATTGTATACTGAAGATATTGTATAGCTGAAGATTCTTGATTTACAGCTCAAGATTTTGTATACTGAAGATTTCGAGGATGGTTTGATTTATAGTTGAGGATTTCTTTCAACCCATGACTTTCTTTCGTCTTCTACAGACAAATATGCTGCAAAAAGGTATGTCCAATCACAAACCCGTGAGATTCTTTTACTTTTCTAAGTTTTTTACTCCATTTCTCTTGCTTTTTACATCAACTCGGTTGACTCGGACCGAAACGCCCGATATTTCGTACATTTAACTCGTATCGTCCGATTTATCGGCGAGTTAGGGCTAACTCGGCCGATTGTAATTTTTTTCGTAACGTGACTCGGTTTCGTATCGTTGGCTGCCGATTCTGAGTTAACTCGGCCGAGTCTTTGAACCATGGGCACAAGTACAACGCTCCAGTTTTCGCAAATCTGTAAAGAATACCACATGTCTCCAATCAGTTCACAAGTGGCCTTCCACCCTCGGTATCTACCGATCAACTTTTGTCTTCAACAATGATCCCCTCGAGAATCACAATGGTCAGCAGTAGAGATGATCTCTCCACAAGAGTAGTGTATGCAAGGATACAAAACTATAGGTTTTAAACAGATTCACACATAAATTTTGGGGATGTGTTTTGTGAATCAAAAGAGTTTTCTAAACTCAGAAGGTTGAAAACTTTTGCAAAGTGTATGCAGAAATCGTTTTGGCAAACGACTCGATAAAAATAAACACGAAACAAGTATTTATAAGGCGAACACAAATTTCGAGGCTGCGTAACTCGTGCGAACGAAACTGAGGCTCGTTCGAACAAGAATAGCAGTTTGTTAGAACGAAAACCAAGTTAGTTTGAACGAGACTATCTCGTTTCAACCAACTTCAAACGACATTCAAATGAAGTGAAACAGTACGCCAGTACGCCCTCGTTAGATGCTCGTTAGATAAAGATATCGAACGACTAGACATCTTGTTCGAACGAGAATGCCTTCTCGTTTGAATAAGGCAGGGGAATTTTGAAAAATTTTTAACATAAAAAATGCCTCGATTTTTAAAACAAAAAATCTTGTTTCAGTTTTAATTAAAATAAAACATCCCAAAATAAAATTAATGAATAAATTTAAATTCCTAAAAGCTTTATACCTTTATAAAGTGGAGAACCATAGAACTTGAAGATGTTGGAGATTCGGTTCTTCGTGACAGCTCGAGTCAAATGGTGATGGAATACGTTAAAATCTATGTAAGCCTAGGTTATAAGCAAATAGCAAAAATTATGCTCTTACAAATCTCCCTCTTTTGGCTATTTCGGTACAAACATAAAACTGAAATCAAAATTACATTAAAATCCTCTAAGGCAATGAAAATATCCTAATACCCTCCCAAACCCTAGAAAATGGATAAGTACAAGATAATGATGTCTTCAAATCTCCACTTCTTCTTTTTGGTCTTCTCTTGGGCACTTTGACTTCATCGAGTGTAAAGTGAATATGATATTCCAAAAATGCGTACACACATGAAGCAAAGCAAATACCCATGATGCATCGAGTTTGACATATAAAATAAAATGCATAAAATTCTTCCCCATATATCCAATTCATGTAATCTCCCCCGTAATTTGTTCTCCTCCTTTTGTTTGATCCAAAATAGACAAGGAATAGAAACTAAAGCATGAAAATGGAGAGCATCATCGATAAAAATAAGATATCATCACAAAATATTTGAATGACAAACATGCAATGATAGTCTCAAACGCTCCACAGACTATTATTGAAAATTTTCAATTTTTTCAAATATAAAATTTTAACAAATACAACATACCATTGAGAAACACAAAAATACCCGAATCATAGACGCGGAATGTAGGGGTGTGAACATATCCTATGGATTAATCAACGCATACAAACATAACACATGTGCATGAATGAAAGAGACACCACTAACGAAAGATCACAAAGTCTACCTTAGGTATAAAAATGGTGAATTTAAATGAAATTGACTTAACAGAATCAACAAATCAAGACTGTAAGTGATTATCACACCAATAACGCCCAAAACTATGTAATGGCTTTCGAGATTTTTATAGTATGCGCAAACCCATTGATCTTTGATTTAACTCCATCAAAATATCACATATTGCAATTATTCTCTCAATTATTTGGAAGAAATTAATGCTCATTTGTAGCGAAGCATCAATGTTCTAGAAATGGCCTGATACTTCTCTTTTTTATGTGCCTTTAGCCTTTTAGGCTCCTTTAATTACAAATGGTGACTTTTCACGCAAAGTCAACCTGTCTTTCGCAGCCCGATTCCATTGCTTAATATATAACAATTTTACCGGAAAAATGATTTTTTTTTTGTTTTTCAATCCAGGCAATGGTTCTTACATGCACAATTTTTGTTATCTCATTTTTCACATTTGGTTCGTTTTAAAAGCACAATTGAGACGAAAACACTACAATCGACATGTGACAAGTAAGTGCAATACTCAAATAAGTCTGTGCTTGTGTGCATTAAAGGAGACAAGGAGTCAAACATATAGTAAGTTGTCATCAAATCACATCTTAATGACTTCAAACATTATAAGGCACATAAATGCAATGATGTCAGATCTCAAAACACTACAAAATAGTCACGTGAATATGGAATGAACGGGTGATTTGGACATCTTTTATGTTCATCTGCATATGGTGTAAAACAAACACAAAATTCTTTTTGGATTTTTTATAAAATTTTATCAAAAAATAAATCTTTTTGTCTTTTTCTTAAAAAGAAATCGAAAATCTTTTTGTATTTTTCAAAATTTTTTAAGAAAGACAAGACTCTTTTTGGATTTTTGAAAAATATATCAAAATGAAAAATATAAGTATAATGATAGTACAATCTAGCAATAGACATGTAAAATATGAACATGAACAAGTCTCAACCTCAATCATTAGGCCCGAAGGAGTTCTCCAAAGGAGATGACATCCTATGAAAAATATCCTTCAAATGTTATGAAGTCTTGACTAAATACTCTACTTGCTCTCGAAAACTCTTAAAATCTCTTATGTGATGTGCGAGAGCATGCGGAGTAACATGTGTGGAAGTGTGTGCGGGAACTCGTGTGATAGCATAACATGGAAGGTACCTATCAGACATTCTATCCAACTTAAAACAAAATTCCCTCCGGTGCCTCTTTGCTTGCAATGGGAACAAACATATATGGGCTTGGGTCCACCTTTCTCAAAACGTCGAGGACAAACTCTCCTAGGTGGGTTAGGTTGAGGGCCATATGGATCTAACACAAACTCGAGAATTGACTCGAGTGCAACATGGGAAGTGGACGCACCATCATAACCTATTCCTAGCCTCTCAACATTACCTAAAGCGGGATCGGGGAGCATCTTTCCTACCTTCTTAGATGTGTCCTCTAAAGTAACCTTGAGCTCTCGGGCACGTTCGTGATCTCTCGCGAGTTGGGATACACAGGCTTTAAGTTTCTCACGAGTTTCTAATGAAGATTGAAGATCTCTCGTAAGACTAGCTACGGTATTGGTCAAATCGGTCTTTTTCTGACCTAAAATGATTTACTTTTCACACAAAGAAACTTTCACTTTCTCGAGTTGATTTGTCGACGCCTCACACCCCCTCAAAACTTTCACCTCTATCTCAAAATCTAACACCCTAATAGACAAATCCTAATTAATCTTTTTCGTCTTCAACGTCTCGGTGTAAAGATCACTAATCGCTTTTTGGAGATCCCTTTCTCCCTCACTCAAAATCTCATCCTCACACTCACTATCTCCGAATGAATCGAAACATCGAGGCTCTCATGTTTAGATATGTCCTCATCGGCGTCGGACAAATTAAGAGTACTCACGTGACTAGCCATGAAGGCAACACATGGTTCATGTGGTGATTCTCCCACTGAATTTATCGACTCAATATCACTATCACTAAGAGTGGCTTTATTCGCAACCTCTTTACCCTTTCTTTTTAGCATAATGGGACACTAATGTGCCTTGTGCCCTTTGCCCTCGCACTCATAACACCTTATATCTACCTCTTTCTCATCGCTACTCTTGACCTCATTCTTATTTTTGTTTTTCTCAAAAATCTTTTTATTGGAAGAATTTTCTTTGAAAAACTTGAGAAACTTTTTAAAATTTTTCGCAAACAAGGTCAAGTCATCAAAATCAAAATCAAAATCACCCTCAGATTCAGATTCACAAACTTTTTCTTAGTTTGAGTCTTTAAAGCAATCCCTACTTCCTTAGGTTTAATAGTTTTAGGGAACATATTAATCTCGTATGTTTGAAGATCTCCGACAAGTTCTTCTACTCTAAGACTTTCTAGGATCCCTAATGAGTTAAGCACAGTGACCTTAGGAATAAAACGGGAAGGGAGTGACCTCAAAGTCTTTTTCACAACTCTCATATTCGGAATTTTCGCACCCAAATTGAAATTCGAATTAACAATGTTCAATAAACGCGCATAAAACTCTTTGAATGACTCGGACTCTAGCATAGTGATGGTCTCAAAGTGGGTGGTCAAATTTTGAAGCTTTGATGCTTTTACCGCGTTGGTATCCTCATGAGTGAGTTGGAGGGTATCCATTACTTTTTTAGACGTAGTGCACGCCATGATGCGACCGAATTTGTTAGGGGTGACGGCTTCAGAAATAACATTAAGTCCACGAGAGTTAAAATTACTCCACTTAAATCCCTCGTCACTCCAGAAAGAAACTGGTTTAGGGCCAACAACATTATCAACCGTGATGGTGGGAAGAGTCCACCCTTTTTCACAAACTAACCAGACTCGCTCATTTATAGCTTTTAAGACATACCTCATCCTAGCTTTTCAATATGCATAGTTGGTACCATCAAAGATGGGCACTCGATTATACAAATTCTCCATTAGAATCCGGCTTTTCAAAGTTCAACAATTTTTCAAAAAAAATTGATATAAAAAAAAATAATTTTGTGAAAAAAGGATCACATAGTATTTTTGTGCAATCGACTCTGATACCAATTAATGGAATATTTTTGGTACCCTTCTTCCATACCCAATGCACTAAAATGTTATACTTTGTTGTTGTGGGTCCCGTCAAGGCATAAGGTACAACCCCTTATCAGCCTTGTCCTATTAGGCGGGTACCAAAGTGGGTACAAAACTGGGTCCGTGTAGTTGTACCATTTATATAATTAAGTGTCCAACACACACAAATTCAAATTTTTTCTTTTTACCCTAAGACATACATCTGGGTGATGAAATAACTAAAGTAAATCATGTAATCAACAAAGGCAAATTTGAGGAAAAATCCCTTGCGGGCAAAACCGTTTATTTTCAGCACTTTAGAAATATTACAAGACAATTGAATTAAAATATCACTTGATACCAGCCACAAGTATAACGCGCTAGTCTTCGCAAATCTCTAAAGAATACCACTTGTCCACACGTAGTCCACAGGCGGCCTTCCACCCTTGCTATCCACTGATCAATCTGTCTTCAACAATGATCGCCTCGAGAATCACAATGATTGGTAATAGAGATGATTTCTCTACAAGAGTAGTGTATGTAAGGATACAAAACTATAGAGTTTAAACTGATTCACACAAATATATTTTGGGCATGTGTTTAGTGAATCGAAAGAGTTTTCTAAACTCAAAAGGTTGAAAACTTTTGCAAAGTGTATGCAGAAATCGTTCTGACAAAAAACTCAACAAAAATAAACACGAAACAAGTATTTATAAGGCGGACACAAATTTCGAGGTAGCGTCACTTGTTCGAACGAACCGGAGGCTCGTTCGAATGAAAACCAAGTTCTTTCGAACGAAACACTATCTCGTTTTAACCAGCTTCAAATGACATTCAAAAAAAGCGCATCTAAAGATATCAAACAACTAGACACCTTGTTCGAACGTGAATTTTAAAATTTTTTTAGCATAAAAAATTCCTCGATTTTGAAAACAAAAAATCCTGTTTCAGTTTTAATAAAAATAAAACATTCCGAAATAAATTTAATGAATAAATTTAAATTCCTAAAAGCTTTATACCTTCATAAAGTGGAGAACCATAGAATTTGGAGATGTTGGAGATTCGGTTTTTCGTGACGTCTCGAGCCAAATGGTAACGGAATACGCCAAAATTTATGTAAGCCTAAGCTATGAGTAAATGACAGACATTATGCTCTTACAATCGCATTATCTTATTGATTATACAGATGCATGTCAGCTTCAATATTTCATTATAAATAAGTTAGCAAAACAATTTAATGACGTATAAAACTTCATAAGAAGTTACATAGATGTTAAACAAAAATGATTAAGTATTAATATTTTTTATGAATACTATATTTTTTAAGAAATATTGCTAATTTATAAAAAAATCTACGCCATTTTTTAGAAAGTCATCTCCTTTTGTACATAAAAAAAAGACATTAATAATTTTTTATTAAATACTACTAATTTTTTAAGAAATAGTACTAGTTTATGAAAAATGTACAGCAATTGTTTTGGTTTTCTAAAACTGTTAATAAATACTCTTTTTTTTTAAATAAACCACTAAGAAGTGTGACTTATATAAACTAAACACTATAGTATATACATTAAATGAGAAAAACATAAACATTCTGAAAGTAGTAAATAGATTTAATAAAAAACTAATACCAATTTATTGATAATTTTGTTAAAAAATAGTACAATATTTTTTAGAATTAGCACAACTTTATTTGATAATAATTTTGTTATAAATCAAGATCATTTTTTTTATATATAATACCAAATTATTGATAAGATTTTTTTAAATCATTGCCATTTTTTTAATTAATAACATTTTTTAAAAAACCATGTTAAAAACTAGTTCCAATTTTTTTTAAAATTAATACAATTCTTTTGAAAAATGTCAAGTCAGAAAAGAAAGATGTGCACAAAAAAAGTACGGGAAAACCATACTGTAAAATGAGAATATAAAAAAAGAATAAATTGAACAAAACGTCACTTATGAGACCACGTAATGCATGAAGGAACGCCCAAACTAACCTATTAAACAATAAATATTATAGTTTTTTTGGGTTACTCCCATTTCTAAAATTTTATTGGGCTCCCATTCCATATATTTTTAAAATTATATTAAGTCCCATAACCATCCAAAACCGCCTTGTAATTGCATCTAACTGCCCCTCTTTCTTTCCGCAGAGAATGACACTTGTCCCATCGTTGTATAATAAGACCAACAACTAAAAAAAAAAAAAAAAATCATTGGAGTGGCTATAAATGAATCTTTAAAATTGGGATCAAATACTCATGATCCCTCCATTCTTTAAAACCAAACCACCTGCGAAGGAAATCGAAACCGATAGTAGACATCCGTGGCTTAGAGCTCCCGTTATGCAGATTTACAGTTGCGATTCCTTCATTCTTTTCATTGTCAAATTCCAGACACCTTTTACTTCTTCTTATTTTCATCCCATCTTGGCCGATATCTCCGAGATCTTGCCGAGTTCTCCAATTTTAACAAATGTCGGATATCTCGCCGAGTTCTCCAATTTTTTTCCTTGGAATCGGATCGTTAGCTTACGATTCCGAGTCAACTCGACAGATACCGAATTGACTAGGCCGTGACTTTAAACCATGTTTCAAATAGAGTCTCTCAATTTGAGACGGAGAGAGTACTACTTTTACATGTGCCGCTGCAAGTGCTCAATTACCAAATCTAACTGGGATGCAGTTGTATTTCGAAACCCTTTTCTAACATCTGTATGAGAGTGTATTCATGTTTAAAATTATTGTCAAAAGTATTGATATGATTTAAGTATTAATTGAAGCACACTTTCTTTAAGAAAATTTTGTTAGTGTTTGAATTGCTTTTTTTTTTGGGTGTCGTGTAACGCAAAGTTTTGTGGCCATAAGGAAAAAAAGAGAAGGAAAGAAAATATTTGTAAATATTGAGTAATACAGGAGCATACTTATTTTAATTTTCTCTTTACAAATATCATCCTCGGCCACTATATTTCCCATTTTATATCTTCGTTCTTTTCTAGTTATTAGTGGCAGTTGCAGAATTTCTTCCATTTGATTTTAAAAGGATTCCAATAGGCCAACAATCAAGTAGTGTAAAATACGTACACTGGAGTGTTGATAATTTACTTCTAAAAGAGAACATGTTGCATGGATACTTCAGCTAGCATCCTGTTGTTCTCTTGATATCTTATTGTCATTCAGATCTTGTCACTGCCTCCTTTTTGTTTGAGTTGATACATTTTTCATTTTACATATTTTTAAAGTTTTTTGCTTCTACTTTTCTGATTTATTGATTTTAGATATATATGCTCCATATTGCAGGATCATTTTACTAAGGTAAAGAAGATGGCAATAAATCTGAAATATATAGGTACTTCCAAATTGTATACAATTATCTATTCACTTTGCTTCACATGGATTTTACTGCATTTGTTTCATTTTAAAGAAATTTTGGCGAGGAGAATAATCAACTGCACTATCTGCAAATTGATATTGAAAAATATATGACATTACAGTTCTATTTGATTTGATGGAAGTTAAGAAGTCAGCCAATAAATGAGAAAAGGAGTTGTGAAGTGTAGGCAGTGTGGCTTGTAGGTGTTGTGGGCAATATTCATTCTCCAATTACAATCTGGATTTATTTTTTAATTTTATATAAATTGTCTATTACATGGGATATCCATATGTTCGATCCAACTAATCCCCTAGGTCACATGTAGAAACTATAATCTAATTTTTTTATACGCTTTTGTACTCCCCCCCTAAAAAAAAAGAAAAGGAAAGCTATGGTCACCTGTTGTACGATATTGCTTAGCTGGTCGCCGAGTTGGCCAAAAGTAAGTTCTATGGTGATTAATCTCTTTCGTTTGACCAACTTTGGTGGTGTATCAGAATCGCAAAGGAGATGAATCCTGAAAGTGTATGGGAGGTTGATGTTGATTCTTTCACTAAATGGTTTAAGAGGTTTTTTGTATCTTTTCAGCACGCACCAACGGTTTCAATCATTATTCCTCGATGTTCTTGGATGTGAAGGGAGATACGATGCTAACTTCTTGTCTGCAACTTGGAAGAATGGTAACCAATGTGCGTGTTTGTACTTAGTGGTCTGTGGATTTTCACCATATGAAATTTCACAATGTGAGATTTCGTAATGTCGAGATTATGAAATTCTTCTTGGGATCTCTTAATTTTTTTTTTGGCCAGTTGGGTCTCCGTTCTTAACCACTCTACAATCAAGACAGACATTACGACACTCACACCCTAATATCTCAAGATAGATGGACGTCTCGAGAGATAGCTAAGCTGAGTAAAACCTAACCACAAGACTCCTTTTATAAGGTTGCAAAAAGTACCAATCAAGCACTCATTCGCAGGCGACTTCTCTTTTTAGGAGACCTAATATACTCCTCCCTCTTTGATAAGTAGGTAGGCCTTCCATCAAATGCTCGGGTAAGAGCCATCCCTTATCATATAATGCACATAAAGGTCCTTGGCAACCACCCGTGGCCTTTTTTGCGCCAATATATAATACTATTTCCTTCATTTTACTACAAGGACCATATAGAATACAACAATATCACCTCCTCATACTTCCCCTAATTACCACCTATCCAATAACTCTCAATGAAACATTCTTTTGTTACAGTCTTTACTTCCAAAGAAACATGTCTTTGAGTTGCATTATGATCCTCTCTGAGAAATTAATACCTCATTTACAGTATTTGGCCTCTGTCTCAAATCTAAAGGCCTCTTCTTTCAACTTCTCGACTGTCTCTTAGTCTCTCATCTAGATTATTCTTCTCTCACCTTCTCGACCAGTACTATTGAGTGGGCCTTCTTGATATAATTATTGCTTCTCTCTCTCTCTGTGGCATAGTCACATTTGTACTCACTAGAGAATTGATGTCCAAATTACTACCCTCTTACATCTCCTGTTGCTTGTTCACCTACTTTTTGAATTATCCCACATACGGAAGGTATTCTTTTGAACTTCAGTCTAAATATATTTCAAGAGGTTATCTCTCATTTAGTCTAGATAAATATATCAATGTTACCTAAAATGCGGACAGTTTGAGTACGTGGGGTATGGGAACGTGGTGCGCCATACCCTTTAAAATGTTCTACGACAGGGGTAGACTAAGCAGATCAGTTTGTTCAGAAGTGGGCTTTTTCTAAACACCTAATACTAAATATTTTTAAGAAAGACAAGTTCTTTTTTCACCTTTGAGATTTTTCGTATCTGAGAACTATTTATAAACACCCCAAATAAGGATATTCTAGGTCTTTTAATCTTTCTCTTGAAAAGCTCTAACTTCATTATTATTAGAATATAACGCATTATAAATTCACTAAATGTTAAATATTTTTCCCATAAACAAATTTGAGGGAAGAAAAAAGAAAATAATTCTCAAATCACTAATTTTAGTTGTATTGAACGGAAGTGTACCATGTTTCTGTACCTGTATACCAATTAGTTAATCGCTAGGGTGTTGGCGTTCTCTCATAACCATGAAATGTACTATGTTGTTAATTTAAATTTTATATTGTTCGTATAAGATAAATATAATTTTGAATGTACTGATAGTGATTCTTCTAGGTGCGCTCTACATTCTTCAAGTCGTAAACATGCAACTGACTTCAAAATCCATGATGGTGCTTAGAGAGGGAATTTGGGTTTTTTGAAGATAGTGATATTTTTTTAGTGTATATAATACAACTGAGCAGCAAGTCATGCTTTTGTTCACTTATGCAAATAGCTTTAAATTGTTGTTCTGCATCAAGCTCTCTAATATATCTTCCAACCCTAATGTTATAAATTTTTTTCAGTGTTTTGAAATCACTAGTTAAATCATATATATGTGCGGTAATATAAATCTTGTCTCTGCAGATCCAACTTACATGATTCGAGCTATTCCAAGTAATGCATCAGACAACATATACTGCACACTTTTAGCTCATAGCGCTGTGCATGGGGCCATGGCAGGATACACTGGTTTCACAGTTGGACCTGTAAACAGCAGACATGCTTATATTCCAATAGGCGTAAGTACTTCCATGATTGCTTCCTATTTTTGTTTAGCATTATGAATTGTCACCAATATAAATTTTTACTTTCCTCACGTTGATATGATCAAGTGAAAACAAGGATGCCCATAAGCGAAAAGTTTTATTCATCTGGTACCTAAGCAGAGTAGATTTTTTCTATTACTCCTGTGAAAACAAGGATGCCCATAAGCCTTTTACCATTTTGTGCTCTCTTCCATTTGAACTGTGTGAAGGACATGAGTATCAGCTCCTGTGATGGATCTGTAATATTCTTTTATTTGTATACGATGCAGGGTTGTGTAAGCACTTTATTCACACGCAAACTCCCAAACACGCCCTAAAACCAGCCCGTAAGGCTAGCCCAAGCTTCTTGCCTGGACAAACCTATTCAGAAATTGCTGGAAAATTGATTACAATCGAGAGGAAGACCTCTATTTATAGCTGTCGGACAAACCTATTCAGAAATGAGAACTAATCCAGATATACCTAATCACTAATGTAAACAATAAAAAAGTGTTTGACATAATTTTCGCGTGGAGATATCAAATATTTCAGCAATCTTCTCCCTCTGTTATATGATTAGCCAATCTTCCTCCTAAGGGCTTTCAATTTTCTGTGTCAGCACCTCCATAGGCACCCGTATACGGATACATATAGGCAACTCTGTTTCCTGTTTAATGAACATCATGTTACTGACATTAATTATTTATTAGTTAATGGAAGCCATGTATCAAGGAGATTTAACATAATTGTGTAGAGAGAAAAAGAAAGATTATGTTTTTTGTAAATTATGAAGAAGCATATGAAAGAGTCCCTTGAGATATAATATATTGGGTTTTAAATAAAAACATGTTTACTAATAGTACTGTACATACATTGATATGATCAAGTGCATGTGTGGTGGGTCTATGAATATAGCAACATAAAGGTGAGAAACTTATTTCACTTAAGTAGGCCTCAATCAAGGTTCAACGCTTGTCCTTATCTTTATGCTCGAGTTATAGATGAATTGTGTGGAAGACTAAAAGAGGTGATGTTGTGGTGTATGCTATTTGTAGATATTTTTTCCTTTCAGTAGATTAAGGCTGAGCTTAATGGTAATTCGAATTGTGAAGAGAAATCGTAGAAGCAAGAGTGTTTAAAAATTAGTACAAAATCTTAGTATATAGAGTATAATGAATTATTCTAGTAATGGTAGAAGCACAAAGGAGAAGGTAGTGAAGTTAGAGCATTAGAAGATATTTGAAAGTGATAATTTCATTATTTAGACTCTGTCATGGAATGAGATGGAGATATTGGTGTTGATATTACCCATGTGATTAAAGTGGGTTTGGTTAAGTGAAAAAGTGCTATTGATGTATTATGTGACAGGCTGATTCCTGCAAAACTTCAGTTTTACAGGATGACCATCACATATGTCATGCTATATGGGATAGTATTTTGGACAATTAAGATGTAACATGTTATAAAAAATGAGTGGCAAAGATGCGGATGTTAACATAGATGTGTGGTAAAACTAGAATGGATGAAATTAGAAATGGGCATGTTCATGGAACAATTGAAGCAGCTTCTACGGAAGATAAATAGGATTAAATCACCTTATATGGTTTGGAATTGTTTAACATAAACGAATAAGTGCCCGTAAGGAAGAGTGGTTTGATTAATATTCATAGTTATACTAGTGAGAATAGGTAGACTTATATTGGCTTGGTGATAGATTGTTAAAGAATGATATGATAGCTTGTGGTTTATCACTGAAATGGAGAAATATGATTTGATTTGATTTGAGTTGAAATGAGAACAGAGCCAAGCTTAACAAGAACCTTGTGTAATGATCCCCTATTACGCTGCAAATTCTGAACATGCTATGAAATGTAATTCATAGTGACATAGCAGTTTTATAGTTAAAACAATTATGTCAAATGATTATTTCTTACCAGTCTCATTTTACAATGTAATAGGTCTGATATATAGGCTGCACAAGAAATCATTTCCCTTGGAACTTGTGACTGCTTATTTTGGGATTAAAAAATTGATCTTAACTGTAGTAGGATAGGCCCCCGATTTTAATTTTCTCAATTAAAATATTATTTCCTTTTATATATCTATATCAAGATGCGGAAGCGTAAAGAAGTGTAATGGTTCACAAACAAACGAATTACCAAATTTTAATTTTCTTAAACAAATTAAAATTAAACCGAGTGAAATTAAATTAACGCATTAAAAATCATTTTCACTTAAATTAAGTTAACTACACATTGCCCAAATTAAACACGTAGATATTAAATTAAATCAATTTTTATCTTTTTACCTAAGCATGTGTTCTAGGTGATTTTGCAAAAGATAAAATAAACAATCAATCCACTACGCCGCGATGTACGAGGAAAAACCCATAATGGGAAACAACCTCGGACGGCCCTAGCCACAAATCCACTAAGTACGGAATTTACAAATACAAGACAGAAAGGCTTACAACACACGACTCGATCCCTCTCAAGCTCCGACGCTTCTTCTTGTAGATACTTCTTCCTAGCGGATAACCTTGGAGCTCCACCGCGGTCTCGGAATCCACCGATCGGACTTTATATGGTCACCGTCACCCGAGTAAGGAGCCTTTCTCCAAGTGGGTAATGCTGCAACAAACTCTTCTTCTTTATTTATGGGATGTAGAAGAAAAACCCAAAACCTCTCTTTGAACGGAAGAGATGAACCCGGTGCCAAACTCCAAGCAAGATATATGAATATGGGAACTTGGAAGAAACTAATTTGGGTGTAAACTAGAGTGGTGTATATTTTTCTCTTTGATAAAAATTCACTCAAAACATGATCTTTTCCCCTCTTTGATTTTACACTCAAAACACTCTCTAGGAGTTAGTAAGATATGAAAAAGATAATTAATCAAAAGTGATTCCCGCACATAGTTATGATGTGGAAAGTTGGTTAAGAAACAAGTGGGGAAGTGGGTGAAAAACTGCCAAAAACTGTTCCCGCCTGGCATCTCGTTCGAACGAGTCTTCTAACGAAGTTCCAGTATGAACTCGTTAGAAACTCGTTGGAAATCTCGTTAGAACGACAATCTCGTTCGAACGAAGTTCCAGTATGCCTAAATGGGAAGTCGTTGGAAATCTCGTTCGAACGACATCTGGTTCGAATGACAATCTCGTTCGAAAACGACATATCGAACGAGCTTCCAGAAACTTTGGAATATTCGATTTTAGCCCAGAAAACTTTATAAACTTATTTTAAAGTTTTAATTAATTCGTTCTGAAAATAAAAACACAGTTTTAATTAAACCTAACACCCAATAAACAAGTTCCAAGCTCCTATATATATAATATTGCATTCATACCTTGGGAGCATGGAACTATGGTTGATGACGTATAAACGAGGCACGAAACCGGCATGATGATGAAGCTTTATACTCTTTGCCGCTACGTCTTCAACAAACATTTCATAGGCTTGAGAATATTACAATTAAATACAATCCTATGAATAAATGTTTTTGTCCGGAATTGAGCCAAAACAATATATGGACTCAATTGGAAATTTGTGTCCTTACAAATCTCCCCCTTTGGCTATTCCGGGACAAAAACCAAACAAAAATCCTAAAGGGCCGTCAGGCTCACTAAACTCAAAACATAACCCACCCAAGCTTGACTCAACCCAAGGATCAAACGCTTTGCCATTGAAAGGTGCCGCTTAAGAAGAATTCCTGAACACTTAAGCAAACTCATCAAATGCATAGGGAATATCAAAGTATTTAAAGCAATGAAAATAAATACTCCTCCAAAATTAATTCCCCTAAGTTAAATCTCCTAAACGTAGATAAGATTATAATAGGATAAGATACCATTTCTCCCCCTTTTTGTTCAGGAATAGGCAAAGGATAAAGAACAAATATAAAAGCATGTTGAAGCTTAAAGTGATACCAAAACTAAAATATAAGCATATAATAACTAGAAAGCAAGGCAAAGGCAAAACAAAATATCAGATATATATGTACTAGAAATATATCAAGAAGGCACACGCACATATATATAGATATAAACACACAAATGACACACACAAAATATAATAGGAGTCTTTCACACTTGTATGGCAAAAATGTGTCATATGGAAACGGAAGTGTTGGGGTGTGAACTAGTAACGATTAAATTTAGACCCAATCACTTAAAACATGTTCACGGAGTTCTCAATTGATTGCAAACTTCATCACATATGAATATAACCTCATGTGACAATATAAATTGAACTCAATGAACAAACATACACAATGTATACAAGCCTAGCATATTGATGATTCTACAAACCAATAGAGTCATGACATGAGATACGCAACTAGGATAAACAGACATTGTGCAAACCGTTGATATACCATCCAATCTCCCTCAATAAGCATATATTAATTTTGAATGAATATATCAATCAAACATGGGCCTTGGCAAATTATTTCTCTTTTTAATGCCATATTTTCTGTTTTTAAGCCTTTGGACCACGTATTTCTTTTAGGTCCATTCAAAACGGTGGCTTACAATCGCAAAGGATCACTTAGTCCTTTCGGAGCCCTTCCCCGTGCACATTTATATTTATAATGTTTTCATTTTTCACACAAATCTCACGTGCAACGGATTTTGACATGCACTGGTCCTCCTAAGTCACAAATATGTAGATGACAAGATTGGAAGGAGAACACCTCACATAGCTCAAATATACATATGAAGTTAAAAATTCAAAGGAGCTCGTGCATGTGTGAATAGATGCATATAAAAATAGAATTCATTTAAACAACACAAAATCCAACTACTCCATAAAATATGGTAAAGAACATAATAAGGATAGATAATCTAAACCAAAAGTTCTAGCCACATGAGAGCGTTAAAGGAGGGATTCAAACACAAGTATATGCCACTTAAAATGTGTCAAACCAAAATACACAAAATAAAATCTTTTTGAGTTTTTGACATTTATAACCAAAAGTAAAGTTATATAAAAATCATTTGAATTTTTCATTAAGCTTAAATTACTAAGAGATAACATCCAAATGATAAACAAAAATCTTTTTGTATTTTTCATTTGATGCAAACAAAATGAAGGAAATATAATACAAAAGATAAACAAAAATCATAATTCTAGCATGTGATAAGCATGGAGCATAGACTAGAAAATGATTAAACAAGCATACATTTAGCATGTGACTATAGCATGAAGTACAAAAGCTAAAGTATGCAAACACCAACACATTCATCCTTTAGATTTAGTAAAGGAGGAAGCATGTGAAAGTAAATGATAATCAAAAACCCTATTTTGCAAGGCAACCAAGTCGGATTTCCCAACCCAAATTAATGAAGAATGACTATCTTGGGGTGTAGGAACTTTAACTACCGTGGTTACTTTACGATGGGATTTTCTAGGAATTCGTTTAAGATCAAAACAAAATTTCCTAAGATGACCTTTTCGACCACAATGAGTACAAGTAAAATTACGTCGAAATTTGGTACCTAAGAAATGATCTCGAAAGACTTTCCTAGTAGATTCTCCTAAAACATTGGTTTTGGCTTTATTAGTAGATTCATTACAAGTATTGAAGTCTAAACCACAAGTGTCATTTTTAATTTGGACCGTTCCTAATATTTTATCTAATTTTTCCGAACGACACTCCAAATCAAATTTGACATTACTAGAGTCTTTTAATTTATTTTGCAATTCTAAAATGTTAAGACTCTAATAAAACATTTCGCTCTTCAAAAGCAAGAAGCTCCTTTTTCAAGGATTCCATTAAACCCCTAAGGCTATCTCTCTCGCCTTCTATATATTCAATCTTCTCTAGAAGAGTCCTCTCACGTGTCTTAAGGTCTTCTACCAACATGCTATCATCAATGACCTTGACACGCTCTTTTAAACTAGCTTTTAACTTCAAATTAGCTTTTTTCAATCTAATAGATTCTTTATAAAGTTCTTGAAAAGCATTTTGAAGTTCACTCACATTAACCTCTTCTTCATTTTCACTCTCTTTCTTCTCCACTCTCACTATCATAAAAAACAAGAGAATCATAAACAATGACCTTGGAAGTGTCATGTGTTAGCGTTTCATCAATCGATGAGTTCTCACTATCACTCACATGACTAGCCATAAAAGTCACAAAATTAGGCTTAGTGGGGGAATCTGGTCCCTCTTCCTTATCACTATCACTAAGGGTCGCATTATATGCAATGGGTCGTTTACCCTCTTTCCTTAGTTTAGTGGGGCACTCAGAAGCCCTATGGCCATAACCCTCACAACCAAAACACCTATTAGACTCGTCCCTATTTAAATTTTCATTAATAGGTTTAGGGATCTTTTCGGCTTTAGGGATCTTCTCGGCTTTGTCATGCTTAGAAGTTTCAAATTTTTTAAAATCATTTTTAAATTTATCTTTGTTAAATTTAAGAAATTTTCTAAATTTACGAGCAAACAAAGCCATATCTTCCGAGTCACTATCACTCTCGCTCTCTACTACTTGTTTAACCTCTTTTCGGCCTTTTAAAGCAACGCCCTTTTCAATTTTCTTTTCAGTTTTAGAGGGAAACATATCTAGTTCATAGGTTTGTAAATGACCTACAAGCTCTTCTAATTTCGTAGAGGTTAAAGTTGGTAAAAAATTTAAAACGGTCACTTTTGGAATAAATCTATCGGGTAGGGACCTTAAAATTTTCTTTACAATTCGGTTGTCGGGGATTTTCTCTCCAAAATTAAACGATGAATTGACAATATCGGAAAGTCTAGCATAAAATTCATCAAAAGTTTAATTATCGTTCATTTTGATAGTTTCAAATTGAGTGGTGAGGTTTTGGAGTTTCGAAGCTTTAACGACACTAGTTCCTTCATGAGTTAGTTGTAAAATATCCCAAGCTTCTTTAGCGGTTTCACACGTAATAATACGTCGGAATTCATCCGGTGTGACAACGCTAAACAAGGCATTCAAACCACGGGAATTAAAATTAGAAAGTTTAAACTCATTTTCAGTCCATCTATCGGCCGGTTTGGAAACACGTTCATTTTCAACTAAATGAGTTGGTGGGGACCACCCGTTAACAACAGACATCCAAACTCTCTCGTCGATAGATTTTAGTGCCGATTTCATTCGCGCTTTCCAATACGCGTAGTTAGAACCATCGAAAATAGGAAATTTTGAAAATGGGGAAAATTTCATTTTAGCCAAAAATATTTAAAGGATCTTAACGAAATAATTTATCGCTTTGGCTCTGATACCAATTTGTAGTAGGATAGGCCCTCGATTTTAATTTTCTCAATTAAAATATTATTTCCTTCTATATCAAGATGCGGAAGCGTAAAGAAGTTTAATGGTTCACAAACAAACGAATTACCAAATTTTAATTTTCTTAAACAAATTAAAATTAAACCGAGTGAAATTAAATTAACGCATTAAAAATCATTTTCACTTAAACCAAGTTAACTACACATTGCCCAAATTAAACACGTAGATATTAAATTAAACCAATTTTTATCTTTTTACCTAAGCATGTGTTCTAGGTGATTTTGCAAAAGATAAAATAAGCAATCAATCCACTACGCCGCGATGTACGAGGAAAAACCATAACGGGAAACAACCTCGGACGGCTCTAGCCACAAATTCACTAAGTACGGAATTTACAAATACAAGACAGAAAGGCTTACAACACACGACTCGATCCCTCTCAAGCCCCGACGCTTCTTCTTGTAGATACCTCTTCCTAACGGATAACCTTGGAGCTCCACCGCGGTCTCGGAATCCACCGATCGGACTTTATATGGTCACCGTCACCCGAGCAAGGAGCCTTTCTCCAAGTGGGTAATGCTGCAACAAACTCTTCTTCTTTATTTATGGGATGTAGAAGAAAAACCCGAAACCTCTCTTTGAACGGAAGAGATGAACCCAGTGCCAAACTCCAAGTAAGATATATGAATATGGGAACTTGGAAGAAACTAATTTGGGTGTAAACTAGAGTGGTGTATATTTTTCTCTTTGATAAAAACTCGCTCAAAACATGATCTTTTCCCCTATTTGATTTTACTCTCAAAACACTCTCTAGGAGTTAGTAAGATATGAAAAAGATAATAAATCAAAAGTGATTCCCGCACATAGTTATGCTGTGAAAAGTTGGTTATGAAAGAAGTGGGGAAGTGGGTGAAAAACTGCCAAAAACTGTTCCCGCCTGGCATCTCGTTCGAACGACATTCTCGTTCGAACGAATCTTCTAACGAAGTTCCAGTATGAACTAGTTAGAAACTCATTGGAAATCTCGTTAGAACGACAATCTCGTTCGAACGACATTTCGAACGAAGTTCCAGTATGCCTAAATGGGAAGTCGTTGGAAATCTCGTTCGAACGACATATCGAACGAGCTTCCAGAAACTTTGGAATATTCGATTTTAGACCAGAAAACTTTATAAACTTATTTTAAAGTTTTAATTAATTCGTTCTGAAAATAAAAACACAGTTTTAATTAAACCTAACACCCAATAAACAAGTTCCAAGCTCCTATATATATAATATTGCATTCATACCTTGGGAGCATGGAACTATGGTTGATGACGTATAAACGAGGCACGAAACCGGCATGATGATGAAGCTTTATACTCTTTGCCGCTACGTCTTCAACAAACATTTCATAGGTTTGAGAATATTACAATTAAATACAATCCTATGAATAAATGTTTTTGTCCGGAATTGAGCCAAAACAATATATGGACTCAATTGGAAAGTTGTGTCCTTACATTAACAAAATCATTTCCCTTAGAGCTTGTTACTAGGATTGAGAAATTAATGTGGACGTAGAGGAATGTACACACACTAAAAGAGGAAATATCAATGATAACTCTTACAATCGTTCATTCACAATAATTGGTTCATCTGAAATGAGAGCATACAAGAGGTAATTTTAAGTACCAATCCCTGATTTCATGGGCTAATGACCTAAGCCATAGCATCATCTAACTAACCTAATATAGAATATTCTAAAAGAATATTCATTTGTTCCAACTTCTACTCAAAATAAAACAATAAAATTATAATAAATGACAAATAAAATATCTATCACCATTGGCCCGATTCCACGCATGTGCCCAGAATTTTTTTATATTCTTGTGCTAAATATCGAATACCCATGCGTAAAAATTTAATACCTAAGTGGTATGTTGTGATATTGCAGCGTGTGACTGAGTCCCAAAACACCGTCAAGTTGACGGACAGAACGTGGGCCCGACTTCTGGCATCGACGAATCAACCCAGTTTCATACACAGCAATGGGGTGATGCAAGAAAGACTTGATCGAGAGACTATCGATGCGATGAATAACATGAGAGTCACTTCTATTTAGATTATACGAATTTATTCAACGGAGCTGCTCTAATACAAACAGTTCATATAACATTGTCTTGTTTCTTGCATCTGAGGAGAGTTCCTACCATACAATTCTAAAGGGGTAAGTACTGTTTTTTTATACTTGTTTTACTTTGGGTTTTCATTAATTAGTTACTAGCAATGGGTGGGTTCTTGTTGTGAATATTTATGTTTGTTTTTAGTTAAGTATTTTTTCTTAGTGAGATTCAAACAACAAGATTGAAATTTGTATTACGTTACTTAAATGAACTTTGTGAATTGCAACTAGTAAGCCATATAATTTCTGATATGTAACGATGATAAAACTTGGGGCATGATATTTACCTGTATATTTGAAAAATTTGTTGTAGTGATGCCCCTTTTAATTAGTGGGTGAAAAATGAATGAAAACACAGTTTGACAAATGTACATGCGATGAATGCTGAAATGGTTCCCATTTTCTTCTTCTTTGAAAGAATAATATTAAAAATAAAACCACTAGCATGATTCCTTGACACTCAAATCATCAAGCAGAATCTTGCTATAAATTCACCAAAGCATGCCTTTGTTTCTTGAATCACGACATATATATAGCGAACATTGAAATGCTCATAATTATTTAAGGGCCCTACTCCGACACACAAAATCGACACATTTAGTGCAACATACTGACGCGTTGCGCCTGTATTGGCTCGTGTTTGGGCTCCACACGGATCAACAACAATCAATGGAGCCCAGACACAAGTCAATACTGGTGCTACACATCAATGTGTCTAATTTGTGTGTCAGTGTAGAATGATTCTTTATTTAATATGCAAAGTATCATTTACATTACATACTACATAATATAAATTTATTCCTTCAATATTTTATCATAATAAAATATTGGGCAATTACACTTCGGTCCCTTGATGACAATTTTTAAACATTTAAGCACAATTTACTATAGGTCCACTTGTTATGCCACTAGCGTGGACTTCTACAAGAAGGGAATTAGTGGACCTAAGTGTTTAAAATTTGTTTGTGAGGAACCTAAGAGTACTTTTCCCTAAAATATTTATCTATCACTACTAGAAGCTAATTGTAACTTCTACTTTTAATGGCCCACCTCATCATTATCATCCTTGTCTTGATCCCATTACATGTGATCGGCTACATGAATTTGTCTTTTTCCATTTTTTTTCTATTATAAGCAAAGTTGTTCTCTAAATTTAATTCTATTTTGGTGTAATGTAAGTATATTACCAAAAGTAAGGGGATTACAAAAGGATATACAATATAGTCCACAACTTGGCCCCCAAGACACAATTTGCCCCAAAACAACAAACAAATGGTCTACACGACCCGACTCTCAACATACACTAACTATATTAAATAAACTCATATTAAGCACAAAACAAACTTATCAAAACAAAACCAAAATAGCACGCAGGCCACAAACCAATCATTATCACAAATTGAAATATCCAACAAAATAACGTAGTAGTATATATAACATTAAATTGACGAAATACCACCACCAAACGCTGCAACATAGCAAGTTCATGACCTTGCAAGGCATCGAACCATCATTAAAAGTTGCAACACCTCAAGGCACCGAACCACCACCAAACACAACCAAATGTTGGAGACCAAACAACTCACAAATCTAACATGAAGAATAATATAAAAATGGCGATCCAGAATAGATATTCTACTCAACATCGGAGGTGGTGGGATATGGTATCTCCAAACACCGAGTCCACCAAAGAGCGGATGAAAACAATCCTGGCGACACAAAATCCAAACAAATTCCCAACATCAAAGAGCATTGTTGAGGACTTGTAATGGCACAACCACTAGGATGAGGAACCTCATCCCAAACCTCATTTGACTTGAAGAACACACGAACAAATAGCGACAAAGAGAAGAAAAGTGGTTCAATCCCATGGAGGGTGGGGGAAACACTCGGGAGGAGTGAGGGTGAGGGTGGCGGCTGTGGTCATGTTTTACCATTAAAATTATGGGAGCGCAATATCAACAATGATCTAACAGAAAACAATCGATCCAAACGAAGATCGGTAGGATCCAAAAACATCACACCAAGTCGGGACAACTAGGGACCAAGCCATGCCCCAAACTATGATCCACGACAAATAAAAAACAACAACCGGTGTCACCACACCCTACCGGTCACCGAAAAAACCAAACAATACTGAACTGTAGCAGCACCAAGAAATATATAGATCCACGGTGAGGCAACGCACATGTCCATGGCAAAAACAACCACACTAACTAAAATACAAAGAACAATCTTGTACCCAAAGAACTCATCGCCCAATCCAGAGCTCTAGTCAACCAAATCCAAACCAAAAATAACCCATCAACGCAACCAAGCAACAACTGAATGAGATACTCACAACACCTCCAATCATGGCTCAACTACCATCCAAACCTCACCAACCGCCCTACTCCACCACAAACTTCAACTGTCTGTCGAAAGACAACACTCTCGATGGGCTGACATGAAAAGCTCCTAAAGAGATGACAGTCTAAAGGACCGAAAACTAACAATGGAGAAAAGGGTGGACAATGTAAGTTGGGTCCATCTCCAAGCGACATCACCAAGGGGCTGAATCGGAGATTCATAGCTAACCCCAATTAGGACCCTAACAACCCCAGCGTGGAGATAAAACCCGAATCGATCTGATATAAAGCGCAACACACATAAGATGGCGATCAATAAACCGAGATCTCAAAATCGGGAAGGTTAGGGCCAAGAGAGGAGCACCAACCAAATAGAGAGACCACATCCCAACACCCAATCTGACGTGAAGCACACAAGCTCATGGATAGGGACTATGATAGAGAAGGGTTTGAACGCTTGGAAGGGGAGGATATGCACATGAGAGGGGAGAGGAAGAAAAGGGGTGGCCATGAAAAAACAGAAACAAAACCTTAAAGCGCCAAGTGTGACACCCCGCCTACTAAAATACTGGGGGGCAGCCCGTGAACAAAATAAAACGTTGGTCTCATATGGCTCATTCTTTGCATCGCCGTTGAAAACTTTTTAAAGTTACTAATCACCCAGTAATTTAATTAGACTGGTGCCAAATTTTATCTTTCTATAATTAATAAGAAGCGACAAATAATAAAGCTGTCAACACACTGATAACTAAATCCAACACTGATGACTAATATAAATAAAGATGACCGAATCAACTTTCGGTTCAACAATTAAATGCAACAGTAAACTGAAACAATAACCTGAGTATACAAAGCCCGATAAATAATTGAATACTAAATCTGAGGGCGACATCCCAAATGAGTATTGAAGTAGATATTCTACACTAGGAATGAATGAATGAGGCAGCTATAACGAAGTCCTGCAACTACCACATGAGTTGTAGCTGCGCATCCCTAGATAGAATCCTCAAACCGGGCGTCCCTCAGGCTGGACACCTAAAATATTTTGAATTTTTTTTGACATGGGTTAGAGCCCAAGTAAAACATTTTGAAAATATTTAGCAAACAGTTAAAGTGTAGAAATTAAATATGCATGCACACTCTTCATATTTAATTTAGTGTCGCGCTCACTTGAGGTATAACTCACCCCTATTCTAATGTGCACACCTGCGCTTGCCTCCTAACCTTTCTAGTTAAGCTACCCCACCCAACTAGCTGTATCACGCCTCTTTCTACTACACTACTATAACCCGAGTACTCTCACTGTTGCTTCATACGTCATTCATCTTAGTAACTTAATTAGTCATCTTTAATTAATCCTCCCTAAAATATGCGATTTTAAGGCTTTTTCCCCGCCTAATGTTTTGTTGTGTCCACCTGTATTGCCCATATAACACGGTACCAAATTTTCAATCCTTTATTATTTATTTAGTGTCACCAACTGATTATAAAGTTTTCACATACCGAAATGAATTTAGATATCACTATTTACAATCTCTACTAAGCATCCGAAGTATAATAAATCACATGTATATATATATATATATATATATTCACATCACTATCATAAATATATATGTATATAACATCCCTAGGTGGAGACCTGCGATGTGGGCATACTCTGCTATCAAGTCCTGGTACATCACGTACTAAATAAGGACATTAGTTCAGATATCACCCTCGAACCAAAAATCAAATAACACATATTGGAGGTAAGCATAGTCCTAAGCCTTTAGGCCACACACATACCGAACGCACTCAAATGACCGGTCACACCCTTATTCACACAAGTGGTGCTCAATCCCTAAATTCTATGTTCTGAGGAACATGTCAATATCCCCTCAAATGGACTCATCAGAATAAGACTGTCTACGACGCGAAACTTCCCGCGATAGCAAGTAGCCTAGGTATGTTTACACATAATTAATCAACCAATAGGTCGTCACGTAACCTATGCATATGTACATATAACATCAATATAGGTATACCCTCAACCTATAAATATTATTCACACCGATATCTATAGAGCACACCAATATATATATATATATATATATATATATATATATATACTATCACACATAATCGTATACATATTAAATAAATTATGGCTAACCCTTGCCTTACACCTATAACATTAGTCCAAATATATACCCAAGTCTATATATTCCGACTTGTAATTTAATTAATCTCACCTTAATTAATTTTTCATTTAAGTAGTGTCACCCAACTACATTACCCTGACTCACTCATTCGGTCCGGAACTCGTATCTTAGAATATCCTTTAAAAATCTACTATTTAGGTTAACACGTCTTATCTAATTTAATAGGTGTCATATGTAACACCCCATATTTTTTAGGAAAGAAAATTTTATTTAATTTGGTAAATTAGATATTAAACTAAATTGATGATTTGGAGAAATGATTTAATTTGGAGAATTTATTTACTTTAGAAGATTCAATTTATTTGAGAATTAAGATTTAAATCAATTTGGGTTATTTCTTTTAAGAATACATGTGTCGTAATTTGAGGTTGAAATTGGAGATTTTAGTAAGTAAATCGGATGATGATTCAGAGTGCACGGTTGGTTCCGAATAGGTCGAGATAGTTGAAAAAGAGTACCCGATGGCTGTAAATGGGTCTCGGAGCATTTTTAGGCATAATCGGGCTCATACGGGGATGTTTGGGCCATTTTAAATTGGCCTATAGGCTTAATTTGGGGATTCACCAAATAAAACGTAAGTGAGAGAGTTTGTGGCAGTCATAACTCAAATAAGAAAATCCTAGTTGTAGAGGAGAACAAATGGATCAAGTGGGAGAGCTTTTGGGAGCCAAATCAAGAAGAGATTTATGTGCCATTTGTCAAATCTTGTCTACAACATAGGAATCAGACACTACGAAATTATCCAGGCAAGTAGTTAAACTTGCTTTTAATCTAATTGTGGTATTGCGATTCATATCATGGTGGGTGTGTTTGTAAATCCATTTTTGGGTGGGTTAATACATTAATATGGGTTTTGTGAAATCTTTACACGTGATGTGGGTTAAAGGGGTAAATTGATGTTATGAAATAGGCCAAGAATCGTTTGAAACCGAACTGTTTAGAAACCCAATCGCAAGAATTGAGTTATTGTGTTGTACTTTGGAATGAGACAATAACGAAACCTGTAAAAACTGAATCTAGAAATTCGGATCGAAATGGAAAATAAATAAAGGGTTATAGATTAGGTCCATGGGTTAAAATGCGTATATGGGTAGGAAGTTAGCATTTGAAACTACTTGAGTTTAATCCTAGGAAAAAGAAGAGCTTGATGGGAGTATTAATGTCATCAGGTCTTAAAGAAGACGAAGGACGGGATGGGGGGGGGGGGGGGGGATCGCTCAAACGACAACATACGTCGTTCGAGCGATGCTGGAAGTCGTTTGAGTGACGGCGAGCCTTGTTCGAACGACGGTGGGAGTTCGGCTTTGGGTCATCTCCTACTTGTGTGCTGTTGGAATTTTTTTTAGGGAAATTGCTGGGAAAACTGGCCCAATCAATCTTGTGTTCCGGCTGCGCAGTGTTGGACATGTTGCTTTTCTTAGTCAAAGCTTTAATAACTTTGGAGTATTTTAAGGAGATTTTTGATTAGAAATAATTATAGGGAAATTCATATTTACAGCATTGGGAGAGGGGGTTAAGAAATTCCCTATGTGGAATAAAAGTGTGAAAGCATATAAGGGTTGTTGTGAAATAAATCCATAAGAATTTAAATTGCGGATCAAATAAGGGAGTCTAGGTATTTTGGGTAAGTGACACTACGTAATAAACTTAATTGAGGTAGAATTAATTTAATTAAGAGTCAGGATTGTGACTCGGACATTATTTTTAGGCTGAGTGCTACCGGGGGCTAGGGACGGGGTAATCGATTTAATTTATTATAGAGACAGACACCAAATAAATTATCGAATATTAAATTAGACCATAAGTGTTAACCTAAATAGTAGATTTTTAAGGGATATTCTAAGAGATAAAATTCCGGACCGAATGAGTGAGTTGGGGTAATGTACTTGGATGTCACTACTTAAATGAAAAATTAATTAAAGTGAGATTAATTAAATTACAAGTCGGAATATAGAGACTTGGGAATATATTTGGGCTAGTGCTATAGGTGTTAGGGACGGGTTACCCTAAATTTATATAATATATGTATACGGTTATGTGTGATATATATGTATATATATATATATCGGTGTGAATAAGATTTATAAGTTGAGGGTATACCTATATTGATGTTATATGTATATATGCATAGGTTGTGTGATTGCCTATTGGTTGATTAATTACGTGTAAACATACCTAGGCTACTTGCTATCGAGGGCGGTTTCGCGTCGTGGACAATCTTATTCTGATGAGCCCATTTGGTGGGATATTGACCTGTACCTCAGAACATAGAACTTAGGGATTGAACCCCACTTGTTTGAATAAGGGTGTGACCAGTCATTTAATTCTTATACAATTCGCGATTATAAGGGGTAGAGATATGGACAACCATCTTTAGAGCTTGTGAGTAAGGAAGTATTTGATGCTTGGAGTACTAGACTCATCTGAATTTCGAGGATGAAATTCCTTTGTAAGGGGAGAGTATGTGACATCTTGTATTTTTGAGGATAAAGAATTTTATTTAATTTGGTGAATTTGAATTGAGACTAAATTGATGATTTGAAGAAATTATTTAATTTGGATAATTTATTTACTTTGGAAGATTCAATTTATTTGGAGAATAAAGATTTAAATCAATTTGGGTTATTTCTTTTAAGAATACATGTGTCGTAACTTGAGGTTGAAATTGGAGGTTTTAGTTACGTAAATCGGATGACGATTCGGAGTGCACGGTTGGTTCCGAATAGGCCGAGATAGTAAAATAGAGTACATGAGGGTAGTAATTGGGTCTCAGAGAATTTTTAGGCATAATCGGGCTCACACGGGGGTGCTTAGGCATTTTAAATTGGCCCATAGGCTTAATTTGGGGATTCACCCAATAAAACCTAAGTGAGAGAGTTTGTGGCAGTCACAACTCAAATAAGAAAACCCTAGTTGCAGAGGAGGAAAGAAGGATCACATGGGAGAGCTTTTGGGAGCCAAACTAAGAAGAAATTGATGCGTCATTTTTCAATTCTTGTCAGACACTACGAAATTATCCAGGCAAGTATTTAAACTTGCTTTTAATCTAATTGCGGTATTGCGATTCATATCACGGTAGGTGTGTTTGTAAATCCATTTTTGGGTGGGTTAATACATTAATATGGGTTTTGAGAAATCTTTACACGTGATGTGGGTTAAGGGGGAAAATTGATGTTATGAAATATGACAAGAATTGTTTGAAACCAAACTGTGTAGAAACCCAGTCGCAAGAATTGAATTATTGTGTTGTACTTTGGAATGAGACAATAATGAAACCTGTAGAAACTGAATCTAGAAATTCGGATCGAAATGGAAAATCAATAAAGGGTTATATATTAGGTCCACGGGTTAAAATGCATATATGGGTAGGCAGTTAGCATTTGAAACTGCTTGAGTTTAATCCTGCGAAAAATAAGAGCTTGGTGGGAGTATTAATGTCGGCAGGGCTCAAGGAAGACGAATGAGGGGATGGATAGGGGGGTCGCTCAAACGAACACAAACGTCGTTCGAGCGACGCTGGCAGTCGTTTGAGCGACGACGAGCCTCATTCAAACGACGGTGGGAGTTCGGCTTTGGGTCATCTCCTACTTCTGTGCTGCTGGAATTTTTTTTTGAGGGAAATTGCTGGGAAAACCGACCCAATCAGTCTTGTGTTCCGATTGGGAAATGTTGGACAGGTTACTTTTCTTAGTTAAGGATTTAATAACTTTGGAGGATTTTAAGGAGATTTTTTATTAGAAGTAATTATGGAAATTCATATTTACAACATTGGGAGATGGGATTAAGAAATTATCAAAGGGGAATAAAAGTGTGAAAGCATATAAGGGTTGTTGTGAAATAAGTCCATAAGAATTTAAATTGCGGACCAAGTAAGGGAGTCTAGGTATTTTAGGTAAGTGACACTACGTAATAAACTTAATTGAGGTAGAATTAATTTAATTAAGAGTTGGGATTGTGACTAAGACATTATTTTTTGGCCGAGTGCTACCGGGGGCTAGGCACAGTGTAACTAGTTTAATTTATTATGGAGACACCTAATAAATTATCGAATATTGAATTAGACAAGATGTGTTAACCTAAATAGTAGATTTCTATGGGATATTCTAAGAGATAAAGTTACGGACCGAATGAGTGAGTCGGGGTAATGTAATTGGGTGTCACTACTTAAATGAAAAATGAATTAAGGTGAAATTAATTAAATTACAAGTCGGAATATAGAGACTTGGGTATATATTTGAGCTGATGCTATAGGTATTAGGCATGGGTTAGCCGAAATTTATTTAATATATGTATACGGTTGTGTGTGTGATATATATATATATATGAGAGAGAGAGAGAGAGAGAGAGGTTTCCCAGATTAAGGTCCTGAATGAGGTCCATTTTTTAAAATAGTAAAAAAAATATTTTTGGGCTGATTTTTTTTTTTTTTTATGATTTTTAAACATTTCAATAGGAGCATAGAAAAGTAATCAGCTCAAAAATGAATTTTTTTACTATTTAAAAAAAATCGATCACACTTTTTCAGTTTTTAACAGCTTAAAAATAATTTAAAAAATGACACAATTTGACCAATTTTTTTAAGATAGCAAAAAAAATCATTTTGAACTGATTATTTTTTTTGTTCCTACTGAAATGTTTAAAAACCATAAAAAAAAAATCAGCGCACAAATATTTTTTTACTATTTTAAAACACTGGATCTCATTCAGGGTCCTCAAACTGGGACCTCACTTGATCCTTTCCCTATATATATATATATATCTATATATATATATAGTCAGGCTCCTGTGCACATTAAGTTTGCACATCAATTTTTTAAAATAATAAAAAAATATTTTTGAGCTGATTTTTTTGTGTGATATTTAAACATTTCAAGGAACCCTTATAAAAAAATTCAGCTCAAAAAAACGTTTTTTGCTACTTTTAAAAAATCGATCAAACTTTCACTGCTTTTAAGCACTTCAAAAGCTGTGAAAGTTTGACCGATTTTTTAAAAATAACATTTTTTTTTAGCTGAATTTTTTTATACGAATCCGTTGAAATGTATAAATATTATATAAAAAAATCAACTCAATTTTTTTTTAATATCTAAAAAAAATTGGTGTGTGACAGCACATTTGCAAACTTAGTGTGCACATGAACCTGCCTTTATATATATATATATGTATATATATATTTTGGTGTGCTCTATAAATATCGGTGTGAATAATATTTATTGGTTGAGGGTATACCTATATTGATGTTATTTGTATATATGCATAGGTTGCGTGATTGCCTATTGGTTGATTAATTACGTGTAAACATACCTAGACTACTTGCTATCGCGAGAGGTTTCGCGTTGTGGATAATCTTATTCTGATGAATTCATTTGGGGGGATTTTGACCTGTACCTCAGAACATAGAATTTAGGGATTGAGCACCACTTCTGTGAATAAAGGTGTGAGCGGTCATTTGGGTGCGTAGCCCAAAGGCTTAGAACTATGTTCGCCTCTAATATGTGTTATTTGATTTTTGGTTCGAGGGTGATATCCGAACCGATGTTCTTATTTAGTATGTGATGTACCGGGACTTGATAACAGAGTATGCTCGCATCGCAGGTCTCCATTTAAGGATGCCATATACGTATATATTTATGATAGTGATGTGAATATATATATATATATATATATATATATATATATACACACACACACACACACACACACACACATGTGATTAATTTTACTTCGGGTGCTTAGTAGACATTGTAGATAGTGATATCTAAATTCATTTCGGTATGTGAAAACTTTATAATCAGTTGATGACACTAAATAAATAATAAAGTATTGAAAATTTGGTACCGTATTATATGGACAAATACAAGTGGACACAACAAAACATTAGGTGGGGAAAAAGACTTAAATGTGAGAATCTTATGGAGGATTAATTAAAGATAATTAATTAAGTTGCTAAGATAAATGATGTATGAAGCTACAACTTATGCAATGACATTTTGAGTCTTTCATCCAAAAGCCTACGTAGTGCACGAATGCCACACAAGTCTAATTTCTCATACTTCATCATTTATTAATAATACGATCTACTCCTAACTTTTTTTTTTTTCCCTCACATATTCATTCTAATCTTTATTACTTTACTTTACTCTCATCTCACTTAAATAAACACGTCATTATAATGGGCACCCCTAATGTTAATACTGGATGACGATGGATGGAAAGTGTGCATCACATTGTGTTAGTGCTAAATGAATTAAGAAAATTAAAAGTGTCCATTACTTACACATTTCCACTACATTCCATACTCCTTGGGAAAATTGTGTCCACGTTGACCTTTAAAGAAATCGACTTTTTTTTTAAGAGTATCTTTCCAAATAGAATAAATCTAGGGAGACCCAAAAAAAAACCCAATTTTGAAATTCACTGTATTAAAAATTTATACCTTATTGTTGTGGGTCCCGTCAGGGCATCAAAATGTGCATTAAAAATTTGTATCCATTTTTATCTTATGTGTGGGTTTCAAAATTGGGTCTCAAAAGTGGGTCTCCCTATCAACACTCTTCCAAATAAGGTAAAGGACAAATGAGTTTTAACACTCTACGAAACTCCCGACAGCTAATTAATAAGTTAGAACTGACCTGCAACGGTATAGCTGAAAATGAGCCCCATCATAACTTCATATGTAGGAGTAGACTTCCTCTTGACTTGTTGAAGTGTCCTAAAATAAATCTTCAAATACAAAGCCAAAACAAAAAATCTCCCCCCTCTCTCTCTCTCTCTCTCTCTCTCTCTCTCATGTGTGTGTATATATATATATATATATATGCACTGGCCTGTCAATGGATCGGGTTTGGATCCGGACCGACCTGACCCTTATCCGATCCGTATAATACGATCTGAGCATATTTTTTTGGACCTGAGACCCGAAGACCCGAATACCCGTTTATTAAACGGGTAGGGTCTGGATCTTATACAAGACCCGGACTCGAAGACCCGACCCGAATTGTACATTATTATTTTTTAAATATATATATACATATACTATAAATTTATATATATATATATATATATTTATATTTATATTTATATTTATAAATATATCTTATCAATATAACATGTAAGTAATATATCTATATATAAAAATTATATATATATTTATAAATATATCTTATCAATATAACATGTAAGTAATATAAAATAAATATATCTTATCAATATAACATGTAAGTAATATAAAAGTAATATATCTATATATAAAAATTATATATATATTTATAAATATATCTTATCAATATAACATGTAAGTAATATATATAAAAATATATATATTTATGTGTATAATAAATATATGTTTTATTTATACTAATAATATTCTATAATACATTACAAAATATTTTAATTTAAGATTAAAAAATAAAGAAGGGGAATAATATAAAATAAATGTATATATTTGGTGAGACCTGGACCCGAATCCGAGACCCGAAGACCCGAACGGATTCTGGTCTGGTTCTAATATTGTAGACCCGATGAAGACCTGGACCCGAACCCGATGAAGACCAGATTACACAGATCTGGATCTCCCTAAACTCGACCCGGCTCCGACCCGTTGACAGGCCTAGACAAGCTCCAATACAATATTATTTTTTAAATATAAAAAAAATTCATTTTGAACTGATTTTTTAAGATTCCTTCAAATATTTAAAACTCATACAAAAAAATAAAAATAAAAAACATTTTTTGGATTAAAAAACCCACATAATTTCCCCTTAAGTAAGACTTGCATGGGAACTTGACTCTCTATATATTTATTTGATTACTTTGTTAAACAACTTCTACCCATGACTTAACACCACACCGTTGTTCACTGGGGATGGGAAGTGGTGGAGGAATGGTAGGGGTGGTGGCGGTTTAGGGATTAGTGTTTATTAGGATTAGAAAGAGAATGAAAAGTTTAGAAAGAGAAATGAAAAAAAGAGTTGAAATGGAAGATTAAGAGTTTAAGTACCTATTGACCAATGGAATGTTTGGTTTGACACTAAACTCTATGTATACTAGCTAATGACTAATGACGGTGCCGATGAGACGATTCGTAATTTTACTCGTGTTCACGATACATTTTGTGTGAAAGAAACTCAATAAAATTAAGGATCAAATACTAAAAAGTCCCTCAAATATTTTTTAATACATATTTAGTTCAAGTATTTTATTTTGTACCAAAAAGTCTATTATTCTCTTATCTTTAAAGGTCAGCGCCAGTGACATGGTAAAGCCTTTTTGGCATGGTGAAAGGTTTTTTGATGCAAAATAAAAAGGTTTGGACTAAACGTGTATTAAAAAAAGTTCGAAAAAATATTTAGTATATATCCATAAAATTAAGGAATTATTACCTATCAGTCATATCTACTAAATATGTAGTTAAATAAATATAATATTTTTAATCAGAATAATAATATTACCTATCAGTCATAAAAAGGTTTGCTCTAATAGATTCAATCAGAATAATAATATTATTATTTCTGTAAAATCAAGTAAATATTACTTGTGCGAAACCGAGTATTGTATAACATGACTATTGAGAAAATTTGTTATAATTTGATTAGTTAAGAAATTTCGAATGTATACTAGACCTGTCGGTCAAACTCCCTAAAATTACAGTCATCTATCACACCGGAATATTAAAATACAAGTACATAAATGATTATAATGTAATTTTTAAAATTTGAAAATTAAATTGTGAGGAAAAGAAAATACGATTTTAACTTTGTTGTGGCAAACTATTTATAAACCAACATTTGAACAAGCGTGGCAAACAACAGATAATTCATTAACCTTGTAACAAGATCAAAAATTGGGTGAGAACAGTTTTTTTATTTTATATTACCTTCTGAAACAGCAAGTCTGCAAGGGAGCAGCGCCTTTGATGTGGCTTGGCTTTAAATGGGCCACTGCGGAATTGGAGTGATCTTAGAGCATCCACCTTGTGGATGCTCGCAAATAAAAATAATTTCACTTTCTATGAACAACATTTGTTCGTAAGAAATGTTACGAATAAATATTGTTCGTAGGAACTCAAATACTCATTAAATATAATTATTTATGCCTTTTACGAACAACTGAAGTTCGTAAAAATCTCTATGAACTTCAGAAGTTCGCAATAACCCTTTACAAATTCTCCATCCGTTCTGTAACTTTAGAGAACCACTACAAATTATTATACAGAATTTGTCCGTTGCTACTCACCATTGAAGACCTTTCAATTTGTAAACTTACGAATTTTGTTGGCGTTTCCCCCCACCATTACAGATGCTCTTAGCCATTATTGTATGACTAAGTATGTTAAAAAGTGTTCTAGGATATCATGTGTGTGTATATATTCAGGGCCGGCTTAAGGAAACTGGGGGCTAGGCGAGGACTTTATATGAGGCCATTATTATAAATTTTTTTGATAAATTTTTTAATTAAAATTTATTTTTCTTGCATTTCCATAAGCAAAATCATGAATTATACTTTTATATTCAAGATTTGCTATAATATTTTTATAAGGTTAAGAGTTACAATAAAGTAGTTAAAAAAATTCAGAATTTGAACAAAGTAGAAAATAATACAAAATATAATGATCATTGTAATTAAACAAACGAACCTTGTGGAGAGAAATCTTGAGGAGTTATTAGATATTATATGTGCTGCAGAGCAATTTTTTTTAGTGGGAACAATTTTTTTTTGTTGGAGGCGTGTAAAATTAAGATATGGAGAGGGAAATGAGGGAAGAGGGAGAACATGAAAATATGTTAGTTATTTTAATTAATTAGAGAGACTTAAAGAATGTAATGGGTGGATTGAGAAGTGAGAGAGTTTAAACAAAAAGTTGAAAGAGTTTGGTCTACTTGTCTAGAAAATAGGAACTAATTAGTAAATTTCATTTATTAAATATATACAAAAGTATTTATATATATACACTTTATATATACATGTGTATTTAATAGGGATCCTCCATATTTTGAGGCCCTACGCAGCTGCCTCACCTGCCTAGGGGTGGAGCCGACACTGTATATATTATCATTAAAGTCGACCCCACTTTTTAAATAAAAAATATACATTTATGTTATCTGTTTCGCATGAATTTTGATATATATATATATATATATATATATAAAGTCTCTTGTAAGGATTCTTTATGGTGCAGATCCCGGTACATTCAATTTTTTTAAAATAGTAAAAAAATGAATTTTTTATGAAACTTCATGAATATGATTTCTACGGTGAGAAGAGCATCTCCAATTTTTTTTGTCAAAAAATTCAATAAAAAAACCGCCGAGATGAGGTGATATGTGAAAAAATAGTATAAATATGCATTTTCATCTGTTGAAATGTTGGGTCGGCGCCAACCTCTTTATTGATTGAATTTTTTGATGAAACTTTATGGATATGATCTTCTCACTGTCGACGTCATATCCATGAAATTTCATAAAAAAATTCAATGAAAAAATGGGTGAGATGATCGCCAACATTTCAACGGTCGAAAATGCATATTTATACTATTTTTTATATATCACCTCGTCTCAACAATTTTTTTATTGAATTTTTTGATGAAAAAAATTGGAGATGATCTTCCCACCGTGGAGATCATATCCATGAAGTTTCATCAAAAAATTCATCTTTTTACTATTTTAAAAAAATGGTATGTACCGGGGTCTGCACCATAAGAAGTCCTTACAGGAGAGGGCTTTTCTCTCTCTCTCTCTCTCTCTCTCTCTCTCTCTATATATATATATATATATATATATATATATATATATATATATATATATATATACACAAAAGCGAACATAAAAGATGAACATTTTAATGAATCTTAACAAAAAATCACCTAACACCCATTCAATTTTAATTTCTATGTTGTAATTTTTTTGCGCAAGCTGCAAGGGACACGCGTGTCCGTTGCTGTTGACGCTTGTCACATGCGTGTTCGTTGTCGCTAGCGCGGACCAATTACAAAATAAGAATTAAAATTGATTGGGTGTTAACAGAGGCGGATCGGGTGGGGCACAAATCATTGTCGGGGGCGGGAGCCCCCGAAATTTTTTTTAGCTTATAAATTTTACAAGGGTAAAAAATTGAATTTTTTTCTCTTTTTTGGGTGAGGCACAACCCTAAGTTTATAATATTTTAAGGGTAAAATTTGCAATTTTGAGAATTAGGGTGGGCCACTTGCCCCACCTCCCTTCCACATAGATCCGCCCCCTGGGTGTTAAGTATTTTTTTGTTAAGGTTCATTAAAATATTCATCTTTTATGTTCACTTCTGAACCTTTCCATATATATATATATATATATATATATATATATATATATATATATATATATATATATATATATATATATATATATATATATATATATATATATATATATATATATATATATATAGTGAGGCTTCGGTACATATCAAATGGTACGTACCGCTAGTGCATACCCATTTTATAAATGATTTTGAGTTGAGTTTTTTTACGTGACATTTAAACATTTCGGGAAAGCCATATGACAAAAATCAGGCCAAAAAAACGTTTTTTTGCTATTTTAAAAAAATCGGTCAAATTTTTACAGCTTTTAAAGTACTTTAAAAGCTGCGAAAGTTTGACCGATTTTTTTAAAATAGCAAAAAACGTTATTTTGAGTTAATTTTTTTTATATGGGTCTATTGAAATGTTTAAACATTATATAAAAAAACTCAACTGAAAAATAATTTTTTTACTATTTTAAAAAATTAGTATGCACCGTTGGTATGTATTGTTTGGTATGTACACGAGACTCATTATATTATATATATATATATATATATATACACACACACACTAGGGTATGCCCGTGCCTGAAGGCACGCTGATAATTTTGAAAATTATAAAATCGTGTATAATGTAAATAATAAATGTTTTATATATTAGACGTGTAAATTTTTAAAGTATAGAATCATGTCAATTTAAATCATATAGCTTTTTTACAACACAAATGTATAAACAATTTAAAAAATTTGAACAAAATTTCCTTTGTTTATTGGACTATCCACCCTGTTTAAGAAATAAATAAAAAAACTCCAACAACAATAGTAATAGTCCATGTTGGACCTCATATAAACGTCATAATCAATTTAACTCAACTTGACGAAGTACAACCAATGTATCAATAAATAAATAAAATAGTAATCAATTCATGAAAAAAATACAAATACATCAAAAATAATATTATTAGCCTGTAATACGCAAGTGTAAGTCGTTGATTGGACTATACATCATTTAGTTCGCAACAAATAAACAATTTTTCACATAACCTATTGTACGACCTATTGGTTTAAAAAATTGGAACATTTTTGTAAGTTTTTTCCATACATACATGCATACTCCGTATTTGTGTACATACGTACACATTTGGACAAAATTTCCTTTGAAAGTACTAAGACGCGTACAATTTACGTTGTAATTGTTGTAAAAATAATTCAGAGAATTAAAAATAACTTCGCAAAATGGGCAAAGTTTCCTAAAATTATAGGAGTATCCAACTTGCTTAAAAATAATTAAAAAATACACCAACAATTAGTCCGTTTTGGACCTCCTCTAAACAACATCGTCGCAATTAAAATATGAATTTTTATTATTTTCAACTAATATACGAATAAAAAAACTCATCATCAACGATGGATCACTCCCCAAACCAAATATTGGGAAACAATATAATTCTCTAAAAAACAGAATAATTATTATGTGAGAAAACTCTATTTGGCAGCAATTGAATCCCAACACAATACTATCACGTATTCACTTGATACCCTTGACTTTGAACCAAACTTTTGTCACTAAAAAAATATACTATAATAGAGGCATAAAATCATCCAACTTAAGTTATCACATCCCCTCTAAAATTACTCTAGTCAGCCAAGTTAGGGACACCCGTCAATGGTTATGATTTTATTAAAAAATCAATACCATAAAGTAACTTTTTCCATTCCCTACTCAACCCAGCACTTTTCGACCCTACTAAAACCATCAAATTGGAAGAAAAAGTAATTCCCAGTCCAAATCCATTGCATCAACCTACACAAATAGATATACAGAGTTTATATGCAAAAGTATTAAACATAGAGATTGACAGATTCCACACATGAGTTTATATGTACTAATCATATAACTTATAAATACACTTCATCGTGAAATAGCAAAACCTCTTATCTAAACCCACTTACAAAAAATACACACATAGAAGTCTAAACAGCTAAAACCCCGAAAATAATTTTCGGCTTCAATACCTGAGATGTCTAGAAAAAATCAAATTAGTACATACAAAAAGAAAAGTCTTTGTGAGAAACTTACCTAGGACGAAGAGATAAGAGAAAGGAAGAGAGTGGTGCGAGATACTGGATGAGTAGGTGTACTAAACACCTGAAAATACAAATGAAAACTGGAAAAAAAAAATTAAACACCTGAAATGAAAACCTTATACATAAATAAAATCTTTACCTTGAGACCCGTAACGATGAAAACCGCAAAATCACATTTGCTTACCTTTGAGACCCATAACGATGGCAACAACGGTAGATCTGAGCCGTCACCTCTATCAAACCCAATGTTTGTATCTCTGGCATAACATTAAATAAAATATGAATGAAAATACTAAAATATCAGTGCCTAAATCGAAACCAATTTGATTAAGGACCGATAGAAAAAGTCCACCATATAAACAACAAATTTGCTTACCTTTGAAACCCGTAACGATGGCAGCATCGGTAGATCTGAGTCATCACCTCTATCAAACCCACCGTTTGTATCTCTGGCATAACATTAAATAAACCCCATATGCCAGAATCAAGGAAACATTGAACCTCCCAAACTCTGAAACCCCATATGCCAGATCGGAAAAGGTCCACTAAGAACACCATATATGCCAGAAACCCCATATGAACCTCCTAAACAAAAAAAAATGAGGCGTGGAAACTACAGTACAGAAAAAATTAGAGAGATACCCACCATTTGCGGGTCTGATGGAGATGGATCCCGCACCTGCTTCACCTACCGCTTCTACAGAGATGGATCCGAAGTCGATAAGGTGGCCATCGCTCACTTGTTTTCTACAGAAAATTATTGCATATGATAGAGAGAGTTGGTCTGTAAATGAGTAGAAAATGAAAATAAAAGGAGGTGAGAGAGATGTATGAGCCATCAACTAAAGGACCGCTACTTTATCGAGCCTTGTGCTTAAAAAAGAATTCGAGTAAGACACTAAGAGGTGTGTGTTTGGAGAGATTATGAAAAAAATCAATTATACCCTTATTTTTGAATTTTGAAAAGAAGGGAGAAATAAATTTTAGTGTGTTAAAAGAGAGGGAACCAAAATGATTGAGGGGGCAAAATAGGTAGTAAAAATTTATTTTATATAGATGACATCATAGTTTTAACTTGTGACATACATAAGTTTCATACCTTATTATATATATATATATATATATATATATATATAGAGAGAGAGAGAGAGAGACTCTCATGCATATCAAGTATACATACAATTGATACAAACCACTTTTCCTTTATCTCTCTACACATTCAAACCTACAAACCTTTCATCTTCAAATTCATTCTTCTTCAACTAAAGATTAAAGTATATTGAACAAAATACCCATTTGAATCCCAATAGTTTTTAAAGTTACGAACAAAATACTCATTTCATCTTTATACCCATTTCATCTTTATTACTTGACCCTTGAAAAACATATTAAACATATTAAAAACATGTTGAACAACAATAATGTGTTAATTTTTGGTGCAAAGAAAATTTAATACCCCTCATATGTTGAGAAAACACCACATAAATAATAAACCTTAGCGTTCAAAACTCTAGCTGATAAACCAGTGGTTCGGTATAAAGACCCCGAATATATGCATTATATTTGGCATAATCATCCCGAATGAAAAATTTTCTTTAAAAAAAAATTAAGTTTGATTCGAGATAGTCACCCGAAAATCATCTTTTTCGGGGGGCCGACCCCGAATCACTGGACGATTTCTGCGATTTTTCATATTTTCAATCCTTATCAATAAACAATATATATATATATATATATATAATGGAACCCAAAGTTTAGAAGAAAAATGTGATTTGAGGAGTTTTCATTTGCTTTTGAGGTATTGTTATTGTCTTTGGGGGAATATCCATTGTTATTAGAATATTTAAATGACAAACCCTAGTAATTTAATAATGTTGAAGATGGTTGGTTGAAGATGATTTGTTGAAGAAGATAAAGGGAGAGTTTGGAGTATAGTTAGTGTAGAGAGAGAAAATGTGTGGTATTTTGTGTTGAAAATAGTGTGTGTATATATATATATATATATGTATGATGTGGTCGCTCTTAGAAGAAAATCTTTTTTTTTCCTGTGATATTTTGAAGTAAAAGTTGTAGTGCTCTTAAAAACACCTCTTATAAATTGTTGTTTCATTTAGTCTAAATATTCAATAGTCGTGTTCCTTTGTGATTTTTTTATAAATTAAGAGTTATGTATCTATAAATAACATCCCCTCATCCTTTAATTTTTAGTTCATTCAGAATTGATCATCATGTTTATAAAAATAGTATATAAAACTAAAAGAAATTACAAAGTTATTCATATAAATATTATACGTAAGAGCATAATGATCTAATTGCATGTTTTGCATTTTTTAAGCACAAGGCTCGATAAAGTAGCGGTCCTTTAGTTGATGGCTCATACATCTCTCTCAGCTCCTTTTATTTTCATTTTCTACTCATTTACAGACCAACTCTCTCTATCATATGCAATAATTTTCTGTAGAAAACAAGTGAGCGATGGCCACCTTATCGACTTCGGATCCATCTCTGTAGAAGCGGTAGGTGAAGCAGGTGCGGGATCCATCTCCATCAGACCCGCAAATGGTGGGTATCTCTCTAATTTTTTCTGTACTGTAGTTTCCACGCCTCATTTTTTTTTGTTTAGGAGGTTCATATGGGGTTTCTGGCATATATGGTGTTCTTAGTGGACCTTTTCCGATCTGGCATATGGGGTTTCAGAGTTTGGGAGGTTCAATGTTTCCTTGATTCTGGCATATGGGGTTTATTTAATGTTATGCCAGAGATACAAACGGTGGGTTTGATAGAGGTGATGACTCAGATCTACCGATGCTGCCATCGTTACGGGTTTCAAAGGTAAGCAAATTTGTTGTTTATATGGTGGACTTTTTCTATCGGTCCTTAATCAAATTGGTTTCGATTTAGGCACTGATATTTTAGTATTTTCATTCATATTTTATTTAATGTTATGCCAGAGATACAAACATTGGGTTTGATAGAGGTGACGGCTCAGATCTACTGTTGTTGCCATCGTTATGGGTCTCAAAGGTAAGCAAATGTGATTTTGCGGTTTTCATCGTTACGGGTCTCAAGGTAAAGATTTTATTTATGTATAAGGTTTTCATTTCAGGTGTTTAATTTTTTTTTTTCCAGTTTTCATTTGTATTTTCAGGTGTTTAGTACACCTACTCATCCAGTATCTCGCACCACTCTCTTCCTCTCTCTTATCTCTTCGTCCTAGGTAAGTTTCTCACAAAGACTTTTCTTTTTATATGTACTAATTTGATTTTTTCTAGACATCTCAGGTATTGAAGCCGAAAATTATTTTCGGGGTTTTAGCTGTTTAGACTTCTATGTGTGTATTTTTTGTAAGTGGGTTTAGATAAGAGGTTTTGCTATTTCACGATGAAGTGTATTTATAAGTTATATGATTAGTACATATAAACTCATGTGTGGAATCTGTGAATCTCTATGTTTAATACTTTTGCATATCAACTCTGTATATCTATTTGTGTAGGTTGATGCAATGGATTTGGACTGGGAATTACTTTTTTTTCCAATTTGATGGTTTTAGTAGGGTCGAAAAGTGCTGGGTTGAGTAGGGAATGGAAAAAGTTACTTTATGGTATTGATTTTTTAATAAAATCATAACCATTGACGGGTGTCCCTAACTTGGCTGACTAGAGTAATTTTAGAGGGGATGTGATAACTTAAGTTGGATGATTTTATGCCTCTATTATAGTATATTTTTTTAGTGACAAAAGTTTGGTTCAAAGTCAAGGGTATCAAGTGAATACGTGATAGTATTGTGTTGGGATTCAATTGCTGCCAAATAGAGTTTTCTCACATAATAATTATTCTGTTTTTTAGAGAATTATATTGTTTCCCAATATTTGGTTTGGGGAGTGATCCATCGTTGATGATGAGTTCTTTTATTCGTATATTAGTTGAAAATAATAAAAATTCATATTTTAATTGTGACGATGTTGTTTAGAGGAGGTCCAAAACGGACTAATTGTTGGTGTATTTTTTAATTATTTTTAAGCAAGTTGGATACTCCTATAATTTTAGGAAACTTTGCCCATTTTGCGAAGTTATTTTTAATTCTCTGAATTATTTTTACAACAATTACAACGTAAATTGTACGCGTCTTAGTACTTTCAAAGGAAATTTTGTCCAAATGTGTACGTATGTACACAAATACGGAGTATGCATGTATGTATGGAAAAAACTTACAAAAATGTTCCAATTTTTTAAACCAATAGGTCGTACAATAGGTTATGTGAAAAATTGTTTATTTGTTGCGAACTAAATGATGTATAGTCCAATCAACGACTTACACTTGCGTATTACAGGCTAATAATATTATTTTTGATGTATTTGTATTTTTTTCATGAATTGATTACTATTTTATTTATTTATTGATACATTGGTTGTACTTCGTCAAGTTGAGTTAAATTGATTATGACGTTTATATGAGGTCCAACATGGACTATTACTATTGTTGTTGGAGTTTTTTTATTTATTTCTTAAACAGGGTGGATAGTCCAATAAACAAAGGAAATTTTGTTCAAATTTTTTAAATTGTTTATACATTTGTGTTGTAAAAAAGCTATATGATTTAAATTGACATGATTCTATACTTTAAAAATTTACACGTCTAATATATAAAACATTTATTATTTACATTATACACGATTTTATAATTTTCAAAATTATCAGCGTGCCTTCAGGCACGGGCATACCCTAGTGTGTGTGTGTATATATATATATATATATAATATAATGAGTCTCGTGTACATACCAAACAATACATACCAACGGTGCATACTAATTTTTTAAAATAGTAAAAAAATTATTTTTCAGTTGAGTTTTTTTATATAATGTTTAAACATTTCAATAGACCCATATAAAAAAAATTAACTCAAAATAACGTTTTTTGCTATTTTAAAAAAATCGGTCAAACTTTCGCAGCTTTTAAAGTACTTTAAAAGCTGTAAAAATTTGACCGATTTTTTTAAAATAGCAAAAAAACGTTTTTTTAGCCTGATTTTTGTCATATGGCTTTCCCGAAATGTTTAAATATCACGTAAAAAAACTCAACTCAAAATCATTTATAAAATGGGCATGCACTAGCGGTACGTACCATTTGATATGTACCGAAGCCTCACTATATATATATATATATATATATATATATATATACCTAACAATCCATTAATTTTAATGGGTCTTAACAAAAAATACCTACAATCTATTAATTTTAATTCCTATATTGTAATTGGTCTGCGCCAGCGGCAATGGACATGTGTGTCGTTCGAATATTTTTTTTTACAATTCCCTTCAACATTCCCCCCCCCCCCCCCCGGCCCCCACCCCCTCCCCCCGGAGTAAGGAGATCTTGGGTCACACGGGTGTTTGTTGCCGCTGATATGGACCAATTACACTATAAGAATTAAAATTAATGAATTGTTTGGTATTTTTTTTGTTAAGATCCATTAAAAAGTCTTTTTAGGTACACTTGTGATCTTCTCTCTCTCTCTCTCTCTCTCTCTCTCTATATATATATATATATATAGTTAGGCGCCCCAACCTATGAACATACCCATTTTTTAAAATAGTAAAAATCATAATTTTGAGATATTTTTTATATGGGTTCATGATATTTCAGTATGTCCCTATAAAAAAAATTTAACTGAAAATAACGTTTAGATGCTTGATGGTGGTGAATAAGAAAGAGTGAGTTTGTCTATAAAAAATTTCCAAAATTGATGGAATATAAAGAAATTTTCCGAAATTCAGGGGGATTCTTGGAATTGGCCTGAATTCCTTTTTGTTCACAGATTAGCATAGTTTGTGTGGCATGTTTCCTGCTCAAAAGGCAACTGGAATTTGTTAATTAGATGAATTAAAACATATTATTTTAACCTGGTTTACAAGTGAGAATCGAAATCGTTTATTTTAACCTGGTTTACACCTTATTCGTAGTGGGAGACTTAATTTGCTTGGTCAATCTTGTAGTTGGATTGTATTCATAGAAAAGCTAGGTGTGGTCATGGCATTTTGGAGATATACAAGATAAGCGATATGAAACCTATCCAATGGTGAGTGAAAGGTCATGGATTTTCGCTCTCACCATCAATGCTCTAAACTAGTTGGGTGAGCACAAAATTGGTGGAGTTTTTAGAAAGTTTGGGTGATACATGTGTTTTGGTCAATTTAAGAAAATAATTATATTATTAGGCATATATAATTACTTAGTCAAATTGAGAGTTTACTACATGAAAATGACATTCATATTTACAAGATAAAATCTAGTAATATATTTTCAATCTTAAGTATGTTATAGGGTAATCTACATTAAGACCTCTAAAGTATTTTGGGTTTTGAAGTTACTATTCTTCACTAAAAAAACCCATTATTTTTATGAGTATTTAATTTCCATGTGTTTATAATTATTAATATAATTAGGAGAAATTAAATTTGGCTTCGGTAAATATTAGTTAGCGAGATAAATGATTAATATTTATTATTAGTATTATTTACTTGCGTGTAATAAGTAAATAGATATGTGATTTATTATATGTCACGTGTGAGTGAAAGCGGTGGTTTATTATTATACGTCGATAGTATGTTACATCGGCAGATCGATATAATTTATGGGCGACACGTACGGTACGCATGTGTTGGCCCCAGTTGATGAGATATTATTATAATTGTAGTTGAAAAACTCAGATGACCTTTTCGAGTGCACCGGTGATCCGAGAAGGGTCGAAATACTCTAGAATAGGTACCCGGGCATTATGTTTGGATTTTGGGGTTTTTTAGAAATAGGAGGACCCGAATAAGGGTAGAGTGGTCATTTTACAACCAGGGTTTAATGAAAAAATGTGATTAGGATGAATTAAGAAAATATTTAAGGTAGGAAATGTGAATGACAGCCCACCTTTGAAATTCTGCATAATTGAGATTGAGAGAGAATTCAAGAGAAGAGAAAAAGAGGAAGATGAGAAAGAAAGAAAGGTTTGGAGAAGAGAAGTGAGGGATTCATCTCCGGATTCAATCATCATAAATGTAGAGAACTGCGGATCTCAATCCACAAAGGTAAGTAGTTACTTGCTTTAAATTGCATTTGTATGTAGTTAATCACTTTCATAGTTAATGATAAAAATTTGGAATTTAAAAATATAAAAATGATAACTTTGACTTAATTGATTAAAAGATGTAAGTTGAGATTAATCTCTGATTTGAATCGATTATTAGTTGATGTTAATCATATAAGAATTTTGAAATTAATTATGGGTTATAATGATGAACATATAGAACTTTGATAGGAAAGTTGAATTTATGTAGAATCAAATTGGGGCAAATTCTGGGTTGAATAGGATTGATGTTTGATTTGGAATCCTAGGTTTTGATAAGTAATTCGAGGTTAGTTATATGTTATAATACTTATAGAACATTAGTTTAATGATGTATGAGGTCAATTTTAGGTTTTGGTCCCCTATTAGAGGGTTTGGAAGAGAAAAATCCATGGAAGAAGATGACAGGTTGCCCAGGGAACCGAACCAGTTCGTTGGGGGAGCAAAACGGTTCGCTCAGCCTAATTGGTTCGATTTGCTGGCCTATCCAGTTTTTGTTCGCGTGTTGTTTTGACCCGCTAGGGCTTGGATAATGACTGTAGGAGCTTCCATGGTACTATATGATTCCTAGGGATTGCTTTTCAGGGTTTGGTACGTGTGATGGGCCAACGAATAGATGGGTCAAGTGAGTGACCATGTAGATATTTAATCTGAAAGTTGGTTTAAACATATGGACTGGATGAACCGTGCGTTGTGGGATATGCGTACGACCCCGATATATATATATATATATATATATATATATATATATATATATATATATATATATATATATGTGTGTGTGTGTGTGTGTGTGTGTGTGTGTGTGTATGCTACTTGTTTATATCCAACATACCTACTCGGTAGTGCTATAGTAGGAGGTTGCATGTAGTGGGCAATCCACCTCGACATTGACCAACATGATTTGGATTGATTCCCTAGGTCATAGGACTCTTACATGGCCATTATCCATGTGTGAGGAGAGTTATTGGTTTGGAGACCGGTTAGGTGAGATGTGATATGGTTGCGACCCCCCGGACGTATGTCTATAATCGCCTCCATGTACGTGTTTATGTTTGAGATCGGTGGTGATATTCCGACCCAGTGGCTCAGTATGATGCGTGATGCCTGGAGTCGAATAACTCACGAGGGATGTATTCGCGAGGTCCATGCTCTGGGGATACGATACGTATATAGCGAGTGATATATAAGTATGTTTATATGATATATTGTATATATTTACTTATAGCACGAGTGTAGCTATGTTATATTTATTGCGTGAATATTTATCTAAACCACGTGTGTCACTATGATATTATTTATGAACGTATACCTAGTGAAAGTATTGCTGCTGAGCCCCCTCCTCTGCAGCCTATACAGTGACACGTGGTGGTCTGCCTCTCCTTCCATTTTTCATCTGAAAGAAAACAAGGTTCTTCTTAGTAATAAATCGCAAATAATACAACTATTCCTAAACATAGGGCTCTACATATTAAAGGAACGCAATGCAGAACGTAATGAACACAACACAAATCCTAAGGACGCTAGAACTCGGATGCTCTGATACTAACTGTAATAATCTCCATTTTCCACGTAAAGGTTGTCCAGACACAATACGTCAAAAATGGGGCTTGTCTATCAATCTATATCATTCTCAACATCACACAATAATAAAATATTCGTATTATTGAAACCACATGCACTATAAAATCTATTTAATTAGTAACTGATAGCAAATAATAAATCCAACATCCAGATAATAATAAAACTCCCACATAAGTAATACAATTACCCCTAAAGACCGAATAATAAACTCGGGTTTATGCCTATACAATATCTGAAATAATAAACTGACTGGAATGGAAAATAACAACCTATGCTAGAGTTAAATGAACTGAAATAATAGATGTACAAATACGACTTTAAGTCTGATCTCCTGTCAGTCCTCCTGTCGGTAAGCCTAGAGGGGAGGGGGACATTTTATAATTTTTACCAGCGCCCTAGAATTGGAAGAATTGACTTACAAAAATTAAGATGTAATAATACAGTTAATTCAAAGTATGTACCCCCCCCATTGATACTCACATCCGTTAAGTACCTCACCCCTCGTCTAAGTGCAATACTACATGTATATCCACCTAAATCCCCTACTGTGTAAGACTGATAACCCTAACAATAATTATTATACGATGCATCTATCATAATTCACGTACTGAAGTAATTATCTAAACCTGCATTCCCATTTCCCAGAATGCCCTAGATATACTATCCCCAAAAGTCAAATAACCATTTATTATGCATGTTACGTAGTATTGGGCTCATAATTGATTACCTACATCATTAGACTAAGTAATTAATCTCAATTAATTTATATGATTATATATATGTCCTTACAGATATACGACACATAAAGACATTTGCCCTTAGTGTTCCATTCGTGCTCTATCCGTTAGTTCAGTGGAGTCCCTCATCAAAACGGATATCAAATTTTCTAACCCACGTAGGTGTAACGTGACGTTTAAGGGTTTCGAAAACCTCGGTGACTCTAATCTTAGAATTCCTAGGACCATTTTTAAGATCATAGAAAAAAGGCCTAAGGTGACCTTTTCTCCCGTAATGAGTGCAAGTGTAAACACGACGAGGTGTGTTACCTATGGGTTGACCTTTCCTAATATATCTAGTTGACTTTCTCAAATGCATGGTCTTGTCTTAGGTAGCGGAAGCATTATGATCATCTAAGCTAATTCCACACTTGTCATCTTTAATTTGGATTATGCCTAACATTTTATCCAAAATTTTTGACCTAGATTCCAAATTAAATTTGACATGACTCAAGTCTCTTAATCTTTCTTCAAGCATAACTATCCTCGACGCGAGTAAATGCCTAGACTCCTCAAACTGAAGAATGTTTTTCTTCATAACCTCCATCAAACCATGAAGGCTATCTCTCTTACCCTCAACAAACTTTAGCTTATCTATAAGATTCCTCTAACGTGTCCTAAGATATTCGATCAAAACACTATCATTATTCCCTGTGGTAAATTCTTTCAACCTAGCTTCCAACTTCAAGTTAACTTTCTTCACTTTCAAAGGTTCCATATACAAATCACGGAAGGCAACTTGGAGTTTTGCTTTACTCCTCCTCTTATTCATTCTCTTTCTATTCTCCACTCTCAACACCATCACTCACATAAGGATGACAAATAATGGCCTCAGAAGTGTCATGCAAAGAAATCTCTTCATGGGAATTGTTTTCATCAAGGCTCACATGACTAGCCAGGAACGCGGCATAGTTGCGCTCAATGGGATAATAGTATTCCTATTCTGTATCACTATCACTAAGGATGTCATTATAAACCTTCAGTTTCTTATCGTCCTTCCTTAGTTTTGTGGGGAATTAAGCTACCCTATGGCTATAACCCTCACAACCATAACATCTTTTTGACTTATCCCTTTTAAAATTATCATTTCAGTTCTTAGGGAAGTGATCGTCCCAATTGAACATTTTTTTTAAACTATTTCACATCTTATAGAAATTGATAAATTTCTTAAATTTCTTTGCAATCAACGCCACATCCTCGGATTCGATGTCAGACTCATCATCCAAAATAGATGTTTCCTCCTTTCAGGCTTTCAAAGCAATTCCCTTATCTTTCTTCTTCTCAATCTTAGAGGAAAACATATCATGTTCATAAGTTTGTAAGTCACTTACAAGATCTTCAAGTTTTGTACAATCTAGAGTACCCAAAGAATTCAAAACCGCTATTTTTGAATTAAATCTTTCATGCAATGACCTTAAGCTTTTCTTGATTACTCGATTATTGGATATCTTCTCTCCCAATTTAAAAGACGGGTTAATTATGCGGGATAATCTAGCGTACAACTCATCAAGAACTCACTCTCTAACATCTTACTGGTTTCAACTGAGTAGTGAGGTTTTGGAGTTTGGAATCTTTCATAGCACTAGTTTCCTGATGGTTGAGTTGGAGTATGTCCCACGCCTCTTTAGATGTCTCACAAGTCACTATACGTCAGAACTCCTCCAGGGTGACAGAACAAAATTGAGCATTTAAACCTCTAGAGTTACAATTCGCTAGCCTCACTCCATGATTCTATAGGTTTGGATATCCTAGTCTCTCCAACTAAGTAATAGGTGGAGTCCAACCATTTAGAATTGCTTACCATACCCGCTCCTCTATAGACTTAAATGCTGATTTCATATGCATTTTATAGTATGCGTAGTTCAACCCATCAAATATTGGAATTCTAATACCATCAAAACCACCAAAATTCATGCCTAACTTCACGGTGATCTACACACAAAAACTTGGTGTTCTACCTCTGATACTAATTTAAGAATGCCCTTATACAATGTGTGCTCTGGCAAGGATGGTCCGAACAAACCAAAAAGTCTATTTTTATATTTTTCAATTTTAAAGATCAAAACTTTAAACAAACTAAACACAATAAAACTTGTTCACCAAATTAAACTATTTTGTTGTAAAAAATTGATTTACTTAATATTATATTTTTAACCTAAAACATGCATTTAGGTGATAAGCAAATAAAATAAATAAATCATCCACAACACGCCAATGTACAAGGAAAACCATAAGGGGAAAAACCTCGGACGGTCCAGTCGGGTTAGAACGGAGGACTAATCTCACTAGAATTGCAGTCTGCCCCAGCCTCCACTTGGTGAGTTTTACTTGACGAGAATGGGCTTCTACGTAATGTAATGTAATCTAAGGGGCAGTGCATCTTTCTGTTGCCGGTTAGGTTAACCTCAAAGGTTCAATAGGGTATGATACTAGTTCAAACCGAACTCATGCTTGCTGCTTAAGACTCTCTTTTCCCTCTACACCTGAAAGATCGAAGTAGCGATAAGTAAAGGGACTTTCCCAAAGCTCCTTTTGACCTCAGCTCTGCAAAAAGCATTGATACAAAATAGGGGACCGGACTAGTGTAGGAGGGAAGGAGGAATTTCATTGGGGACATAGATTTTCCTTTGGAAATGGGCTCGTATACTTTCCAAGTGACGATACAAGTTATGGAAATTCCCCGATCGATGGAATATTTTTTACATTGATTATTAGGACCACTACTCATTCTGATCTCAACTACTTTGTCTCTTTCTTGGGTTCATCCCATTTTCATTTGAATGAAAGACTTAGCTTATTCGGACGACCTTCTAATTATCTATCAACATGAATGGTTTTGACAAATAAAGGTCAATCATTAGAACCTCATTAGAAGTCCATTCTAATGACTTCAACACTTCATTCCACAAAATTCAACCTTGTTCGAACGAGAACCAGGTCTTGTTCTAACGAGATGGCAATCTTATTCCAACGAATTAAAAAATATATTTTCTTCAAAAATAATTTTAAAAATAGTTTCAAATGATTTTATTTAAAAATAAACACCCAAAAATATATCCAAGGATCATATTCTTCTTGCATCCATACCTGTGATATCCTTGGTAAATGTGAAGACAATCTTGACACAAAAAACACGATACGATGTGAATCCAACTTTGAAGCTTTGCCGCTACGTCTTCATCAAACATGTCATAGGCTTACAAGATCGACAATACAAAGCCTAATCTATGACTCAAATGTTTTATCCAGAATTAAGTCAATTCCAAAAAAATTGGCTCGATTGGAAATTGGTCCTTACACAATAAAATAAAATTTGACTTTGCTAATATCTTATTTTCTTTGCCTCTAATTTTTTAGGCTCTTGCCAACGATCGCCTTTCACGCAAGAAAGAGGTCTTCCTTTGTAACCCTTTCTTGCGCACACTCATATTTTCAATAAAAATTAAAATCATGGCAATGATTCTTACATTCACAAATCCTCCAATAAAATATATATGTATAGTGCCAAGATTGTTTGGAGAACATCTCATTTAGATAATGTAACATATAAAGTTAAAATCCAAAAGTGCTCGTGCATGTGTGTGAGGAGGCATATGCATATCAAACTATTCTGTGCAACTATGATTAAGAACAATCTAAGCATTGGAAATCTTAATCAAATGTCCTTGCCACATGAAAACATGAAGAGAAGTGGATTCAAATATACCAATATGCCACACAAAATGTGTAAATTCAAACTACACATAAACCACAAATCTTTTTGAGTTTAAACATTGATACCAATTTAAAAAAAATGACTCCAAAGATAAACAAAATATTTTTGTATTTTTCTCAATAAAACCGAAAAAAGGAAAAATAAAAATACAAAAGGCTTACACCACATACAACTAGCAAACACATATATAATGAAGTACAAAAGCTAGTGTATGTAAACATGCGAACACAATCAGCTATTAGATATAACATGTAAAGTATCACATTCAAGCATTAAAGAATCAAAGAGTCTAACATGTAAAACGACCAAATTTGACTTTCTAATCCACGTATATGTGACATGACGCTCTTGGGATTTAGGAACCTCAGTGACTCTAGACTTAAAATTTCTAGGACCAATTCTAATATCAAAGCAAAAATGTCAAAGGTGACCTTTCCTACTATAATGTGTGCATCCATAAATATGAGGAATGTTACCTTTGGGTTGACCTTTTATAACATTCCAGTTAATGGTTGACTCCCTCAAATGCCTGGTTTTGACTTTAGTAGCAGAAGAATTTGGAATATCGAAGCCAATATCACAAATGCCTTCTTTGATTCAGACGGTGCCTAACATCTTATCTAACTATTATTACCTAGATTCCAAATCAAATTTGACATTACTCGAATCTCTCAATCTCTCCTCTAACTCCACAATCCAAGACTCGAGAAAATAACGAGACTCATAAAAAATAAGTTAATCATTTTCCAAAATTTCCATTAGCTCTAAAGGCTATCTCACTCCCCGTAAAAAATCAAGATTTTCCCTAAGAGTCTTCTCACGTGCCCTAAGATCCTCAATCAAAACACTCTCATCATTACCTAAGGCACATTGTTTTAATTTATATTCCAACTTCAAGTTTGCCTTTTAAATTTCATCTTTTTCGCATACAACTCACGGAAGGTAACTTGGAGTTCACTCTCTTCTTCTTCTTCTTCTTCTTCTTCTTCTTACCATAACACACTTGGGAAATAATGGCCTCCAAAGTGTCATGCTCAAAATTATCTTCATAGGAAGATTTTTCCTCAAGGCTCACTCGACTAGCCATGAACACGATGTAGTTGCGTTCAATGTGGGAATGTGATCACTATCACTAAGAGTGGCATTTTACACATTCGATTTCTTTCCCTCCTTCCTTAGTTTAGTGATAAACTCAACTTGCCTATGTCCATATCCCTTACACCCAAAGCATCTATTCGATTCATCCCTATTAAAATTATCGTTACTATTTTTAGGTGAGTGCAGGATAAAATAAAGTAAATTAATCACACGCTCGATGTACAAGGAAAACCAAGATGGAAAAAATCTCGAACGACCCATCCATGCGAATTCACTATGATGCATAATTATACAAGACTAACATAAGGTTTACACAATGCTCAACACACTTGCAAGTCTTAATGCGTCTTCAATCCTTAAGTACTCCTCCACAGGACAATGTATGAATTAACTCACACAACTTCCATAATGTGTGAGTCCACACAAGCCTCAGTATCTACTGAACAACCCAACAACAGTCACACAATACAGAGTCCACCATATGTAAATAGATCGGGCACAAAATCAACCACACACAAATTTTCTCTATCAATTTGATGAGGGAATAAACTTTGGTGCCCACAAACTATATCTCAAAGCATAATATAACGAATCTTGGATGTAAAACTTTTTGGGAGTAAACTAAGGGTTTGGGTAAAATCGGAGAGATTTTTTTATAGAGTTTGGGAACTCAAAACTTAAGAATTTCTTACTCAATAAAATTCTGCTCCACACTCCTATTTATAGGTGGGTTGTCAAAAATGAGATAAGGATGTAAAGCAGTTTGAAAAATCTCAAATTTATGAAAAATTCATAGGTTCGTTCTATCGAGGTAAATCTCATTTAAACACCATTAAATTGACATATCAAACGAGAAAAGATATAGGCCAAAATATGCAAAAATTGATCTCGTTCGAAGTTGTTTTAATGAGGTACACTTGTTTAAATGACATACCCATTGTTGTTTTAACAACCTATCAAAAAATATTGTTCTTCTAAAAAATAGTAAAAGAGATAAAATCATTTTAAAAATATATAAAAACAATTTTATATAATCCTAGCACCCAAATAAAAAGTTTCCAACCTCTTCTCATGATCCATGGTGATATTGTATCATTCCTTAGATTTATTTTGGTCCCCATGAACCTCTCATACTCCAAAGGGGGTTAGGAAGCACATCAACATTCTTATAGTGGAGATTACAACATCTAACTTATTTATGGATGGCTTGCTTAATATAACATTTTAGGTTGAGGGTATGTCCACCGCTAGGTAGTTGCTCCATATAGTGATGAAATGGTTGTTAACACCAATTGTGAGAGTCTTGGGGATGTACCCTATAGAATAAGTTATTTCCTCATTTAATTCCACCAAGGAGTCATGATGGAAAAATGGTCCTTTATGTTGAGGCCAATTGTTTCATATGAATCCATAAATAGAATATTGGCTGAAATTTCAAGGTCAACGAAATTCCTGTTCATTTTAGCATACCCCATTACCATTGTGACCACCATAGGTTCATTATGGGGAAACGAGACCCTTATGAGATTAATCGTTGGATAGATCACCATTACAACTTAAACTTCATGGTTATACATGAGGTGGATGTTGTTGACAACTTTTAAATGAAATTTTTTAGTAGAGGAAGTGGTTCCCTCTATAGAAAATCCTCTTAAAATGGAATTGGCATTAAATAGAGTTAATTTCTTGGGTCCATTACCTTCATCCTAAGATAAAATTATCTTGGTTATAAATTACTGGAGATATCCATGTTTGATGACATCCTTAGTGGATTCTTTGATGTAGAAGCAGTCATTGATGTTGTCATCGTAGTTCTAATGGAAGTGGCAGTATTTGAACTTGTCATCTTTTCTCCTCTAGGGATTTTATAGAATTTGGTTATATAAGGATGATTTGGAGTTTCCGAGTATAGAAGATTTATTCTATATCGATGTTATGGTGGTCAAGTGTTTGGTTTCAGGATCTTATTATCTCGCATTCTTTCCTTTAGGGTCTACCATTTAAGGAAAAGTCTCTTCCAAATAAGAGAATAGATCTTTCCACACCCCGTAGTGATTTTGGGATAAAGGATGAGGTCGGATAATTTTGTGATTTTAATTAAAAAAAATGAGTGAACATGCTATTAGTGTATAGCTAGTGCAAGTACGAGTAAATCCCACAAGGATTTTGTAACACCCCGCCTAAAATAATAACGGGTGGCCAGCCCTATACTACATTAAATCAGGAGTTTTAGATGGTCCAGTCTCAACATCAATTGCCAGTACTATATAATATAGGACTAACTACCCGATATCATATAAGCGAGATGTTATAATTAATTAAAACATGCAACATACAACAACCCAACACTATAAAACTACTAATGAATAAGAGAGAGATGCAAGAAGAACTATAAGAAATGAAAGGAATCACTATAAATGAATATGCCATAAGTAAATAAACCCGAATTAGCTGTCGGGTCACAACCAATACAATAACTGGAATGGAAAGAATATAAACATGTATATAAATATCCCTTGGGTACAAACCCGATGTACAACATGAATCCTACCTAGAATTTTAAAGAAGTAGGAAGCGGCTACAAGATACATCCCGCAACAGTCCGCACCTGTCACGGCTCCCAAGACTCTGGATAGAAAGTCATTCGGCATCCATGCGGTAGGACACCTGTAGTAATATATATATATATATATATATATATATATATATATATATATATATATATATATACATACAAGCAGGAGAGAAAAGTAAATGGGTCAGAGCCCGAGTTGTGAAAAATATTTAGCAAGTGTGTTAACCGTGCATAATAAATATCGGTGCACTTATTTCATAATTAAAAGTGGAATCGCACTCTCGTGGAACCCCAACTCACCTCTCATCTAAAGGCGCGCATCTATTCGCGTCCTCAAAATTTTTAGTTAAATTACCCCCATATTAGGACAACCTAACTTATCATAGGCCCTAGCGTATACCCACGAGAATTGCCTTCCTATCATAACCCAAGAATCCACCCCTTTTCTAAACACAGTTAAGTATTTATTTTCAAACATATATGCCTTATTAGGCTTAGTGGATTCCGGTTTATAATTTAACCAATTATAAATTTAATAAATTACCCAATATTCATTTGGGTTAAGACATATGATTTAATTTCTAATTAATAAGCATGAAAAATTATCATTGACACAACTTCCCGCCAATTTCAACGTTGCGCTACGTTTCGTGCGTGGGGTGTCTCGCAAAGCGAAATCCAAACAAGGAACCGCCCCGTTACACTACTCCTTGTCAACGTCGATCCGAGAGATCCATTATGCCACACATAAATATAGACAGAACTCTCTCTAATCTCAACAATGTACTACGTTTCGTGCATGGGGTGTCTCGCAAAGCGAAATCCAAACAAAGAACCGCCCCATTACACTACTCCTGAACAATGTCGATCATAGAGATCCATAATGCCGTACATACCATAATTGGCAGAACTTTTCTCCAATCACAACACTGCACTGCGTTTCATGCGTGGGGTGTCTCGCAAAGCGAAATCCAAACAAGGAACCACCCCGTTACACTACTCCTGGACAATGTCGATCCTAGAGATCCATAATGCCATGTATACAATATTATACTACTAATGCAACTAATATCTCCAATAATATCCTTGGGATGATGTAACCGAAATATTCCTTAAATGCGATACATCAACCCCCATCAATCTAGTACACCATAATCATCCAAGATGTACTCCACAAAGATTCTATATCCATTCATCTATAGGATATATAAATATATATATAGGTATTTTATTCTCACCATATATATATACACACCATCATACAATCCCATGACCATGTATACATACCATATATGATGTACCAAGGCCATGCACAAATAAATACCCGACTATATATATAGCGCTGATAAAACTGCATCAATGCTATCATCTTCCCAGTGCCCGACTCACGTAGCAATACTGGGGCCACCATGGTGGGACTAAACGACACCCATCTCGTGGTAAACTCACGCACACGATGTCCTGGGAAGCGGTCATAGCTCCAAACCGGCAATGAGACGAAACATACCCATCACGTCTCATCCCAAAAATAAAAATGTAAATCACATAATAACACACGGGACGACTATGAACTGGGGAATATCCACACCTTGCTTTTCTAGACAGGATGCTCACCCTCTACACGCGCAACTTCCCAAAGATAGCATGAGCGGGGTATGCTTAACCAAATAAGTATATATATCATTCACATGCACCATATATATACATCCATATGATCCAATCATATGATCAAATATTAAACCATCATATAAGGTTTAAATATCCTTACCATGTATATCCATAACATAAATATATCCATATATTCATATCTATATAGATATATATATATACATATATTCACATATCCTTATATACAACTAATTCTCGTTCATAAGTATGAGATACATAAACTCGGCTATAAGTATATATAATCCTCGTTGTACAAGCTGTCACCACAATTTCCTTTAAATTTTACCTCGATATGTGAATACAATCTCTCACTTGAAGCATATTCAATCATTTTTCCTATGATGAATAGTCTCCCAAAATCATATGTATATATATCTATACATATATATTCAGCATTAGGGTTATCACCCAAAATTTTGGGTAGGAATCCATCACTACACACTTCATCCATATTTGAAAGTACATAATCACCATTAGTACTATTTAACCGTAGGCACATACATGACTTAATAGTCTAAAACTTCAAATTATTCCAACCTCGTTTCGAGTATTGGAATCTCAATGGTTATTTCCCATAATTTCGTATAACCTATCCTAACTAGAATTTATGCTACCGCTTATTCTTGTCGATAGTACGATCCCAATCTTTCCCAATTTCACTTATCGTTCAATTTATCTCATGAACCCTTACTCCTATTGAGTTATCAATTGTTCCTTAGTCTAAACATTTCTGATAGAGTGCGGCTGTGTGATAATTGATTAAAATTAATTCGCAAGTTTCCAAGTACCCCTTATTTAATTAGAGTCCCTAAACATGCATCTAAGGTGCGTGTGTCAACCCATAAATAAATAAAGCATGTGACACAAAAATATGCTGAGACACAGATTTCAGAAAAAAAAACCTTTCGGGTAAAACCTTTATTTCACTACGAATATACAAGTCGCAACTTACAATTACATAGAGAAATCTGCAATGGATCAACACGCAGCCAACCCACAAAGTCACGCAGTCTTGAACTCAGCAAGAGAATACACACAACACCCTCCAAGGACTCGCAGCCCCAACAACGAAGGAAGAACTGCAGCTCTCCTTAATGACACGCAGCCAGAAAACTTTGTAGAGACTCCCTCAGCAATGACACGCAGCCCTCGGTTGCAAAGATCTCTCCACAAAGATGAACAACAAAAAAGTTTGTGTTCTAGGGTTCCAAAAGATTCACAAAAGAAATTGGGATTTTTGTGTGTGAATCAAAAAGATGTTTGGCACATCAAAAATTGAAGTCTTGTTGTGTTTGTACTCTTAAAAACGTTTTCTCAAAGACTTAAAAAAATACACCAACGAAGTAGGAATATATATAGAAAATAAGAGCTGGTGGATTAAAATATCACGAAACTGTTCGAACTTATCCTAGGCGGACCGGTCCGGCTAGGAGGCGGATCGGTCCGACCTTGGATCGGTTCTTTAAAATAAGGTTTTATCCGTTCGCTAGCAGTCCGGGGTATACTGGACAAAGCAAGGCGGATAGGTCCAGGTAGAGGGCGGACCGGTCTGGAGGTGGATCGGTCCGGTATAGAGGCGGACCGTTCCGGCTTCCCAGCAAAATAAAAAAACTTTTAAAAGCCTCATTTTTCTTGAAAAAACTTACTTCTTATTTTTATAAAAAACATTTTATAAAAATTTCCCAATACTAAATATGAACTTTAAGGAACGTAAAAACAAAATTTTACCACGTTCATTCTTGCAGAGGCTATGATGTTGAAGATGCTTTGATATTCGGATCCGTTGATGTAGATGTGATCTTGAGTTTCTTCAACGGTGTAACGGCGTACGACATACAAATTGATAATGGACAAAAATGTCCTTATAATTTCTAAGAATATGAGACCCCTCACTCTCTAAGAGTATGTGACCACTCTCTTCCGTTTGGCCCCAAATTGTATCTTAACAATATCCTATCCTTATAAGGATTTGACATAAAAGTCGGCCTAGAAATTTCACAACCTACATGGATATTTCTTATCAAATTATTCCTAGAAGTCCCCACTATCATATACTAAGTTAGAGACCCCCAATAAGTCACCAAAAGATATCTCTTACTTCATAAGAGAAATCCCCAAATTAATAAACCCAACCAAAAAGGGTTTGGAATCACTATGGAGAAAACACCTCAAAATGCCCTGTTTTCGAATCGATTCGGCCTGGCCCGAATCGATTCGGTCTCAAGGGCGAATCGATTCGCTCCAACTGCGAATCGATTCGGTCCAAAGGACCTGAGAGTCTGTCTCAAACCGAATCGATTCGCCTTGGGTCCGAATCGATTTGACCACACAGACCTGGGACTCTGCAAGATTCCGAATCGATTCGGAAAGAGGCCGAATCGATTCGGCCTGTTCAGCAGGCTACGAAATGGTCATTTTTTCTACATGGACCTAATTTCCCAAAATCCAAATTCAATGATTTCTAACTATAAATTTGTAACCCAAAAATGTTTCCAACATCAAACACATCATATAATTTCACCCCATGAATTTATACCCCTTAAACCCATGTGTAAACATCAATTTCAAGATTTAAACCCAAAATCTAGGTTTTAATATCAATACCCAAAAATCCATTTCTTTAACCCACAAATTATGAAATGAAATACACAAATAGCTATTTAGCAAGATTAAACACTTGGCTCCGATTTGTAGAGGTTGAGTCGTCCTCGAAGTCGCGTTTGGGCCGAAATCTCCAAGCTTTCTTCCTCTCTCTCTCTCCTCCTTGTTCTTTTTCTTCTTCCTTTCTCTTTTCTTTCTATTTCTTTCTTTTTCTAAATGAGAGCTTAATCCGTAAGCCTCATAAGCCTATAAAATATAAGTCCCAATTTAAATGTTAATACACACTTTAAATGACTCGTTTACTTCAATTCGAGTCAACTGACTAAAAAATATTCCGGAGCCGAAATAAAACTCAATGACAGTCATTTTGACTATCTCGACCCTTCCAGGATCGATGGTACACTCAAAATCATCATCCGAAATTTTTTAAAACGTCCTATATTTTTGGACTTTGATCGAGTGGAAAAACTGAGCGTCCGTGTAATACGCTAGTCGTTGTTATCGGCTTCTAACCTCAATACAAAAAAAACCTAAACTTGTAATTACACTCTTAAGGAGTATAGTGGCGAGTCTGGGTATCGAATCCACATGGAATGTTTGATAGAATCTAACTGATTTATTACTTCTAAAATAAAAGTGAAAAAGATGATGATGGTTGAAGACGAAATAAATAACAAAGTTAACTATGCATGCATGAGCAATCTAATTAAGATGAATGAGAAAGTAGGTTGGAATACAATCCCCCTAACCCTAGTAATTTACCGTATAGAATCCTAGAATTGTAAATTATAAATTTGAATGAATCCAGTCTTTATAGATCCTAAGCATTACATATATGAGGATCAAGCCCGCATCATATGAAATCAAAGATAGATATAAAGCGGTGAATGATAAATTATACTCACAAAGCGTTCTTAAACATCTCAAGTACCTAGGGAAAGAGAGATTAAAAGATTGACAATGCTTGTATGATTTTCATTCACGATTCAATCAATATTTTAATTTAATCTCTATTTTCTACATAAGTAATTTACATTGGGATGGGTTCATGCATCCCAACCCTTAAAAATTTAGCTAGACATGATTTTATGGGAAAACAATTTCATAACAATGCATATAATTGTAGATCTAAGAAACATGGTAAAAACAAAAATTACAAAACAAGAAAAGAAGATTAAATTGAAAATAAAAATTGAGATTAACTAAGAGAATGGAATTTGATACTTGAAATCTGCACTAGGGAAGAGAGATGATTGAATCAAGAAATATTCTTCTTCTTCAACCTTACAAACTAGGGTTTATGAAAATTTCTATGTAAAGAAAAACTAAGAAAACTCTCTAAAATCTGACTTTCTCTCTCTAAAATTCTATTCTACTCTCTAGAATTTGACTCCCTTGGAAGGATATAGGGCTTGGCCTTTTATAGATCTCAAAAATGACTTTTTCCATGCCTCTACACATTTTTCCCTTTTAATATACCTAAATGAGACTCTTCCCATGCCTCTCCACGTTTTACAACTATTAAAAACGAATTAAACAAGAAATTTCAAGAGTTTTGACTCTTCAGCTTCCAGAATTAATTTCAACTTTTGACTTTCCGCCTCCAACTTTAAATGGGCATAACTTATTCACCGTAGCTCGGATTGGGGTGTGGGTTTTTCCAATATTATTGTAATTTAGAGCTCTTAAAATTTCTAGCTTTCCCCACCACCGGAATATATATGTTAAATTACGAAAATGCCCTTCAACTCTCCAGTTCTTGGTTTCTTTCACTGTTTTGAGTTCTCCTTCGCACTAACTTGCATGAAATACCTGTAAAACACATGAGAAATACACAAAACAAGAAATACTTGCCAAAAAAAGTTAGTAGCATAAATACGAGACAAATCCAAGCTATTTACACTGCACGGGATCATAAAAATACCGAAATTAAGGGGATAAATATGAAGAATATGTGCCTAATCACACCCCCTAACTTAAAACTTTGCGCATCCCGACGAATGTAAAAGAAATTAGTTTAAAGTTCAACTGTTGAAAATTCTTTTATTGGGATAGAATACCTTTTTTGCCGGCAAGCTATTGCATTTAGCGTATGCAACAAGCCTTTAAACCCCTAGGTTACCCTAGTAGGACGAGTTTTGTCTCGTGAGGGTTTGCAGTGAATACACCCATAAAATTCTTTATTGACTCAAATAAATATCAAAATACTTAAAATTGTACAATTTAAACTTTTCGAAAAATAATCACCATAAATTCATATTCACATGTTTCAAACCATAGTGTGTGTGTGCAAAGCCAAAAATTAAACCTCAAATTTCCACCGATTGAGCATTACGTTACTTTTCGAAAATTCGTTATGATTCAAATTCTTACGGATTGCACTCACAAACGAATCACTCGAATTGTGGCTATTTTCTCTCGGTATGCATGATATAAAGAGTAAATATAATGGACACAAATTCACGCATACAAAATTGAAAAGAAGGAAATATATGGTGAAAAGATCTCATCATCGGAATACAGTTATTAGGAAACGGGAAACATCACCTCTATTTCACACCATTTAATCTCTCATATTATCTTTTCATGTCTTAGCTCTCCATGCAGTAATTAATTTCGCCATTTGGACTCAGTTAGGACTTTCTTGGGTTTAAGGTATAAAGGGTAAAAATGGGAATGGATGGGCTGTTCGGATTGAGATCATCAACGACTTATTAAAACGCTGAAAAGAACTTTGAGTTAATCATAAACTCGGATTGATTTAAAAACTCATAAAAAAACTGAAAGGCTCGAAATCTCACCGGGTTTGATCAATCTCCACACTTATTCGTTAAGTCGTCAATTTTCTTTCAATTTCCATCTTCGGTCAATTTTTGCTTAGTGCAATTGATTGTTAACAATTTGAGACTTTAAATAGAATAAATGTGACATTTTTGAAAAATTTAAATTCCAATTTTTATTTATTTTAAAGAAAAATATTTTTTGCTTTTTTCAACATTTTTCAATTTTTTTTTAAACACACTTGGGAAGAACATGTGATTGTGATCGAATCAATGAATCTAAACAATAAATGGGAAGAATATCCCACACCCCCTAACTTAAATGTTGCATTGTCCTCAATGTGAATCAAGAACACAACATAAAGAGAGGAAAATAAAGATATTACCCAAATGGAGCGATCCTCGATGAGTACGAGTCCATTGAATCTACAAAACACGTTAGAACCAAGCATAGCAAAAATAATAACAAAAACTTTAACTATCGAAACTAGACTATAATAAAAAAGAAAAAACAATAATAAAAAAACTAATTATTTACAACCTACAATTTGAACGGCTAATAAATCATACACTAGAAGTCAAAAAATTTGAGGGTCCACCCAAAATACAATTTGACTTTGAGGGATTAATTGTGTACCCTCACTATAAAGCATGCCTTTCGAAAAATTAGAATTCCGTTTGAAAAACGGAAGGCATGTGCAAAGTTTAAAAATGAACCATCACCAATTAAAATTTTTAGAGGGATTAAAAATTTGGGTGCACAGGGGGACAAGTACCATTGGGATCCAAGAAAAATAGAATCACCTCTAAAAGATTGTTCAAGTAGAATGGGAAGAGGGGCATACAAAAGGGAAGAGTCCATCTTGAAAAATAATTTAAGCATAGGGTGCTTGTCCTCAAAATCTTCTCCCCAAAAATTTTCACTGAGACCTCGAGGTGGGGCATGTTCAGAAACAGAGAATTTATCTATCCTGTCATTCAACTCGCTCTCATCTAAGTGACCAAGTGAGGCCCAAAATGATTCAATTTCAAGAGTGATGTTCTCATTCACCCACCCGAATTCTATCTCAAATGCCGCTAAGCTCAAATCTTCTAGGTCTCCCTCTTGCTTTGTTTCTATCTCACCTAGAATAAATGTATCTATCGTGTCTTGCCATTCGCTCTCTTCTAGGTAACCCAATGAATCTCTCTTGATGCCCTCTAAATTTTCTCTTTTGCTAATGCTCAAGGAGGGTTCTCCTATGTCCCGTGGAGTGTTCTCAAGATCTTGTCCTCTAAAATGTTCAATTGGATCTGGTGGAGCGACACATTCTTGTTCCATAAGATGAAGCATCTCATTTAAACCTTCTTGTTCAAGAATCGGGTCAACGTCGTCAAGACTTTCATCCGACTCATGTGATAACTCTAATTGTTTGATAACAGTGAATGAGAATGGTGAGGACATGAATTCAATCTCAAGTGGTTCGTCATTGGATTTCTCATTTGGTTGAAAACATTTTTTAGTCTCAAAAATATCGGAAGAAAAATTGTCATTGGATTCGAATAATGCATCTAATTCTTGTTCCCCAAAACAATTTTTTTCGCGATACTCTTTTTCAAGCCTTTCTTCTTCAAGCAATTCATTTTATAAATTTGGATGGCCTTGGCACTAGGCTTGTATTTATGAGACTCCTTTTTAGTAATATTAATCCAATGTTCATAAATTTTGAGTTCATTCTCCCCCTTACTATTAGCAGAACAATTAAAGCCACCAAAAGAGTTAAAATTAGACATTTCAAATTGGGCACACAACTTTTTTTTTTTTGTAAGAAATAGTAAGTCAATTATAATCTATAACAAACACTCCCCGGCAACGGCGCCATTTTGATCGAGTGGAAATACCGAGCGTCCATGTAATACGCTAGTCGTTGTTATCGGCTTCCAACCTCAATACAAAAAAAACCTAAACTTGTAATTACACTCTTAAGGAGTATAGTGGCGAGTTTGGGTATCGAATCCACAGGGAATGTTTGATAGAATCTAACTGATTTATTACTTCTAAAATAACAGTGAAAAAGATGATGATGGTTGAAGACGAAAAAAATAACAAAGTTAACTATGCATGCATGAGCAATCTAATTAAGATGAATGAGAAAGTAGATTGGAATACAATCCCCCTAACCCTAGTAATTTACCGTATAGAATCCTAGAATTGTAAATTATAAATTTGAATGAATCCAGTCTTTATAGATCCTAAGCATTACATATATGAGGATCAAGCCCGTATCATATGAAATCAAAGATAGATATAAAGCGGTGAATGATAAATTATACTCACAAAGCGTTCTTAAACATCTCAAGTACCTAGGGAAAGAGAGATTAAAAGATTGACAATGCTTGTATGATTTTCATTCACGATTCAATCAATATTTTAATTTAATCTCTATTTTCTACATAAGTAATTTACATTGGGATGGGTTCATACATCCCAACCCTTAAAAATTTAGCTAGACATGATTTTATGGGAAAACAATTTCATAACAATGCATATAATTGTAGATCTAAGAAACATGGTAAAAACAAAAATTACAAAACAAGAAAAGATGATTAAATTGAAAATAAAAATTGAGATTAACTAAGAGAATGGAATTTGATACTTGAAATATGCACTAGGGAAGAGAGATGATTGAATCCAGAAATATTCTTCTTCCTCAACCTTACAAACTAGGGTTTATGAAAATTTCTATGTAAAGAAAAACTAAGAAAACTCTCTAAAATCTGACTTTCTCTCTCTAAAATTCTATTATACTCTCTAGAATTTGACTCCCTTGGAAGGATATAGGGCTTGGCCTTTTATAGATCTCAAAAATGACTTTTTCCATGCCTCTACACGTTTTTCCCTTTTAATATACCTAAATGAGACTCTTCCCATGCCTCTCCACGTTTTACAACTATTAAAAACGAATTAAACAAGAAATTTCAAGAGTTTTGACTCTTCAGCTTCCAGAATTAATTTCAACTTTTGACTTTCCGTCTCCAACTTTAAATGGGCATAACTTCTTTACCGTAGCTCGGATTGGGGTGTGGTTTTTTTCAATATTCTTGTAATTTAGAGATCTTAAACTTTCTAGATTTCCCCACCACTGGAATATATATGCAAAATTATGAAAATACCCTTCAACTCTCCATTTCTTGGTTTCTTTCACTGTTTTGAGTTCTCCTTCGCACTAACTTGCATGAAATACCTGTAAAACATATGAGAAATACACAAAAGAAGAAATACTTGCCAAAAAAGGTTAGTAGCATAAATACGAGACAAATCCAAGCTATTTGCACTGCACGGGATCATAAAAATATCGAAATTAAGGGGATAAATATGAAGAATATGTGCCTAATCAGACTTAAATTCCCAAATTTAAAATTCTCCGATTTAAATTAAATTTTATTTTCCCAAAATTTAATTTCTCAGTCTCCAAAAATCGTGGGGTGTTACAATCTTCCCCCCTTACAAAAATTTCGTCCGCGAAATTTAAAATACACATAGGACCTCAATATCATCTAGTCCTAACATAAACTCTTAGGATCACTATACCGATCCTCCCTGGTTCTCATGTCGAACCATATAGATTTTAAAAAGAAATAACTACCCTGGGGCGCCCATACACCCCGTATCCGAGTTTCCACTCGTAGAATTATAATCAGGCTCCATTAGCCTCCACGTGTAACATAACCCTCAACATAATAATCTATAACAGCATACTAAATATATATAAGTTTAAAAATTCCCAATGGTGGAACTCTTCTCAGTTCCTGACGCTAGCCACCTTCGTGCGGGGGAGGTCTCGCAAGCGAAATCCAAACAAGGAACCCTCCCAATACACTACTATGTAGCTAGGTCGGGAATTGAGATTAGTTGAACCAGGGTTAAAGTTTTATAAAAAGATTTTTCATATTTTAGATATTGCCCGAGGGCCTATACAATAATACGATATAAATATATTCCGCGTCTTCCGACACGCCAAACAAACACCTTATGTTTAAAACACAAGGCCTCAACACATACAACACTTCTAACCACTACCTAGTTCTCAAAACTAGCACAACTATGAGCTAAATTATCCGCTCAACATACACCTACTAACTTTTGAATCTCACAAATCTAAAACTTCTTTACATACATTAACGCCTTTCCACAATATAAGTTTCCCCTCTTAGGCGCACTATAATCACATGCCCTACTTGCCCATAAGACAATAGTCTTATAGTCACTATCCAACGAACCTTGACATTCCTCACCTCCGGAATTCAATATTATAACTTTCGACGTTCCCGGTATCGCACAAAGTATGACTTAAACCCAAAGAAAGGTATTCTACCTTATACTTCCATAATCTAATGGTTTCACCTCATCCAAGGATCTCAATTCAAGACCCTCTACTTCTTCCAGGACAATCATTACTCCTAAACCTATTTCTCCATAAGAGAAACATCTTCCCCAAAATCCTTCCTAACCATTTTCAAGGATAAAACGTAATTACAACTACCGAAAATTCCCTTAGTCCTACTTAACGAAACCAAGTCTCCGAATTTCTTACTCCCTCTTCCCAAAAGGCAATACTCCCGATATTGGAAAAACTCCACCTACCTCACACCGGGAAGAGTCACCAATATCGGGTTCCCTAACCAAGGTTGACAGGTTTCTCAATCTAACCCTACTAGGGTCTATACTATACACCTCTCCTCAGACTTACCTTACGAAGTCCAAGATTCGTCATTCAAGTAGATTTCCCCTTTCATACTCAACCACCGGTAGATCACCCTAAACCACTGCTAGAGTTCTCTTATATGGTCCTATCTTAAACGACATAATCTATGTCACGTCTGAAATGAGAGCAACTATTATCAGCACGCCGGTCAAGTGAATACACTTCACAGAAGAAGGTAAGCGAAGTGAACACAACAGTCCTAATAGTAGGGCTTTATATCAAGAACGTTAACGGAAGAACGCATAAAACTCGCACAGATCCTAAAGACTCTAGAACCTGATGCTCTGATACCATCTGTAACACCCCGCCTAAAATAATAACGGGTGGTCATCCCTATACGACATTAAATCATGAGTTTCAGATGCTCCAGTCTCAACATCAACTGCCAGTACTATATAATATAGGACTAACTACCCGATATCATATAAGCGAGATGTTATAATTAATTAAAACATGCAACATACAACAACCCAACACTATAAAACTACTAATGAATAAGAGAGAGATGCAAGAAGAACTATAAGAAATGAAAGGAATCACTATAAATGAATATGCCATAAGTAAATAAACCCGAATTAGCTGTCGGGTCACAGCTAATACAATAACTGGAATGGAAAGAATATAAACATGTATATAAATATCCCTTGGTTACAAACCCATTGTACAACATGAATCCTACCTAGAATTTTAAAGAAGTAGGAAGCGGCTACAAGATACATCCCGCAACAGTCCGTACCTGTCACGGCTCCCAAGACTCTGGATAGAAAGTCATCCGGCATCCATGCGGTAGGACACCTGTAGTAATATATATATATATATACATATATATATATATACAAGCAGGAGAGAAAAGTAAACGGGTCAGAGCCCGAGTTGTGAAAAATATTTAGCAAGTGTGTTAACCGTGCATAATAAATATCGGTGCACTTATTTCATAATTAAAAGTGGAATCGCACTCTCGTGGAACCCCAACTCACCTCTCATCTAAAGGCGCGCACCTATTCGCATCCTCAAAATTTTTAGTTAAATTACCCCCATATTAGGACAACCTAACTTATCATAGGCCCTAGCGTATACCCACGAGAATTGCCTTCCTATCATAACCCAAGAATCCACCCTTTTTCTAAACACAGTTAAGTATTTATTTTCAAACATATATGCCTTATTAGGCTTAGTGGATTCCGGTTTATAATTTAACCAATTATAAATTTAATAAATTACCCAATATTCATTTGGGTTAAGACATATGATTTAATTTCTAATTAATAAGCATGCAAAATTATCATTGACACAACTTTCCTCGAATTTCAACGTTGCGCTACGTTTCGTGCATGGGGTGTCTCGCAAAGCGAAATCCAAACAAGGAACCGCCCCGTTACACTACTCCTTGTCAACGTCGATCCGAGAGATCCATTATGCCACACATAAATATCGACAGAACTTCTCTCTAATCTCAACAATGTACTACGTTTCGTGCGTGGGGTGTCTCGCAAAGCGAAATCCAAACAAGGAACCACCCCGTTACACTACTCCTGGACAATGTCTATCATAGAGATCCATAATGCCGTACATACCATAATTGGCAGAACTTTTCTCCAATCACAACACTGCACTACGTTTCATGCGTGGGGTGTCTCGCAAAGCGAAATCCAAACAAGGAACCACCCCGTTACACTACTCCTGGACAATGTCGATCCTAGAGATCCATAATGCCATGTATACAATATTATACTACTACTGCAACTAATATCTCCAATAATATCCTTGGGATGATGTAACCGAAATATTCCTTAAATGCGATACATCAACCCCCATCAATCTAGTACACCATAATCATCCAAGATGTACTCCACAAAGATTCTATATCCTTTCATCTATAGGATATATAAATATATATATAGGTGTTTTATTCACACCATATATATATACACACCATCATACAATCCCATGACCATGTATACATACCATATATGATGTACCAAGGCCATGCACAAATAAATACCCGACTATATATATAGCGCCGATAAAACTGCATCAATGCTATCATCTTCCAAGTGCCCGGCTCACGTAGCAATACTGGGGCCACCATGGTGGGACTAAACGACACCCATCTCGTGGTAAACTCACGCACACGACGTCCCGGGAAATGGTCATAGCTCCAAACCGGTAATGAGACGAAACATACCCACCACGTCTCATCCCAAAAATAAAAATATAAATCACATAATAACATACGGGATGACTATGACCTGGGGAATATCCACACCCTGCTTTTCTAGCCAGGATGCTCACCCTCTATGCGCGCAACTTCCCAATGATAGCATGAGCAGGGTATGCTTAACCAAATAAGTATATATATCATTGACATGCACAATATATATACATTCATATGATCCAATCATATGATCAAATATTAAACCATCATATAAGGTTTAAATATCCATACCATGTATATCCATAACATAAATATATCCATATATTCATATCTATATAGATATATATATATACATATATTCACATATCCTTATATTCAACTAATTTTCGTTCATAAGTATGAGATACATAAACTCGGCTATAAGTATATATAATCCTCGTTGTACAAGCCGTCACCACAATTTCCTTTAAATTTTACCTCGATATGTGAATACAACCTCTCACTTGAAGCATATTCAATCATTTTTCCTATGATGAATAGTCTCCCAAAATCATATGTATATATCTATACATATATATTCAGCATTAGGGTTATCACCCAAAATTTTGGGTAGGAATCCATCACTACACACTTAATCCATATTCGAAAGTACATAATCACCATTAGTACTATTTAACCATAGGCACATACATGACTTAATAGTCTAAAACTTCAAATTATTCCAACCTCGTTTCGAGTATTGGAATCTCAATGGTTATTTCCCACAATTTCGTATAAACTATCCTAACTAGAATTGATGCTAACGCTTATTCTAGTCGATAGTACGATCCCAATCTTTCCCAATTTCACTTATGGTTCAATTTATCTCATGAACCCTTACTCCTATTGAGTTATCAATTGTTCCTTAGTCTAAACATTTCTAAGAATATGAGACCCCTCACTATATAAGAGTATGTGACCACTCTCTTCCGTTTGGCCCCAAATTGTATCTTAACAATATCCTATCCTTATAAGGATTTGACATAAAAGTCGGCCTAGAAATTTCACAACCTACATGGATATTTCTTGTTAAATTATTCCTAGAAGTCCCCACTATCATATACTAAGTGAGAGACCCCCAATAAATCACCAAAAGATATCTCTTACTTCATAAGAGAAAGCCCCAAATCAATAAACCCAACCAAAAAGGGTTTGGAATCACTATGGAGAAAACACCTCAAAATGCCCTGTTTTCGAATCGATTCGGCCTGGCTCGAATCGATTCGGTCTTAAGGGCGAATCGATTTTATCCAAATGCGAATCGATTCGGTCCAAAGGACCTGAGAGTCTGTCTCAAACCGAATCGATTCGCCTTGGGTCCGAATCGATTCGACCAGACTGACCTGAAACTCTGCAAGATTTCGAATCGATTCGGAAAGAGGCCGAATCGATTCAGCCTGTTCAGCAGGCTACGAAATGGTCATTTTTTCTACATGGACCTAATTTCCCAAAATCCCAATTCAACGATTTCTAACTATAAATTTGTAACCCAAAAATCTTTCCAACATCAAACACATCCTATAATTTCACTCCATGAATTTATAACCCTTAAACCCATTTGTAAACATCAATTTCAAGATTTAAACCCAAAATCTAGGTTTTAATATCAACACCCAAAAATCCATTTCTTTAACCCACAAATTATGAAATGAAATACACAAATAGCTATTTAGCAAGATTAAACACTTGCCTCAGATTTGTAGAGGTTGAATCGTCCTCGAAGTCGCGTTTGGGCCGGAATCTCCAAGCTTTCTTCCTCTCTCTCTCTCTCTCTCTCCTCCTTCTTCTTTTTCTTCTTCCTTTCTCTTTTCTTTCTATTTCTCTCTTTTTCTAAATGAGATCTTAATCCGTAAGCCTCATAAGCCTATAAAATATAAGTCCCAATTTAAATGTTAATACACACTTTAATTGACTCGTTTACTTCAATTCGAGTCAACTGACTAAAAAATATTCCGGAGCCGAAATAAAACTCAATGACAGTCATTTTGACTATCTCGACCCTTCCGGGATCGATGGTACACTCAAAATCATCATCCGAAATACTTTAAAACGTCCTATATTTTTGGACTTAAATTCCCAAATTTAAAATTCTCCGATTTAAGTTAAATTTTATTTTCCCAAAATTTAATTTCCCAGTCTCCAAAAATTGTGGGGTGTTACAGATTTGTTCAATTTTAAACTTTAAAATTTTAAAATGGATAAATATTTATTTAAAAATAAGATGTAATGACACAGTAGGCACTAACAACAGACCAAAACACAAAGTTTGAAAACCGTATGGGATAAATTACTAGAATGTTGGATCCATTTACCATGTTTATTAAATTATGAGAGTAGTTTAATATGAATTTCACTTTTATAACTTAAAATTCACAGAATCTCTTCTCGTGAAGTTCAGAAGTTAAAACATTAAATTTTGATCTGGAAATAATATTTATCTCAATTAGATGAAAAAAGGTCACATTCCCTTAAACATATCAATTCAAATCATTATAAGTCACATATTTAAGCACGGAGCATCAATTTGTTCAATAAAAGTATAACCCATCCAAAGTAAGAGTATATAATCTATGAATGAATTAGAAGAATAATTATAAATCTCGTAATATTATAGTGAAAAACAAAATTTTATAACATTTAAAACATATATAGGGAATTTATGTAAAATTAACTAATTTTAACATACACTAATAAAAATTGATAAATTTCACCTAATCCTAGCAATAAATTTATGCTACAAACATAAATAATACAAATAAATTGCAAGAAGAAGAATTAATTCTCATTATTGAAGGCAACTAACAAATCACAATGACTCAACCCTTGAAGAAATTGCATACATAGTGCTCCACATAAATTGAAGTCACTTTATCTCACAAATTAATCAAAATAAAACTTTACAAAGTATATTTTTTCTCCCCAAAAAAATTAATCGTGCAGAGGAACCCGAAATTTCTAGTTATAGGACAAAAATGAGCAATTTTATATGACTTGGTCTTTTATTTATTAGTTCAAATTGACTTGATTGTGACCCAAAATAATTAGTTTAGAGCTGAGCTAGATTTGAGTCCTTAAAATATGGAAATTTTTTTATTGGTTAAAATTTGAATTCAACTTGTCTTCAATAATTGACAACACATTAAAGAGTCGAACGCCTTCTTTTATGGACATTGGGATAAGTGGTTTGATTTGGATATCTCAGCTGGGAAACTTGGCTCGTGTTGCTTGACTGGAGTGTGTGGCTTGAACGATAGCTTTGATTGTTTGGACATGTGGATGCTAGATCATTGGATCTTAGGCCTGATCAACTTAGCTTATCTTAGCTCAGATGATTTAGTTTTTTGCCAAATATACGATCCACACCTTAAAGTCGAGCCCATGTCCCTTTCTCTTTGTTCTTTTAGTCCCAACCAATGTAACTACATGCTCCTTTCGTTTAATAATGCCCCCATTTTTATTTAATGAAATAATTACATAGATATGCATTGAACTTTACATGATTTTCTATTTTTCTCACTAAACTTTTCTTTTGATGGATATAACACTCAACTTTCATTTTGTTTCCAAATAATTGACACTGTTAACTATTACTTATGAGGTTGTGATGTGTCATCCACGTGGACCAATAACCTGGCATTAGTGTGATAAAACTTAACAAATAAAAACAAATAATATCTGACTTGGCAAACGACTTAAATAAAACTTAAAAACAAACAAAAAAACTTAAAGAAAACAAAACTAATATTTAACTCCACCTCCAACACCAATATCACCGCCTCCTTCCAGCACTACCTACACCATCTTTTTCTCGAGTTGAAATAATGGCAATTTTTTTTACTCTTTGATTTATTTATCTTTTAAACTCGTGAGACTTGTGACTTCTCAAAGATGAACTAGCAAAAAAAAGGCTTTTCTCAAAGCGATGACAGCAGTGTAAGTGAATATTTCACTAATTATTATTTCATAAGAACAAAGTGATTGCACTTTAATTGAACTTTTCTAAACAAACCCAGTTGAACAAACACATGCAAACTGATATTTCCCTTTTCATTCAACAATGCATATAGTGTTGGAGAATTTTTAAAATAAGTGAGTAAGAGCTTTGGGAGTAAAAGCTTAAAAGCTAGCCCCACATTGGAAGTGTGTGGAGAAAAGTGGAAAGCTAACCCAATATAAAAGGGAGAGTGTCCCACATTGGAAAATGAGTAAAGCTAAGTGATACCCACTAAGCTATAAAAGGAGTGGGCAACCTTTGAGTCCCACATTGGAAAAATATTAAGAAAGTGTGCACTTAATAAGTAGAAATGAAAGATGAAGAGTTATTACATCTAGCATTTAAGAGGCTATTCAAGAGACCTCCAATACGGCGCGAAGCATCGTACGCACACACACGCGCGTGCAGGGCAGTGGGATATAGAGGCGCTAGTGGTGCACTTTGCACCCGGGATTCGTCCAGGTCAGATCACAATATAGAGGCGCTAGAGGCGCTATTGACTCTTAGTGTTGAAACAGACCCACAAACTTATAATGAGGCAATTAATTCGGTAGATTCAGCATTTTGGAAAGAAGCTATAAATGATGAAATGGATTCAATCATGGGAAATAAAAAATTGGAAGTTAGTAGAGTTACCTCCGAGATCTAAACCCATGAAGTGTAGATGGATTTTTAAAAAGAAAATGCAAATAGATGGAACAATTGATAAATTCAAGGCTAGATTGGTTGCCAAAGGTTTTACACGAAAAGAAGGAATTGATTATTTTGATACCTATGCACCAGTTGCTAGAACTTCTACTATTAGAATTTTAATTGCATTAACATCTATATATAATTTTGAGATTCATCAAATGGATGTGAAAATTGCCTTTTTAAATGGTGACTTAGAAGAAGAAATTTACATGGAACAACCTAAAGGGTTTGTTATGCCCGGACAAGAAAATAAAGTATGTAAACTTATTAAGTCCTTATATGGCCCAAAATAAGCACCTAAACAATGGCATAAAAAATTTGATAAAGTCATTATTTCTTATGGTTTTAAAATTCATGAATCTGATAAGTCTGTTTATAGTAAATTTGCTACTGGTAAAGGTGTGATGATTTGTTTATATGTAGATGACATATTAATTCTTGGTACTGATTTAGAAAGCATTAATAGTACAAAGAGTTTTCTGTAATACCCCGTATTTTTATGCTATATTTAATTTGGGGATTTATTAAATTTAATGTGATGATTTATTTAATAAAAATCCGAAAATTAATTATGTTATAATTATTAACGTGACTAGAGTTAGTAATTATGGGAAATTTGTTGAACATTACTAATGAGCATAGTAATATATTATATTGGTTATATTGAATGTCATAAGTAAATTAAATGACTATTTCGGAAATTTAAGTCGGGACGTGCCCGTGTCACGTCGGGACTAATTATGTTAATTAAAAAGTGAATATTTTATAAGTTGTCCATATGGTCATTTTGAGTGCGCCAACGCGTCCGGAAGGGTCGAGATAGTCAGAAAAGTGTACCCGGGGGTTTAGTTCGGGCCTCGGGGTGTTTTTAGGCCTAATTAGTGACCCGGGAGGGCATTTTGGTCATTTTACAAAATAGGGTAATTAAACCCACGAATTTCAGCCATCCTTAGCAGCCATTTAAGTCAGCCTTTTAGGGTTAGAGCATTCAGAACCCTAGAATGGCCATTGGAGAATAGAGGAGAGAGCTCTCAAGGTGATTTAAGGCCCAAAACACCACCGATTACACCGCCGTCACCACCAACGCGTAGATCGCGAGGAGGAGAACGCAACCACTTCAATATCAGCAGGAAACCAGACCTCTGAAATCCCAAGCAAGTGTTTAACTTGCGTATTTTTGTTGATGCAATATTCATATTAGTGTAGGAATGATTAGGAGTATAATCAATGGAAGAAAACCCCAATTTTGATAGGGATTTGCATGTAGAAATCATTATAACCATATTCTGGAAATATTATGTGAAGTAGATGATTAACCCACGAATTTGTGATGATTTGTTAGAAGGAAATTCTGTAGAAAACTGATTAGAACAAAAGTTAAGAAAACTTTAGGGTTCTTGATGATTAGATGAGATTTTAGGTTGTTTAACCATGTTTAATGATGTATACACGCATGCTGAACGTTAAAGATATCTGGAATTATGTAAGTATGTTAGCAGTAGACTTTTTGGGTCGATTAGTGTTGGAAAATATGAGTTTTGATGTAGAACCTTAATCAATCCCGTCACTGCAATTTCTGCAGAATTTTTGCCCAGACCTACTTGATCGATCGATCGAGCATAGAGCTTCGATCGATCGAAGGTTCGATCGACCGAGCCCCAAGCTTCGATCGATCGACCCCTCCTGGCAGACTCCTATTTCTCTTGTTTAATTAGTTGAATTAATTTATCATGGAAGAACCTTTGGGCATTCTAAATAAAATGATTTGGGGGATATTGAGGACCAGTAGGATATATGGATAAATGTTAGAACCTTTAATCTTCAACGAGAATGGTATTTATGGGATATGTACTTTAGGTTGGTAGATTTATGAAATTTAAGGGTGAGGTACGTAAGAGAGTTACATTAGAATCAAATAAAGTCACTCACTGAATTTCAGATTTGCGAGGATATAATCCATGAGGGTTAGGTAATGAGTGAGAAAACCCTTCAAGTTAAGGTTAGGAATAAAACCTTATACGTAATTCTATAATTGTGAAATTAAGGATAAACGGTATAATTATGGGTGATGGGAAGAACCTATATTAATATAACATTGGTATATTTATATGATTGTGTGTACATATATTATATACATGTGAAAATCATACCCACGCTACTTGCTATCCCCGAGGTTTCCGTGCTGGGACAAGTCTTATCTCGATGGGACCTTTATGGGGGATATTGACTTGTACCCTAGAAGATAGATGTCCTTGGTACAGGCTATCGATGTGATAGTTCAGACGGTCCTAAGAGACGCCGGTATGTGCTACCCTCATAGAGACTTGGAATCTATGCTTCGCCTCAATATTGTTTGTGTATTTATGTTAATACAATTCGAGAGTGATTCCGAATGTATTCCCCTTTATGTGAGTGATATGGGGCTTTGGATAGTGGAAGTATGCACGCACCATAGTTTTATTCGGGGTGCTGTTATATATATATTATACGAGTAGTTAATATATATATATATATATATATATATATATGAGATTATGTCACTTGTAACTGTCTACTGAATTTGATAAGTAGAACATAGTGTGGACTCTTACTATTAAATACTTGTTTTGAAAAAGTATAACATGTCACGGTAAAACCTTAGGGTTTTTATAAAATTAAAATGAAGGTCCTTGGTTACTGTTTGGAATATTCTTTTAAAATAAGGTCGTAAATTTGTAAATCTTGCGGGTAAGCTAAGTTAAGTTAAAGCTTTTGGAAAGACGAGTATGTTAGATGTTAAAACAAACCGTTGGGAAGGCTAGTGCGATAGGTGTGCACATTAGAAGAGAGGTGAGTATTTCTCAAGAGAGAGAGGAACTAATATGTTGTTGCATTGGCCTGTATCAATTTAAATACTTGCTTAATGTATTTTAAAAATCAAACACACTTTCGGGCCCTGACCCGTTTCTTTCTCTCTCTCTCCCTTGTGTATATATATGTATATTTTCAGGTGCCCAGCCACAGGGGCGTCTTGCTTAGGATCCTTTGAGAAGAATGAGCTGCAGCTTAGGTGGAAGTTGCAGGTCACTTGAGTAGACGGCTTCTGTTATTGACTCCACTCTTATTACTCTCATTTATTGGGCACGTGTCGCCCCTTTCATCATTTCATTTACTTGTTGGGATTTTTATATTTTTAGTTATTCCAGTATTGTTTTATGGGATTTATTCAGGATAGTTTATGATGTTTGGTTTTATTATGTTGACATTCGATTGACGAATGTATGGTTTTATTTTAGTTCTTCGTGGTGTGATTCTATATTGTAGAAATGTTGTTTTGTATAAGTAAATCTTTTCTTTAATTAAAATTTGGAAGTTTGTATGAAAAATGTTTTTGACACTTAGCTTAATTATTTAGGGTGTTAAATTGAAAAAAATTATTTTTATCGACAGTGATGCTGAGAATGAACCAACTGTTTACCTTGATTTAATTTAATAAAGGAGTGATCGCACGGTATTTAATTAGGCGGGGTGTCACAGGTGGTATCAGAGCATCAGGTTCTAGTGTCCATAGGATCTGTACGGTTTATTTCGCTTTCAGCTTAACGTTATTTCTATAGAGCCCTATTTTTAGGACTGTTGTATTCTTGCTTTTACGTTTAAGTCTTCAGATATTCATGATTTGTTGATAACTGTAGACTAATAAACTTGTTCACGTTTCAGATGCCTCCGAGACGTGCTCCGAAAGATAGGCGTGCCCAAGCCGAGCAGCCAGCAGCTCCGGCACCAGGCACAATGAATGCGAATGAAGTAGCCGCCATAGTTGCCCAAGCGGTGAATGCCGCGATAGCGGTGATTCAATAGGCTCCACCCCAGGTCCAGGCAGTGGTGCCAGTACCAGCACAGCTTCCATCTGCATGGGAGAGGGTTCATGATGCTTTTCAGAAAGCACATCCCCCTGAGTTCTCCGGTAGCTCCGACATTGTCACGGTTAGCCAATGGAAGAAAGACATCCAGCGGCATCTTCGCATGTATGAGTGCACCAAAGTACAAAAGCAGTTATTGTCTTCTTTTAAGCTGGTGGGAGCCGCATTACAGTGGTGGGAGTCCACTACTACTTTGGAGGAAAGGGACATGATCCCTATTCAGTTGTTCTGGGAGCGGTTTGACCGCAAGTATTTTCCACCCGCAGTGCAGACTGAGATGAGGCGGAAATTACTAAATCTGAAGCAGGAGAACCTTACGGTAGCTGAGTATGAGGAGGAGTTCATGAGACTTCTCACTATTGTGCCGGATGAGGCACCCACTGAAGGCAAGAAGATTTTGCTGTTCGTCGACGGGTTAGCTTGGAGGATCCGTCAACACCTTATTGGAAATCTATCCCTGAGTACTTTCACTGACGTACTCAATGCAGCGTTACTACATTGCCAGGATCACCGCTTCCATCTTCAAGGAAGCAAGAGAGCAGGAGAGTCCAGCCAGCAGGGCAGGACCGGGGGTAATAGTGCCGGTGGGGCACCAACTCATGGACAGACTCGTCAGCACGAGCAGAGTTCCCATCAGGGGGACCCTGCTAAGCGATTCCGTTCAGGTGATTCTAGGCAGGGATTCGGAGGATTCAGGCAGGGCCATCCGGGTCAGCCTAATCAGCAGGGCCAACAGGGCCAACACCGACCGCAGGGACAGCAGCAGGGCCAGCAAGGCCAACAGCGTGCACATCAGGGCCAGTGGCATGGAGGTAACGGCCAGCAGGGCCGTGGACAGCAGGGTCAGAGGGGCGGTAATTTCAAAGGCAGATGCTTTGGGTGCAGCAAACATGGCCATAGGGGCCAGGATTGCCCAGAGGGCGATAAGGCCCCACAGCAGCAGGGAGCCCGTAATGAGCCGCAGAGACCACTTTTTCCACCTGCCCTTCCAGCTCCAGCCCAGGTGCCAGCCCTACCAGCAATTCCAGCAGCTCCAGTGCAGTAGGGGCAATTGCAGTATGGACATGTCTATAACGTCCACCAGGCAGCAGCTCCACAGGCACCACCCGCGATTGAGGGTATGTTTCCTATCCATGGTACTATGGGTAAAGTTTTGTTTGATACGGGGGCAACGCATTGTTTTATAGCTACGCATTTTGCTAAGTCCTTAGGGTTGTTAGCCACAGGAGAGAGCACCGTGACGTGTGTCGACTCACCACTGGGGAGTGGGTCACTTATATTCTTTATATGCCGGGGAGTAGGGGTAGAGATTGGTAGCTTGGTATTGCCTGCAGACATGCTAGTCTTAGACATGCATGAGCATGATGTGATCATTGGTATGGATTGGCTCGCATCTTATAGAGCCATGATTGATTGCTTCGGTGGGAGCATTGTTTTTGCTATTCCGGGGCAAGAGATGTTTGTAGTGGCGATGCCTCGCCCAGAGGGAGGTTCGACCGCTCATTTATATTACATTGATGAGGATACCTCTAAGGAGGTTGTGATTCCTTTGGATTCGATCCCAGTTGTTAGGGAGTATTCCGATGTGTTTCAGGAGATACCAGGCCTACCGCCTAGTCGTGAGATAGACTTCGTTATAGATTTATTGCCGAATACGAGACCTATAGCACGCGCACCGTACCGTATGGCTCCGGCAGAGATGCGAGAGCTACGAGATCAGATTGAGCAGCTATTAGGTCAGGGCTTCATTCGTAGGAGTACCTCACCTTGGGGCGCTCCAGTCTTATTTGTAAAGAAGAGAGATGGTTCACTGAGATTGTGCGTGGACTACCGGGAGTTGAACAAGGTCACGATACGGAATAAGTATCCGTTGCCTCGAATCGATGATCTATTCGACCAGTTGAGGGGAGCAACTTTCTTTTCGAAGATAGATCTGAGGTCGGGGTACCATCAGTTACGAATTAGAGAGTAGGATGTTTCAAAGACTGCCTTCTTGTCGAGATATGGGTCCTATGAATTCAGAGTGATGCCGTTCGGACTCACAAATGCCCCAGCCGTTTTCATGGACTTGATGAACCGAGTATTCAGAGAGTTCTTGGATCAGTTCGTCATCGTCTTCATAGATGATATTTTGATATATTCACACTCCGAGGAGGAGCATGCCGAACACTTGAGGCAGGTTCTTCAGACTCTACGAGAGCATCAGTTGTATGCTAAGTACGAGAAGTGTGGATTCTGGTTGCGAGAGGTACAATTCTTGGGCCATGTTGTTTCTGAGCAAGGGATAGCAGTTGACCCGAGCAAAGTGTCAGCGGTGAGGGAGTGGGGGCAGCCCACGACACCGACGAAAGTGCGTAGTTTCTTGGGGTTAGCCGGATACTACAGGAGGTTCATTCGGGGATTCTCCAAAATAGCGGGTCCATTGACGAATCTGACTCGCAAGGGGGTACCATATGTCTGGGATGACGCTTGTCAGTTGGCTTTCGACGAGCTGAAGGACAAGCTTACTTCGGCACCAGTCCTTGCTTTACCGAAGCCGAATGTAGAGTACCTAGTTTACACAGATGCGTCCTTACGAGGACTTGGGGGAGTACTTCAGCAGGAGAAGAAGGCTATAGCTTTTGCTTCCCGCAAGCTTAAGCCGCATGAGAAGAATTACCCCACCCACGACCTGGAGTTAGCTGCGGTCTTCTTTGCATTGAGAATTTGGAGGCACTATTTATTGGGCGAGAAATTCCGTTTGTTCACAGACCATAAGTCACTGCAGTACCTGTTCACTCAGCGAGAGCTGAATATGCGTCAGCGCAGATGGTTAGAGTTTGTGAAAGATTACTAGTTCGATATACAGTATCATCCGGGGAAAGCCAACGTAGTTGCTGATGCGTTGAGCCGTAGACCGGTTGACGATGTAGCGGACATCTGGAAAGCAAAGTGGAAGGAGTTGGGTCACCAGGACGCAGTAGCACATTCTTTCATATCCGTGATGTCAGTCACACCCGAGATTGTTACGAGGGTGATACAGGCACAGACCACAGACCCGTTTTGTCAGGAGCAGATTGTACGACTTCTAGCCGAGGGTGCTGAGTCCTATTATGTTAGTTCGGATGGAGGGTTGCAGTTTAATGGGAGATTAGTGGTTCCAGAAGGAGCGGAGCTACGTCATGAAGTGATGACTCATTCTCATGGGTCCCGATTTGCAGTACATCTGGGAGGCGATAAGATGTACCAGGACATGAGACGACAGTACTGGTGGAGTGGGATGAAGAAGGACATCGCTGAATTTGTGTCCAAGTGTTCTACTTGCCTGCTAGTGAAGGTGGACCACCAGAAACTGTCAGGATTACTTCAGACGTTGGAAGTACCCGCGTGGAAGTGGGAAAGTATTTCCATGGATTTCATTACCGGGTTGCCTACATCACAGCGGGGCCACGATTCTATCTGGGTGATTGTAGACCGTTTGACCAAGGTGGCTCATTTTCTGCCAGTGAGGACAGATTATACCACGGGTCAGTATGCCCAGTTGTTCATCGCTGAGATTGTCAGATTGCATGGGGTGCCCCTGAATATTGTGTCAGATAGAGACAAGATTTTTGTGTCACATTTCTGGGAAAGCTTTCAGGAGGCTATGGGTACAGAGTTGAGACTGAGTTCAGCTTACCACCCACAGACAAATGGACAGACAGAGCGTACTAATCAGATGTTGGAAGATATGCTACGCATGTGTGTTCTCAATTTCGGAGGAGGTTGGGAGCCACACCTTCCACTGGTAGAGTTTGCTTATAATAACTCCTATCAGTTTACGATTGGCATGGCTCCATTTGAGGCTTTGTACGGCAGGCCTTGTCGTTCTCCAACTTGTTGGCTCGAGGTGGGGGACAACAAGTTATTAGGACCAGAAGTGATTCAGGAGACCTCCGCGCGGATTGAGATAATCAGGAGTCGTATTCGGGTAGCCCAAGACAGGCAGAAGAGCTACGCCGATGCGAAACGGTTTTTCCGGGAGTTTAATGTGGGAGATCAAGTGTTGTTGCGTGTATCTCCTATGAAAGGAGTGATGAGGTTCGGGAAGAAGGGGAAGTTGGCTCCGAGGTACGTAGGACCCTTTCCCATCATCGAGAGGATTGGGCCGATAGCATACAGGTTGGGATTGCCAGAACATTTACATCGCATCCACGATGTATTCCACATCTCGTCGCTGAGACGATATCTTCGGGATGATATGGCCCATACGCACATTGCGATAGATGAGATAGACTTACAGTCGGATAGCTCTTACGAAGAGAGACCAGTGGCTATTCTAGACTATAGTGAGAGGAGATTGAGGTTGAAAGTAGTTCCACTTGTGCGAGTCCAGTGGGAGCATCGTAATGTGGAGGAATCCACTTGGGAGCGTGAGGCAGATATGCGCGAGAGATATCCAGAGTTATTTTTACCAGGTATGCCTTATTTTCCGAATTTCGGGACGAAATTCCGTTATTAGGGGGGGAGTATGTAATACCCCGTATTTTTATGCTATATTTAATTTGGGGATTTATTAAATTTAATGTGATGATTTATTTAATAAAAATCCGGAAATTAATTATGTTATAATTATTAACGTGACTAGAGTTAGTAATTATGGGAAACTTGTTGAACATTACTAATGAGCATAGTAATATATTATATTGGTTATATTGAATGTCATAAGTAAATTAAATGACTATTTCGGAAATTTAAGTCGGGACGTGCCCGTGTCACGTCGGGACTAATTATGTTAATTAAAAAGTGAATATTTTATAAGTTGTCCGTATGGTCATTTTGAGTGCGCCAACGCGTCCGTAAGGGTCGAGATAGTCCGAAAAGTGTACCCGGGGATTTAGTTCGGGCCTCGGGGTGTTTTTAGGCCTAATTAGTGACCCGGGAGGGCATTTTGGTCATTTTACAAAATAGGGTAATTAAACCCACGAATTTCAGCCATCCTTAGCAGCCATTTAAGTCAGCCTTTTAGGGTTAGAGCATTTAGAACCCTAGAACGGCCATTGGAGAAGAGAGGAGAGAGCTCTCAAGGTGATTCAAGGCCCAAAACACCACCGATTACACCGCCGTCACCACCAACGCGTAGATCGCGAGGAGGAGAACGCAAGCACTTCAATATCAGCAGGAAACCAGACCTCTGAAATCCTAGGCAAGTGTTTAACTTGCGTATTTTCGTTGATGCAATATTCATATTAGTGTAGGAATGATTAGGAGTATAATCAATGGAAGAAAACCCCAATTTTGATAGGGATTTGCATGTAGAAATCATTATAACCATATTCTGGAAATATTATGTGAAGTAGATGATTAACCCACAAATTTGTGATGATTTGTTAGAAGAAAATTCTGGAGAAAACTGATTAGAACAAAAGTTAAGAAAATTTTAGGGTTCTTGATGATTAGATGAGATTTTAGGTTGTTTAACCATGTTTAATGATGTATACACGCATGCTGAATGTTAAAGATATCTGGAATTATGTAAGTATGTTAGCAGTAGACTTTTTGGGTCGATTAGTGTTGGAAAATATGAGTTTTGATGTAGAACCTTAATCAATCCCGTCACTGCAATTTCTGCAGAATTTTTGCCCAGACCTGCTTGATCGATCGATCGAGCATAGAGCTTCGATCGATCGAAGGTTCGATCGATCGAGTCCCAAGCTTCGATCGATCGACCCCTCCTGGCAGACTCCTATTTCTCTTGTTTAATTATTTGAATTAATTTATCATGGAAGAACCTTTGGGCATTCTAAATAAATTGATTTGGAGGATATTGAGGACCAGTAGGATATATGGATAAATGTTAGAACCTTTAATCTTCAACGAGAATGGTATTTATGGGATATGTACTTTAGGTTGGTAGATTTATGAAATTTAAGGGTGAGGTGCGTAAGAGAGTTACGTTGGAATCAAATAAAGTCACTCACTGAATTTCAGATTTGCGAGGATATAATGCATGAGGGTTAGGTAATGAGTGAGAAAACCCTTCGAGTTAAGGTTAGGAATAAAACCTTATACGTAATTCTATAATTGTGAAATTAAGGATAAACGGTATAATTATGGGTGATGGGAAGAACCTATATTAATATGACATTGGTATATTTATATGATTGTGTGTACATATATTATATACATGTGAAAATCATACCCACGCTACTTGCTATCCCTGAGGTTTCCGCTCTGGGACAAGTCTTATCTCGATGGGACCTTTATGGGGGATATTGACTTGTACCCTAGAAGATAGATGTCCTTGGTACAGGCTATCGATGTGATAGTTCAGACGGTCCTAAGAGACGCCGGTATGTGCTACCCTCATAGAGACTTGGAATCTATGCTTCGCCTCAATATTGTTTGTGTATTTATGTTAATACAATTCGAGAGTGATTCCGAATGTATTCCCCTTTATGTGAGTGATATGGGGCTTTGGATAGTGGAAGTATGCACGCACCATAGTTTTATTCGGGGTGCTGTTATATATATATTATACGAGTAGTTAATATATATATATATATATATATATATATGAGATTATGTCACTTGTAACTGTCTACTGAATTTGATAAGTAGAACATAGTGTGGACTCTTACTATTAAATACTTGTTTTGAAAAAGTATAACATGTCACGGTAAAACCTTAGGGTTTTTATAAAATTAAAATGAAGGTCCTTGGTTACTGTTTGGAATATTCTTTTAAAATAAGGTCGTAAATTTGTAAACCTTGCGGGTAAGCTAAGTTAAGTTAAAGCTTTTGGAAAGACGAGTATGTTAGATGTTAAAACAAACCGTTGGGAAGGCTAGTGCGATAGGTGTGCACATTAGAAGAGAGGTGAGTATTTCTCAAGAGAGAGACGAACTAATATGTTGTTGCATTGGCCTGTATCAATTTAAATACTTGCTTAACGTATTTTAAAAATCAAACACACTTTCGGGCCCTGACCCGTTTCTTTCTCTCTCTCTCCCTTGTGTATATATATGTATATTTTCAGGTGCCCAGCCACAGGGGCGTCTTGCTTAGGATCCTTTGAGAAGAACGAGCTGCAGCTTAGGTGGAAGTTGCAGGTCACTTGAGTAGACGGCTTCTGTTATTGACTCCACTCTTATTATTCTCATTTATTGGGCACGTGTCGCCCCTTTCATCATTTCATTTACTTGTTGGGATTTTTATATTTTCAGTTATTCCAGTATTGTTTTATGGGATTTATTCAGGATAGTTTATGATGTTTGGTTTTATTATGTTGACATTCGATTGACGAATGTATGGTTTTATTTTAGTTCTTCGTGGTGTGATTCTATATTGTAGAAATGTTGTTTTGTATAAGTAAATCTTTTCTTTAATTAAAATTTGGAAGTTTGTATGAAAAATGTTTTTGACACTTAGCTTAATTATTTAGGGTGTTAAATTGAAAAAAAATATTTTTATCGACAGTGATGCTGAGAATGAACCAACTGTTTACCTTGATTTAATTTAATAAAGGAGTGATCGCCCGGTATTTAATTAGGCGGGGTGTCACATTTTCTATCTTCTAAATTTGATATAAAAGATATGGGTGTAGCTGATGTCATATTAGGAATGAGAATAATTAGGAAAGATAAAAATATAATTCTCACTCAATCTCATTATGTTGAGAAAATTTTAAAGAAATTTAATCAGTTTGATTGCAAACCTGTTAGTACACCTTTTGAACCACAACTAAAGATGATCCCTAATACTGGTAGAGCTATTTCACAATTGGAATATGCACGAGTAATTGGTAGTTTAATGTATGCCATGACTTGTACTCGACCTGATATTTCATATGCTGTTGGTAAATTAAGTAGATATACTAGTAATACTAGTTTATTACTTTGGCATGCTGTCAATAGAATATTAAAATATTTAAAAGGAACTATGGACTATGGTATATACTATAGTGGATATCCTTCAGTATTAGAAGGGTTTTCTGATGCCGTTTGGATAACTGAGCGGGAGGATCATTCCTCAACAAGTGGATGGATTTTCACGCTTGGTGGAGGAGTTGTTTCTTGGGGATCAAAGAAATAGACTTGTATAGCTGACTGTATAATGGCAGCTGAATTTGTGGCATTAGCTGCAACTAGTAAAGAGGCAGAATGGTTAAAGAATTTATTAATTAAAATTCCAGTTTGGCCAAAACCAATGCCTCCAATATCTATACATTGTGATAATGAGTCCACACTTTCCATATCTTATAGTAGAGTGTACAATGGAAAATCTAGACATATTTTCCTGAGACATAGTTGTTTCAAACAAATGATTACAGATAGTGTAATCACAGTGGATTATGTAAAATCAAGTCAAAATTTAGTTGATCCTTTTACAAAAGGTCTTGCACGAGGACTGGTGTCTAAGACATCATTAGGGATGGGACTAAAGCCCATTAATAATAATCACTCTTGATGGAAACTCAACTTGAAACGTGATATATTCAAGTCTCAAGTTCAACGATTAAAGTACATCATGTGACGTGATTGTAAACACTACAAAATCAAACATCGCAAGGATAAGTGCTTAGAACATGTAATGAATAATAAAAGAGAATGAGTTTAATCTTAATAGATTTATGGTGTTTTAGTTACATGGACACCTATGATAGTCTACCTATATGAGTGTGGAAGTGGTGCCGCTTCCTATGAGAACTGGGCTTGACTCTAAAGCACTCATGAAATCAAGGTACAGACACAAGGCCTAATACATGTTTCGGCTTATATGGATAATCAGTGACTAAAAGATTTGTGTGTGTAGACAAATCCGACTGATCAATATGGATTGATAGTTTAAAGACAATGCCTACTATACTTTCATGGTTAGCCTTGACGAATCTTCACACGGTATTGGTTCAAGTCGTGAGACACCAATGCTTATACACAATCTTATAGATAATCAAAGATTTACAAAACTTATTTTGAAAATGGTGGTGGAATGTTGGAGAATTATTAAAATAAGTGAGTAAGAGCTTTGGGAGTAAAAGCTTAAAAACTTGTCCCACATTGGAAGTGTGTGGAGAAAAGTGGGAAGCTAACCCAATATAAAAGGGAGAGTGTCCCACATTAGAAAATGAGTAAAGCTAAGTGATACCCACTAAGCTATAAAAGGAGTGGAAAACCTTTGAGTCCCACATTGAAAAAATATTAAGAAAGTGTGCACTTAATAAGTAGAAATGAAAGATGAAGAGTTACTTCATCTAGCACTTAAGAGTCTATTTAAGAGATCTCCAATACGGTGAGAAGCACCGCACATACATGCACGCGCGTGCAGGGAAGTGGTCTGTAGAGGCGCTAGTGGTGCACTTTGCACTTCGCATGCTGTGTGTCTGCAGTGGTAACGGGTTGTCGGGATTCGTCCAATTCGGATCGCGATAGCTCGAGCGCGATCACTTTTTGGTGGGTCCGTGTAAAACCATTTTGGTATTTCTGTACCTGTTCGGATATAGTTTAAAACTGTTGGTAATTAACAGTCATACCATTTTGGAATTAAGTAAAGACTGTTAAAACTTAACAGTCATGGCCCTTGAGATGCAGCCTTTCATTTCCTATAAATAAAGGCATCCTATTTCGAAATTGCACATAATTAAGATTAACCCAGTTCCAAATTTTCTATCCCTTGTAATTACTCTCTTACAATTTTCAGGAGATATAAATTATCTTATTCTGTTTTGTGCACATAAACAGAATAAGAACTTGATTGACTGTTCTTCGCAGCTGCATCCAAAGGCTGTCTTCAAATATACAAGTTGCAGATAATGCAAGTTGCTTCATTGTATTTTGAGTATGGATTTGCGGATTCCCGTTTGTATACCAAAGTTAACCGTGTGGGTCAAATACTGTATTTAGGAAAGTGACATCATGCCTTGAAGTTTTCTAGTATCTATTCAGAAGTTTACATTACTGTGATATATAAAGAGTTTCATATCTGTATTTGAATTCATATTATCCAACATATAGGAAGGGGGGATGCTTGGGTTCTGCATCAGCATGAATGAATGCATATTGATGTAATGTAAAACCCAAGGTAAATCTGTTGTGTGCATTTCCTTGAAGACTTTTTTCTCCCAAATGTGGCCCGACGCCAAATACTCAATTAAAGGGTCTAAGACAAATGTTTTGTGATTATTCAACTTAACAAGGGTGTCAGGTCAATCCACACCATTCATAAATTTAGCCAAATCTTTTCTAGCGAAATAAATTTTTACTCCCCTCACATATGCCATATACGTGATTTTCTTCCCCTCGCTAACCTCCATAAATGAGGCATAAAACAACCTCACCAAGTCTTTATTGGTCCTTTTATGGGAGTTGAGTAATGCCTCCCATTTGAAATTCTTGAGGAAAGTGCGGGACTTGTCCGGGATATCCTCCAAAATCAAGGGGCATGGAAAATCCAACGACCTTAGCTTTGGAAATACTAGTGATACCATTCCTGCCCCTTCTCACCCCTAAAACTATCCACACCATTCTTTGTCATACACTTTGTCGACTCATATGTTTAAATTTCAACCATTTTAGACTTAAAAACAATAATTAGGCAAAAAAATATAAATTGTAAAGCTAAATTAAGGGAACTTGAGGTATAGAAGTAGAAAAGTCAAATGTCGATCGACCAACGTGTTAATGAGTCGCAAAGAGTGTCAAAGTGTACACTAATGTCCAAAGTGAGGCAAATTGTGAGTAATAAAACCCATTGATGTATTTTTCAAACACGTTTCATGCACATTGGAAAATGTTATTTATGGGGGGTGGGTCCATTTAAACCAACCAATCAATCCCATCTAATCATCAATAAACTTAAGAGTCATACAAACTTGTTCCAATTGATGAGAAAAGTGACTAAATATAACTTTTGTAAGCACGAATTGAAAGTGGGACAAACCACATCAATATTTCCTAAAAAAATATCTAAATTCATCACAACAACCGAAATGGAGTCTTGAGTTACCAAACATAACACAAAAATAACATAAACTATACAAACAATGTGTAAATGGTGAGAAATTAGACAAATCATCAAGCTTTCAGAGATATAATACATTTAGAACAAATATACACAACCAAAACCTAACAAGCCCTAGAATAGTGAAACTACACAAGAAAATAACTCCAATATAAAAATAGAAATGAGAAGAAAACACACATTGATTGATAAAAGATGGATTAAAGGAATAAATTTTGGGTGGAAGATGAGTAGGAACAAGCTAGGGCTCAAATTTTTTTTTTGGATAAGGGAGTAATAAGGTAAATGTTAGAAATGAGATTTATTTCTTGACTTAAGTGGTAAGAAACAGGGGGGGTCGAGGTTCGATCGAGCAAGGTGAGATCTGTAGGTATTTTAAGGGGGCGATCGATCGAGTGATGGGAATCAACGGATACTGGAAATGCATTGAGAAAATATAATTGCATAGCCGAACAATCGGCCATGGGGAGATCGATTGAGTCCATGAGCATTTTGGAACTTTGGGTGGTCACTTCAATATCGCCCCATGTAAATATGAAATGGGATGAAAAAGGGGTAAACTAGGATGGTTAAATAACAAAAGTGCTATAAAGCACAATTGCCTATGAATTGAAATTTGGGCAATCTAAAAAATAACGTCAAAAAAGTAATGGATCGAGATGAATCTTACATGGCACCCAATGCGGGGCCCACCGCGGGGTGGGGGTGGGGTCTTTTAACAGAATTTTGGCCAATTCGGGGTTGAATCTCTCAAGAAAAGGCTTGATCCTTTGCTCATTCACCTTGGATAAGGATTCGGTCCTCGTATTCACAATCTCAACGATGCTGTGATCGTAGAATTTGTTAACTATGAATGATCCGTTCCACTGGGATTGCAACTTTTTTGACGTGGAGGCGATAATCGTAGATTAGGACTTTATTTCTCATCTTAAAGTGGTTGCGCACTATCCTTTTATGAGGAAAGGCCTTGGTCTTGGCTACAAAAATACAAGAACTCTCTTGCAAGTCATTCCTCAACGCTTATAATTCATTGAGTTGAAAGTTATGAAGGTCCCCGCCTTCAGCGATGTCGAAATTGAGCTTTTTGATAGCCCAATATATCCGGTGTTCAAGCTTAACCGAAAAATGACAGGCTTTCCCATAAACCACCCAATAAGGGGACATCCCAAGGTGTGTCTTATAAGTCATCCAATATGCCTAAAGCGTGTCGATTAGCCTATAGGACTAATCCTTGGTCAAGGGATATATCAATTTTTCTAGAATCCCTTTAATCTCCCTATTGACCAATTTGACTTGGTCATTTTTTATCGGCGATACGTGGTGGAGACCTTGTGGGTGACACCATATTGAGACATAGAGGCGAAAAATAGGTTATTGCAAAAATGGATTTCTTAGTCATTTATAATCGTTCTTGGTGTGCCAAATTGAGCCAATACATGTTATTTTAGGAACTTTAAAACTAATTTCCCGATGTTTTTTTCTCATTGGAATGACTTCTTCCCACTTTGACAAATAGTCGACGATGACTAATATGTACTAAATTATTTGGACTTAGGGAAAAGGCACATAAATTATATTCCCCAACAATTGAAGACTTCGATTACAAGAATATGGGAAAGAGGGATCGTGTTTTGCCTAGTAAACTTCTCTAGTAAATGGCAGCGGAGAAAGTTCGGTAAAAAGCTTACGCATCCTTAAAAATAGTCGGCCAAAAAACTTGCAATGTATGAACTTTAGTGCAGTCTTTTGGGAAGAGAAATGCCCTCCAAATGCTTCGTTGTGGCAAAAGGACCAAGATATTAGGAATATGATCTTTCGGGAGACATTTTTGAATGATATGTTCTAGATAATGATTGAACATATATGGGTCATTAAAAAAGAATTATCGGGCCATAATAAAATTTTTGTTTTTGGGTGAGAAATGTAGTGGATATACCCCGGTGATAAGGGAATTTGCTATATTGGCAAACCATGCCAAGATTGAAATTACCATGAGTTGATCGATGGGACTCTAGGATAGGGATAGGGTCTATATGATCATGGTAAAATGTTAGACATGATAAATGATCCGCGACTATGTTTTCAATCCCTTTTTTATCTTTTATTGAGAGGTTGAATTCTTAGAGGAGAAGCACCCATCGGATTATCCTACTCTTAGCATCCTTCTTAGAAAAAAGGTAGACATGGTCCATGAAGCACACAATGGGTGATTCCACTAAGTAAGCCTGAAATTTATCCTATGCGAACATCATAGATAGCAATTTTTTTCTCCGCAGTGGATTAATTCATTTAGGCACTATCGAGTGTGCGACTTGAATAAGATATCACGTGGGGCTTTTTATCCCTCTGTTGACCCAAAACATCCCCTACGGCATAATCACTAGCATCACACATATGCTTTAATGGAAGAGTCCAACTGGGAGATTACATGGTAGGGGGACATGGACTTCAACTTATCAAACAATTTGGCATCCATCCATCCATAATAATGGAGCGTATTTAGAAATGGGACTATAAATTAGAAGTGCGATCGAGCTAAAGTCTTGAATAAAATGTCGATAAAAACCGTTATGACTAAGAAATGACCTCAGGTCTTTGATGGTTTTTGGGAGCGGGAAGATTGTCAATCACTTCAATCTGGCCTTGTGTACTTGGATTCCATCATTGGAGATAATGTGGCCTAGGATGATCACGTGTGTCACCATGAAGTGACACTTTTCCCAATTGAGAATTAGTTTTTTCTCAATGCATATATCTAGTTTCAATTTAAGGTTTCCTAGAAATGCTTCATAAGAATTACCGAACTCACTAAAGTCGTCCATAAAGACTTCAACTATGTACTCTACCACGTGACTAAAAATGCTAAGCATGCACTGTTGGAAAGTTATCGGTGCATTAAAAATCCTAAGAGATATACTCCGAAAGGAATCAGTGACACACATGCAAGTGAAGGTGGTAATTTCTTGATGTTTGGGGTAAATTTCAATTCCATTATATCCTAGTCCTAAAAACCCATTAGCAAAACAATAATACTTATGTCCGGCTATCCTCTCAAGGATTTAATCAAGAAAAGGTAAAGGAGAATGGTTTGTCCTTTTTATCGTGTTGATCTTCCTATAATAAATACATACACGGTATATGGTAGGAACATGAGAGGTCACAAGATCACCATTTGCATTCTCTATTATCACGATACCCAACTTTTTAGGCATTACTTAAATCGGGCTCATCCATTCGCTATTGAAAATGGGGTATATTTTCCCACATCCAATAAATTAATCACTTCCTCCATCACCACCTATTCATATTCTAATTCAACCATGTTTGGATTTGACAGGTGGGTTTGTTGTCCTCCTCCAAATATATGTTATAGGTGAAAATGGTGGTATTAATCCATTATACCATCCACCTCCTCAAAGAAATCGTGGGAATTACCCATTTCCACTAACTCCCCATTCGTAAAATAACAATTTGTGTCAAGGGCATCTTCATAACCCTCCTAATTGATAAGGAAATATCTATTAAAGGATTTTGGAATGCATTACTCTAAGTGGTCTAGAAAATGAGAAAGGTCAAAGTATTCATAAACTAGTGTTCTTATGCATGCTACCGTCTCAACCCCATCCTCACACTCATCACAACATTGGGATTGATTGAGGAAATTGAAAATGTTCACCTCCACCGTTATATTCCCAAAGGATAATATCATGACCCCACTCCTACAATTAATATTAGCATTAATAATAGCTAGGAACGATCAAACAAAAATAATGGGGATTTGTGAACTACCCTTTGGCACGAGTTGCATGTCCAAAATAATAAAATTTACTGGAAAGTAGAAAAAATCAACTTTGATGATCGTATCATCTACAATGCATCAAGGTTCCCTAACAAAATGGTAGGTAAGTTGTAAAGTGATGGGAGTCACTTTTATCTCACCGAGTTTCAACTTGAGGTAAATTAAATAAAGAAGAAAATTCACACTTGCCCCTAAATCGAGGAGGGCATGATCAATCTTACAATCCCCGATGATACACGATATGGTGGGGAACCCCGTGTCTTTGAACTTTGGGGAAAGCTCATTTTTTATTATGGAGCTCTCTTGGATCGCAATGTACTCCTTTTTCACACATGTTTCCTCTGTTTGATCGTGCACAATTCTTTCCTAAGATTAACATATTTTGATACATACTTAATTGTCTTGAGGAGGCGATTGTTAATATTCACTTCCTTAAAGGGTTCGAGAAAACCCTCCTCCGAGGCTTTATTAGCCTTTGGTTTGAGCCTTTGAGGAAATGGGGACATAAAGGGGCAAATGGGGTCCGTCAAAATAATAGTCTCATCTCCCTCTTTGGAGATGCCATTATCTACAATTTTAGGAGTGTGCAGTTTCACATCCTTTAGGTCGATAATTTTCCCCGTCAGAGGAATTAGAAGGAATTGTTTTGATGGGGTCGTCACAACGTGATTATCAACGTTTTTTCCACTCTGAAGGGCAGTTAGACCCTTACCATGCTTTGTTTGTGATGCACTCGGATTAGAACTCCTAATGCTCATTTGACCTTTGGGATTGGGTTGAGGTTGCGCGGGTAAAATCGATCTCGTAATTCCTTGAGAATTTTGGTTCAATAAAGATAAGTTTGAATCTCTTGTATGGTACATGATATTTCAGAAATGGCTTAATCGATTTTGGTAAGGACAAATTTACAAATAGAGTCAATTTTTTTTTATTTTGGATTATTTTATGTTTGGACAAAATTCTTTGAGTCATAGGTTAGGACTTGAGGGAGTTTTATTTTTCAAGCCTATATCATGGTTTCTTGAAGACGTAGTGGCCAAGTTAGAAGATCTACATCACCATGTCGTATTTCATGCTCATTTCTGTCTTCACGTTCCAAGGATCTCTCAGTTTTGAATGCATAAATATTTTGATCCTTGGAGAATTTGTATTTGGGTGTTAGATTTTTATAAAATTATTTATAAAATAATTTTATCGTTTTAATTTATTTTAGGAAGAAAAATATTTTTCTCACGACTTCCTTAGAATGAGATATGCTATTCCTTTCGATCGAGATAGGGTACCTCGTTAGAACAGGCTGTAACGAACTTCAAACGGACCAACTTTGTGTGATCTAATTATATATGGGGGACTCTGCATTGTGTGATGGTTGTTGAGCATGGATCGGTGAATACCGAGGCGTGTGTGGATTCACGCGTTGTGAAATTTATGTGGGTGGACTCATGAGTTGTCCTTTGGTGGAGTGGTTGAAGATTAGATATGCGTAAAGGCTTGTAAGGTTGTCGAGTCATTACGTAAGTTTTTTGTCTCTCTTGTGTGATTTCATATCGTGGTGAATTTGTGTGGTTGGGCCGTCCGAGATTTTTCCCATTTGAGTTTTCCTCATATATCGGACGTTGTGTGTCCTTCTATCACCTAGATGTATGTTATAGGATAAAATGAAATTGGCTAAAACTACTTTACACAATTTCCATTTAAAATTGGCGTTAAGGTTTATTTAGAGTAATTGTGTTTAAGTTTAATAATTAATTCGAAAAAAATTAAAAATTGACTTTTGTTTAGAATATTCTGTATATATCATGCACTTTCAATTTGTTTAACCTTTTGAGATGAGGAAAATTATTCCTCATTTTATTTTTTTAGTTGGAGTCACATACGGTGCAAGGGGGAGGTCCCGCATGAGGATGATGCGATTAATATTGGGGTGGTGGTTGAGGTTGGTATTGTAGAGGTGGATGGTTTGGCAACTCATGATAACCTTGATTTTTATTTTGATCATTCTTCCATATAAGGAGAGGGTGGCTCATCCTATAAATAGGATTATAAGGAGGATTGTTAGGATCATAGGGGATATTAGGATATTACTTTTGTAAGACATCATAGCATTAGTTTGCTCAATTAATTGGCCTTTAATGTTGGGAGTGTAGGGAACTCCTTGGTTCGATGGCGAATTTGGTCACGGATAACAAAAACAACTTTCTCCATAGTAGAAACTTTTTGGATGGATTACTTGGGTTGGAATTGTTGTGAGAGTTGCAAAGCATTAGTCTTATGATAAAGTTGGTCATACTTAGTATGTACATCATCGCTTTCCACCTTGAGTTGGAACAAGCCTTGATTTTGCCCTTGGGTGTGGTGCTTTCTTTGGTATGCCACTTGTGAGGGCTTGTTGTATCCTACCCTTGTGAGTTGATGGCAACGAACACTAAGTGAGCTTCCACTTCTTCGCCACTTAAGGTAAGTAAACTGCCTCAGCACATGGTTTCGACTAATTATTTAGTCAACGGATTTAACCCCTCATGCAATATAAAAATTAATCTCATTTTTTCAAAATTATGATGGGGGCAAGATCGCTTCAATGATTTAAAACGTTCCCGACATTTGTCAAATGATCCATGCTCAAATTGTGTAAAATTTTGGATTTTCTTCATGATGGTGTTGGTTTTATGTGTGGGGAAAAACTCTTTTAGAAAGAGGCCTTGTAGTTATTTCCAAGACCCAATAGAATTGGGTGAAAGAGTAATGAGCCAATATTTAACTTTATCCTTCATTGAGAATGGTAAAGTCTTAAGTCGTATGAGTTATGGAGTACAATTTTGATCAGAAAAAGTGTTGCACACATCCTCGAAATTGCTTATGTGTCGATATGGGTGCTTATCGATTTGGTATTTACACCTTTTTCTTATACATTTTAGCCCCCCCGGGTACTTTAATTCCTATTCTTATGTTCATTTACTGTCTAGCCTCCATTTTGATCATATATATATTGTACAAGGTTTATTTGAGCTTTTGTAGGTATTAACATGCTTAGCTTGAAGTTTAGTCGCTTTCCAAAAAAATTTCATTGACTATTGCAACTTTGGGGAAATTTTATTAATTTCATCACTCGGGTTTTGGTTCCGAGTTCCACGCAGAAGTTGTATCTCATTGAGTTCTCTTCACGTGGCCTCCAACGGTGCATGATTCCGTTTTATAATGAAAAAGTTATGTCATTTTTTTGGAAAGTTTCGTCTTCAAAAGCACATTCAAGAACATTTTTAGTCATTTCACCATTTTCATTTTTGAACCAATGTCTTGAAAGTTGTATCCTTATGAGGTAGCCTCGCGTAGCCTCCGAATGTGCCTAATTTCGATTTATAACGAAGAAGTTACGACATTTTTTGTATTGTTAATACAAGCTGAGGAATTGCGACTGTCAGGGGAGAATCCAATTAGCCCTATTTTCTAATCGATTCGGGTACTTCAGAAGTCCGCAAAACTCTATTTTTAAGTGGGTTTTTGGTAAGGCATTTAAGGGAAAACTTTCCCTTAAGTTGCAGATCCATTTTACACATTAAAAAAATTCCTTTTAAAGAGTTTTTAGGGTTAGAAAAACATTGGGGATTTTTGTGGAGCCTCCCCTCTCCTCCATTTCTCTCTGGGTTTATACCCATTAATGAAAGTTGATTTACTATTCATTGTCTTCCTTACCTAGTTAATGCTTTATTTCCTTTAATTCATGCTTTGTAGTTAATTTTCTTGCTTAGTTAATTGTTTATGTGTAGTTTAATTTTTGTTTTCTTAATTTAATTAGTTGTTTTCTTAGTTTATTTATGTCATGTGGCTAGTTAGAGGGTATGGGTCATTTCTCCGGCATTAATGGGCGTCAAGGTCCGAAAGTTAAATTTTGGGGAAAATCGTGTTTAATCGAAATCCCGTGTATTAAAATTGGTTTATTATGCATTTAACTTTCTTTTTCACGCAACGTTAGTGTTTTAAATCGTAATCCGATTTTAATCCATTTGTGACCATTGTCGATTAAAAGTTCAATCTCATAGTTTTGTGTTAAGTCTCTTCATGCCGATGTTTATAATTAATTAATTATGCTCGATTAATATTTTTGAACCAAAATATTTATTACGCGTTGTTTAGTCCATGTCGGCGATGTAACCCTGCTCCCGTTTTCCATTCTTGTTTAGTCTTAATTAGAATTTAACTTCTTATTTTTCTCCCTTTTTATTCTTTTATCATCTTTTATTTTCCCCTTTCCTAAGTGTTAAAACAATTGAATCCTAAATACCGTTCCTTGTGGATTTTCGATACCTGAACTTACCGTCATATTTATAAAACAAGTGTAGTTTGAGTTTAGTTTTTTTGCATCACTCCGACGAATCAAACAATGACTGTGTCCTCACACGAACACACCTTTACCACCACATCGAAATGGCACCGTTGTCGTGGAGTGGTTTATTTTAGGATTTTAGTGCTTTAATTGTTTTTTTTATATATTCTTTTTCTTTCTTTCTTTCTTTTTGACTTGTAGTAAATTGTTTTAAGAACTAGAAATTTTGGTTTTTTGCGTTTTTGAATTTCCTATTTTGAAATGTCTCACCCTAACTCTTTTGATAACTTTAATTGTTATGCTAACAGTTCTCAAAGTTATACTCCTAGCACTATGCATAAATGCCTATAAATTCTTGAATATGAGCGTATTCAACGTGAAAATCAAGAATTTATAAGCCATTAATCATCTCCTTGGGAGGAAAGTTTGTGTTTAGGTGAATCCGTTAGTTATGAGCAAACCGCATAAGAAGATGATATGTCTTCTTATTGGTTTGATCATGAGTTAATGGTAAAGGAATCGAATGACCAATTTGAGAGTTCTAAAGCTTGGTTTTTAGAAATGAACGCCCAACTCGATGAGATCATTTCTTCTTTCGCATGTTCGGTTGAGGTTGAAACTTGCGTTTCACTTCCACCGACTTTTAAAGAAGAAATGATCGAGGGTGATCCAAGAACTTTCGAATTTCAACTTCTTGTCAATATTCAAATTCTTTTAAGGTTGAATGTCCTTCTATTCCTTGGTTTCCAACTATTGGCGAACCATTACATCTGCCACAAAAATTGGATGAAAGTCTTGAGGACTTTGACCCGATTCTTAAACGTGAGTGTTATTTTAAGATGCTTCATCTCATGGGCTATTGACTTGCACTTGACCCGCCTCCCCCTTCCAATTTAAAAGCCTTGGGAGGTTGATTTTAATTTTCTTGAGATCAATTTGGTATTATCCCTCGCTTTATCCAACCCCCCCATCATCCCTCTCAAATTTTTAATTGGTGATGGTTCATTTCTTACGCCTTACACATGCCTTCTGTTGTTAAAAAAATTTTCTTATTTTCTAGGAGGCATGCTTTCAAAGGAAGGTACACCGATTATCCCTAAAATTCAAATTGTACACTGGGTGGACCCTCAAAAATTTCGACTTTTAGTGTATAGTTAAAATTGTCTCTACACCAAAAAGGCAAAATTGTCACATTTGAACCAACCAACCTTGTCACGGTCATTGAGCATGACAAAAAACACACGTTTTTTTATCACGATCGTTGACCGTGACAACTTTAAAGAGTTGCCACGGTCAAAGACCTTGACAAGTCCGTGACAACTCTTATAATTAAAACCCTAGGCACCTCTTTTCTTTCCCACTGTTTCCTTCCCCTCCATTTTCTCTCTCTTCTAGGTCGAGCGCCAGTTCTCTCTCTACTTTCAGGTAATTTGTCTCTTGCTCTCTCTCTCTCTCTCTCTCTCTCTCTCTTTTGTGTATGTGTGTGTGTGTAGAATTGCATGTGTGTGTAGGGGTGTGTGTGCATGTAGGTGGGGGGGGGGGCAGTGTGTGTGTGTGTGGGGGGGTGGTTATGGGGGGCCTTGGGAGTGGGGTGGGGTCAAGGAGTTTGTGTGTGTTTGTATAGGTGGGTGGGTGGGGGGGGGGGGGGGCAGTGGAGATGGGGTGGGTGGTGGGGTGTGTGTATAGGTGTTTCTTGATATTGAATTGCATTGGAATTGATATTGATATTGAATTTCATTGGTATTGAAATTTTTATATTTAATTGAATTGAATTGAATTGAGTTGGACAAGTTGGATTAATTGCACACGTAGATATTTAAATTTTTGCCTTACTCTATCATATTAAATCATAATTAAATTGCCTTAACAACTACCTTATCTAAATGAAAGGGTATCGTGCCGGGGGGGTTCATTATTTGGATTTAACTTCGATTAGACATTCCACGCACGAAGTTTAGTGATGGGAAGGAGTGACAAATCAAACCTTTAATATAATTAACATGCTTTTAAGGTTGTATCATATTTCACGAGAAGTCACGTAGTGTTACCGTATCCTTAGCTACTTATGAAATGGACTGAAACATATGAAATGCTCTAAACATTAATAACCTTTTTAATTTGTATACGTTGTAATTCTATAGGACTCGTTTCTCTAAATTGAAATTTAATTCTGATTGGTATTGATATTGGTATAAATTGAAATTGAATTTGAATTTGAATTGGTATTGATATTGGTATAAATTTTATATCTTACGTGTACTTTAAATTAAATGAAATATCTCAAATTCTAATAAGACATAATTAAATAAAATATACTTTAAATTACATATAGTGCACATAGATACTAGACTTCTATTTCTTATGTGTACACATTCAATAGACGTTAGACCCGTTCGAGAGTCATTACCCCTGTAATGAGATCTCTCTAATTGCTCTGTTTTGACAGTTTTGGACTGCATAGTTTCTATATAATAATATTCTTAGTGGCTTAAACTTGTTACTTTTGGAGGAAGTTCTGTAGTCGTATCTTAATGTTCTCTGGGTACATACTAGATGATGCGATGTTAAGTACTATTTCAATTGATAAATTGAAATATCACTCACACTTGTGAATCTATGTCGTGTACTTGGAGAACTATGGGGATATGCTGCCGAGTTTTCCTCAAATTGGAACAATGTGCATGAGATGTGAAGTATATTACAGAAATATGCGGTCTTGAATGGGATAGGACCACTCACCCATTAGAGGAGATGGAGGAAATAGGAATTTGAATGCACAAATAAATTTACATTAAGTCAACTTCTTATATAACACTTATTTCGGGCGGTGCATGCCTGCATGTATTCTCATTGGAATACACGACATAACGATTCTGTAACATTTATAACTAATTTAAATTACATATAGTTCACATAGATGCTAGTCTTCTAATTTAAATTACGTAACAGTTCTCATTTAACTTTTGTTTATACTAATCCACGAATATACTTACCCATAATAGGTGATTGTTTATAGTAGCTATGATGGGATATTATAAATACAAAGGGTGGATGGGTGAGATAAATAGATTAGGGGATGTGTTTTGCAGAGGTGATAATGAATTTCTGAAAAACCCAAAGAGATGTCATAATGATGAAGAGTTTCCGTGTCCATATTCTAGGTGTAAGAATGGTAAGGTGTTTGAGTGGAAAACAGTTGAACTACATTTGTTACGATGGGGTTTGCAAGATAGTTATCGAATTTGAGTTTTTCACGGGGAGTCGAAAGTTCTTTTTGTCCCCGAGCAACCTTCACAACAACCTTCAACAAGTGGATATATGTACAAGGGGAGGATGACAATGTAGATTATAATATGCTAGAAAATTTAGTTGATGACGCGTATGGAGTTTATGAAGTGGAAGAGAATGAGTTCACTGACAATGTAAAAGGTTCAGGTGCTCATGAAGATATTGGGATAAACTTTGACGATGACCACCAAAGTTTAAAATTTAAGGCGAGCTAGCCATTATACTCTGGCCGTGAGAAAGATCAAATAATTTTACATACCATGGTTGGTTTGCATAGTTTGAAGACCTAATATGGTTTGTCTGGTAATAGCGTGATAGGAATTTTGAATTGGGTGAAGGGCTTTCTACCCAGGCATAATACACTTCCAAATAGCTATCCTACTATGAAAAATAGTTTGAAAGGTTTGGGAATGAAGTATAAATCAATGCATGCTTGTGTGTATGACTGCATACTATACCGAAAGAGTGAAAATCTCGATCGGTGTCCGGTATGCGATGAACCTAGATATGTTCAATCTACTAGCAATGAAGTCACAAGCACAAAAATGCCAAAAAAAGTGTTGAAATATTTTCCCATTAGGCCTAGATTAAAGAGGTTTTTTACAGTACCATGGATAGAGGAGGAAATTACTTGGCATGCTAGGGAAGAAGTAGGGGAAAATCTCATGTGCCATCCTATTGATTCTACATCTTGGAAGATGATGAGTTTTGAGTATCCTGATTTTGCTCGAAAATAGCATAAAATTCGTTTGGAAATATCAATATATGGTTTCAACCCATTTGGAAATCTAAGCACTAATTAGAGTGTATGGCTAGTGATCCTAGCCCCACTCAACCTCCCTCCTTCATAGTGTATGATACCTGAATTTTTGATGCTGTCTTTGTTGATCTCTGGGCCAAAAGCGCCAAGTGAGGACATCAATGTCTACCTGGCTCCTTTGGTAGAAGAATTTAACTCTTTTAGAAAATAAGAGTTTACGTTGAAAGCTATGTTGATGTGGGCAATTCATGATTTTCCAGCTTATGGAACATTACCTGGTTGTGTAGTACATGGTTATTTGGGGTGACCTATTTGTGGATAGGAGACTAATTCAATTTGTCTCTCCGCTAGCTCAAAAATTGTATATCATTGCCATATGAGGTTTTTACCCCCCGCTCATAGTTTTATATTTTAGAAAGGTTCCAATTTTTTTAATGGGCGGGGTTGAACATAAGTATTAACGTGCTTAGCTTGAAGTTTGGTCACTTTTCGAAAATGTTCCGTTGACTATTTAAACTTAGAGGGCATTTTAATAATTTTATCACTCAGGTTTTGGTCCCGAGTTCACACAAAAGTTGTATCTCATTGAGTTCTCTTCACGTGGACGACGACAGTGCATGATTCTGATTTATAATGAAGAAGTTATGGCATTTTTCGAAAAGATTCGTCTTCAAAACCATATTCAAGGAAATTTTAGTCATTTTATTTTTTTTTGTTTTGGGGCCAATGTCTCTTGGAAGTTGTATCCCTCTGAGTTAGTTTCAGATAGCCTCCGACAGCGCCCAATTTCGATTTATAACGAAGAAGTTACGACATTTTTCGTATTATTGATCCAAGTCGAGGAATTTAGACGTTCAGGGGAGAATCGATTTGACCCCGTTTCCAAATAGATTCGGGTACTTACGAAGTCCGTAAAACTCTATTTTTAAGTGGATTTTTGGTGGGGCATTTAAGGTAAAACTTTCTCTTAAGTTGCGGATACATTTTAGACATCAAAAAATTCTTTTCAGTGAGTTTTTAGGGTTAGAAAAATATTGGGGGATTTTTGCGGAGCCTCCCCTCTCCTCCATTTCTCTCTAGGTTTATACCCATTAATGTAAGTTTATTTACTATTCATTATCTTCCTTACCTAGTTAATGCTTTATTTCCTTTAATGCATGCTTTGTAGTTAATTTTCTTTCTTAGTTAATTATTTGTTTGTAGTTTAATTATTGTTTTATTTACTTAATTAGTCGTTGTACTTAATTTATTTATGTTTTGTGTCTAGTTAGAGGGTATGGGTCATTTCTCCGCCATTAATGGGCATCGAGGTCCGAAAGTTAGATTTTGGGGAAAATCCTATTTAATCGAAACCCCATGTATTAAAATTGGTTTATTATGTACTTAACTTTCTTTGTCACGCAACATTTGTATTTAAAGCCATAATCCAATTTTAATCCACTTGTGATAATTTTCGCTTAAAAGTTTAATATCATATTTTTGGGTTAAGTCTCTTCATGCATGATGTTTATAATTAATTGATTATGCTCGATTAAATGTTTTTGAAGCGAAATATTTATTATGTGTTGTTTAGTCCATTGCGGGGATGTGACCCTAATCCCGTTTTCCATTCTTGTTTAGTCTTAATTAGCATTTAACTTCTTATTTTTCCTTTTCCCTTTTTATTCTCTTATCACCTTTTATTTTCCCCTTTCCTAAGTGTTAAAATAATTGAATCCTAAATACCGTTCCATATGGAATTCGGTACCCGAACTTACCATTATACTTATTAAATAAGTTTAATTTGAGTTTAGATTTTTTGCATTGAGTTGGTGAACTTAAAATAATGACCAACATCAGTAACTCGGACATGCGGTTCTACCTCTCCATCACTCATTTTCCATTCCATAAAATAAAGGCAAAAAGGTTAATCATACCATTCCAAAAATGGAAATTCGTGGCATTAGAAGGAAACGTGATGCACTCGGTAGATGTGACCAACTCCGGGCGAAGATAATCACCAAATGTTCGGTGTGCAGAGGTGACATCATGTGGTGGACCATGAAGTTTGTCCATTGGAGGATCAAAAGATTTCACTTATGGTCGTGCAGTTGAGTAAGGTAATTGAGTCAGTAAAAATGATTGTGTAATCGATGTATTAAGCATAAATGGACGGTTGCACGAAGGCAGTGGTTGACAATTATTTGAAGCACTTGAACAGTTGATAAGATTGTTCGATCCAGATAAGGAGGCAAGGTTCACATCAAACTAGTTACCATCGACTACTGGATTTAAGTTGTTGCTCATTGAATAACTTCGATGATACTAGAGCAAGATATCTAAACCTTTAAAACAACACTAGATCAAAGCATTAAATGCAATTGAATGTTATTTTTATGCAAAAAATTATCCACTTACGTAGACCAATCAAAAGTAAACACGTGTCCTCCTATATGGCCAAAATCCTAGTCAGCAGAAAGTAAATTTGTCGACCAATATATGGAATGTCGACCAACACAAGGAATGCTGACCAATACAAAGAAGGTCGACCAACATGACAATGAAGTGTCATCATACCAAGGGTCATATTACATGTGGTTTATATATCCAATCGTCACATTTATTACGTAAGGATGCAAATGCTTAATTATATAAAAGAATTTCATCCTTTGACATTCCAACCCTTGACCTCCAGGTCATTATAAATACATTGTATCCCTTTTATCAAGGGGAAGGTCGAACGAATGCTGGGATATTCTTATCTACAAGAGTACCTAGATTTTTGTAACCACAAAGATCAATAAAATAACAGTGGATCTAGGCTTTCTTACATAGCTGAACCACTTTAAAAATCTCTCTCTTTATTTACCATTACATATTTTATCTGTGATTAGAAAATTATATCAAGTCTAGTTTTTTACATCAACAAATTGGTACCATCTTTGGGAACTTGTTTCTAATTTCCGTTCTCACTCTTATATACTCTTCTTCAAAGCACGATGACTGACCTTGAGTCCAGTCTAAAAAATGAAGGCAATCCACCTATTCCGTCTGCTCCGCCTATGACAACAGACCTAACTAGAATCCTGGCTAATTTTTCCAAATGAAAATAAGCCATGTAGGAAACAGTGAGGCAATTGTCTTAGTCATTACAAGTGGCTCCCTCTTCCAGAAGAGAAATGTCGCCTCCACCTCCAAGATCCATCAAACATAGTTATTCGAGGTCTTCATGAGACACCTCTTATCGTCTAGGACAAGTTCATTGCTCAGGTCCACAGAACCCTATGATATCAATTATTTTTCTTCTAAAAGGCTAAGCAGATCTTTGCCCTTTGATCGTTTAGGACCCTGAGAAAATAAAAATCCTCATAGGGTGTTATCCAGAAACACTCAACATCCAATCGACCAATATGAGGCCTCAGTCAGATCAAGATCAAGCATCCGACGATCTGTACGCACTGAGCAGACCTCTCAGGAGAAGAGTTCAGTGTAGACACATGGTCGAAACAATCGAGCTACTTCCCATAGATCCGAGGCAGACAAACCATTATGGAAAGGATCAATCCAGAGGTTGGAAGATTGGTTGGGTGAAATAGTGAAAGCAAATAATCCTTTGCAGCGGAGTTTTGTTAAAGGATTCCCGTTTGTTCAGGAAATTATGAATTTTCCTACTTTATCTAAATTTAAAGACCCTGTGGTTACTCTAAAATATAACGATAAAACTGATCCAGTTCTCCATATTGAGCAATATTAAGCTGCAAATGATATTTATTCAGTCCCTGATGAAATGAGGTGCAGAGCATTTCAAGTAGCATTATGGGATTAGCCAAAATATGGTATAATAACCTGCCCCGAGGACAAATTGCCACCTTCAATTAGCTTGTCGAGTTATTCATTAGCAACTTCTATCTTAGAACTAAGCCAATGAAAAGAGTAGCTCATCTTCTAAGTGTAAGGCAAAGAGTGGAGGAAAGTACTAGGGAATACATTACGCATTTTAATAATGAAAAGTTAGAGGTGATTGATTATGAGGCAAAAACAACCATCACTGCTCTTATGAGTGGCTTGCTTTTCGAGAAACTATATTATACTCTGATTAAAGATCCTCCTAAAACTATGGCTGAACTCATGGAAAAGGCAGCAAAAGTAATGAATGCCGAGGAAGTTATGACTGTAAAATAGAGTTCAGTCATGAAGCCTAACACAAAGCCTAAGAAGAAGGAGTAAAAGGAGAAGAAGGAGCAAAACCTGAAGAAAGAAGACAAGCTCAAAAAGTATGGAACCTACACTCCATTTGGTGTAAACATTCACCATATCCTGGAAGAAATCAATCACAATAAGGATTGAAGATGGCCTGAGAAGTTAAGGGCACCTCCTAATAAGAGGGATAGATTCAAATATTATGAATTTCATAAGGATCATGGTTATACAACGGATAAGTGCATCGCTTTGCAAAATGAGATAAAATCCCTCATCTAACAAGGAAAAATCAATAAATTTGTTGATCTGAGCGATGGAAGAGAACCTAAAAGAAGGTCAAATTCTCTATGGAAGTCAAGAAATGACAGGAAGAAAAATCATGAAGATAACTATGAAGATGATCCAGACCTATCGAAGAAGCCCAAACAACCAGAACGTGAGGTAGCTATGGTGAGGTTTGATTCCTTTGATTGTCATATGATTACAGGAGGTAATGTAGGAGGAGGTGATCACACTACTGAAAGGAAAGTTTACTTGAATGAAGCCCATACTTGCTCCTATATCCATAGGATTAATCTGAATGAAGATGACCGACCAAAGAAGGTCAACAAAGACAAATGGTGATTGGTTTTTCAAAAAATGATCTCTATAGGGTACTTTATCCCCATGATGACTTATTACTTGTCAAATTCAGAATCCAGGATATTATCATCGCTAGAGTTTTGATTGACAAAGGGAGTTCATCCGGTATTAGATTTTATCTTTGCTTTTAGAGTTTGGACTTGAAGCTCAACCAGCTAGAACCCTATCACAGACCATTAATAGGATTTTATGGTGAAAAAGTTTACCCTTTGGGAATAATCAAGCTAGAAGTGTTGATCGAAACTTGGATAGTAAGTCGCAAATAGAAAATATGTTTCTTCGTAATGGATAAGAATGTTCAATCTTTTTATAATGTAATCCTCAGCAGGGTAGGACTGAAGAAGTTTGAAGTCTTACCGTCAACAACCCATCAATGCTTGAAGTTTCCAACTCATTTTGGGGTAGGTGTTTTACAAGGCGACTAAAAGGTGGTTAAAGAGTGTTACTACTCATCAGCCGATCAAGAGGATCTGATTGAATTGAAGAAGAAGACTACAACTAATCAGGTGGATATTACTGAGCCTAATGGTGAATTTGAGGTTTAAACATCAGATACACGAGATGAAACAAAGTTACATAAAGAACAAATTATGGAAGCCACTAAAAACATCATCTGGACGATGACAAACCAGAAAGGATTACGCGGATCGAATCAACACTAGATCATGTCCTTAAATAGGAGTTAATTATGTTCCTGAGGGAACGGAGAAATGTATTCACCTGGAGCCATGAGGATATGCCTGGGATTGATCCAAATTTCCTCTGTTACGAGATCAATGTCAGTAAGAATGCTAAGCCGATCAAGCAGAGACGTCAGGTTTTCAGTCAAGCTATCCAAGAGGAAGTAGAAAATCTTCAAAAATCCCGATTCATCGAAGATGTGAAGTATCCAAATTGGTTGGCCAATGTTGTAATGGTCCAAAAAAATAATGATAAATAGAGGATGTGCGTGGATTTCACTGATTTAAATAAAGCTTGCCCAAAAGATCATTTCCTTTTGCCTAGAATTGATCAGTTGGTGGATGCTACGTCAGGACATGAACTTTTAAGCTTTATAGATACCTATTCTGGTTATAACGAGATAAAAATAAAATCTAAAGATAAGAAAAGTACAACCTTCATAAACACCGAGGAACTTATTGCTATAATGCAATTCCCTTCGGTCTAAAAAACTACAGGTGCAGCGTATCAAAAGTTGGTGAACAAGGTCTTCAAAGAACAGATAGGAAAAAATATAAAGGTTTATGTGGATGATATGTTGACAAAGAGTAAAAAATCTTCAGATCATATCACTGACCTCAGTCAGACTTTTGATAAATTGGAAAAGCATCAGATGAAGCTAAATCCGACTAAGTATGTGTTTGGAGAATAAGAAGGGATGTTCCTTGGCTTCATATTTAATCAAAGGGGAATTGAGGCTAATCCAGTAAAGATAAAAGCTTTAATTGAAATGAAATCGCAGACCTGTAAGAAATATGTATAGAGGCCCACTAGAAGAGTGGCAGTCTTAAACAGATTTGTTTCCCGAGCAACAGATAGGTGCTTACCATTTTTCAAAGTGTTGATTGAGTTGAATGCAGAATGTGAGGAAGCATTCCAGGAGTTAAAGAAGTATCTAGGATCGCCACGATTGCTCTCCTAACCATTATTAAAGAAGAAATTATACTTGTATCTAGCTATTTCTGAGTCAGCAGTGAGCTCGGCCTTAGACATATAGGACAATAGAATCCAAAAGCCAGTCTACTATACCAGCAAAGCATTCAGAGGAGCTGAAATCAGGTTCCCACATTTGGAAAAATTAGCCCTAGCACTTATAAAGGCTTCCACACGTATGAAACCCTATTTTCGAGCGCACATCATAGTTGTGTATACTGATCTACCTCTTTGGCAAGCTCTCTATAAGCCTAAGAAGTCAGGAAGATTAATGTACTGGGCGATAGAACTGGGAGAGTATAACATTATTTATTAACCAAGGTCTTCATTAAAAGGCCAATCTTTGGCAGATTCCATAGCTAAATTAACTTATCCGAAGGTTCCCAACCAATAAAACTTGCTTGCCGAGCAGACTTAGAAAGAAGTGAGCTCAGCTTAAAAGCAAGCCTAAGTAGCTACCGATCAACCTGAGTCATCCTGAATTCAGGAAAGCAACCCAAAAATATGGAAAGGAGAGTAAACAGATATTCCAGAAATGATCATTAATAGGATAAAACTTCAACAATGATGTTCCATTATGGAATTTTTACGTGGATGGATCTTCATATGCTATTGGCAGTAGAGCAGGTATAATACTTAATACTCCTGATGATATTGATATTGAGTATGCTCTCAGGTTTTAGTTCAAAGAATCAAACCATGAGGCAAAATACGTATCCTTGATAGTTGGGATAAATTTAACTCATTCATTAGGAGCCGAGAAAGTAGTGGTGCATAGTGATTCATAGTTGATTGTTAACCAAGTGCTGAATTTATATGTAGCTAAAGGAGAATTGATGACCAGGTATCTCGCTAAGGCCATATAAATTATCACCAAATTTCCAACCTTTAAAGTGAATAGGATACCAAGAATAGAGAATGCTCGAGATGATGCACTTGCTCGGCTAGCATCAGCAATAAGAATTAAGCTCAGAAGATCATTCCTAATCGAGATCCTGTCTAATCGAAGTATTGACGAAGAATTGATTGTTAGTTTCATTACTGTAGATCTGGGACCTTCCTGGATGGATCCTATTAAATCTTATATTGAAGATGGAACCCTTCCACCCGATCCTAAAAAGGCCAAGAATCTATGATATAAAGCAGCAATGTATGTGTTAAACAAAGGAGTTTTATACAGAAGGGGATTGGCGATATCCTTGTAGCGCTATGTTCATCCAATGAAGGTGGAAGATTTGATCAAATAAGTGCATGAAGCACCCGTGGAGCTCATTCAGCTAGAAGATCATTGCTCCAACACATTAACACTTAGGGATATTACTGGCCGACCATGAGGGCCGATTGCACAGCCTTTGCGAGAAATTGTGGTAAGTGCCAGAGATTTTATACTGTTTATAGAACGCCTAATGCTACTCTAACACTGATAACACCATCTTGACCATTCGCTATATGGGGAATTGACTTTGTCGGCCCGCTACTAACCATCAAAGGCAGGTTCAAATATTTAGTTGCTGTTGTGGATTACTTCACCAAATGGGTAGAGGCAGAGCCATTCATTGATATGCCTTTTGAGAAAGTGTTTCAGTTCATCTAGAAGAATATCATCTGTCAATACGGTTTACTATATGATTTCATCACAGATCATGGCACATAGTTCGATAATGAGGAGTTTGAAGCATACTGTGCCAAGTCCAAAATCTAGAAGCTACATTCTGCACCAGGCCATCCTCAATGTAATGGTCAAACATAAGTGACAAACATAACTTTTTAGAATGGATTGAAAAATAGACTTGATGCTGCCAAAGGCAATTGGATTAAAGTGCTACACTCCGTTCTTTTGGCCTATAAAATAATGCCAAAAATAGTCCTGGAGAAACACCACACCTGCTTGTGTTTGGGAATGAAGCCATGGTACTAGCCGTGATCGGCCTACCTACTCATAAGGTACTGAATTTTAATTCCCCAGTTAGTGACTTGATGAGGCGATTAGATATCGACATGTTGGAGGAGGTACGAGAAGATGCAGCTCTGAGAAATCCTGCCTACCAACACCGAACTGCTCGCTTTTATAATAAAAGGGTCAAGCCTACTAATTTGAAAGAGGGTGATAATGTTATTAAGAAAGTTATCCAAAAGAATAACAAGCTTGAGGCCAACTGGCATGGACCATATCACATATAAGCTGTCATCCGACCAGGGACATATTGGAAGAGACTTTGGAGGGTGAAGAATTCAAAAATCCTTAGAATGTCGAATATCTTCGAAAGTATTATCAGTCCTTCAAAGGATTTCCATTATTGTATCTCTTGCTTTTATTTCAGTATCAATAAAAAGTTTATTTCAGCCTCTTCAATTTTTTGATTTTTTTCAAAGTATGATGATGATATACATCTCCCAAAACAAAGATAACTTTTAATCTTCAGGTTCGACCAAGTCAAAATAGGATTACAACCCTCAGCACTTGGTCAGAAATAAGAAAAATAATAACCAACCACGTCAAAACAGGAATATAATCCTCAGCAATTGGTCGACAATAATAATTTACTTCATGTATGACTTCGTAAAAATAAAATCACGAACAAAAGGTTGATTACTTCATGTATGAGTTTGTATAAACAAGTCAAGAACATGAAGTGTAAAACTTTGTATAAAACTCAAAAAGTTATAACAAGTTTTACCCGACTAAGTTAAATGCCGGAGGGCATGTAAAAATTCTTAAATACTGGAATATAAACATACATTCCTCAAACACTTGGTCTTTACTAATAACTAACGCTAAATTTAGATCAATATATCTAAGCACATTAGTAGAATAAATGGCATTACCACTAATAACTAATACTAAATTTGGATAGATATATCTAAGTATATTAGGAGAACCTATGGCATTACAATCAAAAGTAAACTGAATGAATAAAATAATCATAAGTTGACAAAAACAAACTCATGTTATTCATACAAACTGTATTACATTCAAATGAATTACAGAATACAGGATAATTATTCAACTGGAAGTTTTCCCTCAGCTTTGGAAGATGATTGCACTTTTTCCATACTAGTATGGGGATCATCCAACGTATAAGGAGAATTGGTAAATTTGAAATATTGAAGCATCCTTATGTTACTGCTTCTCGGCGTGTTGGTAAAATAATGAGGTCGAACTATCTCAAGTTCATCATGTAACTTATAATCCCCTAAACATTCGATATCAAGCGATGGGGAATTGATTCAACATGGATCTAGATGACATCCAACTTACACGGAGGTTGTTGGCAATCTAAGAAACTAGGATCATGCCAATACCAGAGTTTTCTATGTTGATCAAACTTCATCACAGTCAAGCAATTGGTCCAACCCCATTAATAACCTTCATGATGAGTTTGAGCGAGGTGGTCATCTATACGGCCCAAAGCTTCATTGTAACCATCCATCCATAGTTCTTTAGTTTGTTTGTGAAATTTAAAGGGTAATCTTTCAAATTAATGTTAAAGTTTCTTTAAAACTTGATCCTTCACCTTTAACTGAGAGGATTGGTCGACAAGGGCTTTGTTTTTAGCTTCCAGTCTTGTGGACAAATCGGTAATGTCTTGACTCTTCGTCTTCAGCTAAGCGGCTTAATTAGCTAAAATTTTCTTGGTCCTAGTCTCTTCTACAGTTGGCCAGCTAGATCTTTGTCTAGAAGATGGCGTAGGTTTGGATTTTATCAAAGCTTTAAGCTCTTCCCTCAATTTGGAATTTTCCTCATCCAGAAAAGAGGCACCTTCATCGGCACCTGCAACAGAAGACTGTTTTAAGGCTCCAAGTTCATCGCTCAACCTATTATTTTCTTCTTCCAAAAGTTTAGCAATCTCTTTGGCTTCATAAACTTCACGGTTTAACAAGAACTCCTTCTTCCTGAATGCAGAGGCATATTTTTCTAATTTTTCCTCAAAACCCCAACCTTCACTCAAGGCCTTATACTTGGCTTCGTAGTCAGCATGTAGAAGGGCTTTGCTTTCATTATGCTTTGAATATAAATATTCAATTATCTCAAAGTATGAAACGTTATTGTCCATAGCTCGATCAAGAAGAAACTTGAGATAAGTGTATGCATCCTTTGCCTGATTAGAAGCGTCTATGCCGAGTAAATTTGTTAATTCTTCATCAGTTAAGTCCAAATGGACATCTTTGAACAGATTGTTGCAGTGCTTGTGGAGTCATTGAAGGCAATTTGTTCCATCCTGTCCATAAACTAGAAAGATAAAGTAAAAATTGATAAAAAATAAAAGAAAGCAACAGCCGAGTGACAGGAAACGATATGTGAATTGAAGGAAAAGTTCTTTCATTGATAAATAAGAAATGTTACAAATACATCGAAACAGAGATAAAAAGAAAATAAAATAAGAGTGTAAAATACAAAGATAAAAATCCAAACAAGTATAAACCTTCTTCTTATCCTTTTCAACATCAGAAGGAGTACGTGAGTCCACATGAACTTTTTCTTGTTCAGAAGGGGGGATTGCTGAGTCAAAAATAGTTTCGTCTTGGTCGGCAGAAGGGGCAGTAGACTCAACTACTAAAGAGGATTACCCCGGACCAACATCATCCTTAATTTCATCATCAAGGTTGGGGGAAAAGCTAGAGTCATGCCTAAGAAAAATCTCAGAATCCTCAGCAGTGCCAACATCCTTTAACGCTGCCGAACACCCCTCCTTGAAGAATTTTTTCTTTGCATACCTAATTTGTGCAGAGGTAGTAGAGATGGCTTTATCCTAACCCTTGTTGAAGAACTCTTCCTTAGACTTATTTCTCTTAGCCTTCTCAGAAAAAATATCAGTGGATTATTTAGCTACTTGTCCTTTAGCAGCCTTTGTACCGCACTCAGCTTGAGTAGTATTCGAGTTAACTACAAATAAGATAATATCATCTTTCAGTAGGGATTCTTGAGCAGTCTTGATCTTCTCTTCCCAGGCCTTCTCCTCTATCTCTAAAGCTTGCTGGGAATCCAGAATAGATTTCCTAAGACCTTCAAAGGCCTCCTCTACTTCTCCCGAAGAAGAACGTAGCAGATCATCCTTCTCCAGCATTTGGTTGTAATCAATTAGGAATTGTAAGAAAAATTTAAGTAATTACGAGTAAGAGAAGACATGAAAAGTATCCATCCAACTTCAAACATGAAAACTTACCAAGTCCAAGCTATGAGTAACTCTTGTCGATAGTTGTGATCGGGACATAAATGCAGCAATAACTCTATGGTCTAGGAGGGTGCCAGACTTGATCATTTTCCTTACCAAACTGGGACTAAAGGCCACAGATAAGCCAGAAACAAAAGGGACCATGTCGACCAAACCTTGTTGATCGGAATTAACAACTTTTTCAATCTGCTTATCAATGGTACCTTTCCTTAGTCTCTTAAAAAGAGACTCATCACCTTTGGGAACTGGGGGCTTCTTACTAGCCTCAAGCTTCTTCTTATGGGCAGTAGTATCAACTAGTTTCTTGGCACTAGTTGTAGAGTCATCCTCTAAAAGGTTGGGGATTTTCTTCTTACCCACACTGATAGAAAGAGGAAGGTTAGAACCAAAGGAAGAGGATGTTCCAACTTCAACACCAACACCAGAAGATTCGATGCCCGAGGATGTATACATTGGATCTCTCTCCAAATCAATTACGATTAAAGGCACAAATATTATTGGCCAAGTTATAAAAGAAGTGATGGAAGTTTATACTCTAGCAGTACGAAAGATGACCAGGGATTCTCTTCTCTTGCTCTTTGGTTTAGACCCCACATAAATTTGAGTTCTTCCAAATTCACTTCACCTGGCTTGGGGCACTTGCTCTTACGTTCCTCTGTTAAAAACTAATAAACAGCAGCAGTTAGCATATATCAGAAAAGAAATCAATAAATAAGGGCAAATCAATGAAATAACAACTTACCCATTCCCCTCCCCAATTTTTTTACTATAAAAGCATGATCCCAATAATCCTTATTAAAATCAGGAAAATTCAACACTAAAGCCTTATTGGCTTGTCTAGTTTTCAAATAATAAGTGTTCTCCCCTGCAATAAACCATTTATAACATAACCTAATCTCTGTAATCCCAATATGGGTTTCGTAGATTTCGCTCAGTATACTCACACCTTTAATAACCCTCTAGGTGTTGGGGGTTGCTCTTACTAGAACAATGTCAAAATATCTGTAGAAATAAAGAAGAAAAGGGTTTGGTGGAAAGGTAAAACCTCACTCGGCTATGAACAAAGTTGGGATCCAATGACCCTTAGCTAAAGAGTAAACATCTATAGGATTGGGAGGTATTTATAAATCAACCTAAGAAGGAATTTTTTGTTCTTCCCTAAATTCCTCTAGAAAACTAGCCTCAACTATATAAACCATGGTTCAGAAAGAAGGAAATGAGAAAAAATAAAGAAAAGGAAGAATTCTTATAGAAGATTAAGGATTCAGCAAGAACTGTTAAAAGAAAGGAGGAATGATGGCAAACAATTGCACAAAAGCTCAGAAATGGCTACTACAGTTTAAAACTTTGGGGTAAGGCAAAACCTGCAAAAGCCTCCTGCCTTTTATAAGTTATCTAAAAAATAGTGAACGGAATGATTAAATGTACCAACGATTGACATTCCGACGGATTCGCAAATCATAAGGTTAAAAATACCTATTTGCCCTTTGGCGGTTCTTCAAAATTCAAATTATTTGCAAAAATGCTATTTTCAAACAATGCCAGTAAATTATACAAGTGTGGGAGGTCAGATACTGACTAAGCATCATGAAAATACTACGAGTTACTTCTAGAATCAAATGCTCCATACTTTCACACAAGTGCCAAGCATGGAAATTTGGGGCTTCTGTTAATGCCAAAAATTATCCACTTACTTGGAACAATCAGAAGTAGACATGTGTCCTCCTATGTGACTAAAATCCTAGTTAGCAGAAAGGAAATCTGTCAACCAATACATGGAATTCCAACCAACACAAGGAATTCATACCAACACAAAGACGGTCGACCAAGAAGACAACGAAGTGTCATCATACCAAGGGTCATACTACATGTGGTCTATACAACCAATCGTCACATTAATTATGTAAGTATATAAATGCTTAATTATATAAAATCATTCCATCCCTTGACATTCCGAATCTTGACCTTTGGGTCACTATAAATACATTGTATCCCTTTCATCAAGGGCAAGGTCGAACGAACTCTGTGATATTCTTACCTACAAGAGTACCTATCTTTTTGTAACCACAAAAATCAATAAAATAACAATGCACGTAGGCTTTCTTACATAGCTGGACCACTTCAAAAATATATCTCTTTATTTACCATTTCATATTTTCTTTGTGATTGGAAAATTAGATAACGTCTAATTTTTTACATCAACAGAGATGGCTGCTATAGTTTGAAAATTTGGGGTAAGGCAAAACCTGCAAAAGCCTCTCGCCTTTTGTAGGTTGCCTAAAAAATAACGAACAAAATGATTAAGTATACCAATGATTGATATTCCGATGGCTTCACAAATCAGAAGGTTACAAATACCCATTTTCCCTATGGTGGTTCATTAAAATTCAAATTATTTGCAAAAATGTCATTTTCAAATAGTGCTAGTAAATTTTACAAGTGTGGGAGGTGGGATGCCGACTAAGCATCATGAAAATACTCTGAGTTACTTCTATAATCAAATGCTCCATACTTTCACGCAAGCGCCAAGCATGGAACATTGGGGGCTTCTGTTGATGCCAAAAATTATTCACTTACGTGGACTAATCACAAGTAAATGTGTGTCCTCCTACGTGGCTAAAATCCTAGTCAACAGAAAGTAAATCAGTCGACCAACCCAAGGAATGTCTACTAACGCAAAGGAGGCCAACCAATAAGACAACGAAGCGTCATCATACCAAGGGTCATACTACACGTGGTTTATACAACCAATCATCACATTTACTATGTAAGGATGTAAATGCTTAATTATATAAAAGAATTCCATCCCTTGACCTCTGGGTCACTATAAATACATTATATCTGTTTCATCAAGGGCAAGGTCGAATGGATTCTGGGATATTCTTATCTGCATGAGTACCCAGCTTTATGTAACCACAAAAATCAATAAAATAACAATGGACGTAGGCTTTCTTACATAGCTAAACCACTTTAAAAATATCTCTCTTTATTTACCATTACATATTTTATCTGTGATTAGAAAATTATATCAAGTCAAGTTTTTTACATCAATTGTGGCCATCCCGAGGCCGGGCGCCTTGGGGGAGAAGGAGATAGATAGATATAGATACGTCTCCCCCTCGGGAAGGCTGCATTGCGGTCTTGTACCCCTCTTCTTGAGAAGGTTACTTCGGTCGTTGTCGATGTGGGGGTAAATGTGAAGAGATAGAGTCTCCAACCTATTTTGCAAAAAATAGGCAAAAGAAATGTTGCCACTTCGAGAGAGTGGCATCAAGGACAAACTGATGCATACGAAACCAATAGTTCGAAGGTTTGGGGGCTATGTTACGGAATGGGAAGGTGTTAGGCACCCATCCCGCACTTTCGGTCTCTCATGGGCTAGTGTTATTATCTTACTTTTTATATCCCCCGTGAAGTGTGTGAGCGTGTCTATATATTGGAGATCAAATTTATTCAACTCATACCATGGACTAGGTAGAGTGAGGTTATCCATAAAAATGCTCCCAAAATAACATATGTAGGAAGTATGATTTGTGCATTCATCACGATATTGGTCGTTATTAGGAAACGATAATATGTGTTGGATGAAATGCAAATAAGTATGATATATATATATATATATATATATATATATATATATATGTGTGTGTGTGTGTGTGTGTGAAAATGGGAGATTTTAGAGAACTAGGGAAATTGGGAAATAGAGAGAATTGGAAATTTGGAAAATTAGACTCGAGTCTCGGATCTTAATCCGGAATGCCTACGTAGCCTATAAAGGCATCAAAGTCCACGTAGTTCGGATGTAGTATACAGGGGGGGGGGGTTATCCCATAAATCCGAACGAAATTTTATTATGTGTGTGTGTGTAGAAAATGTGATATTTTAATTTTGAAAAAAGGAGTGATGGGTAATTCCATTCGAAATTTACGGGTGTAACCCTATTTTATTTATTTATTTTGGATTTTCGTAGAGAATAAAGAATGTGAAATATACTAATAAAAGTGTAGATATTAATGTGTATGAACTAAAATAAGAACTGGATTATGAATCTAAAATGTATTATGCAAAAGCAAGGAATTTAAAGAGAGAGAGAAAGAATTGGACCTTCTTTGAAGCTTGATCTGTGATATTAGATGAAATCCCTTGTGTGTTGATGAATGTTGATGAGAGGGAAGGATATTTGCCAAATTGGGTATGAAAAGGATGGGAATGTAAGCTTGAATGGAACTTCACATGAGGGACTTTGCTGATTTCTAGGGAATGTTGCTAAGATCACTGATGCTGAAGGAACTCTTGTGTTGATACTTGGAATGAGGTCATGGACCCTATTTATAGGGTCAGGGGGTGCCGATCGGCCAACCCTAGGGGGTGCCTATCGACATGTGCCCCCAGACACAGTGCCGATTGGCAGGGCTCAGGACCTGCCAATTGGCAGTCCCGTGCAAATTTTCCTGGATAAACGGTCGTAGAACACAAACCGTTGATCTGAATCGCTCATAGGGTATACCATTATAAAGGTATTTCAGAGACCTTTAAGTGTCACTAGACTGATCTTGGGTCTGGGAGTTGACTTTGGGTCAAATGTGGCTTGGAAGCGCAAGTGAGTCCTTTAGACGGGAGATCATTGGACGTAAGTGGATCGTTTGTCCGCATGGTAAGTCAGAACTGCAAATGGGGCAGACCGTTGGAAATTTTAGGAGATGTACTTCGACATTCCTAAGAGTTTTTCTTGGTTCGAAAGGTTGAATTTGGTCAACTGGGGCTCGAAAGAGCCCAGGGACTTCTCAGAGTAAAAAGGATCATTCGCCCATACTGTAGGTCAAAATTGCGCATGGGGTGGACCATTAGAAAGGGTATTTAGTGACCTTCGGAGATTCATTCAGTATCATTTGAGATGAAGAGTTGACTTTGGTCAAACGAAGCTCGAGAGTTCCCGGTGGCCTCTGGATCAATTTTGGGGGAAAAACTAATCATTCGTCCGAACGGTTATAATGTTTTATGCATGGGGTGGATCGTTGGAAAGGGGTTTCAGTGACTTTCGAAGATTTAAAGAGCTTTCACTCTGACGGTGAAGTTGACTAGCGTCAATTCAGGTCCCGGGAGTGCCCGGTGGCCTCTAGATAGGTACTCAAAGTGCGATCTACGGTTTATAGTGAGTTGGGGAGGTGATAGGGATCTAAGGGGTCCTAGAATGTGCTATATATAGAGCACATCGATGAGTGAGCTTGGAATAAGTGATAGCCATCGAATAGACACCACATGATATAAGTCGGTTCTATGGACCTAAGGGATGAGGATGACCGATTCAGAGGGTTGAGGTCAATCCTGAGGACCTAATGGTGGATAAAGGTCAGTTATGTGGGCCTAGAGGGGGTGAGGAGTAAGAAGGTGCCCAATTCTGTGGGACGGGCTTGGTTTTGAGGATCTAAATTGTAGACACCAATTTTGCGAGTCGAAGCCAATTCTGAGGGCTTATGTAGAAGCGACCAATTCTAAGCGTCAAAGATAATTCTGAGGGCTTAAGATAGGGATGACCTATTCTACGGGTCGAAGCTAATTCTATGAACTTAAGATAGATACAACCAATTCTGCGAGTCAAAGATAATTATGATGGCTTATGATAGGGGCGACCAATTCTACGGGTTGAAACCAATTCTGAGGGCTTAAGATAGGGGTGACCAATTCTGTAGGTCGAAGCCAATTCTAAGGGCTTAGGTAGAAGCGATCGATTCTGAAGGTCGAAACCAATTCTGCGGGCTTAAGATAGAGATGACCAATTCTGCGAGTCAAAGCCAATTCTGCGGGCTTATGTAGAAGTGACAAATTCTGAGGGTCGAAGCCAATTCTGTGGGCTTAAGATAGAAACGACCAATTATGCAGGTTGAAGCCAATTTTGAGGGCTTATTTTAGAGGTGAGCAATTCTACGGGTCAAAGACAATTCTGACGACTTAAGATAGAGGTGACCGATTCTGTGAGTCAAAACCAATTCTGAAGGCTTAGGTAGAAGCGGTCAATTTTGAGGGCCAAATCCAATTCTGTGAGCTTAAGATAGAGACGACCAATTCTGCGGGTCAAAGCCAATTTTGCAGGCTTAAGTAGAAGCGACAAATTCTGAGGGTTGAAGCCAATTCTACGGGCTTATTTGGCATGACTAATTATGTTGGTCAAAGCCGATTCTGCAGGCTTATATAAAAGCGACCAATTATGAGGGTCGAAGCCAATTCTGTTGGCTTAAGATAGAGACGACCAATTCTGCGGGTCGAAGCCAATTCTAAGGGCTTATTTTAGGGGTGACCAATTCTGTGGGCTTATGTAGAAGCGACCAATTCTGAGGGTTGAAGCCAGTTTTGCGGGCTTATTTGGGGTGACTAATTCTGTGGGTCAAAGCCAATTCTGCGGGCTTGATTAGAAACGACCAATTATGAGGGTCGAAGCCAATTCTGCGAGCTTATTTGGGGTGACTAATTCTGTGGGTCGAAGCCAATTCTGCGGGCTAAAGTAGAAATGACCAATTCTGCGTGCCAAAGCCAATTCTGAGGGATTGAGGGCTTAAGATAGAGGCGATCAATTTTGAGGGTCGAAACTAATTCTGAGGGTTTATTTTTCCTTTGGGAGATTTGGGGACTCCACTGGGGATGTGTGATATTTCTCTGGGTATTTGGGTAAGTATTTGACTTTAAGTTCTACTGGGTAAGAGGGAATGATTCGAGGATTTTGAGCTGGGGATTTTTTGGAATTTTGGGGTGTCCTTTGGAGGCATTGTTGGAGAGGATTATTTTTTGGAATTCCACTGGGGATGTAGAAAAAATATTTTTCTTGGTGAAAAGGTCCTAAAATAAATCTGGTTATTTTTTGGTATTTTTTTGGACTTTTTGTACAAAATTTTAAAGGGGGTCCCGATCGGAAAAGATGGAAGGGTGACAAACGGAGGAGGCGCGGTCTTTTGGGGTGCCTCAAGCAGGTGGAGGGATAGTGAGGGTGACGGTGGCCTTAGGTGATGTGGAGAGGGTGGTCTCTGGGATTCTCTCCATTTGTCTCTACTGAGGGAGCTGTTGTTGAGGAGGACGATTGATGAGAGCGACGGGAAGCAGGTGCGTCAAATGTCCCTCTTGTTTATGCTGCTGGTGTTGGGAGGTTTTCTGGTGTCGACAAGTGGCGATGTCCTGCACTTGTTGTTTTTTCCATTCTTGCGGGTGTTCTCGGACATCCGCCTTCATGATTGGGGGAGCCTGACCTTGGATACCCATTATTATTCTCTTAGTGCATTCAATCGGTGCTACCGGTAGTCTTTTACTGGAGCCACATATCTTTTAGAGGTATTCTTTATTTTTCGCATTTTCCTTTTATGCATTTTCATTTTCCTTCATACTCTTTTTCTTGATTTCTTAAATGCTGGACTTTGCCCTTTGCAGACGTGGTTTTATGAGGTTATTGGGTTAAACACCCAGTTGATATCTTTAAAGGAGGAATCTGTTGGGGACTTCTCCTGGATGTACCGGTGGCGGAGGTCTAACCGACAGTCGAAGAAATCTCTTTCTCTGGAGGCGATGCGTTAAGTTTTGAATGGCCTGATGAGCGATCGGGTAAGCCCTCTTTTATCTTGAGATTGTCCTTTCCTTTTATGATTTTTTATTGATATTGATATTTTACTCTTGTTGGCGATTTGCAGGTGATCTTTTATCCTTGGGTGACGGCCATTCAACACAATGGGGTGACTGGGGGACATGCACAAATGCGGCGTCTGTTAGCGCATGAGTTTGGCTATTCTTGGTACCTCGGGGAGAGGGTAGTCTGACAGATTGTGGAGGATGAGGTTGCGGTGCCACCGACGAAGCCCCCTATATTCATGAGGCAAGTGCGAGAGATATGAGAGGATGCCCGGGTGGTGGGGATGATGGGAGAGATGTACTCGTTGTATACTGCCACGGCTGTGATGTATGACTACATGGATTTCGTGTCGAGCTGGTTGATTCCACCCAGTATATACGATGTGATGCCTCTTCCTCATGTGGGTTCGAGTCGGCAGGTGGGGTCCTCCCACAATGAGGGCGGTGCGACGACGTCAGCGGCGGAGATGACTTTGGAGGATTCCTTTGTACGGATGTTCTCCCCTGGTTACAACATTCGGTGAGCTGATGGAGGTTCGGTGCATTTACAACCTTGTCCCAATGCGATGGGCCCAGAGGAATTGGGCTTGACAGAGGAGGTCCTTCGACCTGAGGTACCCTTTGTGTTTCCTTGTCATTTTGATTTCCTGATTCCTTTCTTTTTTTTATCCGACTTGACTGATTTGATTTTTTTGTTTTGTTTTGCAGCACATCCGGGTCTCCACCACTTGGCTGAGGGATATAAGGGATTGGATATCTTCGGCGACTGCCCATATTAAGGATGCGATTCCTGTTCCTTCTTGCTTGGTGCCATCTACGTCGTCTTGGGAAGGGTCGAGCTCTGAGAGTGGTGGCATATCATCTCTCCGTAGGGGGAAGAGGGAACGCCATAGGGATGAAGGATCTTAGAGAAAGAGAGAATGTGGGTGAGCGAGAGAGAAAGAAAATTGGGTTCGGGCTGATTCCCGTTGTTTTGTTCTTTTATTTTTCATGCAAGGCATAAATGTAACACATAAAAATATACGCAAATGAAGATGAAGTTTTTATTAGTTCTAGCTTTAGTGATTAATGCATATACTCTTTTTACTTTGCTGTTGAGACCGCAAAAAGAATTTTGAAAATTGATTCGGGAAGGACTTTATTTTAAAATGGGGTGTGTAAATGTTTGAGGAAATTCGAAATTCCCTTAAGATAAAATTTATTTTTATTAGTTTTTTTATTTTGACGAAAGAGGAAAAAGGGAATTTTTCCAAAATAGGGGGTTGCCGATCGGCATGACCCCTGTCTTGCCTCTCGGCACACCAGTTTATTCCAATCAACCCAAGGCTTTGATTTCTCTTTCTTTAATAGCTTGGTACTTGGGGGGCCAAGTTTTACTCCGAATTCTGCAGGGTTTATTGTCTTTGCTTGAGAGTTGTTTAAAGTATAAATGGGGGTATGAATGGGGATTTTATCCTCACACTTTCATTTCCTTTCTTTCTCACATTCTTACTTGCTTATCATCTCTTTACTTTGTAAGATGACTCTCCCTGGTAGCATTGAGTTTTCCAACTACCTCGAAGCCTTGGAAGCAATGTGTTCTTACAATGGTGACTATGACGCCTTCCACATGCGGCGAGTCTCTTTGTGACGTAATTGGCCCATTAAGTGGAATAGGATGACGATGGCAGTTGAGTTCTTGTACCCCGACTACCATGTTTTTCTCTTCAAGCTGGATGAAATATGTCCTGCCTACGAGAAATAATCTGCTATTCTGGGGATAAATCCCAACATTGTTACAGCTTGGCCTGAGTTTTCCCACTATCCTAGGGAATTATTGGCTAGACTTTTTCATATCTCGCCTTTGATAGTCAGGTCGTTGGTTACAGGAGGAATAATTTTTCTTCGGGCAGTGCTACGATCCGTGCATTCGCAGGATGTGGGTGATGTCGGCTATGCTGGGGCCGTTATTCTGGGCCTACTTTCAAAAGTATTGTTGGTGACTCGGGAAACGTTGGTGGACCCCCAACTTGCGGCTATTATTTCCTGGATGTCGTACAGTCGTAATCCTGTGGTGGTGATACTGGCGGAGACTTTGAATGGTCTGGATGTTTGGAGGGAAGGTCGTTCCTCCTTTCTGAGGAGTAGCCCTGTGATGTTGTTCATGTGGTTGTCGGAGAGGTTCTGTGGTGATCCCACCCTAGTATCCTTTACCGGTGGTGCCAAACTTCTTCTTGCGCTATTTCTTTGGCGTAGGCCTGGACATTGAGAGTTGGATGAACTGGTTTGTAGAGCACGGGGCTCGGGGCTTGCGTTGGTCAGTGCCTTGCTGGGGGGATCTTCTACCCATTATGGAACTCGAGGAGTACCAATATGTTTGGTTAGTTGGCCTCAGGTATACCTCTTTTTACTTTACCTGGCGTTTGCTGTGTCAATTTGGTTGGGAGCAAATCGTGCCACTGCGGACACTGAACTTCTTTCCTGTGGAGGACCTGATGGAGCGTATAAGCATGCAACTTGGATTTGTGGGAGAATTTTCGTCCGTTGACCCATCCCTCACAATCCGTGGGTAGAGTCTGGAACGTCTTCGGGGACTACATGAAGTGGTTGTGGTAGAAAGTAGTGGCCAAGATACTGGCTGTGGAGACTGGGCAAAGGTGGTTTGCCATATCTGATACCATGAAGGAAGGCCTTGTGGTTTTCCCCAAGCTAGTCTAGGCTTATCGCTCTATGGGGCATCTGCGATACTCTATTCAGGCAGGGAAGGTTTGGGGACCCTAGGACGTAGGTGAGTGTGGGGCTGGTTCCTCTCGCAGCTGTGGGTAGGAATTTGTGAAGCTTTTGTAATGGGTGTGGTTTTGGGAATAATTGGGGGGTGATTTTCAGGAATAATGGGGCTTGGTTTTATCTATTTTTTTTAGAAAGGTAGGCGTAGGCTGGCAAGGGAAGTTGTTTGACTCCCTGTGACGATGTAATCATACCTAAAATTTAGATAATAAAATAAATAAGTTTTTGATCATTTAGTTGTGCCTCTTGATGACTTTTGTATTTTGAATTATCTATACCAATCTCTAAGGCATACATAATCCTTTTGTTCATGTATATGTTAAAATGAACTGTCATTCTCGGGGATAAGAAAAGAATAGCATTTTATGAAAAAAGATGGTCGTGCTCATGTAAACGGATGAGCTACCTACGTACCTCTGAGGGATTTGAAATTTTTTTGAAATTCATTTTTTTTGTAAGAAAGAAAAAAGGTTTTTAGAGGATCTGGCCCCATATAGTTCTGATTAGGGGGGAATCAAGAGTTTTTTTTAGAATATAATAGAAGGGAGATGAGAAGAGTCGTAGCGCGTCGAGATTTCGGACTAGGGGTAGAATTTCTTGAGACAGTCCAAGTTGACTGGATGCTCCATTTCTGCGCCATCAAGGTCGGTGAGCCTAATGGCGTCGCTCGATAAGATCTTCTTCACAATGTAGGTGCCTCTCCACTTGGGCTTGAATTCCCCTCTGGGCTCCCAGATGGGCTCTACTATTTCTTTGAGGGCTAATTCCCCTTCTCAAACACTGCGGTCTTTGACTCTCCTATTGAATGATCGCGCTATGCAGCGATGGTAACCTTGTATGTAGTATAGAGTTTTCAGCCTTGTTTCATCCAAGAGGGACAGCTTGTCAAGACGACTTTGGTGCTAGTCTTCCTGGCTAACCTTGCTTTCAAGCATGACACACAGTGAAGGGATTTCTAGCTCCACGGGTAGGAATTCTTCCGTGTCGTCGACTAGATAGTAAGGGGTAGCCCTAGTAGAGGTTCGAACTGAAGTATGATAGCCCCATAGGGCGTAAGGGATCCTATCAGCCCAATCTCGACAACTCTCGATCATCTTGCTGATAATGGCTTTAAGGTTCTTATTAGCTGCCTCGACTTCTCCATTGGTTTGAAGTTGGTATGGATATGACTCGTGTCTCTGAATTCCATTCTCTTCGACCACCTCTGTAACTTCTGCCTCGAAATGTAACCCGTTGTCTGTTACCAACTCGTGCACCCCATATCGACATACGATATTTTTCTTGATGAACTTGTCCATTTTCTTGGCATTCAGAACTGCGTATGACTCGAGTTCGACCCATTTGGTGAAGTAGTCAATGGCGACTAGGATGAACTCATGCCCGTTGGATGCCTTCAGTGTAACTTTCCCTATGATGTCAATGCCTCATACGGAGAATGGCCAGGGAGAAGTCATGTTGTACAATTCCCGCAGGGGTAAGTGCTGTAGGTAGAATAACTGTTGGCATTTGAGGTTTAACACCCCGTATTTTTGATAATTTAAATAATTATGGGATTAATTATTATTGTTGGATTAATGAAATTAAAATGTGATAAATTAATTGTTAATTAATTCGGATTAAAATAATAATTAGCTAGCGTGCCAAGGGTTAATATTTATTAACAAAAATTATTGAATATCATTGTGAGGATATGTAATATGGAATTATGAAATTTTATAAATTTTCGAGAGTGAGAAATACGACAGCTTGGAATACTAAGTTAGGACGTGCGTGTGAGTCGTGTCGGGACTAATTTAATGAATTAAAGAAGGGAATTATTTTTAAGTAACTCGTATGGCCATTTTGAGGGCACTATTGAGTCTGGAAGGGTCGAGATAGGTAGAAACCTCTACCCAGGTATTTTATTTGGACTCTGAAATATTTTTAGGCCTAACCGGCACCCCGTAGGGGTATTTTTATCCTTTGGATTTTTGGGGAAATAATATGGAAGAAAATTAGAAAAATAAAAGTGTGTGTACGTGGGTGAGAGGAAGTCTGTTAGTTTCTAAACCTAAGAGAGAGGGACAGAAAACCACAGAGGAAGATGGAGAGAGTCCATAGGCGTTCTTGGTGCAAAACTCAAGAACTCACACCACAAATCCCACCAAAGCATAGATCGAAAGACGAGGAACAAGTCTATACCAATTTTATCAACGGATCAGAACATCATAATCGAGGCAAGTGTTTATTTCTTTCTTTATTTAGCAATATTTGTCTTCATTTAGACTAGGTAATTATTCCATTCATACGAAGATGAATATTGGGGAAAATTGGGAGAATTAATCATAAATTGGGACTGTTTTGATAATAGTTTGATTCCCTCATGTAGATAGGATTATGTCCACAAATTTATGATAATATTTCAAATAATTCTGGGTTTTAATTTAGAGTTATGCATATAAATTTTAGAACTAGGGTTCTTGATAATTAAATTGGGGATTTCGAATTTGATTGATGATTAGTGATGATTTAATGATGTTATAGTGTTAGAAATCGTATGTATATATATATATATATATATATATATATGTGTGTGTGTGTGTGTGTGTGTGTGTGTGTGTGTGTGTGTGATAAGAAGATGATTGGAATTGATTGGTTGATGTTTGGATTGAAATTTAGAGGCTTTAGAGTTGAAAATCTGGGGAAAACATAATTATCAATGGTGGAAAACGTAGTAGGTCCGTTTGGGAAGGGAACTGCTCAATCTCGTTCGAATGAGATTAAGCCTGATTCGAACGAGACAGGATCTCGCGAGATGTCGTTCAAACGACATCACACCTGGTTCGATTGACAAGTCCAAAAAGCTGGAAATCCTATTTCAGCCCAATTCGAGTTACATAGGTAATTTGAATGAGAAAAACTGTTATTTGATGAATTTAGTATAGTGCAAAATTGTTGGGAAGTATTTGGGAAATAATACTCTAAATATTGGAAGGGTAAGTTAACCTTGGAAATTTCGAGAGAGAGAGTAACTGAAATAATTGTGTTATAAGTAGTAATGAGAAGATACTACGTATGGAAAATATAGGTACGGTTTAGGTGAATACCATTGATTTAAATAGGATATGTATATGCCTATTATATGTTTATTATTATGTGTATAGCATACATATGCTGCTTGCTATCGGGAGGAGGTTTTCATGTAGTGGATAGTCTTATCCTGTGTGCCCATTAGGGAGATATTTGTCTCATACCCAGAGCATATGAACTTGGTTACGTGCTATCTTAGATGTATGATAGTTTCGACGGCTAAATGGAGTGTAGGTATGTGCGTGACCCATTTGGATGAGGATTATGTTCGCCTCCAATATTTGTAATTTGAACTTTATGGATCATGAGAGATTGAACCAACAGTCCTTCATGCAGTGAGCGTGCACCGGGACATGATAGCTGAGTATGCATTGCGCCAGGTGGTCTTAACCAAGGGGTGCAGGAATAGTATATATATGTATATAGATGATGTGACTATATATATATATATATATATATATATATATATATATATATATATATATATATATATATATATATATATACTTGTGAATAGGTCTACTGTGTGTATCTAGTAGATATGGTAATAATAATTAATTCTTTGCGCGAAGTGGTATTAACCCAGGGGTGAAGGTTTAGTATATATATATATATATATATATATATATATATAGGGATAAACTTGGGAAAATTCTATTGTGTGAAATTAGTAGATAAAGTAATAATGAGAAATAAAATAATCTTAGTGGGTAAAAGATTAACTAGTCGAACGGTGAATAATGAAATTTAGTTATGTGGGATAAACTATTTCAATAATGTATTGTATGGGCGATACGAACTTACTACTAGTGACGTAGATGGTGGTACGGTGACTTCGAACTAGTTAGGATGGGTAGCATAACTAATATGGGGTAGATGTACGTTAGGCGTGCACAATAGATGAGAGGTGAGAATCTCATGTGAGAGTCCGACAAGCTAGCATGCACATAATACTTGCTTATTGCAAATTTTAAATTCTTGCTAAAACAAATATTTTTACAACTCGGGCTCTGACCCGTCTCTTGCTATTCTTATCTCTTTTGTTATATATATGTATTATATCAGGTGCCCAGCCACCGGGTTACCAGACTTAGACGCTTGGATTGTTTAGCGAGCTGCAACGATTGTGGGAGTTGCAGGTACCTCTATCATATCTTTCAGTTCTATTCATACATTTCATTTAGGGCATGTGTGTCCCACTCTAAGTCGTTTTATCAGAAATATTGTACTCACTCTATTTTAGTAGTTCATTTTAGTTGGATTGAGTATTTTCTGGTTTATTGGTTTGAGAATTTAAACTGGAATGTTTTATCCAGTCTTATTTATTTCAGTAGTCGCGTTATATACAATATTTATTATATTCCCTGTGAATGGTAAATAGTTGATGTCTTAATATTTAGAAATTATTAATATATTCTTTAGGTATAACTTAAAATTAAAAATGTTTTGACACTAGCTTAATCATTTATTATGTGATTATTAATGTTAAATGTGTTTCGGCAGTGATGCTAAGAATGAACCAACCGAACACTTTGTTTTAAATTGAATAAAGGACTGATCATCCGATATTTAATTGGGTGGGGTGTCACACGTGGTATTAGAGAATCATGTTATAGTGTCCTTAGGATCTGTTCGGCTTTCCAAATTTCAACGCAGTGTTCTTTGATGTAGAGCCTTATTGTAGTATTGTTATCTTCCCTTACATATGCGACCTACGTTCTACTGCTATGAATTATAATGGATGTGACTCATTATACGAAATCGTGTGTGCTTCGAGCACCGAACATTATAGGACGATCAACGAGGGCCATAAGAAGGACTGCAGGAGAAGAAGCCCGACAGAAGACATAGAATAATTTGGGAATGGCGATCATGAAAAAGTCAACGTGAGTAATATTTAAGCAAGTGATAATAGGATGATCACTGGGGAACAGTGCATTACCCAGACATAGTCATAGATAACGGTGGAGTGATTTCACGATCACCTGGCGTAGTCGAAAAAGGGGAAATCAAAGGAACTCTTTTGAAAAGTCATCGGTGAAGATGCAGAGAAGAAAGAAAGAAAGTGAAACAGGCCAATGGAAGTAGAAAATCAGAAGGCAATTGTGTAGAGTGGAGTGCCGCGACACTCAAAATTAAAATTGAAGTTAAATTGTAACTCTTAGGAGCGACAGAAAGTGATTAGAGTCAATCACCACATATAAAGAAGTGTGTTTGAAATTTAAAGAGAAATTTGGGTATGGTTTGATCGTGAGGTCTTCCATTCGATGTCGTAACAGAGTTGCTAGTGAAATTTTGAAACTTAGCATAGTGGGAAAATTAAAGACCAATCGAGAGAGAAAGGTTAAATTGCATAATGAACTTCGTACCTGGAAAAGGGGCGTAATATATAAAAGGGTCTATAGTTGATAAAGGACCGTGTGTAGAATACGAGGATGGATGAGAAATCCATATAGGTTAACTAATTTTGATGTTGTCAAGGTTATACGTTTGAAAGTTATTTCAGCGCTTCCAGGAGAAGTGATCCAGGAGGGTTAGATAATTTGACCGAAAAGAAAAACTGAACTCAACGTTGTTAGTGAAACACCACATGAGGGTATCCCAATAGGGAACTCATTTAGATAATTTTGATTGATTAACTTCCTACAAAGTGACGATGAAATCAATCAGGGATGTAGAGGCCAACAATAGTTTCGAAAGGCTCGCATAGCCAAAGGGATAAATGGAGGACAATTGGGAGTTAAGACTTCCAGTCCGAGGGAAGGACATTCCAAAATGGTCAGTGGGACCAATGGCAAGAAATGGCTCGGGAATTTTCCCTATGTGTAAAGAATGGGACTACCAGGGTTGAATGTGTCCACGTTGAGAAGTGAGACCGATAAGATTAGAAATGGTAAACCATGCCTATTAGGCATAACAACTGGAGGAGTGAGATTTTCGGAGGAGGAATTGGGTCAAGAAAATTAGGCCCAAGAAGTCATAACCCGAGAGTGGTGGGTTTAGGCTGGACCAGTGGAGTCCTCGATAACAATAGCATATGAATCCTTAGGGTTATTGGGGCCCAAGAAGAAATAGGGTGGATAATAAAGCCATAAGTGAGGCCTAGAGATGTTAGGCCAATGTTTCAGTGATGGGTGTGTAAACCACAGAACAGAATAAATTGCCCACAACGAGGAGGGGGCAACTATTGGATAAAATCCTAGATGTATAACGAGTGCAAGTGATCATGGGTTCTTTTGTCCGCGATCAGTGCACGTAAGAACCATATGATTAGGGGAAATTGGTGGGGTTTTGCTTCATCCTTGTGAGCAAAGAATTAATTCGGGTGACATGTTGTGTCACAACTTAAATATAAATTGTAAACCACAAAATACGAGTGCGAGTCGAGTTTAGTGGGAACGTTCATTTTAACAGTCTTGTTAGAAACACATTTCTCATCAATATCGGGGTTTTCGATGATGCCTTTGAGTGAAACGGGTAGACCCTTAGAGCATATGTTGTTATTACAAGTTACATACTTATAGTAGAGTTTATTATGGTAATGTGGAGTGATTAATTACCGAATGCTTGAACAATAGTAAATTAAGTGATAAGACTATCGTCCTGAATACTTTGGGGGGAGTAACAATAATTTTGTGTGGTTCCACCTGAAATAGGGTTGGGACCATATATATGTACATATTAAAATTTCATGGTGTCATAGACCTCAGCAAGTATGTGTCTAGTTATACATGATCCGGATGCATAGGGATTTATTTACTGATGTGACTCAGGATGGATTGTGTTCTTTATCATGTAGGGAGAAATATCTTGTTATATATATAGCGCTGAAACTTGGGATAGTGAGAGCGCCATGTTTCATATTATTTTTAAGGACATACTTAGATTAATATGTCAACATACGGAGACTTTGGAAAGGTACATATTATGGACTGAGAACCTTACGGATCTCAATGACCGACAATGTTCGGTAGTAGTGTATCGGGTGGGGGGGTGTTCCTTGTTTGGATTTCTCTTCGTGAGACATCCCACGGATGAAACTGGCGAACGTCGGGAGTTGGAGAGAAGTTTGGTCGATAGTACCCAGGTTTCGTACCCTGGTTATTGTAGATATATGAGAATATAATTGAGAGTTGATAATTCCATTAGGACTTAAGGTCGGTAGAGCTGCCTAGTCCAGATATCATTATGAATAGAATAATGACGCCACTGAAAGAGTGATTAAGTTATGACTGGTGGGGTGGTTGAGTACACCCCTACCTTATCAGCATGTCGAGTGCGTGAAGATTGATTTAAGAGTAATATATTTTATTTGTGAAATATTGCACAAGACCTAGTGTGTATGGGCGCCCTAGATATTTGAAAATATTATATCAGGAAGTAGATTATGATTATCATATGAATTCGACAACATTTAGCTGGTGAAGTCGACGCTTATTCCGTAAGATCTGGCAAAGGCCTAAATTTTTGAGAAAACTGATTTTCAGCAGGGGAAGGACCTGTGACACGCGGTGAGGAAAAGTCACATGGATCACGGTTAGAGGTACATTTGAGAGAATATAAGATGTATCATGTCATAAATGACAGTGGTGATGGGGTTTGATGAAGGGAAATATAGCTAAATTCATTTTTACAATGGTCACCTATCCATTGGAAAAAGGGTGGACCACCTGAAACAAGTAGGGGTTTCTTCAACCGTTAGGGATTCCGAAGAAGTAATGGGAGAGTATTCCCAAGGATTTTGTCATGCAAGTAACTACTTTCTAGAGGGGTTACAGTCCTATATGGGTGATAGTGGATCGGTTGACCAAGTAGCTCGCGTTATGGTAGTTAGGCCTGATCATACTTTGGGAAAGTATGCACAAATATTTATAACCAAGATAGTGAGGTTACATAGGGTACCGCTTAATATTGTGTCCGATTGGGACAAGATCTTTAACTTTTTATTTTGGAAGAGTGTTCACGAGGCCATAGGTACCGAGTTGTGATTGCTTACGGCCTATTATTCGCAGACGAATGGGTAGAACAAGCAGACTAATCAGATGATTGGAAAAATAAATAAATTATATGTGTACCCTTGGATCTTATGGGAGGATGAAAACATTCCCTTCCACAAGTTGAGTTTGTGTACAATAATTCATATAAATTTACTTTTGGGCATGTTGCCACTTGGGGTATGGCACGGTAAACCTTGTCGTTGTCATGGTCATTAGTTAAAGGTGGGGGAAACAGATCCTATTGCGAAGATCAGAGATGAGTTGATATCTATAGTATCTAATGTGTGTAAATTGTATACTGTGCCAATAACCGACTCGTGTGCGATCGTCGCGAGACGAGATCGTATGTATCTAAAGAACGATTAATCTACTAAGATGCGAATAGTAGAAGGATAGATAGCGAATATCTAAAACAAAGCTTAAGTAGTGAAACTTAAACGGTAAGACTTGGGTAAGAACCTATGTGACAGGTAACCTAGAGTTTAGAACGAACATATGTGGAATGTTCATTATTAAGGGTATTCGATAGCGTACTATATGGATGGTACGAAGTAGTTTACTTAGGAGCGCAATGATGCAATGCGCAACATATATTCAGCGTTGTTCGTACCTGATATACTTTTTCGAATTTCAAGATGAAATTCCATTGTAAGGGGGAAGTATGTAACACCCCATATTTTTGATGATTTAAATAATTATGGGATTAATTATTATTGTTGGATTAATTAAATTAAAATGTGAGAAATTAATTGTTAATTAATTCGAATTAAAATATTTATTAACTAGCATGCCAAGGGTTAATATTTATTGATGAAAATTATTGAATATCATTGTGTGGATATGTAATATGGAATTATGAAATTTTATAAATTGTCGAGAGTGAGAAATACGACAGTTTGGTATACTAAATCGGGAACCGCGTGTTAGTCGTGTTGGAACTAATTTAATGGAATAAAGAAGTGAATTATATTTAAGTAACTCGTATGGCCATTTGGAGCGCGCCATTGAGTTTGGAAGGGACGAGAAAGGTAGAAAAATCTACTCGGTTATTTTATTTGGACTCCGGAATATTTTTAGGCCTAACCGACACCCCGTAGGGGTATTTTTGACTTTTGGATTTTTGGGGAATTAATATGGACGAATATTAGAAAAATAAAAGGGAGTGTACGTGGGTGAGAGGAATTCTTTTATTTTCTAAACCTAAGAGAGAGGGAGAGAGAACCGCAGAGGAAGATGGAGAGAGTCCATAGGCGTTCTTGGTGCAAAACTCAAGAACTCACACCAGAAATCCCAGCAAAGCATAGATCGAAAGACGAGGAACTAGTGTATACCAATTTTATCAATGGATCACAACATCATAATCGAGGCAAGTGTTTATTGCTTGCTTTCTTTAGCAATATTTGTGTTCATGTTAGACTAGGTAATTACCCCATTAATACGAAGATGAATATTGGGGAAAATTGGGAGAATTAATCATAAATTGGGACTGTTTTGATAAGAGTTTGATTCCCTCATGTAGATAGGATTATGTCCAAAAATTTATGATAATATTCCAAATAATTCTGGGTTTTAATTTAGAGTTATACATATAAATTTTAGAACTAAGGTTCTTGATAATTAAATTGGGAATTTCAAATTTGATTGATGATTAGTGATGATTTAATGATGTTATGGTGTTAGAAATCGTGTATATATATATATATATATATATATGTGTGTGTGTGTGTGTGTGTGTGTGTTAAGAAGATGATTGGAATTGATTGGTTGATGTTTGGACTGAAATTTAGAGGTTTTAGATTTGAAAATCTGGTGAAAACATAATTATCAATGGTGGAAAACGTAGCAGGTTCATTTGGGAAGAGAACTGCTCAATCTCGTTTGAACGAGATTAAGCCTGGTTCGAACGAGACAGGATCTCGCGAGATGTCGTTCAAACGACATCACACTTGGTTCGAACGACAGGTCCAAAAAGATGGAAAATCCGATTTCAGCCCAATTCGAGTTACACAGTTAATTTGAGTGAGAAAAACTGTTATTTGATGAATTTAGTATAGTGCAGAATTGTTGGGAAATATTGGCAGGGTAAGTTAACCTTGGAAATTTTGAGAGCGAGTAACCGAAATAATTGTGTTATAAGTAGTAATGAGAAAATACTACGTATGGAACATATGGGTTTGGTGAATACCCATTGATTTTAATAGGATATGTGTATGCCTATTATATGTTTATTATTATGAGAATAGAATACCTACGGTGCTTGCTATCGGGAGTAGGTTTTCGCGTAGTGGATAGTCTTATCCTGTGTGCCCAGTGGGGAGATATTTGACTTGTACCCAGAGTATATGAACTTGGTTACGTGATATCTGAGATGTATGATAGTTTCGACGGCTGAATGGGAGTGTAGATATATGAGTGACCCATTTGGATGGGGATTATGTTCGCCTCCAATATTTGTAATTTGAATTTTATGGTTCGTGAGAGATTGAACCAACAGTCCTTCATGCAGTGAGCGTGCATCGGGACATGATAGCAGAGTATGCATTGCACCAGGTGGTCTTAACCAAGGGGTGGAGGAATAGTATATATATGTATATGGATGATGTGACTATATATATATATATATATATATATATATATATATACACACACACACTTGTGGATAGGTCTACTGTGTGTATCTAGTAGATATGGTAATGATAGTAAATGCTTTGCGCCAAGTGGTATTAACCAAGGGGTGAAGGCTTAGTATATATATATATATATATATATATATATATATATATATAGGGATAAACTTGGGAAAATTCTATTGTGTGAGATTAGTAGATAAAGTAATAACGAGAAATAAAATAATCTTAGTGGGTAAAAGATTAACGAGTCGAACGGTGAATAATGAAATTTAGTTACGTGGGATAAACTATTTCAATAAAGTATTGTATGGGCGATACGGACTTACTACTAGTGACGTAGATGGTGGTATGGTGACTTCGAACTAGTTATGATGGGTAGCATAACTAATAAGGGGTAGATGTACGTTAGGCGTGCACAATAGATGAGAGGTGAGAATCTCATGTGAGAGTCCGACAAGCTAGCATGCACATAATAGTTGCTTATTGCAAATTTTAAATACTTGCTAAAACAAATATTTTTACAACTCGGGCTCTGACCCGTCTCTTGCTATTCTTATCTCTTTTGTTATATATATGTATTATATCCGGTGCCTAGCCACCGAGTTAGCAGACTTAGGCGCTTGGATTGTTTAGCGAGCTGCAATGATTGTGGGAGTTGCAGGTCCTTGCATTTATACACTTCTATCATTTCTTTCAGTTCTATTCAGATATTTCATTTAGGGCATGTGTCGCCCACTCTTAGTCGTTTTATCAGAAATATTGTACTCAGTTTAGTTTAGTAGTTCATTTTAGTTGGATTGAGTATTTTATGGTTTATTTGTTTGAGACTTTAAACTGGAATGTTTTATCCAGTCTTATTTATTTCAGTAGTAGCGTTATATCCAATATTTATTATATTCCCTGTGAATGGTAAATAGTTGATGTCTTAATATTTAGAAATTATTAATATATTCTTTGGGTATAACTTAAAATGATTTTTTTTTTACACTAGCTTAATTATTTATTAGGTGATTATTAATGTTAAATGTGTTTCGATAGTGATGCTAAGAATGAACTAACCAAACACTTTGTTTTAAATTGAATAAAGGACTGATCATCCGGTATTTAAGTGTGCGGGGTGTCACATGAGGCTTTTTCTAACGTAGGTTGTATAATCCTGAACCATGGTAGTCCAGTAGTAACCCCTTCAGATGATCTTTTTGGCGAGCATGTGGCCGTTCATGTGGGGTCCGCATTCCTCGCTATGGATTTTCTGCATCATTTCTTCGATGTCAATCCCTATGATGCAGTGCAAATGGGTTCCATCGAAATTTCTCTTAAACAGTGCTTTATCACAAATAATATACTGGGAAGCAAGTCTGCGAAGAGTTTCGCGATCTTTCTTGTCAGATCCTTGGGGATACCTACCATGTTTGAGGAGGCGTCAAATATCATAGTACCGGCAGTCGGCTATTTCGGGATCTTCTTCTATGACAAGCTCAATATGGTTGCAGTGGGTGGGTTTATCTTATTTTCGGACAGGGAAAGGGGCCATGGTTATTCCTTCGGGCATGTCAATCATAGAGGATAAGGTAGCAAGGGCGTCGGGTAGGTTATTATTTTCTCAGGGCAGGTAGTGGAAGGTAATTTATTGGAATTGGGAAGATAGCTCTTAAAGGTGGGCATAGAAGGGTAGGAGTTTCTTGTCCTTGACTTTCCACTTTCTAAGATCGATGATGAGGGTTGAATTCCCGTAGATATCGAGGTATCGAATTCCTTTCCTAAGGGAAACTTTGAGGCCTATCGTGCATGTCTCGTATTCAATCATGTTGTTGTTGCTAAAAAAGTCCCTCTTGATGGCAATGGGAGTGTGAGAGTCATCAGGGGCAATTAGGAGGATCATATGCCATTCCCTTTCTTATTGGCAGCACCATCAAAGAACATTTGACATAGAAGGTCTTCTTGGGAGGTACAGAGGATATTATCATCGGGGAACTCAGAGATCCAAACGTAGGCCTCTTCCATAGGGTTGTCAGCAAGGTTCTCAGAGATGGATCCTCCTTTCATGGCCTTTTACGTGACCTAGGTGATATCAAATTTAGCTAGGAGCATCAATCAATGGGCCATTCGGCTAGATAGGGTGGGCTTCTTTAGTAGGTACTTAATGGGATCCATTCGAAATACAAGACTAATGGGGAAGGCGAGCATATAGTGCCGTAACTTTTGGGAAACCCAGACCAGGGCGACACATGCTTTTTTCAAGGCAGTGTAGTTAACTTCATAACTGACCAACTTTCGACTGGCATAGTAGATGGCTCTCTCTTTGCGAGTTTCTTTGAGGTATTGGGCTAGCAATACCCTAACGGCAATATCGATTACAGTTAGGTATAGGAGTAAGGGAAGATCATGTTGCGGTGGCATAAGCACATTTTTCTTGATTCGATCAAAGGCTTCTTGGCAAGCTTCATTCGAGACTTTGGTTGAATACTTTCAGAGGAGTTTGAAGATGGGTTCACAGATAGAAGTGAATTGGATGATGAACCGACCGATGTATTATAATTTCCTAAGGAACCCCAGAACTTCCTTCTCTGTTCGAGGTGGCGACATCTCAAGTATGGCATTTAGTTTGGCACGATCTACCTCTATCCTTTTCTCACTAACCATGAATCCTAAAAGTTTTACTTTACTGACGCCGAAGACACATTTTTGTTGGTTGAGCCGCATCTGGTAATATCGCAATCGTTCGAAGAACTTTCGGAGGGCGGGAACATGGCCTTCCCTAGTCTTGGACTTGATAATCATGTCGTCTACATAGACCTCGAGTTCCTTGAGTTTCAGATCATGCAGAATAGTTGTGGTAGCCCTCTGAGGTAGCCCCTACATTTTTTAGACCAAATGGCATGACAGTGTGTCAAAAGATTCCCTAAGGGGTGATGAATGCAGTTTTCTCTTGGTGATATGGGTGCATCTTGATCTGATTATATCCTGCAAACCTGTCAACAAATGACTTGAGAGCGTGATTGGCCGTATTGTCACAATCATATCGATGTTGGGTAGTGGGTAATCATCCTTAGGAGAGTCTATGTTCAAGTCTCGGTAGTCGATAAACACGTGAACCACCCCTCCTAATTTGGACATGTGTACGATATTGGCTATCCAGGTGGTATATTCGATCACATGAATGAAGCCCATGTTTAGTTGCTTGACTACTTCTTCTTTAACCTTGAGTGATCATTCGGTGCGAAGTTTTCGCAGTTTTTGTTTGACCAGTTTGTCGTCCGAGAGAGTTGGAATCTCATGCTAGGCTATCTCAGGGTCAATGCTGGGAATATAATCGTAGGACCATGCAAAGACATCCATGAATTCCTTTAGTAGTTCTTCGAGTTGCGCGCGCTCATGCTCATTAAGGGTGGCCCCTATCCTAATCTTGATCATTTGGGTACTAAAACTGAGATTAATAACAACAGTTTCATCTTCATTAACTTGAACGCGATTGTGTTGTTTGTCATTAACCTTATTTAGATCAATTAAGAATTATTCATTTGCAAATTCATCATCATCAAGAGTTTGATTAGAATCAAGACAGTTAATTTAAGGCAAAGCAAGATACTCAAAATCATCGTTTATTTTATTGATAGGAAAAATAACATTAAGGACCTCATTAAAGGAGGTCTCCATTACATCAGAGTGAGGGGAAACAACTAAAGGGGAAAGGGGATAAACATCAGGGTTAGGTTGAATATTAGTAGGTGGCATAGGTGTAGCATTCCAATTGAGAAGAGTTGCATCAGTATCTTTGATGACGTAGGATGGATTCAACGATGTAGCCCCTGAGTGGATTGATAGGCGGGGTTTTGTCGCAGCGTGCGAGTCACCTACGCGCCGACCGTGTTATATTCGGCTCACTTGCTCAATAAAAAAACCTAAACTTATGACTACACTCAACGGATGAGTATTGCGGCCAAGTCCGGGTATAAAAAAATCCATAGAGACGAGTTGCTAGAATTTATGAGGTTTAATATTCCTACATAAAAGTGTAAAAGTTAATACGGACAAAAAGGAAAAGATGCAAAAAGGTAAATGATTAATCTAGGCGAGTGTATTTAAACTAGATTAACAAAGCGAGTAAAACTAGAGGTTGCGTCGAATATCCCTCACCCGAGTTAATTAGTTTAAAATGGTTACATGGGTCGACGAGTTATTACGAATGCGTCTCGTTTCGACAGTTAATTAAATTAAGAGGTGTCACACCCCTAAATTCGCATAAAAGCCTAATACGATTTTGGCGTCAACAAATACCCTGAAAATTATGCACGCAAGGTCGTAGGCACGGAACATACATGATATGCCCCGTCAAATCTTCTAGGCATAATAACTAGGCTAACGCACTCAAAATAAACCCATAAACTCCATCACCAAAGCAAAGCAACATGTCAACCAGAAATGAGTTCAATCCGACACAACCAAGACTAATTTAGCTAGAAAGCATGGTAAAAATGCGGTAAATAAACGCGATAAATCTACACTAGAAAGCAACTAAATGAAAGAATGTAAATAAAGCATGTAAACTAAATTAGAAAGCAAGAAATTAAGGAAATACAAACTATATTAATGGAGGGGGAAGATGAAAAGTCAACTTACAAACCCAAATGGGTGTCAAACCAAGAAGAAATGAAGAAGAGCTCTCCAAACTCCCAAACCCTAAGCTATTCTAACCTAAAACGAATTCTCTGGTATTTACAGCAAAATTGGTTTATATAATAAGTTGGAATTAAATTAGAAAAGAAAAGAAAAAAGAAAATAGAATGGGAAAATATCTGCAGAAAATAGGGGATCGATCGATCGATCCCTTTGATAGATCGATTAGATATGAGCCCACTATAAATATCGAAGAATGAAAAGATCCTTCTGATCGATCGATGAATCAAGCAGGGCTGCTTAAAGCTTCTTCCTGTTTTGGTGTAATTGGAAATCTCTTCCATTAAAAGTTTCGTAACTTCTTCGTTAGGGATCGAAATCGCGCACCATTCACGGTCACGCGAAGCTTGCGAGGAGGCTAAAACTTCCGTGAAGATGTTGGGCCAGGTGCCCAAAATGTGGAAAGACTAAATTGCCCTTGAACTTGCAGAAATGTACAAAACTTGAGTGAAATGCGTTCGAACTTCATACTTGGTACCTAAATACCTACAAAAGCTCAATTATACCTCATATAACATGTTAAAAATATAAATCCGAGGTTGTATGGTTAACGGGCTTAAATATAGAGTTTAAGGCACCCGAGGGGGCTAAAATGCGTAGGTTCGAGAGATGAAATAGGCAATATTTGCGTATTATCACCCCCTAACTTACACATTGCTAGTCCCTAGCAATGAAATAGGATGAAACAAGAACTACAATCAAACCAAAAGCAGAATAAAAGTACAAAATATGGTATAAAAGCATAAGATCACTTTTGCGAGAGATTCGATTGCATTTAGCGTATTCAATAAGCCGTTAAACCCCTAGGTTATCCTAGTGGATATATGTCGTCTCGTGATGGTTTTCATGGATGAAACCCACAAACATCATACAGTTTCCTCAAAATATGCCCAAACCAATATGAGACAAGCTCAACAATATCAAAAAATATTTCATACGAATTATTAGTAAAGTGAATGAATTCACACAAAAGTCCGAATCATTAACATTATAGAATGCACATCATAGAATTGTAACCTTAAAATGTGGGAGGGGACCGAGCACATGCAAAGTGTACGATTTGGAAAAAACTTATATAAACCGGATACTAAATAATGCAAGCATAAATTCAATCCTCATGGGCATTACACTCATCAAGTGAATTCACTCAAAACAGGGAGGTAACACACGGGACATGCGAGCATAAGGAGTGAATGTAAATGGAAACTAGGCCTCGCACATGTCACAACTGAAGAACGCTATATAGGAAATAAAAACTGTAATCTCAATGAAAGATATCACATATAAAAGAGGCGAAATGCATTTTCACAGATTATCAAAACTATTTCAACCTTTTAATTAAATCTACTTAAGATCACATAGGACTTTATAGGGTTGCAGTGTAAGCTTGGGTTTAGGGTACTGATTGGAATGTATGTACGGATTAAAAGTGTTCGGAAATGAAAACTTGGAATAACGAGAAGAATGTGGACAATATCAAAATTGGAAAACAAGTTCCACAAAAGGAATTAGATATAACAATGGGGAGAGTAAACAAAGCTTATTGATCACTATACAACATTACATACAACTTTCTATTTCTTTTCTTTTCTTGTTTTTCTCATTTTTCTCATTTGTTTTTCTTTTGTTTTCTTTCTTTCTCTTTTTTCTTTTCTTTTGTTTTCTTTCTTTTCTTTACTTTTCACACTCTCACATGCCTAAATTGCAACCACAAGACAATAACATCATTCGATCCCAACTAACATTCCAAACAAAGGTATGGAAGGTGTATGTATGGGCTAAAACTCCAATTCGGAGTTTGTTATGGGATTTTTGGTTAATGAAAAGAAAGGCTATATTAAGGCTCAAAGGGGTTGACGAGGGTAAACATATAAGGTTAGGTCAAGGCTAATATGGGTGATATAACAAAGATGGCCTATGATCATTTCATAAAGTTTACGCAATTCTCGAGTCAAAACAATATTTGAAAATCATGCTCAAATAATACATTTCATATATGAACTCAATTAATGAACGATCAAATGAAACAATAGTGAGATTACCAACGGCTGTAACGTTTTCAAAGAGGAAAGAATAGTGTATACACTCACAAATGACGAAAGGTACAAAGCTTACTGGGTGTAAGTATATACAATGCAACAAAAGATTACCGAGTTATAAAAATCTTAAACCAAATAAATAAATCCTGAAAAGTGCATGTGCTCATAGGATTAAAGTTTAATTCATGAAGTTATTCATAATATCAATGAAAGAGGAATAAAGTCTTATAACTTCTAAAATCGAGAACATGTATAGTTGAGTTGTCTATTGGATCAGGCAATTATTGAAATTTATCATCGAAAACAAAGGCAAAATGCCCGAAAAAGGGGAAAAAAGAATGAAAATCTTTTTTAAAATTTTCAAATTTTGCTAAGAAAAGCATACTAAGTAACTAACATGTGAGAAAAAACATGGACTAAATAAAGAAATGGACAGAATATCCCACACCCCCAACTTAAAACCTGACATTGTCCTCAATGTGAATTAAGAACCAAGTTAAAGAGAAGAAAAGAGCGATATTACCCAAAATTGGAGCGATCCCCATAAGAACAAGTTCAAAGAGTCTACAAAACAAATTAGTACCGAGCATAGCAAAAACAAATAACAAAAATTTAACTAATTACACTAGATTACATTAAAAAGGAAAGAAAAAATTCAAAAGAATAAAAATCTAACTATATACAACCTACTATTTTGGCTTCACACTAACTGTACACTAGAAGTCTAAATAGTTGAGGGTCCACCATGACAATGATTTGACTTTGGAGGATAACCGGTGTACCCTCACTCACAAGCATACCTTCCGAAAAATAGGAATTTCATTTGAACAACGGAAGGCATGTGTAGGGCGTAACCAAGGAACCATCATCAATTAAAAGTTTTGGAGGGACGATGGGAGATTTGGATTGAATGGGTGACAAAACATGTGGGGATCGAGAAAACAAGAATATCCTCCCAAAGATTTTGAAATTGGAATGGGAGGTGGCGCACACAAAGGCAAAGATGCGATCGTGGAAGGCGACTCGAGCAACTACTCCTCATCAGCGAAAAAGTTTAAAACATTAAAGTTTGAAACAGAATCATCGGGTACTTGTGACGGTGTGATAACATAAAATGAAAATGGGGAGGAGAGAGAAATTTAAACTCAAGAGATGCATCATCATCGCTTGAAGATTGAGTTCTGAAGGAAATAAGATCATTTTCAATGAAATGTTCTTCTTTGGTGGCCAAAGAAGAAATCATTTCATTGCAAATAGATATTACGTCATTTTCATCCTCACTTTTAAAATCTATTGCACAATGGGAAAAGTCGACAATGATTTGTTCCAAAGTAGGCACAAAGTCCTCATTTGGTTCAAAACATTCCTCGACTTCAAAAGTCTCGAAAGAAAAATCATCGTCGGATTCAAATAATAAATCCAATTCATGTTCCCAACAACGATTTTCTTCCCAATAATGATTTTTAATTTTCTCATTTTCAAGCATACGCAAGCCCTTACCGAAAGTCATAGGTCGGGGCGCAAATTCTTGAAAATGGGAACTTTGAAAATTACCATCGGACTTAAACTTAAACTCATTATTATAGGAATTTTGAAAAATATTGCAATTCATTTCAAAATTCCTATTATAAGGAATTAGAGGCCCAAAATCATTATCATCATCATCAAAATTCCAGTAACCCAAGTTTTGGCTTTCGTTATACTCGCCCAAAGTCATTTTTGAATTTAAAAATTTTTGGGACTCTAAGTATTGACCGAAAGTCTTAGGATTACGAGCATTTTGAGAATTATAATAATGATTACTGAAATAATTGGAATAAGACATGTTTACCCCAACTATGGCTCGAAGTGGGGAATTCCACAAAGTAGATGCGCGCGCGGAAAATTCAAGCATTTTTAGGCGCTCAAATGTAGAAGTCCTACAAAAAATGTTAGGCAAATAATACAAATAGAAAGAAATATTACGAAATACTAAATAAAATAAATTCTAAAACATACTTATCCCCGAAAACGATGCCATTTTGATAGACGGGGTTTTTTCGCGGCGTGAGAGTCACCTGTGCGCCGACCGTGTTATATTCGGCTCACCTGCTCTATATAATAACCTAAACTTATGACTACACTCAACGGGTGAGTATGGAGGCCAAGTCCGGGTATAAAAAAATCCACAGAGACAAGTTACTAGAATTTATGAGGTTTAATATTCCTAAATAAAAGTGTAAAAGATAAATATGGACAAAAAGGAAAAGATGCAAAAAGGGAAAGGATTAATCTAGGCGAGTGTATTTAAACTAGATTAACAAAGTGAGTAAAACAATAGGTTGCGTCGAATATCCCTCACCCGAGTTAATTAGTATAAAATGATTACATGGGTCGACGAGTTATTACGAATGCGTCTCGTTTCGACAATTAATTAAATTAAGAGTTGTCACACCCCTAAATTCGCATAAAAGCCTTATACGATTTTAGTGTCAACAAATACCCCAGAAATTACACAAGCAAGGTCGTAAGCACGGAACATACATGATATGCCCCGTAAAATCTCCTAGGTGTAATAACTAGGCCAACGCACTCGAAATAGACCCGTAAACTCCATCACCAAAGCAAAGCAACATGTCAACCCGAAATGAGTTCAATCATACACAACCTAGACTAATTTAGCTAGAAAGCATAGCAAAAACGCGGTAAATAAACGCGATATATCTACACTAGAAAGAAACTAAATGAAAGCATGTAAACTAAATTAGAAAGCAAGAAATTAAGGAAATACAAACTATATTAATGGAGAAGGAAGATGAAAAGTCAACTTACAAACCCAAATGGGTGTCAAACCAAGAAGAAATGAAGAAAAACTCTCCAAAACCCCAAACCCTAAGCTATTCTAACATAAAACGAATTCTCGGGTATTTACAACAAAATTGGTTTATATGGTAAGTTGGAATTAAATTAGAAAAGAAAAGGAAAAAGAAAATAAAAGGGAAAATATCTACAGAAAACTGGGGATCGATCGATCGATCGATCGATTAGATATGAGCCCACTGTAAAGATCTAAGAATGAAAATTGAGGGATCGATCGATTAAGCAGGGCTGCTTCAAGTTTCTTCCTATTTTGGTGTAGTTGGAAATCTCTTCCACCAAAAGTGTCGTAACTTCTTCGTTAGGGATTGCAATCATGCACCATTCGCGGCCACGCAAATCTTGAGAGGAGGGATACAACTTTCGTGAAGATGTTGGGCCAGGTGTCCAAAATGTGGAAAGACTAAATTGCCCTTGAACGTGCAAAAATGTATGAAACTTGAGCGGAATGCGTCTGAACTTCATACTTGGTACCTAAATAAATACCTACAAAAGCCTAATTATACCTCATATAGCATGTTAACAATATAAATCCGAGGTTGTCTGGTTAATAGGATTAAATATAGAGATTAAGGCACCCGAGGGGGCTAAAATGCGTAGGTTCGAGAGATGAAATACACAATATTTATGTATTATCATGGATCATGCACTGTGTTAGCCCCAATATTTATAAATTGAAAGAGTTTTCGAAATCACCGCCCTCATAATCCTCGGTATTAGTTATGATATCTTTAGTGAGTGGTTGTACATGGTGCTGGGAACTCTGAGCCCATGGGTAGTTGTCTCAAAAGAAGATCTCGATTCCCAGCTTCATCCTTTTGTCTATATGGTCATACTAAGGTTCAGGGAAGCCGCAAAAGGGGAAATCTTCACCTTCTTTGATGAATCTTCCATTTAGGGAATCTCCTTGGATAGTTTTGGCCCATTCTAACCTCTTTTTCAGTCGAAGTTGGAAGATCAATCTGAGTTCTTCTTCTAAAGGCTGATAGCCCAAGCCACAGTGAGGAAAAGCCTCCTTCAATACAATAGGTTTAATTATCCCTTGCTGTCTTCGCCCTAGCCCCAGTCTGGGAATAAAGTGCATGTTCTTGAACATTTAAATGACATTGACGTTTCTATGAGGGTCATATTCCGAACAAATCCTGTCTTTGAAGTCATCCCCTGCTGGGAGTAGGAGTGGTTCAACTTGGAATCCTGACAGAAGCATATCATTCACCCCGTGTTGTATTTCGAGTACTGGATTATTGGTGCTTACATTCTTGGTGTTGTCATTGTCCCCCAATATGGTAACAACCTGCTCGTTGGCGAAGAACTTCAATTTCTGGTGAAGGGAAGAAGACACCCCACTGATGTTATGGAGCCACGATCATCCGAGCAACATATTGAAATAGGCTGGGATATCGATGACTTAGAATTCAATAATAATATTTATAGGGCCATCCCCTATTACAAGCTTGATAGATCCCATTACTTCTCGGAGGGTGTTGTTATAGGCACGTACTGCAGTAGAGGTTGGAGTAAGGTCGCTCACTTTTAATCCCAGATAATTGAGGGTTCTTAACGGGCAAACGTTCAGAGATGATCTGTTGTTAATGGGAGATAGGGGTAAAATTTTCCCCATAACTTCAATAGAGATATTAAGGGCATGATTGTGGTTGGGACCTGCCTTGGGATTTTCTTCTTTAGAAAAGGAGAGCATTCGAGTATTGATCCAGGATCCGACTAGGTTCACCCCTACTTTTAGCGTGGTTGAGGGAGGAACAATGGGTCCAGTGAGTAGCTTGATTAGGGCATTTTGGTGCAGTTGAGAAGACATAAAAAGCCCCCATAAAGTGATGTTGTCTTGGGTTTTCTTCAGTTGATCAAGGATCTTGCTTTCCTCGAGGGCCATTCCTGGCATAGGGAGATTCTCAACACCCTTTCCTTTATCGCTTTATGATGGTTGTAGACTTAGGATTTGGTAATGTCTTCCCGACCTGTTCATGTGGTTCACAGAATAAGGGAAAAATAGAAATCCCATTTCTTCATCAATATCGGGTTATTCAACCACTTTGTTGATTTCTCCTAGTAGCTCATCGAATGATGTTATCCCGCATATGTTGGATATTAGGATAGTATTTCCTGAATCTTGTTCTTCATCTGAATCTTCAAAATCATCCCCCCATCCAGTGGCAATGATGTTGTCTTTCCATGCAAAGTCAATGTACTCCACAACTTCCATGACCTCTTTGTATAATTCCTTCCATTCGGTAGGGAAATGCATAACTGAAGGGACCAGGCGCCCTTGTAATTTCAAAGCATCGAGTAGCTTGGATACACTACAAATATTACCATTCTGTTGAAACAAATATATTAAGATCTAGACCATGTCATCTAGACTGACTTCGTCGGTTGGCACCGTCTAATTGTCTGAATCTCGGTCCCATTTTTGAGCTTCTAAGAATAACCCACTGAATCTCTAACAGTTAATGGTCATCTGGGAGGGCAATTTCAATCTGAATTCCAAGAGTTGGTTCAGCACTTCTGACAGTTTCTTATCTTTACCTCTAGAACGAGTGTGGACAGCGATGCATGCTCGAGTTAGAAGGGATAAGGCTTGATCAACAAAGATTGTAGGGTGTAAGAGAAAATATGGTCATATTTGGAAGGTTTTAAGAGAGTATATGGGTATGACTAGTGATTTACTCGGCATGATTTGGGTGGATGGGTCAAATTCTGAGTCTTCTTCTAGGAATATGACATTTGCATGATTCGGGAGTGGATTAAGGGTAGTTTTTAGTTTGGGATTAACTGGTGGGGTGATGACACCCCGGTCAATTAGGACTTGGATCACATTTCGTAGATGGAAACATTGGTGTGTGGTATGACCAACAGTTTAGTGAAAGTCACAATGGACATCAAGTTTGAAGTTTTTTGGAAGTGGGTTTGGTAATGGACGGGGGTCCAAGGGTTTGATCAGATTTCGGCTCAAAAGGGCCTGGTCGACTTTGGAGAGAGGAGCGTGAAGCTCAGTGTATTACTTTCAGACTGGGTTTGGGCGACTTTCTGGTGCCCATGAAGCAGAAGGCTGAGAGATGCTGTTAATGGTAGAAACTGTGGTACTAGCAGATTTTTTAAACTTTCTAAAAGTAAACTGTCCATAGGTTTTCCTTGGTTCAACTTTTGTCTTGGAAATACTTTCTTCATTCTCCACTTATACTTCTCAGAGGGCTCGAAATGAGGGTAATACTGTCCTCCCATTATTGCTTGGACATAGGGGAAGAAGTTCTTCTTTACAATACTGACTTATTCTTCTTCAGAAGGTCGATTGGTCATGGTAGCTGCTTTTTCTCTCCACCTTGCGATGAAGGTACTGATTGATTCCCCAAGGTTCTTCTTAAGTAGTTCTAAGTCATGACGGGTAACTCCTAGCTCCTCATTATACTTGTACTATGACATGAACTCACGGACAACATCTTCCCAACTACAGATTCTGAATTCCTCAAGGGATAAGAACCAATGGAGAGCGCTACCTTTCAAAGTCTGCTGGAACATCTGGGCCATTATTTCTTCAGAATCTCATAGGAGAGTCATGGCTCGATGATAGCTACGGAGATGAACGATCGGGGGTTCACTGCCTCCAAATTTCTCAATATTGGGCATCTTAAATTTTTTGGTAACCCGGCTTTAGGATAGGGAGACATGTGGGTGTAGTCTATGTAGTTCCCAGAGAGTCTGACTTGGTCGAATTTCTTTGTCAACATCTTGAGGTCTTTCTTGACCTTGTTCAATTCTTCCTCTTTTGGGTCAACAGTCACAGATAAGTTAGCCCCTGGCTGAGCAAGGTTTGACATGGGCAGATGGGTTGTCGGTGTCCCATTAGCAGGAGGAGCACGAGGAGCATGCTAGTATTCCTCGGGAACCCATATAGGCTCGGGTGAAGGGGAACCTATAGCGCGAGGGAAGAGAACCTCGGGCTCTTCGGGGATAGGTACCCAATTTTTTTGCATCTCATGAACCTCGGTTTGAAGGATATCAATTTTGGCGATGAGTTGAGCTATAACTGTCAATAAATATGGATATACAATCGGCACTTGATCCGTGTTCTCCATGAAAGGTGGGTGAATCTCAAACTTGAAAGAAGTAAGAGGACTGACAAAACATTGAGGCAGTTTGACTGAAGACCGAAGCCAATAGGGAGCCTGGCCAAGGGTATTCGATCGACCCGATAAGGAAAAAAATTGGGATTTATTTTTGAAAAAGAAAAGAAGGGGAATTTGTTATTTTTAGATAAGGAGGAAAATGTTTTTGACATTTTTTTGGAAAACATGAGGATAAATATATTTTTTTTGACACATTTTTAAAGGGAGAGAAAAAGACGAGAGACGGGTATCAGCATGATTATTATATTTATTAGATTCTCACTTGTACTAATTTTGCCTAGATGTAGAAAAGAAATGCCAGACGGGACTCAAGCCTACAAAATTTGGGTTTGCAACATATGTAAAAACTAGGGTTGGACTTGTTACCAAGCTCATAGACAGAGTCCCATTTTAAAAATTATGCAAAAATTTGGGCGACAGGCTGACCCGAAATTTTGGCAGAGTTTCGAGTTGAAACCGACAACCTAACATGTGTGTCCTAGGCATGGCACCTATGTGTGGGTATACAGTTGGTTGGGTTAATTGGAAGGTGTTCCCCCCTTTGGTGTGACTTCCACGATATACGTCTTTGCTCTTGAGGGCAGTCGGTACTTGTGGACAAGCTATTTGATATACCTGGGTGTACGTGAATTGGCTCACTATGTACCTCATGGGGACGGTACGTGTGAGAGAGAATTTGATATTCTCTCATCTAACATATCATAATATACTTTTTATTTAATATTATTGCACATCTCTTATTTTCATACAAATAAAAAACCCCAAAAATAAGAAAAAGAGGGTTTGCTCATAAATTCCAAACGGAAATTTTCGCACTTTTCTTACACTTTTCTCACAACTAAAACACTTTTTCTACACACACACACACACACACACACACAAATAAGAGAAGTCACCGGTTGGATTTATGGGATAAACCCCACCCCTCATTTTGCATGCGAACTACGCGGACTTTGATGCCTCTATAGGCTACGTAGGCGTCTCGGGGTAAAATCCGAGATTCGGGTCCTATTTTTACTTTTTCTTTCAATCTCCTATTTTCTCTAAATTCAATTCTCCTAGATTACATATATATACATATATTTTTTCTTATAGGTGTATTATTCCACATGCATTGTCGTTCCATCGTAACGATCAACGTAAGGATAATCACATAAATCCTATTTTCTAATATTTTTATACCTTCCTACGGATGACTTGCTTTACCCCTTCCATGGTACAAGCTGATAATTCCTATCTCCACTATATATATACACATGCACACATATCATGGAGAAAATAAAGGAAAATAGCAAAAACCCATGAGAGACCATAAGGGCGGAATGGGTGCCTAACACCTTCCCATTTCGTAACTTAGCCTCTGGACCTTTTTCGAATCATTTTGGTTTCGTATGCATCAGTATGTCTTTGGATGATGTCATTCTAATGGCTCGCTTTCTTTTATCTGTTTTGAGTAAAATAGACTAGCGATTCTATCTCTCTACATTTTTAACCTCACCCAAATGACGCCGGCCGAAGCGGTCCCGAGAGGGATGCGTGGTACCTAGGATCCTCTCTCACGCTGCCCGCCAGTCGCGAGGATCGGGGATGGCCACAGTGGCGACTCCACTAGGGATTTATGAGGCCTAGACTCTATTTATATGGGTGTTATGTTTGTTTATATTTTCCCTATTTTCATGTTCCCCTTTATTACTCATGTGTACCCCATGCTTATGCTTCTATTCACATACTTGTAGAAAATTCTCCATGTACACTTCGCACCACGGGCACCTAGGGTCACATATATCCACATGTTGCATGCATCACCCATCCATACTTGGTGTACCATTGGTACTTGTACTTTGCTCCCTGTTTGGCATAATCAAGAAAGACATTCTCATAAGATACTAATAAGAGGATCATGCATGATTCACACGACATCACCAAAGAGCATTGCGATTGACCAAATTTTACCCAGTAACTGGAGGGTCACTTCGTGATGGGCGCTGGTCTGACAGGGAGCAGTTAGCCTAAGCGATATGACTCTCACATTCCATTGGCCAAGTACCTTTGCCATATATCGAACGGTTCCCCCGCATCGTACCGCTTGACCGAAGTCATGACGGGAGGTATATCGCAGGGAACTCGTTCACATATGCCGAATATATCGAATTCGCTCTCACACGTACCATCCCCATGAGGTATATAGTGAGGCAATTCACGTACACTCATGTATATCAAATGGCTTGTCCACATGTATCGATTGCCCACAAGAGCAAGACGTATATCATGGAAGTCACGCCAAAGCGGGGAACCCTTTCCGATTCACCCAACAAACTGCATACTCGCATATAGGTGTCAAGCCTAGTTCATACAAGTTAGATTGCCAGTTTCTACTCGAAACTCTGTCAAAATTTTGAGTCAACCTACCGCCCGAATTCTCGCGCATTTTTCAAATGGTACCCTCCCGTGAGCTTGGTCACAAGTCCAACCATAGCTTTACATATATTACAAACCCAACTGTTCCAGGCTCAGGTCCCGTTCGGCATTTCATTTTGAATTTAGGAGAATTAATACAAGTGAAAACATAATAATAATCATGCTGAGACTGTATCTCCTTTCTTTATCAAAAAAATCCAAAAGAAAAAAAAATATTTTTTCGTTTTTTATCCAAAATCCAAAAACATTTTTCCCTCTTTATCAAAAATCCAAAAACATTTCTCATCTCTCTATCAAAAATCCAAAAACATTTTGTCTTTCCATCTCGAAAAAAAATTTCATCCCTTTTTCTCAAAAATAAATCCCATTTTGCGCCTTCTCAGGTCGATCGCAAACCCTTGGCCTGACTCCTTATTGGCTTCGGTCTCCAATCAAATCATCCCAGAGTTCCGTTCGTTCCATTGTTACTTCTTTCGAGTCCAGTATCCATCCATTTTCCATGGAGAACACATGTCAAGTCCCCGTTGTGCAGTCGAATCTGACGACAGTCCTAGCTCAGCTCGTGTCTAAGATTGATAACCTCCAATCTGAGGTCCGAGAAATGCAACGAAACTAGGTTCCTATTCCTTAAGAGCCCAAGGCCCTATTCCATCGTGCTATGGATCTACCCGAGCCTATCTGGGTTCCTGAAGAGTATCAACATGCTCCATGTGCCCCTCCTGCTAATGGGTTGCTGCCTGTCTAGCTTTCGATGTCGAATCTTGCCCAGCATGGGGCTAACTTGCCTATGATCGTTGGTCCGAAAGAGGAAGAATTGAATAAGATCAAAGAGGACCTCAATATGCTCACCAAGAAGTTTGACCAAGTTATAATCTCAGGGAATTACATGGAGTACACCCACATGTCTCCTTATCCTAAAGTGAGGTTACCCGAGAAGTTCAAGATGTCAAATATCGAGAAATTCGGAGGAAGTGGACGCCCGATTGTTCATCTCCGTAGCTATCACCATTCCATGACTCTACTAGGGGTTTCTGAAGAAGTGATGGCCCAATTATTTCATCAAACTCTGAAGGATAGCGCCCTTCGATGGTTTTTGTCTCTCGAAGAGTCCAGAATTCGTAGCTGGGAGGATGTAGCCCGAGAATTCATGTCACAGTACAAATACAATAAAGAGATTGAGGTCACCCACCGTTATTTAGAGCTTCTCAAACAGAACTCTGGGGAATCAGTCAGTAAGTTCATATCCTGATGGAGGGAAAAAGAAGCAACCATTACCAATCGAACTTCCGAGGAAAAACAAGTCAGCATAGTGAAGAAGAACTTCTTGTTCCATGTCCGAGCAATGATGGGAAGACAATACTATCCCCATTTCTGAGCTCTCAGAGAAATCGGAGTAGAAATCGAGGAAGGTCTTGCTAAAACAGATGTCGAACCAAAGAATGTGTCCAGACAGTTCACCCCAAGGAAATATGATAAGTCTGCCAGTGCTGCAGTCTCAACCATCAACAACATCTCCCAACCAATCACATCATGGGCACCGAAAAGTCGTCCTTTCCAAGTTCGAAAGGAATACACTGAGCTCCATGCTCCCCTATATAAAGTTTATCGGAACTGTTAAGCCGAAACCTTATCAAACCCTTGGATCCCCATCCATTACCAAATCCACTCCCAAGAAACTTCAAGGCAGATTCCCATTACGCCTTTCACCAAATAGCTGGCCATACCACTGACCAATGCTTTCACCTTCGAAACATAATCCAAGGTCTAATTGACTGGGGTACCATCACCCCACCAGCCAAACACTACTCACAATCCACTCCCAAATCATGCTAATGCAATCTTCTTATAAAAGAAGCCATAATTTGATCCCTCAACTCAAATCGCACCCATATACTCTCCTAAACCTCTCCAAACTTACCCATGTTTCCTCCTACACCCTGCTATCCTCGCTGATCAGGCACTGTCACTCCGTACTAAAGCATGCATCACCGTCCAAATCCATTTTGAAAATGAAAGTATGGAATTATCATAAGTCTTAAACCAACTCCTAGAGTTAGGGCTAAAATTTTCCTCACATATGATCATTGATTGACAAAGGTTCAGTACGCTGTTCTTAGAAGCACGAAAATGGGCTCGAGAGTCCGCTAGCTGGGTAGTACCGACCGGTGAAGTCAACCTCGATGATGTTGTCCAGATTATGGCAGAATTATTCAGACAAACCAACAACATTTGCAGTATCACCGAGTTATTCGATGCTTTGAAGTTACAAGGGCGTCTGGTCCCTTCACCCTTACACATCCTCACCGAATAGGAAGACTTGTATGAAGAAGCCATTGAAGTTGTGAAATGTATCAACTTTACGTGGAAAGACAAAATTGTTGCCACCGGATGGGGGGAAGAATTCAAAGATTCAAATGAAAAGCAAGCTTCATAAAAAACTAGACCGTTAGCCGACATGTGTGGGATGATATCATTTAAATAACTTCTCGGAGTAATAAGCAAGGTGGAAAAACAACCCTAGGTTGACAAGGAAACGGGATTCGTGTTCTTCCCTTCTTTAGTAAATCACATGACCAGGTTAGGGAGGCATTACCAGATCCCAAGCTCACTACCAGCCAATGAAAAGGGGAAGGGTGTGGAAAACCTTCCTATGCCAGAGATGACCCTCGAGGAGAGCAAGATCCTCGACCAACTAAAGAAAACTCAAGCTAACATCACTCTATAGGAGCTTTTCATGTCTTCTCAGCTGCACATAAATGCTTTGATCAAGTTGCTCATTGGACCCACAGTTCCTCCTTCTACAACACCAGAAGAAGAGGTAAATTTGGTCGGATCCTTGACCTCTACCTGAATGCTATCCTTTTTCGAAGATGAAATCCCCAAGATTGGGCCAAACCATAATCATGCACTCAACATCTCCGTCGAAGTTATGGGGAAGGTTGTGTCACTCTCTCTTGTCGATAATGGATCCGCCTTGAATTTATGCCCACTAATAACCTTCAAATCTTTAGGATTGAAAGAAAGCGACCTCTTCCAACCTTCGATATTGTGCGTGCCTACGATAATACTCGTCGGGAGGTGATGGGATCCATAAAGCTTGTAATAGGGATGGACCTATAAACCCTATTGTTGAATTCCAAGTTATTGACATCCCAACTTATTTCAAAATGTTGGTAGGACAACCTTGGCTCCACAGTATCAAGGGTGTGTCTTCCTCACTCCATCAGAAATTGAAGTTCTTCGTCGACGGACGGGTCATCATCATTTTGGACGACGATGATAATATCAAGGGTGCAAGTACCAGCAGTCCAATTCTTGAGATACAACACGGGTTAAATGATATGCTCCTATCAGGATTCCTGGTTGAACCACTCCTACTCCCGGCGGGGGACGTCTTTAAAGAAAGGGTTTGTCTAGAATACAACCTTCATGGCAACGTCAATGTGATTCATATGTTTAGAAACATGCACTTCATGCCCGGACTGGGGCTAGGACAAAGACAACAAGGTATACTCAAGCCGATTGAACTGAAGAAAGCTTTTCCCTCCTTGTGGTTTGGGGTATCAACCATCAGAACAAGAGCTCAGAATAATCCACCAGCTCGACCAAAGAGAGGACTAGACTGCATTCAGACTACCCCAGGTGACACCTTAAATGGACGATTTATCAAAGAGGGCGAACACTTCCCCTTTTGTGACTTTCCTAAACCATGGTATGACCATACAGACAAGAAGATGAAGCCTGGAATGGAGATCTTCTTCCAAGATAGCTACCCGTGGGCCGAGAGTTCCCAACACCATGTACAAATGCTCATCAAAGATACCGAAGAGACTGAGGAAAGTGACTCTGAAGATCCCTTCAACTTATAAACACTAGGGATAACACTCTGCATGGTTCATTCAGGCACTACATCACTGGATTCATCCTAACTGATTAAAGCTGATGATACATCTCTCCTCAACTCGCAAGCTGCGCCAGTTCTACTTGCTAAAACCTCCCCTTATCCCAATGTTTACCTCATTTCTTCTTTTGTTGTCTATCCTTACTCAAATGTAATCGAGACCTCCTTTGATGAGGTTCTTAATGTTATTTTTCCTATCAATGAAATAAACGAAGATTTTGAGTATCTTGTTGTGCCTTACATTAACTGTTTAGATTCTAATCAAACTTTTGATGATGATGATTTTGCAAATGAAAAATTCTTAACCGATCTAAATAAGGTTAATAATAAACAACATAACCGCTTTCAAGTTAATGAAGAAGAGACTGTTGTTATTAACCTCGGTTCTAGTAGCCAACTGTGCGAGATTAGGATAGGGGATACCCTTGTCGAGCATGAGCATGCATAACTCGAAGAATTACTAAAGGAATTTGTGGATGTCTTCGCATCGTCCTATGATGATATGCCCGGCATTGATCCTAAAATTACTCAGCATGAGATTCCCACTCTCCCAGATTACAATCCGATTAAACAAAAGTTAAGAAAGCTCCGCACCGAATGGTCGCTCAAGGTCAAATAATAAGTGGTCAAACAGTTGAATGTAGGTTTCATTCGTGTGATCGAATATCCTACATGGCTAGCCAACATAGTGCCTGTGCCAAAATCAAGAGGGAAAGTTCGGATGTGTGTAGACTATCGGGATTTGAACAAAGCCTCTCCAAAGGATGATTATCTGTTACCCAATATCGACATGATCATGGACAACATAGCCAGTCATGCTCTCAAGTCATTCATCGAAAGGTTTGTCGGATACGACCAAATCAAAATGCACCCAGACTACCAAAAAAAGATTGCGTTCATAACCCCATGGGGAACCTTTTGTCACACTGTTATGCCATTTGGTCTCAAGAATGCTGGGGCTACCTACCAGAGGGCTACCACAACCATACTCCACGATCTGATTCACAAAGAGGTTGAGGTCTATGTGGATGATATGATTATCAAATCCAAGACTAGAGAAGGCCATGTTCTCGCCCTCCGAAAGTTCTTCGAACGACTGTGACAATATCAGATGAGAATTAACCCGCAGAAATGCATATTCGGCTATACAAAGGGAAAACTCTTGGGATTTATGGTCAGTGAGAAAGGGATAGAAGTAGATCCTGCCAAGTTGAAAGCAATACTTTAGATGCCACCTCCCTGAACAGAGAAAGAAGTTCGAGGTTTCCTTAGGAAATTATAATACATCAGCCGGTTCATCAGCCAGTTAACCTCCATCTGTGAACCTATCTTCAAACTCCTCTGAAAGGATTCAACTAAGGTTTGGAATAAGGCTTGCCATAGAAGCTTTTGACCGAATCAAACAATATCTGACCCAACCTCCGGTACTCATGCCACCACAGCCTGGTCTCCCTTTGTTCCTAGACCTAACCATAACCGACACTACAGCTGGGGCTTTACTAGCCCAATACCTTAAAGATTCCTGTAAAGAAAGAGCCATATATTATGCCAGTCGCAAATTGGCCGGGTACGAAATCAACTACACTGCTTTGGAAAAGGCATGTGTCGGTCTTGTCTGGGTCACCTAAAAGCTGTGGCACTACATGCTCACCTTCCCCATCAAACTTGTATCCCAAATGGACCCCATCAAATACCTGCTTAAGAAACCTGCCTTGTCTAGCCGAATGGCCCGATAGTTGATGCTCCCAGCCGAGTTCGATATCGTGTACATCACACAAAAAGACATAAAAGGAAGAGCCACCTCTGACTACCTCGCTGATTACCCCATGGATGAGGCCGATGTCTGGAACTCCGAATTACCAGATGAAAACATCCTCTGCATTGCCCAGGACAATATCCGATGGCAAATGTGCTTTGACGACGCTGCCAACAAAAAGGGATATGGCATTGGGATACTCTTGATCGCCCCAGATGACTCCCACACTCCAATGGACATCAAGATGGATTTCCCTTGTACCAACAACATGACTGAATACGAGGCGTGCACGGTAGGCCTCAAAGTTGCTCTCAAGAAAGGTATTTAATGCCTAGACATCTACGGGTATCCTGCCCTCATCATCGATCAAGTGCTCAGAAAATAGAGAGTTAAGGACGAGAAACTCCAACCCTTCTATGCCCACTTAGAAGAGCTAGCCTCCCAATTCCAAGACATCACTTTCCATTACCTATATCGAGCAAAAAATAACCTAGCCGATGCCCTTTCTACCTTAGCCTTCATGGTCGACATGCCCAAAGGAATCACAATGACCCCCTTCTTTATTCAAAAGAAAGATAAATCATCCCACTGCTACCACATTGAGCTCGTAACCACAGAAGATCCCGAGCTAGACAATTGTTGGTACTATGATATCTAGCACCTTGTCAAGCATGGTAGGTATCCCGAGGGTTCCAAAAAGAAAGATTGAGCAACCCTTCGAAGATTGTCCACCCAGTAAATCATCTGTCACAAATCACTTCTCAAAAGGAACTTCAATGGAACTCATATGCACTGTATCGCAGGGGATAACATTGAAAGGATAATGCAGAAGATCCACAGCGGGGAATGCGGACCCCACATGAACGGTCACATGCTTGCCAAAAAGATCATCCAATATGGCTACTACTGGACCACCTTGACCCAGGATTGCACCGCCTATATTCGGAGATGTCTCAAATACCAATAATTCTCCAACCTTCAGCATCTTCCCCCGCGCGAATTATACAACATGACTTCTCCCTAATCGTTCTCCACCTAGGGAATCGACATCATAGGGAAGGTTACACAGAAGGCTTCCAATGGGCATGAGTTCATCCTAGTTGCCATTGATTACTTCACCAAATAGGTTGAAGTTGAGTCATACGCAGTGCTGAATGCCAAGAAAGTGGCCAAATTCATCAAGAGAAACATCATCTGCCGATATGGGGTCCCCTACGAGCTAGTATCAGATAACGGCTTGCATTTCGAGGCAAAAGTTACAGAGGTGGTCAACCAGTATGGGATTAAGAGACACAAATCTTCTCGCTACCGACCTCAGACCAATGGTGCAGTTGAAGCCGCCAACAATAACCTCAAAGCCATCATTAGAAAAATGATCGAATGCTATCGGAATTGGACCGACTGGATCCCGTATGCCCTCTGGGGCTATCGAACCTCAATTCGAACCTCTACTGGGACTACCCTTTACTCTCTAGTCTATGGCATGGAAGTCGTCTTACCCATGGACCTGGAAATACCCTCATTGCATTTCATACTTGAGATCCAGGTCAGCGAAGAAGACTGGTGCCAAAGCCGTCTTGACGAACTGACCCTCCTAGACGAAAGGAGACTAAAAGCGCTACACCACATACAAGGGTATCATCACTGAATAGCGCAATCATTCAAGAAGAGAGTCAAGGACCGCGGTGTCCGAGAAGGGGATCTAGCCCTCAAAGAGATAATAGAACCCATCTGGAACCCCAAAGGGAAATTCAAGCCCAATTGGAGCGGTCCCTATATTATCAAGAAAATCGTATCCGGTGGTGCTGCCATGCTCACTGATTTAGATGGGGGAAGAGATGGCGCGTCCAGTCAACCTGGACCATCTCAAGAAGCTCTTTCCCTAGACCAAAATCTCCACGCACTACGACTCTTCTCATCTCCCTTCTATTCTAAAAAAAATCTCTTCATTTCTTTCTACCCAGAACTACGTGGCCCTGATCCTCTGCAAAACCATTTTCAAACAATTTAAAAATCTTCAAAACCCCAGAGGTACGTAGGCAGCTCACACATTTTACGTGAGCATGACCCTTTCTTTTTTCACAAAAATATATTATTTTCTTATATCCGAGAACGACAGTTCATTCTAACATACACTTGAACAAAAAGGTTATGTATGCCTTAGCGATCGGTATAGATAAAATACAAAACTCATCAAAAGGCAAAGCTGGATGATAAAAAACTTGTTTATTTCATTTATAATAAATTGCAATGTAATTACATAAAGGAACGGTTAACTCCCTTCCCCTTACCTTCCTAAAAAATCCACATTTATTCCTCGTTACAAAATAAACTCTCCTAGAGTCCTATTCGTAGCTACCAGAGGAGCCCACTCTGTCATCATCATTTACATCATGGGGTCCCCAGGCTTCCCCCGCCTGAACAGAGTGTCGCAAACGCTCCAGAGACCGATAAGCTCGAACCAGCTTCGAAAAAACTACCACACTTCCCTCCATGGTATTAGACAAAATAAGCCACCTTCGTCCAGTCTCCACTACCAACATCTTGATGACTACTCTCCTCCACAACCACTTCATATAATCCCCAGGGATATGCCAAACTCTTCCAACTGACTAAAAATGATGGGTCGACGGACGCCGATTCTCCCATATAGAGCCAAACCGCATGCGCAAACGCTCAGTCAAATCTTCTACCGAAAAGAAGTCTAGTGTTCGAGGTGGCACGACTTTCTCCCAGCCAAATTGACGCAGAAGCCGCCAAGGGAAATAGAAAGAGGTCTGCCTGAGACCAACCAACCGGACATATGGGTATTCTCCCAGCTCCAGAATAGGCAGAAGATGTCCCCACCAAGGCACTGACCAGCACAAATTTAGAGCCCCATGCTCCACAAACCAGTTCTCCCAGCTCTCAATATCCAAGCCAATGCTGATGAGGTAGCATGAAAAGAAGTTGGGTATAGCCGACAAAGGGTATTCTGGAGGAGTCACCAGACAGAGTCTTTCTAACAACAACATGAACAACATCATGGGGCTACCCCTCAGAAAGTCAGAACGACCTTCTCGCCAGGTATCCTGGCCATTTAAGGTCTCCTCCAATATCACTGCCGCAGGATTACGATGGTATGACATCTAGGAAATAATGTCTGCAAGTTGTGGGTCCACTAGCAGTTCCCCAGTCACCAGCAACAATTTTGATACTAAGCCCAGAACAACGATTCCGGCGTATCCAGCATCGCCAGCCTCCTGCAAATGCACAGACTGTAACACTGCCAAAAGGGAGATCATTCCTCCAGTAATCCATGGTCTGGCCGTCGAAGGTGAAATGTGAAGAAGCCCGACCAGCAAATCTCTGGGAGAACGGGAAAGTTCGGGTAAAGTCGCGATAACACTGGGATTTATCCCTAGAATTGTAGAAAATTCCTCATAGGTAGGACAAATTTCATCCAACCCAAATCAGAATACATGGTCTTCGGGGTACTAAAATTGTACCACCGCCATCAGCATGTTCCACTCAATGGGCTGGTTGCGCCACAAAGAAATCCGACGCATACTGAAAGTGTCGTAGTCAACATTATAAGAGCACATTGCTTCCAAGGCTTCGAGGTAGTTAGCAAACTCAATGCTACGAGGGAGAGCCATCTTTCAAAACTGAGAAACTAGTAGACAAGTGAAGGTGTGATGAAAACACTCCACTCTTACCCCTTTTTATACTTGAGAACCCTCACAAAAGGCATGACCCCTTCAGAAATCGGAGGGAATCCTACCCCACAAAGTACAAAAGGATGAAGAGGGCACTAATCAAATCTTTGAATTGATGGGACTGGACTTGACTGCCGATAGGCTGGATAAGGGTCTTGCCGATCGACAACCCCCTATTTTTGAAAATTTTCCTTTTTACTCTTGTGTCAAAATCGGAAGCTCAATAAAAAATAAATTGATGTTCTCAACAAAATTTCAAAAATCCTTTTCCACCCCTATATAATTTCTCATTTCTAAAACTTTCCATCAAAATCCAAAAAATATCTCTTTTTACGATCTCGGCAGCAAAGTAAAAGAGCATGTGCATACATGCATTCATTCACCATTAACAAAAGATAATAAAAAAAACCATTGCATTGCATATATATATTCTTCTGTGTTACATCAAATTTTGCAGGAAATAGAGAAAAGCAAAAAACAACGGGACTCAGCCCAAACCCACATTCTCTCTCTCTCTCTCTCTCTCTCTCTCTTTCACCTACCCTCCATCGCTTTTCTCTAAGAGTTTCCACACCTGCGACGCGCTCTCTTTCCCCTACGGTGAGATGACGCACTGCCACTACCCGAGCCAGAATGTGGACAGTCACCGAAGATATCCAGTCCCTAATGTCCCTCATCCAAGTGGTCGACACTCGGATTTACTGCAAGAATAAGGAAAAATCAGCATCAAAGAGGGATCAAAGTAGAAAAAGAACCAAAAAGAGGAAGAAGGTATACATCACGACGAAGAACCTCCTCTATCAAACCCAACTCCTTCGGATCCATCGTACGAGGATGGTGCAACATAGGCACCATCCCTCCATCAGCCTACCGAATGTTGTATGAAGGGGTATGCAATCGCACTATGGGAACCTCTGAAGTTTCCACCGTCGCAGACGTCGACGGACCACCACCGCTGTAGGAAGACCACACCGCCCGACTCGATCTCGCAGGAGGGAAAGGCAAGGCATCGTATATGTTGGGTGCCATCAGCTAGCTCGTCACAAAGTCCATAGAGTCATACGACGCAGTCGTATCAGTATACAACAAGTATTACTCGTCGATCATCGTCGCAATCCTCATATCCTCCGGCAATCGGCGCTCCCGCCTCATAGACATAGGAGGCTGCGCAGGTGGCACCACCACGTCCTCCTCCGTAATCTGTCGAACCACCCGCTCCCCGAGATACTAAGAATGACCGAACTCATGTGCCAGCAAATGCCTTATCTGCGCGTTCACCCAGTCCCCCCCGTATCCTGAACGGCTATCCCCCAAGGGTAAAAAGTCACCTGAAAATCCCCAGCAGACATAAGTCAATACAGAATCAGAACATGCAAAAAACCAAGACTGAAGAGGAGAGTGTCTTACCCTACCATTGGTCAGGCCATTCAAGACCTAACGCACTGCCTCAAAAGAAAGAGATCCCTTCGACTGCCAATTGGCCTTGCGACATCGATACAATCGGCAGAAGTCCCCAACAGTCTCGTCCTTCAAGGCAATCAGCGGGGTATTGCACCCAATCACCTCATAGAACCACGTTTGCCAAAAACAATAATTCACAATAAAAAAGATACGCATAAGGAAAAATGCGAATGCATGAAAAAAAATGAGCAAATTAAAGAATAACTCAAGGATATACGTGGCTCCAGAAAAAGTTTGTCGGCAGCACCGACTGATTGCGACCAAAGAAAAATAGAGGGTCGCCAAAGTCAGGCTCCCCCAATCATAGAGAGGGATGTTCGAAAACATCCTCAAATACGGCAAGAACCACAAATGGACGACATCATCACTCGACGCCACCATAAAACCTCCCAGCACCAACAATATGAACAACCGGGCCATCTGCCTCACCTGCAGCCCATCCTCCAAATCAACCCCCATACTCAGCAAAACATCCCTCAATAGGGACAATCGAATGGAATCCCCAGACACTATCCTCCCTACATCGCCGAGCGCCACCCTCACTACCTCCGACCTCACCCGCAGAGAACGATCCACCTCTATCTACTCCCCATCGCAATCCATCCCCAACAGCTACTACACATCTATGGGAGTTACGGTCATCTCCCCAAAGACAAAATGGAAGGTGTGGGTAGTATCCCACCACCTCTCCCCCAAAGCGCACAAGACCACTGTCGAACGAGGCGTCTCATCCAGCGTAGACGCCAACCTCCCAAAACTCGCTAATGATACCACCCAATGCACCACAGATGGAAGATGCTCCCAGACATCCTTATGCCCCGTAGTGCCGCGGGCACACATGTTCTTCAAAGAGATATCAGACTGTCAAAAGAAAAAAAAACTTGTCAAAATTCCAGAAGGAAGGAAAAATCACCAAAAAGAGAAGAATGCCAAAAGTCTTTACTTACATAATCGCCAGGGTTCACCACCCTCGAGGAGTGATGAAGCGACGTCTCCCGTAGAAAGGTCCGCTCATCCGTAACCGGCTCGAATGCATCAAAGGAGTTCTCACTCCCCAAAGTAAGAAGCGCCCTGGCCCTCCACTCCACGTTCGCCCAGTCGTCAACAGTTAACCATTCCCTATGCGGTGCAGTGCTCACAAAGGCGACCATTTCTTAGAGATCGAAATGCTAGAACGATTTGCAGAGGAAAATCGCAGAAAGAAAGAAAGCAAGAAGCTGTGAAAAATGAAGGGAATTCGCCCCTTTAAATAGGATGCCAAGGGTCATGCTGATCGGGATTGACCCCCCACCCACCGATCGACACTGACCCCTTACCTTCCCGAGGTAGTCCAAAAGTCCGTGCCACTGCCGAATGGCACCCTCCATACCATGTCGATCGGCACCCCCCTAAAATTTCATACAAAAATTCAAAGAAAATACCAAAAAGCCCTGAAAAATTCTCAGAAAATTCCTAAAAAACCCAGGAAGGATTTAGAACATTTTCACCAAGAAAAATTTCGCCCTCCCTCATGCGGAACCCCTATTTCCCCAGCAAAAATCCCAAAAACTAAGTAAACTCCTCCCGACGACATCCTCGGAGGATCCTTAAAAATCACCTCCCCAGTTGAATTTTGGATATTCCTTTAGAGGATACAAAAGATTTCCCCAGCAATCGGCTCCTTGGCCCAAAACAAAAATACAAGATAAATCTTCCCGGTAGAGTTCCCCAAGAACATCTCCACTAAAGCCTGCAGAATTGGCTTCGACTCGCAGAATTGGTCATCTCAACATAAGCCCGCAGAATTGGCTTTGACCTGCAGAATTGGTCATCTCTACTTAAGCCCACAGAATTAGCTTCGATCCGCAGAATTGGTCATCTCTACTTAAGCCCACAGAATTGGCTTCGACCCACAGAATTGGTCATCTCTACTTACGCCTGCAGAATTAGCTTCGACCCGCAGAATTGGTCATCTCTAGTTAAGCCCACAGAATTGGCTTCGACCCACAAAATTGGCCATCTTTACTTAAGCCTACAAAATTGGCTTCGACCCGCAGAATCGGTCAACCTCATCCTTAAGCCCGCATAATTGGCTTCGACTCGCAGAATCGGTCACCCTCATCTTCAAGCCTGCAGACTTGGCTTCGACCCGTAGAATGGATTACCCTCATCTTCAAGCCCTCAGAATTGGCTTCAACCATCAGAATCGATCATCCTCATCTTCAAGCCCTCAGATTTCTCTTCGACCCTCGAAATCGGTCATCCCCAGTACCTCCTCAGGAATTGGCCTAAACCTTTCCTCCAAACCATCCCTTAGGTACTCATAATCGACCTCGACCCCCTGAATTGGTCATCCTCATTTTCTTAGGTCCTCAGAATTGACCTTGACCCCTTGAATTGGTCATCCTCACTCCCTCAGTTTCTCCGAATCGGCCTCGACCCTCTGAATTGGTCATCCTCCCTCAAAAGCATCATGCGATGTCTATTCGACGGCTATCGTTTGTTCTAAACTCACCCGTCGAGGGGATCTATAGACACCCCATTCTGTTACCCCTTAAACTTTCCTTAGGTCCTTAGCACCTCCCTTCATCACTACAAACCCAGGTCATACCCCGAGTATTGACCTAGAAGCCATCGGGCACTCCCAGGCTCCGTTTGACCAAAAGTCAAAATCTTTATCTCGACCGAGACTGAATGAATCTTAAAAGGGCCCTGAATCCCCTTTCCAACGATCTACTCCGTGCGCGATTCTGACTAATGGTACGGACGAACGATCCGTTTTACTCCAAAAGGTCACCGAATGCTTCTAGGGCCCGGTCGAATAAAGTCAACTCCCCAAACTAGATCAAACCCTTTGGAATGTCGAAGTACATTTCCTAACATTTCCAAAGTTCCACCCCATGCGTGATTTGGACTTACTATACGGACGAACGATCCGTTTGCGTCCGACGATTCCCCGTCCAATGGACCAACGAATGTTTCCGAGCCATATTTGACCCAAAGTCAACTCCCGAACCCAAGAATGGTCGAACGGACTTTCGAAGGTCTCTGAATTACCTTTGTAATGGTCTGCCCCATGCACGATTCGGATCAACGGTTTGTGCTCTGCGGCTATTTTTCTGAAAAGGCCTGAAAGACTACCAAATAGCAGGTCCCAGACCGTGCCTATCGGCAGTGTGCCTAAACGCACCTGTCGATTGGCAGGAACAGGGCTATGCCGATCGGCAATGCGCTGGGCCTATAAAAAGGAGGCCTTGACCTCATTGTAAAAGGAGCCCAGATCATAAACATATCACTATCAGCAAATCCAGAAAACCTCTCTCGAAGTCAGCACGATTTTCACATCAAAATCCCTTTCCAACCTTCACTTTTCCTCATCCTTTTCATCAAAATTCATGAATTAATCACTCCCCATCATCATCTAAGGGCAAGGGCTTCTCTCCAACATTCAAGATCAAGCTCAAGATCTTCAAGAAGGTCCAATTTCGTCAATTATCTCCTTAAATTATCATAAATTCGCATTAACTTGTTTTATTACTTAGCACTTTTATTCTTTCATCTCACATATCCTAATATACTTTTTATTTAGTATTATTGCACATCTCTTATTTTCATACAAATAAAAAACCCAAAAAACAAGAAAAATAGGGTTTGCTCATAAATTCCAAACGGGAATTCTAGCACTTTTCTTACACTTTTCTCACAACTAAAACACTTTTTATACACACACACACACACACACACACACAAATAAGAGAAGTCCCCGGTTGGATTTATGGGATAAACCCCACCCCTCGTTTTGCATGCGAACTACGTGGACTTTGATGCCTCTATAGGGAGTTTGACTGACAAAACATTGAGGCAGTTTGACTGAAGACCGAAGCCAATAGGGAGCCTGGCCAAGGGTATGCGATCGACCCGATAAGAAAAAAAATTGGGATTTATTTTTGAAAAAGAAAAGAAGGGGAATTTTTTATTTTTAGATAAGGAGGAAAATGTTTTTGACATTTTTTTGGAAAACATGAGGATAAATATATTTTTTTTGACACATTTTTAAAGGGAGAGAAAAAGACGAGAGACGGGTCTCAGCATGATTATTATATTTATTAGATTCTCACTTGTACTAATTTTGCCTAGATGTAGAAAAGAAATGCCAGATGAGACTCAAGCCTACAAAATTTGGGTTTGCAACATATGTAAAAACTAGGGTTGGACTTGTTACCAAGGTCATAGACAGAGTCCCATTTTAAAAATTATGCAAAAATTTGGGCAACAGGCTGACCCGAAATTTTGGCAGAGTTTCGAGTTGAAACCGACAACCTAACATGTGTGTCCTAGGCATGACACCTTTGTGTGGGTATACAGTTGGTTGGGTTAATTGGAAGGTGTTCCCCCCTTTGGTGTGACTTCCACGATATACGTCTTTGCTCTTGAGGGCAGTCGGTACTTGTGGACAAGCTATTTGATATACCTGGGTGTACGTGAATTGGCTCACTATGTACCTCATGGGGACGGTACGTGTGAGAGAGAATTTGATGTTCTCTCATATAACATATCATAATATACTTTTTATTTAATATTATTGCACATCTCTTATTTTCATACAAATAAAAAACCCCAAAAATAAGAAAAAGAGGGTTTGCTCATAAATTCCAAACGGAAATTTTCGCACTTTTCTTACACTTTTCTCACAACTAAAACACTTTTTCTACACACACACACACACACACACAAATAAGAGAAGTCCCCGGTTGGATTTATGGGATAAACCCCACCCCTCATTTTGCATGCGAACTACGTGGACTTTGATGCCTCTATAGGCTACGTAGGCGTCTCGGGGTAAAATCCGAGATTCGAGTCCTATTTTTACTTTTTCTTTCAATCTCCCATTTTCTCTAAATTAAATTCTCCTAGATTACATATATATACATATATTTGTTCTTAGAGGCATATTATTCCACATGCGTTGTCATTCCATCATAGCGATCAACGTAACGATAATCGTGTAAATCCTATTTTCTAATATTTTTATACCTTCCTACGGATGACTCGCTTTACCCCTTCCATGGTATAAGTCGATAATTCCTATCTCCACTATATATATACACATGCACACATATCACGGGGAAAATAACAAAAACCCATGAGAGACCGTAAGGGCAGAATGGGTGCCGAACACCTTCCCATTTCGTAACTTAGCCTCCGGACCCTTTTCAAATCATTTTGGTTTCGTAGGCATCAGTATGTCTTTGGATGCTGTCCTTCGGGATGGCTCCCTTTCTTTTGTCTATTTTGAGTAAAATAGACTGGCGACTCTATCTCTCTACATTTTCACCTCACCCAAATGACGCCGGCCGAAGCGGTCCCGAGAGGGATGCGCGGGACCTAGGATCCTCCCTCACGCCTCCCACCCGCCGCGAGTATCGGGGATGGCCACACTAACAAAGAAGTACAAGCACACAAAGTGGGTTTATGCTCCCAAACTAATTAAACTAGCTACTCATGTTGATGAATATACAAAAATGCAAAGTAGGAGCAACTAAAGGAGAGCATGACATTAAATACAAGAGTTCAAACACACCAACTGTATTTATGAACAAGAAATTATTCAATACAAGCTAGCTATAACAAACGAAAGCTTTAAATGCTTTCAGTGGAGTAAATAGATAGATAGAGAGAGAGAGAGAGAGTGTGTGAAGAAATGGTATTAAACCCTAGGAGAGAGAAGAAATCTTTGTACTTGTAAAAAAAATTCCTAAAATATCAGATATCTCTTCAAAGAAAAACCTAACATAATATTTACAGTATGTAGATTTTATCAAAATAAAAAAGGATTTTTTTGACTTGTCCCACATTGTATAACGATATTTGTGCTTGTACTTTGCTTTTTTATTTCTTTGTGTTTTCACCGTATGGTTAGTAAGATCCGTTAGTTGGTGTCAAAATTTTTAGAAAGATCGTCTTGACCCTATTATAATTCAAAACAATATAAAACTTATAAAAAAATAAAAATTACATAATAAATCATTAAAAATATTTTCAAATTTGAAAATGATAGAAAAGTAGTAAAATGTTGGAGATTAGAGAAAAAAAATTAAATTCTAGAAATAAAGAAAATAAATATATAAATTACAACAAAACGTTTAAAAATATAGAAATATTAGAAAACCATTTTAAATTAATTAATTATAAACATCGGGAAAAACTTATAAAAACTTAAATTATAAAAATAGTTATAAAAAATGGGGAAAAACACAGTATTTGAGTTTGCCAGAATCAGTTCATTGTTATGCTACAAGTCTTGATTCGAAAATTCCATTCTATCTTGGGAGACATTAATTCAGACCCAAAGCACTATGGAGGGAAATTAAATTATCTTAAGTACACTATGGTACTACATAGGGCTCATACTTCTTTTATGATTTTTATTAATTATTTCTGAAAAAACAAGTAAGTAATTCTTATTTTTTGTAATTTCGTTTTCTATCTGTTATTATTACTATTCATAATTTTTGTACTATTTGATAAATTAAATAGTAGACATAACAATCTTAAGACAATCTAATCTTGACTATTGTTTATAATGAGTACAAAATAATTTCTAATTACAAAAATTTAATAATACCGTTAACATTATTTTAGTGTTACAGAAAATTAATTTTCTACACTGTTCATTGTATTATGTTTTAGAAAAAATATTTTTTTTTTGAAATCTCTTTGTATAAGATTTTTTTTTAAACTTAAAATTTTAAGTCTGTCTTGCACGGATTTATTTTTGTAAAAACAGTTTGACACAATTTTTTTCTTAATTTAGACTAGTAAAAACTAGTGTTTAATAGTTTAATTTAATTCTGTGATATAGAATTCTAAATATCGCATAGAAATTTTACTTTAATTCTATGTTACATAATTTAGAATATAATTTAGAATTCTTGTTACAATTCATATACTATTAATTATATTGAGGAAATTGGTGTACATAATTGTGTATTCTGTTTTGAAAAATTCATTACAAATGAATACTATCATTGATAAAAGTTCTATTTTTGTAACAGAAATGGAATTAGAAAGTACAAACACAGTCCCACCGACCATGAATGTGACACATGCTACTATGGTCGCCCCCGTGAACATGCCACATGGGGAGAAACTGGAAAAATTTAACGGAGCTGATTTCAAACGTTGGCAAGGATAGATGTACTTCTACCTCACAACCTTTCAATTGGCAAGGTTTGTGTATGAGGATTGTCCCCCTTTGCAATAGAGAAATGAAACTGAGAAATTCGCTGATGTTGAAGTGTGGAAACATTCTAATTTTCTGTGTCGTAACTACATCCTGACATGCTTGGACAAGACTTTGTACCATGTGTACAACACCATGGAGACCACTAAGGAATTATGGAATTATTTGGAGAAGAAGTACAAAGCTGAAGATTCGGGTATGAAAAAATTCATCGTGGGTCATTTTCTAGACTTTAAAATGGTTGACTCCAAGTTGGTTATTGCATAAGTTCAAGAACTTCAGGTTATTCTTCATGACATTCATGCTGAAGGAATGTCAATCAATGACACTTTTCAATTGGCAAAAATAATTATCAAGTTGCCTCCATCCTGGAACTTGTTCAAAAATTATCTCAAGCACAAATGCCAGGAGATGAATGTTGAAGAATTGGTAGTGCGACTGCTGATTGAAGAAGACAACAGTGAGCCTAGAAAGAAAAGTGGGAAGAACATCATGGAGTCCAAAGCTCATATGGTTGAAGGTCCTAAATTCAAACGTAAGCTAGGAAAGAATTTTAAAGGAAAATGCTACAATTGTGGCAAGCTAGGACACTGCTTCAGCGAGTGTCTCAAACCAAAGAACGCTAAAAAGAACAATTCTTAAGAAAATGTGAAGGAGGGTGAGAACTTTTTCAAAGGTATTGCAGACATAAATCTTTCTATTATTGTCTCCGAATGCAATCTGGTAGGAAATACCAAGGAATTGTGGGTGGACATTGGGGATACACGCTACATTTGTGCTAACAAATGGATGTTTACTACTTATAAGGCTTTGGATAATAAGGAGAATTTCTTTATGGGGAACACTTAGAGTTCTAAAGCCGTGGTACAAGGAAAGATAATTCTGGAGATGACTTCGGGAAAGGAGATTACTCTTAACAATGTGCCGCATGTGCCTGACATCCGAAAAAATATGATTTTCGAATCGCTTTTAAGCATCTAAGCAAGAATGGGTTTAAACTTGTGTTTGTTTCTGATAAGTTTGTGTTGTCCAAAAATGAAGTGTATATAGGAAATGGCTACCTATCTGAGGGGCTCTTTAAAATGAATGTAATGACATGATGCCAAAGGCATCGCTAATGAATGAAATTGCTAGTTCTACTTACTTGATTGAGTCATCTGATATTTGGCATGCTAGATTATGACATGTTAATTTTGATAACTTTTAAAGATTAATTAACTTGGAATTTTTGCCAAAATTCAATAGTGATAGAAATCGTAAGTGTGATATTTGTGTGGAATCAAAATTAGCAAGATTACCTTTTTATTCTATTGAAAGGATTACTGAACCACTAAATTTAATTCATACGGATATTTGTGATTTAAAATTTGTACAAACTAGAGGTTGAAAAAATTATTTTATTACTTTTATTGACGATTGCATAAAATATTGCTATGTATATTTATTATATAGTAAAAATGAGGTTATTGATGCATTTAAACAATACAAGAATGAGGTTGAGAATCAATTAAGTAATAAAATAAAGGCTATAAGGAGTGATAGAGGAGGTGAATATGAATCTCCTTTTGAGGAATTTTGTCCCGAATATGGAATTATCCATCAAACCACTGCTCCTTATTATCCTCAATCGAATCGTGTTGCTGAACGCAAAAATCATATATTGAAGGAGATGATGAAGTCTATGTTGATAAATTTAGGAGCTCCCCAAAACTTGTGGGGGGGGGGGGGGGGGGGGCTTATTATTCGCTAATTATATTCTTAACAAAGTCCCACACAAGAAAAATCACAAGACTCCTTAAGAGTTATGGAAAGATGGAAGACCTTGCTATAAATATTTATGAGTGTGGGGGCGCATAGACAAAGTGATGGTTCCTAGACCTAAAAGGTAACAATAGGACCAAAGAACATTAACCGTGTGTTCATCGGTTATGCTATAAATAACAGTGCATATCGTTTATTAGTTTGTAAGTCTGAGATTTCAAATATTCATGTAAATCCGGTTATTGAATCGAGGCACACTTTATTTTTTGAAAAGGAATTTCAATATAACATGACCCCAGAATCCGGTCCTTCCAAAAGGACAAATCAAGCTATTACAAATGGTACTCATTGACCTATTGAATCAATAGAGGATGAACCAAGACGTAGTAAAAGGGAAAGGACCTCGACTTCCTTCAATCCGAATTTTCTAATATATTTGCTAGAAAATGAACCTCAATCATACAAAGAAGAAATATCTCCACCTGATGCTTCTAATTGGAAAGAAGCAATCAATAGCAAAATTGAATCCATTTTGCAAAATCATACTTGGGAACTAGTGGATCTTCCACCAAGTTCGAAAACGTTGGGTTACAAATGGATCTTCAAAAATAAATCGAAGGCGGATGGATCAATTGATAAATATAAAGCTAGACTTGTAGCTAAAGGATATAGTCAAAAGGAAGGGTTGGATTACTTCGATACATACTCACCGGTAACCAGATTTACATTCATTCGAATGTGAATAGACATAGTTGCTATTAATGGACTTGAAATACATCAAATGGATGTAAAAACTGCTTTCTTAAACGGTGAACTAGACGGGGAAATTTATATGGAGCAACCTGAAGGGTTCAAGGCTCACGGACAATAAGGAAAAGTATGTAAGCTTGTGAAATCACTTTACTGATTAAAACAAGCACTTAAGCAATGGCATGAAAAATTTGATAATGCAATGTTATCAAATGGTTTCAAAATCAATGAGTGTGATAAATGTGTTTACTTTAAAAGCATTCAAAATGAATATGTCGTTGTATGCCTCTATATTGATGATATTTTAATCATGGGTAGTAACCTAGAAATTGTCAAAACTACAAAACATATTTTGAGTAGTCGATTTAACATGAAAGATTTAGGTATCATCAATGTTATATTAGGAAATAAAATTTCTAAAACATCACATCGATTTATATTATCTCAATGTCATTGCATAGAGAAAGTACTAGAAAAATTCAAGAAGTGTGATATCAGTCCTACCAAGACACCTATAGATGTAAATTTACATCTAGTAAGAAATAATGGTGAAGGCATATCTCAACTAGAATACTCTCGTATTATTGACAGTTTAATGTATATCATGAGTTATACACGACCGGACATACATACTCGATAAGTAAGCTAAGTCTATTTACGAGTTATCTAGGGAGAAATCACTGGAAGACGATATTAAGAGTTTTGGATTATTTAAACTACACTCAAAACTATGGATTGCACTATTCATAATATCCAACTATTCTGGAAGGACGTTGAGATGCAAATTGGATATCCGATACAAAAGACTCTAAGTCTACGAGTGGGAATGTGTTTTCTCTTAGAGGTGCAGCCATATCTTAGAAATCCTCAAAATAAATGTCCATTGCTAGATCTACAATGGAATCTGAATTCATTACACTAGACAAAGCTGGAGAAGAAGTTGACTGTCTTTGTAACTTCTTAGAGGATGTTCCAAATTGGTCAAAACTTGTGCCCGCAATTTGTATACATTGTGATAGTCAATCGGTGATTGGAAGGGCACATAATCACATGTATAACGAAAAGTCATGACATATTCATCGTCGACATAATACCATTATACAACTTCTCTCAAATGAAAGTATCTCAATTGACTATGTAAAGTCAAAAGATAATATAGCGGATCCACTAACGAAAGGTCTAACCGAGAGCATGTTGAAAGATCATCGAGAGGAATGGGTCTAAAGCCTATAAATAAATAAGAATCAATATAGTGGAAACCCAACCTAGTTGACTGGAGATCCCAAGATCTAGGTTCAATGGGCAAACTGAACTATATTGTATTCAGTACGCACTGGGGATATTTAATCCTATCCATTCCAAAGATGAGACAGTGCACATCTGCCGTGAACTATGATAAGTTATGCTTTTAATGACATCCATATCTTAGTACGTCTAAGCGGGATATAGCAGAATAGTCCTTATGGATATTACCTACATGAGTAAGAAGGGGGCCACTTTTATGAGAATAACGAAAGGCAAATCCTCTAAAATACTTGCGGAACCAAGTGGTGTTCATGGCCAAAACGAACACAAATATAAGAACCAACTGTGTTGAAGAATTATTGTATGAATACTGTTGTCTAGTTTTACAAAAATGGTTGACTATTCAAGGACATATAGTCTAGTGATTAACCAAGTAAATTTGATAGTATATCACTAAGGAAAGTTCAAGGCCACTAGGCTATTTCTCCCAATGCAATGAATTTTTAGTTTTACTCAAACCTGTGTCTGCATTAGCATCTTGCATATTTCTCTCTCTCTCTCTCTCTCTCTCTCTCTCTCTATATATATATATATATATATATATATATATATATATATATATATATATATATATATATATATCATTCATATATCATTCATGTGGGGTATTGTTGAAAAATGGGTATTAAACAACAATTTTTGAGCAACTTTGAGCTCAAATTTAGGTGGGATCCACACCACGATAATTATGGGACCATATACGAATGCGTTCTCCTTCGCAAGAAGATTAACGTAGTATATTCACATGTCCTATTCCATGAAGTTATGAATGATAAATATGTATCCAAAGTGATTCATAAAGTAATGAAAGTTAATAAATTAGGTGTGTTTTAACTTTTGTCCCATATAGGAAGAATAGTGAGAATTTGAAGAGTTAATAAAACCCAAATTATGGACTAAGGCTTGGATGCCTTTGGGGAATCTTAACTCTTTGAAGAGGACTTGACCTACACTATGCATGTGTTGGGCTTAGGCCAAAAGCCCACATGCGCGCGCACTGTTCGGCCAACCGACTCGATTCGGCTTGGGCTCGGGCTCGGGCTTATAAAAATAAATTCCTTTCATTTTGGGCTGAATTAATTAATTAAACTTTCTGGGCCGGATTTTAACCCAAATTAAAATCCGTTTGGGCAGTTGGTTGACCCAATGGTTACCACTATTTTGTAACTGCCGACTATTCTGAACAGTCAACTAAAAATCTATATATATAACATCCCTCCTCATTTTTTAAAGTTACAAAAATTTCTCCTCCTGCATATATACAGAATTATTAAACAACCCCTCAAGTTTTCAAAATTTCATGTTTGTCAGTCTTGTTCATTGTTTGAGTAAAAGACACGGTATTTGAGTTCGCCGATATCAGTTCATTATTGTTCTACATGTCTTGATTCGAAATTTTGTTCTATTTTGGGAGACATTAATTCGGACCCAAAGCATTGTGGAGGGGAATTCAATTTTTTTAAGGACACTGTGGTACTACACAAGGCTCGGAAGTCTTTTCGGATTTTTATTAATTATTTCTGCAAAAAAAAAGTAATTGTTATTTTTTGTAATTTTGTTTTCTATCTATTATTATTACTGTTCATAATTTTGTACTATTTGATAAATTAAATAGTACACATAACAAAAATAGTTGGTGATTTTAGAGATAATTCTTTTTCATCTTATCTAGATGAGGCTACCATAATTGTGAAATATTTACTCCATGCGTATGTTGATCTGGTGGTTTAGGATCGATTGGAATGTTTAGATTTATGTTCTTCATGGATGCTATGCAGATAGTAATTTGGGCTATCTCTCTATCTCAATATCTCATCACATGCCATGTATTTATGTGAATTACACCACTAATACTTGGTCTTAGTGATTAGTCGAAGATACATAACAAGAGGTACGAATACCAGAAGCCGACGAAGTTGAACTGAGTTGGTGATGGAAAAGCGTGCATAAAAGATATTAAATTCGATTTCAGATTTAGAATAATTACACACACACACATACACACATAAGAGAAGGACGTCCCTTAAAATTCGGGTTTTAACAAACACGTTTGAATGCTAAACTGGTTAGTTAAAATTTATCATAAGAGAAGCATATCCCTTAGCCCCAAAAATTATTAGTAAGGATTGGTTATGTAATAAAACCATGAAAAGATATTCCTATCATCATAATAACACATTTACACAATGGTGTATCCTAGGGATGACCGTGACAATTTGGGGGCCTTAGGATAACTCCCAAAGGAGGAACCCTCTATATATTTGCTAAACACAAAACAAAAAGTTATCCAAATTAGATCAAATATATTCATATCACATTTTTTTATGCAAAAGTATCAATTAGATAAAAGGTTTCTTTTACATTTTTATTGCTTTAAACTTTATTAAAAAAATTATTACACGACTTTGCTAATTTTTTTGATTTTTATCCAAATTGTTTTGTCTTTTCCTTTTGCCTTTATTGATGACAAGAAGGACATTCTCTATTAGACATACTGAAAATCGAATAAACCTACAAGAAATTATAAGCAAATAATCTAATCACACGAGATATTAATTTAAACAAATAAACTAGTAGTCATACAAAATTTATATAATTGATTTTATTTAAAAAAACATAAACATGTAAAATAAATAATGAACATACACTCACAAGCTCCAACCTAAGAATTAAAAAAAAAACATTATATTTACATTTTGAAGACAACTATTTATATTTGTGACTAATATGATGTGGAAAAATGAAAATACAATAGCTTATTCAAATATATAACCTTTTATATTTTAGTTTATTATTTTATAGATATCTCTTTTGTGACTTGTGGTTATTTATGTTTTAAGTGCGAATTGAGGATTTGTGAAACTGTAGTTATTCTTTTAAGGGTAGTTTTCTACAATCCAATATGAGGGTGGCTATAGTACGGGTTTTTACCGCAACGTACCATTTTGTCCCAAAAAATAAAATAAATGGTTTTGTGATACAAAATATTTTTCAAGTAAAAGAATTTTGGATGATACCAACACAATATATATACGATCATACTTCACTATCTTCTCTCTAATGTACTTGAGATTAAAATAAGCACTTGATATTATAGACACCTCATCCTAAGACCCCCTCCTTATGTCCCTAGCATTCAGTCATTCACCATAAACCTTAGATCATACTCCGAGTACCAATCCAGAGGCCACCGAGCTCTTTCGAGTCCTTTTTGACTCCGACCAACTCTATCTCTTGAGAAAAATCTCGATGAATCTTTGAAGGGATTTGAATCCCCTTCTTAATAGTTCATCTCATCCGCGAATCAACCTTATGGTACGAACGAACGACTCATTCTACCTCAAATGGCCAGAGATTAGGCAAAAATTCTTCACGTTTATCCCTTCAATTTTGGTATTTTTATTATCCCGTGCGGTGTAAATAGCTTGGATTTGTCTCATATCTATGCTACTAACCCTTTTTGGCGAGTATTTCATATTTTGTGTATCTCTTATGTGTTTTACAGGTATTTCATGCAAGAAAGATGGAAAAGAGAATTCAAAATAGTGAAAGAAACCAAGAATCGGGGAGTTGAAGGGAATTTTCGTAATTTTGTAGCCATAGACCGGAAGTGGGGCCAACTAGAAAGTTTAAGAGCTTTTAATTAAAAGAACACTGGAAAAAACGGCACCTCAATCCGAGCTACGGTGAAGAAGTTATGCCAATTTGAAGTTGAGAAGAAATCCAAGAAAAAAGCTGTCAGACCCAAACTGAACCGAAGCCAAGGAAAAAGAACCGGTCCGCCCATTTGTCATGCACCAGATCCGTTACGAAATTAGTCACGCTCCAGATCCATTTTAAAATTAGTCATGCTTTCTAAGCGTGACAAATTGGCAGATACGGGATTTTTATTTTGTGTTAATCCTTTAGCCAAAAGAATTTTATGTTTTGGGGACTCTTCTAAACGACCTCTAGCCTATATATTTAGTCATTAGGACACTTTTTATTCAGATTTCATTCATGTAAAAGCTCCATAACAAGTAGGAACATCTAGGAGAAGGATTCACATATTTTGCACCTTTAATTCAAGAGTTTTCCAGTTTTTCTTCAATCTTTGATTTCTTCTTGCATGTTCTTGTTCTTCAATCGTGGTAACTTTTATTTCCAGCACTTTTATTATTATTCACCATGTTAGGCTAGGTTTTTAAAGGTTGGAATGCATGAACCCAACCTGATGTTGTAGTTGCTTGTGTATAAAATTAGTCCTCTAAATTTAGTGGTTTGATTATGACCGTATTGCATAGAAACGCGACAATTGTAGATCTTTAGATCTCGTTTGCTTTCGAGTAACCGGGATGCTTTAGAATACAATTCGAGTGTAACTATCGAAATACCGATTTACTCGTCCTCAGATTAAGTATGATGCGGGCTTGAACCTTATATACGTAATGCTTGGGAGTACTAAATTCTGGGTCTAATTAATCACTTAAATTTACGATTAGTTTTATACCATCAATACTCTAGGGTTGGGGGATTGTGTCTTTACCTTAATTTTTCAATTAGTTTTAGTTAACTTCTTTATTTTTCCCTTATTCCTTTCTCACTCAATCATCATCTTTTACACTTTATTTTTTGAAGTAATAAATCAATTAAAATCTATCAAACATTCCTTGTGGATTCGATACCCAGACTCGCCACTATACTCCTCAAGAGTGTAGTTAAAGTTTAGTTTTTTTTTTGTATTGTGGTCGGAAGCCGATAACTACGACTAGCGTATTTACACGGATGCTCGGTTTTCAACACGATCAGCCAGCTAGCACTTTTGATCCCCATTTGACTCTGGTCATCTCTCTCGCTTGAGTGAAAGTTCAATGAATCTTTGAAAGTCTCTAAATACCCTTTCCAATGATCCACCTCATGGGCGAATTGACCTTACGGTTAAGATGAACAACTCGTTTTACTCCAAAAATTTATCCAGAGGCTTTCGGGCCCCGTTTGACTCCGGTCAACTCACAAGTTTGAGTGAAGCTCATTGAATCTTTAAAGGGCTTGGAATAACCCTTCCAACACTCCAATCCGTTCACAAATAAGAACTTGTTCAACTCTCCAAACCGAATGAAGTTGATGAAATCTTAAATGGCACTGAATTCCCTTTCCAACATTCCATCCCGTGTGAAAATTCGCCTTACGATTTGGATGAACGATCCGTTTTCCTCTAAAAACATCTTGTTTAGTGACCAACGGATGTTTTCGGACACCATTTGTCCTTGGTCAACTACCGAACCAGAGATTGGCTCAATGGATTCTTAAAGGGATCTGAATACCCTTTCCAACGGTCTGCCCCATGTGAAATATTAACTTACGATTTGCATTTTATGATCATTTTTTTAAAACCTATTTCGAACTGCCAAATGTCACTCTAGGGACCCTGCCTTTCAGCAATGTGCCTGAGGTGCTGTGTTAATAGGTAGTCCTAGACCCCTTCCGATTGGTAGTCCACTTGTCCCTAGACATAGAGGCCATGACTTCACTTTGAAAGACACCCCCGAACACCCCTACCAACAATTCAGATAATATTCTCTCGAATTCAGAGTTGTTCCCTTTCCTAAAAAACCCAGTTTCCACATTCCATTCCACCACTTTCATACCTTACTTGGTAAATTCCCCAACCTCTCTATACCACTTTCATCTAATTGCAAGACCAGCATATCTACATCTAAGATCAACATCAATCATTTATAAGGAGCTCCAATTCTCCATCTTTTTCTCTAATTCTCTCACTTTAGTATTACTTGCTTAATTTCTACTTTAGCATTTTTGTTTCATTACATCACTTATATTAATATCAAACATTTATTAGTAGTTTTTACACATGTTCTATTTTCATTAAAAAAATATATATATAAGGAAAATAAGGTTTATTTTTAAATTCCAAAAGAGGGATCTCATCTCACACTCTCGGTCTTAAAGCACATTTCTCTCTACAGACGCACATAAGATAAACTCTCCGTTTGGATTTATGCATTAAACCCCACCCCATGCTATCTTCAAACTACGTGGACTTTGGGTTAATATCGAGATTCGAGTCATCCTTTTTGCATGTTTATATGTTTCCCTCCTATATATTTAATAATTACGAGTTCATATTCATACAAGCTTATGTTTTGTCCTATATACACATTCTCTCTTCCATAGCGACTTGTATATATAATAATTGTGAGTTCATATTCTTACAAGCTTGTGTTTCGTTCTATATACACATTCGCCCTTCCATAACGACTTGTGATTCAATAAACACTCATATTATATTTTGAATTATTATTCTGGGAACACTCCTAAGGATGAATTCACTCCATACTTTTCCATGATGCGAGTTGAATGATTCCATTCCTCACCTATATTATGCACATGAGCACACACTTTACGAAGTCTAACATGAGAAGATTAACACATCCCCATGAGAGATCGAAAGGGAGAAATGGGTGCCTAACATTTTCCCATCTCGTAACTTAGTCCTCAGACCTTTTAAATACTTGATTTCGCAAGCATCGGTATTGTTTCTTATGTTGTTCCCTCAAGGCGATGAGATTTCTTTTGCTTGTTTTCTACAAAATAGGCTGGCGACTTTATCTCTGCACATTATTCCCCACATTGATCACAAACGAGTGACCCGAGAAAGGGCACAACCGGGCGTGCACGCCAGAGGGAATCAGGAAAGGGAGGCCTCGAGAAGGCCACAGTGGCAACTCAGGTCCGGTTCAACATTTTTCTTACATTTTAATATAAGTGAAAACATAATAATAATAATAATAATAATAATAATAATAATAATAATAATAATAATAATAATAATAATAATAATAATAATAATAATAATAATGATGATGATGATGATGATGATGATGATGATGATGATGATGTTGAGATTCCTCTCTTTCTTCCTTCCTTTATCAAAAACTAAAAATACCAAAAATATTTTTCTCATCATTCCAAAAAACCAAGAACATTTTCCTCTCCTTTTCTAAAAAATACCAAAATCTTTCCCCCTCTTTCCTTCAAAAATAAATTCGAGTCGTCTTCCCTCTTAGGTCGATCGTATGCCCGATTTTGGCCTGGATCCCTATTGGCTTTGTTCTTTCATCAAACCACCCATTAGCTCTTCTGATTTTTCTACTACTTCGTCCGAGTTTGGGATCTGCCTTCATGAGCTCTTCATGGAAAACACTGGCCAGGCACAAAATATTCAGCCTGATTTGATGGTTGTCTTAGTCAAACTCAGTGCCAAGATTGACAGCCTTCAAATCGAGTTCCAAGAAATGCAGCGACACTAGGCCTAGATTCCAAAAGAACCCGAGGTTCTCTTTCCTCATGTTGTGGTTCCACCCGCTCCTAATCCTGTTTGGGTCCCATAAGAGTACCAGCTTTTTCGCGTGGACAACCTACTAATGGGCTACCACCTGCTCAACTCCCGATTTTGAACCTTGCCCAACCAGGGGTTAATCTTCCAGTACCCATGGATCCTAAAGGGGAGTAACTGAAAAAAGTGAAGGAATACCTTAAACTACTATCGAAGAAGTTTGACCAAGTCCAGATATCCGAGAACTACACGGAATATACCCGTATGTCTCCTTTTCCCAAAGCTAGACTGCGAGAAGAATTTAAGATGCCAAACATTAGGAAGTTCAGGGGCAGTGGGCCTTCAATTGTGCACCTTCGAAGCTATCATTGAGCTATGACCATTCTTGGTGCTCTGAAGAAATAATGGCCCAAATGTTTTAATAGACCTCGAAAGAAAGTGTCCTATGATGGTTCTTGTCTCTTGAAGACTTCAGAATCCGTAGTTAGGGAGATGTTCCCCGAGAATTCATGTCTCAGTACAAGTACAATAAAGAGTTAGAGGTCATATGCCGAGACATGGAACTACTCAAACAAAATCTTTGGAAATCAGTCAGTAGCTTTATCGAAAGATAGGGAGATAAAGTTTCCACTATGGCCAACATACCCTCCTAGGAGGAACAAGTCAACATTATGAAGAAGAAATTCTTGACTCATATTCGAGCATCTATGGGAGGATAGTACAACCCTTATTTTCGAGCCCTCTGAGAGGCTGGTGTGGAAATTGAAGAAGATGTCACCAAAGTGGAATCTGAACCAAAGAAGGTGACCGAACAGTTCACCCCTTAAAGTATGAGAAGCCTGCTAGTGCTATAATATCAACCATCAATAAAATATCCCAACCCACTACCTCTTCGGCATCCGAAAGTCACCCCAATCCAGTCAGGAAAGAGTATACTGAGTTCCATGTTCCCTTATCTAGAGTTTACCAAGCCTTGTTAAGCTGAAATCTCATCAAACCATTAGAACCTCGATCGTTACCAAATCCACTCCCTAAACCCGATTTCTGCTATAACTTTCACCAATCCTCACGTAATACCACCGACCAATGCTTCATCTTTAGAAATGACATCCAAGCCCGATCGATTGGGGTATTATTGCCCCACCAGCGAATCCTAAACCCAATACCACTCACAACCCACTTTGAGAACATATAAATGCCATCTTTGTAGAAATTTACCCAAAGTTTGACCCATATATTATAATCGTACCTAAAAAAATACCCATCATCCCCATAGTCTCACCCAAACCTCTCAAGGTTTGCCCGTACTTCCTCTTACACCCTATATATCCTTCTTATCAAGCTCTGTGCTCCTTATGAGGGCCTATATTATGGTAAGTACCCGATTCGAGGAGGGGAGGCATGGAGCTACCTGCTGTGTTGAATCAATTCTTTGAATATGGGCTGAAATTACTCACTGAGATGTCCATAGATGATAAAAACTTCAACAACTTATTCGTGAAAGCCTAGAAGTGGGCTCGAGAATTAGATGAATGGATAGTTTTTATTGAAGAAGTCGGTCTAGATGATATGGTACAGACCATGATCAATATGTTTTTCTAAATGAAGGAAATCTGTAGCATCTTTGAATTGTTCACCAGTTTGAAACTCCTGGGATGATTGGTCCCTTCATTCCTGCACTTCAGCACTGAGTGGAAAGACTTATACGATGAAGTCATTGAGGTTATCGAGTGTATTGATTACTTTTGGAAAAAGTTCATAGTCACCACCGGATAGGGGGATGACATTGACAGTTCAGACGATAAATTTCCATGGAGAGGCTAACTTGTGTGGAATGATCTCGTTTGAGTATCAGTACGACCATATTAACAAGAATATAAAACTAGGGATGGAAATATTCTTTCCCAACAGTAACTCTTGAGCCGATGACTGCAAACACGAAGTGAGGCCTCTCACCAAGAAAACCATGGAAATTACAAAATATTCCAAGGAAAGTGACTTGGAAGAATCCTTCCACTTGCAGACATCAGGGTGAGTCTCTGCATGATCTCCTAAAATGTTGAGCCATCAGACCCGTTCAATTAGATCATGACTGCTGAAATTCCTCTCCTCAATTGGAATACTATACCAGTCCAACCTGCTCAAATTCAACTTAACCCTGTTGTTTAACCTATTTAAGTCTATTCACCTATTCTTATTTTTCCTTTTCCTGATATGAATGTAATCGAGACCTATTTTGAGGAGGTTCTCAATGCTATTTTTCTCGAATTAAAATAAATGAGGATTTTGAGTATCTTGATGTGCCTTACATTAATTTTATTGATTCTAATTAAAATCTTAATGATGATGACTTTGTAAATGAATAATTCTTAATTAATCTTAATTAGGAAAATAATAAACAACACAACCGACTTTAAATTCATAATGACAAGACTGTTGTTATTAATCTCGGTTCTCGCAGCCGCTAGCGCGGGAACATGCACAATTCAAAGATCTACTGAAAGATTTCATGAATTTCTTCATATAGTCTGACAATGACATGCTGGAAATTGACCCAAAAATAGCTTAGCATAAGATCCCGATATTCCCAGAACGCATGCTAGTCAAACAAAAGATAAGAAAACTCTGTATTGAGTGGTCCTCAAAGTCAAAGAGGAAGTGTTCAAACAATTAAACATGGTTTTCAATTGCGTGGTCCAATACCCAATATGGATCGCTAACATCATCCCCATGCCAAACTTGGGAGGAAAAGTTTGCATGTGCGTCGACTATTGAGATTTGAACAAAGCATCCCCAAGGATGATTATCCATTATCAAACATCGACATGATCGTAGAGAACACGGCCAGCCATAACCTCAAATCGTTTGTCGATGGATTTGTCGGATATAACCACATCAAGATGTCAGGAGAAAACCGTCTTCATCACACTGTGGGGAACCTTTTGTTACACTGTCATGTCATTCAAACTCAAAAACATCAGGGCTACGTATCAAAGGGCTGCCAATACCATCCTACACGACCTTATTAATATGGAGGCCAGAGTCTATATGGATGACGTGATCATTAAATCTCGCACTCGAGAAGGTCATATTACTTCCCTTTGAACGTTCTTCGATTGGCTGTGTTAATATCAGATGCGGCTAAATCTATAGAAGTGTACTTTCGACGTCACTAAAGGAAATTTTTTGGGATTTATGGTCACTAGGAAGGGAGTCGAAGAAGACCATACTAAGATAAAAGCCATACTTGATATGCCTCCACCACGGATGGAGATGAAAGTCTAAGGGTCCTTGGTAAACTACAGTAGATCAGTCGGTTCATCAGCCAGCTGACTTCTATCTGTGAACTCATTTTTAAATTCCCTGAATGGATTTAACTAAATTTTGGAATGAATCCTGCAATGGAGGCTTTTACCAAATCAAGTGATACCTCACCCAACCTCTAGTACTCATGCCTCTGCATCCAGGTCTCCCTCTCCTATAATACTTGATCGTCACAAATACCGTAAGATGAGTTTCGCTAGATTGATACTAATACATAAAATATTTTTATCCTCATTCCAAAAAACCAAAAATAATTTCCCCTCCTTTTCTCAAACATACCAAAAACTTTCTCCCTCTTTCCTTCAAAAATAAATTCGATTCGTTTTCCTTCTTAGGTCGATCGCATACCCGATTTTGGCTTGGCTACCTATTGACTTCGGTCTTTCATCAAATGGCCTCAAAGCTTCATCGATTCTTCTACTACTTCCTCCGAGTTTAGGATCTAACTCCATGAGATCTCCATAGAAAATTCTATCCATGCACTGAATATTCAACCCGATATGATGGTCGTCTTAGTCCAACTCAGTGCCAAGATTGAAAACCTTCTAACCGAGGTCCAAGAAATATAGCGACATCATGCCTATATTCTCGAAGAACTCGAGGTTCTCATTCCTCGTGCTATGGTTCCACCTTCTCCTGATCCTATTTGGGTCCTATAAGATTACCATCATGCTTCGCATGCCTAACCAACCAATGGGCTATCACCTCCTCAACTCCCGATTTCAAACCTTACCCAACCAAGGGCTAATCTTTTAGTACCCATGGATCCAAAAGAGGACAAAGTACACAAAGCTAATGAAGACCTAAACTATTGTCGAAGAAGTTTAACCAAGTTAAGATATCCGATAACTACATGGAATATACCCATGTGTCTCCTTATACCAAAGCTAGACTGCAAGAGGAATTTAAGATGCCAAACATCAAGAAGTTAGGGGGTAGTGGAACCCCAATTATTCACCTTCGAAGTTATCATCAAGCCATGACCCTTCTTGGTTCTCTGAAGAAATAATGGCTCGGATGTTTTAGTAGACTTTGAAAGAAAGTTCCCTCTGATGGTTCTTTTCTCTTGAAGAATTTAAAATCCATAGTTAGGGAGATGTGCCCCGATGTCTCAGTACAAGTACAACAAAGAGTTAAAGGTCATACGTCAAAACCTAGATCTACTCAAACAGGATCTTGAGGAATCAGTCAGTAGGTTTATTAAAAGATAGGGAGATATAAAGTTGCCATTATGACTAACAGACCCTCCTAGGAGGAACAAATTAACATCCTGAAGAAGAAATTATTGCCTTATATTCGAGCATCTATGGGAGGATAGTACTACCCTCATTTTCAAGTCGTCCGTGAGGCTGGTGTGGAAATTGAAGAAGGGGTCAATAAAGTGGAATTTGAACAGAAGAAGCTTATCGAATAATTCACCCCCCCTAAAGTATGAGAATTCGGATAGCAGTACAGTCTCAACCATCAACAAAATATCCCAACTCGCTACCTCTTGGGCACCAGAAAGTCACCCCAATCCTACTAGGAAAGAGTATACCGAGATCCATTTTCCCCTATTCAGAATTTACCAGTCCTTATTAAGTCGAAATCCTATCAAATCGTTGGAACCTTGATCGCTACTAAATCCACTCCCTAAACTCGATGCCCGCTGTGACTTTCACCAATCCGCAGGTCATACCACTGACCAATACTTTATCCTCATAAATGTGATCCAAGGCCTGATCGATCGGGGTATCATTGCTCCACCAGCGAATCCTAAAAGAAATACCACTCACAATCCACTTCCATCACATATAGATGTTATATTTGTATAAAGTGACCCAAAGTTTGACCCATCTACTCAAATTGTGCCTAGCAGGGTACCTATCATCCCCACAGTCTTACCTAAACCTCTCAAGGTTTGCCCGGCCTTCCTCTTGCACCCTCCATATCTTTCTTATCAAGATTTGTGCTCTCTATGAGAGCCAGTATTATGGTATGTAACCGATTCGAGGGGGGAGGCATAGAGCTACCTGCTATTTTGAACCAACTCTTAAAATTTGCGTTGAAATTGGCCAATGAGATATCCATCGATTATCAAAAAATTAACAACTTGTTTATGAAAGCCCAGAAGTGGGATCGAGAATTAGAGGGTAGTGTCTGTTGAAGAAGTCAATCTTGATGATATAGTACAAACCATAACCGATATATTTTTCCAAATGAAGAAAATCTGCGACATTTATGAATTGCTCACCAGTTTGAAACTTCAAGGACGGTTGGTCCCTTCACTCCTTCACTTCATCACTGAGTGGAAAGACTTATACGATGAAACCGTTAAGGTTGTCGAGTGTATTAATTACTCTTGGCAAGAAGACATAGTCGCCACCGGATAGGGGGTGACTTTAATAGTTCAAGTGATGAGTCGAATCATTGACAGGCTAGCTTGTATGGAATGCTCTCCTTTGAGGATTGGTACGACCATATTGACAAGAAGATGAAATTGGGGTTAGAAATATTCTTTCCAAACATTAACTCTTGGTACAAAGACTGAAGTGAGGCTTCTCACAAAGCAAACCATGGAAATTACCAAAGACTCTAGGGAAAGTGACTTTGAAGAATCATTCGACTTGTAGACATTGGGGCTAAGTATCTGCATAATCCGTTCAAATACCATGCCATCGAACCCGTTCGCTAAGATTACGACTGTTGTCACGCCTCTCCACAATAAGAATGCCTTACCACTCCAACCTGCTCAAATTCAACCTAACTCTGTTGTTTACCCTATTCAAATCTCTTCACCTATTCCCATTTTTCCTATTCCTAATATGAATGTAATCGAGACCTCTTTTGACGAGGTTCTTAATGCTACTTGTTCTGAAATTGAAAAAATTGAGAATTTTGAGTATCTTGATGTGCCTTACATTAATTGCCTTGATTCTAATTAAAATCTTGATGATGATGACTTTATAAATGAATAATTCTTAATTAATCTTAATTAGGAAAATAACAAAAAACTTAACCGCATTTAAATTCGTGATGATGATACTGTTGTTATTAATCTCGGTTCTCGTAGCCACTAGTGCGAGATTAGGACAGTGTCCATCCTTAACAAGCATGAGCGTGCACAATTTGAAGATCTACTAAAAGATTTCATGGATGTCGTCGTATGGTCTAACGATGACATGCCGGACGTTGATTTGAAAATCGCTCATCATGAGATCCTGATATTCCCAGAGTACAAGCTAGTCAAATAGAAGTTAAGAAAACTCCGTACTGAGTGGTCCTCAAAGTCAAAGAGGAAGTGTTCAAACAATTAAACATGTGTTTCATTCATGTGGTCGAATACCCAATATGGGTCGCCAACATCATCCCCATGACAAAGTCGGGAGAAAAAGTCTGTATGTGCGTCGACTATCGGGATTTGAATAAAGCATCCCCAAAAGATGATTTCTCATTACCAAACATCAACATAATCATGGAAAACACGGCCAACAACTCCCTCAAATTATTTATTGATTGATTTTCCAGATACCACCAGATCAAGATGCATGAAAGATTGTGAGTGGCCCGATGTGTGTGTTTTAAACAAAACCAATTTTTTCTTCGAAAAAGATCCAACTTTTAATTATGCACCAAACCAAATTGTGAAATCCCAATTCTCACTTTACACCAATTTTTATCTTCATTAATCCTAAACATGCATCTAGAGATTAAAGAAAGTAAAGTAAAGTAAAGAATACTCACAACGTCGGATGTACGAGGAAAAAACCCAAAAATGGGAAAACAACCTCGGATGGCCCAAGACAGACAATCACTATGAATAATGGTTTTACAAAGACAGATTAGCCTTACACTAAGACTCGATCCCCACGGGTCTTGACGCTGATCTTCAACCGTTCTTCAATAGTGCCCACGCAAAAATTACGTCTTCCACGATCTCTGTCCACAACACACGTGTCCACGTATGTCTCGATGTCCATCGATATGGCTTTGATACGTCTACGATGTCGAACACGATGTCCGTCGCTTCTTCACCGCAAAACCCTTTGTGTTCAATGTATAGAACAAACAACTTTGGTGCAACAAGATCACGTAAACATATAAGAATGATAACTCGGATCTTTGCAAACTCTAAGGATGTGTTTATGCTTTGTAAACCTTAGAAAACATGGCAAACAAGGTTCTGGTTCATAAAACTTTTTTCCAGAAAGCACACTTCCAAAATTATGATGCAAACACCGTTTAAATAGGATTTAATCACTGCCTCAAAAAATGTGTCGTTCGAACGACTTAAGCATGTCGTTCGCGCGACATTGTATATCGTTCGAAAGAGATCCAATGTCGCTCGAGCGACCTTGCGAAAGTTTGACTTTCTTTGACTTTCAGATAAAAATGTCTCTTAACAAAGAGATTCAAATTAGTCAAACTCTATTTCGAGCTTATCATCATAAAATGAAGTTTAAACCTTTAAAACACTTTTAAAACATTTAAAATAATTTTTCTATATAAAAATTACATCCTTATCTTTTATAAAATAATTTCGAGCACCATTAATTATACGCATTCATACCTGAATGATCTCGGAATGAAATTAACTTTGAAGACGACTAAACTTGCACCAAATAAACATCAGCATGATTAAATCTTTGAAGCTTTGCCGCAACGTCTTCAATTTCATCAATACGTCATAGACCAAGTGGGACCGTGATAAAATAAAATTCTCCCTATGACATATTACAAACACAGTTTTGTTCACGGAATTAAGTCAAAAACAATACAGGGACTCAATTAAAAATTTATGTCCTTATAATGCATCTGACAATCAAGAGAAAATTGTCTTCATCACCCCCGTGGGGAACCTTTTTCTATACTGTTATACCATTCGAACTCAAGGACACTGGGGCTACCTTTTTCTATACTGTTATACCATTCGGCATCACTAAAGGAAAACTCTTGGGATTCATGGTCAGTGGGAAGGGAATCAAAGCAAACCCTGCCAAACTGAAAGCCATACTTGAGATTCCACCACCACGAATGGAGAAGGAAGTCCGAGGATTCCTGGGTAAACTACAGTAGATCAGTCAGTTCATCAGCCAACTGACTTCTATCTGCAAACCCATTTTTAAAATTCCCTGAAAGGATTCAACTAAAGTTTGGAATGAATCCTGCTAAGAAGCCTTTGCCCAAATCAAGCGATACCTCACCCGACATCTGGTGATCATGCCTTTGCAGCCAGGTTTCCATCTCCTATTATACTTAACCATCATATATACCGTAATAAGAGCTTTGCTAGACTGATACATTGAAGAGTTTCGCAATGAAAGAGCCATATATTATGCTTGTCAAAACTGACTGAGTTCGAAGTCAACTATACGTCTTTGGAAAAAGCACGCCTTACCTTAGTTTGGGTCACACTGAAGTTACGATACTACATGCTTGCCTTTCCTATCCGACTAGTATCCCGAATGGATCTTATTAACCACCTTCTAGAAAAATCCACTTTGTCCAGCTGAATGGCCCATTAGTTGATGTTATTGGCTGAGTTCGATATTATGTATATTATGCAGAGAGCCATTAAGGGGATGTCCTTCTCCAACTACCTTGTTGATTATACCATAGAAGGAACCGATCTTGGGTTTCTAAATTCCAAAATGAGGACATTCTCTACACCTCTCAGGAAGACCTTAGATGGAAAATGTCCATTGACAGAGCTATTAACAAGAAAGGATACGATATTGGGATACTCCTGATCACCCATGATGACTCTCACACCCCCATTAACATCAAATTTGACTTACTTTTCACCAACAATGTGATTAATTATGAGGCACGCACTATAGACCTCAAAATCTCCCTCAAGAAATGTATCAAGCAACTAGACATTTATGGAAACTCTGTCTTCATTGTCGATTAAATCCTTAAAAAATGGAAAGTCAAAGACGAGAATCTCCTACCTTTCCATACCCATATAGAAGGCTAACCTCCTAATTCAAAGATGTCACCTTCCACCACCTGCCTCATACAAAGAACAATCTAGCTGATTACCTTGCAATCCTAGCCTCCATGGTCGACATGCCCAAAGAAATAACAATGGCCCCTTTCCTATTTCAGAAACAAGCTATGCCCACCCACTGCTATCCCGTTGAGCTTGTCACTAAGGAATATTCCAAGATGGACGGGTTATGGTACTATAACATTCGGTGCCTCCTCAAATATGGTAGGTATCCCCAAGACACACGCAAGAAAGGTCGTGCGACCCTTTGTAAATTGGTTGCCCAGTACATCATCTGTGATAAAGATCTTATCAAAAGGAACCTCGATGGAATGCATTTGCATTACATGGTAGGGACTTATATTGAAAGAATGATGTAGAAGATCCACAGTTAAAAAATTAGGGCCCACATGAACGGTCATATGCATTCTAAGAAGATCATTCGTTAAGGGTATTACTCGACGACAATGGTTTAAGATTGCATGCCTATGTTGGAAGGTGACTTGAATGCCCGCAACATGCTAATCTCCAACACTTGCCTCCTCGAACACTACATAACATGACCTTTTCCCTAGCCTTTCTCCACCTAGGGCATTGACAACATAGGGAAGTTTACTCCCAAAGCTTTAAACGGTCACGTGTTCATCCTGGTTTCCATTGATTACTTTACCAAATGGGTTGAAGCCGAGTCATATGCCACTAGAAAGTGGCCAAATTTATCAGAAAGAACATCATTCACTGATACGGGGCTCCCCATGAGTTAGTATCAGATAATGGAGTCTACTTTAAAACCGAGGTCACAAAACTAGCCAACGAGTACGACATTCAAAGACATAAATCTTCTCGCAAATAACCCCAAACGAATGGTACTGTTGAATCCAACAACAAAAGTCTCCAAACCATCACCAGCAAAATGATCGAGAGTTATATAGATTAGTCCAATCAGATCCCATACGCCCTCTTTGGCTACTACACTTTAATCACAACACCTACTGGGTCTAACCCTTATTCTCTAGTATACGGAATGGAAGCGGTCCTACCCGTTGAGCTAGAAATACCTTCCTTACGCATTATGATAGAGAGGAAAGTTAGCGAAGAAGATTGACATCATAACCACTATTATGAACTATCGCTCTTGGACAGATACTGATTTAAGGCTCTATACCATATACCGGGGTATCATAGACAGATAATGCGATTATTCGATCAAAAAATCATGGACCATGGTGTCCGAGAAGGAGACCTTGCCCTCATTTAGATCATAGAACCCGTCCAGGACTCTAAAGGGAAATTCAAACCAATTTGAAGAGTCCTTATATTGTGAAGAAAATTATGTCAAGCGGAACTGCCATGCTCGCAGACCTCGATGAAGAAGAAATGAAGCGTCGAGTCAATTTGGACCGTCTAAAGAAATTTCACCCTTAGTAAAAAATCTCAACGCGCTACGACTCTTCTTATCCCCCATTCTATTATAAATCTCTTCATTTCCACTTACCCAGAATACGTGGGATCTGATCCTCCCAAAACATTTTCTTTCAAAATGAAAATCATGAAAGTTTCAAAATCCACAGAGGTATGTAAGCAACCCATATGCCATACATGTGCACAGTCCCCTTCTTTTTCACAAAATTCTATTCTTTTCTAACCTTCGAGAATAGCGGTCCATCCTATAATTTATATAAAATAAATTATTATGTATGCCTTAATGATTGTATAAATAATTTAAATGCAAAACTCATCAAGAGCTATAACAAAATATTATCACAATCATTTTGATTTGTAATGAAGGAATACAATCATTACCTCAAAGTATCAGTGAAGGGAGCTAAAATAGACTAACCCCTTTTCACTGACAAAACCATCTTAAAAAACCTACCTAATTCCTACTAGCTTCATAAAATATTGCCCCAGCTTCACAGATATTGTCTTCAACTTCCAAACGGCCCCATTTCATCATCATTCCCTGCCCCCGTAGGTCCTCAAATCTCCCACTTCTGGATAACACTCTGTATGCACTCACGAAGCGGTACACCCTAACAAGTTTGGACAAAATCACAACACCCTCCTCTTTGATGTCGAAGGCGCCAAGCCACCTTTGCCTAGTCTCTTCCTCCATAATCTTCTCCACTACCCACTTTCGCAACCCCTTCAGGTAGTCCCTAGACACATGCCATGACCCTCCTATAGATTTTGACGGATGGGTAGACGATCGATTACGCTGTCACAAGGAACCTAATATCATTCGCAATGATTCAATCAGTTCCTCTACCAGGAAGAAGTTCATTATGAGAAGAGGCAGTATATCTCTCTAACATACTTGGCACAAAAGTCTCCAAGGGAAATAAAAGGAAGTTTATCGGAGGCCAACTAACCGCACATACTGATACTCTCCTCACTACAAAATAGGCTCCAAGTCTCCCCACTATGGCACCGACCAAAGAAGACATCGGGCTCTGTGATCCATGATAAGCACCCAGAAGTGAATATTTTATACCCCAAATAGACGCATTCTAATTGCTAAATATCGACAAAATTGGATCTTATGCGTGTAATTATTTATTGTGCAGGCTTGATTGCAGTTGCGGTATCAAATGCTCTACATCAAGGCAGATGCGTAATTAAAAGGAGCTAAGTCTAAATAATCAATTCCGTAACCCTAACTTACCGCGTAACCTGGACCAAACCCACATCGAACCCTGTGTGTGTTGAGTTTGTACTTTTATTATTTTTTAGAATTTTTATTTGAGTTCGTTTTAATTTTTAGGATTTATTTAGAATTTTCTTGGATTTATTTTCTATTTTTGTATTTCTTCATTTTGATTTTGATATTTATTAGTTTTTAATTTTTAATTTTTATTTTATATTATTTTTAGGAGTAGATTTTTTAGGAAGTTATATTTAGTTTTTAGTTTTTATCTTATTAGGATTAGTATTTTTTTAGGACTTTAGTTTAATGATTTGTACTTTTTTATTTTTTTTATTTTATTTTATTTTACAAATTTAATTATTTGTTTTTAATTTTAATAAAAAAATTAATATTTTTAGCTGTAAATATTTTTATGTTTTTTTTAGTAAGGGTACAATTTAACTCACACACACTCTAACAACCATACACACTCACCCATCCTACTCACTCACCCTCACCCTTAAGCCATAGACACTCACACACACTAACCCCACCACATCATCTTCTTCCCTACACCATTTCACTTTATGTCCTCAACCATTAACAAGCACCTCTCATCCATCTCACACCCCAAATCCATACCTGAAGCCCAACCCCATAATCCGAACAATCCGGCATGACCCCTACAATCGACCCAATACCCGGACCCCCTCATCGGCTAACTCCGGCGCCCCCATGACGAAACCTAGAAACCCTAAGAGGGTTTTGAGAGAGGAGACCAGAGAGAGAGAAACAACTTGTAAAGATTTTTTTATTATTTTCTTTTAATTTTTTTAGATTGGCGAGTGATCAATTTGTGAGAGATTCAATTGAGTGTGTGTACATTATTGAAAATTATTTGGATGCTCAATTTGAATGGATGATGGTGTTGTGATAATAGGCAGGTCCAGACCCCTGTCGATCGGTAGTCCCCTTGGTCCTATAAATAGAGGCCATTACCTCACTTTGAAACACACCCTTTAATACCCCTCTCATCAATTCAGAGAACATTCTCTCGAATTCAGAATTCTTCTCTTTCCTAAAAAAAACATTTTCCCACATTCCATTCCATCACTTTCTTACCTCACTTGGTAAATTACCCCACGTCTCCATACCACTTCCATGTTATTTCTAGATCAGCATATCTACGTCCAAGATCAACATCAAGCGTTCATAAGGAAGTCCAACTTTCCATCGTTTTCTTTAATTCCCTCATTTTAGTATTATTTGCTTCATTTCTACTTTAGTATTTTCGTTTCATTAGATCAAATATATTAATCTCAAACCTTTATTAGTAGTATTTTTACATACTCTATTTTCATAAAATAAATCCAAAAATAAGAAAAATAGGGGGTTTATCTATAAATTCCAAAAGAGGAATTCTCATCTCACACTCTCGCTCTTCAAGTACATTTCTATCTACACACACACATAAGGGAAATTCTCGGTTTGGATTTATCGATTAAACCTCACCCTAAGTTATCTTCGAACTACGTGGACTTTGATGCCGTATGGGCTACGTAGGCGTCTTGGGTTAATTCCGAGATTTGAGTCCTCCTTTATGCATGTTTATATGTTTCCCTCCTATATATATATATATATATATATATATACTCTTTATGAGTTCGTATTCTTACATGCTTGTGTTTCATCCTATATACACATTCACTCTTCCATAGAGACTTGTGATTCTGCAAACACTCATATTATATTTTGAATTATTATCTTCGACAACACTCCTAAGGTTGAATTCACTCCGTCCTTTTTCATGATGCAAGTTGAGTGATTCCATTCTTCACCTATATTATGCACTTGTGCACACACTTCACGGATTCTAACAGGAAAAGATTAATATAGGCCCGTGAGAGATCGAAAGGGAGGGATGGGTTCCTAACACCTTCCCATTCTGTAAACTAGTCACTATACCTTTGAACTTTCATAAGCATTAGTATTGTCCTTGATGCCTTTCTCTTCAGGCGATGACATTTCTTTTGCTTATTTTGTGAAAAATAAGCTGGCGAATCGATCTCTACACACATTATCCCCCACATTGACAATGATCGATCGCCCCGGGAAAGGGCGCAATCCCTTGTGTATACCAGAGGAATCCGAAAAAGGAGGCCACATGATGGCCACTAATAAATTAAGATATACATTACAAGGAACATACCTACCATGCAATCATACTCAATCAATACAATGAACATTCCAAGCATTACAGTGAAGATTTAAAGTCACTTAAATAAATTAATAATGTTCAACTCACAAGCATATCATTAGCATCAGAAGTTAAATCTACAAAGATTAAACAACAACATCAAGTGAAATTCAAGTTCAAACAAATACGTTTATGATCATTTCAACATCACATGACCTATGAAGTTCAAGTTCAAAAAATCATGTTCATAAATAATATCAGAAAGAAACATCATATGTCTCGTGAAATTAAGAAGAATGATCAAAGACGAGAAGTCTTCTTTAGTTTTTTGATGATCTTTAGGAACTATTTTACATAGGTAAATAAAATTATTTGGTCACGTATATGCTCGTAATCAATTTTCCCAAACCTACTTAAACCCATCCCAAACCTACCCAAATGATGGAACTAAAACCCAACATCCTGGTACCTCAAACAAGGAGAATTTTGGGGATTGAAAGTTTGTTTAGTTTACTAAAACTCAAGGTTTAGTTAACTAAACATTAATACATACCCTAATAAACCGGATAACTTGATCTGCCTCTCCGGATAGAAGGGTTTACATGACTAAACTAAATGTTTAGGAGACTAAAACTATTTGAAAATCCATAATGGATAGTTTTTTCAAATTTAAATTCTGAGTGAACCCTTAATTACCTTACTATTCACTAATGGCTAGTTTCTCATTGAAAGCATATAAAAGGATACATTGGGTTCCTTCATTAAGTACACAAACTAACAACAACAATCCCAGTGAGTAAAGTTCCAATCCAAGTTTATGTCAATATCCTTAAGTTTCCTAGAGGGAGAAACTAACTCACAAACCCATTTAAAGAAAGATACTCCAATAATGGCAAGCTTTTCCTAAAACCCATTTGAGATTCAATCTCCATCATCAATCACTCTTTAGAAAAGTTATAAAATCGATACCCACTTGTGCTAAATTTTAACCCAAAATCTATTTGAGCATTATACTTGTGAGTACTTTTTTGTTTACTTTTCTAAAAAGATAAAATAATTCATTTTACCATTATTTAAAGTAAAGAATTTTTTCTTTACATTTTGGTCATAAATCTCATTATTATGAATTATGATAAACTTCATTGTATCTTTTCGACTGGTAATACCGTTAGTACGGAGAGTTAAGGCATTTAAAGACTGTGGGCTCTTATATGGGTCCCGCTTGGGAAAGGAAGAGTTTAGCATCTTATTGGTTTATGGTTTGCAAGGCGTTGTTGCTAATAAGTATTTTAGTTATGCCTTAAGTGAACTAGAGATAGTTAAGTTTCTCAAGCACTATCTCGAGTGTGGACGTAGGTAGTGGCTGAACCACGTTAAAACTCGGTTGGCAACGTTCCTTTATACTCTCTCTCTCTCTCTCTCTCTCTCTCTCTCTCTCTCTCTCTCTCTCTCTCTCTCTCTTAATTACTTGTGATTATTATTAATTAATTATTTACACTTGATTTGATTTATTATATTTCAGTTAATATTTACACAAAGTTAAGAAATTTTTGTAATTTCCATTAAAACCCATAAACCAAATTCACCCCCACCTCTCTTGGATATATTTCCAAGCCAACAACTGGTATCATAGCCTAGCTAATAGAAACTTGTTTTGAAAATTATATTTTGAGTTTAAAGATCACAAACAATGGAAAGTATTTCAGAAATAATTTTACAAAGATATGAGCTTGCCATTTTTTTTTATGGATTTTACAAACTATGAAAAACTAGGATATCTCTTATTATTCAATTTGTTGATTATTACTTATGGAAAGTAATTTCTAGAAAAAAATTACTCCTTTTATCTCGATTCAACATTGAAAAGATAAATGAACTTAATATTAAAGACTTGAAGATTTTATGCTCATTTTTTAGATCATGATGTTTTAGCCAAGGTGTTTCAATTCAAGGAAGCATATGAATTATGGAACTTCCTTGTAAAGAATTCATAGAAGAAAATAATGTCGAATAAAAATCCCTCGATTCAAGCATCCATACGTCACAAACTTCTTGTTCACAAAACCAAGAAGAAGAATAAATCCTTTACACACTCCCAATTTTAAAAGAAGTTATTCTAGAATATTTCTCAACTTCACCATCCGATGAGCAAATGGAATGTCACCGTTGAATGCAAGAAGATGATGAGGTAAACTCAAAAACTTATTATATAACGATGTTTTCAAACAACGAAATGATTAATACATATGATCTATTAGATCAACTTTATGATACATTGGTTACAAGTTACAAATAGCTTATTGATTCTAACATAGCTATAAAAAAATGAAAATAAGATCTTTACATTAAACTGGGAAAACACTAAGAAAAAGAACAACATCCTAACATGAAAAAAAGATTAAGTTAAAAAATAATCGATTATATGAACGAAGGAAAAATTAAATACACTCCATGATTCCAAATTAAAAACAACCAATTATAAAATTAAGTTGACTTACTTAGAAAATATTTTGGAAAATTAAGTAAAACCCCTTTACATATTCATTTTAGGAAATCTAAAATTTATAATAGATCAAATATGATAAACACACCAAGATACACTTGTTCAACAACTAAAGGAAAAAATATCGAAGGAAATAACAAATTCAAAAAAAAAAAAGTTACTTGATCAATTATACATTTTATAAAAATAAGGGTCATACATTCGAAAAATGCCTAGATTAAAGGAAAATGTCAATTTTTGCATCACCCGCAAAAAGAAGAATCACATGTATGTTAATTGCAAATCATGAAGTACCTCTAAATATTGCACGTATTGCGGTGTACCTAACCATACCATTAACTCATGTAAAATTAATATTATGCACCATTATGGAACAACTAAAATATCTAGCTATCTTTTCCATATGAAATCAAGACATGACCCACCAAGACAACACATATCCAAGCCATCTAATTATCAAACAATCAAGTGGTAAAAAGAAATAGAAAAAGAAAGAAACAATAAAAAATAAAGTAAGGGAGAAAACAACTTCTTTTGGTCATAAAACATTGAGAGTTTTTAGAATTTAATTCCAAAAGAATTTGTGTCCCGCTTAACATGTGATTGTACTATTCAGTCACATGAACTACTATTCATGTTCCCCTCCTAACCTTATTTATTAGAAACGCATTTCTTCTCTATTCTCACACACACAAAAAAACACAATGAAAAATAATCACTTTTATGTTGTTTGGATTGGATGTCATTCGGGAATTTATACATCTTAGAGGAAATGCAAAAAGAAAATAAAAAATTCACACTGTCATTCACAAGAAATTCCCTTTCATGTAATTAACCTTACTAGACATCCAAACACCTACTTCTCGTGCTACTAATATTACGCCACCATAAAATCCATACAAAATTCCTAAAGACACTCCCAATGAGGACAATGCATCTTCATTTACCTCAAAACCTCGACAAAAAAGGATGGCATCATTAAAGAAAAAATAATGAGCTTATGTTCTTAATTTGAATGATTACCCGATCTAATTAGACGTTAAAAATATATTACTGCCTGATATGGGAAGGGTTTCTACCATAAGTGGATTCTTTATTTTTTTTAATGCATCATTGAAGCAACTATAAAGAACAAAGAAGAAGAAATTCACATTAAAGGAAATATGAAGGATGTATATGAAGTAAATCTTAAGATTTTAAAATGCAAACCTATTATCTCTCTAAATAGATAAAATATCTTGTGTTGTCATATCATACTTGTCTTCTTTCACTTTCTCTCTCTTATACACACTCTCTTCCACTCTCACACACTAATGAGAACTTACACCAAAATTGATTGTGATGAATATGGAAAGGATTTTTATAAGAAACTATTTCATGGTATGATTGGAAGTTTACTTTATTTAACTTCTAGCCTTCCTGGCATTATGTTCAGTATTTGCCTATGTGCTAGATTTTAATCCCAACCAAAAGGATCTCATCCTATTCCGGTTAAAAGAACATTTCATTACCTCATAGGAACCTTTATTTATGACTTTGGTATCCTAAACATACATGTCTTGATGCAATAAGTTACTTAGATGCTGACTGGACCGGCTTGCAAGTAAGTAAAAAAAGTACAAGTGGGTCGTGCTGAATTCTCAGGCATTCCCTTATGTCTTGGGCAATTAAGAAACAATAAACAATTGATTTATACAGATAAGTGGGAATCTTATTGTTTAAAGATTAAGAGCTGGGATTCTTTCGAGTGTAACTACAATTTTCACTATTAATATGTATATGATAACAATGAAACATTCTTTACGGTTGATGGAAAAAAAGAAATCATCCGCATATTATTGTTCTATAGGTAATATGAAAAATATATACGAAAGTAATTTAATCATAATCAAAATGATAATAAAGTTGAATACATTGCCAATGGATAATGATGTGCTCAAACTTTGTATATTAACCAACTATTGAAGGACTTTTAAATTATTTTTTTCCAAAATAACAAACCTTTGTGATAACACAAGTGAAATTTCTATCACTAAAAACCATGTTTAACATTCAAGAACTAAATATATTAATAACAAACATGACTTTTTATGAGATCATATTCAAAAGGGGGATGTGGAAATTTAATTTATTTTTATCGAACACCAACTTGTGGATAAATTAATCAAACCACTTCCCAAAGATAGATTTTGCATTATCTGTCGTGAACTTGGAATAACAAGTCTTCAAGATATAAGCTAAACTTTTCCTTATGGAACACTTTGTGTGAAGTTTGTTCCTTCCTCCGCCCCTCTATATTTATGATTGTTAATCCCATCCTCTTGGTAATTCCTAATATTATCCAAAACATGTCGGATTATAGCACACATTTACTCTCAAAACCCCCACCATTTTCAATAATGACAAAGGGGGAGAAATAATAATATGAGAAAAAAGAGGCTATAATAAAGGGGGAGAAACATAGTTCTCATAAACCTAGTCTTAAAACAAAGGGGAGACATCCAAATATTTTCTAAAACTATATCAATTGTATTGTCATCATAAAAAGGTAGAGATTTTGAAAAAAAACATGTATTTAAAGTAAAAGGATTTGTATGATGACAACATAATTAATATATGATCACACTTCACATTCTTCTCTCTAATATACTTGAAATTAAAACAAACGCTCAATACATTAAGAGATAAGTTACAAGGAACATACCATCCATGAAACTATGCCCGTGAATTATAATGAAGATTGTAAGAATTATAATGAAGATTCAACGACACTCAAAAAATCCGTGCAAGTTCAACTCATAAGCATCATAAGTTTAATCTACAAAGATAGAACAACAATATCAAGTGAAGTTCAAGTTCAAACAAACATGTTTCTGATCATCTCAACATCACATGACCTATGAAGTTCAAGTTCAAATAAGCATGTTCCAAAATCATATCATAAAGAAACATCACATGTATCAACCAATTTAGAAGAATGATCAAAGACGAGAAGACTTTTTTTAGTTTCTTAATGATCTTTAGGATCTATTGTACAAAGGTAAATAAACTTATTTGATCTTGTATATGCTCAAAATCAATCTTTCCAAACCTACCTAAGCTTATACCAAACCTACCCCAATGATGGAAACAAAATCCAGCATCCTAGTACTTAAAATAAGGAAGGTTTAGGCGACTAAAACTCAGGGTTTAGTTTACTTAAGATAGACCTTACTAAACTAGGCTAACTTGATCTTCCTATCAGGATAAGAGGGTTTAGGCAACAAAAACTATATAAAAATCCAAAAATCCATAGCGAGTGGATTTTAAATTTGAATTCCAAGAAATGATCCCTTAATTAGCTTACTACCATGTAACAACTAGTTGCTCTTTTAAAGCCTATAAAATTATACCTTGAGTCTCTTCATCAAACATGAAAGCTTACAATAATAATTCAAATGAGTAAAGTTTCAATCCAAATTTACATCAATACCCCTAAGTCTCCTAGAGAGAGAAACCAAGTCCCAAATCCATTTCAAGAAAGAAACTCCATTGAAGCCAAGCTTTTTCGAAAATTCATTTGAGCTTCAATGTACACCATCAATCACTCTTTAGAAAAGTTATAAACCCGTTACGCACTTTTGTTAAAGCTTTAACGCAAAACGCATTTGAGCATTATAATTATGATTGCTTGTTTGTTTACTTTTCTAGAGAGATAAAGTAAACCCATTTCACCATTGTTTTAGTAAAACTATTTTTCTTTATGTTTTGTCTATGAATTTCATTATTATAACTTATGGTAAGATTTATTGTATCTTCTTGATCGGTAGTGCCATTATTGTTGGGATTCAAGTTGTTTAAAAATCTTGGGCTCTTGTATGGGTACTGCTTGGACAATTACGAGTTTAGCATCCTTTTTATCACAGTTTGCAAGGTATTGTTCCTTGTAAAGATTTTGGTTCCGCCTTAAGTGCACCGGAGATATTGAAGTTTCTCAAGTATCATCTTAAGTGTGGGCATAGGCCGTGGCCGAACCACATTAAAAGCGCGGTTTGCAAACTTCCTTTAAACTCTCTCTCTTAACTATTTATGATGATTGTTGATTAACTATTTACATTTGATATGGTTTTTCATCATATAATTAATCTTTACACAAAGTTAAGAAAGTTTTATAATTACAATTAAATCCATATAACCAACTCATCCCTCCCCCCCCTCCCTCTTGGGTAAATTTTTGGGTCAACATGTTTAATACTTTTATTTACCAGAAACCAAAATTTCCGAAAAATGTGGTTTATATTATTTTAGACATTTCAAAAATTGATTTATCAAAATTACCGCACCAACAATAGAAAACCAAAACTACCGTCACAAAAAAATAAATTTATTATACTAGAAATAAAGTTTGATAATCTATCATTTATTAGAATCAATTATCAAAACTGTTAATATCAAAAACGATTTCAACCATTAATTTTCCCCTAAAAATAAAAGCTTGCAGTTAATTTTCTCGTCCCTTTGGATAAGCGTTGTTTTTAACAAAGTATATGTACTAAACTTTCATATTAAGTAAAATTCATGTTATGACTAATGTGTTATTTGATAGTTTATGCCATATTTTAGTTTTTAATTGTGATACTTGGTTATAAAATTGAACACATATTTATAAATTTATTGTATATGATTATTGAGTTTTAATACCACAAGCTCATGGATTAATGATAATTGTGTATACCATCTAGATTTTTGACTTGAATGAAATTTTGATGATCACATTGAATTTATATTTGACTAAATATTTATGAAAGATTTAGAAATAAACCCCCATTTTTTCCTCGGGAACTAATTTTTTGAGTGCCACATGGAAAAATATTTTATAGGCGTTCGTTGCAACTCATTTAAATATGACACTGCTTTTTTAGCAACATGCATAAGCAACCTAAGATCACTGGGGGCTTAGCCAATCTCATTAAAATAGACTTTTTACAATAGTAATTAACTAAATTAACATTATATTTAAAAAATAATTTATCTTCATTCATGTTATTGATTGAATTTTAGTATATTATATTTATTTAATAGATATTATTGATAATTTACTTAACTTTTCTTCTAACGTTAAAAATAATAAATAAAATTTTATTATTTTAAATTTTGATCTTAACTTATATATACATATATATACTAGGGTATGCCCTTGCCTGAAGGCACAACATAAATTTTTGAAAGTGTACGATGTTGATTGGACCATTATGTTATATAACAACCAAATTTTTTGAAATAACCTTAAGTTACAAGCCTATTAGTTGTGCAATTTTTAAATCTGGTATAATTAGGTCAAAATATTTTTTTACAACACAAACAATTTTAAAAAATTAGGACAACAATAATAGTCCATCTTGAACCTCATATAAACAACAACAATAGTCCTTGTGATAGTCCTCATCTAAATAACATAATCAATTCCACAAAGTACACTTGGTTGGCACTATAATTAATAAGAACCAAAATATTTGAAGATGAAGATATACAATATGATCAACAAAATATTAATCAAAATAAATATACAATATGATCTTAATTAAGTATCTCATGTACATCCCTGACAACATTGTGAAGATAAAGAAAATAACATGTGCGATCCTAGTGAGACTATCGGCGTCCCGAATGTGTGGCCGACAGGAATGCATCCCATTACTTCATGAATATTATAAGACTATCCCAATGATAAATCAATTATATCCAACCTTTCCTTTCAATCCATAGTTCCCAAACCTGAAACAGATTAGTGGCAGTGTGCACAATGAAAATCAAAGCAGAGGGAGATATGATGAGGCAATTCAAGTGAGCTACCACAAAAATATTACAATGCATCACAGTGACATATGGTCTCTAATAGATATAAGAGTTCATCATCAAGAAGTACTCCTAATCTATAAAATTATTATTGATAGATAGCATAAAACACATAGGGAGTAGCAGTGATGGACATTACTGCTACTGCTCCACATACTTTGCATCATAATACCGCGAGTCATCAAACACATAGGGACTATCAACTACTCGAGGATGATGACATTTGACCTGACCAAATACTGTGAGTCATGAATTAGTTGATAGGCTTAAGCGACTTTTAACAATTTCAGATGTCCTACATTCTCCTTACTGTATGTATCATTTAACACTAATTCACATAGTGTGTGGTTTGTGGCATGTTCTAACTATTCTGACTACCTCTTCTATCAACACACAAACCAAATTTGAGAGGAAGGACAATTATCCATTCAGTGACTAAATTCAAACTTTAACAATGTAACTCAATTAAAAAAATGTAAAAGTACTTGAGAAAGTTTAAATTCAACCTTTAAAAAGTCACCATTGAGAGCAGTTGGTAATCCAAGAAAACTCAATGGTTGGCATAGGGACACTAAGTCCTGGTCCTTCAATACCTTCTCGGAGTCATCCACCTCGTACAATGTAAATAATATAATTACTTCAGATCTGAAACCAAAGACAAAAAAGAAAAATAATTAGCATATGCTTCAGATCTGAAATGTGGAAATGAAGATGATAATTTTAAAATCTAAGAATACTTAAGGTGGAGAGAGAAGTTAGGGATCGATAGAAACCTTGATGATAAAGATTAAAAGATTAAAAGTTGTATATCTTTTCCACTAAAAGCTAAGGATGCTTAGGGTGGAGAGATTCTAGACATTGCTTGTGTATTGACTTCATATAAAGACAGGTCTGGAGTGAAGTCAATAGATCATATTGAGAGATTAAGTAGCTACTTTGGAGCCAAGCCAATAAACTGATGTATGGACTTCACTCGAGATATGCCCAAATGTGGAAATTCATATACTACATTATAAGTATAGATATCGATATAAATATGACCCGTAGGTGATAGGAAAGTGAGAGAAACACCCTCAACACGTAGTATAAGTGTAAAGGGAGATAAATTCTTCCACTTTTACTGCTTTCACCTGCAAAAGTCCTGAAATAACAGTGGTTCTACTATAAAGAATGAAAATGTATATAAGAAAAATATGTTTTCCAGTAAATATGTTTATAAAACATGTCATAGTCATAGTTTAACTAAATTGAAGCATTGTCTATCTATACCTTTTATACATTCCTCCATCTATACCTTTTATAAATTGAAGCATTATATAAAATACTAATAAGAAGGTAAGAACAACCCTGAGCCATTCTTCAGGCACTAAGGGATGAAAACTTAAATAATTCCCATGACCGCGTTGAGATTGCGCAAAGACATGCTTTCTATAGGCCTTCACTTCTTAGGCAACCCTAATATATGTTCTAAAGGAAGTAATCAATAACTATACATATTGTATTTTTTGGAATAATTACATGGTTAACAGAAACTGAGTGATCTAAATAAGCACCTCAGAACCATCAACACCAAGGTTTGATAAGAAAGAGTGTTTAGGCAGAGCATAAGTATAATGAAAAACTTCATTTTCCTCTGTGGCAGCTCCAATTGCCTTAAATATTCACAGGGCTAATAGTTTTTTTTTCTGAAGCGATGAGAGATCTTCTAGTCATTTACTGGAAAAATTCTTTCTAACTTGTTGCATCAGAACAGTTTGTCTATTTTAAGTCAAAATACTTTCAAAAGGAAGTGTTGATTGATGGCTTGCCGATATGGTCCAGTTCTGTGGAAGCTGAGATGTTACCTATACTTGCTGGAATTGAGGTGCTACATGCTTCAGATTCATTATATTCATATTGAGCTAGACTATAATGCTTTGGTCAATATTTGGTTGGAATTTTTCCCTTTCCCTTGGAATATTAAATATTTAATTCAGTAAGCTAAAACATTGATTTTTGATTATTTCAAATTCATTGCTTCTTAATTAAAATATAATTTCTAGTTATAAGTTCTTATCTCAATTAATTAATTACTATGATGATTTGACTTGTTTTTACAAATTTTGACACTTTTGAAAGAACATGACATAATGCATTCCAAAATATTCCTATACATGATGACAACAATATAATATACACATGTAGAACAAATACTCAGTTTTAATAAATATACAATTCACTAATCCCTTATTTTTGAAGGTCTACCCCTTGTCTAAACTTGGCCTCGGGGCAAACCCTTAGCCTGGTGGTGATTACTCACAATATATAGGCATCTGCACTGTCTAAATACTGAAATTAATGTATTTAGAATCTAAAAGGAGATATGGGCAGACTTTCAATCCTAGAGACCTATGAATCTTACATAGGTAATGAGATTTTACAATTGAGAGCTAAGAATGATGGATGAAAGTTGAAAGGGACGCGAGGAAAATTCATTGGCATAGTCATCACTTTGCATTTGCACTATAATAATTTGAATCAATATTTCATATTATAGTTTCTGCGTTCCATAAGATATCAATACACTGTCAATTTTCTTGGTGAATAGTAACGAAGATGCCACAATGACAAAACACATATCTATTTTTGTACTATGTTGAACTCTTTCATGAATTTCATCAAACACCAAGAAAATGATTTATTATGTGAGTTGAGGTACTAAAAATGATAAAAGCGAGAAAACTTCATATTGCAAAAAAAAAATCTTAATATACCTGCAGAAGATATTTAATCAAACCTTTCCAATAATCTAAAAATATCGCACACTCTATATCTGCAGAAGACCAAATAAGAGAGCAAGAATCAAAACCACAACGATCAAACTCAAAGAATTCTCAAGTTTGTAAATAAATGTATAGAAAATAATGGTTGATACATCATAGGAAAAAAGCTATCCCCAAAAAGCTATGCAGTTGGATAATATATTGTGTTACGGCATAACTTATATGTTGATGTTTTTGTTATGTTTGAATGGAGATGAAAAATAAGTTCCAAAACTTAATTCTTGAGATCAACATAGCACCATTATGAAAACAATAAACGCCCCTCCAAAAGATTCCAAGCCAACATGGAACTCCCAGCAAACAATACATGGGAATGATCAAACAAAGTGTTTAAAAACCAACATGGAACTCCTAAGGTACTAAAGCCAACATGGAACTTCTAAAGTCATGAAGTCATATCCAAAAAAGTGTTTAAAAACCAATAGACTAAATGCCAAAAAAATAAAATTCCTCATATGTGATTACCTGAGTGACATGTTGTAAAAATTGTGGATTAAGTAAAAATATACATGAGAAATGAACAAAACAATAGACCCCTCAAAGTTAGTAGCAAATTGATATATGCCATTCACTTTGAAAACTCATTTGATTAAATAATAGACCCCTCATTTGAATAAATTTCATTCAACTTTCAAGGCTCTGGAAGAAACCTACTTTTACTGCAAAAGCAAAACAAAAACTAAAAATATTCATTGTTTGCATAGACTATACCTGCGAGTTTGAGAGAGGACATATAGGAGTTACAATAGATAAATATAAAAAAATAGAAATAGAAAATTATCATCGAAAACAGAGTATGTATATAGATTCCAGAAGTCACAAAATAACTTTAAAATTCCCATAAAAAATAACTTCGAAATGGATACATAAAGAAGTTTATGGATCCTAACTCATTATCGTTGCTATGCTATCTGACATAAATGAAATGATTAGTATCTACAACAATGGCAGACTATATCTAAACTAAGCTTTGAGATAAAACAAATCCGAAAGAAAAAGTTATTTCAACCTTGAAAACATTCTACCCCAAACATTAGAAAAATATTGACATAAATTGTATTCACTTATCAAACAGATATGCCTTGAACCCAAACTGGAGAGTCACTAAACAATATCCAATATTCGTAGATCTGAAAAAATAAAAAAATAAATGAAAGATCTAATCAGAAAATCACAGACACGTAAATTAAAAAAATCATCTTTATCTCAAACCCAACTGTAAAACCACATGCCAATCGTAGTGGGAGGGAGCTTGAATGGAGGTCGAGTTGGTTGAGAGGAGGTGGAGTGGAAAATCGCAAATGAGTGAGAGCGAAATGATAGGGTTTCATTTGAGGTTTGCAGAATTTGAGAGTTTGAGGAAGTGAATGGAAGAGAGAAAATATCCTATTTTTGATGTATTACTAATATACCTTTTGTTTTTTACTCGTAGTGAAATTTTAAAAGGAAAATGAGGGGGGAAGTAAATTTTAGTAAGTTAAAACTATAAATGTCATATAAATTAAAAAATTAGGTATGGTGATTTGTAGAGCTTATGGTGTGAATTCTTATCTCACCCTCCACTTAGTGCCTTGTTGGCTTTGATCTGAATCGTGAAGTGTCTTCTCATCTTATGAATAGTGAAAACACCATTGCTCCCTATTATATATATATATATGTGTGTGTGTGTGTGTGTGTGTACCTACATCATTCTTTATACATCATTCATACATCACACCCACTGTTCTAAAAAATCCGCCTAGGCTTGAGGCTTGGGAGAAACGCCCCGCCTTAAGCTTTTTACGCCTTATTCTTGGTAAAACCCATAAGACGCACTTTTTTCTAAAAACAACAATGCTTTATTGAAACGATATCGCCTTTTAAAGATTTTTTTTACAAATCGGACCATTATCTCATCCAAAATAATCAGATAATATTTTAATGTGCATATATTCATACATATTTTTATGATATGTATAATTTTAGTATTTTAATAGCCTTATTATGGTTTAAAAATATTAAAATATATTAAGAAGGCCTAAACGCCTTTTTATGCCTAAGGCCTGCCTAGGCTTCTAAGGCTTAAGACTTGGCCTCCACGCTTCGATCACGTTCTGCGTTTTTTAAAACCTTGATCACACCTAGTTGTAGGCACTAAAAAACTTTTTTTCAATTTTTTTATTTTTCTCTTGAAATTAACCTTCCAATAAACTTGTGGTGACAATTATATTCAGCTCAAATAAATGAGAGAAGCGCAATCACCAAGAAAAGTAAAGAAGACAAAATGTCAATCACACAACACAGTATGCACGTGGTTCAGCAAGAATACCTACGTCCACGGTGGTGCAGTCAGTATTATTTCTATGTACTCCGGGGAGTGTTTACAGAGAATACAGTGCGTGTCTTATGCCCCAGACCTAGGATTTATTATATACATGTCTGTCTTCAGGGAGTGGAGGTGTTGGACTCCCCCACGTTTACCATCTTCTCCTGGAACACCTCTACACGAGAATATGGGAGAAGACTAAGTCATAACTTAATAGAGGTTAAGGTGTGAAGGGCTTGGACTTTGGGCCATTTTAATTAGGCTACTCGTCCGGGCCCGTTATTCTAAATTTGCGTACCCACAATTGCCCCTAAGTTTGTTGAGACACAATTTAGGCTCAATAAATTTAAATGATTTGTCATAATGGCTCTTTTGTATATCGTGTAACTCTTCCTAAAGTTTGAGGACTGAATTAGGCGACAGTTGCTTCGTGTCTTGTGCGCGATGATTAACAACATTTAAAAGTCATTTTGGGCAACGTTTCACAGTTGTCGTTTCAATCTTCTTAGCGTTCTTCCATCTTCTGCGAGCCTTCTGCAAGTTTTAGCAATTTTTTCCCTCTTCTCCAGGTCTTCATTTTCCTCGTTTTCGATCTCCCTCGTCGTTTGGGCTTGTGATCTTGCATTATCCAAGTCAAACTCTCATCTTGTATGTCTCATTTGCTCTCTCTCTGTGCTTTCTCTTAATTTATAGTTTAGGGTTTACAAATAGTAAAGATAGGTAATAGATCAGTGTTCGAGTTTAGGAAATTTTACAATATCCCAGAGTGGGTAGAGATTGAGTGCGCCTCTATTCCTAAAAATGTTAGAGAGATAGAGGGTGCTCATTGGATTCACGTCTTGTTGCTTTCTCAAGGGGGGCTTACTTTTCCTCTAAACGATTTATTCTTGTATTTCTTTGGTTATTTCAACATTGTTCCTGCACAGTGTTCCCCCAATGTATGGAAGATAATCAATGGCGTCCATAGAATAAATCAACTTTATGGCACCAAATTAGGGCTCGTCGAAGTCTATTTTTGCTATTCCTTTTCTCGAACTAGCTCTGGTATTCTTTATCTCAAGGCCAGGAGTCCTGACAGGGTATTGGTAGTAAACCTACCTGATTTCCATAAGGATTACTGGCAAGATGGCTTTCTTGCTAGAAATTGGCAGTTCTCCCCCCAGACTGAGGGGTCGAGGTCTGCTAGGTTTATTGTTCCCTTTTATGGGGAAGAGTACATAAGTAGTCTTTGCTCTGTCCTTTCAATTTCTTTATTAATGTGTGATCTTTCTGACTCTATCCTATTTTTTCTTCATCGAGGTTGAAGAACTTGGAGCCTACCCTTAGCGAGGTTCGGCTTTCAGAGTTAGTTAAAGCTTGGAGTATCAGGGAGCCCTTAGCTGACGGTGAACATCCCCGGTCTGCAACTTTCCTGCTCGAGTATAAGAATATTGGGTCCAGTTTTATTGCGAGGCCTGTGGATAGTACTCCTGAATTTGATACCTCTAAAGAAGTTGTCGCCGATCCCATTAAGTTGGACGAGGAGGAGAGTAGTTTCGAGAGTGATATCAGAGGCGACGTTGAAGGAAATTTTAGTGGTGACAGTTCTTCTGATTCAGAAGAGGTTTCTGAAGCCCAAGAACCTTCGAGCACGTCCAACAGCTCTAGCGAGGAAATGGCTCCTCCAAAGAAAAATTTAATCCGAGATGATGATGATGATCATTATGTGCTTCTCGCTCAGAGGTCGAAGAAGCAGAAGTCCAGCACTGGGGTTGTTGCTACTGGTTCTCGATCTGCTGCTCAGGAGCAGGAGAAGAAGAGGAAGGAAGAAGAGCAGGTGAGAGAGAGAGAGAGAGAAAGGAAGAGGGAAGAAGAGAAGAAGAAGATTGAAGAAAAGAAGAAGGTCGAGGAGAGGAGGAAGATAGATAAGGAGAAGGAAAAGGAAGACGAGAGGAGAAAAATGGAGGTGAGGACAAAGGCTGGGCAGGCCTTAGTGCCTGTGCCCGCATAGCCGGAGGGTGCCTCGGTCGCCACTTCTCCCCAGTTAGCCCCGGCACTGCTCGAGTGAGCAGTTCTTCCTGCTGACCGGCAAAGGGTGATAGGGACTAACCAATTGGCTCTGCAAGTGAGCCAGAGGCTAGCCTTGGTAAGTCTATTTCTCTTCTCTAATGCTTGTCAATTTATGTCTGTTTCCTTCTTCTAATATCTTCTTTTTATTGTAGTTTGTGACTGATTGTGCTGTGCTCTATCGCTCTCACGATGAGCTGATCAATAAGAATGGCGATCTGGATAAGCAGAATGCTGCTTTGAGGGTGAAGAGTTCCAAGCTCGATGCCAGCTTGAAGGCTGCTGATGCTACCTGGACGTCCTCTGATCTGGCTCTTGTCAAAGCTAATCGAGAAAGGGAGGAAGTGGTCAAAGAGCTGAATGAACTGTGATAAACCTCTGATCTGGTCTGCTCAAGCAAGTTGACTGTTGTGGAGGAGAATAAAGTTCTGACTGAGAAGTTGAAGGAGAAGAAGTCTCGGGCAGCCACCGTTAAGGAGGACTCATATAACTCTGGGTAGGTTGCCGCGTATAAAGACGCTGAGGTTTAGATAGGCTACATCAGCCGTCTGAATTTCAAGAAGGGCTGGAACAAAGCCCTTTTAGCTGCCGGTGTGGACGTTTCCTCTCCTCTGTTTGACGAGCACGATCCAGGCCCAAATCCAATTATGGATGAAGCCCCTGTCCCAACCATTGAAGGTGTTGACCCTGCCTCCCAGTCAGTTCCTGCTGATGTCCTTCATGTTCAGGCGGCAGAGGTTGTCCCTACCGAGGGAGGTGCTCCTACTGCTGCTAACAAGGGGACGCAGCCAACTTCTTTTGGGCAGCCTGAGGTCGCCAACTAATTTACCCTTAGGGTTACTTTCGTATTTTTATTTATAATTTTCCTTTTGGCTTCTCGATGTTCTCCGATCCTTTTGCACATTTAATGAAATGAGAAGGTTTCTTTCCCCAGTGCACTGATTTATTTTTCCTTTACTGCTCTTTTATGGCATGTAGTTGGTTGATGTGGATGACTATATACCAGCCACTTCTCATTGGGAAGAATACTTAGTCCTGATATAATTTCTGAAGTTCGTCATACCTTTGTGAGGATTTATAAATCACTGTGATTGAGGAATAAGCGTTTCATAGAGCAGACTGAGCTCATCGTTAAACTGAAAGATAGGCTCTAAGAGATGGAAGAAGTCGATGCCTCAGTCCAAGAAGAGGTGAATACTCTGAGAGCAAGGCTTGTAGATGCTTTTGAGATCAACCAGGTTATAGAAATTCTTCAGCAAGAGAATGAGGCTTTGAGGAGGGAAGTCTCGTAACTCACGGAGCATGCACCGAGCATCGCTCCTGCAGTATTACGAGGTTCCTCCTCATCATGAGCTGGAGCTGGACCGAGCGATGTTCCTCTGGTGCTACGAGGTTTTACCCCGCCGACTATTTTGCTAGCTGATACAAACGCAAGAAGTTCAGGTAGGGAAATGGAAGAGCTCCATGGTGATGTCCAACGAGCATATGTGATTGATGTTGGGCTTCAAAGGGACGTCACTCGGCTAAAGCATCTGTTTAAGAGAGGATCTAGGCAAGTATGGGCCGATGGTTACGACCAAGGTTGGCTAGATACTCCAACGAGGCTAACAGAGTTCGAAGAGCTCGCCTTTATCAGGGGATGGTTGGGTGCCCTGAAGGAGCTGCAGGTCCCAAGAAACTCAATGCTCTGGTATCGTCATGAGATCTCTCCTTCCACTCTAATGCCCAATCCCTTCCGAAGATATGATCAGTGGATCCCTATAGATGCCATCCCTCGACAGTTATTGGAGTCGGATGCGAATGAAGTCGAGGAGGAGGTAGTTCCCCATCCCGATGACGATCGAAGAGCCCAAGTGGCGGATTATCTTGTTCAAAGGCCTTGACCTCATTAAGATTTTTCCAGTAGTAACCCTGTATATTTTGTAATGAAGTAATGTAATGTTGATGTTTTGGGCGAGCTTGCCGACTAAACATGGGTTGTATTTGTTGTAAATATGATAAAGTAATATAAAGTTTATGTTCTGGGCGAATTTGCCGATTAAACAAGTGTTGTATATTTTCCACATCTTTTAGACTTTGCTCAATAATCTTGGGCCTCTCTTGGCTGACTAGATTTGTAAGTTTGCATTGTCAAGTGAGTGTCCCTCCAGTCCAGTATGTTTATGGGATACTATTCTTCTCCACTTTACCTTTTAGGTCGTGTCGTCACACTCCCTTAGGCCTAAGTGTGGCAATTGGCGAGGACACACCTGGTATTGGATGCTCTATCCGATCAGGATTTTATTAACCAAACATTGTTTAGCAACCGATTTTGACTTGGCCATATTGCCTCGGGATCTCCTATAGGGCTTCATATATTGCCAGGGGCAATGCTAAGAGGTTTTTCGTGTTTCATAACGAAAACCCAAGGAGGGTGATTTCCCTGCTATAGTGTAATGACTAGTGTGCCTGTCACTTGGAAATGATGTGTGAGTTAAAAAGTTCATATACTAGTTAATTGATACTTCGTAGAATGCAACTGCTAAATAACTTTTATTAATGATAAGGAAATAAGCTTCCAGTTTCAGAAGTAAAGAACAAAAGAAGAGTCTAGAAATAGAATTTCTTAAGATTTGCTGCATTCCATGCTCGAGGTATCTCCCTGCCCTCCAGCGTTTCTAAGTGATAGGCTCCTCGCAGATCATCTCTTGTTATTTTGAATGGTCCTTCCCAGTTTGGCCCTAACTTGCCATTTGATGGTTTTACTGCGCTGCCCAGGACTTTCCTTAGGATATAGTCCCCAACTCGGAATGCCCTTGGATTGACCTTCTTGTTATAGTGCTTTGCGAGCTGTTGCTGATAGCTTGCTAGTTTTTACTAAGGCAAGCTCTCGACGTTTGTTGGATAGGTCAAGCTCAGCGAGCAATGCCTCATCATTCTGGCCCTGGTCGACAAGGGTGGACCTCATAGTGGGTAAGTCTGCTTCCAATGGGATGACTGCTTCCATTCCATTGTTAGTGAGAATGGCATTTCTCCCGTTGCTCGACGTGGGGTAGTACGGTAGGCCCACAGAATATGCAGTAGTTCATTCACCCATGCGACCTTAGCTCATTCTGATTTTTTCTTTAACCCATCGATCATCGTCCTTTTGGAAGCCTCGGCTTGGCCATTGCTCTGAGGATAAGCCACCGAGCTGAAATGGTGTCTGATTCCGTGCTCATTACAGAAACTCTGAAAGGAGCCGCTCTCGAACTGCGTTCCATTGTCAGTGATGATGTATCTAGGGATGCCAAAATGGGTGATTATATTTTTCCATATGAATCTTATCATATCTACGTCTCGGATGTTCACCAGTGATTCTGCCTCGATCCATTTGGTGAAGTAGTCAGTTGCAACCAACAGATACTTGCGAGTGCCGACAGCGGTTGGAAGAGGTCCTACGATGTCCACTCCCCATTGGGCGAATGGCCATGGGCTGGAAAGTGATTTTAGGTCGCTGGCGGGTTGATGGACCATGGGAGCATGAAGCTGGCATTTCTCGCATTTGCGAACATACATTGCAGAGTCTCTTTGCATATATGGCCACCAATATCCTTCCTTTATTGCTCGGAAAGCTAATGACCTTCCTCCAATATAGCCTCCACAGATTCCCTCGTGGAGTTCGTATAGAATTCGTTCGACATCTCTTGGGTGAACACACTGAAGGTAAGGACCGGAGAACGATCTCTTATATAGCTTGTCCTCAGGAGATAAGTGAAAGAGAGCATCTTTGACTCTTATTTGGTGAGCAATTTTCTTATCACTTGGGAGTGCGCCATCCTTCAAATAGTCCCTTAAGGGATCCATTCAACTGGGTGCTGACTCAATGTGGAGCACATGCTCCATGCTTGGTAGCTTACTACTATGGTTTATGCTCGGTTGAGCGAGGAAATTGATGGGGATTGTTCTTTTTAAGTCAGAATCAATTGGCGAACTCTGGGTTGCTAGGGCGTCGGTATGGCTATTCTGTCCTCTGGGAAACTACTGGACATGGACCTCCTCAAAGCTGGCCATTAGACTCTTTGCCAACGCAAGGTAGGCTGCCATTCTTTCATCTTTCGCGTTGTAGTCTTCACTTATCTGATTGGAGACTAATTGTGAGTCGTCGAACACCTGTAACTGCATTGCCCCCAAAGTATGTGCCTTCTGGAGGCCGACTATTAAAGCCTCATATTCTGCTTCATTGTTGGAGGCTTCAAATCAAAGCCTGATTCCTTGCTCGAGGATTGTATCCTCTGGAGTGATGAGCACAATGCCTATTCCTGCCCCCTTAGAATTGGAGGCTCCATCAACAAACAATTTCCAGACTCCCTTTGTCGTGTGATTCTCTCTTTGCTTCACGGGTTGAATTTGGTCGAGAGGCTGCTTGCCTGTGAATTCAGCTATGAAATCAGTAAGGACCTGCCCTTTGACTGCGTTCCTTCGTTGAAATTGGATGTCAAATCGTCCGAGTTTGACTAACCATTTAGACAGTTTGCCCGACAAATCCTCTTTCCTCAGGATTGCTTTAAGGGGGTGTGATGTAAGGACGATGATAGTGTGAGCTTCAAAGTAGTGCTTCAACTTCCTCGAAGCCACTAGAAGTGCAAATGCGAGATTCTCTAGTGGCAGTTACCTCTGCTCGGCCTCTAATAACGTCTTGCTCGCGTAATAAACTGGGTGCTGGATTCCTGCTTTTTTGCACATCAATGCTGAACTGACAGTGTGGTTGGAAACGACGAGGTATAAGTATAAGGAATTTGTTTCCTGGGGTATGACGAGCAGTGGTGGTGAGCTAAGGTAGGCCTTGAGCTCGTCCAATGCCCACGAGTAGTCTTGATTCCATTCTACTATTTTGTTTCCCTTTAGGAGCTGGAAAAACGGTTTTCACTTCTCGAAGGATTTTGAGATAAAATGATTCAAGGCAGCGAGCATGCCGGTGAGATTTTATACGTCCCTGATTGTGCGAGGAGGTTGTACCCTGTGTACTGCATCGATCTGGTCTGGGTTAGCCTCGATGCCTCTCTTACTGACCAAGTACCCAAGAAATTTTCCTGACTGGACACCGAAAGAACACTTGCTTGCGTTAAGTTTCATTCGACACTTCCTGAGGATTCCGAAGGTTCTTGATAGGTTTGAGAGGTGGTCTTATTTCTTCCTGCTTTTGACGAGCATATCGTCGATGTAGACTTCCATGTTGTCTCCCATTTGGTCCTTGAACATCTTGGTGACTAGCCTTTGGTAGGTTGCCCCTGTGTTTTTTAGCCCAAAGGGCATGACCTTGTAACAATACAATCTAACGGTGGTGATGAATGTTGTCTTGTCCTGGTCTGGAGCGTACAGAGGGATCTGATGATACCCTGAGTAAGCGTCCAGAAAAATCATTCTCTCGTGAGTTGCGGTCACATCCACTAGTTGATCGATTTTCGAAAGAGGGAAACTATCTTTAGGGCACGCCCTGTTAAGGTCAGTGAAGTCAATGCAGACTCTCCATTTCCCGTTGTCTTTGGAACTACTACTGGATTGGATAACCATCTGGGGAATTGGACCTCCCGTGTAGGTCCTGCATCCAGTAGTTTTTTAACTTCTTGTTCCACGGCTTTTGCCTTCTCGGGTGCAGTTCGTCGTGCCTTCTGCGTGATTGGTTTGAAGGTGGGGTCGACGTGCAGCTGATGACAAACCATACTAGGATCAATTCCAGGCAGCTCGTATGGTTCCCATGCGAAAATGTCTACATTGCTTCTTAGCAGAATCGCCAACTCCTTCTTTTCCTGATCTGTGAGAGAAGCTCCAATCAAGAAGATCCTTTCATCGTCGCTATCTCCAGCTGTAACTTCCTCCAGGTCCTCGATGACCCGTTCAGAGGGGAGGAGCCTGGTCTCCTCCACTCCGGGCCTCCCGTATTTTACCTGCTATTTCAAAGGTATCAGGCCTTCTTGTTCTTCAACTTTCTCGCTGGGCTTGTAGGCCTTCTTCTCTGGTCTTGGGTGGATGGCTGCTATGAAGCACCTTCTTACCATCGCTTGATCGCCATGGTACTCCATTACACCTCGCTCAGTTACATATTTAAGTTTCTGATGGTAGGTCGAGGAGACTGCCTTCATTGCATGCAGCCATCCTCTACCGAGGATTGCCTGGTATGGCGAGTCAATGTCAACTACCAAAAACTCAATCATCTTAGAGACATTTCCTGCCCTTACTGGAAGCACGATCTTTCCCAGGGGCATAGTCACTTTTCCAGCGAAGCCAACTAAAGGGACAGTGGCTTCCTTTAGGTCGGCGATGCTTAACTTCAATTTTCTGAACAGGTCGAGATACATTACCTCTAACGAGCTTCCTTGGTCGACGAGCAACTTATTGACGTCATAGTTAGCTATCCAGAGAGTAATGATCAAAGCATCATGATGTGGGGTTCTCACTCCCACCAGATCTTCATCCGTGAATACGATATGCTTACTATAGTCGACGTCATCTGCTTGCGATGCTTTCCTGATTGTGTCTTTGCTGGATCGATCTGAAAAGCTTGTATCACCGTTGTAAGCTTTTTTACCTCCATTCGAATCGAATTTCCTTGAATCTGCTTCACATCACATGCCCCATGAATTACTGCGAATTCATGGCCGACATCGTCTTCGAGTACGTTGTCAGGTCTTACTTCTCTATTGGCAGCAACTTTCTCTACCTTCTTTTCCACGAATTCGTTCAGATGCCCGGACTGGACCAGCTCTTCGAGATGGGACTTAAGAGCCTTACAATGCTCAGTCTTGTGTCCTCCTTCTTTATGAAAAGTGCATCTCAGCGCATTGTTTCTCTTTGAGGGATCTCCTCCCATCTTTCTGGAACACTTAATAAATGGTTCGTCTTTGATTTTTGCGAGAATCTTGTAAATCGATTCTCTCAAGATAGTGTTGACTGCCTGAAATGTTTTTGCCACATCGTTCCTGGCCCCGTTCTTGAAGCCATTCTTTCCCCCATTCTTTCCTCCTTTCTTCTGGTTCTCCGTTTTGTCACTGCCTTTGGCAGCGAGCTTAGTTCGACCGTCCTCCCCCGTGCTGAGGCGGGTCACATCTTCCACCTTGGCGTATTTCTTGATGCGAGCCATCAGGTCGTCGATGGTTGTGGCTTCTTTTTTTGTCAGGGACTGGTACAAGAGGGAAGAGTTAGGTAGCCCAATTTTGAAGGAGGCCACTGCTACCTGCTCCGAGCAGTCTTCGACCTCGTTGAATAATTCCCAGTACCTCTTCACGTAGTCTCGGAGGGTCTCTTGAGATGTCTTCTTCATTGTTAGCAAAGCATCCATCCTTTTGGGATGGGAGTTGCTAGTAATGAAGCGGACCGTAAAAATTTCGTCCAGGGACGCAAAGCTCCTGATGGACCTGTGAGGGAGCCTTTCGAACCATTTTTGTGCCACGTCATGCAGGCTCGAGGGAAAAATTCGGCACATCAGCGCATCTCGGTGGTTCCAGAGGGCCATGGCTTGTCGGTACTGTCCAACGTGATCAATGGGATCAGTTTTTCCATCATAAATCTTGAATCTTGGAATAGCGAACTTCTTGGGGGCTTCCTCTTCCTCTATTTCCCTCGAGAAGGGGGATTTCATCTGGGTCTTGAGAGCTCGTCTAGAAAGCTCCCTGGTTGATCTTGCGCCGCGATGTGCTGGGTATTAGTCCATCTCCCTTCGAACCAAATCTCGTATGTTCTCATTGCTGCGAGCTTGGCTCCTATAACGGAGGGCCGGTCGCTGGTGCTCGAGTGAGTCGTTGCTTGACTCATGTCTCTCACTCCTTTGGGATCCACGCTTAGGGCTCCTTCCTTGGGTGTGAGACTTGCTCGCCTGAGGGCTAGGAGTGCGGTACGGACGTCGCCTAGTGTTGCGATGGAGTTCTTTCTCCATCCTTTCTAATTTCCTTTTGAGGCGAGCATTCTCAGCCTCCTGCTTGTGAGAAGACTCCCTTTGCTCTTGGAGCCTCGCCTCATAGGCATCAATCAGCCTGGAGATTTGCGTGGACCTTGCTGGTCCTTGGCTTTCCTCTGAGGCTGGCCTCTCCGGGCGAGCGCTCTGATCTGAACGCTGAACTTCAGATTTGATCCTGTGAGGAGCAGGTTGCTCTTGGATGTCTCCTGCCTGAGGAGCGTTACTGCTGTGACCAGACATTTTGAACTGCTTAGTTGGTGTGGGCTTTCTCGAGGAAGACAAACGTTCCCACAGACGGCGCCAATTGTGGTGACAATTATATTCAGCACAAATAAATGAGAGAAGCGCAATCACTAAGAAAAGTAAAGAAGACAAAATGCCAATCACACAACACATTATGTACGTGGTTCAGCAAGAATGCCTACGTCCACGGTGGTGTAGTCAGTATTATTTCTATGTACTCCGAAGAGTGTTTACAGCGAATACAGTGCGTGTCTTATGCCCCAGACTTAGGGTTTATTATATACATGTTTGTCTTCAGGGAGTGGGGGTGTTGGACTCCCCCACGTTTACCATCTTCTCCTGGAACACCTCTACACGAGAATATGAGAGAAGACTAAGTCATAACTGAGTAGAGGTTAAGGTGTGAAGGGCTTGGACTTTGGGCCGTTTTAATTAGGCTACTCGTCCGGGCCCGTTATTCCAAATTCGCGTATCCACAAAACTCATGTTCAAAAAATTAGGTAAAAATACATTTTGTAGCTATTTTTGAAAAATTCACAAAAAAACTGCTCAAAATGCCTTATTTATAAGGGTCTGCACCAGTAGTTTTTTGTGAATTTTTAAAAAATAGCTACAAAATGTATTTTAACCTAACTTTTTTAATATGGATTGCTGAAAAGTTAATCTCAATATAAAAATTAAAAATTTGGAAAAACGATTTCTTAAGACTTAGAACTAAGTGTGATGTATATATCATGATATAAGTGAGTCTCTCTCTCTTTCAAGCGCGCGCGTATGCGCACACACACACACACATTATTTTTATCGTATTGTTTCTAAAATTATCAACCGTGTGACACATACACATTTAGAGAGATTGCCTAGTCTATTTTTTTAAAATTCCCTGGACCGCCTGACATCCTTTAGATTAAGGTTTTGATGGGGACGATTAATTATTATTATTATTATTATTAGTATTATTATTATTGTAACTGTACCATGACATGGCGTGATGGTCATCTAATATCGGGACAAATTTTTTTGCAAGTAGATCAACTAGTTTGGTGTCTGCTTCTTTGTCATCACATAGGTGTTATTTATTTGTTAGAATTGGCAGATACTGATAGGCACTATCATACAACTGTTAAATCACTAATTGTTTGTGAGCATAATCTTTGGGTTATCAATTAATTGGACAACCTCGACCTCTGGTTGATAAAGAAATGCATACATGCACTTGCAATAATATTTAATACGATGGGGGGTCAGCTTAACAATTTTATCTTGAAAGCAGCCCACGTTTTGTCTCCAGTCCTTAACATCAATTCTATCTTATTGGGGGAGTATCCAAATATATTTTGGCGTGGGTTATCAATTCTATCTACAGATAATCCGTTGGAATGATATTAAAATGGATTAAAATATTATTCAACAGGATTTTATTTCCGGGAAAAATATATTACACAATCCGTTTCAAATTAACGGTTGTAATTTAAAAGGCAAATATTTTAATTTTTTTGGTTATTTTTCAAATTTGTCCTACTAAAAATGATAAATGCCTCTGCATGCAATACATATGCTTTTTTAATTGTTCTATAGTAATTATTTATTTAAAGGAAAATGTTATACACACCGGGTGGTAGTACCGGTTAAGTACCGGTACTGCTTTATTTGCTTGTACTATGGTGTGGGTCCCGCCAGGAAATGCTGTAGGTCCTACCAATGTACAATCAAATAAAGCGCATTTGGTACTAAACCGGTTCTAGGACCCGGTAAGAGTATCATTACTCTTATTTAAATGAGTAACTTTGTAATCTCCCTTAATTTGATATATTATTTTTGAAATATGATAGTTAATAAGTTAAAATAAATTGAAAAAGAAAAGAAGACTATCAATTAAAATGTATTAAAAAATATATTATTAATTTTGGACGGAGGTGTCTCGGGTTCAAGGTATGAAAGCAGCCTCTCAATATATATACTGAGGCAGTGGCGAATTCAGGATTTTTGGTCAACCGGGACAAAGTTTGTAGTGGTGTCTGGGGCGGGAGCCCCCGAGACGAATTTTTTTGAGTTATTTCGAGTTTTATACAAATTATAAGTTTATTTCGAGTTTTATACAAATTATATGTTTCGAGTTTATTTCGAATTTTTTGGGGGCATATATGTTTGGGACAAATTACAGAAATTTGATAAATTAGACAAATTAAAGAAATAAGGATATATGTTTGGTGAAACTACAAAAAATCATACATATAATTTCTCCAAAAAATCATACATAAAAAAATTATACATACAAAAAATCAGCTTAAGGTTAAAAAAATACCTAATGGTGATGAGTTATACAAAAATCATATACAAAAATCAGTTTAAGGTTCAAAAAATACCTGATGAGTTAGTAGTGGTTGGACGGAGGCGCTGCCTGGGCAGGGACGGACGGATGAGGGAGGAGGGAGGTGCTCAAGCAGAGGACGGAGGGGCTGGATAGAGACGGCGGATGGGAGGGACTCGGGAGTGAAAGAGAGTTTTAACAGGTAAAAGAAATAAATGAGAGAAAGGAGAGAGACCCAATCTTTACTTTAGATTTAGATTTTTAATTAATTACATTCTTACACCCTCAGTTTTGAATATAATTAGAGTTATACCTTAAAGTTTGAAATTTAACTAAAAACCCTATATATATATATATATATATATATATATATGTATATCAAAAATTGAACCGGGGCCAAGGCCCCCCTTGGTCCCCATGTGCATCCGCCACTGTACGGAGGTGTCAACATTTACCTCTTATAAACTCTCCAGTTAAGCGAGAACTTTGTGCATTGTATACGTTTTTTATTTTATTTTTTTTACCACCGTTAACTTGAATTTAGTAATTTCCATGTTGCTCACGGATAATAGTTTGTGTGAGGCATGGTTCTTACCCAAACAGGAAACTAACAGTAGTTATTTAGTTGAATCAAAACGTGGCAATTTTAACCTGGTTTACAAGTGAGAATTGAAATCAGTTTACTCCTTATGTAAGGAGTGGTCTAGTAGTGGGAGACTTAAGTCAATCTTGTACTTGGATTTGATCTTATAAAAGGTAAGATGGTCGTGGCTTCCAGGAATAACACAAGTTCAAAGATGTAAAAGACCTTTTAAAAGTGGGTGTCAGTCTACTCACCACTTATTGGATATATGTGTTGATGAGGAATGTTATAGGTACTGGTTTCAATCCACCGGATTAGCCAACTGGCTGAGGTGGCTGTTGAGCTGGCAACACTCACTTACCGATTTCAATATATACACTTGTTGCTTTCTAAAAAAAATGAGGAATGATTTTACAAAAGAAAACAGTTTTAACAAGAACAAAAAGAAATTAATGAAAATATTTTTTTAGTCAAATACATTTTTTAAACTAGTTTTAACACACAAAAAAACAGCTTGACCGAAAAATAAAAAACATTTTTTTATCAAAAAAAAATTAACCAAGAAAAACAAGTTTAAAATGTCAAACATCAATTTTTTTCAGAAAATGACATTTGATTGGAAAAACATAACTATTTTTTTATGTCGACTTGTGATTTTTATGTGTCGATCGCAACACTGGTTATCAAAATAAACGTGACACGACAAAAAAATTATTTTTTTATCAAACATGAACACCGCTCAAATAAAATATAACATGACCAGAAATTTTATTTTTTACCTAACACGAACATAGTTGAATTAAAAAGCGACACGATATGATTTTTTTTTACCTAAACAAACATGACCAAAATAAAAGTGACACGATATGAAATCAATTTTTTTACCAAACACGAACACCGTTCACACAAAATGCAACATGACAAGAAATCTTATTTTTTACGTAACACGAACACAGTTGAATTAGAATGAGCCATGGCATGAAATCCATTTTTGTTTTTTACCTAAAATGAACATGACCAAAATAAAAGTGACATGACATAAAATCCATTTTTTTTTACCTAAAATGAACACCGCCCAAATAAAATGCAACATTACAAGAAATCTTACTTTTTACTTAACACAAACACAATCGAATTCCAAGACCCTTTTGGTTACCCAAAACTATAAATGACATCTCCAAATATCACGATTAAGGAGAGAGACAACACAACAAATTGGACTCACATCATAGTACAATACTATTAAAGCACAATCGGTAAATTTTGGATGCACAGATTGATAGATTAATTTCTATTTTGTGAAAACTATCACACAAACAGGAACATTCATATTGAATTATCAAGAAATATAAATATCGCTTTTGCGGAAGCGTACCTGAATCCATGACAGAAAGTTAAAATATCTGAGTCTGAGGTCTTATACTCTTCCAGATCAACACTTTTATTTCCTCTCTAAATTTCTCTCTGACAATGGGAATCAGAAGATTGGTGTTGTGTGATCTGGGGACCATGACCTCTATATATAACACAATTGTGTCGTTTCATATTTCGTATATTTCTATTTTAACCCATCATAAAAATAGAAATTATGTTTGTCTCTACACAATAAAACCCACACTTTAATAATACATTAGTAAGGCCCCAAAACTTAAATTAATCACTTTAATTGGCTTACTTTTATTTGATAACCTATAATTCATATTTATTTTATATATAAGCCCATATATTAAATTTTACTTTAACAATCTCCCACTTGGGCTATATATATATATGTAATCTTATAAATTTGAATTATACTTTATGAGTTCATGAGTTTTAGCTATCAAAACTTTATGTATCTTAACTATCTTGTTCATTAATTGCACCAATATAGAATCAAAGCGATCGTCATTACATATTTCGTAAGTAGACCCATCAATGATCACATATATCAATGCAACTAATGACAAAGATCAAGTGTGAATGTGTAGCATGGAAATTTCATGCAATGTGATCTTAACATGCCTATTTCCAACTGGTCCTCCTTAAACCTTAGTGAGATCAAACCATATAAAGTCAGAGTGAATATAAAGTTAATACTTTACTGCAGTAAATAACCATACAATATCCATTAAATCAAATATGTCTATGAAAGCATATAAAATACAAACTCCCACTAAACTGACATATCCTGAAAAGAAATTACACCCATATGAGCAGTGTGCTCATGAAAGACCTTGGGTTGTAATCCCTTAGTCAGTGGATCCGCAATCATGGAGTTTGTTCCAATGTACTCTATAGATATAAGTCCACTCTGAACTCTTTCTTTAACAACTAGGAACTTAATGTCAATAAACTTTGACTTCATAGAACTTCTGTTGTTGTTGGAATACAGTACTGCTGATTTATTATCATAAAATAACTTAAGTGGTCTTTCAATGCCATCCACAATACGCAGCCCCGTGACGAAATTTCGCAACCATATTCCTTGATTGGACGCCTCATAACAAGCTAAAAACTCAGCTGCCATGGTGGAAGAAGCTATAATAGACTACTTAACACTCTTCCACGATACATCACCTCCAGCAAGTAAGTAGATATAACCTGAAGTAGATTTCATGCTATCTTGGCATGCAGCAAAATCGGAGTCAGAATATCCGATGATCTCTAACTGTTCTGACTTACGATAGGTGAGCATGTAGTCTTTTGTTCTCTGTAAATACCTCATGACTCGCTTTGCTGCTATCCAATGATTTCCAGGATTACTTAATTATCTTCCCAACATGCCAATAATGTACGCAATATCCAGACGCGTACATACTTGAGCATACATAAGACTTCCTACTGTTGACGCATAAGGAATCTTTTGCATCTCCCGAATCTCAAAATTATTCTTGGGACATTGACTGAGACTAAATTTATCTCCTTTAGCTACAAGGGTGTCACCTGGTTTACAATCATGCATGCCAAATCTTTTAAGAACTTTCTCGATATAGCTCTTTTGTGATAAACTAAGTGTACTCCGAGAGCGATCTCGGTGTATTTGTATAGCCAACACAAAAGAAGCGTTACCAAGATATTTCATCTCAAATTTCTTTAAAAGAAATCTCTTGATTTCGTGCAACATACCTATATCGTTGGTGGCAAGCAGAATGTCATCAACATATAAAACCAAGTAAATATGCTTACTCCCACTGAACTTGTGGTATATACAATCATCAACCAGATTCATCTCAAAACCAAACGAGATGACAACTTGATGAAACTTGTAATACCATTGACGAAAAGCTTGCTTAAGCCCATAAATGGATTTCTTTAATTTGCAAACTGTTTTCTTTACATCTCCCAACACAAAGTTTTCTGGTTGCACCATATATATTGTTTCATCAATGTCACCATTGAGAAACGCAGTCTTAACATCCATCTGATGAAGCTCAAGGTCAAAGTGCACCACAAGTGCCATTATTATCCTAAAAGAGTCTTTCGATGAAATCGAAGAAAAAGTCTTTTTATAATCGATGCCTTTTTTATGTGTAAAGCCTTTAGCGACAAGACGGGCTTTATATCTCTCCACATCACCTTTCGAATCCCTCTTGGTTTTAAATATCCATTTGCAACCAATGGGTTTTTTTACCTTCAGGTAATGGGACAAGATCCCAAACGTCATTGTCCTTCATGGACTTTATCTCCTCATTCATGGCATCAATCCACTCTTGAGATTTAGAACTTTCCATGGCTTGACGGAAGGTGATCGGATCATCTTCCACCGCACCAATGTCAAACTCATGTTCTTGGAGAAATACAATGTAATCATCTGGTACAACACTTCTTCTTTCTCTAGTGGATCTCCTTAATGGCATAGGTTCTGGAGGTGGTAGAGTTTGTTCTTCTAGAATGGGAGATTCTTGGATATTGTTTTGATTAGGATCTGCTTCTTGAACAATGTCAGGAATTGGATCCTAATCAATGTTAATAACAAATATGGGAATATCAACATATTCATCTTCAAAACCAAAATCCTTAACCTTATCCCCCTTGACAAACTCAACATCCTCAAAGAACCGGGCATTTCCAGTCTCAAAAATGATTTTGGTAGTAGGATCATAAAATTTGTAACCCCTAGATCTTTCAGAGTATCCAACAAAATAGCAACTAACTGTTCTAGAATCCAGTTTCTTTTCATGTGGCCTATAATTCCTCGCTTCAGCTGGACATCCCCAAATATGAAGGTGCTTCAGACTAGGTTTCTTGCCTGCCCAAAGTTCAAAAGGAGTTTTAGCAGTTGCTTTAGTTGGTACTCTGTTAAGGATATACACTGCAGTCTCTAATGCTTCACCCCAGAGTAAATCTTGTAAGTTAAAGTAATTGATCATACTCTTTCATGCTTGGAGAACCTGGCATGGTGTACTGCGGGACGATACCGCACTCCTCTAGGAATTTAGTAAATAGTCCTGGGCGTTGTTTACCTGAACCGTCATACCTACCGTAGTATTCACCACCATGATCAGATCTGACGCTTTTAATCCTTTTGCTGAGTTGATTTTCAACTTCAGCCTTGAATGACTTCAACACGTCCAGAGATTGGGACTTTTCATGGATGAGATAAAGGTAGCCATAACGTGAAAAATCGTCTATGAATGTGATAAAATATTGTTGACCGTTCCATGAAACCGTAGGGAATAGCCCACAAATATCTGTATGTATTAGTTCTAAGACGTCTGTAGCCCTATTAGCACCAGATCTCCTTATGTTTTTCTGTTTTCCCTTTATGAAATTTTTGCAAATTTTAAAATCTGAAAAATCAAGGGAATTTAGAATTCCATCTGACACAAGTCTTTCAATTCTCATTTGGGAGATGTGACCTAATCTCTTATGCCATAATGATGCAGAATTCTCATTGGTTAATTTTCTTTTAATACCTCGAGTACTTAATTGCAAGGTTTCATGATATGAAGCAATAGTATCAAGCATATAAAGGTTATCTACATAAGATAAAGAACCAGTACCAACCAAATTTGAATTATGAAGAAGACTAAATTTATTATTTTCGAAGGAACAAGTATAACCAAATTTGTCCAATACAAAAATAAAAACCAAATTCCGTCTAAATGATGGTACGATAAATGTCTCATTCAAATCCAAATGAGTATTAGACTTTAATAATAACCTAAATATCCCAATTGCTTCAACTTCAATTATCTTGCCATTGACCACAAAAATGTATCTTTCACCATCATTTGGCTTTCGGCAACTCAGACAACCCCGCATAGACACACTGATGTGAGTGGTTGTACCAGAATCTATCCACAAAGTGTGTTTAGGTACCGAAGTCAAATTAACCTCAGAACAAACTAGGTTAAGAAGTGTACCTTTCTTGACACGCTAAGCATGATAGTTGGTACATTGCTTCTTCCTATGTCCCGCAGCTCCACAGAAGAAACAACCATCAACAGTTTTTTTTCTTTATGTTGTTTCTTTGGATATGGAACCACTACAGCTTCTTTATCCTTCTTTCTTTTCTTCCCCTTGTCCTTGGAAGTACTAGCCAAATGAGTACTTTCTGTCTTATCTTGCTTCAGTCTTTCCTCTTCTTGCACACAATATGAGATGAGCTCATTAAGAGACCAAGTCTCCTTTTGGCAGTTGTAGCTCACCTTAAATTGACTGAATTGTGTGGGAAGAGATATAAGAACCAAATGCACAAGCAAATCCTCAGAGAGATCAAGCTTAAGTGCTCTTAACTTTGAAGCGAGATGAGACATTTCCATAATGTACTCCCTAATGTTCCCATTACCTTTATATTTCATTGAGATGAGACTTGCCAAAAGTGTACTTGTTTCAGTCTTTTCATTTTTTTTGGAAAATTTATTCTTAATTTCTTCTAGGAACTCTTTGGCTGTCTTTATCGTTTTCGATATTGTGCCCGTGAATGCTTTTGGAATGGCCTTCTTTATGATCATCAAACACATGCGATTTGACTTCTCCCACCTTTCAAAGTCGTTTTTGTCATCAGATGAACTTTTATCCGTAAGAGGTGCAGGAGAAGGAACCCTTAATGCAAGGTCCATATCCATGACACCGAGAACTATATGAAGGTTCTCTTGCCATGACTTAAAGTTTGTGCCATTAAGCATGGGAATAGAATTAATACTGGAAGTAATGTTGGAAGCAGAACTGATAGTTGAATTCAGAGAACAATAAACAAATAAAACTAGCTCATATAAGTCTTAAATCAAAAATAAATTCAAATAAAGGACAAATCCCATTTTAAGATATCGAACACTCTATTAATATTTGATCTTTGGAAAAAATATTAACTTGTAAGTGATATCTTGCCGTAATAATCAAACACTGATAATAAGAACATATTGAATAATAATTCTTCCTTTGGGCCGATTTATTATTCATATGTAAAACTAAATAATTATCACGTGCTTATTATTAAAGTGACACATGTAATTTTGTTAAAAAATAATCTTCCTTTGGGCCGATTAATATTCACATAAATTACATGCACGTAATTCTTTTTATATTTCGAAATAAAATTGATTTTTTTGAACAAAAGAGGTCACTTTGGTGACATATTGTTTAAATTAATTTATCTCGAAATATATATATAAATACACCAAAATTTGAATTTAAAGTTGTAGGGTATTAAAAGCATGAAAATAATATTCAACTTGATGAAAATAATATTCAACTTGAAAGGTCATGGGTTCAAAACCCCTTTGGCTCCAGACTTGAAAGGTCGTGGGTTCAAAACCTCTTGAGATCCTTCATAATTTTCATCATTTAAGAGGCTTAAATATGAAACACCAAAAGTCGAACCTTTAACCTTCCACTACCATTAAATCAACCTTTATACTTAATTTTTTTAAATCATATAAATTCAACCGCTAATCCAAATTTCATGAATTTTATATCGTTGGAATCGTAATGAAACGAGAATATTTCTGAATCCAAACATTTTCTGAAATATTAAACCTTTTTGAAAAACTATTTGCAACTGAAAATTAATATCAATACCTTCCTAATATATTCTCAATAATTCAACATGAAATAGCTCTGATACCACATGATGGATTAATTTCTATTTTGTGAAAACTATCACACAAACAGGAACATTCATATTGAATTATCAAGAAATATAAATATTGATTTTGCGGAAGCGTACCTGAATCCATGACAAAAAGTTAAAATATCTGAGTTTGAGGTCTTATGCTCTTCCAGATCAATACTTTTATTTCCTCTCTAAATTTTTCTCTGACAATGGGAAGCAGAAGATTGGTGTTGTGTGATCTGGGGACCATGACATCTATTTATAACACAATCGTGTCTTTTCATATTTCGTATATTTCTATTTTAACCCATCATAAAAATAAAAATTACGCTTGTCTCTACACAATAAAGACCACACTTTAATAATACATTAGTAAGGCCCCAAAACTTAAATTAATCACTTTAATTGGCCTACTTTTATTTGATAGCCTATAATTCATATTTATTTTATATATAAGCCCATATATTAAATTTTACTCTAACACAGATTGGGTGCATACTTCATTTTTCTAAACAAAATGTACATTTTATCATTGTACACGGAGGCTTATTTGTATTAGTAAAATCCCAAAACCTTTTCAGTAGGCTAAAACTAGAATAGGATATATATCAAACATATCTGAGGAAACAAAAGGTTATGGCTGATTTGATAATCAGGCGTAATGCCACATTGGGGAGGAACCTTCTCCTTCATGATCCTTTTGGTGGAAGGGCAGCTGAGTTAGTTGATGTTTGATTTTCATGTATGTTCATTGTATTATATTTCTCTTAAATGAATAGGGATATTCTGATGCTTTTCAGTTTGAAAAGATTGGTCAAATTGTGTGCACACAATCAAATTTAGAGCACGAGAGTTCTTAAGTTTCCTTATGGTTTTACTTGAAAAATAGATTTTCTTTGTCTTTTAATGGACTTTTGTTTCACAGCAGTAATGATGGAATGGTGACATGACAAAATTTATAAAAGAAAAAAAATATATATATGAGGGATGATTCAACACAGCCCACTTTGAAAATGATCAATATATATTGTTATTGGTTATGCTTAAATATTGTTTATTAATTACAATATTATAATGATTTTTTTTCAATGAATATTACTTTTCTCAAGTAAAAAATCGTAAATTTGAAAATGATCAATCAACTCTCAAATGTGTTGTGCGTAATTATATTAATTAATTTTTTTTTTATATTTTGCATTTTTTTCCTATTAAAACATCTCTTCACTTTTTTTTCCTATTAAAACGACTCTTCATTTTTTTTTTCTTTCCACTATAAAAGAGTACCTCAACACATACAACCTTTCATGTTCTTATCTTGAGATAACGAGTTTGTTTATATGTTGTTTGTAGATCATATGTTTTCTTGCATGTAATTGGTTATCCTCCAAGTCCTATGGAGGCTAGACAAAGATCAATGTAAGTTTTTATATATATATATATTTATTTATTTATTTATCTTATCTTAACTTAATTTAATTTTTTTTATTTTTATATGTTGAAATCCATTTTCTAATTTCTTTCCTTACCACTCGAGATAAATGTATATTGAGATACTCTCTTAGATGTTTAAAAATTAAACTTACCTGCGTAAGGTACAAGCGCGACAATTCATAAGGTACAAATGAGATGATGCACAACATGGTATGTCTAATTATGACCTTATCTCAAAAGGGCAAATTTAGAAAAACAAAAATATACTTTTATTAATGACATTTATGGATCATGATTTTTTTTTTGGCACAAATTATGAAAAGGGTTTTAGCCAATGAATCTAAGTTTATGTTTTTGATCTATTTATGTTTGTTAAATTATGATTATTTTTGATTTTCTTATATTTTCATATTGTCCTATGTTTTTATGTGTAGTTCTATTATTTTTTTTTAGCAAAAACAGAACAATTTTTTTTAATGTTATACACTACAATTTTAAGGTTCATCCCCTTGGAGTGTATGAGGCCGATGTCAGGATGGGGGACGAGTGGCCGAGATGGCTTACCAAGAAGGTCAGTTTCTTTGTGATGGATGAACATGTGTTTTCGGCCTACAACATCATACTGGGGCGTGTGGCCCTCAAGGGGTTTGAAGTTGTGCCGTCTACGGTCCATCAGATGATAAAATTTCCTACCCCTTACGGGGTGGGGGAAGTTAAGGGAGACCAGACGACAGCGCGAGAATGTTACTACAACTCCGCTAAAGAAAGGGAGGCACACAAGAGGGCTACAACCACTTACAATATTGATACCCTAGACCCCAGGGATGAGACGAAGCTAAAGAAAGGAGAGGCCGCGGAAGAGGTAGAATCCATCATCCTCGATAAGGATGACCCGAAAAAAACCGTCCAAGTCGGCAAGTCTCTGAAGCCCAATATCAAGGAAGACCTCATTAAACTGTTGAGGAGAAGACGAAGCGTCTTTGCGTGGAGTCATGTAGATAGGCCGGGGATCGACCCTGAAATCATGTGCCACAAGCTCAATGTGGTAGAGGGAGCAAAGCCGATAAAGCAGAAGAGGAGAATTTATTCTCGAGAAAAGTATGAGGTCATTAGGAATGAGGTCAAGAAGGTAGAAGATGTTGAGTTTATTAGAGAGGTCATCTACCCTGAATGGCTGTCCAATGCAGTCATTGTCCCAAAGGCCAACGGGAAGTGGAAAATGTGTGTGGACTTCACCAACCTCAACAAGCACTGTCCCAAAGACAGCTTCCCTCTCCCCCGCATTGACCAGATGGTAGACGCTACCGCAGGCCATGAGCTCATGATCTTTATGGATGCCTATTCAGGGTACAACCAGATCTTCATGAACCCTGAAGACTCGGAGAAGACAACCTTCATTACTGACAAGGGAACATACTGTTATAGGGTCATGCCCTTTGGCCTAAAACCATTAATTTGGTAATTACAACCCTCGGCTATAATTTGGTAATTACAACCCTCGGCTATAATGAGGCTCAATGGAGGGGACAACCCCACCATTGTCCTCAACAAAGACGAGGGAAGACTTTGGTTAAAACCATTAATTTGTTAATTAAAACCTCGGCTATAATGAGGGTCAATGGAGGGGACGACCCCACCATTATCCTCAAGAAAGATGAGGAAAGACTTTAAAACCATTAATTTGGTAATCATAACCCTCGGCTATAATGAGGCTCAATGGAGGGGACGACCCTACCATTGTCCTCAACAAAGACGAGGGAAGACTTTGGTTAAAACCATTAATTTGGTAATTACAAACCTCGGCTATAATGAGGGTCAATGGAGGGGACGACCCCACCATTGTCCTCAAGAAAGATGAGGGAGGAATTTAAAAGCATTAATTTGGCAATCATAAACCTCGACTATAATGAGGCTCAATGGAGGGGACGACCCCACCATTGTCCTCAACAAAGACGAGGGAAGACTTTGGTTAAAACCATTAATTTGGTAATTACAACCCTCGGCTATAATGAGGGTCAATGGAGGGGACGACCCCACCATTGTCCTCAAGAAAGACGAGGGAAGACTTTAAAACCATTAATTTGGTAATCATAACCCTCGGCTATAATGAGCCTCAATGGAGGGGACGACCCCACCATTGTCCTCAACAAAGACGAGGGAAGACTTTGGTTAAAACCATTAATTTGTTAATTAAAACCCTCGGCTATAATGAGGGTCAATGGAGGGGACGACCCCACCATTATCCTCAAGAAAGACGAGGAAAGACTTTAAAACCATTAATTTGGTAATCATAACCCTCGGCTATAATGAGGCTCAATGGAGGGGACGACCCCACCATTGTCCTCAACAAAGACGAGGGAAGACTTTGGTTAAAACCATTAATTTGGTAATTACAACCCTCGGCTATAATGAGGGTCAATGGAGGGGACGACCCCACCATTGTCCTCAAGAAATACGAGGGAAGACTTTAAAACCATTAATTTGGTAATCATAACCCTCGGCTATAATGAGGCGCAATGGAGGGGACGACCCAACCATTGTCCTCAACAAAGACGAGGGAAGACTTTGGTTAAAACCATTAATTTGGTAATTACAACCCTCGGCTATAATGAGGGTCAATGGAGGGGACGATCCCACCATTGTCCTCAAGAAAGACGAGGGAAGACTTTAAAACCATTAATTTGGTAATCATAACCCTCGGCTATAATGAGGCTCAATGGAGGGGACGACCCCACCATTGTCCTCAACAAATACGAGGGAAGACTTTGGTTAAAACCATTAATTTGGTAATTACAACCCTCGTGCCCGTGCCTTCGACATGCTGAGATTCCACTTGGGCTAGGGCTTCAACAATAAGTGGATCGTACAGTTGAACTGCCTCTAGAGCGGGGCGGACGGACGACACTGCATCAGCGAACTTTAAGATGACCCATCGACAGACCGTCCTAATTCCCCTCTCCAAGTATTCAAGGCCGAAGCCTTGAAACTTGTCCGAGAGTTTATAGTCCTCCACAGCATCGCCCTCGTCTTTCTTGACAGCCGCCTCTAGATCGGACTTGTGATGAACCTCCAAGTTAAGCAAAGCTTCATCCTTCTCCTTTATAAGCAGGTCCTTGGCCTGCTGGTCGGCATCATGCTGTCTCGTCAGCTCATCTAAGACCCTGGTATGCTCAGTCCTGGCACTCTCCAAGTCAGCCCTTGCAGTCTCGAGCTCTGTCTGCAGGTCGGCCTCATGCTGAATGGCCCTCTCGGCTTCATGAAACTTCTGTTGATTCTCAGCCATCCACTTTGTGGCCGAGGTAAAGGCACAGACAGACTGCACAGAAAAAGACACTTGTAAAGAGGCTGAGGAAACAGTTAGTGAAAAACTCAACTAAGGAGATGAAGTAAAGATAAATACCTGAGCCAGTGTGTGCAGACCATAGTCATACACCTTGGCCGGGGGCATTTTAGATAAGAAATCATAGTCCGCGGCCTAGGAGGCAGAGAACATAGAGGCTTTGTCCTCCCTCAGATTGGCAATCAGGGAGGACGGCTAGGCCTTTAGAAGCGCCAAGTTCTGGGACCAGAAGGCCCCCACGCTGGAAGATGAACCAGCCCCCTCAGAAGACTCTACCCTCGGCCTCGTCCTTGAGTTCGGTCGAGGGTCAACAGGAGTTTCAGGCTCTTTCCTTTTGTGGCTATCAGCAGTCGGCTCAATAACCGTCGTCCCCACGGCCCTCGTCTTCCTCGGAGCTTGCTGAGGCTCCTTGCCTTTCTTCTTGCCTAGACCTGACAGTAAGCTGGGAGCAGTCATTTCCCAAAGTTGATCCGATATGCCAGAGGGACGACCTGAAAGGAGGACGACACGTCAGAAAAATGCAGAGGCAATGATGAAACACGAAAAAAGTAAAGAATGGAAAAATAATATAACTCACATAATTCGGTCAGGGGGCCGACCCTCAGACCAGCTTCCTTGAGGAACCGAGGGGTCATCAGATCTTCAAACTTTGGAAGTTCACTCCTTCTCCCTCTCCCTCGTCCTCTCACATATTCAACTATGTCTCTCTCTTCCAGACTAAGTCCGGGGTCTGACCTGGCCTTCATTGAAGGGTTATACCATCTTCTAGGGACCTTCGGACCGTCAGCTACAGGTTGTGCCTCGGCAGAGAACTCCCACTCTCCGGAGACAAAGAAGAATCTCTTTTTCCAATCGTGGTTGGAGGTTTGTGCCACGTGGAGAAGTTTTTTGTCAGACCTCCTCGCTCCCAGGTGATAATACCCAGGCTGTTTGGACGAGGAGGTGATATTGTAACAGGCCAAGAATACGTCGGTCGAGGGCTCATCAGTGAAAGCGTTTTTCCATAAGGAGACATAACCAAGGATCGTCCTCCAAGAGTTGGGAGGAAGTTGATAGGGGCAACGCCGAGGGCTGATTAAATATCTACGACATCAGGATGTAAAGGGAGTCTGACACCTACCTTGACCATTTGTTCGTACACCACTATCTCTCCCTCTTCACCCTCAAAGACCCTCTCGTCCTCAGAGGGAACCCTCATAGATATGGTGGGAGGAACACCATATGCATGCCTCCACAAAAGAAGGTTACGATTCCTGACCGAGAAAATATAAGACGAGGCATGAGATGTGTCAACTGGGTCATCTGAGTCCTCATCATCCTCAGTCCCCTCACCCTCGGCCTCGGCCTCATCACCTGTCAGAGGCCCTTGGGGAAAATCCATCTGAAAGGAATGTGGAGATAGAGTTGTCACTGGGACAGCCTCAGAAGTAACCATACCCTCGGCCTGTCGGCTTGGGCTTAGGTCAGATGCCTCTCCTCTCCCAGAAGGTCCAACGCCAATTGGCGACGACGCTCTCTCATCCATCTCACTCGAATAACTCTCGGCTGGACGACAAGACGACCCCCAAGACTCAGAGGGTCTTATTATGGCAAGAGGAATGGGAAAAATGGGTCGTACCCAATTAGGGTCGGCCCCTCGTCTCCTCTCCTCCTCTTCCTCTATTCGCCTAATCTCTACGAAGAGCTTCTCTCTCAAGGATGGGAACTCCTCGGCTAAACTGTAAAGCCTCCTAAGCATTAAGGGGGAGACCCTACACTTGGATGAATTTCTAAGCTAACTACAAACAAGTTTGCAATTGACCAAACTGGACTTTTGGATTAAAACAAAAGAAACCAAGTGTTTTAATCAAGAACACTCGAGAACCAGTTGCCGGAGAAGACGCCAGAAAAGTTATGAAACACCCTAAGTAAAATCCTACCCTACAAGCCTAAAACAAGAAAGCAAGCAAGAAATGAAGGAAAAGAGGACACTAGGGCAGAGGGATTACCTGAGAGGGAAGAGCGAGACTGCCAAACTCGAAATGTTGAAATTTGCAGAAATGGTGGTTTGTCTGTTGGAAATCTAGAGAGAGAGAGAGCTTGGGTGCGAAGAAGAAGAAGAGAATGAAAGTTTTCAAAAATTGCCTATATACCTTAGTGATGAGTGGGCCCATTACCCAAGGCAAAGCACAACCCACGAGGAGGACATCATTAGGGCACAAAGCCCCAAGCAGCATGCAACCGCCACGCCTTGAAAATTGGAACGACATTGGATAAAAATTTGACAGGTGTCACATCATCTTGACTGGTGTCACTCATCAAACAGACCATACACTTAGTCTCAAAAGCAACATTATCCCTCAGCCATCTCAACATCATCTATGGCTAAGAGTTGGGGGGTGATTGATATACCCGTATATACCCTCGGCCATGCCGAGGGCGCCCTGCGCCTCATCAGGACCAGATGACCCCTTGGGGGGCCGACCCTTCATCAGGCTCCAGACGACCCCTCATGGGGCCGACCCTTCATCAGGCTCCAGACAACCCCTTAGGGGGCCGACCCTTCATCAGGCTCCGGATGACCCTCCGAGGGTACGACAGTACGAGGCCCAAATTAGGCCAGACTCATTGTCGGAAGGAACTTTGCCCTCGGCCTCATATCAAAGGCCGAGGGTGACATCATCACAGCGCGTGGTTTGGGAGACGCGTGGAACAGTACGCGTGAGGCTCACATGGCACATGGGAGACCGTTATAACAAAATCACACCCTCACGTGAGGGAATATTATGTCATCAGTTGGCATCTATATGTGTCAACAGGGGATTGTCTAGATCATCATTCACATGCATCATGCATACTTGGGGGGTACACTACACCCCCAAGACCTATATATACTTTTCACCTACAACCCTACAGGGGAGATCGATTGATAATTGTAACCCTAGCAAAAACTCTGCTTGTACACACAGTAGAGAGAGAAAGTGAGCTTATGTGCATTGTATCCAAGGCCATTAGTGCCCATACTTAGCGGATCACACACTCACAGTGGATGTAGGCCAAATTGGCTGAACCACTATACATCATTGTCTTATTCCTCTTATACTCATCTCCTTCTACACACTTAATACACTTACATCTCTATGGCTGCCATGGTTACTATTGTTTGAGCTCATCATCACTTATCTGGTGGTGCTAAATCTCAGCATCATCACCGGTAATGAAATCCATGGAGATACTCTCCCACTTCCACACTCAAATCTCGAGTGGATGCAACATCCCCGTTGGTCTGTGGTGGTCTACTGATGAGTGCATTATTTTGTATGAAATATTCCCAAATCCATGCCTTATTAGGCCATTTGTATCATAAATAATGAGCTTTTAGAGTCATTTTCGTAAAATAAAAGAAAAATTTAAGTTTGAATAAAATTCGAGTTAAAAATATAATTTTAGTAATCTGAAGGGGTGAAATAGTAATTTTTTAAAATTTATGAGCCTAAAAATAATTTTTAAATGTTCATCTAAGAAAAATAAAGTTCTCTCTGAAATTTGGTTGAATTATGAATTAAAACGTGCAATTAATTAATTTCGGGCGCTAAAATGCAAACAGGGGTAATTTTGTAAATTTTTAATATTTGTGATCCTAAATTTGAATTTTTATAGGTACCCCGGAATTTTGAACAAAAAGGAGTCAATGTGCAAAAAATTGTCAGGATACGTCGCGACGTGACATGACACGAAACGGTTGACACAGTTGTACTAAATATTTTTTATAAAATCGCTTGAGTGTTCATTGAGGCCGTTCCATAGCTTTTCGAAAAGGTCTTGACAAGACTCACAACTTTGAAGTTCGGACGAAAATGAGATTTTGAAGCTTTGTAGGTAAAAAAAAGTGATTAAAGCTAGTGCTGTGAATAGTGACATAAATAGTGATGTGAATAGTGACAAAATTGGGGATAATTATCTCCCACTCTTTCCAAGACTCCATGAGATATTTATTAGCTCAAATACAACCAATCAGGGAGATTCTCACCCCAAACAAATACCCTATCCCTAAACCTATAAATAGGACCTTTGAGTTCATTATTTTGTACAGAGAGTTGTAGAGATCTACTTTAGAATAATTGTTGGTAGTTTTAGTTTGAGTGATTTATTTATATTTGAGGGCCAATAATTAATTTGTGTGAGGAATTCTGTCAAGAATATTTGTGACACACCATTTGTAAGTTTGTTTATTTAATGAAAATTAGCATTCATTCTTGCAAATTTATTATGTCTTCAATTATGCTCGCTCAATTTTCTTACTAGGACTAGGTGAAATTTATCATGTGTGATTAATATTGTATGTGATTTAAATTCGTTTTCATTCCCGATATGTGCTAAATATTTTTAAAAAAATCGATATTCGTTTAAAATGACACGAAAGTGTGTTTTAAACCTTCGGGATAGGGGAGGATATACTTGGGTATTAAGGGGCGCAATCTCCCTCTTGAGTTTTTAGGAATTTTCCAATTATTATTGCTATTTATTGATTCCTAACGGATGTCACAGTCTATGTACATGATAAAATTTGGGTTGATATTTCTAATTCTAGAAACATTTGTCACGGTTACCATTCATAAAAAAAATATTTCAATAAATTCTAACAATTTTTTCTATGACAAAAAATCGCAGTGGGATAACAATTTCATATATATTATTGCTCGAAAATTTGTCTAAACTTAGGGCAGTCATGAGTTTTGGGACAGTTATAATGTATAAAAAATGAATACAACATTTATACCATTTAATAATTTTATCAAAGTTTTTATCTTTACATGGGTATTTTATTACGGGTATAGTGCATTTTGGTCCCCCCAACACAATTCCTGGACCTTAGAACTTCGAGTCGAGTACTTCATTCTAGTCTCATTAAGATTTTGTTTGTTTTTAGCCTCTAAATATTCGATTTTGCATGCTGTAAGTAGAATGGTTCGTTTGTTTTTTGTCTCAACAAACCTTTGTTATCTTTTGTTGATAAAGAAACAATTAGTGAGGTTATTAGATGGCTACACGTTGTATAAGGGATTTGTTAGTAAAATTTTAGTTCATTCATCACTGTGGGTGTTCAAGTTGAGTAAATTGTGATTTTATCCTTGTTCTCGGTCATTAATTATTTTCAAGTGAGTTGTGTAAACAAATCAATATTATTCAACATTAAGGTCCCACATCGACAAACCTGCAAAATTTTCATGAATCTCACTTTTGAAACCGAAAAATTTGAATAAACCCAAACATTGTAATACTTTTCCAATGCGTATACGAATGTCTCTTCCAATACACCAAATATTCCATGCCAACTTTTAATGCGTCACATCAAATGTTATTAATAACCTAAGGCTTCATTTTTTTTATTAGAGTGATTCTACTCCAACATGATTTAAACACAATTTGATCGCGCTTCACACCAAATACGAACCAATAGAAAGGTGTGCTCGTGGCCGGGTATTACACAGATTTCATAACAATGGAGTCTAAACACGTGCCAATACAAATGCAACACGCCAATATATCTATCAAATATTGTCCAAATCATGTATTGCTCTAGAATGATTTTTTCTATTATAGCTCTCCATTGCACTTCCATTTTCATTTTGAATTTCATAATTCTCATAATAGTCTCAAACAACTGCATTATGTACTTAATATAAAAAATACCAAACTATTAACCATATGTACACATTCTTTAATTTTCTAAACGCCTACTTTACTCTTCCCATAACTTCCCTTCTCTCTCTCTCTCCATCTTTTCCGGCCAATACTCACCGGAGGTTCACTTTTTCCGGCATCCATTGGGAAATTCAAAACCGCTTTTCTACCCCTCATTTTAAAAGCTGCACTATCATAAGCTCTAGCAGCCTCAATTTCAGTACCAAATGTCCCGAGCCAGACCCGACTCCCTTTTCGGGTCGGGTCTCGTATCTCCGCCGCAAATTTTCCCCATGGCCGCCGCCTCACTCCTCTATAATGCATGTAATCACCTTCACCCGACCTGTTAACTGTTTCAACCCGACCCGGTGAAACTAGAGGTTTTGGCGACGTTAAGTTGACAACTTCGGGTTTTGTTTCGTAGTTTAAGTAATCTGACCCCGATGTTTTTGGGTCGGGTTGAGGATAATTAGAACTCGACCCGGACATCGAAGGGTTGTTTTTTTCAGGGCTAAAAATGGGTTTACAGAAATCCAAATCCGGTGATCCGGATGGATTCGGGTCGGCCTGCGGAGAATCGGGACCCGACCCGGAGATAAAAGGGTAGTTTTTTTCCGAGCTAAAAATGGGTTTAAAGAAATCCAAATTCGGTGAATCCATCGGGTCGGGTTGAGGAGAATTACAACCCGACCCAGAACTAGATGAATAGTTTTTTTCGGGGCTAAAAATGGGTTTAAAGAAATCCAAATCAGGCGACCCGGATAGATTCGGGTCAGGTTGGGGAGAATCGGAAGCCGACCCGGGACTAGAAGGGTGGTTGTTTTCGTTGCTAAAAAGGGTATTTAGGAAATTGAGATCTGTGTTTAGGTAATCTGGTTCTGGGTAATTTGACCCGGATATATTCGGGTCGGGTTGGGGAGAATTGGATTCGGATCCGGAGCTTGATGGGTGGCTAAAAACGGGTTTGATATCGAAATTGAAGTTTTCAACTAAGGTATCCGTAAAGGTAAAGTCTTCAAGGAGATGTTGGCGTATGAATTCTATTGTTAAGAACTCATTTTCTCTCTTCATTCTACAAAATTATATGTATGAATATATATTTAGAGAGAGAGAGAGAGAGAGAGAGGTGGCTTGAAATGGGAATGGTTGAAGTGGGCGGAAATATATAGACATATATTTATTTAAGTATATGTGTGACATATGGGGGGTGTGGTGGGTTTGGACGAATACGGTTTGGACACTGAGGTTAGCTGGAGTGGATGGCAACATTTTGCAATGTAATCATATGTGTGCAAGTTGGAAAGCCTGGCTCCCACAAGGATGTGCCCAAAAGAAATTGGGTTGGTTGAGTATTATAAAGGGTAATTAAGCTAATACAAAGAAATTATAATTGTTATCACATTTGAATTAACACAACTTATAAAAAAAAAGTTATAACCGAACTTATAAGGAAATATAGGGTCCGTTTGATAATGTACTCAGAAAACTCGACATAACAATGTTTTTAAATATAATTTTAAAATTATGTTTTCTTTGTTTATAAATATTGGTGTGCGTTTGAAAAACTTAATTTTAAAAACAGTTTTCTAAAAATTTGACATAATTAACAAACATGTATATATATATATATAGGGAAATGATCAAGTGAGGTCCCAGTTTGAGGACCCTGAATGAGGATCATTTTTTAAAAATAGTAAAAAAAATATTTTTGGGTTGATTTATTTTTTTATGATTTATAAACATTTCAATAGGACCATAAAAAATAATCAGCTCAAAATGAATTTTTTTGCTATTTTAAAAAAATCTGTCAAACTTTGTCAGTTTTTAAGTTGTTAAAACTGACAAAGTTTGACCGATTTTTTTAAAATAGTAAAAAAATTCATTTTGAGCTGATTTTTTTTATATGACCCTACTGAAATGTTTAAAAACTATATAAAAAAAATTAGCTCAAAAATATTTTTTTTACTATTTTATCAAAATTGGTCCGCGCCAGCGGTATGCAAACTGGGGTATGCATGAGAACCGCTCTATATATATATGTGTGTGTGTGTGTGTGTGTATTATGGTATTACGTGTATAATTTACAATAAAAATATTTACAAACATAAATTGATAATATTATTTAGTATATATGTACTTTGTAGGGGGGGATGAAGGTTAGGACCAAGGGGGGCTATGGCCTGGTTCAGTTTTTCCAAAAAAAAAAAAATTTAAGTTTTTTTGGTAAAATTTCATATTTTAAGGTATAACTATAATTATTTTCAAACCTTAGTGTATAAGATTGTAATTACTTAAAAAACTAAACCTATTAAATGAAAAGATGTCCACCAGCAGCTGCCCCTAAATTCTTTTTTTCTCTCACCAGCCCAATTTTTCAGCCCTCATTTCTTCTCCTCTCAGCCTACCGCCACCACCAGCCACGCCCACCACCACCAGCCACGCCCAGCGCACCCCTGAGCAACTAATCAGGTATTTTTTGTCGCTTAATCCAATTTTTGTGTAAGATTTCTGATTGTATGTATGATTTTGATTGTGTAAAATATAGGGTTTTGATTGAATGTAAGATTTTTGGAGAAATTATACAGAAATAAGGGTATATATTTTTCATACAATTTCTCCAAAAAAATGTCAAATTTCTGTAATTTCTCCAAAAAAATCTCTATAATTTCTCTAATTTGGGGGAAAATGTCAAATTTTTGTAATTTGTGTCCCAAACATATATGCCTAAAAAAAACTCGAAACATATAATTTATAGTCAATTTGGATGAACTATAATTTGTATAAAACTCGAAATAACCCCCAAAAAATCGTCTCGGGGGCTCCCGCCCTCGAATCCCTGGCACCACTCGAAACTTTCGTCCCGATTGACCAAAAGTCGTGGATCAGCCACTGTCTCTATATATTTTATATTTTTTCATATATAATATAAAATTGTATATAAGTATCATGCATGTATTGATAATAAAGAGTTTTATACATACAAAAAACTATATATAAGTATCACGTATGTATTGATAATATTATTTAATATATGGATCTTACTATATTATATAATTTAATAAAATATACATATACGTAATTTTATGTACATATACATATATATTTTTTACTTATTAAAATTACATATATATTAATGTATTATGTATATATGTTATATGTTGAGGTATAAATGCATAAAAATATTAAAAATAAAAAATAGAATTTAGAAAATACCCTTTTGCCATTTTCTAAAAAATATGATTATAAAATATAAATATTATAAATCAGTATTTAAAATATAGGCGTGCCAAACGCAAATTATTATCAGAATTATATTTAAACGTAGAAAACAGACTTATAATTAATAACTAAACCGACCTATTGTTTTTCAAATAATCGAGTTTTCAATATGAAAGTATCGGTTAACAGTTCCTAATTTTTAGAAGTTAATGCCTGGCTGTAGCATTTCGTTTGACAAAGAACGGGGAAAGTTTGAATAGATTAGTTACATATTCAATCCATAACGCATTGCTCCCCAATTCATGACTTTAATTTAAGGTTGTGGGAAGAAAGGGAAAAAAGAGAGGACCTGTTTCCGAGATAAGTCTAGAACGAAAGAAATATAATTTTGGAATTGAACAAAATCGGAGATTCCAAAAGATATTTACAAATTTGAAAATATAATACTGAGTACGTATAAACTAAGAAATATAGTTATGAATTTATTTTAATTTTTGCGATTTTGTGACTGAAAACTGAGCAATAAGACAAAAGAAATATGGACAACACGTAAGAGAAAAAAAAATGGTTGGTTGTGTGTTGAATGGGATGTGTTGGTTGTTCTTAAATGATTTTGCGTGTTAAACATGTATGCATAGTAGAGTATGATGTTAATTGGATTTATTAAAATTAAGATTAATTTGTAGCATTAATGGGAAGAAGAAATATATATAGATGATGAGACAATATGGAATATTATGGTGCTAGTCGCATCCTATTAAATTTTTGTTGTTAAACTAATGAAAATTTGTGGTGTTCACACTACATATAGTAAAAATATTTTCAACATAAACATATGTTGAATTAATAGGCATAAATAAAGTTTAGGACGGATGACACATTGCTCACAACTCTTTTACTTTAAGAAATTATCTCCAAGTTTTATCAATTGAATCAACCCGTGTTGATTGAAGAGCATCTCTGCACATACATTAGAATTGTTTGGCTTCGAAATCCTAGTAATTCTTTCTCATCATTGTATACTTAATTTGCTTCGAAAGTTATGTTAGTTTCTACAATTGTCATCTTAATCATTATTAAAAAAATCATAGCTGTCTACTTTGAAAATTTGATTTATAAAATTGTACATTTTCTCGTGAGATCAACCCGTACTTACACGTTATTCTAATAACCCATGCACTTGCGATATTTATTAAATTCACGATAGCTACATGATTAATATTAAAACTTGGGTGCTTACATTGTTTTTTATTTCTTGAGTAGGATGGACACATATGAAAAAGACTACCTGAGGATATGATGAGTGGGGTGAGGTAATTTGAATGTGAGTGAGGGTAGGACGATATGAGATGTAAATAAGTCACATTTAATATTATTACATAAAGTTGTTTCTTGCTTATTTGTGTGGTCTAAACCGTGTTGTTTTCCTAAAAACCCTTTTAGGTATTCACTAGTTACAGGAACATGGATATGCAAACTAATTGCAGACTCAACCTTATCCAATTATTAAAACGAGAGAAGTAGAGTTTCTTCTCACCATATTTATTTTATAGTCAATTGTACATTTTAGTTTATTGTCCAGATACGTTTATGGCTTATGGTGGGTTCGAGAGTTGTTTATTTTCTATTTTGTTGTTGAAGCAATTGAGACACTTATATCGTGGGACTTACGTAGTTTCATTGATTCAGTTATTTAAGACTTGTATATATTATCTCATTTTCTTTGCATCTTTATATACTTTCGTTGATGGTTTAAGTTTTCTTCAGTTATCAATTAATACTTAAAATGATATAGATTGTTTGACGCCCTCTATCTTCGGCATTGAGACTTGGACACCCGATACACGAAAAATAGGGGATGTTACAGTTGTTTGTTGACCAAAGTTGTATTTAATGGCCTTTAAGATATTTTATTTACGAGTAGTTTGGTATTATGTTTTATTCAACTCTTGGTTATACTTAGTCCAACTGTGGATGCATATATAAGTTCCTTTTAGAGTCTAGAAAATTGCCCCCATAAACTATTGTACCTAATGACTTGACCTTTTCAATTATTAATTTGTTACACTTAACCCCAAATTCGGACATTTGAATGCCACATGTCAATTAAGTTTTCTGAAATGCCTAAGAAGCCATTTTCTTAATTTTGTATAAACTAATCCACATTAATTAATATAATAATAAATTAAAATTTTAAAAATATTAAAAACTCCTCCTCCTCCACATCTACTGTCGCTACTGTTACTGCCAACTTCCACTATTAGAAACTAAAATAAACCTAATATCATAATCAAATTAAACCTAAAATTTTAATTCAAAATACTCACCCTCAAATGGACTTCGACAAAGGAACTAGATGTAGAAATCTAATTATTAAGAAAGATCAACTTAAATCAATATTCCAAAATTAAATTCAACCCATATCTAAGATTAAAAAATGATTCTAAAAATTGATTCAAATATAGAAGCATGAAATGAAATCGAATCTCATCAAAGCACAACAAATCACAAGATAAATCATTTTTCGATGAGGGATCAAGACAAATCTATTAAAAAAATTCTGACAAAATCACAACAAGTCCATGGACATATATACATCTAGTGTTGACTTCTAAATGTATACAAACTTCACAATAATAAAATACACACACACACATAATGAAAGAGGGGAAGAGATGTTGATAATAAGTAAGTGGTAGTAGCACCAGTTACACTTGAGCCGTGGAGCCCTTGCTACTCGAGAGGCTTCCTATCCAATTACTATAATCCAACGCAATATATTAATGATTTATTTTTAATCCCTAATTATTTACCCCAGATCGGGTTCGGTGTACCTGTACGCTGATAAGTTTTTAAGAGTTTTAACAAAGCGGGACTCTTCATATTTTTTCCTATAAATACCAACTTCGGGGGAGTTGTTTTGCAAGACTTTAGAAGACGTTTTTGAGAGTCCAAATACATCTAGTCTTCATATTTTTGAGTCCCAAGACTCATGTTTTGATTCACACAATTTCCAAACCTTTGTGAATCTTTTTGGTAACCCAAGAACACAACCTTGTGTTTGTTCAAACCTTTGTGGAGAGATCTTTGCAACCGAGGGCTGCGTGTCTTTGCTGAGGGAGTCTCTACAAATTTTCATGGCTGCGTGTCATTGAGGAGTGTTGCGGTTCTTCCTTTGTTGATTGGACTGAGGTTCATGTGGGTTCGCTGCGTGTGGATTCATTGCTGCCCTCCTGAAAAGGGATATTTCCAGCCGCCGACTACAGAATCCGATACCTGAGGGTAATTCTTAGTCACTATATTTCATTGTAATCCGATTGTAAGCCGTTCTCTTACAAATTATAGTGAAATAAAAGGTTTTGCCCCTTTGGGGGATTTTTCCTGAAATTGTTTGTTTTTATCCTTCATGCTATATTTTATTTGATAAATCATCTAGATGCATGTCTTAGGGTTTAACTAAAATTTGGGATTAATTAAAATTGGTTTTTATTTGAGAAGTTGCAATGTTTCCGCTGTAGCTACTCTCTCAAATTGGTATCAGAGCCTGTTGCACTAAGTTATTGTGATTTGATTCTGAGTTTGCACAAAAATGGCTTTTGATGGTTTTGATGATCTTCGATGTCAAATTTTTGAAAAAATTAATTGGAAAATTCACACGAACTCTTGTTTTAAAACTTCTGTTGAAAACGAATCTGAGAAGTGTTCTTGTTGTGAGGGTGTTGGTCACACGTTACATGAGTGTACCACAAATTTAAAGAAGAAATTGAATAAATCGATTTCTCATGTTTCTACCCTTAGTGATTGTGATTCGAAAAAAGAAGTTTTTTATGCTTCTAGGCGAGAGTTTCCCATCCGTGTGATTAGTGATGATAGTGAAAGTGATGGGAGTGTGGATGAAAGTGAGGAAGAAAGTGTAGATGAGCATGACTTGCAAACTGCTTTCAAAGAACTTAGGGCTCATGTGAAAATTTTGAAAGAGAAGCTTGAGTACGTCGAGGGTGAGAGAGATAGTCTTAAAGGGTTGATGGAGACTATGAAAAAGGAGCTTTTAGAGTTTGAGGATTCTAAACGAGTACTTGAATCTAGGATAGGTGAACTTGAGGTGAAATTGAAAGATTCAAGTAAAGTGAAATTTGATTTGGAGTCTAGGTCTGAAAAACTTGATAAGATTTTAGGCACAGTCGAGATCAAAACGGATAGGGGTGGGATTGGTCTTGAAAAATATTTTGCACCCATTCCCACACGTGTGAGAGAGCCTCCTAGGTTTGTTAAGAAAGAGACACCTAAGGTTGTTAGGAAAGAGCCCCCTAAGAACATCGTGAGAGTGCCTCCTAGGATCATTAGGAGAGACCCACCTAGGCAAATTCGGAGAGAGCAACCGAGAAATTTGAGGAGAGGGCCACCTTTAGGTAACACACACCGCCCGATTTACACTTGCACACATTGCGGTAGGCAAGGTCATATTAGGCGATTCTGTTACAAGCTGTTAAATGAACCTAGGAAGGTTAATAGAAGAATAAATTCGATTCCCAAAACCCCCACACTCCGTTACACATCTATTTGGGTTAGAAAATCGGATTTAAAGGTTTATGGTTTATTTGTCCACGATTCCCGTTTGCTTGCACGTGATTCACCCCATGTGAAATCTTTTGGTTGATTGTGGTTGCATGTTTGTCATACACTAGTTGTGGTTTCATGATATATTTTTACTAGTGTGATGACTTGTACTTTTTGTATAAATTCTTGTTTTTGAATTTTTTTTGAAAAAATACAAAAAGATTTTATTTTGATAAAATTTTGAGAAAATCCAAAAAGATTTTTGTATTGCACCGTTTATGGATGAACACTTAGGATGATCGAGTCACAACATCATTCCATTATTTTCATGTGACTATTTGATAGTGTTTTGAGACAATAGGTCAATTCATCCATGTGCTTTATAATGTTTGGAGTCATTAAGATGCATTTAAGTGTTACTTCCTACATGTTTGACTCATAATTTCCTTTATTGCACACATGCACGAATTTGATTGATTATTGTGCTTATCTTATCACATGTTGGTTGGGTGTTTTCACTTCAATCATGTCTTTAAAACGAACCAAGCGCGATAATTTTTATAAGGAAAGTGTGCATATAAAAATCGTATTGTGTGTTTGTGTGCTTTGTTTGAATAACGGGGAGGGGCTGCGAAAGGTAATTATCTATCCTTTGCGCAAAAGCCACCGTTAAAAAGGACCTAAAAAATTGAGGAATTTTGTTATCCGAGGTCCAAAGAGGTTAAAAGAGCCCGAAAAAATTGAAAGGCAATAAAAAGATATTCATGCCAAAAAGGGGCCATTTAGGTTTTTGCACCAATTCTCCAATGTTTGAGAATTTAGATTACCTCTAAAAGAATATATATATGAGGGAGTTTGGTTGGAGAATTAAAACGGGTTTGCACGTCCTTGAAATTTTTGAAAATGCGCTATATAGTTTTGGACGTTATTGGTGTGGAAATCATTTGACTTTGATTTGTTGATTTGCATAAAACGATGTCATCTAAATTCAACAAACGTTTACACTTAAGGATACCTTTGATGTTCATTCGTTAGGAGTACACGTATGCATCGTGCACATATGATTGATTGAGTTGATTTTCCTATCGAATGTGTTCACACCCATTCATTCCATTTCCATGACTTGGTTGTTTGAGTCTAAATCCATGGTGTGGTTTTTGTTTCATATTTGTTCATATTGGTATCTTATTTTTGTACGAAAAATTTGAAAAATAAAAAATAGTTTGTATTTTTTTTGTATACCGTGACACCCCGATTTTGCTTATTTAATTCATTCTTCTCATTTGTCTATTTGGGGACATCATAAAAAGGGGGAGAAAGAATTATCATATTATGGGGGAGTTTTTGAGATGTTGCTTATATTTTTATCATATATTGATATCCATGTTATCTCATTTCAAACTCGATATGTCACGTGGTATTTTCTTTGTCTCATGTGTGTAGGTATGAAGATTGAAGATCTATATGTTGCACACCCTGATGAGAAAAGATTTTAGATTCCTGAAAATTTGAATAACAAACGATGAAGACTATTCATTTGTACCTTTTCCAGTTTTGGGTTCATGGGAGGGTAGATTTGTATAGGCAATTTCATATTTGATAATTCAGATTTTTTATGTATGTACCGGCATAGACATAGGGGGAGATTTTTAAGGACATTTTTCTCATGTCCAACATGTTACATTTGTGTATGTCGTACGCCGCTACTTTTGGCACGTCACCTCACGATCTCACATGACGGCCTCTATCCAAATTTTGGGAATCAAGCATTAAACATCTCCATTAATGTGTCCTACATATGCCTCAACGACTTCACGTTCCAAGATTTTAGGGACTTAATGCAAGTGGTACGCAAGGGAAGTCAAAACAGTGAAATAAGGCTTGATAGGGAAGTTCAAGGGCATTTTCGTAATTTCACATCCATAGTTCGAAGGTCTGGTCAACTGGAAAGTTGAAGAGCTCGTCGCAACGAAGATACTGGAAGAAATGGCACCTCAATCCGAGCTACGATGAAGAAGTTATGACCTTTTGAAGTTGGAGAAAATTCCTTGAAGAATGCTGTTTTTTAACCCCATACCAGAATGGTACAACCAAACCGGTTCGGTGTACCCCAGATCGGGTTCGGTGTACCTGTACGCTGATAAGTTTTTAAGAGTTTTAACAAAGCGGGACTCTTCATATTTTTTCCTATAAATACCAACTTCGGGGGAGTTGTTTTGCAAGACTTTAGAAGACGTTTTTGAGAGTCCAAATACATCTAGTCTTCATATTTTTGAGTCCCAAGACTCATGTTTTGATTCACACAATTGCCAAACCTTTGTGAATCTTTTTGGTAACCCAAGAACACAACCTTGTGTTTGTTCAAACCTTTGTGGAGAGATCTTTGCAACCGAGGGCTGCGTGTCTTTGCTGAGGGAGTCTCTACAAAGTTTCATGGCTGCATGTCATTGAGGAGTGCTGCGGTTCTTCCTTTGTTGATTGGACGAGGTTCATGTGGGTTCGCTGTGTGTGGATTCATTGCTGCCCTCCTGGAAAGGGATATTTCCAGCCGCCGACTACAGAATCCGATACCTGAGGGTAATTCTTAGTCACTATATTTCATTGTAATCCGATTGTAAGCCGTTCTCTTACAAATTATAGTGAAATAAAAGGTTTTGCCCCTTTGGGGGATTTTTCCTGAAATTGTTTGTTTTTATCCTTCATGCTATATTTTATTTGATAAATCATCTAGATGCATGTCTTAGGGTTTAACTAAAATTTGGGATTAATTAAAATTGGTTTTTATTTGAGAAGTTGCGTCATGTGAGATCGTGAGGTGACGTGCCAAAAGTAGCGGCGTACGACATACACAAATGTAACATGTTGGACATGAGAAAAATGTCCTTACACTGTTACCATAACATACTGGTTATCCCCCACATTTATTGAATTGTAAAACATAAGAAGCGTTGAAATCAATGAAAAACTTCTCCATTGTTTGCTTCAACAAAAAATTCTCATCATTACCATCTTCATACAAATATCGAGTTGTTCCATTTGCATATTGAAATGTAAGTTTTCTATACATTCATCATTTTATTATAAAATCGTGTTTATCTACTGTAGAATGCTAATTTTTTGTAATCTTACTAAACACATGTGCTAACATTAAGTGAAAAATTAATTTTGAATCAAATCCAGCACAAATACGACTTCGTAATTTTTTTTTCTTTTGCAAATCAATAACAAATAAAGTGCTCAGTAATTGCATAGTTTGTTATTTTTTTTATTTTCAGTTGAAACTACGTCGAAATATATTATTAAATGTGTGATTGTGATATAATAATGTGTAAATAGTAATTATTTCTTTTATTTTTAAAATTTTTGTACGAGAAATTGCTTCATTAATATATCTCTATCATTTTCTTCTAATAGTCCTTGTTGTCATTTATTTATTTTGTAACAATTTTTGTAAAAAGAAAATCATTAATATATATATTTCGTTTGGTGGTCATAGTCCTCGCTTAAGGAATTTATATTTCAAAAGAACAAAAGAAATATTGTACTTAATTATTTTATAAATTCACATTACAAAATCTGCGAGATATATATTTCGCAATAGAATGTGGGTATATTTCGCACTCCGTTCAAACATCTTTGCCATTTTATATGTAATTTCTGAAGGGAAAATATATCTTTAAATTTTGGGATAGGAAGAGATAATGACATGTTAGAACCAAATTTATCAAATATTTATAGAATCAGATGATATCCCACTCCTTGAAAAATTCGTGACTTGTGTTAAACGTAATTATGATGTATATACAAATTGATGATAGTTCAAGAGCTTGTAATGATTTCATATAACAACTTCCCTGTAATTTTGCAGTGAGAGTTCGCACTGTCGTTTTGCAATGTGATTTCACAATGCGAAGTCTCACGGCGAGATTTCACATCTTTGTTAATACACTCAATAGTAATGAATTAATATTGAATTTTTATTGTGTAATACTAAATAAATTCATAATGTATTGCATTATATGACATATGTATTACGAGTGTCTCTATATGTATTTGTAAATATAAAAAAATATTAAGATATTTTGAAACGAAATTTTATTTTATCAAAATAAAATATTAACTTTGTATCAAAACTAGACTCCTAACAACAAAGAAATTTATTCCAAGTAATTTATCAATTTTTTATTAGTAATTGCTTAAATTAATGGCAATTTTGTATGTTTTTTCTTCTTTAAACTTATTACCATAACACACACACACACACACACACACACACACACACACACACACACACACACACACATATATATATATATATATATATATATATATATATATATATATTATAGAGAGATATTACTTAATATCACAATGCAAAAAATAATAATTCGCAGTGTAAAATTTAAATATGGATAATTACTTAAAATCCATCAACATATTTTTTTATTACTTGTTTATTATGCCCTCAGTTATTTCCTCCTCATGTCATATTATTATGAGATGAAGTTTTTTTTACATCTAACACATTTAGTCAACCTTTTTGCCCCTTCTTTTGATGAAATCCTCTTCTTTCTTGGATGATCAAGTTGCTTATCTGTATTTGGTGGTATGATGAGGGCATCATATAATTTGAACTTTGGTTTGTTAATAGTACGAATTTAAGTAATGTGATCCGTATAATAATTTCTTAAAGTTTCTCATACAAATATTGATCCATATATTTGTAGCAGTTTTGCCACTTTTTTGCATCACTGTAGCAACATGAGCACACAAAAATCCCTGTAGTTGTCCATTTCCACACGAGAAAGTCTTGTCATTAATTTTGACCGCCATAGAATAAGTAAGTCAAACCACCTCATATATTCCATATGTGGATTGGGTTACACATGAAGTACGACATTCTTTTATATTTAGTTATATCATCTTTTCCATTTTAGGACACAACACACAATAGTGAAGTTCTTGATTTTGTACAACTTTTTGACATCATGTTGATCATTTTCATTCTTATATGGTAAACCATCATGGTAACCGATAAATGACAAGAATCTCTACTCCATGAATTGAAAAACTCAGCCACGTTTGAATACATTTCGCCATATCATTTACCAGTGAATTGTACATGTGCCAAGTCCTTTGGATCATAGTCATCCATAATTTTTTTTCTTATCACCACCATTCTTCATTTGATCATTCATACTCTTCTCAAATAATTTCATTATATCAGTATAAGCTACACATTTGAACCTTCTTGCAATTGTTTCATATAGGATTTTAGAGTATTCATTACCACCACTATACAAATTCCATAAATACTCCTTTAGATGATGCTCATAATAGGAGTAGTGACTCTTAAGAAAAATTTAAATAGCGATTTTTTCAATCCATAATTATGATAAAAAATTAAAGTCATCTCTCTGTCATAACCAATAATAAGGCGAAGATGGTTTAAGAACTAGGATCATTTTTCCTCATCCTTATCAATTACTACATCAAATGCAACATCAAACATACCTGGAAATAGACCAAATTAAAGAAAATGTAATTCATTTTGTAGTGAGAAATATTCCATTTCACAATGAAAAATGGTATACTTCTCAGTGAGATATGATTCAATTCACATTGGGAAATTAGTCAATCATGTGTTTTGCACCCATGTGTAACTTTAATTCATTCATTTGTTTTTATGCCAATTTCACATAGTTCAATTGCATGTTAAAGGTCACATAAAATACCTAGAGTAGTAAAAAGGTTAAACTATATACTTCTGTAACGTTTAACTACAAAAAATGGATTCTTTTATGATGATATAAACAATAAGAATCCATCCACGATAACTGTCAAGCAAGTCAATGGAGAAACTATTGCATTTCTTCTTCGGATCAATTATACGGCTCGTAAACAATTGGTTTTTTACTAATTTTATGAAGGTATTAGATGCACATTCGATCCTAATATCATTGATACTGGAAACAATAAAGGGGTCACAAAAAGGATTGAGCAAATCTGCGTGGTTGGAATAAAAAATTGTGGTATGTTTAGCATGTAATAGATATATCATTTCTTCTTTATAAACATATATATGAATGACAAATGGTTACTATCTACTATAACAATAAAATGCACATACTTCCACTCCGAAGATAAAAGGGGGAAGGAAATCCTACTAGGGCATAAAATAGCTTTATCATTAGAAAATAATGAAAATTCCTCTAGCAAGGACTTCAATAACAAATGATTCATTTGTTAGAATATTTGTTATATTTGTACTGAAATTAAATAAATATTGTTGCATAGTGTTAATTGTGGCCATCAAATTTATATTCACATTTTGTAGTTTTATCATCTCAATGGTATATTTTGTATTTATATTTCCTTTTTGAAGTTAGAATTTAAAATTTCTTGTTTTAACTTCATAATTAGATTTTGGAAATAAAATTCTAAATCATTGATATTTTGCATTTCAATTTCACATTAATTATCATTTCGCAATTAAAATTCTCAATGCGAGATATGTAAGGATAAATTTTCAAAGAGTGTCAATTTGTATGTTTTGGCATTATTTCGGACAAAAATCACTTTAAGTCATAGGGTAGTATTTTTGTATCATGATTCCATTAAAGCCTATGATGTTGTGATGAAGACGTAGCAGCCAAGCTTCAAAGATTGATCATGTCGCATTTAAGGTGCACGTTTTAGTCTTCACATGGTTTTTTGAGATTGTATCGGGAATAGATGCATAATGTTTTACGGTAATCCAAATTTTTTATAAGGATGTTATCTTTTATTAAAAACTATTTAAAAATGATTTTTATAAATCTTTTGTAAGTTGAGTTTAGAGTCGTATGAACAAAGGATTACATTTTATGTATTTAAATGAATTCAAACATCGTTAAAATGAGTTTGTTCTTGCGTTCAGATGACATGTGCTTCTCATTTTAACGAGATGAGTTTCTTGTTCGAACGAAATGTGTTTCTCATTCGAACGATGCGCCGCCTCAAATTTTTTAAGGCATATCTGACTTAGAAAAATGGAGGTGCAAAACAGAAAAGAAAGATATACGTTTTTTGCAATATATTTACAAGTGTTTTCCAAAGCTAAGCATAAACATCCTTCGTGTTTCAAGATTAAAGCTATCATAATCCCTATGTCATAGAGATCTTGGTTTGGCACCTGGATTCTGTGGCCATCCCTGATCCTCACAGAGGGAGAGAGAAGGAAGGTATCTCTGCAGTGCGAGTATCTCGGTCCCGTGCATCCCTCTTGGGAGTGCTTCGGCCGTCGTCGGTGATGTGTGAGGTGAAAAATGTAGAGAGATGGAGTCTTCAGTCTATTTCACTCAAAACAGATAAAAGAAAGTGGAGCCATCCCGAAAGACAACATTAAAGACATACTGATTCATATGAAACCAAAAGTGATTTGACTAGGGTTTGAAGGCTAAGTTACGAAATGGGAAGGTGTTAGGCACCCATTCCTACCTTGCAGTCACTCATGGATTTGTTGTTATTTTCCTCTATTTCCTCGTGATATGTGTGCATGTATATATGTAATGGAGATAGGGATCATCGACTTGTATCATGGAAGAGATAAAACGAGTAATCCATAGGAATGTTTATAAAAGTAATATTAGAAAATAGGATTTATGCGATTATCCTTACGTTGACCGTTATAATGGAACGATAACACGTATGGAATAATACGTCACTAAGAACAAATATATGTATATGTAAATATGTAGATATGCGAGAATTGAGTTAAAGAATTTAGAAAAAAGAAAAAAAAAATAGGATTCGATTCTCGAGTTTTACCCCGAGACGCCTACATAGCCTATAGAGGCATCAAAGTCCACGTAGTTCGTATACAAAACGAGGGGTGGGGTTTATCCCATAAATCCAACCGATGACTTCTCTTATGTGTATATGTGTGTGAAAAGGTGTTTTAGTGTGAGAAAAGTATGAGAAAAATGTGAGAATTCCCGTTGGGAATTTATGAGCAAACCCTCTTTTTTTTTCATATGAAAAATAAGAGATGTGCAATAATACTAAATAAAAAGTATATTAGGATATGTGAGATGGGGATAAAAAGTGCTAAGTAATAAAACAAGTTAATGCGAATTTAGGATAATTTAAAGAGAGATTTGAGAATGGTGGACCTTCTTGAAGATCTTGAGCTTGATCTTGAATGTTGGAGAGCAGCCCTTACACTTAGATGATGATGAAGGGTAGTAAATTTGCCAAATTTGATGAAAAAAATGATGAAAAGTGAGGTTTGGAAAGGGATTTGGATTTAGAAATCACGCTGACATCGAGAGAGGTTTTCTGAGTTCACTGAGAGTGATGGATCTCAGTTCTTGGGTCCCCTTGCAATGAGGTCAGACCCTCCTTTTTGTAGACCTAGGGGATTTTCGATCGGTATAGGTCTGGTCCTGCCAATCGACAGGTGTTTTTAGGCACACTACCGATAGGCAGGATTTTGAACCTGCCGTTTGGCAGTCTCTTTCAGATTCCTTTGGAAAACGGTTGTAAAATGCAATTTGTTGATCCGAATCGTGTACAGGGTGTACCGCTAGAAAGGTACTCTAGATACCTTCAAAATTCCTTTGGACTGCTCCCCGGTCCGGAAGTTGACTTTGGGTTAAATATGGCTTGGAAGCACTCGTCGGTCCTTTGAACGGGGGATCGTCGAACGCAAATGGATCGTTCGTCCGCATGGTAAGTCATAATCATGCACGAGATGGACCATTGGAAAGGTAAGGAGATGAAATTCGACATTATAAAGAGTTTGACTCAGTTTGGGTAGTTGACTTTGGTAAACTGGGGCCTGGAAGCATTCGATGACCTTTCAGAGTAAAACGAATCTTTCATTCGTATCGTAAGTCAGAATTAGGCCCGGAGCAGACCGTTGGAAAGGGGTTTCCATGACCTTTGAAGATTCATTCAGTATCGATCAAGATGAAGAGTTGACTTTGGTCAAATGGAGCCCGGGATCGTCCGATGGCCTCTTGATCAAGTTTCGGGGGAAAACGGGTCATTCGTCTGCACCGTAAGTCAGAATCGCGCATGGGGCAGACCGTTGGAAAGGTGTTTTAGTACCATTTGAGGATTCATTTAGTCTCAGACGAGATGAGGAGTTTGAATTTTGGTCAAACGGAGCTTGGGAGTGCTCGATGGCCTCTAGGGCAGTACTCGGGGTATGACCTAGGTTCGTGGTGATGCAGGGGGGGCTAGAATGAGGTGTCTATAGTTCCCTTCGATGGGTGAGTTTGGAACAAATTATATCCGTCGAATAGACACCGCATGATGCCTTTGAAAGAGGTCAATTCTGCGAATCTAAGGAAACGATGATGATCAATTTTGAGGGTCGAGGCCGATTCTGAGGACCAAAGGAATGAGGATGACCAAATCAGAAGGTCGAGGCCAATTCTGAGGACCTAAGGATGAGGATGACCGATTCAGAGGGTCGAGGTCGATTCTGAGAACCTAAGGATGAGAATAACTGATTCTGTGGGTCGAAGTCAATTCTGAGGGCTTAAATTGTGATGACCAATTCTGCAGGTCGAAGCTAATTACGAGGGCTTAAATTATGGTGACCAATTTTGCGGGTCGAAGGCATTTCTGAGGGCTTAAATTTTGATGACCAATTTTGTTGGTCGAAGCCAATTCCGAGGGCTTAAATTGTGATGACCAATTATGCGGGTCGAAGCCAATTTTGAGGGCTTAAATTCTGATGACCAATTTTGTGGGTCAAAGCCAATTCTAAGGGCTTAAATTGTGATGACCAATTCTGCGGGTCGAAGCCAATTCTGAGGGCTTAAATTGTAGTGACCAATTCTGCGGGTCGAAGCCAATTCTGAGGGCTTAAATTATGATGACCAGTTCTGCGGGTCGAAGCCAATTCTAAGGGCTTAAATTATGATGACCAATTCTGCGGGTCGAAGCCAATTCTGAGGGCTTAAATTATGATGACGAATTCTACGGGTCGAAGCCAATTCTGAGGGCTTAAATTTTGGTGACCAATTCTGCGGGTTGAAGCCAATTCTGAGGGCTTAAATTGTGATGGAAAATTCTGCGGGTCGAAGACAATTTCGAGGGCTTAAATTGTGATGACCAATTCTACGAGTCGAAGTCAATTCTGAGGGCTTAAATTATGATGTTCTCGGGGAACTCTGTACGAAAAATTACCTCGTGATCTTGATTTGAGCTGGGGAACTGATTGCTGGGGGAACTTTCGTGTCTTCTGGAGACTTTGCAGGGGAATAGCCAATTTGATGTTGTAAATTCCACTGGGGGAGTGATTAGGTGGTCCCGGGATCAAACGTTTTGCTCGGGGAAATTTGAAACTTTTGGGGAATAGGAGATAACCGGAAGTTTGGGATGCTTTAGGGGTCCTCTGGGGAAGTTTCCGAGGAGAGATTCGCTTAGCTTTTGAGGGTTCCGCTGAGGAAGTAGGGGTTTCTCTTGAGGGAGTTTGAAATTTTCTTGGTGAAAATGTTCTAAATCTTCCCCAAGATTTTTAGGAATTTTTTGTACAAAAATTTAAGGGAGGTGCCAGTCGGCATGGTGTGGAGGGTGCCATTCGCAGTGACATAAACTTTTGGACTTCCTTGAGAAGGTTGAAGTTCAGTGCCGATCGGTATGTGGGGGTGCAGTGCCGATCGGCATGACCCTTGACTTCCTAGAAAAGGGGGCGGGTTCCCCTCATTTTTCACAGCTTCTTGCCTTCTCTCTCTCTGCGATTTTCTTTTGTGAATCGTCTTAACATTCCGTAACCTAAAAAATGGCCACTTTTGTGAGCACTAGGACACACAGGGAATGGTTAACTGTTGATGACTGGACGAATGTGGAGTGGAGGTCCAGGGCGCTTCTTTCTTTGGGGAGTGAGAATTCATTTCATGCGTTTGAGTCGGTTACGAATGAGCGAATTTTAGTGCGGGAGCCACCGTGTCATCGCTCTTCCAGGGTGGTGAACCTTGGTAGTTATGTAAGTGCAAAATGAATTTTTTCATTCTTTTTTGGCGATTTCCTTTTTTCTTAGATTTTGACAAGGATTTTTTCTTTGATAGTTTGATGTTTCTTTGTCGACTATGCGTGCCCGCGGGAGGACGAGGCTTAAGGATGTCTGGGAGCACCTTCCACCTGTGGTGCATTGGGTTGTATCTTCAGCAGGCTTTGGGAGGCTGGCATCTGTGCTGGACGAGACGCCTCGTTTGATGGCGGTCTTATGTGCTTTGGGGGAGAGGTGGTGGGACACTACCCACACCTTCAATTTTGGCTTTGGGGAGATGACTGTGACTCCCATAGATGTGCAGTATCTGCTAGGGCTGGATTGTGATGAAAAGAAGATAGAGATGGATTGCTCTTTGCGGGTGAGGCCGGAGGCGGTGCAGGCGGTGCTAGGTGAAGTGGGGAGGATATTACCTAGGGACTCTATCCATTTGTCTCTGCTGAGGGATGTTTTGCTGGGTAGGGTGATTGATGTGGAGAATGGGTTCCAGGTGAGGCAGATGGCCCGACTATTTATTTTGCTGGTGTTTGGGGGAATTCTGGTGGCGTCGAACGGTGGCGTTGTCCAGTTGTGGTTTTTGCCATACTTGAGGATGTTTTCCAACATCCCTCTCTATGATTGGGGGATCCTGACTTTGGCGACCCTTTATTTTTCTTTGGATGAATTTAGTCGGTCCTGCCGACAGACTTTTACTAGAGCCATGTATCTTCTTGAGGTATTCTTTAGTTTGCACATTTCCTTTCATGGATTCGCATTTTCCTTATGCGTCTTTTTTTTTATTGCGGATTCTTATCTTTAGTATACGTGGTTCTATGAGGTGATTGGGTGTAATAACCAGCTGATTACTTTGAAGGACGAGATCGTTGGGGACTTTTTCCGATTGTATCGGTAGCGGAAGGCCAATTGGCAGTCGAGGAAGTCTCTTTCTCTGGAGGCAGTGCGTCAGGTCTTGAATGGACAGACCAGTGATAGGGTAAGACTTTTTCCTTTTTCAGTCTGGGTTTTTGTGTGCTCTGATTCCATATTGACTTATATCTTTTGGGGATTTTTAGGTGACCTTTTACTCTTTGCGGACGGTTGTTCAGGACACGGGGTCGACTGGGGTGAATGCGCAGATGAGGCGTTTGCTAGCCCATGAGTTTGGCCACTCCTGGTATCTCGAGGAGAAAGTGGTTCGACAGATTGCTGAGGAGGAGGTGTTGGTTCCACCTGCGAGGCCCCCTATGTCTATGAGGCGAGAGAGGATATTGCCAGAGGATGAAAGGATCGCGGCGATGATTGGCGAGTCCTATTTGTTGTACATTGACACGACTGTTCCGTATGATTATATGGACTTTGTGACGAGTTGGATGATGACGCCTAACATATATGATTCGTTGCCTTTCCCTCATGCGGGTTCGAGTCGGCCAGTTGGGTCCTCCCACAGTGGGGGTGGTCCATCGACATTTGCAACGGTGGCGACTTCGGAGGTTCCTTTTGTGCGGTTGCCTACCCCTTCATACAACATTCGACAGGCTTAGGGAGTGATGGTTCCTATGTTTCATTGTCCTCATGCGATGGACCCGGAGGAGTTGGGATTGATATAGGAGGTTCTTTATCCTTTGGTATATCTTTATATTTTTTTCTTCTTTCTTTTCTAGTTTCTTTTGATCTTTTTTGCCTGATACTGATTTTGCCTTTTCTTGCAGCAAGTCCGGGTGTCCACCACTTGGATGAGGGACATTAGGGACTAGATATCTTCGGTAACTGCACATATTTAGGACACGGTTACTATTCCTTCTTTCTTGGTGCCGTTTGCCTCATCTGGGGAGGAATCTGGTTTAGGTAGCGATAGTGCATCATCTCGCTGTAGGGGAATGAGAGCGCGTCGCAGGGATGGGAGCTCTTAGAGAGAGAGATGGTAAGGGTAGGTGAGAGAAAGAATGTGGGTTCGGGCTAAGTCCCATTATTTTTCTGCTTTTCTTTATTTCCTGCAAAATTGATGTAACACAGAAAAAAATATCTATGCAATGCAATGGAGTTCTTTATTATCTTTTATTTAGCAAATGAATGAATGAATGCATATGCGCTTTTTACTTTGCTGCTGAGACCATGGAAAGAAATATTTTTTTGGAATTGATGGAAAGTTTTATTTAAATGAGAAATTATATAAATATGGAAGGGTTTTTTTAAATCCTGTTGAGAATATCGATTTATTTTTATTGAGTTTTATGATTTTGACAAAAGAGAAAAAAAGGAAGTTTCTAAAATAAGAGGTTGCCGATCGACAAGCCTCTTGTCCTGCCTATCGGCAGGTCAGTCCAGTCCCATCCATTCAAGGCTTTGATTGGTACTCTCTACAGCTTTTAGTACCTTGTGGGGAAGGATTCTCTCCAATTTCTACAAGGGTTGTTCTTTTTGTGAGGGTTTTCAAGTATAAAAAGGGGTAAGGGTGGAGTGTTTTCATCACACCTTCACATTCTTACTTTCTTATTCTGTGAGATGGCTCTCCCTGGTAGTGTTGAGTTTTCCAACTACCTCGAGACTTTGGAGGCGATGTGCTCCTAGAATGTCGACTATGATGCTTTTAACATGCGTTGAGTCTCTTTATGGTGTAATCGGACCATAGAGTGGAACATGCTGATGGAGGTGGTACAATTTTGGTACCCCGAAGACCATATATTCCATTTTGGCTTGGAAGAAGTTTGTACGACTTATGAGGAGTTTTTCGCCATATTGGGGGTAAATCCTAGTGTGGCGGTTGTTATGCCTAAGTTTTCCCGATCTCCCCGGGAGCTGTTGGCTGGACTTCTTCGCATCTCGCCCTTGGCGGGTAGATCTTTGGTTACTGGAGGAATGATTTACCTTCCGGCGGTGTTGTGGTCTATGTATTTGTAGGAGGTTGGTGCTGCTAGATATGTCGGAGACATTATTCTAGGCTTAGTTTCAAAATTACTGCTGGTGACTGGGGAACTTCTGGTGGACCCATGACTTATAGCCATTACTTTATGGATGTCATACCGTCGCAATCCTGCGGTGGTGATATTGGAGGAGACTTTGAATGGACTGGATGCCTGGCAAGAAGGTCGTTCTAACTTTCTAAGGGGTAACCTTGTGATGTTGTTCATGTGGTTTTCTGAAAGATTTTGCCTGGTGACTCCTCCGAAATATCCTTTGTTGGATGTGCCGAACTTCTTTTCGCGCCATTTCATCAGTGTTGGCCTGGATATTGAGAGCTTGGAGAACTGGTTTGTGGAGCATGGGGATCTAAATCTGCATTGGTCAGTGCCTTGGTGGGGACACTTGCTGCCTATTCTGGAGCTGGGGGAATACTCGTATGTTCGGTTGGTTGGTCTCAGACAAACCTCTTTCTATTTCCCTTGGCGACTTCTGTGCTAAATTGGCTGGGATCAGGTTGTGCCACCTCAGACACCAGACTTCTTTTCGATAGAAGATTTGACAGAGCGTCTGCGCATACGGCTTGGCTCTTTGTGGGAGAGTCGGCGTCCGTCGTCCCGTCCTTCCTAGTCTGTTGGGAGAGTCTGGCACATCCCAAGTGGTTGTGGAGAAGAGTAGTTAGAAATATGGTGGTAGTGGGGACTGGATAAAGGAGGTTTATCTTATTCGATACCATGGAGGGAGGTGTTGTGGTTTTTTCGAGGTTGGTTCGAGCTTATTGGTCTATGGAACGTCTGCAGCACTCTATTCAGGCAGGGGAAGCTTGGGGACCCCAGGATGTAGATGGTGATGGAGCGAGCTCCTCTGGTAGCTGTGGGTAGGACTCTTGGAGAGTTTGTTTTGTAATGGGGAATAAATTCGTGAATTTATTTGGCTTTTTAGGAAGGTAGGGGGAAGGGAGTTATCCATTCCTTTTCTTATGTAATTGCACTGTAATTTATTATTAGTGAAATAAATAAGTTTTTGATCATCCAACTGTTCCTTTTGATGAATTTTGTATTATGAATTACCAATACCGATCGCTAAGGCATGCATAATCCATTTGTTCAAGTATATGATAGAATGAGCTGTCGTTCTCGAAGATAAGAAAATAATAGGTTTTTGTGAAAAAGAAAGGGTTGTGCTCCTATAGGATGCATGCGTTGCCTATGTACCTCTGGGGGTTTTGAAAAGTTTTAATTTTTCTGAAATGGTGTTGCAGAGGATCAGGCCCACGTAGTTCGGGGTAGAGGAAAATGAAGAGATTTTTTTTAGAATAGAAGGGAAGTGGGAAGAGTCATAACGCGCTGAGGTTTCAGACTAGGGGTAGAATTTTTTAAGAAGGTCCAGGTTGACTGGACGAGCCATCTCTTCTCCATCAAGTTCGGTGAGCATAGCGGCACCTCCGAACAAGATCTTCTTTACAATATAAAGGACACTCCAATTGGGTTTGAACTTCCATCTGGGGTCCCAGATGGGTTCCATGATTTATTTAAGGGCTAAGTCCCCTTCTCGGACACCGCGATCCTTGACTCTCTTGTTAAATGAACACGCTATTCAGTGATGGTACCCTTGTTGTGATATAACGCTTTCAGTCTCCTTTCGTCCAAGAATGACAGCTCGTCAAGACGGCTTTGATGCTAGTCCTCCTCATTGACTTGGATTTTAAGCATGACATGATGTGAAGGGATTTATAACTTAACAGGTAGGATTGCCTCCATGCTGTAGACCAGAGAGTAAGGGATAGCCCCAGTAGAGGTTCAGATTGAAGTTCGGTAGCCCCAGAGGGCGTAAGGAATTTGATCAGCCCAATCTCAATAGCTTTCGGTCATCTTACTAATGATGGATTTTAGGTTCCTTTTAGCGGCTTCGACTGAACCAATGGTTTGAGGTCGGTAAGGAGAAGATTTGTGTCTCTGAATCCCATACTCGTTGACCACTTCTGTGACTTCTGCCTCGAAGTGCAACCCGTTATCTGAAACTAGTTCATGCGGGACTCCGTTTTGACAAATGATGTTCTTCCTGATGAATTTGGCCACTTTCTTTGCATTCAGGACTGCGTATGACTCAACTTCGATGCATTTGGTGAAGTAATCAATGGCAACTAGGATGAATTCATCCCCGTTAGAAGTCTTGGGTGTAACCTTCCCTATGATGTCGATGCCCCAAGTGGAGAACATCCAGGGAGAAGTTATGTTGTATAATTCTCGTGGAGGCATGTGTTGAAGGTTGGAAAACTGTTGGCATTTGAGGCATCTCCGGACATAGGCGGTGAAATCCTGGGTCATGGTGGTCCAGTAGTAGCCTTATCGGATGATCTTCTTGGGAAGCATGTGACCGTTCATGTGGGGTCCTCATTCCCCATTGTGGATTTTCTACATTACCTCTTCGATGTTAGCCCCTGTGATGCAGTGTAGATGGGCTCCATCGAAGTTTTTTTTTTAACAGTGCTTTGTAACAGATGATGAACTGGGCGGCCAGTCTTCGAAGGGTTACACGGTCTTTGTTGTTGGAACCTTTGGAATACCTACTATTGATACCAAAATTAGTATGCTGATGTGGACGAATAATAAGAAGACACGTGTCAATCTATGTGGCACAATAGCAATAAGGAAAATTATTCCTCCGACCAACATACTCACTCCGAGCAACAGGTATACTCCGAGGAACGCCAGTCTTCCGAGGAACACCAACCCTTCAAGGAACTCTTATCCTCCGAGGAACTCCAATGCTCCGAGGAACTCTTGGAAGATGAGAAACTAAGGCGGTTCGAACTGCATCTCGACCACAGCATTAATTTCCAGATAATCAACAGTTTAACTATTCATTGAATGCTTATCATCTTGACGCGCACGTTTGAAGAACATTAAGTGAATTACCCTTTCATATGTGTATCATTTAATGTAACACCCTTTCATGTACAGCCTAAGGGCTATAAATACCTTGTATCACCCTCATTCAAGGGGACCGGAATTTCTTGATAGCATTTGTAATCGAGAATTCCCAAACACTCAGCAATAACATAATAGTGGACGTAGGCCATTCATATAAGGCTGAACCACTTTAAAATCTTTTGTCTTATTTATTTATCTGTAATTAAATAATTAGAGTAATCTAGTTTTTTACGTCAACACCTACCATGCTTGAGGAGGTGCCATATATCATAATACCAGTAATTGGCTAGCTCGGGATCTTCTTTGGTGATGAGCTCAATGTGGTAGCAGTGGGTTGGTTTATCTTTCTTTTGAACTAGGAAGGGGTCCATTGTTATTCCTTTGGGAATGTAGACAATGGAGGCCAAGGAAGCAAGGGCATCGGCTAGGTTATTCTTTGCTCGAGGTAGGTAATGGAAGGTGATATCTTGGAATTGTGAGGTTAATTCTTCTTAGTGGGCATGAAAGTGTTGGAGTTTCTCGTCCTTAACTTTATATTTTTTGAGCGCTTGACTGATGATGAGGGCAGAATCCCCGTAGACATCTAGGCATTAAATACCTTTCTTGAGATCTACTTTGAGGTCTACCGTACACGCCTCGTATTTGGTCATGTTGTTGGTGCAGGGAAAATCTAATTTGATAGAGATGGGAGTGTGCGAGTCATCTGGGGCGATCAAAAGTATCCCAATTCCATATCCCTTTTTATTGGCAGCGCTGTCAAAGAACATTTTCCATCAAAGGTTGTCTTGAGCAGCGCAGAGGATGTTTTCATCTGGAAATTCGGAGATCCAAACATCAGCTTCTTCCATGGGGTAGTCAACGAGGTATTCAAAGATGGATCTTCCTTTCATGGCTTTTTACATGACGTACACGATATCAAACTCGGCCATGAGCATCAACCATCGGGCCATTCGGTTGGATACGGTGGGTTTCTCAAGCAGGTACTTGATAGGGACCATTCGGGATACAAGTTTGATAGGGAAGGCGAGCATGTAGTGTCGTAACTTTTGGGTGACCCAAACAAGCGTGACACACGCCTTTTCCAAAGAAGTGTAGTTGACTTCGTATCTAGTTAATTTGCAATGGCGTAATAAATGTCTCTTTCTTTTCAGGATTCTTCAAGGTATTGGGCTAGCAAAGCCCCAACTGTAGTGTTGGTTATGGTTAGGTATAGGAGTAAGGGGAGACCGGTATGTGGTGGAATGAGTACCGTAGGTTGGGTCAGATATTGCTTGATTCGGTCAAAGACTTCTTGGCAGGCCTCATTCCAAACCTTGGTTGAATCCTTTCGGAGGAGTTTGAAAATAGGTTCATAGATGGAGGTTAGATGGATGATGAACCGGCTGATGTATTGTAATTTCCCAAGGAATCCACAAACTTCTTTCTCCATTTGGGGAGGTGTCATCTCAAGTATGTCTTTCAACTTGGCAGAATCTACTTCTATCCCCTTATCACTGACCATGAATCCCAAGAGTTTTCCCTTGGTAACGCCGAAGACATATTTCTATGGATTGTGTCTCATCTGATACCATCGTAATTATTTGAATAACTTTCGGAGAGCAAGAACATGACCTTCTCTAGTTTTGGATTTGATAATCATATCATCCATATAGACCTCGGCTTCTTTGTGAATCAGATCATGCATGATGGTTGTGGCGGCCCTCTGGTAGGTAGCCCTAGCATTCTTGAGACCAAATGTCATAATATTTTAGCAAAAGGTTCCCTACGGGGTGATGAACATGGTATTTTCTTGGTGATCTAGGTGCATTTTGATTTGGTTGTATCCGATAAACCCGTCGGTGAATGACTTAAGAGTATGATTGGATGTCTTGTCCACTATCTTGTTGATATTCAGTAACGGGTAATCATCCTTTGGAGAGGCTTTGTTCAAGTCCCGGTAGTCTACACACATTCGAACTTTCCCTCCTAATTTTGACACAGGCACTATATTGGCTAGCCATGTGGGATATTCGATCATGCGAATGAAGCTCACGTTCAACTGTTTGACCACTTCTTCTTTGACTTTGAGCAACCATTCGGTTCAGAGCTTTCATAACTTTTGTTTAACCGGCTTATAATTTAGAAAAGTAGGGATCTTATGTTGACCTATTTAAGGATTAATGCCGGGCATATCGTTATAGGTCCATGTAAAGACATCCACGAATTTCTTTAGTAATTCTTCTATTTGTGCGCGCTCATGCTCGTTAAGGGCAACCCCTATCCTAATATCGTGCAATTGGCTACTAGAACCGAGGTTAACAACAACAGTTTCTTCTTCATTAACTTAAATGCGGTTATGTTGTTTGTTATTAACCTTATTTAGACCAGTTAAGAATTATTCATTTGCAAAATCATCATAATCAAAAGTTTGATTAGAATCTAAACAATTAATGTAAGGAATGACAAGATACTCAAAATCTTCATTTATTTCATTAATAGGAAAAAATTATTGAGAACCTCATCAAAGGAGGTCTCGATTACATTAGAGCAAGGATAGACAACAGAAGAAAAGATGGGGTAAACATTGGGGTTAGCTGGGATTTCAACAGGTAGAACTAGTGCAGCATGCTAGTTGAGGAGAGGTGTATCAGCAGTTTTCATCAGGTGGGATGGATCCAGTGATGTAGTGCTTAAATGAACCATGCAGAGTGTTAGACCCAGTGTATGTAAGTTAAACGAATCCTCGGAGTCACTTCCCTCGGAATATTCGGTATCTTTGATGATCGGTTGTACATGGTGTTGGGAACTTTAGGCCCATGGGTAGTAGCTTTGAAAAAAGATGTCCATTCCAGGCTTCATCTTCTTGTCTGTATGGTCATACCATGGTTTCGAAAAACCTTAAAAGAGGAAGTCCTCGCCCTCTTTAATGAATCATCCATTCAAGGAGTCACCTGGGATAGTCTGGATGCAGTCTAGTCTTCTCTTTGGTTGAGACTGGCGGATCATTGAGCTCTTGTTCTGATGGTTGATACCCCAAGCCACAAGGAAGGAAATCTTTTTTCAGTATAATGGGCTCAATTATCCCTTGCTGTCTTTGTCCTAGCCCTAGTTCGGGAATGAAGTGCATGTTTTTGAACATTTAAATCACATTGATGTTTCTATGAGGGTCGTATTCTGGACAAACCCTTTCTCTGAAATCGTCCCCTGTCGGGAGTAAAAGTGGCTCAACTCAGAATCCTAATAGGAGCATATTATTTGACCTGCGCTATATCTCAAGGATTGGATTACTGGTACTTGCACTCTCGGCATTGTCGTCGTCGCCCAAAATGGTGATGACTCGTCCGTCGGTGAAGAACTTAAAATGGAGCGAGGAAGACACACCCTTGATATTGTAGAACCAAAGTCATCCAAGCAATAAGTTGAAACAAGCTAGGATGTCAATAACTTGGAATTCAATGACAAGGTTTATAGGGCTAGCCCCTATTACAAGTTTTATGGATCCCATCACTTCCCGACGGGTATTATCATAGGCACGTACAACAGCGGACGTTGGAGCGAGGTCACTTTCCTTCAGTCCTAAGCATTTGAAGGTTGTTAATGGGAAGACATTCAAGGCGCATCCATTATCAACAAGAGAGAATGGTACAATCATCCCCATAACTTCGACGGAGATATTGAGTGCATGATTGTGGTTTGGCCCGATTCTGGGGATTTCTTCTTCGAAAAAGGATAGGATTCGGGTAGAGGTTAAGGATTTGCCTAAATTTATCGCTTCTTCTAGTGAGGTAGAAGGAAGAACTGTGGGTCCAGCGAGAAACTTGATCAAAGCAGTTATGTGCAGCTGGGAAGACATGAAAAGCCCCTATAGAGTGATGTTAGCCTGAGTTTTCTTTAATTAATTGAGTATCTTGCTCTCCTCTAGGGACATCTCTGGCATAGGAAGGTTTTCAACACCCTTCTATTTGTCATTAGCTGGTAGTAAGCTTGGGATCTGGTAATGCCTCCCTGATCTGGTCATGTGATTTACTGAAGAAGGGAAGAAAATGAACCCCGTTTCTTCATCAATCTCGGGTTATTATTCCACTTTGTTTATGTCTTCGAGGATTTATTCAAATGATATTATCCCACACATATTGGTTATCAGGCCAGTTTTCTCTGAAGCTTTCTCTCCATTTGAATCTTCGAATCATTCCCCCCCCTCCGGTGGCAAAAATTTTATCTTTCCATGTAAAGTCAAGGCATTCCACGACTTCAATGGATTCTTCGTACAGGTCATCCCATTCTACGAAGAGATGTAAGGGTGAAGGGACCAGACGCCTTTACAACTTCAGAGTATCAAGTAACTCAACCATACTACAAATATTATTGGTTTGCCTGAATAATTCTGCCATAATCTGGACAATGTCATCTAGGCTGACTTCATCGGTTGGTACCACCCAACTGTTTGACTTTCGGGCCCATTCTCGTGCTTCCAAGAAAAGCGTACTGAACCTCTGGCAATCAATGATCATCTGCGAGGGCAGTTTCAGCCCAAACTGTAGGAGTTGGTTTAATACTTCTGATAATTCCATACTTCTATTTTCAGAACGGGTACGGACAGTGATGCATGCTCTTATAAGGAGTGACAATGCCTGATCAGCGAGGCTAGTAGGGTGTAGGAGGAAATATGGGCAAGTTTGGAGAGGTTTTGGAGAGTATATGGGTGTGATTTGAGTTGAGGGATCAAATTATGGGTTCCTTTCTAGGAAGATGGCATTGGCATGATTTGGGAGTGGGTTGTGAGTAGTGTTTGGCTTAGGATTGGCTGCTATGGCAATGGTACCCCGATCAATTAGACCTTGGATTATGTTTCGAAGGTGAAAGCATTGGTCGGTGGGATGGCCAATAATTTGGTGAAAGGCACAATGGGCATCTTCCTTGAAGTTTCTTGGAAGTGGATTTGGCAATGGGCGGGGGTCTAAGGGTTTGATAAGGTTTTATCTTAACAGGGCTTGATAAACTTTAGAGAAGGGAGCATGGAGCTCGATATATTCCTTTCGGACTGGGACATGGAGGCTTTCTGGTACCCACGAGGTCATTGGTTGAGAGATGTTGTTGATGGTTAAGACTGCAATATTGACAAGTTTGTCATATTTTCTGGGAGTGAACTGTCTGGACACTTTCTTTAGTTCAATTTCAGTTTTAGCAAGACTTACCTCGATTTCTACTTCGGCTTCTCTGAGAGCTCGAAAGTGGGGATAGTATTGTCCTCCCATGGTTGCTTGAACACAGGGTAAGAAACTCCTCTTCACTATAATGACTTATCCTTCCTTAGATGGCCGATTGGTCATGATGGATGCTTTTTCCCTCCATCGGGCTATGAAGTTATTGACTGATTCCCCAGAGCTCTGTTTGAGCAGATCTAAATCACGATGGGTGACCTCAAGCTCTTCGTTATATTTGTACTGCGATATGAATTCTCGGGCTACATCCTCCCAGCTACGGATTCTAGATTCCTTGAGAGATAAAAACCATCAGAGGGAGCTATCTTTCAAAGTTTGCTAAAATAATTGGGCTGTCACTTCTTCGGAAGCCCCTAGGAGAGTCAGAGAACGGTAATAATTGCCAAGATGAACAATTGGGGGTCCACTTCCTTTGAATTTCTTGATATTTGGCATCTTGAACTTCTCGTGTAACCTCGCTTTAGGATAAGGAGACATGTGGGTGTAGTCCATGTAATTTACAGAGATTATAACTTGGTCGAACTTCTTAGTTAGTATCTTGAGATATTCTTTAACCTTGTTCAACTCTTACCCTTTTGGATCAATGATTATAGGCAAGTCAGCCCCAGGTTGGGTAAGGTTTGGCATAGGAAGATGGGCAGGCGATGACCCATTAGCAGGAGGGGCACGTGGAGCGTGATGAAACTCTTCGAGAACCTAGATAGGCTCGGGTGGACCCATAGCGTGAGGGAATAGGGCCTCAGGATCTTGAGGAACAGGAACCTGGTTTCGTTGCATCTCTCGGACCACAGTCTGGAGGTTATCAATCTTGGACACGATCTGAGCTAAGACTATCGTCAGATCTGGCTGCACAACTGGTACTTGATCTGTGTTCTCTATGGAAAGCGGATGGATTCCGAACTCGGAAGAAGTAGCAAGTGAATGTACGGAACTCCGGGGTAATTTGACTGAAGACCGAAGCCAATAAGGAGCCAGGCCAAGGGTGTGCAATCGACCTGGGAAGGCATAAAATGGGTTTTATTTTTGAAAAAAGAAGAATGAAAATATTTTTGACATTTTTTTCTTTTTGAGATTGAAAGGCAAAATATTTTTGGATTTTTGATAAAGAAAGGAGAAATATTTTTGGATTTTTGATAAAGAAAGGATAAATATTTTGGGATTTTTGATAAAGAAAGGGTAAATATTTTTGGGAGACGGGTCTCAGCATGATTATTATAATTATTATGTTTTCACTTGTATTAAATTATCATAAATGCAAAATGAAATGACAGACGGGACCCGAGCCTGGAAAAGTTAGGTTTGTAACATATATAAAGCTATGGTTGGACTTGTAACCAGGCTCACGGGCAGGGTCCCGTTTGAAAATGCATGAAAATTTGGGCAGCAGGCCGACCCAAAATTTTAACAGAGTTTCAGGTCCAAATCGACAATCTAACATGTGTGTCCTAGGCTTGACACCTATATGTGGGTATGTAGTTGGTTGGGTGAATTGGAAAGGGTTCCCCCCTTTAGTGTGACTTCCACGATATACGTCTTTGATTTTTAAGGCAATCGATACATGTGCTCAAGCCATTTGATATACCTGAGTGTATGTGAATTGCCTCACTATATACCTCCTAGGGATGGTACGTGTGAGAGAGATTTTGATAGGCATACCTGAACGAGTTCCTTGTGATATACCTCCCATCATGACTTCAGTCAAGCGGTACGATGCAGGGGAATTGTTCGATATACGTCGAAGGTACTTAGCCAATGGAAGGAGAGAGTCATATCGCTTAGGCTAACTGCGCCCTGTCGGACCAGTGCCTGTTGCGAAGTGACCCTCCAGTTACTGGACAAAATTTTGTAAATAACAATGCTATTTTGTGATGTCATGTGAATCATGCATGATTCCCTTATTAGTATCTTATGATGATAGTATCTTTCTTGATCATGCCTAACAGGGAGAAAAGTAAAAGTACCAATAGTATACCAAGCATGGATAAGTGATGTGTGCAACATGTGGATATATGTGATCCTAGGCGCACGTGGTGTGAAGTGTACAAGGATAATCTTCTACAAGTGTGTGAATAGAAGCATAAGCATGAGGTACACATGAATAATAAAGGGGAATATGCAAAATAAGGGAATATATAAGAAAATAAAACACCCATGTAAATAGAGTCTAGCCCTCTTAAACAACATCCCCAGCGTAGTCGCCACTGTGGCCATCCCCGATCCTCGCGGAGGGAGAGAGTAGGAAGGTATCTCTGTGGTGGGAGGATCTCGGTACCGCGCATCCCTCTCGGGAGCACTTCGGCCGTCGTCGGTGATGTGTGAGGTGAAAAATGTAGAGAGATGGAGTCACCAGTCTATTTTACTCAAAACAGACAAAAGAAAGTTGAGCCATCCCGAAAGACAGCATCAAAGACATACTGATACATACAAAACCAAAAATGATTCGAGTAGGGTTCGGAGGCTAAGTTACAAAATGGGAAGATTATAGGCACCCATTCCGCCCTTGCGGTCTCTCATGGATTTGTTGTTATTTTCCTCTATTTCCCGTGATATGTGTTCATGTGTATATTTAATGGAGATAGGGATCATTGACTTGTATCATGGAAGAGATAAAGTGAGTCATCCGTAGAAATATTTATAAAAGTAATATTAGAAAATAGGATTTATGCGATTATCCTTACATTGACCGGTATAATGGAATGATAATGCGTATTTAATAATACACCACTAAGAACAAATATATGTATATGTAAATATGTAGATAGGAGAGAATTGAGTTAAAGAATTTAGAAAAAAGGAAAATAAAAAATTAAAAAAAATAGGACTCGAGTCTCGAGTTTTACCCCGAGATGCCTACATAGCCTATAGAGGCATCAAAGTCCACGTAGTTCGTATGCAAAATAAGGGGTGGGGTTTTTCCCATAAATCCAATCGGGGACTTCTCTTATATGTATATGTGTGTGAAAAGGTGTTTTAGTGTGAGAAAAGTATGAGAAAAATGTGAGAAAAGTGTGAGAATTCTGATTTGGAATTTATGAGGAAACCCTCTTTTTCTTGTTTTTTATTTTTTTATATGAAAAATAAGAGATGTGCAATAATACTAAATAAAAAGTATATTAGGATATGTGAGACGGGGATAAAAAGTGCTAAGTAATAAAACAAGTTAATGCGAATTTAAGAGAATTTAAAGATAGAGTTAAGAAAGTTGGACCTTTTTGAAGATCTTGAGCTTGATCTTGAATGTTGGAGAGCATCCCTTACACTTGGATGATGATGAAGGATAGTTAATTTTCCAAATTTGATGAAAAAGATGATCAAAAGTGATGGTTGGAAAGGGATTTGGATGTAGAAATCACGCTGACTTCGAGAGAGGTTTTCTGAGTTCGCTGAGAGTGATGGATCTCAGATCTTGGGTCCCCTTGCAATGAGTTCAGGCCCTCCTTTTAATAGGTCGATGGCATTGCCGATCGACATAGGTCTGGTCTGGACAATCGACAGGTGTTTTTAGGCACACTGCCGATAGGCATATTGTTTGGCAGTCTCTTTCAGATTCCTTTGAAAAATGGTCATAAAATGCATTCCATTGATCCGAATCGTGAACCGAGTGTACCGCTAGAAAGGTAAGCCAGAGACCTTTGAAAGTCCTTAGGAATGCTCCTAGGTCCGGGAGATGACTTTATGTGAAATGTGGCTCGGAAGCACTCGTCGATCCTTTGGACGAGGGAACGTCGCACGCAAACGAACCATTCGTCCGCATGGTAAGTCAGAATCGCACACGGGGTGGACCGTTGGAAAGGTTAGGAGATGAAATTCAAAATTCCAAAGAGTTTGACTCAGTTTGGGGAGTTGACTTTTGTCAACCAGGGCCTGGAAGCGTTCGATGACCTTTCGGAGTAAAATGGGTCGTTCGTCCGTACCGTAAGTCAGAATTGGACCCGAAGCAGACCGTTGGAAAGGGTTTCTGTTACCTTTGAAGATTAATTCATTCTCGATCAATGTGATGAGTTGAATTTGGTTAATCAGAGCTCGATATCGTCCGGTGGCCTCGTGATAAAGTTTCGAGGGAAAACAGGTCGTTCGTCCGCACCGTAAGTCAGAATCATGCACCGGGAAGACTATTGGAGAAGGGTTTCGGTGACCTTCGAGGATTCATTCAGTCTCAATCGAGTTGAGGAGTTTTAATTTTGGGCAAACGGAGCTTGGGAGTGCCTGATGTCCTCTATGTCAGTACTCGGGATATGACCTAGGTTCGTGGTGATGCAGGGGGTGCTGGAATGGGGTGTCTACAGCTTTGTTCTTCCTTATTGAACAAACTTTTTTCATGTAGTGGATTCTGTATGTGATGATTACGAAGACAAAATGGTGGAATTCATGTTTCGATTCATAGACGGGTGCTGAGGCTGCATCAGTGGATACCAAGGTATGCGTGGATTCGTGTGCTATGGACCTAGAATAGGTGGATTCCTACGTTGCACTGTGGAGGAGTGGTTGAAGATAGAAGAGCGTCCAGTCTTATGGGGATCTAATCTCTGTGTAAGTCTATTGTCTATGGTTTGTAAAACCATATCATAGTGATTGTCTGGCGTGGGCCATCCGAGATTTTTTCTCTTAGTAGTTTCCTCGTATATAGGCATTGGGAACTTGCTTTACTTTATCTGCTTAATCTCATTAGATGCATGTTTGGATTAAAAAGATAAAATTAGGTTAATTAAATTGGTTCACATATTTAGTACATATTAAAATTGAGAAAATTTTATAAAGATTATTTTTGTCTAAAGAAAATACACGTAGGGGCCTCCTCAAATTGGTATCAGAGCAGGTTTAACTAAGTCTTTGTGTTAGATCCTTGTTAAGTGCTTTTAGGGTGGTTGATTATTTATCTCTCTCTTGTTGGTTTAATTCATTTTTGTCTCTATGGATTGCCTTAGTAATAAACTCGTTGTTAATTGAGATGATTTTGATAAGCTTGTTGACCGTAATAAAAAAATAAATCTTTTGAATTTGAAGTTTACAAAAAGAATTAAATTTTTGGAAAAAGAAAACAGTCTGTTTAAATCAGTTATTTAACATTTACAAATAGTTCAAACTACAATTGTTCAAGAAAGAGAGTGAGGATAGAGTCCGGGTTTTAGAGAAAGAATTAGAGGACTCTAAAAATTCTAGGGTTCGTTTAGATGCCGATGAGGATAGAGTTTTGATTACTAATTTTAAGTCATGTGAGAAGACTCTTAGGGATAAGTTTGCTCACATTGAGGGGGGTAATTAAAAATTTAAATAAGGAGTCCCTAAATCTTGAGGAGTCTAATTCTTTCCTTGAATCTATAATTTTGAAGTTAAAAGTAATATAAAAGACCCAAGTAGTGATGGTTTCGGAATCTTTGTTAATTCTTCCATTGCTAAAGCGAAACCCATATTTTGTTTTAGAGGGTCAACCACATCCCAGGATGTTAGAAATGACCAATCCAAAGGTCCCGTTCCTCATCGTATTTACATGTGCACACATTTGGGTAGGAAAGGTCACCTTAGGCATTTTTGCTATGATCTTAGAAAAGACCCTAGGAAGTTGAAGTTGAGTGTCCTTTTGGTTCCCCAAACCCCTCGCAGTAGGTATACACCTGTTTGGGTTAGGAAATCCATTTTAGAGACACTAAATGTTAGGTTAGTTGATTCTCACATGCTTGCACATGATACTTCACACGCTATATCTTATGGATGATTGCTTGCATGATGTTGTTTGGCATACGCCAATTTTGCTTCTTGATATACCTTTTCTATTGTTATGGCATGTGTATCTTTTGTATTTTATTTTTTCTTTTCTTGAGTCATTTTGAGAAAAATACAAAAAGATTGTTGGTTTCATATATTTTTTGATAATACAAAAAGATTTTATCTTTGATAAATATTTTGCAAAATTAAAAAGATTTTCGATTTTTGTGTTTTGAGTTTACACTTATGGTATGGTATATTGGTGTGCTTGGACACCCATCACTTCGTTATTTCCACGTGGCTGGTATGTTTGGTCATAATTTTAGATGCTTAGATTGATCTTAACCATGTGTTTAATGGATTTGTTTCGAACTTTACTTGCATTTAGATTTGACTATGTATATTCCATTGCACACACATGCACGAGCTTATTTGAACATTTGACTTCTCATGTACATTTGAGTTTGGTGAGACGTTCACCTCTTAATATTGTCATCTACACCAATATAATACTTAGGGATAGTTGTGCATGTAAGAATCGTTGCCTGTGAGGATATTTATTATTTATTAAAAAAAATATGAGTGTGCACGGGAAAGGGCTACGAGAGACAAGTTGGCTCATCTTGAAATCCACCATTTAAAAGAGCCCAAGAAAACATGATGGCATTAAAAATAGCATATTTTTCCAAAAAAGGCCAATAGGATATCTCTTAAAATAGATAGTAGAACTTCAAAAGAAGAATTACATTAAAGAATAATCATATATGTTTATCTGTTGTGGAATTTTAGTTGAAAAAAATGAGTTTGTAGAATGATTCCTAAGTTGAAAAAGTCGTGTTATGATGCTACTGTTTAGTAGAAACGTCAACATTCTAGACTTGTGTGCACGATGTATGTTTAGTTTATTAAGTTCAAGATTTAATTGTCACATATGGTTAAACCGTAGTTTGATGATATTTAGAGGTAAACTAGAGATTCTTGAACGTATCTATCTATTTGTGTTATGATTCATTTGTGTTATCTCACACCCATTCATTATATTCCTTGTTTAGGCACATCGATACTGTATTAAAGTGTAACTTGTTTTGTTTTCAAGTTGTTATTTTACCTATTTTTGAAGTGTCAGGTGTTTTATCTGTGGATCATCATCCGGATACGAGTTTACATATTTTTCTGTGTTGGAATCAATGTTTGCCTTTTATTAGAATGAGATGTGGGTCTCGTTTGAATTACTTAAGCTTGTGATTCGATGTATGGTTCGAGCGAGGAGTGTTCGACGTGCAATGCCGGGTCGTTAGAAGGTCGTTTGATGAACTGCTTCAAGCGAGCTTCGTGCGAGGGTCTAATATTTCTGGTCACTAGAAGTAAGATCATCCTTGGTTCTCGCGAGATGCCCATGTCGTTAGAATGACACTATGTTTCATTCGAACGACCTGCAAAAATTTTGGAACTTTTTTTTAGTTTAGTTTTAGTACCTGTTTGCTACGTATATATTTGTTATTCTCATATGGTACTTTTGGATTGTTTGTGGACAGTTTATATGCAGTTGCCTTTGATTATTCATGTTTTATTATTATACTACATTGTGGATGATACTCTGTTTAGTCACATCATTTTTTTCTAGTGATGATTTATTCATGTGACTGTTTATTAGATATACTTTTATGTATTTTGATCTCTTATTAGTTGGTTACTCTTGTTTATCTAGTTATGCTTCACATGTTATACTCTTGCTAGACATGGACTTTACTGTTTATTTGTCTCGCTAGTTGTCTATTCTAGGCAAAAAGGGGGAAAGATATTAGATATGTGATGTGTGTGTGTATGTGTGTGTGTGTGGGGGGGGGGGGGTTGAGATTTGAGATTTGATCATATTTTTTTGAGATTTGAGCATAATGTTTATATATTATTTTATTCCTTAGTACTTCACTTGGTATTTGTTTGTGTCATGTGTGTAGTGATCGTTCAGAGATTTGGATTTTTCAGTTACATCACAATCAGATAGCTCATGCTTGCCGATCCTACATATTCTAGCCCGTGTCGTGTATTTTTATTTTTATATTTATAGGACGGGACATATATCATTAGTCTTGACGAGCCGACTTAGAATTTCACTATTTTGGTTTTGTCCCGGAATAGCCAAAAGAGGAGATTTGTAAGGACAAGTTTCCAAATAGTGTCAATTGTATGTTTTGGCATTATTTCGGACAAAACCCCTTTGAGTCATAGGATGGTCTTTTCGTGTCACTGCTCCATTAAAGCCTACAACATTATGATGAAGACTTAGTGTCTAAGCTTCAAAGATAGATCATGTCGCATTTGTGGTGCACGTTTGAGTCTTCACATGATTTTTTGAGATTCTCTCAGGTATGATTGCATGATGGTTTATAGTTCTCAATTTTTTTTATAAGGGTGTTATATTTTATTTAAAAATATTTTAAAATGATTTTTACAAATCTTTTATGACTTAAATTGAGTTTAGAGTCGTATGAACAAAGGATTTCATTTTATGTATTCAAATGAATTTAAACATCGTTCAAACGAGTTTATACTCTCATTCAAAGGACATGTGCTTCTCGTTCTAATGAGATTTGTTTCTCGTTCGAACGACATGTGTTTCTCGTTCGAACGATGCGCCGCCTAAAAAAATGTGTTTTATTATTTAATACCTCTTTGACTCAGTAAAACGGAGGTGAAGAACATAAAAGAAAGATATACGTTTTTTGCAATTTGTTTACAAGTGTTTTCCAAAACTAAAACATAAACATCCTTCGTGTTTTAATATATGATCTTTCATAATTCGTATGTCATAGAGATCTTGGTTTGGCACCCGGTTTTGTTCTTCCTTATTGAACAAACTATTTTCGTGCAGTGGACTCCGTATGTGCTAATTACGAAGAAAAAATGGTGGAGACCGTGCTAAGGCTGCATCGGTGGATACCGTGGTATGCGTGGACTCGTGTGTTATGGACCTAGCATAGGTGGACTCCTATGTTGCACTATGAAGGAATGGTTTAAGATATAAGAGTGTTAAGGCTTGTGGGGATCGAGTCATTGTGTAAGTCTACTATCTATGCTTTGTAAAACCATATCATAGTGACTTTCTGGCCAGCGCCGTCTGAGATTTTTTCCCTTTATGGTTTCCAGATACATCGGTGTTGTGAACTTGCTTTACTTTATCTACTTAATCTCACTAGATGCATGTTTAGGCTTAAAAAGATAAAATTGGGTTAATTAAATTTTTTCACATATTTGGTACATATTAAAATTGAATTTTTTTTAAAAAGATTGTTTTTTCCTAAAGCACATACAATGCGAAATAGAACTGTGAAGTCGCAATGAATAATGTCATGAGAAAGATCTAAAACATGAATTCCAAAATGCTAAAACATATATTTCCTTGGTTTCCATTCTTTATTTTATCTGCAAGAAAATTTTCTTAATATCTACTTTTAAACAATATACCATATAGAAATATCAATGGGCGACAAAATTTAATATCGTTAATGCTTGGGCCAAAAGAAACAAAAACCCTTTTAATCTATTTGTTGATACAAATTAAGTCAACGACACTTCCAGGAATTTTTATCCTAACAACATCATCGTACCACCTAAGTTGATCAAATAAAAGGTAGGCATCACCATATAACTGCGCCCTTGCCTTTTCAATGACCAAGCAGAATGATATGGAATTTGTATTCCATAATTTGAGTTGAACTCCTAAATTACAAATCAAGGTTTAGTCAAAGTTTTTGAATGCATTTCATCCACAATAATCTCTAAAACTAGCGTTGATATTACCCTACGATTCTATCCAGTGCGCACAACATAACCACACGTATGATTGCCATTGAGTGTTCTTGTAACAAAAAGGTAACTCCAACTATAACCCCACAAATATCTAGTAAACCCTATGCAACTACTCCAATAACTATACCTGAAATGTTAGTCAATAGAATGGGTAAGAGTCCATCGCATGAATACCGGCTATACTCCTCCCAAATAGGATCCACAAATCCATACATATAATCATCATACGAGATAAATATCACAATAGAATATTTTACATTAAGAATCAATATGATAAGAGGCAAGTAAAATAAAATAATACTAACTATCCACATACACTAAGACACCTCACTACCCAAGTCCAGTTATATTTATTTCAATAGTGAATTAGATCTTAAACATTTAACTTAATTAAATAGGAATTACAAGTGAATTAGTGAGATGAGAATGATTCGATGGATGATAGGAATTACTAGAAAGGATAAGATTAAAAACCGTTATGTGGGAGAGAATTTATGAGTAGCTCCCATTAGTGATAAATTAAGAGAAAGTAGACTTAGGTGGTACTAACATGTGTTACGTAGACCAGAAGATGCACATATAATAAGAGGAAGATTTTTAGAAATAGAAAATTAAAGAGAAAGGGGCCTCCCTAAGCTATTATGGAAGGAAATTATTAGGAGAGATCATAAGGATTTATCGTGAATGATAATATTGCTTATAAAAGATTAGAATGAAAAAAGAAGAATCCATGTGGCCGACCACATGTGATGGGATTGAGGCAAGGGTGATGATAGTGAAATACAACCACGTGACACCAGTACAGCCAATTTAACTTTCTGTTGGTCCTGTACATACTCATGACGTGATAACAATTATAACACACTACACCCACACCCCTCACTATAGTCATTTTTCCCAATTTTGTTATCACTGAACATACTCGTAAGGTTCCATGGACGACATGTCACTATATCTAGTTTGCCTAATTTCATTGGCCCTGACATAGTCGTGATGCCAACACACACCCACGTCACTATAGCCACTCGACCCAATTTCGTTAATCCTGTACATAATCATGGCTCAAATCCATTTTAATATACATTTATTATCTTAGGTATTAATTATAATTTCTTAGTCAAGTTCTCTATATTTTCAATTAGCCTCGCTCATAAATCGGGTAGCACAACTAAAATCATCCTTAGTCCCATACCTAGAGATCATCAAACCATAAGTATTACCTATTCCATAACCTAGGAAGAACAGCTACCAAAAACCATCACCTAGAGTCCCACCTATGCTAAAGGAATAATGTAACAGCGTATTACTTAGCCCCACCCAAGAAAAATACTCAACTATAAAAGCTCACACTAACTAGTCCCATGCCTAGAAAGTGACAATAACAACAATGTTTACCTACTATTCCCATACCTAACAAGTGCCCACAACCCTAAAGTCTATCTACTAGTCCCATTCCTAGTAAGAAACCTACTAATAAGGGTAAAAGTACAACTACACCTAAAATTCTAACGTTTCCACGGTGTCCAATTATTAACAAAAATATTCTCCACGCAAATAATATTTTTAATTCATCACTACAATCCTCATATTAATCCAAAAATTTCAATTTTATTCAAATCACATCCATTTAATTGTGTAATATAAAATTATACAAAATAACTACACAAGTTGTCAAATTTTGTAATTCCAAAATGAGTGATATTTTATTAATCTAACACATAATCCAATTCAAATACCCGTATAAACAATATTTTTACAACAATTAATTCCGTTCTACAACATATACATCTATATCATAATTTTACGAATCAAAACATTATTCTAATTTCATATCTTAATTTTAACATTTGATTCATCCCAATAATCAATGATAACACGATATAACTAATCTAATTATATGACATTTCAAGTCTTAAATCATATTCTCGAATTTAAAAAAATAACTGCAAATTAGTCTCACTTTCATAATTAATCTTTCTAATTATTTTTAAGAAAACATAATTAATTAAGGTTTAGGAAACATTTAAAACATAAAATATTTAAGGAGAATAATAGAGATATTCATGCTTGAAAATAAGTCATCTCGAAAATCTAATTAAGAGGTTGCGATCTTCTTGTGAAAATAACAAAACTCCATTCTTTGTTGATCTTGAGAAAACATGATTGGAGTCTTCATAAATAGGCTTGAAGATTTATTTTAGTGGAGGTTTAGGTTTTGTATAAGAAGGGGAGGAAAACTTGGGAAGCTACGGCTTTTAGATAAGTGTTTAAAGTGTTGAAAAAGTCTAAACCCCGAGTCTTTTTAGAGAGAGGAATATAACGAGTCCAAAATCGAAACAAATACACACAAAGAGTCACTCTCACCCAAACTATCCCAATGAGAATCGATTCACCCTAGGTCTGAATCAATTCAACACCTGGGAGCAGCCCAGTTTTTCCAATTTAAAATAGAACTTAGTAAAATCCTATTTTCTCCCAATTTCATTTTCGATTAAAACCCTATTACTTTTATATCAAAACCAACATTTTTAAATGCTAAAATAATTAAGTGCAATCATAATTTATTTTTCAATTTTCAAATTATATAAAATTATTCTCCTATCCAAAATTACGGGATAATGCACACAAACATGCACTAAATTCACTATCCAATCTTTCACACTATTGATGCAAAAAACTAGACTGTGAATAATTAATTGATCACATATAAAATAAGTAAAACAAACAAGAGACAAGAAATTTTAAAGTGGTTCAGCTTAACGGAATAGCCTACGTCCAAAGTTATGTATTGATTTCCTTGAGTTATTTTTTCGATCCCTTGCAATGAGGGTGATAAAATGTATTTATAGCCCTGACAGTTGTCATGTTAAAGGATGGAATACCTTCATTTATTAGGAATTTACATCAATACATAATGAGAATTAAATATATGAATGTTGTCGATTCATTGGAAATACAGGCTGTAAGACCGCTGTCTCTTTATTGGCAACACATGATGTTGGTCGGGGCTTCCTTGTTGGTTGGGCTTTTGTACAAGGCTGACTTGGACTTGTTCCACATTGGATAACACATGATGGTTTGTAATTGTTCCACGTAGGGTGGTAAATTTTGCTATCAATAGAAGCCCCCAATGTTTCATATTTTTAGCTGATGCGAAAATGTGAAATATTATGCTTTGACAGTAGCTCATGCTGTTTGGTTGGCTGTAGACCTTCCAGACTTGTGAAATTTACCCACTTAATTGACAGTTTTTGAGCGCGAATGGAAAATTTTGTAAATATTTCAAATTTTAACAAATATTTCAAATTTCAGCAAATATTTCTGGGGTATCTTCATCTTTTCCCTTGTTAGTCACCGTAAACCCAACTGTCGTTCACTTTAATCATTAATTTTCCCAGTTTTCGATGCATCTTATAAAAAGAGCGATAAAACTTTGATCATTTTCTAACTCTCACTTTTGATTCTTCTAATGTGTTCTTTGAGATTTCGTGCGATCATTTTCTTTTTTGTCTTCAGTTTTTGCTGAATCATTAAACTTTTGTAAGAATTTTTCTTCTCTTCTTCTTTGTTTTCTTCATCATGGTTTATTCTATCGAGTCACTTGATAAGTTTAGGATCAATTTTAATATTCCATCTTGGGTTGTATTGGAACACCCCAATTTTCCTTCTGATTTTTTCTCTCTTGCCGAGGGCCATTGGGTCCCTTCCATCTTTATTGCTGAATGTGGGTTCACATTTTCTCTTAATTCCCTGTGTTTGGAGTTTTGTCAATATTTTGAAATTGTACCTGCAAGAGTGTCTTCTAACACATGGAGAGTTGTAAATGGAGGTTATAGGTAAAATGAAATCTATGGAACCCATCTAGGGATTCCAGAAATAATGTTTTGTTATAAATGGGTAACTAGAGTACCACTTTTTATTTCAAAACTAGGGCAGTTAGTAAAGCTTTAGTAGTTAATATCCCTGATTCTAATAGGGACTATTTTGATCATAGGTTCGTTGTAAAAAATTGGCAACATGCCCCTTTAGTTGGAGGTGCTAAATATCAAGGACCTAGATGCCCGCTCTTTGGCAATGGAATAGGTTGTTTTATGTTTTAATCTTTTTTTCGTGTTTGTATTTGATAAAATGTCATACTGACTTTTGTTTTATAAATTGAATTGCGGTTGAACAGAAAAGAAAATCCCCCAAAGAGAGTGAAGTAAATTTGAAGTAATTGAAGTTTATCTGGGGACTTCATAAGGTAGTTGCAGAGAAGCACGTTAGGTCTACCTCCTATCTGCTTCAATACAAAAAAACTGTTTCTTCCTTTATTGCCAGACCTGCTGCTTCTCCTATTCTAGTGATTGACCTTAATAAAGAGGTTGCTGCTGCTTCCTCTTTCTGAAATCATGACGAAGAGGAAGTTTCTCGACCTTTTCAGTGGTAGTGCTTCTGGCTCCCAAACATCTGCTAAAGGAGCCAAGAAGAAAACATGGGATGTTATGAAGCCCCCAGCCCCCAAGGACCCAGTTTCCAAAAGCCCAACCCCCAAAGCCTTGTCTCTTAAGGACACATCTCCCAAAGAGGGTGAAGTTCCTTTGAGGAGACTTAGGAGAGGGCTTGCAGAGAATAAAGTCGACCAGCTGGATGATCAATTATCCTTTATCGAATTACCTTCCTCTGATGCTGCTCATCCTATATTTATTACTCCTTGTTTGGCCAGGAAGTTGATCAAGTCTGGTACTCTTCTAGACCACAGGAAGTTAATCAAGTCTGGTACTCGATCGAGGGTTTCTAAATTGGATTCTTAGAGCCTTGCATCAGTAAGTGGTTTTCATTTTTTAGTTTGGTTATCTTTTATATTTCTCATATGCTAACTTTGATGTTCATCTTTTGTAGTTCTTGGTACACTTGAATAATATGCTAGAGAAGGATGATGCAATTAAGGTTTCTTTTTCTTCAAATAAGGTGAAGGAAGCCTTTTATGGCTTGAAGAAGTCTCTGCTTGAATCTTAGCAGGCCTTGGAGATGGAGAAGAGTACTTGGGTTGAGAAACTAAAGACAACTGAGAATGCTCGACAGACGTCTAATGAGAATGCCCTTGAATCTGAGCGCAGGGCTAAGGTAGCTAAGTGCAAATGGAAGGAGGTTAAGCGTAAGACAAAGGAAGCTAAGAACACGATAGAGGAAATGAGTGCATGGAAAGGCGGATGAAGAGCTTATATCCTCTACCAGAGCTTAGAGAAAGTCTACTGTGAAGGCCTCCTTCGGTGCTGGTTGGGACAAAGGCTGGAACAATGCCATTTCTGTTGCCTCTGCTCAGATTGAGTATGCAAAAAAAAATGCTTCAGAGATGGTTGGGTTGCTGCCCTTCAAGAATTGAACACGGTTAAAGACTCTGAAATTTTTCAGAGATATATTTATGGTCCTCCTCCAATCATTAAGGATGAGGTTAAGGGTGAAGCTGATTATGAAGAGTCTTCACTTATGCTTGAATCTACTGCAAAACAACCTAAAATCACTCAGTCTTATCTTCCTCCAATCGAGCAAATCGAGCATCCCAAGTCTGTAGTCCGTTCTTTTGAGCAGGATAAGAAGGTTGATAGGGAGAAGGTGTAAAGTTATTCGATGTTTTACCTTTTGTTTTTTTATTTCTTTTTCTTTATTTTTATTGTACTTGAACTCTTTGTTATCAATAAAAGAACCTTTTGTTCCTTTTTATCTCTTGTGGATTGTACTTTTTCTCCATTCTTATTATTGATTGGTTATTTCTTCTTGATAGTTTATAGCGAAGATGGAATAACTTTCTTCCCATGATACTGAGCTACTGAGGAAGTGCATTACCTTTTTTAAAGCTGGTCATACAGACTTATCCGAAGAAGAAATCACTCAGTTGCTTGGTGATGATGCATCAGAGCAGGTTAAAGAATCCTATAAGTATTTGAATTACTTATTTGATCGGAAGGTAGCAAATAATGTTGCCTACTATGAGATGATAGAATAACTTTAAGAACAATATAAAGAATCCACTGCGTTGTTGCACCAGAGCTATGAGCAGAAATATCAAAGATTAAGTGTAGGTCGGGGTTTTGATAATTTTGTCTCTGTTTATAATAAAAAGGAAGATTTACTTATGCTTGAAGTTGAAGAAACTAGGACTGTCGCCAAACTCCTGGAAGAGGAGAATAATAATTTGAGGGATGAAGTTAATCTTTTGAAGTCTGCCTCTTGAGCTACTGTTACTATTACGTATGAAGGTTACTCCTTTTTAGAGTTTGAGAATGCAACATTAAGAGATGAGTTGGAGGCTTTAAAAAACATTAAGCCTTCATCCTCTTCCCGAGCAAGAAATAGGCTTCGCCGAGGAACTACAGAAGAAGTTAGGACCCAACAGGTCCTTGCCAATCAAGCTGCACAGTTAAAAGCAAAAAAACGAGCTATTATTGTGATGTCTCAAAAGATTTTGACCTCTACTGAACAACTATCCACTCAATCTTCCCAATTAGAGGTTAAGGATGGAATAAAAAAGCTGTAGTCGCAGGTTGATAAATTAACCTTTCAATTCCATAAACAGCCAAGAGATGTTTGGATGGATGGTTAAATTGAAGCTTTGGGACATTTTGATGATATACTTAAATAGGCCTAGAATGAGTCCTATAAATGGGGTTGGATGAATGCTTTAACTGTGATGAAGGTGGATCAGAACAACTCTCTATGGGAGTGGTATGATCTGGGATTACTACAGCCTAACAATCCTCCATTCAAGTTAGATGTTAATTGGATCCCTGTAGATCGTATTCCTCACTACTTGATTTCAAAATACTTAGGAGATTACGAGCTACATGATGAACTAGAGATCGTCCGAACTCCTCATCTACTTGATCGTCCTAGTAATAGCAACACCAGGATACTTCAGAACTTAAACTTCATCAACTCCCCTTTTACTTTGGATGATCCTCCAGCTGGCATGGATCCTGTTTCTTAGGCTGAAGAAAAATGTCCTGTAGGATAAGGCTTTGTATTTTGTTTTTACAACAATATGTAATCATTTAGTTTAATGAAAAGCTTATTTTATGAATGGAACAACTTTTAGTCAATATTTGTATGTTTCTTTAGTCTTTGACTATGAATGGATCAACTTTTAGTTAATCTTGTAAGGACATATTTTTATAAATGTCCGTGATAGTTAATTATGTCATATACTACTACACCATCGAAGAGCATTCAAGAACATTCAAGCATCAAAGACGGATTCGAATATCAAGACTCCGCAAAGTTTACTTTGGTAAGGTTATGTTTTAAATACCTTAACTTTGCACTTAGAGCTTTTGGGATATTTTTAGAAAATATTTTCTAAGTGTTGGAGCGGACTTTTTCCTCAAAATTTGAGAATGAGCAATTTTTCTAAGTCCTGTCGTACCTCATTTTTTACGCCAGGTCATTCAAGCAAGATGTAATCTCGTTCGAGCGACATGTTGATGTCGCGCGATGCCATTCAAACGACGCGTGTACGCTGTTTGAGTGGCTGAGGCGATGCATTTTTCTATAAATACTCATTAAATGGTTTCGTTTTCTTTAAGAAGTTCCAGCGTTTTGAAAGACAGAAAACTGCGAAACTACAATATCCTTTTGACTTCTTCTTTTAGGGTTTTATCCCTTTTTGTTTTCAATTCACAAAAATCCCATATGCTTTGGTGAATTGTTTTGGTGTTCAAGAACACACTTTTCTTTTGATCATTCTTTGTGTGGACAGCTCTACAACAGGAGAGCTGCGTGATATTGTGGAGGGATTCCTTGTGAATATCTTATATTGCGTGTCTGGACTGCGCGTCTTTGTGGTATAGCTTCTTGTGAACAACTGCTAATATCTAGCCGTTGCTTTGAAGGTTTGACGAAGACACCGTGCATTACTCTTGTGGACGAAAGCAAGATGGTATGTAAGTCAATGGTCTTGTAAACTTATCAAAGTTCTAGAAATAAAAGGTTTTGGCCTATGGGGATTTTTCCTGAAATTTGTGTCGCATGCTTTATTTATTTATGGGTTGACACACGCACATACGTAGTTGCATGTTTAGGAGCTGAATTAATTTGGTTTAAAAATAGACTTTAATTAAATAAGTGTACCAAAGTAGAAATGTGTGAATTTAATCAATTATCACACCATCATACATTTTACAAATTGGTATCAGAGCTTATTTAAGCGATCACCACTTTTACAAATTGGTATCAGAGCGGGTTACGCTAATTTATCGCGTGATCTTTGTTTTCAGCAAAAATTTGTGTGATATTGAATTTTTTTAAAATCAATTTTTGTAAAAAAAAATCGCAATTTTTTCGATGGAGCACTTATGTAATCGGATGCCCCCTTTGATGACACGAGTCAGAGTTTTGATGATATAAATCATTTGAATTTGACGTTTGCTAAAAGAATTGATTTTTTGGAAAAAGAAAATTCTCGTTTTAAATCCGCGATGGATCTTTTGCAAACTGTTCAAAATCAAAGAGGTTTTTATCGTGAATTTTTTTTCTTTGGACCATGAATTTAATACTTTAAATTTTTTCAAAAAGGAGAGTGATGATAAGGTCCTATTTTAGAAAAAGAATTAGATGACCTTAAAAATTCGATGGTTTGTGTTTGTGCCAAAGATGAAAAAAATATTTTAATCAATGAGTTTGTGGCATGTGAAGAGACTCTTAGGGAAAAGTTTGCTTTAATTGGGGGGAGAGAGATACCCTTTTAGAAATTATTGAAAATTTGAAAAAGAAATCCATGTCTTTGGAATTTGTTGCTTGAATAAAATATTTTGAAGTTGAAAATGATTTAAACGATTCAAGTAGGTTTGATAGTGATGGTAATGGCTCATTTTATTCTCATGCTTCTAGTGCTAAAGACAAAACCATTATTTATTATAGAGGCTCAATTAATCCCAAGGACGTTAGCAAAGATCACACTATAGGTAACATTCCACCCCTTTACACATGTTCACATTGTGGTAGGAAAGGTCACCTTAGGAGATTCTGTTTTGATCTTGGAAGAAGTCCTAGGAAGTCGAAGTCCAGTGTTTTCTTGGTTCCTAAATCCCCCACATGACGTTTCACATCTATTTGGGTTAGGAAATCACTTTTAGAGGCACTAGATTTTAGACAAGTTGAATCCCGTTTACTTGCACATGATTCTTCTCTTTCCATATCATATAGATGATTGTGCATGTTTTGCATACACTAGTTGTGGTTTCATGATATATATTTGCTAGTGTAATGACATATATTTTTTGTATTAGATTTTTGTTTTTGAAATTTTTTGAAAAATACAAAAAGACTTTATTTTGATAATATTTTTGAAAATCAAAAAAGATTTTTGTATTTTGTTTGCACCATTTATGGATAAACACTTAGGATGATCGAGTCACAACATCATTACATTTTTCATGTGACTACTTGATAGTGTTTTGAGACAATATGTCAATTCATCCATGTGCTTTATAATGTTTGGAGTCATTGAGATGTAATTAAGTGTTACTTCTACATGTTTGACTCATGATTTCCTTTATTGCACACATGCACGGATTTGTTTGATTATTGTTCTTGTCTTATCACATATTGATTGGGTGTTTTCACTTTAATCTTGTCTTTAAAACAAACCAAGCGCGATAAAACTTGATAAAAAGTTGTGCATGTAAGAGCCGTTTGTGAGTTTGTGTGCTTTATTGAAAAACGGGAAAGGGTCGCAAAAGACACATTTAACCTTTGCGAATACTAAGCCACCGTTATATCGGACCTAAAATATTGAGGAATTTTATTATCCGTGGTCTAAAGAGGTGTAAAAGAGCTCGAAAAAAAATTTAAAGGCAATAAAAAGAAATTCATCCCAAAAGGGGCCATTTAGGTTTTTGCTCCAATTCTCCAATGCCTGAGAATTTAGATTAACTCTAAAAGAAAATATGCATGAGGGAGTTTGGATGGAGAATTAAAATGGGTTTGCACGTCCTTGAGAATCTTGAAAAAGCATTAAATAGTTTTGGACGTTATTGGTGTGGAAATCACTTTGACTTTGATTTGTTGATTCGCATAAGACGATGTCATCTAAATTCAACAATTTTTACACCTAAGGATACTTTTGATGTTCATTCGTTAGGAGTACACGTATTCATCGTGCACATATGATTGATTGATTTTATTTACCTATCAAATGTGTTCACACCCTTACATTCCATTTCCATGACTTGGTTGTTTGAGTTTAAATCCATGGTGTGTGATTTTTGTATCTTATTTTTGCTTTGAAAATTTTGAAAAATCCAAAAATAGTTTGTGGATCTTTTGAGAAACTCCTTTGTAGGCGCGTAGTTTGATTCATGTTTGCTATGCATTTTATTGTGACACTCCATGTTCCGATTATTTCTTCTTATTCGTCTATATGGGGACATCATAAAAAGGGGGAGAAAGAATTATCATGTTATGGGGGAGTTTTTGCATTATGGGGAGATTTAATTATATTGATTGATTTATTTTTATATCATTTCAAACTCGATGCGTCACAAAGGTTTTCTCTTTATCTCATGTGTGTAGGTACAAAGATTGATGATCATTATGTTGCACACCCTGATGAGAAAAGCTTTGAGATTTGATGAAGATTTTTGAAGAACAATTTGAGAACTTTTAAATTTGTACCTTTTCAGTTTTGATATTTATGGGAGGGTAGATTTGTATAGGCATTTTGGTATTTGATAATTCAGATGTTTTTATGTATGTACCGGCATAGACATAGGGGGAGATTTGTAAGGACATATTTTTATAAATGTCCGTAATAATTAATTATGTTGTATACCACTACAACGTCGAAGAGCAATCAAGAACATTCAAGCATCAAAGACGGATTCGAATATCAAGTTCTTCAACATTCAAGACTCCGCAAAGTTTACTTTGGTAAGGTTATGCTTTAAATACCTTAACTTTGCACTTAGAGCTTTTGGGATATTTTTACAAAATATTTTCTAAGTGTTGGAGAGGACTTTTTCTTCAAAATTTGAGAATGAGTAATTTTTCTAAGTCCTGTAGCGTACCTCATTTTTTACGCCAGGTCGTTCAAGCGAGATGTCATCTCGTTCGAGCGACATGTTGATGTCGCGGGATGTCGTTCAAACGACACATTTACGTCGTTCGAGCGACTAAGGCGACACATTTTTCTATAAATACTCATTAAATGGTTTCATTTTCTTTAAGAAGTCCCAGCGTTTTGAAAGACAGAAAAAGCGAAACTTTAGAATCCTTTTGACTTCTTCTTTTAGGGTTTTATCCATTTTTGTTTTCAATTAACAAAAATCCCATATGCTTTGGCGAATTGTTTTAGTGTTCAAGAATGCACTTTTCTTTTGATCATTCTTTGTGGGGAGAACTCTACAACCGGAGAGCTACGTGCTATTATGGAGGGAGTCCTTGTGAAGATCTCAGACTATATGTCTGGACTGCGTGTCCTTGTGGTATAGCTGCGTGTGAACCACTACTGATTTCTAGTCGTTGCTTTAAAGGTTTGACGAAGAAACCGTGCGTTACTCTTGTGGGCGAAAGCAAGATGGTATGTAAGTCAATGGTCTTGTAAACTTATCAAAGTTCTAGAAATAAAAGGTTTTTGCCCTACGAGGATTTTTCCTGAAATTTGTGTCGCATGCTTTTTTTATTTATGGGTTGATACACGCAGATACGTAGTTGCATGTTTAGGGGATGAATTAATTTGGTTTAAAAATAGACTTTAATTAAATAAGTGTGCCAAAGTAGAAATTTGTGAATTTAATCAATTATCACACCGTCATACGTTTTACAAAGTGGTATCAGAGCTCACTTAAGCGATCACCACTTTTACAAATCTTTTGTTTTTCACGGGTTCCATTGAAATCCTTAGGCTTATCCTAGGTATTATATCAATTACCAATGCATCACCATGGTTCTACTAATGTACCTAAAGGTTTTAGGTAATTACGTTAGTTACCTCGGTTCCCAAGCGTGAGTGGAATGTTTGTCCATCTTTTAACCCAGTTTAGATGAAAATTATTCATCCGGGTCTTCATTAAACAAGCATTTGGGACTTACAATTTTGCCTTGCATGGTTTTTTATATGTTTGACAACCAACTTTGTTGGTACCTTTAATCATGCCGACCAACTTTGTTGGTGGCCTTTATTGATATCGACCAACTTTGTTAGTGGTTTTTGTTGATGCTGACCAACTTTGTTGGTGGCCTTTATTGATACTGACCAACTTTGTTGGTGGTTTTTGTTGATACAATGTAGTGCACAACACTAGTACATCGAAAAGAAAATAATATTGGGGAAATCTCATTCTCATTAATATTGAAATGAACTTAATATAACATGATTACATCATTGATAGTATTTCCTCAAGTGTTCTGCATTCCATGGGTTCTTAAATTCTTCCCCCTCCAAAGTCTCAATTCGATATGTTCCTGGTCGGACGACTACAGTAATACGATAAGGCCTATGCCAACTGGATTCCAGTTTATTTCTCTTATGAATCACTTTCTTTAAAACATAATCACCGTATTTTATGTTGCTAGGCATGACCCTCTTGTTGTAAAAACGTGCAGTCCTTTGTTGATAGGCTGCATTCCTTAAAGTCGCATCTTCACGGGCTTATTCTAGCATGTTTAAATCCAGCCTTCTCATCAAATCACTAACTGGGGTATTGAAGTTAAGAACACTATGCGTAAGTAAACCTATATCGACAGGAATTACGGTGTCAGTACTAAACGCTAATAGGTAGGGATTTTCTCCAGTATCTATTCGAAAAGTTGTTCGGTAAGTCCACAGGAAATAATGCAATTAATTGATCCAATTCCCTTTGTCACTTTCCAACATTTTCTTCAACTCATTCAGCAAAGTTCTATTAGTTACCTCTGTTTGGTCGTTGCTTTGAGGATGGTCAGGAGCAGAGTGGATTTTTTGGACATTGGACTGGGCACAATAAGCAGCAAATTTGTCATTGTCAAATTGTGTGCCATGATCAGTGATAAAGGCATAGGGTAAGCCATACCTATATATGGTACTCTTCCAAATAAACTGATAAACCTTTTCATAGGACGTATTGATTAACTGTTCAGCCTCCACCCATTTAGTAAAGTAATCAATAACTACAACCAGGTACTTGAACCTTCCTCGGGTGGTTGGTAAGGGCCCAAAAAAGTCAATTCCCCACATATCAAAGGGCCAAGGTGAAGTTATTGGTGTTAGGAGAGCTTGTGGATCCTTGCGTATGCTAGAAAACCTCTGGCACTTATCACACTTCTTGGTAAAATATGCAAAATTTCTCGTATATTCAGCCAGTAGTGCCCTGTGTATGGATTCTCTGCAACAATGATCTTCCTGCTACATGGGCTCCACATGACCCTTCATGGACTTCTTCAATTAAATATTTCCCTTCAGTTGGATGCACACATCGTTGTAGACCAGAAATTAATCCTCTTCAATATAACACACCACCATATAACACATATCTTGCCGCTTTGTATTTCAAATTTTAGCTTCAAGTAGGTCAGTTGAAAGAATCCCTTCTTCAATATATACTCTTATGGGATCCATCCAAGATGGCCCCATATCTGTTGCAATAAAGTTGACCATCATATCTTCATCTATGCTCTTATTAGTAAGTAGCTTAATAGGAATAGTTCTTTGCAGCTCAATTCTGGTTCCTGAAGCTAGCCGAGCAAATGCATCTGCTCGGGCATTTTCTAATCTTAGAATTCTGATAATCTGGACACCAGAAAATGGAAATTATCTCCAATGCTTTGGCTAAGTATTTGGTCAACAGTTCTCCTTTAGCTGCATATAAGTTCCACACCTGGTTTACAACTAACTATGAATCATTGTATACCTCAACTTGCTAGGCATTAAGTGATTTAGCTAGATTTAAACTAATAATCAAAGCTTTATACTCTGCCTCATTATTGGAGTTCTGAAATTGAAATCATAGAGCGTACTCTATGTCTAGCTCATCTGGAGTATTGAGAATGATTCCAGCTCCACATTCGGTTTCATAAGATGACCCATTAACATACAGACTCCATATGGGGATATCGTTGTCAAACGCTTGGTTTGTCAGAATGCCTTGATGGAAGATTTTATCCTTCACCTCCTCATATTTCTTCTTCATCTCCTATACTCCACCAGACGGTTTTGGTTAATTGGTGGTAACTTTTTCTGCAGTTTCCCTTGCTTGGAATTGGTCGAGCGCATCTTTAGTGGGTCTGCTAACTCATGTATGTTGCTCGGCTAGATTTCCTTATTGCTCGGAGACCCATGGGTAAGTGAATTCTATAATATAATCAGTAAGATCTTGGCCTTTTAAAGCATTCCTTAGTTTGTATACAAGGTCATATTTCCCCAAATCCACAGCCCAATACATCAATCTTCTAGATTTTTTCGACTTATGTAAAGCTCGCCTTAGTGGCATGTCGGTGTATACCACTATGGCGTGGGCTTAAAAATAGGGCTTCATTCCTCTACTAACTTTAATTAAGGCCAGTGCTAATTTCTCCAATCTGGGATATCTCACTTCTGCTCCTCGAAAAGCTTTGCTCGTGTAATAAACTGGCTTTTGAACTCCATTTTCCTCCCTAATCAAGGCAGTGCTAACTGCTGATTCAGATATAGTCAGATACAAATACATCTGTTCTCCCAACACTGTTCGAGAGAGTAGTGGTGGTGTTCCTAGGTACTTTTTCAATTCTAGGAAAGCTTTTTCACATTCATCGTTCCATTCAAAGGTTTTTCTAAGAACCTTAAAGAATGGCAAACATTTGTCCGTTGCTCGGGACACAAACCTGTTGAGTGCTGTTATGCGCCCAGTTAGCCTTTGAACATCCTTTTTACAGGTTGGAGATTGCATTTCGATCAAAGCTTTAATCTTATTGGCATTAGCTTCAATATCCCTTTGATTCACTATATATCCGAGGAACATTCCCTCCTGAACTCCGAAGACGCATTTGGTGGGGTTTAACTTCCTCTGGTGTTTTTCTAATTGATCAAACGTCCGACTAAGGTCGGAAATATGATCAGCAGCTTTTTTCTCTTAGCGAGCATATCATCAACATACACCTCCATGTTCTTGCGTATTTTCTCCTCAAATACTTTGTTCACCAGTATTTGATAAGTACCACATCATTTTTAGACCAAATGGCATAACATTATATCAATAAGTTCCTCGGGGAGTAATAAAGGAAGTACTTTCTTGATCTTTTGGCTTCATTTTGATCTAGTTATAACTAAAATATGCATCCATGAAACTTAGCAGCTCATGCCCTGATGTGGCAAAGGAAAATGATCCTTTGGGCATGATTTTTTTAAGTTAGTAAAATCTACACACATCCTCCACTTATTGTTCTTCTTCTTTACCATAACCATGTTGGCCAACCAGTGAAGGTACTTCACATCTTTAATAAAGAAAGCTTTTTGAAGCTTCTCCACTTCTTCTTGTAAAAACTCTTCTTCGCTGCTTCACAAGTTTAACCTTCTTATTAATATTAAGCTCATGGCATAGGAAATTTTGGTCTATGCCTGGCATATCTTCATGGCTCCACGCGAACACCTATTTTCTTTGTCTCAAGAAAGCTACCAACTCTTTCTTAAGAATCCATTTCAATGACGCTACTATTTTTGTTGTTTGTTCTGGTTTATCATTGTCCATAACAATACTTTTTGTTGCCTCCATCACTTGACCTTTTACAAGATCAGACTCATCTCGTAGATCTAAGGTTTCAACCTCAAATTCGTTGTTCGGCTCAGATATATCCACTTGATAAGTGGTTATTTTCCTATTTGTTTCCAATATATATTCTTCCTCAGTAGAGGAGTAATAGCATTCTCGAGCTACTTTCTAATCTCCTTTCACTACTCTAACTCTAAAGTTGGTCAGGAACTTCAGGCATTGATGAACAGTAGAGGGTACAACTTCGAATTTTTTCAGAATAACTCTTCCCAAAATCATATTATAGGCAGAATGAACATTTTTGTCCAATACAAAGAATCTCACTTTCTAAGTCCTGCTCGCCGACCATGTCCCGATCAACACGTCTAGTTTGATTATCCCCAATGGAAACATTTTCTCTCCAGAAAATCCAATGAGTGCCCTGTGGTAAGGCTTCAGTTGGTTGAGTTTTAATCTCAAACTATCAAACCAGGGATAGAACATGATGTCTATCGAACTATCGTTATTTACTAATGTTCTCGCCACTAGTACTTCTTTCATCCTGACTTTGATCACTAAAGGATCTCCATGAGGGAATAATACTCCAGATAGATCGTTCTTGGAAAAGCCAATTACGAGCTTATCCTTATTAACCTTTCTTGGTCGGTCTTCCTCGAAAAGATTGATTCGCTGGATATAGGAACAAGCTTGATCCTCATTGAGGTAATCTTTACTTTTATCTGTATGATCTCCTCCTCCTGCATCTCCATCTGTAATCATATGGAAATAAAAGGATCCAAAACTGAGTGTGAATACCTTACGTTCAGGCTGTCTAGGATTCTTGGGAAGATCAGGATCATCTTCTGGACCTTCATCGTGTTTCCTCTTCTTATCTTCTCTGGGCTTAACTGGTGATTTAGATCTCTGTCGACCTCTACCTCCAGTTCTTCCACTAGCCCGCCGATCAACAAATCTATCCATTTTTCTCAATCAAATGAGTGCTTCTATCTCATTCTGGAGAGTAATACACCGGTTGGTTGTATGACCATGATCTTTGTGAAATTCATAATACTTGGACTTATCCCTTTTATCAGCAGGTGATCTTAACTTTTCAGGCCAACTCAAATCCTTGTTGTGCTTGATTTCTTCCAAAACATGATGTATATCCACCATTAAGGGAATGAAATTAGTAAATTTCCTTAGCCGATCTAGGCTTTATTTTTCTTTCAAATTCTCGCATTCATTGTGATTCTTATGCTCCTTCTTATCTGACTTCCCTTCTATCTTTGCTTCCACGTTTGCGTCTGAATTATTTTTAGAAACCATAGCTTCCTCGGCATTCATAATCTTCGTTGCTTTGGCCATTAATTCTATCATCGTCTTCGGGGGATCTTTAGCCAAAGTATAGTATAATTTATCGGGGAGAAAACCACTCATGAGGGCAGTGATTGTAGTCTTCTCTTCGTAATCAATGACTTCCAGTTTCTCATTGTTGAAATGAGTGATGTAATCCCTGGTACAATTTATCCCCGAGGAAGACTATTATACCAGATTTGAGCAGATCCAGTGATTATTCCTGAAAATGCCTTGCACCTCATTTCATCAAGAATAACATAGATATCAGCCGCTGCTGGGTATTATTCTATATGAAGGACTGGATCAGTCTTCCCATTATATTTTAGAGTGACCACAGGAGCTTCAAACTTGGCCGACGTAGGGAAATCTATGATGGTTTGCACAAAGGGGGATCCTTTAATAAAACTTCTTTGGAAAGGATTCTTGGCCTTGGCCATTTCTCCCAATATGTCTTCCAAATGCTGAATGGAACATTTCCAAGCATCACCGCCAGCACCAGACCTATGGGTGGCCACTTTTCTATGTTGACCAACTGATCATGTTGAGCTTTCTTCTTGCGAACCTTCTCTCTGACTGGACCTATCAGTTCATCGGGTATTTAATCTAGATTGGGCTGAACCTTCCTTCAGGTCTCTTAGTCATCAATTATTTCTCGATGCAACCCATAGGGCATTTCCATGGGGTCCCAAATGATCAAAAGGAGAGGCCCTACTTAGCCTTTCTAAGGAACTCAATCTTTTTGGGATGAGGGATTGTCCATTGGTGGAATTAGTGATCCTAATAGAAAAAGTTGCTCTAGGAAGGTATGAAGGATCCCTAAAAGTTCTAGAACGGCTATGCCCAATACTCCTTGTTGATGGCAGTGTCATATTCTTTTGATTAACTTGTGGTAGGACTCCAGCTTGTAGAGTTTGAGCCAATTGTCGTATAGTATCCTGCATAGCTTCCTGACCCTTGACCAAGCTAGCCAAAATTCTTGTTAAATCATTTTTATTTAGAGGGACAGAGGAAGTAGGCAGAATTCCCTCATTTCTGGTACTTGATTCTGGAATTTTTGCCCTGGATGATGAATGAGTGAAAACGTTTAGCAATATGTTCCCACAGATGGCGCCAATTTGTTGATGCAAAAAACTAGCTTAGACCTAATTAATTGATTACAGATAAAATAAGTAAAACAAACAAGACACAAGAAGTTTTAAAGTGGTTCGACCTAACAGAATAGCCTACGTCCACTATTATGTATTGATTTCCTTTAGTTATTTTTCCGATCCCTTGCAATTAGGTGATACAACGTATTTATAGCCCAAGAGGGGTCTTGATAGTTGTCATGTGAAAGGATGGAATTTCTTAATTTGTTAGGCATTTACATCAATACATAATGAGAATTAAATATATGAATGATGTCGATTCATTGGCAATACTGGCTGTAAGACCGTCATCGCTTTGTTGGCAACAGATGTTGTTGGTCGGGCCTCCGAGTTGGTCGAGCTTCCTAGTTGGTCGGGCTTTCTTGTTGGTGGGGCTTTTGTACGAGGCTGACTTGGACTTGTGCCACATTGGATGACATGTTCTGGCTTGTAATTGGTCCACGTAGGGTGGTAAATTTTGGAATCAACACACACCATATCTTCCGTTGAAGGCGCCAACAATTGGAGCACACTTTGCAATCTTTACCATGAAATAAAAAATATCCTCTTTACAGTTAACTTTTTGAGAAGCCCCCAAATGTTTGGATACCATTTTGTAGGATGTGAGTCTTCATAAAGGTTTCGAAAGTAGTTAAAATATTATTCATTTGCTGAAATCCCACAATGTATTTTTGCGATATTCACAAAAATATATCAATAACAATGATATAAACATTTTTTTTCTCAACAATAAAGGTAGAAGTGTTTTAAGCTTTAATATGAATTTAAATCAAAGTTTAAAAATAAAAATTTCATAAATTTTAAGAGATAAGTGAAGAATAAAAACAAAATGTTTTCTCTCTATAGTGTTTAGCTAAAAAACTTTCTCTCCTTTATCAAATTTTGAGATAAAAAAATAGATAAAGCCTATGTCTAATCTTTTAGATTTAACCAAGAAATTTGGTATCCTCACTTTCAAGTTTTACATCCTTGATATCATGATATTTTAGGTACTCTACCATATTTTTTTTTGGAATGAATTTCACTTTTCTTCTCCCCAATAGGAGACAATATTCTTAAATACTGAGTGTAATCTTTGTATAAAGGATTAATGAATATTAGACCTAGCAATGGATCGTGTCGAGTCGTGTTCGCATCATTTTTTATCCTGTTCGGGTCTTATTGGGTTCATGTCTAAATGGGTGACTTTTTTATCCTGTGAAAAAATCATATCCAAACCTGACCCGTTATGTTAATGTATTGTGTTGTGTTCACTCGTTAATACCCATTAAGATAATGAATTATTTTGAATTATATACACGTTGACATATTATCTCATTTTTGAACCCAAGTAGACCCATTAATTCATTGACATTACTAAACCTCTCATTTAGTAAAATTCATTATGATTAAAATTAACATTATGCTACATAAATTATTTATAAGTTCCAAGATTATATCTTATTTACTTAAATTAATGGATCGTAACGGGTCTTATCGGGTATTAACGAGTGAAGGAAGTCGACACTAACCCAACTCATTAATTATCGTGTCTTATCGAGTTGGCACTAATATGATCTGAACCCATTAACTTATAATTTGGTGTCAATTCATGTTGTGTTATTTTACCGTGCCTCATTTTGCTAGGTCTAATGAATATACACAAATCAAAAATATTTTAAATCTTAAGAGTTAAAAAAATAATGGACACACCGTAAAGGTCTATACGATAATTTTTTTATTAAGTTTAGAATCAATCAAACCTTATTTTCTTAATTAAGACAAGTGATTATAAAAATGCAGAAAAATAAAATAATCACAAACACCGGATAAACCCACTAATGAGATAAAATCTCGGGATGATTAAAATGACATATGAATTATGGAAGAGATTTACAAATAGGTTAAATTTCTTACAATCACACAACGCACTAACTTCACTATCCACTCTTTTGCACCATATCTTCCATAAAAGTCAGCAACAACTGCATCACACTACACGACCTTCACCATGAAATAAAAAATATCCTTTTTGAAGTTAACTTTTTGAGAAGATACCAAATGTTTTGATACCATTTTCTAAGATGTGATTTTTTCTAAAGGTTTTAAAAGCATTTAAAAATGTTCTTGGTTTTACAAAAATTCTAGAGGTTTTAAAAGCATTTAAAAATACCCACTAATGAGATTTTTTCTACGATGTCTTTATTCTATAAAAATTCTAACAATTTTGTTCTCGGAGTTTTTTGACAAATAGGAATGATAATGAGGTAAAACACACATACACACACACACACACACACACACACATACACACACACACACACACACACACATATATATAGATAGACAGAGGGGGAGAGAGAGAAAGAGAGAGAGAGAGGGCACAATTGGAGAGTGTCCTCATAACTAAGATCAGAGGCACAAAGATATGGGTGCCATAAATGTTTTCATGGATTCCTAAAAAAATAGTGTAAAGGTATTCTAAATATAAATTTTTTGAATTAGTTTCACGGCCATCGAAGGTCTCTTCTCTAAAGTGATCATTTAATACAATGAGGTCACAAAAAATCTAAGAAAATATTAGAAAGACTTTGGTCAAGTTTGTGACTAACGAAACCTCCCTTCACTACAACAAATAACGCCACGACAATTTTGGTGTAATGCAATATAGGTGAAGTAGCATGGTTATATAAACATAGTTAATTTCGTTGAATACACTCTTTAAACAAGTATAAATTAGGCCAAGTGTTGATATTTTCCAATTTTAAATATTTCTTACTAATTCCTAAGTGAGCATGCATGATTATTATCTAAGTAAGAAGAAAGCACAACCACAACACGCCGATGTACGAGGAAAACCCAACTGGGAAAAACCTCGGACGACTGGGCCTACACAAATCCACTAAAAATATGGTTTTACAAAGAAACTTAAAAGACTTACAGACTTGACTCACTCGTTGATCCCATATCCAATACCTCCGTTTATAGTACGCGAAGATGCAATGCGTTGCACAACACTCCTCGTATCTCGATATCCACCGAAACCCAATTACCGTGTCCAATCACCACTTGTGCGAAGTTTCGCACATAGCAAGGATGAACAATTTGTAGGATGTGGATGGGGTTTTTGGTTCTCAAAATATGATCTAAAGATAACATAAATATTGGAAACAAAATATGGTAAAAAAGTTGTTTGATGTTTTCTCTTATGTTCAAAACTTAAAGTCTCAAATGCTATTTTCGTCCACAAAAGATAGATAAGGGAAAAGTAGTGGACCAAAGCAGTTAAGGGAGAAACTGGCCAAAAAAAAAAAATTCAAACTGGCAGCAGGTCGTTCGAACGACTATGTTCGAACGAATCTTCTAACGATAAGACAGTAAAGAATGTGTAGAATATCGTTAGAATGACTTCGTTTGAATGACATTCCAACGAAACTTCTAATGAAATTTCAGAGAGTTTGAACAAATTATCGTTAGCAAACTCGTTTGAACAGGGTTGTTCAAACGACCTAGGAAGTTTTCCAATGAAATCTTAGAATTTTACACTGACTGAAAAACTTCTTACAAAATTGATTTTAGTCACATTTAGTTTGTCTCCAACATATACAAAAGAGAACCTAGTCAAATACCTTTGGGTAAAGAGCATTTGGAAAGAATTTGATGAAGGTGAATAGCCGAATGCCCAAATTCTTCAAGGGTGATATATGTACGAACCACAATGACCAAAATGTTTTGTCCAACGGAATTTAGCCAATACTACAAATGACTCGATTGGAAATTTGTCCTTACAAATTTCCCCCTTTGGCTATTTCGGGACAAAACATAAAATAAATAAAATACAAAAAAAATGACTCTGAATTTGCTAAGCCAGCCGTCAAGACGATTCTAAAACCCATCCCCAATAGCCAAATTACAAGGACAAACTCGACTGACTTAGAATGCTTCATTGTTGAAAGTGGCTTATGAATTTGCAATAGGAGTCCTACACACATGAACCAACAAATACATAAAATCACGAGTTCCAAACCCTTGAGTGTGATTTTCAAGGTTTCGCCAACGCAGTCTAAAGTTAGGAATGGACACTTCAACAAAAAGGTTCTCATCTGATGAGGAGGAGGAGGATGAGGAGGAGGAGCGCTCCTCTTCAGATACAAATATGCGATGATTACGTCGATTACGACAACCAGGAATTGTCATATTTGGAGGAAAAGAAGAAAACAAAGGCTAGAACCTACAAGGATATACAACCCAAACCATCAATCACCAACACCAACAAAACCAAACCAGAAAAATCCCAAATCCATTAGTAGCAACATAATATATAGGAAATGTAGAGAAGACAAATTAAGTGTAATGTCATGAAATTTTGAAAAAATTGATATTTCTAGACATGAAAAAAAAGTCATGATATTAACACTTAATTGGTGGCAAAAAAAGTATTTATATTGTATATAGCCCGAAAGAGGTGGATAGAGTGTATATGAACTGGGGGAAAATGTTTGAATATTTGTAAAGAACCCAACTTATATATGCTCATCCCTAAGATAAAGAAATGGAACAAAAAGGATATAAGAAAATGAGGTACTTGAGAGAGATGATGAGGGAAGAAATTATGAAATGGTGTAATCTAAAAAATGGGGTGTAGCTGTGTAAAAATGGTGGAATGGAGGTAGTGGGGAGAATAGGTAAAGTGGAGAGGGAGAGGGGATATCGTGGGCTGTAGAGGGTTCGTGGAAGAGTGGAGAAAGAGAAGGTAGGGGAAAATTGATTGAAGAAGGTTCGTGTTGTAACAGGAGAGAGAGAATGTAGTGGAAGCTGAAACGATGGGAAAAGAAAAACTGATTGGACCGCCACTTAAAAACATAGGTCGGTCAAATTAAATCTCATTTGAACGACATCGTTCCTACGAAAATTAAAGATTTATCCAACGAGAATTCATAAGGAAATGATGAAAAGTCGTTGGAAGAGGCGTTCGATCAACTTCATTTGAATAAAATCAGAACGAACATCGAATGAACAAAATTCGAACGAACATCGAATGAAAAAGCAGAAGATTTTGGGCCAAAACTCGTGAGAAAACTCATTCGAATGAGATTTTCTAACGAAAAAAACAGTGTTTTAAAACTTCCAAAAATGAAAAAAACATGTTAAAATTTCATAGTATAAGGCCTAAAAGGTTAGAAACCCAAAAAAATGTTTTTCAAGATGTCCCAAGTAGTGTAGACATTTCCAAACCATGAGGGCGGGTATGTAGGGGAGTGAACAATGCGAGTGAGAGAATTATGAAGACAATGCATAAGTGCAAAATGCCAAACAATATATTCACACAATATACACTCTCATACGCCTTGTGATAATAAATGGAATATGATGCAATACTATCCACAAAAACAAACGCATGGAAGATTGATGATTCTCATGCCAATAGTGTCACAAAAAAACGAAAGAAATATGGATAAATTGTGCAAAACCATTGATCTTCAACCTATGTCTCCCATCAGTATGAAATAAGCTCTTGAATTCTTTTGATTTTGAAAGAGCAACAATACTATCATCAAAATGACAAATTAGCCTTGGCAATATTTTTTATTCCATAATTTTTATGCGCTTTTAGATTTTTTTCAAATAGTGGCTATTCATGTAAAAACATTTTGTTTTTCGCATCCCGTATCCATTGCTAAGAACAAATAAAACGGATGAATATAATGATCATTTTTCCAAATCCGAGCAATGGTTTTACATGCACAAGATCGATTGCTCATAAAAGGGGTGACAAAATTGATAATACAACATCGCATTTCACTTAGCGTATGCCAAGTGACGTAAGTAATCACGCGATCTTGTGAAGGGTGTGTGCAAATAAGGCAATATTATGAGGCAATCATAGCGAAAAATATCATAAACAAGCATCAATGCGCACAAGTGAGACGAAGTTTGGATTAGCGTCTCATCGAAAGCCACATGGACATGGAATGAGATAGAGATCCGAAAACATCATACACATTACTTATATGGACAAAAGTTTTATGAAGGCCTTTATACTACAAACAAAAAGGAAAATGTTTTTGAAGTTTTACAAAATATATACAAGGAATAATCTAGTTCATAGGTATAAAAATAGACATGAGAAACAACCTAAACTAGATGACCGAATCAGAACTCAATAAATGGAGCAAACCCCAAAGGAGTTCCTAAGGTTTTCAAACCTAAAGGAATCTAGAGGTTTGGTAAAGATATCAGCCAATTGATGATCGGTGCCTACAAAGCTTAAGGAAACAACTTTCTCTTCAACTAACTCTCAAATGCAGTGTTCATGAATGTTTATACGCTTTATTCTAGAATGTTGGACGAGATTTCAGGAAATGTGAATTGCACTCGTATTGTCACAATAAATAGTCATAGTTCCTTGTGGATTACTATAATCCTCCAACATTTATTTCATCTAAATGAGTTGAGTGCAATAAGTCTCGGCGGCTATGTATTCGACCTCTTCCGTGGACAAAGAAATGGAATTTTATTTATTGCTCATCCATGAGACAAGTGAATTACCAAAGTGTCACACCCCGCCTAATTCTGGCGTCGGCCGCCACCAAAACTAAGCCGGGCGTGAACTAAATAAATACCATTCTTAGCATGAGACAGATATGAGACATAAATAAATCAGTCCATAAGATAAATAATTGGTCAATCTCAAATGATCACAAATAACTAAGCGATAAAAGATCCATCACATGCTAACTCCAAAAATCCAATCTCCAATAATGATTAAATAAAATCTGAATAATCCCAACAGAAATCCTCTAAACAAATTTGGAACCAAAAAGGCCCAATAACTCCAAAATAGTCTCATAAATAAAACGAATGAATGGAAAGAGAAAATCCAACTACTAAAGCAGTAACATAAATCCAGCTGCACCTCCAAAAGATCTCCAATGAATCCTATGCAGCAACTCCCAAAAATCCTGAAAAATATTAGTCAACGCATGTGTCAGAGCCAAAGCCCCGATCATGTAAACCGACTACTCTCCTCAAATAGGGTCCTTGAACCCAGACAATAGTGCTATATATATCGACTATAACAATAGAATCTTTTAATTACGAGATTAATAATCACCATAAATAAATTCACAATTACCCGCAAGGTTTTCATAAAAGCCACACCAATATGATTTTAATTAACACACCTTCCCATAATGTTAAATTTAATTAATTTAACCGTGAATATTATTACCAAAACCCGTCCCCTTGTCAAGTCCGCCGTCTGGTCCGTTTTTATCCTGCGACCCTCGCGATATGACAAGGTTCCACACACGCACCCGTCCCCTTGTCAAGTCCGCCGTCTGGCCCGTTTTTATCCTGCGACCCTCGCGATATGACAAGGTTCCACACACGACACGACATAACTCGTCCTCTGACCCGTTCAAACTGTCGGCCCTAGACACATTATGTCGCCAATAAATTTTTAATATCCATTTTAGTCCTGCGATATTAAATTCCACATTCCTTGTTTTCGTTAATCACATTAATTTCCCCCACCCTTAAAAGCGATGTGAAAATCCTCAAAATAACCTTTAGTGCCAACTAAGGGTTCCCAAAACACAATATCGTTATATCCTAAGCAAATAATGATTATAAAATTTCACTCCACCTAGATATCAATCCTAGGCCATTACAATAAAGGTATAAAATAGAAAAATCAGCCCCCACCCCAATTATATAACCCGCATAGACTTACACTAACTAGTCCCATACCTAATTAGCATAAATCGTAATTAAGGCCCACTTACTAGTCCCATACCTAACAAGTGTACTATAACAAGGGTGAAAACCAATTATCTACCATACCCAACCTTTCTGAAATATTATCATATTTCCATAGAGTAACACAATTCCAAATTATAACAACATTCATAATAATACTAAATTCCCATTTAAATAATTCAAATTAAAAAGTGGAAATCAAAGACACCTAAATATTATGATTTTCAGAATAATCGATACATGCAAGTCCTATCATGATCCTTATTTTCCAACACAAGAAATTAAATTAAACTAGGGTTTTCACATGAAATATCAAAATTTACTTTTAAAAGGGCTCCTCTACATGCACATGCCCATAGCAAAGTCGACTACACCGACACAACCCAAAGAATACAAGTTATAATTATTTGGTATCATTAATTTTGTTCATGTAAAACAGCCCCGAAATTTATCTCTTCAATCTTTATATTCATATCTTATTTTAGAAAACATGAGTTTGATGGAGGCTATAATCAAGACACATAACACTAAAGGAAAAGAATAGGGTCAACATGCCTGAATAAAAGTTGGTTTAGAAATGTGATCTTGAATGTGTATTCCTCTAAAAAATTTGACAAAGATTCGTTCTTGACGCGTCTTGAGAAAATCCGGTTAATCTTGACAAAACTTGAGTTGAAAGTTATGTAGAATGGGGCTAGGGTTTTGAGGTTGAAGAAGATGAGAGGATTCTGATTTTTGAGAAGGCTAAAATGTGTTTTAAGAGATCTAAACTCGTCACTTTATATTTATATACCAAAAAGAATTAGAGTCCTAATCAAATACAAATACTTGAAAAAATCATTACGGACGATTGGACCGTTAGAATCGCTTGAAATTTTAGTATGTTGTAGCGAACGGCGAGACAGGACTGCTGACAAAAATTTAGGTTGATCGGACGGTCGAATTTCTAAAAATATTATTTTTACTAGAAAGTTTTATGTTTTGAGAACTCTTAGAGAATTTTATATTTTGAGAACTCTTCTAAATAATAAAAATTCAATTAAAACTCCATTTTAATTCCGATTCCAATTCCGTTTGAAAATTTATTTTTCAAATATAAAAACCAACACTTTAAATTATAAAATTCATAAAATCCAAAATTTTGTTTTTTTCTCCGACTAATTTAAAAATCCCCATTTAAAAAATCCGGGTTGTTACACAAAGTAGAAACATCCGCCAGATGTACTTTTGCCTCCATCAACATCTCCTGCCCAATCATCATCCGAATATGCCGATAGAAAATCATTGGTGTCTAAGGAATACCAAATCCCAAAAGATAGGTTCCCACTAACATATTTGATAATACGTCTAACAACAAGTAAATGAGACTCTTTTGGGGCACCTAGCTGTTAGGTAAATTATACTACCTATCATACTCCTAAAGAGAGTGTGCTCTACATCCTTTCCTTCGGTGTCCTAACTAAGTTTAACTGATGAACTCATTGGAGTACGTGCATTATTAGCGGATTCTAGTTTAAATATCTTCACAAGATCTTTTGCATACTTAGTTTGGGATAAAAATATCACACTATCGAGTTGCCGAACTTGAAGACCTAGGAAGAAGGTAAGCTCAACGACCATACTCATCGTAAATTCATCATGCATTTCTTTTGAGAAAAGTTGAGTATGTTTATCGTATGTAGATAAAAAATCTATGTCATCAACATAGACTTGGGCAGCTAAGATTGCATTCTCATCGCGATGAATAAATAAGGTCATATCTACTCCCCCTCTCTAAAATTCATGAGAAAGGAGATAAGAGGTGGGCCTCTCATACCAAGCACGGGTCATATCTACTCCCATTTAACGCTTTCTTCAAAAAGAAGACATGACTAGGATATTTAGGGTCTTCAAACCCTTTAGGTTGTTCAACATAGACTTCCTCCTATATAATGGCATTTAAAAATGCACTTTTGACATCCATTTGATACAATTTGAATTTAAGGTAACATGCTATGGCTAGTAAAAGACGACCCGATTCTAACCTAGCAACCGAAGCAAAAGTCTCATCACAGTCAACACCTTCTATTTTGGTGTATCATTGGTCTACTAACCTAGCTTTGTTATAAACAATGATACCATTTTCATCCATTTTATTTTTAAAGATCCATTTGGTACCAATGACATTAGTGTTAGAAGTTCTAGGAACTAATTCACAAACATCGTTTTTCTTGAATTGAAATAGCTCTTCTTTCATTGAGTTAATACAATGTTTATCTTTTAATGCTTCTTTAATATTTTTAGGTTCAATTTTAGAGGTATAACACAAATAAGTAACCTCATTTTCTAGTTGTGCCCTAGTCTTGACACCTAAATCGGGATTTACTATAATTTTGGAGAGGTCATGACTTTTACGAACCCATGGAGAAGGATCATTTTTCTCAGTAGTGGTAATAACCAAGTCAGTGTGAGACTTAATATTTTCAACATCGGGAACAACATCACACTCACATGGGAAATCTTCCTCATTATCAGTAAATGTGGCTGGAGCATCGTCTTTTATGACAACATTTATTGATTCCATGACTTTTAAACTACTTAAGTTTTAAACTCTATAAGATCGACTATTTTGAGAATAACCTAGGAAATACCTTCATCACTACTTGAGTCAAATTTACCTAGGATCTCTCTATCCCTAAGGATATAACAAGGACTACTAAAAACTCTAAAATAGGCCAAATTAGATTTCTTGCCAGTCCACAATTCATATGGCGTTTTATTAGTATTAGGACACAAATAAACCCTATTTACGGTGTGACATGCGGTGTTAACCGCTTGGGCCTCAAAACCTACGAGGCACATTCCTACCTAGGAGCATAGATCTTGCCATTTCTTGGATCGTTCGATTTTTTTTTCTCAACTATACCATTTTATTGTGGTATTCGAACGACCAAGAATTCATGCTTAATTCGTATTTCATCACAAAAGGCATTCACACCGGATTCCTTAAATTCAGTTCCATTATCACTTCTAAAGCGGTTTATGGTAACACCATGTTGATTTTGAAGGACTCGACATTTAACCTTTAGAAATTCAACAGTATCGGACTTTTCTCTTAGAAATCCTACTATAGAGTATCTAGAAAAGTCATCTACCATCACTAAGATATATCTCTTTCCTCCTATACTCTCGGTACGAGTGGGACCCATAAGGTCCATGTGAATCAATTCAAAGACACGAGAGGTGGTTATAGAGTTCAACTTTTTATGAGGGCTCTTGATTTGTTTTCCTAGTTGATAAGGTCCCTAAATTGAGGAGGTTGGTTTTCCTAAGGACGGTAAGCCTCTGACTACGTCTTTCCTAACTAGACGATTGACATCTCTAAAGTTGACATAACCTAACCATTGATGCCAAAGATCGACATATGAGACATTGGCACTATTGCAAACTAAGGAGGACTTTGGAGAAATTCTATAACAATTGTCATTAGTCCTCACACCTTATAAAATAGCCTCGCACGATTTATCATACACGATTCACTCTGATTGATTAAATTTAACATCAAGTATTTCATCACATAACTGGCTAATACTTATCAAATTTGCCTTGATACCATCAACATAAAGGACATTTTGAAGTTTAGGAAAATCGAAAATTTCAATAGACCCTCTACCAATAATTCGAGATTTGCTTCCATCCCCAAAGGTGACCTTACCATCTTTATAGTTTTCAATAGTGGTAAACAAAGGTTTATCATCTGTCAAATGTATGGAACATCCACTATCAAAGTACCATTGGTAGGTATTTTGAGACTTAAGTGCAACATGAACAACAAAAACTTTAGTGGTATTATCTTTCTTAACCCATGCTTGAGTTGTGTTTTTCCCTTTGTTGACTCTAATCTTTTGGTAAGGATTATTTTCTTGATTCATAGAAAACCTTAGAAATTTTTTCATTAAATCTTTCGAAGTATTAACTATATTTTTAATTTGGTTCTTAAGGCTAGCAAAGGAGATATAGTGTGGGCTAGGAGTAGTAGAATAAGAATTCTTCCCAAGCTTGTAACAAAAATCTCTAAGGTGGCCCCTTTTATGACAATAAGTACACACATAGGGTTGGTTTGGAGTCACTTTTGTATATTTCTTAGGAGGGCTTCTGTTAGATAGATTAGGTCTTGGAGGGTTTGTTTTACTAATAAACATGGCTACGGGTTTAGATTTAATGTTGGATGACTTACCTTCCCAATAACCTATGCCCTTTCTCTATTGATAACCTTTCTCCTTACATCTTAAAATGGGCCCTAGAAATAATTTTCCCATTCTTCCTAAATTATCTTCGAGTGTGACTTTGACTTCACGAGAGGACTCGAGATCTTTCTCAAGTTGGACAATTTTTGCTTCAAGAGAATTTCTAATCTCTAAGGACTCAAGAAGATCTTTGTTGACACATTCTAAGGAGTTAATTAAGTCACATTTTTCTTTACCTACCAAGATAAGCTTCTCAAAAAGAGATATCTTAATCGCCTTGAGTTGACTAACTAGAGCCTCCTTCTCCTTCAGGCGTTTCAACTCTTTTTCTAATATTAACACTTTAAGTTTTAATCTCTTATTTACCTTTTGAATACGTATGGATTCGGTATACAACTCTGTATAGGCGGATTATAACTCACTTTCATCAACATCGCTCTTACTTTCTTCTACATCACTACTTTCATATTGAGTGGATAAGCCCTCAAGTTCATGCTTTGAATTTCCAACTTTAGGAAGTGACTCACTTGAATCACTAGAATGACTTGCCATAAAATCAGTGAAATTATTTCTAGAAGGGGTAGAGTCATCGGAGTCTTCAAACTCAATCTCACTATCGCTTAGAGTAGCATTATAAATGACATTTTCTTTAGCTTGTCTCTTAAGTTTAGTAGGACACTCATATGCTCTATAACCTCGTACCTCACACTCAAAGCATCTCTCAGAATCATCTTTTTTGTATCTATCTCTTTTAAAGTTGTCAGTTTTAAACTTCTTTTGTTCCTGATTATTAAAACTCCTACTTGCATTGTTTTTGTTCTTCTTAAATTTAGGTTTTTCAAACTTAGAATTTTTCTTTTTAAACTTGGGAAACTTTTTAAATTTTTGAGCAAATAAGGCTAAATCATCAAGATCCATGTTAGACTCTTCGGATTTAGTCAATTGTTCTTTCTTAGCTTTTAAGGGTACTCCCTTATCTTTTGTTTTAATATCTTTAGGAAACATGTCTAATTCATAAGTTTGGAGACCACCTACAAGATCTTGGAGTTTTAAGGAATTTAACTTTCTTAAAGAATTGATAACCGTGACTTTTGGAATGAAACACTTAGGAAGACATCTAAGAATATTCTTAACTACCCGATTTTCAGGAATTTTATCACCTAAGTTGTAACATGAATTAACAATGTCGAAAATACGGGCATAAAATTCATCAAATGTGTCACTTTCTTTCATTGTGATGGTTTCAAATTGAGTGGTTAAGTTTTGAAGTTTAGATTCTTTAACTGCACTCATTCCCTCATGAGTAACTTGGAGGATATTCCAAGCCTCCTTTAAAGTTTCACAAGTCATTATACGACAAAACTCATCGGGATTCACACCATTGAACAAAGAATTTAGGCCTTTAGAGTTAAAGTTACACAATTTCAATTCATCCTCACTCCAATTTTCTACAGGTTTTAAAATAGTTTCATCATCAACAATCATAGTAGTAGGGGACCATCCTCTTTCAATAGCAACCCACACACGTTCATCAATTGATTTTAGGGCAGATTTCATACATGATTTCCAATAGGTGTAATTAGTTCCATCAAACATAGGTGGTCTATTTGACGAAAAACTTTTCATATAACCTCCAGAATTCATCTAAATAACTTATAGAGACTAGCTCTGATACTAATTTGAAGTAGCACAGTTCTATGAACATAGTTAATTTCATTGAATACACTCTTTAAACAAGTATAAATTATGCCAAGTGTTGATGCCTTCCAATTTTAAATATTTCTTACTAATTCCTAAGGGAGCATGCATGATTATTATCTAAGTAAGAAGAAAGCACAACCATAACACGCCGATGTACGAGAAAACCCAAATAGGAAAAACCTCAGATGGCTGGGCCTAGACAAATCCACTACAATTATGGTTTTACAAAGAGACTCAAAAGACTTACAGACTTGACTCACTAAGGCTCGCTGATCCCATCTCCAATACCTCCGTTTGTAGTACATGAATATCCAACGTGTTACACAACACTTATCGTGTATCGGTATCCATCGAAACCCAAGTACCGTCTTTAATCACCACTTATGCAAAGCTCCGCACATAGTAAGGATGAAAAATTTGTAGGATGTAGAAGGGGTTTTTGGTTATCAAAATATGATCTAAATATCACATAAATGTTGGAGACAAAAATAGTAAAAAGGTTTTTTAATGTTTTCTCTTGTGTTCAAAAGTTATAGTCTTAACTCCTATTTTCCTCCAAAAAAGATAAATAAGGGAAAAGTAGTGGACCAAAGATGTTTAGGGAGAAACTAAAGAAAATAAAATAAAATTCAAACTAGTAGCAGGTCGTTCGAACGAGGTCGTTCGAACGAATCTTCTAATGAAAAGACAGTAAAGAATGTGTAGAACCTTGCTCGAATTCTCGTTCGAACAACATTCCAACGAAACTTCTAACGAAATTTCAGAGAGTTTGAGCAAGTTATCGTTAGCAAACTCGTTCGAATGGGGTCGTTCGAATGATGTCGGAAGTTTTCCAACGAAATATCAGAATTTTACAATAACTAAAAAACTTCTTAAAAAATTAATTTTAGTCACATTTAGTTTGCCTCCAACATATATAAAAGAGAACCTAGTCAAATACCTTTCAGTAAAGATCACTTGGAATGAATTTGATGAAGATGAATAGCTGGATGCCCAAATTCTTCAAGGATGATATATCTCTGAACCACATTAACCAAAATGTTTTGTCCAATAAAATTTAGCCAATACTACAAATGACTCGATTGGAAATTTGTCCTTACAATAGGGATATAAAATTTTAAGACTTAATAAAAATTCATACGATATGTTTATGCTAATATTTTTATATGAAAGATATATAATCACACGTATATAATTATTACCAAAAGAACTATATAAACACACACAAACTAATTTTTTAATTACAAGAAGTTATTTTGAATATGACAAAAGTGTGTTGAAAAATATACTAAGTCCTTTTACCTCAACCTAAGAAAAAAAATCCAAGAATATGAATGATGGCAGGATGCAGTTTTAATGAAGTCATGGGAATATGACTTAATATGAAGCTTTACTGGAATAACCTCAAGGACAGAAGACTCAGAGTAAATTTTGTAAAATTGGAATAAAACAATTTAAGTTATGGGATTTATGGGATTCTTTAGCATATAGTTCATCTATTTGCACCGATTATCCTCATATTGTTGTGGGGGACTTCAATATAGTTCGCACAAGTGCTGAAAGAGCTGGAGGTGCTAATATTGATCTTGGGGGTGCTTTTGATTTTAACTCTTGCTTGATTAGCTGTTCATTGCAAGATTTGGGGTATTGTGGATCTAAATTCACTTGGTCCAAAAGAGTAAGTGGTAATATGATGTTTGAAAGACTTGATAGAGCCTTGGTTAACTCTTCATGGATTGACTTCTTCCCTAACTCATCCTTAAAACATCTGAATAGAAATTGTTCTGATCACAGTCCCTTGTTAATTTCTATTCAGAGTCGTTTTGATTCATTTATTAAACCTTTTAGATTTCAAAATATGTGGAGTACTCATGAAGTTTTTCTCAACTTAGTTCAAAGTTCTTGGTCAGTGGCTTCTATAAGTAGACCTATAAAGGTATTATCTTTTAAACTTAAAAGACTTAAAGCATCTTTGAAAATCTAGAATAAAGAGGTGTTTAAAATGTGTTTGAAGAAATTTCCATTCTGGAGGACAAGTTTATTCAAGAAGAACTAAAGTTAGAAACTGATAATAGTGGAGATCAAAGATAGAATTACTCTAAAGCCAAGGCAGATCTCAATGCTGCTATTGTCAAAGAGGAATTGTTCTGGTTTTAGAAAGCAAGGGGTGATTGGATAAGTAATGGGGATAGAAATAATAAATTCTATCATGCTCAGGTTCAAGATCATAGAAGGAGGCAATGTATACATATTATTAAAGATGAAGAGGGGAGAACCAAAGAAAATAAAGAAGACATTGCTAACCAATTTATCTCTTATTTTTCAAATTTATTTTCTGCAAGTCCTCTTAAAGATAATGGTTTGCTTGAAGTTATCCCAAAGCTTTTAACAAAGGAGATGAATAATATACTGATTTCTATCCCAGAAGAAGAAGAAATTTTGAATGTCATTAAAGAAATAAACCAGAACAGCTTAGTTGGATGTGATGGCTTCAATGGGTATTTCTATATGCTTTGTTGGGGTATCATTAAGGAGGATCTTGTGAATGCTATCCGAGCATTTTTCTTAGGAGCTGACATTCCCAAATCTTGGAGTTCAACTATGATTTGTATTATTCCTAAAGTTCATAGACCTATGTTTTGCAAGGACTACAGAACAATCAGTCTTTGTAACAATAGTTATACGATAATCACCAAGATTATTAACTCCAGGCTTAGCCCTATGCTTCCATCTATTATTTCTTGCAATCAATCATGTTTTGTTCAAGGGAGAAGCATTATTTACAACATTCTATTAGCTCAAGAGATGATGCAACTTATTGATAGGAAAGCTACTGGAGGTAATGTTGTTTTGAAACTAGACTTAGCTAAAGCTTATAATAGAACCTCATATCATTTCTTAATTAAAACTCTAAGAGCTTTCGGCTTCTCAGAGAATTTTATTGACTTAATTTGGAGATGCATTTCATCCACCTGGTTCTCAATTATTATCAATGGGCAGCCTATGGGGTTCTTTTAACCTTCAAGGGGTATTAGGCAAGGGGATCCTATTTCCCCAAGCCTATTCATTATCATGACAGAAGCTTTTTCTAGAGGATTACATAAGAAGATGATGGATGGGTCTATTTCTCATTTCTCTCACCTTAGAGGATGTCCATTAATTAGTCATCTTGGTTATGCTGATGATTTAATAATATTCTCTAGAGGATCTAAAAAAAGTCTTCAAAATGTTATAAAATTTATTAACTGTTATGAGAAGGAATTAGGTCAACTCTTTAACAAAGAGAAATGTTGCTTTTCTTTAAGCTCTAAAGCATCTGTTACTGTAAGATCCAATATTGCCAATATCACAAGTTTCAAATTTTCTAATGGCCCATTGAGTTATCTTGGATGCCCGCTGTTCAAGGGTAAAATGAAAGCTATGTACTTTGAATCTCTAATTCAGTCTATTGCCTCCAAAATTCAGAGTTGGAAGTCTAAATTTCTTTCATTAGCTGGTAGAGTTACCTTGATCCATATGTTTTAAATTCTATTCCTATCTTTCCTTTATTTTCTTTACAACCTCTTATATTGGTGATCAAATCAATTAATCAATTGATTAGTTCATTTTTTTGGGGAATAAATAAAGATTATGGAAAAAAAATTCACTGGATCAAGTGGGATACTATTTGTTTTCCAATAAAAGAAGGTGGATTAGGCATAAAAAATTTGGCTTATATCAGAGAAGCTTCTAACATCAAATTGGTATGGAATATGAAGAGGAACTCTAGTTTACGGGCTAAGTTTATGAATGCTAAATATCCTAATGTCTCTACTGGAAGTGGATCTATGGCTTTTAGAAGAATTCGATCTGCTTGGGATACTATGGAGGCTAATTCTTTATGGTTAGATAATGTTCTGATATGGCAACCATCATCTAGCGAAAAATTCTCCTTTTATTCTGCTTATGAGATTATTTGAAAAGCTAAACTGTCCTCTTTAGCTTTTAACTTTATTTGGGATCCACATATTCCTCCTAACATATCTACTTTTGTGTGAAAAACCTTATCTAAATGTGTTCCTGTTGAAGATCTTATTCAAAAGGTTGGAGTGAAATTGGCTTCAAGATGTCAGTGCTGCTATAAGAATGGTGAATCTCTGAATCATTTGCTTATATCAGGTCCTATTGCTTCTGAAGTTTGGAATCATTTTTGCTGCTTAGTGGGAGTTACTCAAAGACCTACCTCTCGTCATGGCTCGATAATTCAATGGTGGTTACATTCAGTTAATTCACATATATCTCAATGGCTGCATAAGATCATTCCAGTTACTATCATCTGGGAAATTTGGCTTGTAAGGAACAAAACTCTTTTTGAAGGTATATCTATGAGAGCTAACTTTGTTACTTCAAGGGTGATATCTAGAATTGCAGAGGTATTTCAAAATTCCAAATTCAAAAGTGGAAGAGATGATTTAAGTAATGAGGTTATAGCTGCATTTTCTCTCAACTTCAAGATTTCTAGATCTTCTTTCAGAGTTGTGCCTTGGAAATGTCCTCCAAAAGGAAGACTCAAACTCAACTGTGCTGTTAAGACGTGGAACAATATGGGTATTGGGTCTATTATTCGAAATGATGTGGGTCAATTCATTTGGGCTTTCTCAAAAACTTTTTCTACAGGTTCATTGATTGAAGCTCAAGTTGAAGCTATTTTGGTTGGGATCAATTTCTGCAAGGTGAAGTTTATTTCTAACATAGACATAGAAGTTGATTCAGAAAATACTATTAACTGGCTTTGATCTTTCTTCTTCAATATGTCCGTGGCATATAAGGGCTGATATTAAATAAATCAAAGATTTTCTTCAGACTTATCATTGTCTCATCAAATTATGTTCCTCAGAAGCTAATAGAACTGCAATCTTTCTTGCCAACCATAGGTCCGATCAACAATGCTTTTCAAGCTTTTAAAATTATAGTAATCTCCCTAGAGCTATTAGAGCATCTATTTTAGTTGATTCAAAAAAGTTCTCTATAATCTCTCTTTGAATTTTGTATTCATAGCTTCATATTTGCTTGTAATCCATGAGAGATGGATTTTCTCTCTATTGATTTAATAAAAATCAATTTTCTGAAAAAAAAAAGTGATTCTAGGTCACATGAGTATATATATACTCTTATAATATCCCAATTTGTATATTCTATGGAAAATAGAAAAAACAAAAGACTACAGACAAAGTAAGAAAATATATAAACCTATGACATATTACAAAATATGTCTAAATGCAACAATCAACCTAACACTTATAACCTCAGCCACCAAAACTCAAACATACAAACTAAGCACTTGTTCCTATTAACCTATCATACACTGATAAAAAGAATCATGATATCAATGTATGTAAATATAGTTAATCGATATGTAATAAGGTTAATGAGATAAATATGAATATTAAGGTCTGAATCATCTAATTATATAAAGTATATCAAAAGTCTAGCAAGCATGCATCCTAAGACAAAAATGATGCATTGTACTTAACTTGTTATGCGTATATACTGTCATAACTAATTTCCATATGAAAAAATGTCATAGTGTCAATGACTTAAGCTCCCCCTTAGTTTAACCTTGTCCCCTCCTTTTGTCACAAAATTTACAAATGAAGGAATACTAAGTCAAGAAATAGATTTAGCAAACATATATCTTTTGACCGAAGTATCATATACTATAAAGAAAAGTAATCCAATTCATAAAAAATATAAAATGATGCAAAGCAACTTAACTAAATATATATGCGAGCTAATCTGAGCAAGGAAATAGGTCTAATAAGATCATGTCTAACATATATATAACATAAAAAGACAAAATGTTATAATCTACCTCCTTACTAAACACTCCTCAACATGTGAGAACATAGACTCTTTACCTCTAATAATTACAATATGAAAAGTAAAACCTAGAACACTAATCTTCAATCCCTATATCATGTACTTTTCTCTCTTATGTCACAAGGGTGATTCTCCCCCTTAATAAAATATTTTCTCCTATTGAGAAAATTCTTCCCATTTTAGAAAATGTGGAAAGATGAAGAAAATTAATCAATAAGGACACAAGAAACATAATTATGAGAAATACATAAAGAAAACAAGATAGAGTATAAAACATCCTATATATGACAATAATCATAAGAAGATGATGGTAATATGTGATATGAATCCACGTGTGTAGTATACAAAGGAATAAAATATCAATAATAATAAAATAAGACAAATATATAGGAACCATTATCAAGATTTTAGCATAAAAACTCAACATGTACTTAACACTAAAATAAGAACAATGAGAAAAAATCTCACGATTATAAAATATGTGAGTTGATACGTAAACTATTTGTTAAATAATTAGTTTTAAAATCCTAATTTCACATAACCTAAGCATAAATACCAATTAAAAATATCACGATGAAGCAAGTTTGTATGAAATATGTCTAAGAACATATGATCAAGTCAAAGGTCATAAAACTTCCAATGGTGAAACATGAATACTAGAATGAATATCAACACCCAAGGATGTAGGAGACATCAAAATTGGATATAAGAAAATATATCCTAGCATCCTAAAAACATCATCGAAAGTACCAGATGATCATAAAAAACATTGTAATAACATTTGCAAATATGCAACAAAAGTGTACAAATAATGATAAATCAATAGAATAATATCCCAAATTTTAAAATAATAATATCAAAATATATGGAAATTCAATATTAATATCAAAGTCAAAAGTAATACCCCATATTATAAAGTTATGGATAAACAACATTAAGCCCAAGGTCAATTAAGACTAAAACAGGGACATGAAAAACAAAATAAAATTGTCACTCACAAAGAAGTTCTCCAATCATGGGCAAAATTTCCTCTAAGATATTAAACTATAATTATATGTTACACCAAGGTGAACAAAGATAATCAAAGCATATGAATGATTAATCTAATAACAAAATAGTCAAGATATACCACAAATGATAATAAGATGTTAATGAACTGATAAAAATTAAATTTATAGAAACTTATCTCTATAAATGATTTATAAGAAGATACGAGAATATTTTTTCAATAAAAGAAGAAATCCAAGAACCATTTTGATAAATAAAATATAGACAATATTATCACACTTACCAATTACGAATTTATGTACAATATTCATAATCATTTAAAGATTATCTATAAAAGGCTACTAACATTATGAGTTAATTAACTAATAAAATAAGATCATATCTTATTTGTGAAAATAAACAAATTAATGAACATTATAGATAAAAATCCACAAACTCGTTCTCAATTAAGAATTATAAATCATATAATAAAAGACTCATATCCTAGACTCAAGTGAAATCTCTAACATCATTATCAATTGGTGTAATTTTCAAGTAAATAAGAAGGGACATGACTTTATCCAGTCAATGGGTATAATTGTTTTATCACCGGAACGTTTGCATATAACCAAATAATTGAGTTACTCATAACTGTATATATTTTTACATTACTCATTCTATTTTTCCTACACGATATTATAGAACATTATAAATGAAATAAATATATAAGTAAAAATTTTAAATGTCAATCCAAGTTGTTGTAATGTAGGAGTACCTTATTTTATGAAATGTATCTCATATTTCAGTTTAAAACTGCAGGTACAAAATGAAGTGAATATATATTGCCTCCAGGATACAATGAAATCATGTTAAGTCTTTGATTCAAAGTATGTACACTTTCATAAAATATAAAAATATTAGTTGTTATAAATATCACAATGAAAAAGAACAGAAGATAAATTGATAAGAACATTTGATTTTTCATTATCCAAAATGGAGTTCCACAACTTCTTGTATATCAATTTTGTGAATATTCTGTAACAACCCAGGCTTTTGAGAGACTATTTTATATTATTTTGCCCGATGGACTAGTACTATAAAATAGGGGATGTTGGAGTAAATATTATTTCCCATGATATTTAGGGATAATATTTACTAGGTTTTGTCTATTTACCGTATGCTAAGGTAAATAGCATTATATTGTGTTTTATTGCGTCGTTATAGTAAAATGACGTTAATGGCTCATAAATAAATTTGAGTATAATTAATGAAATAAAATGAACTTGGAACATAAAATTTGTTCACGTTATCCCGAATGCTAAAATAGGGGGTGCGGTTGTTTTTAGAATAACCGAGATAGTCGAAATAAGTGCCAAGTTGTATTTTGGAGTTTCGGACACTTTTAACGCGTTTTGACTCAATTAAGTGGATACGAGTCATTTTAATGGTGTATTAGCAATTAAAAGAGGGCATTTGTATTTTAAGACCCGGTTAAGTTCCCCCACCCCCTTTCTTTCTTCATTTGTGTTAGAAACCAAAGGAGAGAGAGAGAGAGAGAAGAGAGAGCTTGGGAGAAATGGGAGAAAAGAGAGAAAATGGAAGATTGGAGTCGGAAATCGTTGCTACCGGAAGAGAATCCGAGACTACAAACTCGAGGTAAGTTTATTACTTGCTAGATATTGATTTAATGTTATAAATTGCATGTTTAGTTAAGTTTTGGGAGATTTAAACCATAAATTGGTTTTAGTTGATTTTGATGATTTAACCCTAAATTCTTGGTTTTAATTTGATTTGAAGATAAATTATTAGTCATTAATGGTGTAGAAATGATTTGGTGTAAATTGTTGTTGTTGATGATGGGAAAAATCAAGGGTTTGGAGGTTTTGGGATTTTAGGGTTCTTAAACCCGTAGCCCAAACTGGGCAAATTCCCAGGGCCGAATCGATTCGGCTCCCAGGCAAATCGATTCGGTTAGGGGATAGGGTACAGGTCTGGGAGACCGAATCGATTCGGGTTAAGACTGAATCGATTCGAACAATTACATAAAGTCAGTTTTCGTTCACCGAATCGATTCGGCTGTTTAGCGAATCGATTCAGCCCAAGGGGCGAATCGGTTCGGGTCCCCTGTTTTTGTGAGATTTTTCTTAGTTTGATTATTAGCCCTTTTCTTTTAGGTCCAAGGTTTAGGGACCTTCCTTTGGGAAGAAATGGGGAGTCCTAGAGGAGTGTTTTGGGTAGACTAATGTCCTAGGATTATACGGGATAATTGGGCTTATCCCAAGGGCTAATTTGTGTAGGTTAATGCCCGTATGATATAGGAGATTAATCGAAAGATAAATTGAAGATAGGATGTTAATGTGAGACATTTGGGAGACACTCCTTGAGGGAGATTCACTTTGAGGGTTTATAAAATGTATGAACTCTTGGAGACTAGTTTGAGGTTAATGGCACTTCGAGTCTTAGGTCATTAATAAAAATATGACATTAAGAATAAGAAATGCATAATATAAAATGTGGTACTAATAAATAAGTACAAATGATTTTGAGAATGTAAAAATGGATGTTTTCAAATGAAAAGGAAGATGATTTTCATATATGTTAAAAGTTATGGATACACACCCTCTCTAAATCGCTATCTTAAGGGAAGTCCGAACGTTTTGGTGAAGCCCCCTGGCTAGGGAATGCAGGGTGGATATATCCCAAGGCCATATGAGCGTTTATTGTATGTTTCTGCGATGGGTAGGTAATTTCGAGTGTGGCTATGACTACCTTGCAGGCATATGGCCGCTTCCCAACGTTTCGATAGGATCCCGGGTTATCTAAATGATAGGCCTTGGAAGATGATAGCCATTTAGGGGCGCACACAATGGAGAAACCCGGACAGACAGTCCTAGAATCGTTATATATATAATAGTATAACTATTCTAAATCGAGTTGGACTTGATGTATGATAAGTGCCATAATGAGCACAATGAAATGCCATAAAGAGCATGATGAGGTGCCATAAAGAGCACAATGAAACGCCACAAAGAGCATATGATGATGATGATGATTTTATTCCTGATAAGGAAGGTATTTTTACAAAGTGTCATAAAGAGCACAAATGAAACGCCACAAAGAGTATAAAAACGATGATTATATTTCCTGCTAAGGAATAGAATTATGAAATGAATTACTATACGATGAAATTGATTGGTAAACATTTGATAAAGTGTTGTACCATATATATATATATATATATTCCTAAAGAAAGAAATGGGAATTATGTTTTGATGGTGAATGGATATAATTATGTATCCTTGAGTAGATGTAGTTGAGACCTCTCATTTATATGTATATAATAATAAATGTGCTGAGGGTCTAATGTATCTCGACGATCAGCCTTGCCTAGTAGGAGTGTATCGGGGGGGTTCCTTCTTTGGATTTCGCTTTGCGAGACACCCCACGCACGAGTAAGGGCATATTGTTGTGACTGGGGAGAAGTTAGCCTTTAGTACTTGGATTAATTAGGACAAAGTCTAATGTATCTCGACGATCAGCCTTGCCTAGTAGTAGTGTATCGGGGGGGTTCCTTGTTTGGATTTCGCTTTGCGACACACCCCACGCACGAATAAGGGCATAGTGTTGAGACTGCGGAGAAGTTAGCATTCTGTTCTTTGTTTAATTAAAACATCATTATTGATTTGTGCTAGGTTGCTTTTAAATGAAGAGGTGAGAATTATTATGTTAATTGCGAGAGAATTACGCACTTAACTATCATGCATTTGATTCACATGGGAATCATATCAAACCGGGCCCTGACCCGTCTATATTTCTTATTTTTGCACATACTCTTTGCTGTTACAGGTGCTCTACCGCATGGACACCCATATTTACATTTCCATTCCGGTTGTCATGGAGCTACAGAATATTGCGGATGTTGTAGGTTACTTGTTTAGACACTTCTTTCTCTGGTACTCTAGTTGTGTTCTATTATTTATTCGGACGTGTTTGTCCAAGTCTTGCACTCATTTACTATATTGTAAATATTAAAATGTAATACTCGGTGTAACTATTTGTATTAGTCAGCTTATTCATTGATTATTTATTATATTGACGTTCCTTATCTATCGGTTTTTGATATCCACCGTTTTTACAAATGGGATTGTCTAGTGTTTTTCTTTTATTTACAAATTTTCTTTTATTGACAATCCGTTTTCTAAATGATTGGTGGTTATCTCGTACTATTATTTTATTCGACAGTGATGCTGAGAATGAACCATTTATGATTCCTGTGATTATTAGATTATTGGGTTGGCCACCTATTATTTTAGTAGGCGAGTTGTCACAGATAGTATCAGAGCATTAGGTTCTAGAGTCCTTAGGAATCTGTGCAGTTGTATTGTGTCTTCTGCGTTTCTTTTGATGTAATATAGAGCCTTGAGATTAAGATCGTTCATTTCTCTTGTGAGATCTCGTTCTCCTGCTATGTTATGAGAACCCCGAAAATCTTTTTCTCGTTCGTGTGAGACTCGTAAGTCGTCAGATGAAGGGCGTCAAGGAAGGCCATTGGGAAGGAATTGTGAGACGGGATTAGTAAGAGCTGTGAACTGTAGTCGGGGATGAGGACCACTTTAGAGGTCACTTCCTTTGTAGCATTATCTTATATTTCTACCGTGACTACTAAGTACAGTGGATATAGTTTTCCAAGTGCCGCTGCTGGTAGAGGGTGGTACTAAGTTTTGGATTCCAAGCGACTTTGATTTGAAGTTGAGAGGTCCTTGACGAGGACCATATATTGAAGTTCGGTTGGATTGGAGGAGGTGTAATCTCATTTGATGAGAACATAAGGCCCGAAAGATTTGGTCTCGATAGGGGTATGGAAGTGCTCGAGTGTGAAGATTGGAGGAAAATATTTTCACCCATACGAGTAAGGTTGAAGTGGTGGATATGGTAGAATTCTCAAGCGTTCACGTGAGTTTCGGTCCGAGGCCAAAAGTGAACAAAGGGTGTTACGGTTAAGAAACTCCACACCAAAATAAGATTGGTATGGGGAAGAGAGAGCCCTTCGATAGAATGATAGGCTCATAAGTAAGTGTTGCTAACACTTCAGGAGAAGTGGTATTCATGAGACCCCATCGGTGGACCTCCACCCGGGGAAGACTCATTGAACTAAGGCCGGGGGGACTAGTAGAATGTTCCCTTTATTAAAGAAGTTAAGGGAACTATGCGAGTAATCGCTAGAGTAGTTAGAGATAGAAGTAGTTTGGTTCGGTTAAGACTAGAATGATGTGTCTGGGAACCATTGGTAATGACCAGAGATTGGCATGAATGTTGGCGGGAATTTCCACCGTAGTTGAAAGTGGGATGTTCCTTATGATAAGATGGAGTAGCGTTATATTGACCCTAGATTCGGGTGTGTATATCGATCTTGTAATAGTGTCGATATTTTTATAGTAAGTATATCTATATGACTTCCGTGGAAGGGAGGTTCCATATTTTGCTTTCACTCGTTATGGGGCGGGTGATGATATTTTACGTATATGTGTGCGGTAGGTGCTACTTGTATTATATGTAATATACGAGTAGAGATAGTTTGGATTGATTGGCGTGATAGCAAGCGAATAAATCGCGAGGCTATCCTATTTCTAGTTCTAGAGAAGAGCTAGTTGTTCTATAACATCTAACCTAGATATAGGATTGGGACTTTATAGAGATGGTTACGGTATGTAGGTAGTTTTCATTTTTTAAATTATTTTGTTTTGATTTATTTGTTTTTTTTTGTTTGATGGCTTGCTTTGTTTTCTTTGCTAGTGTATGATGTTGCCTTATCTCCACGACTAACAAGTTAAGGGGATTGTGTTGGAGGGCTTCATTTTTTGGATTTTTCTTTTGCGAGACACTCCACGCATGAACCTTAACGAGGTTGGAAGTGGAGAGATGTTGCATATTCTTTTCTTTTTATTTATTTACTTTTCTGTTGGTTGAGATGCTGGGTTGGAAGGTTTAGCCAAGAATCACGTAAATGAGTGATTAAAGGGCTAAGTTGATGTGCGATATATGAGCACTGTGATAGTTTTTCCTCCGATCGATGTGGGGAAGACGAAGATATGAAAGTCGATTATGACTTATGGTTATGCCTTCATGAGAAGGACATCTATAAAAGATGTAATGCATGTATATTGGGATAAAGTATTGGTAACGTCTTACAGAAAGTAAGAGTTCGATCAGTTAAATTTTCATTTTTATTGTAGTGGTAAGACTTAGAGTTAGGATTTTAATGATCCCGATCATGTGTCTTCGACCGTTACTTCTCGACGAGCGACGATGCGAGGTAGTAGTGTAACGGGAGGGTTCCTTGTTTGGATTTTGCCTCGGTGAGACATCCCACGCATGAAACCGAGCGAATGTTGAGAGTTGGGAAAGGTCTTGGACACTAGGGATCTAATTAGGATATATTTATACAACTAGAATAGAATAGACAGAACGACTTTAGGATTATTAGGACTTTAGGCCCTTAGGGCATGTAGCATGGTTTTAGGAAGGCGGTGGGGAGTTGACCACAATAGGTTTTTGCGTTAACTCTAAGTGGGATTAGGTCCCTAGAACGGATAAGTTTAGGATCTTGAGTGATTCAAAATGTTAGACCATAGAAGGAGGGGCCTTTCTTAGATAGAGCGTTACGTCGGTAACCTATCTTCAGAGGAGTTAAAGCATGAGTGGACCTTTACTCCTACACTTGTGTTGTTATGATCGAGAATGGATTCGACAAACGAGTTTTTTCCAGGAACGGGAAGTATTAATACGGGATCATGAACCCATTGTTTATGCGTTTCACAAATTTAAATTCTATGAGAAGTATTATCCCCCGCTCGATTTAGAGTCCGTAGCGGTAATATTAGCCTTAAGGAATAGAGACACTACATCCTGGGCAGGAAATTTATCTTTTCACGAGCCAGAAGTTGGAGTTCGTGAGGGACTATCGATTGAAAATCCCCCTTTCGCTAAGGAAATGTGGACGGGTTAGTAGATGCACCGAGTAGAAACCGTCGAAGAGACTAGTGGTGGAATCAGGAAGGATGGGAGTAGTAGCTTGTATGGATCGAAATTTTTGTACAATAGTTCGGATCATTCTCTATAAGGATGATTCCGCGAGTGTGACTTAGTGTAGTTATCCCCTGGCTAGGGTATAAAGTAATTCAGGAAGAAAGGAAATTTATGCCGAGGTGTGTAGGTATCTCCTTCCGTAGTAGAAAGGTAGGATCGATAGTTCGTGGGGGATGATTTGGTACTATGTAGAGCACTAAGAATGTAAGCTCAGATCGAATAATGTTGACCTTAGTCCGAGTCCAATAAGGATGCCATTTTACCAAGGGGATTGCTAAGAATGATAGAACGGTAGTTTATTATGGTATACCTTTATATGGTTATACTATATGCCCGAATTTTGAGGGCAAAATTCCCTTCTAAGGGAGGGAGTATGTAACAACCCAGGCTTTTGAGAGACTATTTTATATTATTTTGCCCGATGGGCTAGTACTATGAAATAGGGGATGTTGGAGTAAATATTATTTCCCATGATATTTAAGGATAATACTTACTACGTTTTATCTATATACCGTATGAGAAGGTAAATAGCATTATATTGTGTTTTATTGCGCCGTTATATGTAAAATGACGGTTATGGCTCATAAATAAATTGGAGTATAATTAATGAAATAAAATGAACTTGGAACATAAAATTTGTTCACGTTATCCCGAATGCCAAAATAGGGGGTGCAGTTATTATTAGAATAGTCGAGATAGTCGAAATAAGTGTCAAGTTGTATTTTGGAGTTTTGGGCACTTTTAACGTGTTTTGACTCAATTAAGTGGATACAAGTCATTTTAATGGTTTATTAGCAATTAAAAGAGGGCATTTGCATTTTAAGACCCGGTTAAGTTCCCCCACCCATTTTTTTCTTCATTTGTGTTAGAAGCCAAAGGAGAGAGAGAGAGAAGAGAGAGCTTGGGAGAAATGGGAGAAAAGAGAGAAAATGGAAGATTGGGGACGGAAATCATTGCTACCGGAAGAGAATTCGAGACTACAAACTCGAGGCAAGTTTATTACTTGCTAGATATTGATTTAATGTGATAAATTGAATGTTTAGTTAAGTTTTGGGAGATTTAAACCATAAATTGGTTTTAGTTGCTTTTGATGATTTAACCCTAAATTCTTGGTTTTAATTTGATTTGAAGATAAATTATTAGTCATTAATGGTGTAGAAATGATTTGGTGTAAATTGTTGTTGTTGATGATGGGAAAAATCAAGGGTTTGTAGGTTTTGGGATTTTAGGGTTCTTAAATCCGTAGCCCAAACTGGGCAAATTCCCATGGGACGAATCGATTCGGCTCCCAGGCAAATCGATTCGGTTAGGGGATAGGGTACAGGTCTGGGAGACCGAATCTATTCGGGTTAAGACTGAATCGATTAGGACAATTACATAAAGTCAGTTTTCGTTCACCAAATCCATTCGGCTGTTTAGTGAATCGATTCGGCCCAAGGGGCGAATCGATTCGGGTCCCCTGTTTTTGTGAGATTTTTCTTAGTTTGATTATTAGCCCTTTTATTTTAGGTCCAAGGTTTAGGGACCTTCCTTTGGGAAGAAATGGGGAGTCCTAGAGGAGGGTTTTGGGTAGACTAATGTCCTAGGATGATACGGGATAATTGGGCTTACCCCGAGGGCTAATTTGTGTAGGTTAATGCCCGTATGATATAAAGATTAATCGAAAGATAAATTGAAGATAAGATGTTAATGTGAGACATTTGGGATACATTCCTTGAGGGAGATTCACTTTGAGGGTTTATAAAATGTATGAACTCTTGGAGACTAGTTTGAGGTTAATGGCACTTCGAGTCTTAGGTCATTAATAAAAATATGACATTAAGAATGAGAAATGCATAATATAAAATGTGGTACTAATAAATAAGTACAAATGATTTTGAGAATATAAAAATGGATGTTTTCAAATGAAAAGGAAGATGATTTTCATAAATGTAAAAAGTTATGGATACACACCCTCTATAAATCGCTATATTAAGGGAAGTCCGCGAGTTGTGGTGAAGCCCCCTGGCTAGCGAATGCAGGGTCGATATATCCCAAGGCCATATGAGCGTTTATTGTATGTTTTTGCAATAGGTAGGTAATTACGGGTGTGGTTATGACTACCCTACATGCATATGGCCGCTTCCCGACGTTTCGGTAGGATCCCAGGTTGTCTAAATGATAGGCCCTGGAAGATGATAGCCATTTAGGGGAGCGCACAGTGGGGAAACTGGGCAGGCGGTCTTAGAATCATTATATATATAATAGTATAACTATTCTAAATCAAGCTGGACTTGATGTATGATAAGTGCCATAATGAGCATAATGAAATGCCATAAAGAGCATGATGAGGTTCCATAAAGAGCACAATGAAATGCCATAAAGATCATATGATGATGATGATTTTTTTCCTGATAAGGAAGGTATTTTTACAAAGTGCCATAAAGAGCACAAATGAAATGCCACAAAGGGCATACAAACTATGATTATATTTCCTGTTAAGGAATAGAACTATGAAATGAATTACTATACGATGAAATTGATTGGTAAACATTTGATAAAGTGTTGTACCATATATATATATTCCTAAAGAAAGAAATGGGAATTATGTTTTAATGGTGAATGGATATAATTATGTATCCTTGAGTAGCTGTAGCTGAGACCTTTCATTTATATGTATATAATAATAAATGTGCTGAGGGTCTAATATATCTCGTCGATCAGCCTTGCCTAGTAGTAGTGTATCGGGGGGGTTCCTTATTTGGATATCGCTTTGCGAGACACCCCACACATGAATAAGGGCATAGTGTTGTGACTGGGGAGAAGTTGGCCTTTAGTACTTGGATTAATTAGGACAGAATCCAATGTATCTTGACGATCAGCCTTGCCTAGTAGTAGTGTATCGGGGGGGGGGGGGGGGGGGGGTTCTTTATTTGGATTTCACTTTGTGAGACACCCCATGTACGAATAAGGTCATAGTGTTGAGACTGGGGAGAAGTTAGCCTTCTGTTCTTTGTTTAATTAGAACATCATCATTGATTTGCGCTAGGCTGCTTTTAGATGGAAAGGTGAGAATTATTATGTTAATTGCGAGAGAATTACGCACTTAACTATCATGCATTTGATTCACATGGGATCATATCAAACCGGACCCTAACCCGTCTATATTTCTTATTTTTTCACATACTCTTTGCCGTTACAGGTGCTCTACCGCATGGACACCCGTATTTACATTTCCATTCCGGTTGTCATGGAGCTACGGCATATTGAGGATGTTGTAGGCTACTTGTTTAGAAGCTTCTTTCTCTTGTACTCTAGTTGTGTTCAGTTATTTATTCGGACGTGTTTGTCCAAGTCTTGCACTCATTTACTATATTGTAAATATTGAAATGTAATACTCGGTGTAACTGTTTGTATTAGTCAGTGCACCGACAACTTATTCAGTGACTATTTATTATATTGACGTTCCTTATCTATCGATTTTTATTATCCACCATTTTTGCAAATGGGATTGTCTAGTGTTTTTCTTTCATTTACAAATTTTCTTTTATTGACAATCCGTTTTCTAAAATGATTGGTGGTTATCTCATACTATTATTTTATTCGACAATGATGCTGAGAATGGACCATCTATGATTCATGTGATTATTAGAGTATTGTGCTGGCCACCTATTATTTTAGTAGGCGGGTTGTCACATATTCATAAATGGTTACAATTGAACAAATTTGATTCATGTCTGTTCAAATTCATTATAATTGAATAATCATGATTTGACATCTTATCATAGGCGACTCAACATATCTAGTATGAATCGTCATGAGTTGATCCATCGATTTGTATAAACGCGATTGTGTTTTAATCTTAGTCATATCATAACCATTTCCTTTAACATATTCCCTTATACATTCTTTCATCAAGCAGGCTCAAAATTAAAAAATCAATTTTGTTAAAAATTTTCAAAACAATATATTGGATATTCATGTCATTGTGTGAATATGTAGAATCTAACATATACATTTTTATTTTATTTTAATTGGATATTTAGGTAGTCTAAATTATTATGCATTGAAATTGTCTTACACTAAAATACATTATTGTACTTTGTTGGTTTTATATGGTACATGTATCAATATTAGTAGGGATAATATGTACTAATATTGGAGATTTCATCTAAGTTCTATTATAACATTTTCACGGGCCAAACATCGTGCAATTATTTTTTCTTAATTTTACAACTTATCATCAAGGTGGCAATGGTTCGTGTGAATTCGGGTTCGCATAGAGTGATAAACTAATCGTGTAAAAAATAGCTCCATCTGTACACGATTCATTTACCAAACAGTTGAGAAGATTTAATTTGTACATGATTAATTTTGTTTAACAGGTGATAAGACACAACTTGTTTTCACTCATTTAACCAAACGAATCCTATTAAACCGTTAACCCTACATCAATCATATTCCCCAATTTAACAAAATGAATCATGTTGGCATTTTAACCCGACACAACATGTTTCATTTGCCACATGTTTATTATGACCCTTTTAACCGGTCCCTATTCTAGAATTTTGCTATTCTAATCTCAATTTTATTCTTTAATACTAAAACGAAATTAAATGATATCATTCAAATGTAAATAACAATAGCATCAACAATGAGTAAATAATATAACCACTAGGTGCCACTTAAATACAAAACCGACCATAATTAAAAGATCAAAACAATTGCATTAAAGCATAAAAAAATTTCATCCCCCAATAAGTATCAACAACCATTCTTCGAAATCCAAATAAAATACAAAAAAATATTCTTCAAAATGAAAATAACACTACCATTCAACATAAAAATAAAATTTGGAAAAATCTATTATAATTTTCTATATCTCCTCAAAACTATAGCTCCTCGCCTCCTCTAAATGATAACTCTCTTAAATCAATTTTCCTATAAAATTAAAATGGATAAAAATATTTATGATAATGGACACGTAAAAACTTTAAAACTACGTTATTGATAAATTTCATTACCTTGTCTTAATCATCAATGAAAAATGTGTTTGAGCATTGGCTCGATGATCCCAATTGAGCTATATCATTAATTCTGTCATCTGATTCAACCAAACTTTCATCAACTATAAAAAAAAACATTAATATTTCAAACAAACAAACCTTAGTAAAAAAAAAAGCTAAGTAGCATACAAAAATAAAAAGAACTTCTAAATAGTAAATAGGCCCCACAAAAAATTAAAGAACTTATATTTTTTTACCAAAAAACTAATCTAGAGTAAATGTCAATTCTTAAACATTTTTCGACAAAAATGAACATCAATAATCATCAAGCACTCGGATACTATTGCTAAATGTCAATTCCAAAGGAAAGGTAGATATTGGGATTGACATCACGTCATGGGCCAAAATTGAGAATGTCAGATAATGATATTGCACCCCTCTCCAAAAATCAGTTATATCTAAATTTTTCAATGGGTAAATTCTTGACTCAATTTAACATATTTGAAGTCGCTTACTTGAATGCTTTCATTCTCTTTCTCATATCTGTCAAAATCCTGCATTATGATGTATAAAAGTGAAAGTAATTCAATCTTAATAAATACATATTAAATTAATTAATTCACAAGCGTAATTTCATTTTATAAAACAAAATTTTATCGTACCTCAAAAAGATAATCTCGATGCTCAGTATTGTCAAGAGACCCACTTCGACGATCATTTGTCGCACGACCCTCATGGAAACATTGTTTGAGTACAACTCAAATAAAGAGCGCATGTTATCCTCAACACATTCTAATTGATATAAATACTTACCATAAAGCCTTTTGTAAGCCCGCTCAATAGATTGATATTTATACCTAGGATATAAGATAATCATACTTTTAATAATTAAACTATAATACAACCTATATTTATAAAAAATTACCATAATTTAGCTACTCATACTACGTATATAACTATCACTATACAACATTGCTTGTTTCAAAGTATGATGAACTCTAAATACTTGAGGCAAATATATGTTAACCATAGGATGGGTAGTTCCTGAGAACAAACAAGTGACATCATAAATGACTTTCAAAATTTTTGAAATCTTATCAACCTTATACAATCCTTTAGGAGATGGACAATGTTTGTAATTAAAATCTCCAAATTGTAAATAAGAAAAGGCCCGTTTATAAAAAAGAGCATTATTAAGCATATAATTCAATATTTACACAAAGGCCCACTAAAATTATATAAGATTGGTGGCGTATCGATATTTCAAGGACCTGTTTATTAACAATAAATACAACCAAATAACGATTTGTTAAATTTATTAGGTTCGACGAATCATTTTGGGGTTCACAAATATAAATGGAATTCATTCAATTACTTAATGAGTCTACTGGTTCCATATTCTTATGACCCCATCCATTAAGTCTAGACCCTAACCGATTAAGTGTAACACCCCATATTTTTAATAAATTTTAAATGGGATTAATTAGAATTAGTTGTGGGATAATTGAAAAATTAATCGGATTTAAATATTACTCGAGAATAAAGTAATATGTGATTTATGTTGAATATTACTTAGTGATTAAAAGTAATACATGATTATGACTTTACATATGATTATGACTTTGTAAAATTATCGCAAGTTATGAATACGACAATTATAATAAATAAGTCGGGACGTGCGTGTGAGTCGTGTCGAGATGATATTTAAATAGAATGAAAAGTAATTTATTTTCATGTCATCTGTATGGTCATTTTGAGTGTGCCAAAGTATTCAAAAGGGTTTAAATAGTCAGAAAAGTCTACTTGGGGGATTAATTTGGGTCTCGGATCAATATGGGACTAACCCGACACCCCGGAGGGGTATTTTGGTCATTTTGCCAAATCAGACGAACAATACCTAAGATTTAGTTGTGGTCTTATATAAGTGTAGAGTTTGTAGAATTGAGGTTCATTCACCAAAAATCAAAGGAAAAGACTTAGAGGAGAGTGAGAGGCTTTTCTAGGAGAGGAAGAGGCTTTTCTAGGAGACCAAAAGCCAAGAGTCAGCTTGCACCCCCCCCCCCCCCCCCCCCACCACCACCACCACCGGAGGTTGATCGAAAAAAGGAGGAACATCCCTAGAATTATCTTCCCCAACATTTCATACCTTTGAATTAGAGACAAGTGGTTAATTATTGCAAATTATAGCATGTATATTGTCCATATTAGGCTAGAAATGAAATTCAGAAAAATTATGTGAATCAAAGATGAATTTTAATGATCTTAATTGAATACTTGAAATGAAAAATAACTAGGATTAATATTTTTTGCATATATAGAATAAACTCTACCAAATTTGGGTATAATTGGTGAAGAAATTTGGGATTTATAATAGTTCTTGATTCAGGATGGTGAATAAAGTGTTTTCTGAATTTTCATGAAATTAATTGGATTTAAGGGAAACTCCTTGATGATTTTGTATTGTTTAGATGTTAGAAATCATTCATATACCTTGATATATCATTTAAGATGATTGATGGGGAGTTTGGGATCAATTGGTGATAGTTTTGAGGATGAAAATGATTAAAACCCATAGCCATTAAAATGCAGAATTTCGCAGACCTGTAGGGGTGAATCGATTCGAACCAGGCGGAGTCGATTCAGTGGCATTGGAGAATCAATTCAAACCATGAAGAATCGATTCGGTTGCCTAGATTTGGCCAAATTTCCCTGTTTATTATTATTTTTGTTGGATCGTTTGGGATTTGATTATGGGACTAAATTCTAAAAATAATGGAAGTATAGGGGTATACCAGTATGCCATATTAATGTATGGGCTTAGTCCTATGAAATTGAATAAAAGGTTAATTTAATTAGGTATTATCTAGGAACAAACCTAATTTGAAGATAAATTTAATTCATGGAAATTCGGGACTTATAATGACAGGGACCAGTAGGGTGTGGATGCTTACCTACTAAATTTACAGGAGGAACAAACGATACCCTTTAAGTGATGAGGAAAGCTCAGGAATATATCTTAAGAAGTAAAGTCATAATCTATAAATACGTAGGATATTCGAGATATAAATATACTACGTATGGGACTTATTATATGGGTTGTGCGTATGCCCTATTATTATTATATATATAGGTGGGATGAACACCTGTATGATGATTTATGTTGTGTATGACATACCTACGCTGCTTGCTATCCGGGTGGAGGTTTCGTGTTGTGGACGATCTTATCCTGATGAGACCATTGGGGGGATTTTATATTCGTACCCTGAGCATAGGACCTTGGACATGTGCTATCGGTGAGAATGATAGTTTCGACGGTTGAATGGGAGCGTAGGTATGTGCGTGACCCATTTGGCTAGGGATTATGCTCACGTCCAATATATGTGTTATGAGATTTATAGTTTGTGAGAGACACTGAACTAACATTCCTCTATACAACGATAGATATACCAGGACATGATAGCAGAGTATGCATGCACCACAAATGTGTCTGGGAGGTTCCATATTAGTATATATATATATATATATATATAATAGTATGATGAATATATATACTGTGATTTAATCTATTGTGTGAAATTAGTAGATGTAAAAGAATAATGAAATTCGAATTGAATTAAGTAAGTGAATACTTAACCCCTAAAGCTTTGAAAAGTCTAATTCATATTATAGAGAAATGAATATGTATAATTATCATACCTATTATGTGGCAAAAACGGGGAAATGATAATCACAATGACTCTTGTTTCAAACTAGTAATTGGAAAACCTTAACTGGGAGGATTATGAGGTACGTTAGGCGTGCACTCTAGATGAGAGGTGAGACTCTCAAGAGAAAGCCCGAGAAACTAACATGTACATAATAATTGCTTAATTGCACTTGTTAAACACTTGCTATTTTTAAAATATTTTACAACCGGGCTCTGGCCCGTTTTCTTGCATATTCTCTTCTCTCTTGTATCTTTTATATTAGGTGTCCAACCACAGGGACGCGCAACGTAGAGTATTGGATATTTGACGTGCTATGGATGCTATGGGAGTTGTAGATTTTGTATTAGAAGATTCTTTTCTATTGATTAAGACATCTGTAGTATCTATTTCATTTAGGGCATGTCGCCCAGGAATCTAGTTATTACATTTCTATCTCAGACATTGTATTTACTTATGTTAGTATTGTTATGTACGATTTTATTTGGATGATGGTATTGAGACATTTAAATTGAAGAGTTTATTCTAGTTATAATGAGTTCAGTTGTAATGTCACTTAATTATTATTCATTATTGTGGAATGGATTACATGATCAATTGTTTACATTGTTAATATGGATTTTATTAAATTTAAAAATTTAAAAGTTTTGACACTAGCTTAATTAACTATTAGGTGATTATTACGGAAGTTATTTTATGACAGTGATGCTAAGAATGAACTAACTGGATATTCTGAATTAATTTAATAAAGGACTGATCACCCGAGATTTAATTGAGCGGGTTGTCTAAGTTGGGTCAATATCCTATCATGTTAATAGGTTGTGTAGAAAAGATTCCCCTAACTATTAAAATTGGATAACACAAAAAATAATATATTCTCGCCCACTTCTATATCTTCTTGTTGTTTCACATTTCTTATATCTAGATAATGATAGAACATATAACATTAATTTATTCTCTCCATTTTCATATCTTCACTTGTTCCTAATTTCTTATACATATGTCATTACACATTCAAAAAAATGAGTGTAAAGGTGAAGGAAAATAAAGTCATTGGGTTTATCGAGTCCCTAATACATTTTGAAACAATCCCTGGTATTAAAGTTTAGAGGTGTAAAAGGAGGGTGTGTTATCTTTTTGGATTTAATGTTCTTTTTTTTATCCCTCAATATAACTAAAAATATATTTTTTTGGTATATCATATTGGTCACCAAATGCATTTTTAATATAGCGAAATAAGGATTCATCAAATTTACCATCCCTTAACTATGCATTTTAAAAATGGTAAATTGTAAATTCAACACTAATGTTTAAGGGTTTCGTTATGTCAGATCAACTCTTTCAACTTTTTGAATGTTAAAACTTAACTTTTAAATTGAAAAAAAAGACCTTTCGTTAAAACTTTGTAAAGAGAACTAACGGAAGGGTTGATTGAAAATTCTTGCACTATTAAAACCTAATATTTATATGTCATTTTTTAATTTAATTAACGAGATAATTTTAGCTTTTCATTGATGATATATATATATATATATATATATATATATATATATATATATATATATATATATATATGTGTGTGTGTGTGTGTGTGTGTGTGTGTGCGCGTGAATATAAACATAAATCAATATGTGTGTATATACAAATCAATGTATATTTACATTGATTTATGTATATATATAGAAATGTTTTGATTTATTAATATATAATATTTATGTATGTGTAAATGTGTGCGTATATATATGTAACTAGGTACTATGTCTTATGTTTGGTGGTGGCACTATGGTAATTTATGGTTGTTGTGGTGTATGTGTGTGCATATATATACATGATTCTCTTGTGACACACCGTCTATTATAATAACTGGTGGTCAACCCTCTACTAAAATAAAACGAGAGTCTCATATGGCTCATTTAACAAATTGTGAAAATAATTAATTACTAACCACCTATTAATTTAACATATTGTGTCAAATTTTAATCTTTAATTACAATACCAGAAATAAACCATTCACCGTAACCCCATTCACAATACGCAATATAAATAATCACAACAATAAAGAAGTCCAAATGTGAAAATAACTAAAACCATGTACCGAACAAACCATCGGTTACTAATAATCTAAAGCGATCACCTGAACTGAAACTAAATAAACTGAAAGTAAATAAATCTAATAAAAGGGTGACATGCCCATCCAATGTCTGAAATGAAACCTAATCTAAGATGCAAGGATAAGATCGACTATTCCAAAGCCTGCAACCCTCCTCATCAGCTTCAACTATGTAATCCTAGATAGAAGAATCATCATTAGCATCCCTGTGGGTGGACATCTAAAAGTTTTTGAAAATATTTGATGCGGGTAGAAAGTGAATAAAATGAAGTAATTAAATTATTTAGAAAGTGAATAAAATGAAGTAAAATATAAAGAAATTTTCCGTATATAAACTGGTAGTGCACACACATGAGACAACCCTCACCCCTCATCTAATGTGCACACCTAACGTATGGTTCTTAGCCTCCTAGTTACGCTACCCGCCAAACTCGACTCATCACAAATCATAATTTGACACATTACCCAATCTTGAGTATATTGTTTCTCCGTGATTTCTTAATCAGCCAACCCCTCTGCTTAATTAAGTTTCAATTATATCATCACAACTTATTTCATAACTTTACTCAAGTTATTAATAAACATTCACACTTAGAATATCCGTATACAATTATCTCTACCTTTATTTACATAGGTTTGTAAGACATCAAATACATACAAATACATCGCTCGCTATATATATAGCCATTATCGCTCCGAGTATGGCCTCGCTGGATGCAAAATCCCTGGCATACTGTCAAGCTCCAGGACTGTCGACCACAACCTTGGCAATCAGGTCAAAATCTCACCACCGAATAAAAAATCGGAGGCGGTCATGGACTTAAGTCCGTGGGTTATAACCATAGCACATTATTCCACTGGACTCCAAATATATATAGTGTGGTCGTGCACAGACCTATGACCCAGTAAATGGTATTAACTCTGCAAGGATTCGCTAGAGTGACCTCTCACGACCCGTAACCTCCACCAATAGTATATCCTTTAGGATGGGTATGTTTCACACAAATATGATACACACATATATTATTATTATTCATATATATACTATCCCTATACCCATATATACATATTCAAATAATTTGGCTAATTTGTGCATGTCACCCGAATCACTAGATTTGCTATGCTAAGTCTACTCCTGACTCTTAGATATTTAGGTAACCCTTGTTTAACTAATTTCACACATATATTACTATTTCTGAACAGTAAGTCCTTTTCGACCAGCCAATATCCTATTACCCGAATCCTCGACCGAAATCATTAATTCATATTTCCAAGTGTTATTCACACTAAAAATCACAATTCCTTACCTTGGGTTTCCTTCCAACAAGCCCAAGGTAAAATAAGGTCCCTAAAATATTTTTATCAGAAGTCCTACTTTTATCTACGGATACCCCAAAATATCTTGGACCCCAAAGAAATTAATAAAACTTTTAACAAATGGACCTGGGCTAAATTAGGCAGCCAAATTGGTTCGGCCAGGGGCGAATCGGTTCACTCCTGTATGCTGCCCATGTCGGGGATGCTACTTTCTTCACGTGTTTTACCTAGTTTTCATCCCAAAATGAATCTAGACTCTACCCTAAAGATATATACTATCACCCCATCAATTACTAACATGAATATATGTATTTTCTTGTCTCAAAACATCAAAAACTATTAATCATGGGATTTACATCGTTCTTTTTCGCATAAATTTTTTTATAATATCTAATGAAATTCCTAAATTCACAATCAAGATTTTATCTTTTCGATTCAAGTTCGTATTTTTCAATTAGAGATCAATATATACAATTCTCATTCTTAATTTCCTGTAACAAGAACTAATTTTCATGTAGGATTTTCCTCTAACGAAGATCATGAGAACATCACAATATTCATCTTTCTAAAAATCCCCTTTTCCATATAAATCCCACCCCCAAATTTTTTTACAAGTCTACCAAATTTTGATATGAACATAGACATGGTGTTCTAAAAGGTGCGCCTAGGATCCGCCTAGGCGCGCCTAGGCTTAAGGCTTGGAAGAAACGCACCGCCTTAAGCCTTTCACCCCTTATTCTTGGTAAAAGGCTTAAGGCACACTTTTTTTAAAACAAAAATGCTTTAGTGAAACGGTGTCACCTTTTAAAGATTTTTTTTAAAAATCGGACCAATATTTCATTCAAGACAATCAAAAGACAAATGGTGTCCCAAAACTCTCTGCCCCTCGTTCAAAAAAATGCGTGTTTTTTTTTTCTTTTTTTTAGTATTTTAAAAACTAGTATATTAGTTTGCATATATTCAGACATATTTTGAGGTATGAACAATTTTAGTGTTTTTAATAGCCTTGTTATAGTTAAAAATATTAAAATATATTAATAAAATCTTCAATGCCTTTTCACGTTTTTTTACGCCTAAGGCCCACATAGACTTCTAAGGCTTAAGGCTTGACCTCCACGCCTCGGTCACGCCCCACGTTTTTTAGAACCTTGCATAGACATAAAGAAAAAAAATTAAGCAAGTTTAGTCACTTGCCTAAGACGTGGAAGGAATTTTGATCTTCTTATTATAGGGTTGAATCTAGCCAAGAACTCCCACTTATTTGCCTCCAATTAATCCTCCCACTTGAATCCCTTGTGTTTTCCTTTATCTTTTCTCACCACCTTGGCTCTAATGTGTTTTAATATGTAAAGTACCTGCCTTCTAACTCTTAACCTCTTATTTAAAGATCTAATCTCAAAATTAGGTTAACCCCATAGTGTAAAATGACCCATAGGTCCCTGAGTGTGTCCCGATTAATCTAAAAAGGCCCCCGGTATCTAATCTCTACCCTCGGGTATTTGATTTTACCTATTTCGACCTATTTCGAATCAACCGTGCACTCGAAATCATAATCAGAGTTACCAAAATCAATATCTTATCTCAATAAAAAAATAGCCTACATGTATGTTCCGATTGAGATACCGTCAATCCCCGTTGTTTCTATCCACTACAACGTACTAATAATTGAATGAATTTTATTTACTTAATCATACTTAGTAAATTTATTTCCACGTCAATATTAATTCTATTCTCACTAATTAATATTTATTAAATACGTAATATTTTCTTATTTTAATTAAATTATGAGCACACGAGTAATTTAAAAATACTAAAATAAATTATTTAAAATATGGGGTGTTACATACTTACCCTTTTCAAAGGAATTATTTCCCCATAATTATAGCGCACCTTATATAAGGAGCTCTGGATACTGCTCTCGCATATTATCGTCCCGCTCCCACATCGACTCATCTACATTATGTTGTCCCCACTGAACCCGAACCAGGCACCCCACCTTAGACCGAATCTTATGCTCACTATGATCAAGAATGGAAACTGATCTCTCCTAGTGTGAGATGTATAGATGCAAGTCTATCTCCTCTAGTGGGTTGTGCCAAAAATCCCTCTCACTCCTCTGGTATCTCTTCAGCGACGACACATGGAATACATCGTAAATCCTCTATAGATGCTCCAACAACCCCACCCTATGATAGATTGGTCTTACCCTCTCAATGATCCAGAAAAGCCCTACATACCTCGGCTCTAGCTTCCTCTTCTTCCTGTACCTCATGAATCCCTTCCTAGGATACACTTGTAACAATACTTGGTCCTCTACCCCCAGATCTATGTGTGTTATGTTGGCATCTCTGTAACTTTTCTGCCTATCCTAAGCTATTCATATGCATCCTCGGTTTAACTTAATCTTAGAAATAGTATCCTTTATCATCTTCGGACCGATAAACTTATTGTCCCTCACCTCTAACCAACAAGTGGGCAAACGATAAGGTCGTCCATCAAGTGCCTCAAACGGTTCCATACCGATGGTGAATCAGTAAGAGTTATTATAAGCGAACTCCACCAGTTGAAGGTACTGCACCCAACCTCCCCCAAAATCGAGTATACATAACCTGAGCATGTACTCTAATATCTGATTAACCCGCTTTTCATTGCCCATCAGTCTAGGAATGATAAGTCGTACTCAATCGTAAATCAGTGCCCATCGGCTCCTGAAAGCTCTGCCAAAATTAGGACACAAAAATCTTGTCCCTGTCGGAGAGTATATTAATCAGCACCCCATGTAGCCTCACTATCTCGGTAATAAACACGTTGTCATACTATCTTGTCGTAAAATCAGTATGAGCCAGAAAAAAGTGGGCCACCTTGGTTCGACGATCCAGGATAACTCAGATGAAATCGTGACCTCTATGTAACGTTAGTAACCCCATGTTGAAATTCATGGATATGCTCTCCCACTTCTAAATCGGAACCTTTAACGGATGCAATATCCCGGTTTGCCTATGGTGGTCTACCTTCACTAACTGGAAAGTAATGCACTTCGAGAAAAACTCTACTATATCCTGCTTCATCCTCGATCACTAGAACTGTCTTCGTATATCCTGGTTTACAGAGTTCGATAGGTAACATAGGACTTCTGGGAATCCATAGGAGAGATTATAGCCTACCTTGGGTTAAACGGGAATAAAATTCGGGTACGATCTTACTGGTGTTTTAGGTTGAATAACACACAAGTTAAAATTAATGAAATCGGGTTAGGATTTTGGAAAGAGTTAGGATAAGGAATTAAGTGGAATAGTGTTATGGATAGAAACATGTAAGTTAGCAATTAAAATAAATAAGGTTATACTTAATAATTTAGGAGTTGGGGTAGACTCAGGAATTGTGAGCTAGTAATACGAGTGATATGTTTATGATTAGCTGGTTATATATATATATATATATATATATATATGTGTGTGTGTGTGTGTGTGTGTGTGTGTGTGTGTGTGATTGATATATATGAATGTATCTACTCCATGGATGCTATCATTAGAGGTTGCGCACAACTGACAGTCCACCCTAGCGTGACCAACTGGTATTGGAGCATTTTCCCAGGTCATAGGACTATTTCATGACCATTGTATGTGAGTTTGGAGTCTAGTGGCATAATATGATATGGTTATGATACATGGGTGTATGCCAATGACCGCCTTTGGTTATGTGTTTAAGATTTTTGTTCGGTGGTGAGATTCCGACCTGGTGTCCCAGGAGTGGTATGTGACATACCTGGAGCCTTATAGCATGATGGGGAATGCATCCGACAGGACAACTCGAGGATGATATCTATATACATATATAAGAGTGTTATATGTATATGTGTGAATTAAACGAGTGTGTGAACATTGAAATTATAACTAGTTCACAGTTATGTGAATCATTTAATGATAAGATTATAATGATAAAACTTATGTGATAGCTCAATGAGAAATAAAGTAAAGTATAATACATGTAGCACAATTGGGCTAGAGGTTTTAGTGTGTGGGGTAAAATGAGTGATTGTACTAGTTAGGTAGGGTAGCATAACTAGGGAGTAAAATACATGCATTAGGTTTGAACTATAGATGAGGGGCGATGATTATCTCTAGTAAGAGCGACACCAGATAAATATAAACAATTACGTTGCATATTCATTATTTCATTTTAAACACTTGCAAAATATTTTCATGGTTTTGGGCTCTGACCCGTATCAAAAATATTTTTCAAAACCTTTTAGGTGCTCATCCACAGGGATGCCAGACGTAGCCATCCTTCCAGTTAGAAGATGTTGCAGCAGCTGTGGATGACTGCAGGCTTTGACTAAACACTTCTATCCTTACTATCTAGATAGGATTTCATTTCAGTTATTGACTTTGGGAATATTGACCATTGTTAGACAGTCTTTATTAATCAGACTTTATTATGTTATTTCCTTTATTAGTTATATGACTCTATTTGGAATTATTGAGATTTATTCAGTTATTTGATTTATTTCACATCATTAGTATTCAGTTTATTATTGTGGTGAATATTTAATTAAATGATGGTATGTTTATTTAAATGGTTGCACGTTTTAATAAGTCAAGTTATTAAGTTTTAAATTTTGACACAGGACCTAATAGGTTATTAGTAATCAATTTAATTTTCAGCAATGATACTAAAAATGAACTAGACTGAGATTTCTGTTTTATTTTAGTAGATGACTGATCACCCGTTATTCGAATAAGCGGGGTGTCAATAAAGTAATGTATACATACAAATTTTAATGAGCATCATAATTGATATTTTATTGGTACAACAAAAGGAAGCCCAGTGTTATATACTGTTATTATATACGTGTTGTTATCTTGTAGCATTAAATTAGTGAGAAATTTATCTCATTAATTCTATATCATTTTGTTTCTTTTAAATTGTCTGATTTATATGTTTCAATGATTTTAATACTGAATTATTCGAATGTAGTGAAGAAGTTAAGTTTCACTTAATTGTGTTAAATAATTATAAGTCATTTTCAATTGATGAAACCCATTAATAAAGATAAAATTAGTGTGGCACATGCCTTATAAAGTTTAGAGAATTTGTAAACGGATTAAGCACCAAGTTGATACAAATGACTGTTCAACACTCACTCGATCTCATTATGATAGAGACTAAAATATGAGTTATTGTTTTCATATATTATGTAACATTTATGTTTTAAAATATATTGTATTAATTTTAATGTGCTGTTAAAAAATGACAATCACTAAATATTTCAAAACTAGGGGGATACGAAAATAGTTCTTATTTGATCGAGGAAAACATAAACAATGAATTCTAGGATTCCTTTTCTTATGTTTGTTTGGAATCAGTACATCCTTTAGATCTTGGAAAAAACCTCGATGACCTCTGAAGATATTTTTTCTAAAATTGATCATGAGGGATTTTTTATTTATCAATAGATTTTGAGTTTATTTTGAGAATACATTTTCCATAATTATGTATCATTGTTGGTGGTATGTACAATTATGTGTTTTGATAAAACTTTTTACAGGAAAACTATTTTTGACCCTATATCATAATGTTGAACTTAAACATAACTTTATTATTAAAACTCTTCAATGTTGTGGAAGAATTGAATATCTTTTAAATCTATACTATCATTGATGATTTAATATATTATATTATCATGGGGTTGTCACTTATGAATCTTGACAATCACGTTTGGATTCTTACGACTTTACAATAATGATAATCTATGTGCTCAAGTGGGAGATTATAGTAATTTCCTTAAATAGTAATTCTAATAATTTCCTTAGATACCGAACCTATATATATCGTGTCATTATTTGTTAGAAAGAAACAAGCCAAACATATCGCCACAATAGATAGAAAAGTTTTTTTGAAAGTTTTTATATTCCTAACTTTGGCTGGAAAATTATATGAATGTATAAGACTAAATGTGTGTTATAGAAATTATACTTTACCTAATATGACATGTCTGAGTGATTGGGGATGTCTCGTACATTCGTGGATTTCGAATCCACTATTATTAAAATAGAAATGTCAAATTCTTTAAAGAAGGTGAAATTAGCGAGAGTACCACATCACTTAATGTGGTTATAAAGGAAATTAAGGTACTCATACCATTTTTCGTAACTTATGATATAATTTTTCTTTTATTTTGTGGATCGTTACACGACATATAACAAATAAAAGATCAACCACTATATATATAATGGGATTACAATCATGTAACAGATATAGATAAAATCACAAGGAATAATGTTAAGAATCTCTTAAAAGGAGTTCCCTATCCTGAATGGTTATGTGATTTATTTACAAGAATGCGAATTTGACACGGGAGTAAGAAAATATCCATTTTTTCACAAGATTTCATAGTTATAATTATGTGAAATACCACAAATGGATCAAAATAAAGTTTAGGATCGCCCTAATGGATCAAAATAAGACACTAGAGTCGATTATAAATGATCCATTAAAACTAAAAGCGGCCTTAATCGTAATCAATGATACTAATTTAGACTTGTGGTCAAATGTTTCATTACAAATGGAAAAATGATTATAAATAAATATATTCACCTATATCTTAGAATGTGAAATTCTTATGGCTTTAATAGCTCCTTTTGATTGAGATTTACATATAGTGTGAAAATTTATGAGAGGTTAACAAAAGAAGTGTACTAAGTTGGGAAATCATTATATAAACTTTTGTAAGTTTTCCACTAATGTTATTTTAATCAATAATATTATCTTTTTATCAATATATATACCTTAAGGATAATGGGAGCAACTTTATTGGAACTGTCTAAACACAAATAATGAGTTAAAAAGTAAAAAAATAAATATTATATATGTTTTAAGAGTATGAAGTAATGATATTCCTAAAAGATTATATGCTCATACTTATGGCAGCTATTCATTTAAAGATGATCAGTAATTACATCCCTTAATGGATGTACGTAATTCATTCTTGATTAAGTATATTTATTTTGGCTTAGTGGCCAATGTTATGAAAGAGTGAAAAATAATTCATTATTGTTTATTATAACAACTTGAGCATATAACATGCTTTGAGGCTATAGTTTATGGATTATTATTGCAAAAATTTATTTCAGGACTTGGAGTGGTCAGCATTATTACTAAGTTGTTGAAGTATTGTGATAATATCGTGACATTTTCTCTAAGAAGAAATTATAGGTATTATAAGATATAATACCCATCTATCAGTGACGAAGTTAAAAAACAACGAGTCTTAGTTAAACACATCAGTACAAGTGTTAACATAGCATATCTAATAATAAATGGGCCATCACTAAAAGAAATTTATGAAGTATGGTTAAGACATAGGCCTTGAGTGTAACCAATAAGTATAAGTGTTTTGAATTGTTTGGTGCGTAATTATTTGACACTATATTTGATATCGATTAAAGTGAATTATGAGGATTTAAATTTATTTCTTACAATATAAGTTTACATGCATGTGAATTGACGAATGTGACATAAATAGTCTTTTATAAGACAATTATTAGACCATGATGATAACCCTTATTATTTATCTTGTTGAATAAATGGTTAATATTGTAGTACATGAAAGGAACCACGCTCATTAGTTAGTATGGAACTGATGGGACTCGCACTGATGTTTTATTTAATTAATGTGTTTATGAAGAACAATTTAAGAATGGTTAAAAGCTCATTGAACCCCGTATGATAATTATGGACAACGTGGAAGACTGGTAGAATTATTTAAGTTATTAGAATTCCTTAATGTGGTCCGTAATTTAGTAATATAAAGAGTCATATTGGTTATTGAAAGGGTACTTTAAATACCAAGAGTCAATGTTATTTAATATGGTTAATAAAATGACATCTTTGATTATTTAAGGATTTAAGAACTCGTGTGTTTTTACCGTGATGGACGATTCAAATTAAATGACCGTTGGATATTTCGATCATCTCCCTGCCTATAAATAAGTGTATAATTTTCATCATTTAGACACACTGAATGACAACATAATGAAAATATTATCTAAGGGAGAGAAATCCAAAATTCTCATACAGTGATCTAATTGTGTTGAAGAAAATAGAAAGGAACAATTTCAAGGCACTAGAATTCAAGGCTTTTTAAACCTCTCACCCAATCTCAGGCACGTAATTGGCATGGATCAGGGTAAGTGTTCTTGATTGTATATATAGGATAAAAATGTGATTTTCATGATGATTCAAGATTCTCTAATATAAAGAACAATTGCATGATTATTAATTGATCGATTAATGTTTAGATTAATTAAATTATGTTTAATAGTTGTGTTCTTTAATTAAAATATGTTTTACATTTTAGTGTTGTTGGTGGTGATGGAGGGGTATTTTGGTGGTTGAGGTGTGTTGTTGATGTGGTGTTTGGTGGTGGTGGTCTGGTGTTTTGGTGGTGAGAGTTAGTGATTTGGTGTTTTCTTTTTGGTAATGTGGTATTTGGTGGTTCTGGTGGTGGTTTTCTAGGAGAGCCAACAGTGAGAAAGATAGATAAATGGAGAGAGAGACATTGCAATAAAATTATTTTGGGGGTCAAACTCTACAAAGTAAAAATAATGGAGATTTGACTCAAAATGATTAATTGATGGGGTGAACCCCAAGTGACCCTATTTTTTATTATAGTTTGGGCGCTTTAGGATGAGTTAATAGAGACGTTCAACTAAAGGGTTACTCAAGATGGATTTCAACAGATAATCATGTTTAAGAATATTTAATTTCCTCATTATCGAGTTATATTTTATTTGAGGTTTTCGGCTCCTTTAAATTGTAAGCTCTGGTTGAACGAAATAACATACTAAATATATTCACACGTGTAATATAAAACCCTCACTATAATATCGTTTTAATTAGTTTTCGCTTATGATGATCAATGATCTTAAATTACACTTGCTACCATTATTTTCAAGTGTTTTTCATAATCAACGTTGGAGGAAACGCTACGATAAAACCGGTTACAAGACATTACTACAAATGTTTTTTTACTTCTCTTCTATTTTCAATGATATCCCTAAAATTTGTTGATTTAAAACCTTGATTGTAAATAAGCAAGATTGTATCCAATAGTCACTTTTGTCTTGTATGTGCGGATGATACATATACATTATTGTCAGGACATTTTGTCAATTATTATTATATGTTATGTCGTACGCCGTTACACCGTTGAAGAAATTCAAGATTCATACCCTCATCAAAGGATCTGAATATCAAATAAGAAGAGGAATCAAAATTCTAACAGGCCGGATCGGTCCGCCCAGATTAAAAGAACTGATCCTCCCACGGACCGATCTGCCCTCAACCGGACCGATCCATTTGTACACTAATCCAGTAGACCCCGGTCTGGTAGAGAATCGAAGAGGGGATTTGATAAAATTAACCGTTTCGCCCCCCCAGACCGGTCCGCATCAGAGGCAGACCGGTCCGCCTGGGATAAACTCAGCCAGATCGTGCTGCGATTTTATAGGGCCAGGACTTCTTTTATAAACCCACTACGGGGAGTTGGTTTAGCAAGACTTCTTCACAGGATTTTCAAAGTTCATAAACTCAAAGTCTTCATCTTTGTGAGTTTTCAAACTCATGTTTTGATTCACACAAATTTCTAAATCATTTTTCGAATCGTTTTGAAACCCTAGAACACAAACTCTGTTTTGTTCATACCCTTCTGGAGAAGGTCGATCTTCTTCTTCATTGCTTCCCTCTTGGAAAGGGAAACTTCCAGCCGCCGACTACAGATCCGACGCCTGCGAGTAATTCTGTGTCACCCTTGTATTTCATTATAATCCGTGTAAATCGTACTTTACAAATTATAGTGAAATAAATCGTTTTGCCCCTTTGGGGGATTTTTCCTCATTTGTGTGTGTTTGAATGTTCTTGCATGCTTTACATCTTATTCAATCACACCTAGATGCATGTTTAGGATTTAATCGAATTAAACTGTGTTTAATTATATAATTTCTTAATTTAAATGCACGCGCATACTCTTTCAAATTGGTATCAGAGCAGGTTACGCTAATCTATCGCGTATCCCTATTTTCCGCAAAATTTTTCTAAGATAACAATTTTCTAAAAAAATTTACTTTTGAAAAAGAGCTTGTTCAAATGGAGAAATCATATAATAAAATGCTAGTATTTGACGGGACAAACTATGCACATTGGAAAACCCGCATGAGGTCGGCTTTAAAAGCCATAGATGAATGGGTTTGGATTTTAGTTGAAAGAGGGTGGACACCTCCCTCCATCACTGTTGAAAATGTGACCAGTTTAAAACCTATCACTTCTTGGACTGAAGAAGAATTTAAATGCTCATCTTTTAACTCTAAGGGTTTAAGTGCTATCTCCGGATCCATCACTCCTGATGAGTTCCGACGTATCATGACGTGCACCACGTCAAAAGAGGCATGGGATGTTTTGCAACTTACCCATGAAGGAACTAATGCGGTAAATGAGTCTAAATTGCAAAATTTAACAACTCAATTTGAAACCATCACCATGCATGAAACTGAATGTTTTGATGATTTTTATGCTAGGCTTTCTAACATTGTTAATACTAGCTTTAATCTTGGTGAACATATCCCTAATGCTAGAGTTGTTAAAAATATTCTTCGTTCTCTGCCTAAGCGTTTTATCCGTAAAGTCACGGTGTTAAATTCTTTGGGTAATTTAAATACGCTAAAATTGGAGGAACTTGTAGGCGATTTGCAAACTTATGAAATTGATATGTTCCCTAAATCTGTCAAGCTTAAAGATAAGGGGATTGCACTTAATGCCCAAGAGAGAAAAAGTGAGGGGTCAGCAAGAAAAAGAGTTGAGTCATATAAGAAAAGAGAGATAGAAACTTCTGATTCTGAATGTGAGTTTGATCTAGACGACTTGGCCCTATTTGCTAAAAATTTCAAGAAAATCCTTAAATTTAAGAAAAATGAAAATTTCAAAGATAAAAAGTCTTTTCAGAAAAATAAGTTTGAAAAGAAAAATGAGAAAGATTTTAAAGACCCTCCTAAGAAAGACAGTGAGAGATGTTTTGATTGCGACGGTAGGGGTCATAGAGCCTTTGAGTGTGATACACATCTGAACAGAGAGAAAGGGAAAGTTGTCCTTAATGCTACCCTTAGCGACGACAGTGAGGTCGAGACGGTGGACTCAGGACATGATTCATTGCATGAGCGTAACTTCATCGCGTTCATGGCTAGTCATGTGAGTACTCCTAGTGCTCCCCACGATGATGAGGATACTACTTCACAGGGACACCTCGACAGTGAGAGCGATATGAGTGAGGGGGAGGATGATACAAGTGAGAGCGAAAGTAATCTTCAACGCGCCTACCCAGAGGTATATAATCAGTCATTTAAAACTAAAAAGCGTAATAAAATGTTAGTTCTAAGAATCACCGCGTTAGAAGAAGAGTTAGAAGAAACGAGAGAGAGAGAGAGTCCTCCACATGCACCGCCATGAGAGAGAGAGAGATAGTCTACCTGTTTTGAGAAAGAGAGTTCGTTTAGAGAGAGAGAGAGAGTTATTTTAAGAAAGAGAAAGGGGACTTGACTAAACAAGTGGCTAGTCTTACGAGTGAGCTCCATACCTCCCTGGAGACTCGAAAGAAACTTGAAGCCCTTGTTGCCTAGCTTACTCATGACCTTGAGAGAGCACGGGAAGTCAAGGTACAAATCGAGGACAGATCTGGGAAGATGGGAAAGATCGGTGATAGGCAGGGGATAGGTTATGATGGTGCCTCCACGTCCCAAATTGCGCCTGGACCAGTTCCTGAGTTTACTACTACTCCTTATGGCCATCGTGAAAAACCTCGAAGGAGAGTTCGACCAAGAAAAGCAAACCAAGGTCCGCCTTCGATTGTGTTCTTTTATAATTATTGCAAAAGAAAAGGCCACCTCGGGGAGTTTTGCTATAGTATGGGTCGGACACGACATACTACTGCTCCACGTCAGCATACTGATGATTTTACCAGTCTGAGAGAGAGAGTTGAGTTTTTAGCTGCCACGTCTCAGTGTTTGATGGAGGAATTCCGAAGGATGTCTTTGTCGTCAGTGAATGCTTCTCACATTTCAGCTAAAACCAACAACAACAAAGGCAAACAAAAGTTCACCACTTCTTGGGTACCTAAGAAAGATAAAAAGGCCTTTGTTGTTCATGTTGCTCTCAAAGCACATAATACCTCACAGTGGTATTTTGATAGTGGATGCTCCAAAAACATGATAGGTGATGTCTCCTTTTTTACTCACCTTGAAGATTATAAGGATGGTAGAGTCACCTTTGGAGATGGGAGCAAGTATAGCATTGTAGGACGAGGTACTGTAGAGTTACCCGGATTTCCTAAGCTAGAGAATGTTTTGTACGTCAAAGGTTTGAAAGCAAACCTTCTCAGCATAAGCCAGCTGTGCGATGATAACTTTACAGTAAAGTTTGACCGGGGAGCTTTTAAGGTCAATAATCAAGCCGGTAAACTTCTAGTGCAAGGGGTGAGGACAGAGGATTACTGCTATGGGACTGACCCCACATCCTCACTTGTCTGCAACAGCGCCACGATCACTCCTATGGATTTGTGGCACCAACGTCTAGGTCACGTGAACGTTAGAGATTTGACTCGTTTAACCAAAAAGGACCTAGTACGTTGCTTACCATCTCTTGGAAAGTCAACTTTCATGGTTTGTGGACCCTGTCAGTTGGGAAAGTAAATTCAAAGCCCTCATAGGAAGTTGCATTCCATTACCACCTCCTGTGTACTTGAGCTTATACACATGGATCTTATGGGTCCCACTCATACCGAGAGTTTGGGTGGTAAGAGGTATATCCTCGTGATGGTAGACAATTTCTCCAGATACTCTATTGTAGGTTTTTTGAGAGAAATCTGATGCTGTAGATTTTTTAACGACCAAGTGCCGTGTCCTACAAAATTAACACGGAGTCACTATCAATAGGATCTGTAGTGACAACGGTACAGAGTTTAAGGAAGCAAAATTAGATCTCTACTGTGATAGACTTGGGATCAAACATGAGTTTTCTGCTGTGAAGACTCCTCAGCAAAATGGGATTGTTGAGAGAAAGAATATGACGATTCAGGAAATGGCTAGATCTATGCTTCTAGGTCGTAATGTGTCTAGGAGATTTTGGGCAGAAGCAATGTCTACTGCATGCCACACGATGAATATGGTTTATCTGCGTCTACACACACTTAAGACGCCTTATGAATTGTGGACTGGCAAGAAACCTAACCTTGTATATTTTCGTATTTTGGGGAGTAAATGCTACATCCTACGGGATAGAGAGAAATTAGGAAAGTTTGACTCCCGGAGCTACGAGGGAATATTTTAAGTCTATTCATCGAATAGTAGAGCGTACCGAGTTTTTAACCTGAAGAGCTATAAGGTTTTGGATTCAATAAACGTCACCGTGCAAGATAACGAACCTCCGACGTCCATTGATCCTAAACTTTAGTGTGAGGATGAGGATTGTTCTGAAAGTGATTTACCTGTTCGTCTCTCACACCCTGTGGACCCTATTCCTGTGTTAGGGGACACACCTGCTTGGGTTCATAAGACTCATGATCCTTCAGCCATTGTTGGTGATCCCACTCTAGGGGTCAAGACTCGTGCTCAACTAGAGAACGTTGTTAGTCATCTTTGCTACACGTCCAAAGTCGAGCCCAGGAATCATAAAGAAGCACTCAAGGATGAACACTGTATATCTGCCATGTAGGATGAGATACTTCAGTTTAAGAAGAACAATGTCTGGGAACTAGTCCCTCGACCTAGTGAGACTAATCTGATAGGTACCAGGTGGATTTTCAAGAATAGAATGGATGAAAATGGTACCATAATCAGAAACAAAGCTAGGTTGGTCGCTTAAGGCTACACACAGATAGAAGGTGTAGACTTTAGGGAGACATTTGCTCCTGTTGTGAGGCTTGAGTCCGACCGTCTTCTACTCGCCATCGCATATTATCTGCGCTTCAAGTTATATCAGATGGATGTCAAGAGTGCCTTTCTGAATGGCATTCTATAGGAGGAGGTTTACGTGGAACAACCAAAAGGGTTTGAAGACCCACAACACCCAGAGCACGTCTACTATCTGAGGAAAGACTTGTATGGTTTGAATCAAGCACCCCGTGCTTGGTACGAGAGGCTTACTTCCTATGTCTTAGCCCGTGGCTTCAAGAGAGGGGGAGTTGATATGACGTTGTTTAACAGGAGAGATGACGGTGCTATTTTGGTTGCCCAGGTCTATGTGGAAGACATAGTCTTTGGATCTATGTGCTCTCATCATGCTCATCACTTTGAGGAGGAGATGACAAATTTGTTTGAGATGAGCATGGTAGGTGAGCTTACTTTCTTCCTCGGTCTCTAGGTTCGTCATCTAGAGGATGGGATGTTTATCTCCCAATCCAAGTATTCTAGAGACCTAGTGAAGAAATTTGGTTTAGACTCCGCTAAGCATGCACGTACACCTATGAGTACCACTACCAAGCTTAGTAAGGACACTTCAGGCAAGGACGTAGAGCAAACCTTATATCGGAGTATGATAGGTAGTCTTCTCTACTTGACTGCCAATCGTCCTGACATAGCCTTTAGTGTTGGAGTTTGTGCGTGATATCAGGTGTCTCCGAAAGATTCACACTTACTCACTCTAAAACGTATTATCAAATACATGAGTGGGACTCTCTCATACGGTATTTGGTATTCCTTTGATACCGATGACCGTTTGTCCGCCTATTCGGATGCCGATTAGGCCGGGGATGCAGATGATTGCAGGAGCACTTCTAGTGGGTGTTTCTACTTTGGTTCTGCTCTTGTCTCCTGGTTGAGCAAGAAGCAAAACTCTATCTCTTTGTCCACTGCGGAGGCTGAGTACATAGCCGCCGGGAGTTGTTGCACGCAACTCTTGTGAATGAAGCAAATGTTGTAGGATTATGGGATCTCACAAGACACCATGATCATTTCCTGTGATAACACGAGTGCGATACACATATCCTGCAATCTCTTCCAACATTCGCACACAAAGCACATCGGGTTACGCGAGCACTTCATACGTCAGTTAGTTGAGGAGAAGGTCGTATCCCGGAGTTTAGTTCCCAACGACCGTTAGTTAGCCGATATTTTCATGAAACCTTTAGATGACCTTAGATTCGAGAGTCTTAGGAAATCTTTGGGGATTTGCACAGTTGACTGAGGGGTTGGTCCGTGTCTAGGATAGGATTCTTTTTTATATTCATATCATATGCTTCCTATTGCTAGTTTGTTTTGTTGTACAGTTTTTTTTTTGAAAAATACAAAAAGATTTTATTTTAATAAAACTTTGAAAAATCCAAAAAGATTTTTGTATTTTGTTTTTCACCTTGTATGGATGATCATTTAAGATAGCCGAGTCACAATTTCATTCCATTTATCCATGTGATTGTTTGATAGAGATTTGAGACGCTACAGCATTTCATCCATGTGCTTTACACTGTTTGGAGTCTTTGAGATGTAATTAGTGATATTTTCCTACATGTTTGACCCCTTTATCCTTTATTGCACACATGCACGACTATATTTGATTATTTCACTTGTCTATCACATATTGGCTTGAGTGTTTCCATCTCAATTCTGTCTATAAAACGTTCAATATGCGATAAAACTTGACAAGAATGGAATGCATGTGAAAACCGTTTTGGTGAGACTGTGTGATTATTTGAGAATGGGGAGGGGCTGCGAAAGGTAGGTATATATCCTTTGAGCAAAAGACATCGATAAAAAGGACCTAAAAATGGAGGAATTTTATTATCCGGGGTCCAAAGAGGTTAAAAGAGCCCGAAAATATTTAAAGGCAATAAAAAGCAATTCATGTCAAATATGGGCCATTTAGGTTTCATCATTAATTCTCCAAAGTTTGAGAATTTAGATTACCTCTATTCAAAATATAAATCCGAGGGAGTTTGGTTGGAGAATTTAAACGGTTTTGCACTTCCTTGAAAGTCCTGAAAAAGCATAAAATCGTTTTGGACGTTATTGGTGTGAAAATCACTTTGAGCTTTGATTTGTTGATTAGATTAAGTCAATGTATCTTATTACCACTCTTTTACACCAAAGGAAGCATTTGAGTTCATTCATTAGGAATATCCGATATTCATCTTGCACATATGTCATGTTTGTAGGCATTGATTTTCCCATCGAATTTGTTCACAACCATTAATTTACGCTATCATTGACTTGGTTGTTTTGTGTTCGTTCATGGTGTGATTTTTGTTTGTTTTGTGAGAAAATTTTGAAAAATAAAAAATATTAGTTTTGTTCCTTGTGACTCCCCGGCTTTGCTTGCTTAATTTATTCTTCTTATTTGTCTATTTGGGGACATCATAAAAAGGGGGAGAAAGAATTATCACATTATGGGGGAGTTTTGATGTGTTGAGTTTTTTTTTATTACAAGGTATATCTGTTTATCTCATTTCAAACTCGATACGTCACTTGGTATTTTGCTTTATCTCATGTGTGTAGGTACTGGCCGATGATCATATGCTACACACCCTGATGAGAGAAGCGTTGAGATTCGTGAAAATTTGAAGAACAAACGATGTAGTCTTATGCATATGCTCCTTTTCAGTTTAGGGTTCATGTAAGGGTAGATTTGTATAGGCATTTTGATATTTGATACTTCGGATGTTTATTTTTATGTATGTACCGGCATAGACATAGGGGGAGATTTGTAAGGGCATTTTGTCCATTATTATATGTTATGTCGTATGCCGTTACACCGTTGAAGAAATTCAAGATTCATACCGTCATCAACGGATTCGAATATCAAAGAAGAAGAGGAATCAAAATTCTGACAGGCCGGACCGATCCGCCCAAATTAAAAGAACCGATCCGCTTACGGATCGATCCTCCCTCAACCGGACCGATCCGTTTGTACACTAATCCAGTAGACCCCGGACTGGTAGCGAACCGAAGAGGGGCTTTGAGAAAACGAATCGGTCCGCCCCCCCAGACCAGTCCGCATCAGAGGCAGACCGGTCCGCCTAGGATAAACTCAGCCAGATCGTGCTGCGATTTTATAGGGCCAGGACTTCTTTTATAAACCCACTACGGCGAGTTGGTTTAGCAATACTTCTTCACACGATTTTCAAAGTTCATAAACTCAAAGTCTTCATCTTTATGAGTTATCAAACTCATGTTTTGATTCACACAAATTTCTAAATCATTTTGTGAATCGTTTTGAAACCCTAGAACACAAACTCTGTTTTGTTCATACCCTTGAGGAGAAGGCCGATCTTCTTCTTCATTGCTACCCTTCTGGAAAGGAAAACTTCCAGCCGCCGACTACAGATCCGATGCCTGCGGGTAATTTTGTGTCACCCTTGTATTTCATTGTAATCCGTGTAAATCGTACTTTACAAATTATAGTGAAATAAGTGGTTTTGCCCCTTTGGGAGATTTTTTCTCATTTGTGTGTGTTTGAATGTTCTTGCATGCTTTACATCTTATTCAATCACACCTAGATTCATGTTTAGGATTTAATCGAGTTAAATTGTGTTTAATTATATAATTTCTTAATTTGAACGCACGCGCATACTCTTTCAATTATAAATGGAATTTTAATAATTTTGCACATTATTTAGGATTTAATTTGTTCCTCTCACCTATATATATATATACACACACACACACACACACACACACACACACACACACAAAAGTGTGTTATTTTTGTTGATTGATTTTTTTATCAGGGACGAAACCATAAATTAAACTTAGAGGGGGAGACTGCCTGTTTGGATTCGTGGGTCTGTAATTTGCACGTGTCTTTTTTTGGTATTTTCTAGTCGGTGGAATATTCTTACAGATCTTTCGATCTTGTTTCATGTATTTATTTTTCTGGATTTGATGATGTATTTTTTCTTCTTAGTTTGCTGTTAATCTTCTTCTATGTTGAAGATTTGTTTGTTAGTCACATTTATACTGCCGTTGTGGCTTGATATTTATGATATGATGGATTTCTATTGTTCCAAAAAAAATCTTGAATATAAAAATATCTAATTTAAATATAGTATCAGATAATTTTTTTATAATTAGATGACATTTTGCATAACTTTGCTAGTGTTTTAAGTTGATGAAAACATACTTTTATGAAAACAAAAATAAGACAAACATATAACAGCGTGACAAAGAAAAAAATGTGGAACAGTAAATTTACATTTAGATTTTATTGAAGGTCAAAAGTTACAAATGTGTCATTATAAATATTACGGGGCAAAAATTTAATTTACAATCATGTAAAAAAATTTCAATTAAAATCATTTAATGGTTAAAATCATATATTATTTCCATCCCATCCCATCCCAACCTAAAAGTTTATGTTTTTATTTTGTATAGATTAAGGATACATTCAATCAACCATCAAGATTAATTCATATTCACCCATGTGAAATTTGCTTATTTGATTATCTCCAAAAAATAAAAGTGCACTCCTAATTTGAAACAACTCAAAAAAGAATAGTGGTTTCTTAATTTAGAACAAATGAAGTATGTAATTAGAACACAAAATCAGTGCAAAAGATTATTTTTAATTAGATTGAAATTTATAATGGTGAAAAATGGTGTCGTTGGTGCGGACAACAAAAATGAACTCATAATTCTAATGGGACCACATAAATAAATACTATTGTATCACATAGACTAGATTTATAAACTTGAAAAATATTATCCTCAAAATTCAAATATAAAAAGAAACATGACTTTTACCTTAATTCTCAGTTAAATTAAATACAAGGGCTAGAATTTAGTTGAGTAGTAAGAAGTTAAATAAACATATATACCATTAAAGAAGACTAGAGATATCTCCATGCCTCCACTGAAAATAAAAATAAAAAAGACCTTTTAAACCACAATTTATATACCATTAGGGCCCGTTTGGCAATCCAATTCCAAGGCTTGGAATTGGAATTGGAAGGCCAATTTCAATTCCGTGAAATTCAAATTGGCTTTTCAATTCCAATTCCACGCCTTGGAATTGGGTTGCCAAACGGACCCTTAAAGTAAAGATTTTAAAAAGTTTGGAGGGGCATGCCCCCTCTGTCCCAATGTGATTTCGTCTCTATCCTTGATAGTGGTAAGCCAGATACAACAACTTGCAATCCCCATGTTTGTGAAGCGTTAGATCCAAGCAATACGACACATATTTTCCACGTCATTAATTTCTTTTCTTTTCTAACTTCGAAATATGTGTTTCTATATCTTGTCTAATTACTTTATTTTTCCTTTTACTCTTTTAGAGGATCTGTAGTGATAATGTTAAAAGATGAAGAAAATGATAAGTTTACAAATAAGAAGGTCTGTAATGATGTATTCAAAACAATAATTTCGTAGTAGAAAAGGTAATCATTTCGCAAAGTTATCATTTGCCTACTGAATTATTCCTACGAACAAATGAAGTTCGTAAAAAATATAAATAATTATTTTTATTATGTATGTGAGTTTCTACTAACAATATTTGTCCGTAATAATTTTCGACGAACAAATGTTATTCTTAAGAATGAGTTTTTAACTTCCTACGAACAATAATCCTTCGTAGGAACTGTTATCCACCAAACCTTACCTAAGTTTGCTTCTCATCAATGTAGACCAATTAACTAACGAAAGCTAACTGCTCCATTTTGATTTGTAAGTTTACCTATTTAGAACATCCACTATTGTAGATGCTCTTATAACTTTTATGTTCTATTTTTAGGCAACTCAATTATCAATCCAACTATTAGACTAAATGTAAGTTTTTATCTTAGTTGAATTAAATGAATGCGGTATTTATAAGTTATCACATCACACCGTCTATTTTAAATTTATGAGTTGTATAACATTAAGAAAAAATTCTGAAGTTGATTACCAGCTTACGAAATCTTTTTTACGTGCCAAAGCTATTTAAGAATTTTTTTGGATTGAAGAAATTTTGAAGGGTTTCTACGACGACGACGACTTCAAACGGATGAATATCTTGTTGAATTGCAACTTGCAAAGACAAGAATTGAATTGATGATGTACCAGTACCAAAAAGGTACACAATGTAAAGCTGTCTCTCGCATGCATGAACGTAAGATGGGACCTTTGGTATCAATGTCCCCTTGCAATGTACTGGACCAAGTGGTATCAAGTGGCAAGGTCGAAACAAGAGATTTTTATTTTTTATTTTTTTGGAAGTGTTATTTATGTTTCTACTGTACTCTCAAATTAAATTTAATAAGGGTGGTTATGTAATCATACCGTAATATTTTGGTAAAAAAAATTATGATTTTCATTTATTTGTATTATATAGTTAATACGATAATATTAGAGGAGTTAATGAGATTTTCATACTTGTTATACTTTTCTCTCTCATCTTGAACGCCTGTGTTCTTTAAAATTAAAAAAATGAATAAATCAAAAATCTTTTTGAAACAAAAAAATGAATAAACAAAAGTATCTTGAAAATTAAAAATGTGATCTTTTCTAAACTCCATTAATTAATCTCTCGATCCAACACAATCAATATTCAATTAATATCTTTTGATCATTCTCCACTTAAATAACATTACACAATTATTAATTCTGCTATATCTATATAATGTTTTTATTTCTATAAAAAAAGTTTTCAAAGTTTTCAAATTGTTTTTTATATAAATAAAAAAAGTTTTTGGTTATAAAAACATCTTTAACGTTGTATTTATAGAAAAAACTTTTAGTTTTGTAACAACCCCCACTTCTTACGTACAAATTGACCAGACACGATACGTCGAAGATGGAGTTTGTTTGTCAGTTAATCCCATTCTCAGCATCAACCACGTACTATATTTATTGATAAGCCATAATTGAAATGAAAACTTCAATTTAAATTAAATATCCAAGATGATGATGAAATCCACCATGCATAAAGTGTAAATAAAATCCAACATAATCATAAGTATTTTAACCCAACATGAAATAAATAGACTTCGGGTTTATGTACATACAGTAATCCAAAAAATAGATACACTGAAGTGGAGTAACAACCTAATCTAGAATTAACAAATTTGGAGAATCTGATACATAAAAGGAGACCGCAAAGCTGATCCGTCAACAATTTTACCATCCATATCTAGGAGCACCTAGGGGGAGAAAACATTTATAATTTGGATCAGCACCCTAGAGTTGCAAGAATTAACTCATTTAATTTAAAGTGCAATAATACAGTCAATTCAAAGTAACTATACATCCATCGTCGTTCATATACGTTAAGTATCTCACCCCTAATCTAAGGGTGACATTTTCTTTATCTGAACAAGTCCCAAAATAATACTTGATAACCATGCCAATTTAATATAAGATGCATCGAGTATAACCGACATACTGAAACATAAGCATCCACATTCATATTATCATTTCTCAAAGTATCCCAGTCATATAACTCGTAAATGTAAAATAAACATCTATTACGGACACTACATAGTATGGAGTCTGCAATTTATAATCTACATTCTTGGACAACTTTATTAATCTCATATAATTATATATATTTATATATATATATATATATATATATGTCCCTTCATATATGCGACAATCAAAGGCATGTACCAGTAGTGTCTCGTTTGTGCTCTGTCGGTAAGTTCGAAGGAATTCTTTATCTAGTTAGACATCACAAAACACACACAAGTGGGGTGCTCCCTACGCAGTATACGAGTTCACGGCATATACCCATCGGTGAGAAAGGATCCCAACATCTACACTTGCCTCTTGTAAGTGGCGTTGATACGTAGTACCTATAATAACAACCTATACAACTTTTAGCCCACCTGTGACGACATATACTATGATCCCGAACGTGCGTAACCCCAACCGATGGGACCATTCACGAACAAAGGTATGTCCACAATATATATATATATATATATATTGTATGGACACAAATTTCGAATTGACTCCTCTGTATTTTTGGCTCAATTCCAGACAAAACGTTTGAGTCATAGGATAGAGTTATTGACCATCTTTCAAGCCTATGACATACTAACGTTGAAGACGTAGCGGCCAAGAGTATAAAGCTTCATCAAATGCCGAGTTTAATGTGCTTCGTTTCTACGTCAACAACAATGGTTCCATTGCTCCTAAGGTATGAATGCATTGTAATTATATATATGGGAGCTTGGAACATTTGCCATTGGGTGTAGTGTTATTTTGAAACTGTTGTTTATTTTCAGAATGTCTTTATAAAACTTTAAAATAAAGTTTCTGGGCTAAAAACAGAATTTTGAGCTTTCTGGCATTTCGTTCGATATTGTCGTTCGAACGAGAATGTCGTTCGAACGAGGTTTGCCAACGAGTTCCCCTATTGGCCACTGAAATGTCGTTCGAATTGTCGTTCGAACGATAATGATGTTCGAACGAGAATTCCAACGAGATTTCTAACGAGTTCAACTTTTATGCACTAGAACTTCGTTAGAAGTCTTGTTTGAACGAGACTTCTTTCGAACGAAAATCCCGTTTGAATGAGATTTGGCGGGAACAGTTATTTGGGCATTTTTTGACAGTTTTCCCACTTTTCCCACTAGTTTACCCCACTATCTTTTTGCTGAATAATTAAGTGCGGGAACCAACTTTTTCCTATTAACTTTTCATACTATCCCAACTCCTAGAGAGTGTTTTTGAGTGTTCATTCTTCCAAAGAAAAGTTCATGGTTTAAGTGTATATTTTTCAAAGAAAAATTCATTAAACACTTGTGTTACAACCATTTGTTTATTTTATTCCAAGTTCCTTTATATATATATACATTGCTTGGAGTTTTGGCACCGATTTACTCTACCTATTGAAGAGTTCGTTTGGGTTTTCTTCTACATCCCTCAATGAAGAAGAAGTTTGTTTTGCTGCGGCATTCTCACATGGTGAAAGGCACCATGTGTGGTTGACGGTGTACCTAAAGTCTCATTGGTGAAGTCCAAGGTTCCGGTGGAGCTCCGGGGTTGTTGACTAGGCGGAGGTGAAGTAAGTCATCTGTATTGCAATTGTAAAACCATACTTAGTGGACTTAAGGCTAGGGCCGTCCGAGTTTTTTTTTCCGTTGTGGATTTTTCCTCGCACATCGTGGCGTAGTGGTTATTTGTTTATTTTATCTTTTGCAAAATCACCTAGAATGCATGCTTAGGTAATAAGACAAAATTGGTTTAAATCACTACTTGTTTAATTTTGTGCTAAATTAATTTGGGTAATGTTTATGTTAATGTAATTCAAGTCATCACTTAATTTGATAAAATTGGTTTGGCCTAATTTGGTAATATTGAAAATATGACTTAGGCAAATTTCTAGGACTTGGGTTGAATTAAGTTGTTTTAAGTGAAATTAAAGTGTGTGGATTTAATTGATTTGAAAAGAAATTAAAATGAGTTAATTTGTTTTATTGAACCATCTTTCACTTTCGCATCTTTTAAAAGGAAATTGAAATTACTTTTTGGTAATAATTTAAAATTGGGGGTCTCGTGTTCCAATAAGTGGTTTAATTTTAATTTGAAAATACATTAAAATTTGTTCAAATTGGTATCAGAGCCAAAAATGATAATTTACTTCGTTAAGATCCTTTAAATATTTTTGGCTAAAATGGAATTTTCCCCATTTTCAAAATTTCCTATTTTCGATGGTTCTAATTACGCGTATTGGAAAGCGCAAATGAAATCGGCACTAAAATCTATCGATGAGAGAGTTTGGATGTCCGTTGTTAACGGGTGGTCCCCACCTACTCATTAAGTAGATAATGAGCATGTTCCCAAATCCGCCGATAGATGGAGTGAGAATGAGTTTAAACTTTTGAACTTTAATTCTCGTGGTTTAAATGCCTTGTTTAGCGTGGTCACACCGGATGAATTCCATCGTATTATGATGTGTGAAATCGCTAAAGAAGCTTGGAATATTTTACAACTCACTCATGAAGGTACTAGTGTCGTTAAAGCTTCAAAACTCCAAAACCTCACCACTCAATTTGAAACCATCAAAATGAACGAAAAAGAAACATTTGATGAATTTTATGCTAGACTTTTCGATAATGTTAATTCATCTTTTAATTTGGGAGAGAAAATACCCGACAATCGAGTAATAAAGAAAATTTTAAGGTTCCTTCCTGATAGATTTATTCCAAAAGTGACTGTTTTAAATCATTTACCGAATTTAGCTTCTACGAAATTAGAAGAGCTTGTAGGTGATTTACAAACCTATGAACTAGACATGTTTCCCTCCAATACTGAAAAGAAAATAGAAAAGGGCATTGCTTTGAAAACCCGAAAGGAGGAAAAACAAGTAGTAGAGAGTAAAATTGATAGTGACTCGGATGACATGGCTATGTTTGCTAGGAAGTTTCATAAATTTCTTAAATTTAACAAAGATAAATTTAAAAATGACTTTAAGAACTTTGAAACTTCTAAGAATGACAAAGCCGAAAATATCCCTAAAACTATTAATGAACATTTAAATAGGGACGAGTCAAACAGATGTTTTGGTTGTGAAGGGTATGACCATAGGGCAAAAGAGTTCCCCACTAAACTAAGGAGGGAGGGTAAGTAACCAATTTCTTTTAATGCAACCCTTAGTGATAGTGATAATGAAGAGGGACCCGATTCGTCCACTAAGCCCAACTTTGTGGTTTTTATGGCTAGTCATGTGAGTGATAGTGAGAACTCGTCTATTGATGATATTTTAACACATGACACTTCGAAGCTCAAAGTTTATGATTCCCTTATTTTTTATGGTAGTGAAAATGGAGAAGAAAGAGAGAGTAAAAATGAAGATGAGGTTGATGTGAGTGAACTTCAAAATGCTTTTTAAGAATTATATGAAGAATCTATTAAATTATAAAGAGCAAATTTGAAGTTAGAAGCTTGTTTAAGAGAGCGTGTCAAGGTCGTTGATGATAGTGCGTTAGTGGAAGACCTTAGGACACGAGAGAGAGCTCTTCGTGAGAAGCTTAAATATATAGAAGGCGAGAGAGATAGCCTTAGAGGTATAATGGAGTCAATGAAAAAGAAGCTTCTCGAGTTTGAAGAGAGAAATGTTTTATTAGAGTCTGTAAGGACATTTTTCTCATGTCCGAAATGTTTCATTTATTTATGTCGTACGCCGCTACATTCACCTCACGATCTCACATGACGGCCTCTATCCGAATTTCGGAAATCAAGCATGCATTATATCCACTAATGTGTCCCACATCTGCCTCAACGACTTCACGTTCCAAGATTTTAGGGACTTAATGCAAGTGGTACGCAAGGGAAGTCAAAATAGTGAAATAAGGCTTGATAGGGAAGTTCAAGGGCATTTTCGTAATTTTACATCCATATTTCGGAGGTCTGGTCAACTGGAAAGTTGAAAAGCTCGCCGCAAAAAAGATACTGGAAGAAACGGCACCTCAATCCGAGCTAAGGTGAAGAAGTTATGACCTTTTGAAGAATGCTGTTTTTTAATCCCATACCAGAATGGTACCACCAAACCGGTTCGGTGTACCCCAGATGGGGTTCGGTGTACCTGTACGCTGATAAGATTTTTAGAGTTTTAAAAAAGCGGAACTCTTCATATTTTTTCCTATATATACCAACTTCGGGGGAGTTGTTTTGCAAGACTTTAGAAGACGTTTTTAAGAGTCCAAATACCTCTAGTCTTCATATTTTTGAGTCCCAATACTCATGTTTTGATTCACACAATTCTTCCAAACCTTTGTGAATCTTTTTGGTAACCCAAGAACACAACCTTTGAGTTTGTTCAACCCTTGTGGAGAAGCCGTTCTCTTCTTCATTGCTGCCCTCCTGGAAAGGGAAAATTCCAGCCGCCGACATAGGAATCGACACTTGCGGGTATTTCTGTGTCACACTGTTTCTAGCCGTTGCTTTGAAGGTTTACCGAAGACACCGTGCATTACACTTGTGGGCGATTATCAGGTTGTATGTAAGTCAATGGTCTTGTAAATTCTTTGAAGTTCTAGAAATAAAAGGTTTTGCCCTTCGGGGATTTTTCCTTAACTTTGTGTCGCATGCTTTATATTTGATGGGTTGATTTAGATGCATGTCTTAGGGTTTAACTAAAATTTGGGATTAATTAAAATTGGTTTTTATTTGAGAAGTTGCAATATTTCCGCTGCTGCTGCACTCTCAGAGTCTAACATTTTAAAATTAGAAAATAAATTAAAAGACTCTAGAAAAGTCAGATTTGATTTTTAGTGTCGTTCAGAGAAATTAGATAAAATATTAGGAACGATCCAAATTAAAAATGACACTTGTGGTTTAGGCTTCGATACTTATAATGAATCAACTCATAAAGCCAAAACCAATGTTTTAGGAGAATCGCCTAGGAAAACCTTTAAAGATCACTCCTTATGTAAATCTTTCCGCCGTGACTTTAGGTGTTCACATTGTGGTAGAAAAGGTCGTCTTAGGAAATTGTGTTTTGATCTTAAACGAGGTCCTGGAAAATCCCAACGTAAGGCAACCAAGGTAGCCAAGATTCCTACACCCCGTGATCGTCATTCTTCATTAGTTTGGGTTAGGAGATCCGACTTAGTAGCTTTACAATATAGGGTTTTTTATTCTCATTTGCTTTCACATGCTTCCTCCCTTGCAAAATCTAAAGGTTGAATATGTTAGTTTTATTTGCATACTTTAGCTTTTGTAATTCATGCTATATTTTCATGCTAATTGTATGCTTATTTAATCATTTTGTAGTATATGCTTCATGCTTAATCACATGCTAGAATAATGATTTTTGTTTATCTTTTGTATTATACTTCTTTCATTTTAGTTTACATTAAATGAAAAAATACAAAAAGATTTTTGTTTTATCTTTTTAGTAATTTAAGATTAATGAAAAATACAAATGATTTTTGTTTGTCTTTTGAGTAAATATTTTTATTTTTGGTTAAAAATTTTAAAAACTCAAAAAGGATTTTTTTGTGTGTATTTTAGTTTAACTCACTCTATGTAATTATACTTGTATTTGAATCCCATCTTTTTCTCTCCCATGCGGCTAGAACTTTTGGTTTAGATGGTCAATCCTTACTATGTTCTTTACCATGCTTACATGGAGTAGTTGGATTTTGTGTTGCTTTAATGGATTTTATTTTAATATGCCTCTAATCACACATGCACGAGCTCATTTAAAATTTAATCGTCACATGTTATATTTGAGCTTTGTGAGGTGTTCTCCTACCAATCTTCTCATATACATATTTGTGACCTAGGAGGACTAGTGCATGTCAAATCCGTTGCACGTGAGATTTGTGAGAAATAAAAATAATATATATAAATGTGCACGGGGAAGGTTTCCAAAAGGATTTATTATCCTTTGCGAATAGTAAGACACTGTTTGTTTGGACCTAAAAGAAATACGTGGTCCAAAGGCCTAAAAAGAAAATATGGCATTAAAAAGAAAAATAATTGCCAAGGCCTGTGCTTAATTGATATATTCATTCAAAATTTATATATGTTTATTAAGGGAGATTGGATGGTATATCAACGGTTTGCACAATGTCCGTTTATCCTAGTTGTACTTTCAATGTCATGACTCTATTGGTTTGTAGAATCATCAAAAGTCTAGGCCTGCATGCATTGTGTATATTTGTTCATTGTGTTAAATCTATATTGTCACATGAGGTTATATTCAAATGTGATGGAGTTTGTAATCAAATGAGAACTCCGTGAACATGTTTTAAGTGATTGGTTCTAAATTTAATTGTCACTAGTTCACACCCCAACAATTCCATTTCCATATGACACATTTTTGCCATACGAGTGTGAAAAGCTTATTCTATTTTGTGTCATTTGTGTGTTTATATTTATATATACGTGCATGAACATTATTGATATATTTAGTCCATGTATGTATGTGATATTTTTCTGTCTTTGCCTTGCTTTCTAGTCCATCTATGCTTTAATTCATAATTGGTATCTAACTTTTTTGCATTCTTTGTTGATATCACATGCTTAATACTTTTTGTATCATATTGTGTAAGGACAAATTTCCAATCGTGTCATTTGTTATATTGGCTAAATTCCGTTGGATAAAATATTTTTGGTTCATTCCTCATCAAGCATCATTAAACCGTGAAGATTCGAGCATTGCATCCAAAGTTCACGCGACATCAATATGCACATCATGTTCACTCTTCTAAAAGGTATATGACCAAAATCATTTCTAGTGTTGGAGTATTTTTTTCATAACAAGAAATTTGAGTGTAAACTAATGTTCATAGAAAATCCTATTTTCATAAAGAATCATTTTTGAAATTGATTTTAACTATCTCTTTGAAAAAATGACATGTATTCGAACGACCTCGTTAGAATGAGATCTGCCAGATTTGAAAATTTTAACTTATTTTCGGGCAGTTATTTTTTTAAAAACTGTTTTGGTCCACTACTTTGTCAGTTTCAATAGATGGATGAAAATTAGTGTTTTTCCCTAAGGAAGTTTCATATTCTCTAGAGAGCAAAATTCACAACTTCCCTCTTTTTGGTAAAATCAATCTCCAACACCATTTTCAACTTTTGAAACAAAACCCCTTACAATCAACTTAGCATTCAACAAGCAAGGTTGCGGTGGATCTCTGCATTCAATCTTAGTGGAGACGGTGATTTTGGGCTTCGGTGGATACCACGACATGAGGAGTGTCGAGCAACGCGTTGGAGCTTCGCGTACTACAAATTCGAAGGTCGAGGACGGCATAAGCATGTCTTGAGTGAGTCAATATCTATAAGACTTTTGAGTCTCTTGTAAAACTATTTTGTAGTGGATTTTTTCTAGGCCCAGCCGTCTGAGGTTTTTCCCATTTGGGTTTTCCTCGTACATTGGCGCGTTGTGGTTGTGATTTTCGCAATTTACTTTATTAAATCACATAGATGTATGCTTAGGATAAAATGAATAAAATTGGATAATTTTATTTCAATTAATCAAGTTATCAATTTCATCGCATGAATTGGAAATTGTTCTTGCTAACTTATGAATCTGCTATAGAAATTAAAATTGGGAAATATCTCTTCTCAGCTAATTTTAATTGGGTTGTGTATGTGTATTCCACGAAATAAATTTAGTTCATATAACCTTGCAACTTCAAATTAGTATCAGAGCTAGTCTCTAAAAGTTATTTAGATGAATCCTGGAGGTTATATGGATAGTTTTTCTTCAAATAGACTACCTTTGTTTGATGGAACTAATAACACCTATTGGAAAGCACGTATGAAATCTTCCCTTAAATCAATTGATGAACGTGTTTGGGTTATTGTTGAAAGAGGATGGTCCCCTCCTACTATGGTAGTTAATGATGAAATTATTTTGACTCCTGTAGAACAGTGGTGTGAGGAAGAACTAAAATGGTGTAACTTTAACTCTAAAGTTTTAAATGCCTTATTTGGTGCGGTGTCCCCCGATGAGTTTCGTCGTATAATGATGTGCGAAACGTCAAAGTAAGCTTGGAATATTCTCCAAGTTACTCATGAGGGAACGAGTATAGTTAAAGCTTCAAAACTTCAAAACTTAACAACCCAATTTGAAACGATCACTGTGAAGAATCTAAAACATTTGATGAGTTTTATGCTCGTATATCTGATATTGTTAATTCTTGCTTTAACCTTGGTGAAAAAATACCTGAATATCGTGTTGTTAAGAAAATTCTTAGATGTCTTCCTAAGCGGTTCATTCCTAAAGTCACTGTTCTTAATTTATTAGGAAATCTAAATACTTTAAAACTTGAAGAACTTGTTGGTGATCTTCAAACTTATGAACTAGATATGTTTCCTAAAGATAACAAAATCAAAGATAAAGGTGTTGCCTTAAAAGTTAAGAAAGTCGATGTGTCTGATTTTGATGAGTCTGATATAGATCCTGATGATATAGCTTTATTTTCTAAAAAATTTAAAAAAATTCTCAAGTTTGAAGAGAAAAAATCTAAATTTGAAAAACTAAAATTTGAGAACAAAAACAAAGGAGGAAATAGAAAATTCAATAATCAGGATCCGAAGAAGTTCAATAAAGATAACTTTAAAGAGGATGATGCGGAGAGATGCTTTGAGTGCGAGGGACGTGGTCATAGAGCATTCGAGTGCCCTAAAAAACTTAAAAGACAAGGCAAAGAAAAAGTAGTTTACAATGCCACTCTAAGTGATAGTGATAATGAGTCTGAAGACTCTGATGACTCTACCCTGTCTAGAAATAATTTCACTGCGTTTATGGCAAGTCATGCTAGTAATTCAAGTGTATCATACCTTAATGTTAACCAATCCGAGAAAACTCTTGATGTTGCTTCCACTCACTCAACTAGTAGTGATGAAAAAGGAAGTGAAAGTGAAATAGATGAAAGTGAACTGCAATCCGCCTATTCTGAACTATACAATGAGTCTCTTTGTATTCAAAAAGTTAACAAAAGATTAACCTTTAAAGTCTTAACTTTAGAAAAAGAGTTGAAAGGCCTGAAGGAGAAGGAGGCTTTAGTTAGTCAATTCGAGGCAATTATTATATCTCTTTCTGAGAAGCTTATCTTGATAGGTAAAGAAAAATGTGACTTAATTATCTCCTTGGAAGGTGTCAACAAAGATCTTAATGAGTCTTTAGAGATTAGAAAATCTTTCGAAGCTAAAATTGCCCAACTTAAAAAAGATCTCGAGTCCTCTCGTGAAGTTAAAGTCACACTCGAGGATAATTCAGGAAGAATGGGAAAATTATTTCTAGGTCCTGTTTTAGGATATAAGGAGCAAGGTTATCAAAAGAGAAAGGGTATAGGATATGAAGAAGGAGATTCATCAAAAGTCAAACCCGAACCAGTAGCTAAGTTTGTTACCAAATTAATGTTCCTAAAATAAGTCCTACTAAGCAACCTTCAAAAGATGGTCCAAAACAACCCTATGTGTGCATTTATTGTCACAAACGGGGTCATCTTAAAGATTTTTACCACAATCTTGGAAAGAACTCTCATTTCACAAATTCTAAACAACACTATAGCTCCTTAGCTAGTCTTAAGAGTTAAGTTGACTATCTAGTCAATACTTCTAAAGGTCTAATGAAAGAGTTTCTTAGGTTTTCTAAAGTCCAAGGAAATAATTCCAATTATAACACTAGAGCCAACAAAGGAAGGAAAACAACTGAAGCTTGGGTTAAGAAAAATCATACTAATAAAGCTTTTGTTGCTCATGTTGCACTTAAGGCTCAAAATACCTTACAATGGTACTTTGATAGTGGTTGTTCGAGACATATGAGTTGTGATAAATCTCTATTCATCACTCTTGAAAACTATAGAGATGGTAAAGTCACTTTTGGGGATGGTAGCAAATCTCGAATCATGGGTAGAGGATCTATTGAAATCTCCAGGTTTCCTAAACTTGAAAATGTCCTTTATTTTGATGGTCTCAAGGCTAATTTGATAAGTATTAGCCAATTATGTGATGAAAATCTTGATGTTAAATTTAGTCAATCGGAGTGCACCGTATATGATCAATTGGGTGAATCTATTTTACAAGGTGTTAGAACTAGTGACAATCGATATGGAATTATTCCTACAACATCTTTAGTTTGTAATAGTGAAAAAGCATCATCTGCGACCTTTGGCATCAAAGATTAGGTCATGTAAACTTTAGAGATCTTGATAGATTAGTGAGAAAAGAGCTAGTTCGAGGCTTACCACCACTAGGAAAGCCAACCTCCACCATTTGTGGGCCGTGTCAATTAGGAAAGCAAATTAAGAGTCCTCATAAGAAGTTAAACTCTATAAAAACCTCTCGTGTCTTAGAATTGATACACATGGACCTTATGGTTCCCACTCGTACCGAGAGCATAGAAGGAAAAGGTATATCTTAGTAATCGTGGATGATTTTTCTCGATACTCTATAGTAGGCTTTCTGAGAGAAAAATTTACGACAGTTGATTTTCTTACTGTTAAGTGTTGAACTCTGCAAAATCAACACGTTGTTACCATAAACCTCTTTAGGAGTGATAATGGAACCGAATTCAAGGAATCCAGTGTGAATGCCTTTTGTGATGAAATAGGAATTAAACATGAATTCTCGATCGTTCGAACTCCACAACCAAATGGTATAATTAAAAGAAAAAATTGAACGATCTAAGAAATGGCAAGATCTATGCTCCTAGGAAGAAATGTGCCCCGTAGGTTTTGGGCCGAAGCGGTTAACACCGCATGTCACACTGTAAATAGGGTTTATTTGCGTCCTAATACTAACAAAATGCCATATGAATTGTGGATGGGCAAGAAACCTAATTTGGCTTATTTTAGAGTTTTTGGTAGTCCTTGCTATATACTTCGAGATAGAGAACTTCTAGGTAAATTTGACTCAAGGAGTGATGAAGGTATATTCCTAGGATATTCTCAAAACTGTAAAGCCTTTAGAGTATTCAACTTAAGCATCTCTAAAGTCATGGAACCAATTTATGTTGTCATAAAAGACAATGCTTCGGTCACATCAATTGATAATGAGGAAGATTTGCCATGTGAGTGTGATGTTGTGTCCAATGTTGAAAGTATTGAGTCTCAAAATGACTTGGTTGTCCCCACTACTGAGAAAAAGGATCCCACTCCTTGGGTGCGTAAAAGTCATGACACTTCAAAAATTATAGGAAATCCCGAGGTAGGTGTCAAGACTAGGGCGCAATTAGAAAATGAAGTTACCTATTTATGATATACTTCTAAAATTGAACCTAAAAACTTTAAAGAAGCATTAAAAGATGAACATTGGATTAATGCTATGCAAGAAGAATTTTTTCAATTTAAGAAAAATGATGTTTGGGAATTAGTCCCTAGGCCTTCTAATACAAATGTCATTGGAACCAAATGGATTTTCAAAAATAAAATGGATGAAAATGGTGTCATTGTTCGTAGTAAAGCTAGATTTGTTGCATAAGGATACACCTAAATATAAGGTTTTGACTTTGAAGAAACTTTTGCTCCTGTTGCTGGGTTGGAATCGGTTCGCCTTTTACTTGCCATAACATGTCACCTCCAATTTAAATTATATCAAATGGATGTAAAAAGTACCTTTTTAAATGGTATTATTCAAGAAAAAGTCTATGTTGAACAACTGAAAGGGTTTAAAGACCCAAAGCATCCTAATCATGTCTTCTTCCTAAAGAAAGCGCTATATGGCTTGAAACAAGCACCCCGTGCTTGGTATGAAAGACTCACTTCTTATCTCCTTTCTCGTGGCTTTTTGATAGGGGGAGTAGATATGACATTTTTCGTTCATCGTGATGAAAAATCTATACTAGTTGCTCAATTATATGTCGACGACATAGTGTTTGGGTCTACGTGTGATAAACATACTCAAATTTTTTCAAAAGAAATGCACAATGAATTTGAGATTAGTATGGTAGGTGAACTTACTTTCTTTCTAGGTCTTTAAGTTCGTCAACTCAAAAGTGGGATATTTTTGTCCCAAACTAAGTATGCTAAAGACCTTGTTAAGAAATTTCAACTCGAATCCTCTAAACATGCACGTACTCCTATGAGTTCATTGATTAAACTTAGTAAGGATACCGAAGGAAAGGATGTAGAGCACACACTTTAAAGAAGTATGATAGGTAGTTTACTTTACCAAACCGCTAGTCGTCCGGATATTTCCTTTAGTGTATAAGTTTGTGCACATTATCAAGCCGCTCAAATATGTTAGTGGGACCCTGTCTTTTGGAATTTGGTACTCTTTCGACATATTCGGACGCCGATTGGGCATTAGATGTTGATGGATGCAAAAGTACTTCTGACGGTTGTTTCTACTTTGGAAGTGCACTTGTCTCATGGATGAGCAAGAAACAAAATTCTATTTCTTTGTCCACGATGGAGGCCGGATACATAGCCGCCGGGAGTTGTTGCACTCAACTCATTTGGATGAAACAAATGTTGGAAGATTACGGTATCTCTCAAGGAACTATGACTATCTATTGCGACAATACTAGTGTCATTAACATTTCCTGTAATCCCGTTTAACACTCTAGAACCAAGCATATTAGGATCCGTGAACATTTTATTCGTGACTTGGTTGAAGAGAAAATCGTTTATCTAAGCTTCGTTTCTAGCGATCAACAATTGGCCGATATCTTTACTAAACCTCTAGATGTCCTTAGGTTTGAAAACGTTAGGAAATCAATTGAGGTTTGCTCAATTGATTGAGATCGAATCCGTCTGCCTAGTTTAGATTGTTTACCTTGTATATTTTTTTATACATATGAACTAGATTACTTTTGTATATATTTTATTCAAAATCTCAAAAATATTTTTCTCTTATTTTCAAGGAAAAACGGGAATGATTAGAAAAGCTTTCACAAACTTTTGTCCATATCGTTTTGTGTTCGATGTGTTCGAATCACTATCCTATTTCATGTCCACGTGGCTTTCGATGAGTAGTCAAGCCGGACCTCGTTTATCTTGTGCACAAAAATGCTCTTTTATGATATGTATTTCTGTGATTACTTCACATATTTACCTTTTTGCGCACACCTTTCACGAAATATTGCGGATATCTTGTTCACATTGTACTTATAAAGTGAGATTTGGTGTTGTCTTCTCAATCTTGTCACATTTATTATAAGCAATCGAAATTGTGCATGATTATCCACTGCCCGGATTGAAACAAAAATGATTATATTCTTCCGGTTGGTTTTCGTTTCAAGTAATGGACTCGGGCTGCGAAAAACATAAAATTTTTGCGTGAATAGCCTCCACTTGCATTCTTGAATTTGTGCCTACATGCCAAGGCCAAAATATTTAGCTTGATTGATTCTTCAAAAAGAATAGTCTCAATCTATTGTTGTTAATGGGAGATATAAGTTGAAGATCAATGGGCATGCACATTTAATCGATTCATTGCTTTCTCATTGTGAAATTATTGGCGAGAGAATCATCTATCTTGTATGCATGGTGCATTTGTGTTTGAGTGTCCAATAGTATTTCTTTATTGACACAAGTCTAATGTGAGTGAATATTGCGTTTATATATTATTTTGCATTCCGCACTTGTACGTTGTCTTGGGTTAAAAACTCTCACTCGCATTGTTCACACCACTACATTCCCACTCCCACGATTTGAACATGTCTTCACAAGCTAGGACTACTAAAATCCACATTTTGGCATCTTTCTGTCCTTCCCAATTCCTCTTCTTATGCTATTTTTAAAACTATTTTATTTAAAAAGATTGATTTTCGTCAGAAATTCTCGTTCGAACGAGATTTCTAACGAAATTTCTGAACTCCTCTCCGGAACTTCGTTCGTAATGTCGTTCGAAGGAAAAGTTCGTTCGAACGAACTTCTAATGAGATATCTAACGAAATACCCAATACACTTCTAGAACTTCGTTCGAAAGACATCGTTCGAACGACATCACTCGTTCGACGACCTAGGTTTAATTTCTGCGATCTCTCTTCCCCAAAACTGCCGCCTCAATTTTTTTTCTCTCTCCACCTGCCCACGTTTCCCCATTTTCCTCTTTTCCCAATACACTCTCCCACTCCATATTCCACTAACCCTTACCCCTTACCCCATTACCCATTATCCCTCTCTCCCACTCTCTATTTTCCCCACGATTTTCCCTCGCCTCCTTCCTCCATTAACCTCCATTTAATCCATTGTTTGCTCTGTAGATATCCATTTTACGGTTTTCCTCATCCATTCAAGGTATTATATATATATATATATATATATATATATATATATATATATATATATATTTTCATATACCCATATAGATATATACGTTTGGGATTTTTTTGAACCTTTTATTCCTTTGTCTCCCAAATTCCATCTATCAATGTGTGTATATCTCTCTAGGTAATTAAGGCCAGTTTATTTAGTCCTATTAAGCTACATTGCATGATAATTTAAAATGTATTTTCCTTTACGAAAAATTATTTCTATTTCCAACTATCAGTTTTCCATTAATAACATTTTTTCTTTTCATGGAATATATCTTAATTATTTTTTGGCAGATGGGATTTGTGGTAATTGGTTGTTTGGTTTGTTGGCTTACTTGGTGTGTTTGGCGGTTTGGTTGGCTTTATGTCGGGTAGGTTCTAGCCTTTGCCCTCATTTAGAATGTCTCGTAATCGTCGCCTACGCCGTATTAATAATTCCCCCGAGGAACGCTCCTCTTCCTCTGATGAGGAGTCCAATGCAAATGTAGCTATCCTTGACCTTAGGCTGCATTGGGGATCACTCTCCGCACACACCCAATATCATACACAAGGTTTCTCTACTCGTTCTATTGTGCGTGAGAAAATTGTCAATCTCCAATCTCTCAACGGCACCACTGTCCATTCTTAGATTTCTGATTTAGGGTGGGACCCCCTATTCTCACTCACGGACACTATTTTTCCCGTCCTCATTCGGGAATTTAATTTTGGGATGCATGATAGGGAGAATAATATTTACTCTCGAGTGCGCGGTAGGGAGATTATTGTCTCTCCTGAATCCATTGCTCATCTCATCCCCTTACCTAGGGTCAATAATCCCTCCTTCCCATGGGCTCCCGATACTCGTCCTGACCCTTCCCTTGTTATGATCACCGTCTTTAGGCTTAACCCTCCCGGCACTGTCACAATCTTTCATAAACACTTGCATCCTGATTTTATGGTTCTTAATTGGATCGTGTGTGCGTGTCTTATTCCCCATGCGACACAACCCAAATCACCAAAATGCACGTGGACCTCATGTTTTCCATTAGCATTATGGCTGCCATAGATCTCCCCGCCTTCATCTTTTGTGTCATTCGGACGGTTAGGATCCTCCCTTCCAGTCCTGCTCGCCAAGCCCTCCCATTTGCCGCTATTATTACCCGGTTTTGTCTTGCCGTCGGCTGACCCCGCCTATCCATCGATGTCCCCATCACTCGATACCAAACCATTGACATGTCATCGGTCATCCGGTCTCATGGTCATTTACCCCCTGATACTCCTCACCTCACTCCCTCCGCCTCCTCACACTCCGCCACTTCCTTCCACCCTGCCCCCAGTCGTCCCGCTCCCTCTCGTTCTATCCATCGACCCTCTTCTTCGTATGCTCCCTTACCCGTAGAGTCGAAGGATATTTTTTTTGTCCGTTCACAGGTTGAGCAGATTCAAGAAGATAGGCGTCAAGACAGGGAACTATTGTAGGAGCTTTTGGTTTCAATACAGTAGGACAGAGAGGCACAAGCTCCCCAGGAGGAGGCTCAAGCACGCAGAGATGAAGCACAGGCCCTTCGGGATTCTCTTCTATTAGAGCACCTTAATGCCATTCGTCGCATGGAGATGCACTATGGTGCAGGCTCATTCGATTCCGGCTCCGTCTCCCTTCCCGATTATTCTACTCATGATGCTCCTGCTCCCTGATTTACTTTGTTTTTAATCTCCTTTCTCAATGTAATTGTGAAGATGAGTGAATATTTTATTGATGGTACTGTTTCATTTGGTTTGGCTTTTTTACATTATAACGTGTATGCTCGTTGGATATTTGCAATTTCCCTTATTGGTTAATGAATTTTCATGTTATTCCCTTTGTCAGTTCTTCTTATTGGTTTTATTGTCCAGTGTTCTCTTGATTATCTTTTAACATGCAGGATATTTATCCCTTTGTCTTTTCAGGACAAAAAGGGGGAGAAACATTGATAGGGATTTCATAATTTAGGGGGAGTTTGTTAATTACTAATCAACATATGCATAATTTAGGGGGAGTTAATTAATTTATTCTCAGCATATGCTTTAATCTTTTATAGAACTGTTTTATACTCTATACTTCCCCATGCGTTTATTGATTTGTTGTTTCATGTGTGTAGGATACATCAGCTATTCTTATGAAGCATCGACAGTCGCATTACTTAGTCTGTTTTTTTGGGTTTTTTAGGACGGGCGTTAGAATCGGCTTGGCGACTGGCTTAGCAAATTCAGTCTTTTTATTTCTTTTTTATTATTCTGTTTTGTCCCAGAATAGCCAAAGGGGGAGATTTGTAAGGACAAGTTTCCAATCGAGTCATTTGTTATATTGGCTACATTCCGTTGGACAAAACATTTTTGGGTCATTCCTCATCAAGCATCATTCAACCGTGAAGATTCGAGCATTGCATCCAAAGTTCACGCGACATCAATATGCATATCATGTTCACTCTTCTAAAAGGTATATGACCAAAATCATTTTTAGTGTTGGAGTATTTTTTTCATAACAAGAAATTTTAGTATAAAGTAATGTTCATAGAAAATCCTATTTTCATAAAGAATCAATTTTGAAATTGATTTTAACAATCTCTTTGAAAAAATGACATATCGTTCGAACGAGATCTGCCAGATTTGAAAATTTTAACTTATTTTCGGGCAGTTATTTTACAAAAAACTGTTTTGGTCCACTACTTTGTCAGTTTCAATAGATGGACGAAAATTAGTGTTTTTCCCTAAGGAAGTTTCCTATTCTCTAGAGAGAAAAATTCACAACTTCCCTCTTTTTGGTAAGATCAATCTCCAACACCATTTTCAACTTTTGAAACAAAACCCCTTACAATCAACTTGACATTCAACAAGCAAGTTTACGGTGTATCTATGCATTCAAGCTTAGTGGAGATGGTGATTTTGGGCTTTTGTGGATACCGCGACACGAGGGGTGTCGAGCAACGCATTGGAGCTTCGCGTACTACAAATTCGAAGGTCGAGGACGGCATAAGCATATCTTGAGTGAGTCAATGTCTGTAAGTCTTTTGAGTCTCTTGTAAAACTATTTTGTAGTGGATTTTGTCTAGGCCCAGCCGTCTGAGGTTTTTCCCATTTGGGTTTTCCTCGTACATTGACGCATTGTGGTTGTAATTTTCTCCATTTACTTTAATAAATCACATAGATGTATGCTTAGGATAAAATGAACAAAAATGGATAATTTTATTTCAATTAATCAAGTTATCAATGTCATCGCATTAATTGGAAGTTGTTCTTGCTAACTTATCATTCTGCTGTAGAAATTAAAATTGGGAAATATCTCTTCTTAGCTAATTTTAATTGGGTTGTGTGTGTGTGTGTATTCCACGAAATAAAGTTAGTTCATATAACCTTGCAACTTCTTATTGGTATCAGTTTCTTGCATCTTCATTGGTTATTATTTGTTGGATTAGTTATGCTTTTGTTGCTTATATGCTATCATGTTCTTATCACCTTATGCATCATGTTTAAATTAGTTTTATCCTTTGTCTATTCCTGGAAAAAAAAGGGGAGAATGATAGGGGGAGAAATGGTATCTAATCCTATTATAATCGTATGTTAGTTTGGGGAGATTTATCTTAGGGGAGACGTCTTTCTAAGTAGGTCATAGTTTAATGAATGGGAGAATTAATTTAGGGGGAGTATTTAATTTACATGCATTTAATATTCTTGATATTCCCTATGCGTTTCATAGTTTGCTTAAGTGTGCAGGAATACTTCTAAGTGGAAACTTTTATCATTGGCAAAGATATTGATCCTTGGGTCGGTTGAGTCAAGCATTGTATTTTTATTTTGGGTGGGACATTCTTATTAGTCTAGTAGAGCCTGACGGCCCTTTAGGATTTTTGTTATTTTTTTGTCCCGGAATAGCCAAAGGGGGAGATTTGTAAGGACACAAATTTCCAATTTATTCCTCTATCTAGTCCTATTATAATCGTATCTTAGTTTGGAGAGATTTATCTTAAGGGGAGACGTCTTTCTAAGTAGGTCATAGTTTGATAAAGGGGAGAATTAATTTAGGGGGAGTATTTAATTTACATGCATTTAATATTCTTGATATTCCCTATGCATTTGATGGTTTGCTTAAGTGTGTAGGAATACTTCTAAGTGGTCATTTTCATCATCGACAAAGATATTGATCCTTGGGTTGGTTGACTCAAGCATTGTATTTTTATTTTGGGTGGGATATTCTTATTAGTCTAGTAGAGCTTGACGTCCCTTTAGGATTTTTGTTGGTTTTTGTCCCGGAATAGCCAAAGGGGGAGATTTGTAAGGACACAGATTTCCAATTGAGTCCTCTGTAGTTTTGGCTCAATTCCAGACAAAAACATTTGAGTCATAGGATAGAGTTATTGACCATCCTTCAAGCCTATGACATACTAACGTTGAAGACGTAGCGGCCAAGAGTATAAAGCTTCATCAAATGCCGAGTTTAATGTGCTTCGTTTCTACATCAACAACATTGGTTCCATTGCTCCTAAGGTATGAATGCATTGTAATTATATATATAGGAGCTTGGAACATTTTCTATTAGGTGTAGTGTTTATTTTTAAACTGTTGTTTATTTTCAGAAAGTCATTATAAAACTTTAAAATAAAGTTTCTGGGCTAAAAACAGAATTTTTAGCTTTCTTGCATTTCGTTTGATATTGTCGTTCGATCGAGTTTATCGTTCAAATGAGAGTGTCGTTCGAATAAGGTTTGCCAAGGAGTTCCCCTATTGACCACTGGAATGTCGTTCGAATTGCCGTTCGAACGAGAATGATGTTCGAACGAGAATTCCAATGAGATTTATAACGAGTTCAACTTTTATCCACTGGAAATTAGTTAGAAGTTTCGTTCGAATGAGATTTGGCGGGAACAGTTATTTGGGCAGTTTTTGACAGTTTTCCCACTTTTCCCACTAGTTTACCCCACTATCTTTTTGTTGAATAATTAAGTGTGGGAACCAACTTTTTCCAATAAACTTTTCATACTATCCGAACTCCTAGAGAGTGTTTTTGAGTGTTCATTCTTCCAAAGAAAAGTTCATGGTTTAAGTGTATATTTTTCAAAGAAAAATTCATTAAACACTTATGTTACACCCATTGGTTTAGTTTATTCCAAGTTACTTTATATATATACATTGCTTGGAGTTTTGGCACGAGTTTACTCTACCTATTGAAGAGTTCGTTTGGGTTTTCTTCCACATCCCTCAATGAATAAGAAGTTTGTTTTGTTACGGCATTCTCACATGGTGAAAGGCACCATGTGTGGTTGACGGTGTACCTAAAGTCTCATTGGTGAAGACCAAGGTTCCGGTGGAGCTCCGGGGTTGTCGACTAGGCGGAGGTGTTTACAAGAAGACGGGCCAAGGCTTGAAAGGGGTCGAGTCGAGGAAGTAAGTCATCTGTCTTGTAATTGTAAAACCATACTTAGTGGACTTAAGGCTAGGTCCGTCCGAGGTTTTTTCCCGTTGTGGATTTTTCCTCATACATCGCGGCGTAGTGGTTATTTGTTTATTTTATCTTTTGCAAAATCACCTAGAACGCGTGCTTAGGTAATAAGATAAAATTGGTTTAAATTACTACTTGTTTAATTTTGTGCTAAATTAATTTGGGTAATGTTTATGTTAATGTAATTCAAGTCATCACTTAATTTGATAAAATTGGTTTGGCCTAATTTGGTAATATTGAAAATATGACTTAGGCAAATTTCTAGGACTTGGGTTGAATTAAGTTGGTTTAAGTGAAATTAAAGTGTGTGGATTTAATTAATTTGAAAAGAAATTAAAATTAGTTAATTTGTTTTATTGAACCATCTTTCGCTTCCGCATCTTTTAAAAGGAAATTGAAATTACTTTTTGGTAATAATTTAAAATTGGGGGCCTCGTGTTCCAACAAGTGGTTTAATTTTAATTTGAAAATAAATTAAAATATGTTCATATATATATAGCTAGCTACTCCATAATTACCCAAAGTATCCCAAATGATTATCCATAAATATTTACCCATTAACAATTGACCATCTAGTTAATTATTAATTAATTCGTCTTTATAAGACTATTTAACCATATAGTTAAAGTAGTTTCCCATTTAATCTTTTTGCCACAAAATCATTTTGTATAAAATCATCGTTTATCCAAACACCATCCCACTAACTCGTATGATCCCAACTCATCCTGCCCCAGGGGCCGAATCGATTCAGCTCTTGGGCCGAATCAATTCGCCCCACTGAATCGATTCCCCTATAAGGCTGAATCGATTCAGATCTTGGCAGAAACTCATATCTATTACGTTTCTTTAATAAAAAAAATATTTAATTCCATCCGAAAGTTTATTCCAATTGTTAATTCAATTTCAATAACATAAGAACACGTCCCTACGACTTAGTCCTTCATTTTAGAATGGTTAATTACATAAATTAGCATCAATTACATTCTCCTAATTTCCAAAATTTACATCGTTGATCATAACTCTTAACCCGAAATTTCTACCATAAATCCATCTAGATTCAAATTATATTTTAATATAACACATAGATAATAATTCTCAAATTTTCTGACATTAAAACATGAGTTCAAATACTCTACATATGCATTAAGCTTTTCAATTTATTCAGAAATCCTAAGGTATGAATTCTATTAACTAATTCAAGATTATAATCGTCCTAAATTTCTACGTTAAACCACCTACTTCCCGATTAGCTTTCTCTACATGCACGAGATTAAATCCTACTATTTAATTACCAATTTCATACTAAAATCCAAAAATTATATGGGGTTTACTACGATGAATCAAGAAATACATTTGACATTAAATAAGCAAGAAAATTCTTACCTGGATATAATAATTTGATGATTTCATCTTGAATACCTTGTCTCCTCTCCTCTTTGGCCTTTGTTCCCTTATCTCTTGAGACATGGCTTCTTGGTTTAGGTTTAGATTAAGTGTGGGGAGTTATTAATCTTGCTCCCAAACTTATATTAACCCTAATTCCTGAATTAAGCCTAATTTTCTATTTTTGGACATGTAATTGGGCCCGAACCCATAATTAAACTAGCCCAATAACCTCCCAACTTATACACTTGTACCCCAGGACCATTTCTAAATGTCTAAAACAACTAAACGAGACATAAAGCCTCCTAGAATGCATCCCAATTATTATTGTTCAATAAGAATAATTACAATTACGTTACACATCCTATATTAATTATATACTACACATGCAATTATTTTTTACCGAATTTATTCAACAAACACATTCAATCTCACATAATCATGAAATAAGAATAAATTAACTTATCACAAGTAATTAATTATGTCATATATTTAATTTAATTTCTACGAATTTTATTTTGTTAAAAAATAACTAGTTTTATTTTATTTTATAGAAAATTTGGAATATGACAAGTTTTTATCTATAAATGACATAAAGTTTTTTAAACTAAAAATAAATAAAAATCTATATAATTTTTTATAAAAAACACATATTTTTTTTTTTGAAGTTTTTATTTATAAAAAATAGTTATTAAGTTAAAGAAAAGTTTTCAACACTTCAAAATTATTTTTAATATAAATAAAAAGAGTTTTTGTTATCAAAACATTTTTAACATTTTATTTATAGAAAAATTGTTATGTTTGTGTCTACAAATGACATACAATTTTTTAAACAAAAAATGAATAAAAATATGTATAATTTTTTTATATGAAATACGTACATGTGTTTTGAAGTTTTTATTTATAAAAAATAGTTTTATATAATAAAAAAAAATTCAAAATGATAGACAAATTTTATTTATGGAAAAATTAACCTTTCATAATGGCTTTAAGATAAGATATTGAATTTATGATATATATTAATTATTTTAATTATCATTATATTTGTTTATTGTATATCACCAGTGCGTCGCACGAGTTATATGCTAGTTATATTTTATTACCACAAATCAAAATTACAAAAATTGATATTACCACAAACTTGGTGATTGGTTTTGGTATATACATTTATATAACTGATTTACATAAGTATCATATCAAAAATAAATATTGAAACTACCAACCAAAATACTGATTTAATAAGTCCAAAACATAAATTTATATTATACTTTTAAGTTTATATCGTTAGTTGGACTCATTTTAAAAAATTTAAAATCAAAAGCGGATAATATTTCTATTTTTAGAAAGTGTTTCAGTTGTTCATGTTAAGATACATGTTTATTCATTTGTTTTGTCCCTGAGAAGAACTCTTTTTTAATTCTTAGGTGAGGAATTCGGATGTAAACCTAGGTTATTGAATATTTTATGTGCACGACGTATATCATATATTTACTTTATGTGTTCTTATATATATATACTACATTTGAAAATTGAAAATAAATAAAAATTTAAAAATGAGTATAAGAAGAGTGCGCTTGCGTTCAAATAGAGATATTATTTAATTAAACACAGTTTTTATCAATTAAATCCTAAACATGCATCTATATATGATTAAATATGATGATGAATCATGTAAGAACATTCAAACACATACATGTGAGGAAAAATCCCCCAAAGGGGAAAAACCATTTATTTTCACTATAATATTGTAACATATAATTTCTCGGATTACAATGAAAATACAGTGATACAGAATTACCCGCAGGTGTCGGATCTGTAGTTGGCAGCTGGAAGTTTCCCTTTCCAGGAGGGCAGCAATGAAGAAGAAGAACAGTCTTCTGCACAAGAGTACAAACAGACACATGGATGTGTTCTTGGGTCGCAAACGGATTCACAAAGGTTTGGCAAAGTTGTGTGAATAAAAACATGAGTCTTGGGACTCAAAAAGGTGAAGACTTGAGGTATTTGGACTCTTAAATTCGTCTTTCAAAGTCTTGCAAAATAGTTCCCCCGAAGTTGGTTTAAATAGGAAAATACATGAAGAGTTCCACGTTTTTAAAACACTAAAAATCTATCCAGCGTACAGGGTACCCGAACCGGTTCGGGGTCCCTGCGAACCGGTTCGCCCCCATGAACAGGTTCGGGCTGGGTTCGGGGACATTCACTGGATACAGAACACTTAGTAAAACTTCCAAGGTTTTTCTTGGAAATATCTCCATTTTCAACGGGCCATAACTTGTTCACTGTAGCTCGGATTGAGGTGCCGTTTCTTTCAGTATCTTTTTTGAGGCAAGATCTTCAACTTTACAATTGATCGGTCCTCCAGACGATGGCTGTAAAATTACCAAATTTCCCTTGAACTTCCCTATCAAGCCTTGTTGCACTGTTTTGACTTCTCTTGCGTACCACTTGCATTACGAGCCTAAAATCATGGAACGTGAAGTCGTTGAGGAAGATGAGGGACACATGATGGAGATAATAAATGCTTGATTCCCAAAATTTGGATTGAGGCCGTCGTGTGCGATCGTGTAGAGACGTGCCAAATGTAACGGCGTACGACATAAATAAATGAAACATTTCGGACATGATAAAAATGTCCTTACAAATCTACCCCTATGTCTATGCCGGTACATACATAAAAAATCCGAATTATCGAATAACAAAATTGCCTATACAAATCTACCCTTGCATTAACCCAAAACTGTAAAGATAAAAATGAATAAGTCTTCATCGTTTAATCTTCAAATCTTCAATACATTCAAAGCTTTTCTCATCAGGGTGTGCAATGCAGAGAACATCAATGTATTACCTACACACATGAGAAAAAGCAAATACCACGTGACATATCGAGTTTAAATATACCAATTTAAAATAGATCATTAAACTCCAAAAAAACTCCCCCATAATATGATAATTCTTTCTCCCCCTTTTTATGATGTCCCCAAATAGACAGATATGGGAATCAGAAATAGATGTACATGGAGAACGTCACAAGGTAGTAAACCACTATTATTGAATTTTTCAAAATTTTTCACACAAATAATACAACAAAGAATCACACCATGAAAGATCACAAAAACAACCAAGTCAAGGATAGAGAAAATGAAGTGGTGTGATAAAATTTGATAGGAAAATCAATGCATATAAACATGACATATGTGCACGATGAATATCGGATACTCCTAACGAATGAACTCAAAGTCTTCCTTTGGTGTAAAAAGGTGGTAATATGAGACATTGACTTAATCAAATCAACAAATCAAAGCTCAAAGTGATTTCCACACCAATAACGTCCAAAACTATTTCATGCTTTTTCAGGACTTTCAAGGAAGTGCAAACCCGTTGATATTCTCTAACCAAACTCCCTCAGATTTTTATTTTGAATAAAGGCTTTCTAAATTCTCAAAATTTGGAGAATTGAAGATGAAACCTAAATGGCCCATATGTGGCATGAATTGCTTTTTATTGCCTTAAAAATTTCCGGGCTCTTTTAACCTCTTTGGACCCCGGATAATAAAATTCCTCCATTTTTAGGTCATTTTGAATGGTGGCTTTTGCGCAAAGAAGTGATAATTACCTTTCACAGCCCCTTCCCGTTCTTAAATAAAAACTCAGTCTCACAAAAATGGTTTTTACATGCATTCCAATCTTGTCAAGTTTTATCGCATATTGTGAGTTGTATAGACAGAATTGAGATGGAAACACTCAAGCCAATATATGATAGACAAGTGCAATAATCAAATAACGCCGTGCATGTGTGCAATAAAGGAGATATGAGTCAAACATGTAGGAAAATATCAGTAATTACATCTCAAGGACTCCATACAATGTAAAGCACATGGATGAAATGGTGTAGCGTCTCAAATCTCTATCAAACAGGCACATGGATCAGTGGAATGAAATTGTGACTTGGCTATCTTAAATGTTCATCCATAAAAGGTGAAAAATAAAATACAAAAATCTTTTTGGGCTTTTCTGAAATTTTTATATACAAAACAAAACAAAAATCTTTTTGGATTTTTCAAAAGAATAAATAAATAGCTGTACAACAAAGTAATGAAACATATAAAACAAACTAGAAAATAGGAAGCATGTGATATGAATCATGAAAAAAACATCCTATTCTAGTCATAGACCAACCCCTCAGTCAATTGTGCAAATCCCCAAAGACTTCCTAAGACTCTCAAATCTAAGGGCATCTAAAGGTTTTGTGAAAATATCGGCTAACTGACGATCAGTGGGAACAAAACTCAGGGATACGACTTTCTCCTCAACTAACTGTCATATAAAGTGCTCACGTATCCTGATGTGCTTTATGCGTGAATGCTGGACTGGATTACGGGATATGTGTATCATGCTCGTGTTATCACAGGAAATGGTCATGGTGTCCTGTGAAATCCCATAATCCTCTAGAATTTGCTTCATTCACAAGAGTTGCGTGCAACAACTCCCGACGGCTATGTACTCAGCCTCCGCAGTGGACAAAGAGATGGAATTTTGCTTCTTGCTCAGCTAGGAGACAAGAGCAGAACCAAAATAGAAACACCCACCAGAAGTGCTCCTACAACCATATACATCTACATCCCCAGCCCAATCGGCATCTGAATAGGCGGACAAACGGTCATTAGTATCAAAGGAATACCAAATACCGTATGAGAGAGTCCCATTCACGTATTTAATAATACGTTTGAGAGCAAGTAAATGTGACTCTTTCGGGGACGCCTGATATCGCGCACAGACTCCAACACTAAAGGCTATGTCGGGACGACTGGCAGTCAAGTAGAGAAGACTACCTATCATACTCCGATACAAGGTTTGCTCTACTTCCTTGCCTGAAGTGTCCTTACTAAGCTTGGTAGTGGTACTCATAGGTGTACGTGCATGCTTAGCGGAGTCTAAACCAAATTTCTTCACTAGGTCTCTAGCATACTTGGATTGGGAGATGAACATCCCATCCTCTAGCTGACAAACCTGGAGACCAAGGAAGAAAGTAAGCTCACCAACTATGCTCATCTCAAACTCACTTTTCATCTCCTCTTCAAAGTGATGAGCATGTTGAGAGCACGTGGATCCAAAGATTATATCGTCCACATAGACCTGGGCTACCAAAATTGCACCGTCATCTCTCTTGACAAATAACGTCATATCAACTCCCCCTCTCTTGAACCCACGGGATAAAAGATAGGAAGTAAGCCTCTCGTACCAAGCACGGGGTGCTTGCTTCGAACCATACAAGGATTTCCTCAGATAGTAGACGTGCTCTGGGTGTTGTGGGTCTTAAACCCTTATGGTTGTTCCATGTAAACCTCCTCTTGTAGAATGCCATTCAGAAAGGCACTCTTGACATCCATTTGATATAACTTGAAGCGCAGATGATATGCGATGGCGAGTAGAAGACGGACGGACTTAAGCCTCGCAACAGGAGCAAATGTCTCCCCAAAGTCTACACCTTCTATCTGTGTGTAGCCTTGAGCGACCAACCTAGCTTTGTTTCTGATTATGGTACCATTTTCATCCATTTTATTCTTGAAAATCCATCTGGTACCTATCACATTTCTCTCACTAGGTCGGGGGACAAGTTCCCAGACATTATTCTTTTCAAACTGAAGTAACTCATCCTGCATAGCAGATATCCAGTGTTTATCCTTGAGTGCTTCTTTATGATTCTTGGGCTCGACTTTGGACATGTAGCAAAGATGACTAACAACGTTCTCTAGTTGAGCACGAGTCTTGACCCCTAGAGTGGGATCGCCAACAATGGCAAACGGGTCATGACTCTTGCGAACCCAAGTAGGTGTGTCCCCTAACACAGGAGTAGGGACCACAGAGTGTGTGTGAGGGACAAGTGGATCACTGTCAGATGAGTCCTCATCCTCACACTGAAGGTTAGGATTAATAACCATCGGAGGTTCGTCATCTTGCACTGTAACATTTATTGATTGCATAACCTTAGAGCTCTTCAGGTTAAAGACCCGGTATGCTCTACTATTCGATGAATATCCCAACAGTATTCCCTCATCGCTTCAGGAGTTAAACTTTCCTAATTGCTTCTATCCCGTAGGATGTAGCATTTACTCCCAAAAATACGGAAATATGCCAGGTTGGGTTTCCTACCAGTCCATAATTCATAAGGCGTCTTAAGAGTGTGTGGGCGCAGGTAAACCCTATTCACCGTGTGGCATGCAGTAGACACTTCCTCTGCCTCTGCCCAAAATCTCCTAGAGACTTTACGACCTAGAATCATAGATCTAGCCATTTCTTGGATCGTTCTATTATTTCTCTCAATAATCCCATTTTGCTGAGGAGTTTTCACAGCAGAAAACTCATGTTTGATCCCAAGGCTATCACAATATAAATCTACCTTTGCGTCCTTAAATTCAGTGTCGTTGTCACTATGTATCCTGTTAATAGTGATTCCGTGTTGATTTTGCAGGACACGGCACTTGGTCGTTAAAAACTCTACAACATCGAATTTCTCTCTCAGAAAACCTACAATGGAGTACCTGGAGAAATCGTCTACCATCACGAGGATATACCTCTTACCACCCAAACTCTCAGTACGAGTAGGACCCATAAGATCCATGTGAATAAGCTCAAGTACACGGGAGGTGGTAATGGAATGCAACTTCCTATGAGGGCTCCGAATTTGCTTTCCCAATTGACAGGGTCCACAAACCGTGGACGTTGACTTTCCAAGAGATGGTAAGCCACGTACTAGGTCCTTTTTGGCTAAACGAGTCAAATCATTAACGTTCATATGACCTAGACGTTGGTGCCACAAATCCATAGGAGTGATCGTGGCGCTGTTGTAGACAAGTGAGAAAGTAGGCATAGTCCCATAACAATTATCCTCGGTCCTCACCCCTTGCATTAAAAGTTTACCGGCTTGATTGTAAACATTACATGCGTCCCGATCAAATTTTACTGTAAAGTCAGTGTCGCACAGTTGGCTAATGCTGAGAAGGTTTACTTTTAAACCTTTGATGTACAACACATTCTCTATCTTAGGAAATCCTGGTAACTCTACAGTACCTCGTCCTACAATGCTAGACTTGCTCCCATCTCCAAAGGTGACTCTGCCATCCTGATAATCCTCAAGAGATGTAAAAAATGAGGTATCACCTGTCATATGTCTGGAGCACCCACTGTCAAAATACCACTGTGAGGTATTATGTTCCTTGAGAGCGACATGAACAACAATGGCCTTTTTATCTTTCTTAGGTACCGAAGAAGTGGTGACATTTTGTTTGCCTTTGTTGTTGTTGGTTTTAGCTGGAATGTGAGAAGCATTCACTAACGGCAAAGACATCCGTCGGAATTCTTCCATCAAACTCTGAGATGTGGCAGCTAAGAACTCAACTCGCTCTCTCAGACTAGAAAACTCATCAGTATGACGTGGTGGAGTAGTAGTACGTCTTGTCCGACCAATGCTATAGCAAAACTCCCTGAGGTGGCCTTTTCTTTTACAATAAGTACAAAAGAACACAGTCAAAGGCGGACCTTGGTTTGATTTTCTTGGTCGAACTCTCCTTTAAGGATTTTGACGATGGCCATAAGGAGTTATAGTAAACTCAGGAACTGGTCCAGGTGCAATTTGGGAGGTGGAGGCACCATCATAACCTATTCCCCGCCTATCACCAAAACCTAAAACGGGGCCGAGGAGCATCTTTCCCATTTTCCCTGATCTGTCCTTGATTTGTACCTTGACTTCCCGTGCTTTCTCAAGATCATGAGTCAGCTGGGCAACAAGGGCTTCAAGTTTCTTCCAAGTCTCCACGGAGGAATGGAGCTCATGCGTAAGACTAGCCACTTGTTTAGTCAAGTCCCCTCTCTCTTTCTCAAAATTACTCTCTCTCTATCTAAACAAACTCTCTTTCTCAACACAGGCCGATTCTCTCTCTCTCAAAGCGGTGTAGGTGGAGGACTCTCTCTCTCTTGATTTTCTTAAATCTTCCTCTAAGCCGATGATCTTAAGAACTAATGCTTTGTTACGCTTTTTAGTTTTAAAAGACTCAGAATATAACTCAACGTAGGCGCGTTGAATATCACTCTCGCTCTCACTTGTGTCATCCTCCCCCTCACTCACATCGATCTCACTATCGAGGTGTCCCTGTGATGCAGCATCCTCATTGTCGTGAGAAGAACTAGAAGTGCTCACATGACTAGCCATGAATGCGGTGAAGTTACACTCATGCGGTGACTCGACTCCAGAATCCACCAACTCGACCTCACTTTCGTCGCTAAGGGTAGCATTAAGGACAACTTTCCCTTTCTCTCTGTTCAGACGTGTGGCACACTCAAAGGCTCTATGACCCCTACCGTCGCACTCAAAGCATCTCTCACTTTCTTTCTTAGGAGGATCTTTGAAAACTTTTTCATTTTTCTTTTCAAACTTATTTTTCTCAAATTTCTTTTTATCTTTAAAATTGCCATTTTTCTTAAATTTGAGAATCCTTTTGAAATTTTTTGCAAAAAGAGCCAAATCATCTAAGTCAAAATCACAATCAGAATCAGACGTGTCAGTTTCTCTCTTTATTGATTACTCTACCCTCTTTCTAGCCGACCCCTCACTCTTTCTCTCTTGGGTATTAAGTGCAATTCCCTTATCTTTAGACCTAGCATTTTTAGGGAACATATCAATTTTAGCATATTTAAATTACCCATTGAATTTAGCACAGTGACTTTAGGGATAAAACGCTTAGGCAAAGAACGAAGAATCTATTTAACAACTCTAGCATTAGGAATATGTTCACCAAGATTAGAGCTTGTATTAACAATGTCATAAAGCCTAGCATAAAAATCATCAAAACATTCAGTCTCATGCATGGTGATGGTTTCAAATTGAGTTGTCATATTTTGTAATTTAGACTCTTTCACAGCATTAGCTCCTTCATGGGTGAGTTGTAAAACATCCCATGCCTCTTTTGACGTGGTGCGCGTCATTATGCGTTTGAACTCATCAGGTGTGACAGACCCATAAATAGCACTCAGACCCTTAGAATTAAATGATGACCATATAAATTCATCTTCAGTCCAAAAAGTGACAGGTTTTAAATTGATCACATTATCAACAGTGACGGAGGGAGGTGTCCACTCTCTTTCAACCAAAATCCAGACACGTTCATCAATGGCTTTTAATGCAGATCTCATACGGGTTTTCCAATATGCATAATTTGTCTCGTCAAAAACTGGCATTTTATTATATAACTTCTCCATAATGAACACACTCGTTTTTAAAAATCAATTTTTCAGAAAATTGATATCTTAGAAAAATTTTGCGGAAAATTACACGGTAAAATTGTGTAACTGGCTCTGATACCAATTTGAGAAGAGTACACTTGCGTTCAAATAGAGATATTATTTAATTAAACACAGTTTTTATCAATTAAATCCTAAACATGCATCTATATGTGATTAAATATGTTGATGAATCATGTAAGAACATTCAAACACATACATGTGAGGAAGAATCCCCCAAAGGGGCAAAACCATTTATTTTCACTATAATATTGACATACAATTTCTCGAATTACAATGAAAATACAGTGACACAGAATTACCCGCAGGCATCGGATCTGTAGTCGACGGCTGGAAGTTTCCCTTTCCAGGAGGGCAGCAATGAAGAAGAACGGTCTTCTTCACAAGAGTACGAACAGACACATGGATGTGTTCTTGGGTTGCAAACGGATTCACAAAGGTTTGGCAAAGTTGTGTGAATCAAAACATGAGTCTTGGGACTCAAAAAGGTGAAGACTTGAGGTATTTGGACTCTTAAATTCGTCGTTCAAAGTCTTGCAAAATAGTTCCCCCGAAGTTGGTTTAAATAGGAAAATACATGAAGAGTTCCACGTTTTTAAAACACTGAAATTCTATCCAGTGTACAGGGTACCCGAACCAGTTCGGGGTCCCTGGGAACCGGTTCGGGCTGGGTTCGGGGACATTCGCTGGACAAAGAACACTTAGCAAAAATTCCAAGGTTTTTCTTGGAAATATCTCCATTTTTAGTGGGCCATAACTTTGTCACCGTAGCTCGAATTGAGGTGTCGTTTCTTCCAGTATCTTTGTTGCGTCAAGCTCTTCAACTTTTCAGTTGACTGGTCCTCCGTATGGTGTCTGTAAAATTACCAAATTTCCCTTGAACTTCCCTATCAATCCTTGTTGCACTATTTTGACTTTTCTTGCGTACCACTTGCATTACGAGCCTAAAATCATGGAATGTGAAGTCGTTGAGGCAGATGAGGGACACATGATGGAGAAAATAAATGATTGATTCCTAGAATTCGGATTGAGGCCGTCGTGTGCGATCGTGTAGAGACGTGCCAAATGTAACGGCGTACGACATAAATAAATGAAACATTTCGGACATGATAAAAATGTCCTTACAGAGTAAAAAATAAAGAGAACTGAAACCAAAAATAAAAAAATAAAAAAATAAAAAAATTACTTAAAGTAAAAGTTAGCTAAAATACCTAAAACTCGAAATACCAATTGATCTGGAATTAATAAGTTTATTTTTTAAAAACTAAAATCCGAAACTATCAAAATCGAACGTATTGAAAAAAATTAATATGATATTAATATATGTCATACATAGATCAATTCGACCGATAACTAACCCTAATATTTAGGGACTTTTACATCATCAAGACATGTAGGCAATTAGATAATTTTAGGGTCCATACTTCATTGATACAGTTTTACGAACATCTTGATGTGTTTTATATATATTAATCAGACGAGGTTTGTTATTAATGGGCGATGCACACACAAATAAAAACATTAAGGATATTATTTTATTGTGTCAGTGTAGAATACCTTTTCAGTATTAGAGATCCATCATTATAATATGAACATATTTTTTTATTGGATGATGGGAAGTTGAAGATTATGACTATATTTTTATCAAGTGCATTATTAGTTTTAGTTGAATCGAGGGTCCATATTTTTTTTTAAAGTTCAACATTTTCTAAAAATGAAGAATTAATTACACTGTAATCTCTTATTCCTAAACATGATTTTAACTTTGTGTCCTATATTTTGATTTCTATATATAATCCTTGACGTTTGTATCTAAATACAATACCATCAAAATTCGTAAGGTTGATTAAGTTATTCTAAAATAAATATTTTTTTTTCTTCATTGACGGTTGAAGTTAGAACACTTGGACCGTGACTTATTATTTTTAACTTACAAAATACATTTTTTTTGTAAAATAAAAGGAGGAGAGAGAGAGAGAGAGAGAGAGAGAGAGAGAGAGAGAGAGAAAGTGTCTTAATTTGATTATTATTGTATACTCAATGAGTATGACCACTATTTATAGTATAAGTGATGGCATCTCAAGAGAGCTTTTAGTAATTTTGGAATATCAATATACATCCACTAAATACATATTTTATAACACTCCCTCTTAGATATCCATCATTAAATGATTGTTGTCTCATTAAAAACTTTACTAAGAAAAAACTTTGTGGGAAAAAACTCAAGTGAAGGAAAAAGAGTACAACTTTTGTGATCATTGAATCAGTGTACGATGTGCTTAGTGCTTTCTCGTTAAAACCTTTAACTGGAAAATCCAATGGAAAAAAATCGAGTTAAAGAAAAAAGAGTCAATGCGAATATTTCAAGGCCCTCCACCTATTCCTCTTTACGTGCCCTCCACCCATTCCTCTTTACGTGCCCCCACTAAAGAAGAGACTGGAGGGAAGTTTGTAAGCATTTATACAAGCACAAGTAACCATCAATAATTTTTGCTCATTAAATCTATAATTGTAAAATTTATCGCGTCGTTGGATACCCAAGAAAAGGATAAAGCCCATGCTCAATGCCAAACATTGTAATAAGACAACACCATCACAACTCTTAGTAGTGGCAAAGTGATTCAAAATCCTATCCAACCATTCCCAAAAGAATCCTAGGAGATCTCACTAATGCCCCAATAGCATGAAGTGACTCGAAAAAAGAGTAGTGATAAGTTGCCTATCCATTAGTCGAAAGCCCCAATCACGAGTCCTTTTCTCGCACCCCACACACAAAATCTTCTTCCCATCATGAAGACCAATAAGGATAAATATTTATAGGCATTTTAAAAAAGTGAAAATCAATTTACCTCCACTTTAAGGTATTAAGAAAATTCCATCTTAAAAAACATTTAAAGCCTTATTCAATTTCAAGAAAAAACGACTTTTGGCAAAAAGGTGGACTTGACCGACGAAGTGAGCTCCATCTTCCAACACAACATGATTACCAAATTCAATGACCCTGATTCTCCAACAGTTTTATGTGTAATTGGATATTTTTCTATAAACCATTCCCTTATTGATCTCGGGGTTAGCCTGAACCGCCTACCCTATTCGGTTTGTCTCTAATTGGGCCTAGAAGTGCGTAGCCCAACCAAGATGAGAATACAATTAGAGGACAGGTCCACCAAAATTTGTAAGGATGTGCTAGAAGATATCCTCATCCAAATAGACACTTTTATCTTCGCGATAGACTTTATCATTTTTGACACCCATCCCCATTCCATCTCAAACACTCAACCACTTGTCATCCCAGGAAGACCATTCCTCGTAACTTCGAATGCCATTATTATTTGTACGAATGGGATAATGAATAATTCCTTTGGAAATATCACATTAAATGTAAATATTTTTAGCGAGTCATAAATCTTACACGACAAGGATGAGTATATTAAAGAAGTGAATTTTGTTAAGGAGGTGCTAAAGGAAAATAAACAAAGTGTGAGAGAGTTTATTGAATGGAGAGTGTTAAGAGCATGTTTTGGCATGCATGGATTGGTAGATATCCGTTAAAAAGTAGAGATAGGGGAGAAATTTGTAGATTGTGATTTCACCCCAATTGACGAATTGAATATATTTGAAACAACATCCTAACAATAGTTGTCAATCCCTATTGAGGTGAATTTCTAGGAAAGAACTAAGGTTGTCGAGATTTCTAGTCAACTATGTGCGATAGTAACCAACCTTAGGATTTGTAATCCATGCCCTCCACTCTCAAGTTTTTATCTGTGTGAGAAAACCAACCGCGTGTCAAACTCCCAGAAATTAGTAATAATGGGGTTCATCACATCATTGAATTTAGAACCTGACATATATGCTACATGGTATTCTCAATGAGATGCAATTTTGAAAAGTTAAGTAATGATTCTCAATTTATAGAAGTATTTCCAAGTTATATCTTGGCATTTTCTGCTAGACGTCGTGGGGCAAGATCGTATTTATGGGGCTATTTAGGCTCTACTGATCCTACTTTTCGGATCGAACAACACCCAACATTTATTAGTATTACATATTATAATGGAAATTAATTTTGGGTCATTTACAAGCATTATAGAGTAAGTTATAACCCAAAATACCATAATTCTCCCATTTCTACCAAATTAGGAACCAGTTCCAAATCTAATAGGTACCAAATCGATTAGTTCCTTTTTTGAATAATTTTTTACCATGAAATTAAGAAAGATGAGACAGGGCAAATATATTTGGATTTGGACCAAATCGATTTGTGGCCTTCAGGTAAAAAATTCTAGGCTTGTAAATTTTAAACCCGTTCCTTTATTACCCAACTTCCTCATACTCCCTCATTCTTTTTTGAACATTATCTTAAACCCTCTCATACCCATACCCCATTTCTCCCACTTAAATCATTTTAAGCATTCATTTTAAGCACATGTAGGTATGAACTCTTTCATCCTATTGATTTTTCATTAAGTGATTTGTGATGTTTATGTGCTTTTTCTAGGGTTTATACATGGTTGGTTATATTCTTGATTTAAATGCATGCTTGTTGTATAAATTATCATTTAATACCATTAGTCTCTTTAAATGAATTTACTGTTATACATTTTTATTGATTTTTTATTATTCATTTTCGTTTGTTAACGCATGTTGAATCAGAGATCCCCACCCAATTCAATACCTTGCGCATAATGTGATTGAGAAAATGCCCCAGTAGGCTTTGTATGCACAAATTGAAATATTCATGCACAATTAGCTCTCACAATTTTATCATCACATCAATATGGTTACGATGCACGTCGGCCACCCATTTAATAACAAATTTCCACACTTTGCACCCTCACGCACGTTTTGAACAAATTTCTCATTTTTACTTTAATTTTTGCATTGCATTGGTGTTCAATGTTAAATTATAGTCTTATAGGTCTAAATGGAAACCAAACCCACCTCTCTCGAAGTTTAAGGAAGACATGACGTTGAAGGTTTTCACTCAAAGCGAAATTTGATTGGTATTGGGAAAGCTTCAAATCAGGTCGCTTGATTTCCATGGATCGGGCCCTAAAATTAGAGCATTTCCCCAAATCCATTTGGTCCTTTATGCAAAAATTCAGGTGGGAAGACCACTAAACAAAGGGAGGGGAAGTGAATGAATATTTGGTTCTCTATTTTTACCATTTTTACACCACCCTTGTCTTGAGACCCGATGGTACATATGAGGCCTTAGTGCATAAGCACCTCATCTGCATTTAAGCTAACATCCTTCACGACTATTTGTGCAGGCCATCCAACCCCATCCCTTCCGAATATCCGGTAGCGGATAATGTGTAGAAAATACATACAACTACAATGATGGAGCGTTTGGCTTTGGGGTATTCTTGGACATTTGATTGTTTTCAATCGGGTCGCATGTGTAACGTATACCGCATCCTCCACATCATCAGCATTAATTCCCTTATTCCCACAAAGAACAAGGATGCCCTCCATTATAAGCACAGGGTTTTCCTTTATAATCTTTTGGGTGAGGAGACACGGATTAGCATGTCTGCATTGTTCCTATAGGAGATGGTGGTCGTCGCTTTCAACAGATTAGCCACGATTGTGCTTCTGTATGCCCATCACGTCACTCAAATATGTTTGGATGTTGGATGTATAATTATGGGTAGCGATAAGACTCCAAATATGCCTAAGATTCTGTATGATACATCGATCAAGAAATGTTTGGTAGGTTATTATTCCGAGCGATGGAGATAGAGGAGGGTGGCATGTCAGGCTGATGTGCTAGCTGAGGAGGATGAGGAGTCTTACTTTGAGGACGAGGAGGAGAGGTTACACATTGGTGTAGATGCACCAACATTATAGGGCCCTTATAACATTCAGACCTTGGGATGACAAATGGATGATCTTCGGGCTGACTTCACTTCTTTTGAGGACGGTTTTACTAATTTCCAAGATGACTACTGGTGGGATATTAACATGATCATCCGACTCCATATGGACATGTATCACCATAGGTTTGGGGTTGATGCACCATTATCATCTTATTTCGACGACCCCTATGCACCGCTCCATCTCGATGCTTCTAGGCCCTCTGCTAATCATTTGGATTTCCCCCGTACATTTCTTTATGTTTGTAGTTGGTTTGGTTTTATATACTAGGATGTTGGTTGTGTAATCTAGGGTTGTGAATATCAATTTTATGCACTATCTTTTATTTCAAACTTATGTATTGCAATTTTTGTAAATTAATTATATAATTAAATTTTCATATCTTATTGTCATTCTTATATCTCTTGTGCAAATTTTGGTTATGTATACACCTGCTTTGCTATTAACATGTTTTGTAGGTTTGACACTGCACTTATCAGAGATCGCTCCATTTGGGGTGACTCATTTCTCACCCTATTTTACATTTGTGTCCTTAGAAACATTGAGGACAATTCTTATTTCAAGTTAGGGTGTGTGATTTACTGATTTCATTCATTTGGGACCAACATAACATGTATATATATATATATATATATATATATATTCTATATTTTCTCCTTTTTTCTTTCTTAGGCGTCTACCCTATGTTTCCAATGATATCTTGAATGATCGCGCTATCCAAGTGTGTATCAATAATGCATGAATAGATTTTATGAATTATTAACCTTTAGTTCCTCAAATTCTTAATTTATGTAGCACATGTTAATACTTGTTTATGATTCAGTTTAAGGCTATTATAACTCACTGATCTTATGATGCAACGTATACACTTACACTAAGAGAACTTTGTGACTTACCTTTATTTGTGAGTCTTTTATAATTGATTTCTCCCTTTCTTTAAAAATTTAATTTTGTCAATAATATCATTATTCTTTGATTGATTGTTTATTAATTGAGTTCATCACAAAAATTGACACTCTAGCATGATTTTTAATATTGTTTAATCCCGATAATCACATGAAACCTTATAAAAGGATCATAAGCCCTATTTGCATTAAATTCATATTGATTTGACCCTACTTACTTTATTATCTATACTCAAGCCCCATTGATACTAAATATTAACCTTCGTTTCATATCCAAAATTCTTTAACCCTAACTCCACATGAAGTTTTAAGTCCCACGTACACCTTCCTCACCATTATTTGGGAATTAAATTTGAAGTTTATGATATTTTTTTTGTAAGGTTGTAATCAAGCGATGAATTGGATCCCATTCTCAAAAGTAAAAGGAAAGAAAAGATAAAGAAAGAAAATAAAGAGAAAGAAAAAGAAAAAGAAATATAAGAATAAAGAAGTAATACTCTAAATGAACACTTGTGCCTATGGAACTTGAATTCCAATTTTGAAATTTCCCATTATTACTATTAACTCGCATGTTCTCCACGAATCCGTTTGTATCATAAATACACCTTCATATCTTAACCCTAACCTAGCCTAGTTATAACCCGAAAAGTCCTATTTGATCCTAGGGTGAAATTGATTTGAAAGTTGAACATTTTCTATAATCTAAAGAGTTGTTTTCACCTCATTTAATAAACGATATCCATTCATGAGATTACATTTTTCACTTTTATACAACATTCTTCATTTATGACATGCATGCAACCTAGTTTCCATTTACAGAATTACTCCTTATGCCCGCATATCCCATGTGTGTTACTGTGACACCTCGACTAATTAAATACCGGGTAGCTACTCCTTTATTAAATTAATTCAAAATGCCAAGTTGGCTCAGTTAATAGCATCACTGTCGAAAACATTTTTGTTATTACTAACCACCTAGTATTTAAAAAGTAAGTGCCAAATTTTAATTAAAGTCTGATTAACATGCAACAAGTGTAAAAAGAATAATAACACCATTCACCATATAAAGAAGTAAATAGAATAACCATCACAAAACGTAAATAAAGTCTGGAGGAAAAACTCCTCACTACAAATCCCACAACTGATAAGTAAGCTGAATACTAAATCAATACATGCCAAAGTCTGAAAACTGTAATGGAAAAGTAACTCTAATAGAAATGGGCAACATGCCCTACAACTGATAGATGATGAATCTGGAATCCAAGCGATAGAGGCGTCTACAAGCAAATCCCTGTAGCTTCCACAAACAGCTACAGCTCGTCACCTGAATGAATATCCTATGCATGGTGTCCTTGTGGCTGGGCACCTAAAATGGTTTTACAAAGAAAAAATAGATTTGAAAAGCAAACGGGTCAGAGCCCGAATGTGGAGCTATATTTTAAAAACTTGCAAGTGATTTAAAAACATTTAAAACATTAAATTCAAAGTACATGTTAGGACGTGCACTCACATGATATTCTCACCTCTCTTCTAACTGTGCACTCCTAACGTAATTACCCATATACAACGACACAAACAACTAGCTAAGTGACATCATATCTAGCTAGACTATCATAGGTCCTACCCATACTACTCGGTTCTATTAACAATATAATGCTTGTAATTAAATAGGGGTTTAACGTAAACTCAGATGTTCAATATGCAATATATTTCACTATCAGCTAACTCGTTATGTTTCTCGAACAATACCGTAATTATATTCACAACATTAACATGAAGGTTCCCATTAATTAAGTGTATATTAACCACAACATAAATATACAATACAAGCACCCCGAGAACTAAGCTGTGGCGCACACATGCTCTGCTATCCATCCCGGTACATCACGTACATAAGGATCACATATTCCGAATCTCTCAGGAATAGTTCAAAGATAACAACATCACAAATAATGGAGGCGAACACAGTCACATCACATGGGTCACGCACATACCTACGCTCCCACGATCAGCGGACTTATCAATATCCCAATAAGTCTTTCTATGACCTATGTTCATCAAGGTAACCAGTCTAAATCCGGGCAACACAAGGATTAGAGGGCCCTAAGCGAACGCAAACCTCCCGTGATAGCAAGTATGGTAGGTATGTCGTACACACAATTCATATACCAATACTAAGTAAACACACGTCTTAGTAATACCGTAGTTTAATTGTAGTACTATTCTCATTCTAGTGCCAACTTATAATTATCACAATTTATACTATTTCGGTTTATAATCATACGCGCCATAATTTATTCTCACGTCGTAGTAGACACGCACGTCTCAACCCAAACGGTTCATTGAATTAAATCTCTCGTATATAATTTACTCCTCGTAATAACCCAAAAGTCCCAATTCTATCCTTACATCATCATTGGAATGTTATCTATATCCTCGAACAAGTTTACGGGGCTCCAAAAATCAAAACAGTCCAAAAAGGCCCAAACTGTCAACTCGTTAGAAGTCTCGTTCGAACGAGACTGTTCGAACGAGATCCCTCTGTCAACTCGTTAGAAGTCTCGTTCGAACGAGACTGTTCGAACGAGATACCAGTTCGTTCGAACGAACTGTACCTTCTAATGATATCTCGTTCGAACGAGATATCGAATGAAACTGCCCCTCGTTAGAAGCGACTGGTCAATTCGTTAGAAGCTCGTTCGAACGAGTTCGTTCGAACGACCTGGGCAGGGGCTTCTAACGACCTACCAGATTCGTCCCAGATTTTCCTAAAACTCGTTTTTCACCATTTCTACTCCTCGAATCTTCTCCAAAGTTCGTCCCAACAATGTTTTAAGTTCTCTAATCATCCTAAAACATGCTAAGGTCATAAACTAACATCTTTTAAGGCTTTAATGCACCCTATACATCATTAAATCACAAGATTCTATATTTTTCCCCAATTTATATAAGAATATGAACCCTAGATTTTTATCATCATCAAATCCCAGAATTTAATCCGTTTTTGTTTCAACCAACATACATTAATACCAGAATAATCATCTCTATGTAATTCTACATGCGATTGGTCCTCAATAATCAAGTTCTAAATCCAATTAACATGGGTTTTCATTCAACTTTCAAGAACAATTAAAATTCTTCAATTTCTAACATGGAAAAGACATTCTCTGAAATTAAATGGAATAAAGTCACTTGCCTTGAATGTCTCTGAGTTTGGATGATGGTTTGATGGAGATTTCTGCAGAATTTCTTCTCTTCTCCAAGCTTCTTCTCCAATGGTGGCTTAAGGTGGCTAGGGTTTTCTTTGGGAAGGTTGTAAACCTAATGATAACCTCCGTAGCTTAAAGGGTTAATATGGGTTGGTTAGTGGGCTTAGTGGGTTAAATCCACATTAGATTAAAACTCCCAATTTTCGTCATTATTATACAAAATTACCAAAATACCCTTTAAGTTGCCGGTATGGCCTAAAAATACCCCGGGACCCAAACTACCCCCCCGGCTAGTGTTTTCTGACTATCTCGACCCTTCCGGATGCGTTGGCGCACTCAAAACGACCATACGGATAATAGAAATAAAAATCACTTTTATAATTAAAATAATATACCATGACGCGGTGGTCTCACGCGTCTCAACAAAATTCTCAAATTGCCGTATATTAATCTCACGACAAATTTTATAATTCCAAATTCATATATAATCATATATGCACATAATCAAATACCAACTCGCATCTCGATAGTATTTATAACCCGGATTAATTTCCAATTAATACGCATTTAATTAATTAATCCCAAAAATAAATATAGCCAAAAGTACGGGGTATTACAGTTACACCATTTTTTAGTGTTATTTGTTGAGTGTAATCACCGAAAAGGATTGAGTTCATGAATAATTTTAACGTTTATCTGGGTTATAATGTTTTTTATCAAATCTAAACTTTCACATGTTCTCATTCATCCTACATGTTCAAGGTTTTAATTCTGATGAAGTTTCTCTAATAATGTTAGTAATTTAGGAATGGTGAATTCTAATTCTCCATGATAATAAGTTGTGTTATCTTTGTTATTGTTGGGCTTTCACATTTGATTTCGGGCAATCATATATGAGGGGACTTGATGTTTGTGGGTATCATCCCTAAAAACCCTCAAAAGGCATACCTTGTCCACTAGGGTAACCTAAGGGTTTAATGGCTTATTGCATATGGTAAATGAAGTCACTCGCCCGCGAAAATGGCTTTTATCCATTGTACATATCTCTTACTTGTGGTTTTACTTGCTATTCTTGTTTCTTTTCGCTTTATAGCTTGATATGAGCAATGTGTAAGTTAGGGAGTGTGATTAGTCACTCATATTGCATTTAAAATCCCTTAACATTATGCATTCTTGAATTTTTATTCACATTAATCCTACGACTTTTGCTTATTTACTAGATAACGTATATTTTCATTTTATTTATCTTGTGCAAGGTTTATTTAAGATTTATAGGTGTTGGGAATGCTAGGAATCGAGTTTGATTGAATTTTGGGAAATGTTCATCGATAAATGTAATTTTGGGAGCACTTTAGTAATTCTAAAACTTAGGCTTCAAGCCCGATCTCTACACGAAATTGTATCTCTCTGAGTTATCTTTTCATGGATGTCGATGGTGTATAATTTTGATTCTTAATGAAGAAGTTATGGAGGTTTTCATGAGATGACCAATGTGAAAAGCAAGGCAACAAAGCTTTGGTATCACCAATAGGCGCCGAATCAATTCGTGCCCCGATCAGAATTGATTTTGACCCTAGCAACCTTGAATTCTTTCTGATCCGAATAAATTTAACTCAGCTCTAAATCGAGTCAGTATGTTATTTTGGCTTTAGCTATTTATTGGCAAGTTTTACATTTCTCTTATTGTATATATAGTTTTTACCTTTGACTTTATTAGAAGGTAGTTTTATTTTAATAAGACTATCAAGAATTCTACTCTTTTCTCTATATTAGGTTAACATTGAATGTTTGCTTTCTATATCTTTTCTTCCATTAAATAGATAAAAAAAATTATTGTGGATTTATGTTTGTAAGCTTTTTACTCATTACTTTGTTAGTTATATAAGTTGGATTTGCATTAATTGAAGAATATTTGGTTGGTTACTTGCTTAAGTGCTGTTCTCTTTCATGTCAAAGCTTGTTTTCATTATTTCTATCATGTTTGCCATGAGTAGGTAATTCGTATAGGTTAGGGATCATACACCCACCATGGAGGTATGACCTTCAAAATTACGATTTTTTTTAGATTCATTTTAATTGAAACTCATGTGTTGATATTAGAGTATCATAGCCTCTTAGATTACCTTGTCATTAAATGGTATTGTTTAAATCTTTACTACAAACGCAACCCATTTTTCACTATAAGTAATTAAACCTAAATCTTACATGGTTAATGTTTGGACTGAATTGTCTAAGATCAATTAGAAATGAATTGAATTTAATTCCATTATTTACTTAGCTAATCTAAGGTCGGGGAATGATCTTTAATCTCTTTTCTCTATTTCACTCACAATTTCATTTTACTTATTCACACTTATTTTAGCACAATCTAAGATATTTGTTACTTGTAGTTCACCACCCCCACTATTATCATATATTTCACTTTTCTTTTTTGACATATACTAACATCATATAACCTAAACATGTTCTTTTCTAAGTATCCATACCCCATGGAAATTAATCTTGGACTTTTCCGAATATTACTTATTTTGATTGATTTACACTTAAATCAAATATAGTTTTCAGAGCATCAATGCCGAAGACACATTTTTATGAATTGAGGTGCATCTGGTACTAACACAATCGTTAAATGAATATCCTCAAGGCAGGGATGTGACCTTCTTGAGTTTTGGACTTGACAATCATGTCATCAATGTAGACCTCATCCTCTATGTGGATAAGATCGTGAAAAATTATTGTATATGCTCTTTGGTAGGTAGCCCCAACGTTTTTAAGACCGAAAGGCATAACAATATAGCAAAAGGTACCCCACTGAGTAGTTAAAGAAGTGTTCTCTTGCTGATCGAGATGTATCTTAATCAGATCATACCTAACAATGTCATCGATAAATGACTTGAGGGAATCATTAGTAGTGTTATCAATAATAATGTCAATGGTGGGAAAGGTATAATCGTCCATTGGGTAAGATTTTTTCAAATCCTGGTAATTGATGCTCATACAAACTTCAGCTCCTGATTATGGAATAAAGACAATGTTGCAAGCCATGTCGGATATTCGAATACACAAATAAAACCCATGTACAACAATTTTAAAACTTCATCCTTGATATTGAGAGACCACTCAGGGCGGAGCTTTCTCAATTTTTATTTTACAAGGTTACATTCTAGGTAAGTAGGGATGTCATGTTGCACAATATCTGGGTCGATTCTAGGCTTGTCATTGTAGGACCATGCAGAAACGTCCACGAATTCCTTTAAGAGTTCCTCATATTGCGATCTCTCATGCTCATTGAGGATTGACCCTATCCTAATCTCATGTGGATTGGTGCTAAAGCCAAGGTTAATAATAGTTGTCTTATCATCAATAATTTGAACACGGTTATGTTGTTTATTTTTTTCCTTATTTATATCAATTAAGAATTTTTCATTTATTAGATAATCTTCATGAGTTGTTTGATTAGAATCAATGAAATTAATGTAAGTCATAACAAGATACTCAAAATCTTCATTCATTTCATTAGAAACATTTAGCGAGAATCTCATCAAAGGAGGTATAATTTACATTCACATAAGTATTAAAAAAGGAGGGGACGTATTTATGTTCATCTTATAGGGGGTAGACAATAGGGTTTTGGATGGTTAGAGTTGGCTTACTAGGGACATTATGAAAATTAAGAAGTGGTTTATTAACAAAGAAAATATTCCATATAGGTCGGTGTAACACCCCTCATTTTTTGGAAAATTTTAAATTACACGTGTGCTCATAATTTAATTAATTTGAGAAACAAAGTGGATTGAATAAATGTTAATTAGAAAATATTGGATTAATATTTATGTGTTTGTTATTATATTTACTTATGTAATAAGTAAATGAAAACATGTTATTTTTCATTATGTTGTGAGTAAAAACCAACGGGATTTGAAATATCTCATTTGGGAAGCGCGTGTGGGCTCGTGTTGATAATGAAATGAAAAAATTATGTTAGGTGACTCAGATGGTGATTTCAAGTGCACAAATGATTTGGAATGGGTCGAGACAGTCAAAAATAGGTACCCAGGGTAGTAATCGGGTTTTGGGGATTTTTAGACAATTAGGACACATATAGGGGTGTTCGGGTCATTTTACACTTAACCTATAACTAAATTTCAGTATTGGTGATATATTTAGGTATGGTGGATGGAGTGGCCTTCCATTCTACCATTCTAAAATACCTAGACTTGAAAGAGAAGAGAAATAGAGGGGAGAACTCACAAAAATCAATTCGGGAGGAATTAGACCAATTTCCAGGCAAGAATCAACATGTAAAGAGGATCCTAAGAGGAAGATCAGAATTCTCAATGATTAAAGGCAAGTGTTTAAACTTTATTTGATATTTCATGCTATGTCAATGATTCATATTTGATTGGTGAAAAAATATAGATTTTTGGGTAGGATTCACATGATAAAAATGGGATTTGGGGAATGATATCATAGAAGTTGATTTAATTGTAATATCATATGAAATGTGAGATTGATTTATATATAAAAGATGTTATCTTGACTAAAATATGAGATTGACTCATAGAGAAGATTTAGTCTTAAATAGTTCTTGGGAGAATTTAAATAATATTAAAATTTAATTAAGAAAATGATTGATTTCTTGTCGTTTATGTCGAATCCCATGGATTAATATGTTATCGAATGAACTAGGAAGTAAAAGTGTGTATCTTTACATTTAGAATTGATGGTATGATATTTGGTTGAGTTTGGATGAAGGTGAGTGTCGAAATAGTATAAGGAATATTCGAGAAATTTATAAAAAAAGTAACAAACCCACCCATACCAGAATTAGGGGCGAGCCAGTTCGTTTTGGGGGTGAACCAGTTTGGGCCACCTCTTCAACCTTCGTTGTTTATTTTGGTTATTTTGTGAATCGATTGGGGTCCAAGTTAATTTAGGAGGTCCTCAGATGAAATTTAGGACTTCAAAAATATATGGGACATTTTATTACTTCGGTTGGTCAGGAATAAAACCGGGGTATAGAAATATGGGTGTTTAGGGTGAACAAAACTCAAAAATTAATTCATGACTTCGGTTTGGGATTTCGGAAAAAATTGGGATACGGGTTGGAGTAGAATCCCTTAGTATCCAGAATAAATATGATAACTGTGAATTAATTATAAGTAAGTGACTACTTATGTATTCGAAAGTCAGGATTAGACATAAAAATTATGGGTTAGTACTATGAGTGATATATGAACATTCACATATATATATATATATATATATATATATATATATATATATATATATATATATATATATATGCGGGTGGAGAGACAATATATATATATATGTATATATGTGCGTGTGTGTGGATGTATCTATGTGATTTTATGTACGTGAACATACCTACTCTATGGATGTTGTCGTTGGAGGTTGTGCATTATGGGTGGTCCACCATGGAATTAACCAAAAGGTGTTGGATTGGCTCCCCAGGTCATAGCTTTATCGTATGACAACTGTATGTGATTTAGAGTCTATTGGGGTAATGTGGTATGGTTATGACCCACGGATGTAAGACTATAACCGCCTCCGGTTATGTGTTTACGACTTGGGTTCGGTGGTAAGATTTTTACCCATTGGTCCAGGGGGTCATGCCTGGAGGGATTGATTATACGCTTGTATCTTTTTTTTTTATCTAGATATGATATTTCTTCAGATTTTATTTCGAGCATTCTGCCTAGTTAGGTAGTGTTGTATAATTTAGACTTTATGCTTTTCAGTTTCAGTTGAACTTTTATATTAGATAATTATCGAGAGTCATCAGTTAACTTATTTATTTCATCTCGTTCAGTACTCATTTTCTTTTGTGGTGAATCTCTATACTAGTAAGATGTAATGGTTTGCTGCAGTGATTGGAAGTTTTGTTAAAGCAAGTTAAGTTGTTAAATAGTTTTTAAAATTTTAACACCAGGCCTAATAGGTTATTAGTAATTAAATTGATTCTTGACAGTGATGCTAAGAATGAACCAAATGAGAATCCTATCATATTTTAGTAAATGACTGATCACCCATAATTAGAATAGGAAAGATGTCACAGTCGAACGGATCAAATCTAGTGTGGACCATAAAGGCATCCATCCCTAGTGTGTGGAAGACAAACATTTCATTAATACTACTGTTATCAGTGCTTTCATTATTGTTGGTGCTCTTAGTGTCAGACAAATTTGTGTTCGATTCATCAACCCACCCGGTGGAAAAGATATTTTCTTTCCACGAGAATTCAACACATTCTACGACTTTAACTGCTTCGTCGTACAAATCTTCCCACTCAATGGAAAAGTGTTGGAAAGAGGGAGCCAATTTTCCCATGAGTCTTAGTATGGTAAGCATTCTGTAATGAGTTAAACTTTCCTTTATTGACCAGTGATATCTCGTGTAAATGTTCTAGTAAGACGATTAGTTTATCGTCGATTATGCTACCATATGCTCTAGCTAGTGATTTTGGGTATTTCACCCTAGGGATCCAGACCCTCCTTAATTATCTTGGTGTCATTGGAGTCCACATTAATGTGTTTTGACATTTTTCAAATGTCCACAATGTTACACTTTCCTCTACTGGCCGAAGCCAAAACCCGGGGTTTCGCCCTTTGTGTTACACTCTAAAATCATCATTTCTTGTCAATTATACACTTGCATCGATTTTATCCCAAAATCACTTTCATTTAGGACTGTTTTGTATAACACCTTTTCCACATGTTATTTTCATAAAAATATTCTGCTTTATGTAAAATTACCATTTCACCCACACTAACTTTTATAATGTTTTTAACTCATTAATGCTTATTTAACACTTTTGGAGTAACTTACCTCTCACGTTGAAATCGCTTTATCTCATTACTTTCTTTACTAAGCAACTCCCTTTTCTCCCTTTGGACACTACTTCATAAGAAAATGCCATTTTCCCTTTATTTCCACATGTAGTCCTGAATGTCCATTTATCACATTTTTCACACCTTTGAACAAACTATAAAGACTGAAATTTCTATTTTTTTTATTTCATGTTTAACCCACTGAAACCCTCATTAGATTTGTTTATATGTTCATTATCTAAATACTACAAGTTCATGTACATGAGAAAATGGTTTTTAAGTCCAAAAGTCCTATTAAATGGGTCTAACATATGATTAATTCCAGAAATTTCACAATATTGGTGAAAACATGCTTTTCAGGCTAAAAGATATTTTTATTTCTCCAAAACTTGAGTAAACGTCTATTTATACAAAATCCCAATTTTTTATAAGAAAACTTTGAAAATATATGTTCATAAAATATCCCTAACAAGATAAACATTCCTTCAACATTTTTATTCCACAAAAAAGTTTAAACACCAAGTTTTCTTGAAATATATCATTTTGCTCAAAACTATTGAAACTTTTTGTAAAGTCATTTTCACAAATCATAAGAAATCACATTCTTAAATCATATATGAGTCATACTCTTACAAACTCTAAATATAAGACTAACACCATTTAAAATAGGGTTCTTAAACTAAAGAATAGAGTTTCTTACTTTAAAGGAAGCTTCAACAATGGAGGATGAATTATAGAAGAAGATTAAAACCTCCCACCTCCTAAGGTGGCCTTAAAGAGGTTGCCTAGCTTCATTAAGCTTGTCTTCTTGAAAGATCAATGAAAACCCCTTTCAAACTCAATGATATCTTATACCTTGTTCTTTAAAAACCCACCAACAACACCTCCAAAATTCGTAGCTTTGTTCAACAATGGAGTAGATGGGTTAATAAGGCTTATATATGGACGAACATGACTAAACTATGGTGGTTTTGGGTAGAGGGATGGTGGAGGAGAAGCTCTCAAGGACTAGAGAGACAGAGATAGAGAGAGGGGGAATCTGATTTAGGTCTCGCAAATGGGCTAAAAACACACTATATACTTCCAAAACCCTAAGGGTTAAATTCCTCAAATGCCCCCATACTTAACCATTTAATCCAAGGGAAACTAAGTCTTTTATCCCACATTTTGATCTGGGTGACTGAGAACTCAGCACGTCATAAAATCTTATGACCCACATCGTGACAACATATTAAAAAGGATAAGATTTTCAAATTCATATCCGGTTGTTCAAACGAACTTAAACCTAATTCGAACGAGATTACCTATTCATTCAAACGAAATTTCCAACAAGATGTTATAACGAGATTTCAGTACTCGCGAGGAATGAATCAAACCAAAGTCATCAGAAGACGTTTGAATAAGATTGACCACTCGTATGAATGACCTCTGATTTCCAAGGTTCTAATTTTGTGCCAAAAAGATTTCTATTTGACTGTCACGAAGGCCACGAAGTTATAAAAATTTGACTTATGATCCACCTCAACAAGTCCAAAGCTCAATTGGTCATACCAAGAAACAAAATTACATAGGCACAATTAAAGTCTCAGGACGGGTGTTACAATTTTTAACTAGAATAATGGAATTTAAACCAGACTGGTGTGTTGAAAAGCCGATTTGAGTAGTATTGGGTTTTGGATTGGTTGGCGGACTTATCGATGAGGCATTGAATGACATTATTCGAGTGGAAATACTAGTCAGTGGTTTTCCCAATGATCTTATGGAAATCACAGTGAGCATCTTGCCTAAAGTTCCTAGGAAGAGAGTTTTATAATGGACAAGGGTCCAAAGGTTTTATGAGGTTCCTTGATAAGAGGGCTTAGTTTACTTTTGAGAGAGGGGCATGGAGTTTGGTATATTAATTTATAGATGTAATATGATGATATTCTGGAGATCGTGATGTAGTAGGATGAGAAATGTTGTTGATGGTTGAAATAGTTATATTAACTGGTTTGCGAGGAGCGAACTTCCATGTTTGCTTCTTCGGCTCGGACTCAACTTTTAAATTACTATCAATCTCTTCAATTTTAACCCCTGACTCTGGTAGGGCTCTGAAGTGCAGGTAGTATTATCTTCCTATTGAGGTTAGAACGTGTAATGTAAAATTATTCTTCATTAGACTCACTTATTCCTCCTCGAAAGGTCGATTTGTCATGGAAGAGGCATTTTCTCTCCACCTGCAGATAAATTTGTTCACTAACTCTACAGGATTCTGCTTAAGTATATTGGGGTCTTCGCGAGTCAATTATGACTCCCTGTTATATTTGTATATGACCATGAATTCTCGGGCCATATCCTGCTAACTGTGAATTTGAGATTCCTTTAATGACAAGAACAATCGAATGGATCTTTTTTAAGAGTTTGCTAAAACATCTGAGACATTATTTCCTCAGTGGACCCCAATAGGCTCATGGAGTGGTGATAGTTATGAATATGCACGATGGGAGGTCCTTCTAGATGTCTAATATTTTTAACTTTTCTAGAAATCGAGCCTCCGAGTAGGGAGACATGTGTGTTTTATCTACAAAGTTTCCAGAAATCTTGGCTTTGTCACACTTTTTGGATTTAAATTTGAGGTCTTCCTTAACCTTGTTCAATTATTCCTCTTTTGGATCAGTCGAAATAGGCATAAAAAAGTTAGCCCCTGGCTGGTCAAGGTTCGATATTAGCAACTAAGTTGGCGATGACCCACTAAGAGGTGGGATGCGCAGCACAAGGAACTTATTAATATTCCTTTGGAGACCATATCAGTTTTAACGCTTGCAGTCCCATGTCTTGGATAAAGAAAACATTGGGTTTAGGAACCTCGGTCACTTTATCCCTGTATCGATGTATCACTGGAAATCTTCTTTTATATTATCGATATTGGTGCTTAGCTGAGCAGGTACCTCTATTAACTCGGATTGGACATTGTTGTTATGGTCAGGGTTCTCCATAAGGAATATTTCGTATGATCTCTCAGATTTCATGGAACAAGATGAGGGCGCCGTGTTGGCTTGATAGCAGATATGAGCTAATAGGCAGACATGACAAACTAGTGTATGAGATCGCACCTGAAAGGGAAAGAATTTTATTTTTTTGTCGAAAAAGGATATTTATTTTTGGTATTAATTAAAAGGGAAAGACATATTTTTTATATTTTTAAAAAGGGAAGGAAATATATTTTGCATTTTCGAAAGGAGAAGGAATGAAATTCACCCGGTGTAGTCGTTATTATTATGTTTCACTTGTATTATGTTCCTCCTATGGTGCAAGTGAAACGTTGGATATGATTTGTGTCTGGGAAAGAATAAGTTAAGTGGTGTTTTCACACTTACGATCATGGTCCTATTTTAAAAATGGTGGAAAAAATACAAAATATGGCCGGTAAGATCACCCAAAATTTTGATAGAGTTTCGCATTGAAACTAGAAAATTAGGTATGAATATCCTAGAAAAAAATGCCTATATGAGGTTTATGCATTGGAAGGTTAGTGTAAGGGTTCCCCCTTTGGCCCGACTTTCACGATATACCTCCTGCCTATAAGGAAATTTATCATCAGTACGTGTGGAGAAGCCATTCGTCATACCTGAGTGCACATCAATTGCCTCACGATATATCTCATGGAGATGGTACGTGTGAGAGAGAATTCTATATACTCGACTTACATGAACGATTTCCCTATTATTTACCTCCCATCATTAGTTGTGGGGGAACTATTGGATATAGGTATAATGTGCTAGGACAATAGAAGATGGGAATCATATCGCTTAAGTTAATCATGCCCTCTAGAATCGACAACCCATTCTGAAGTGATCCCCCAGTCCAAGATAAAATTTTGGTCAAAATGTATTGCTCACGTAGAGTATCGTGCAAAAAATGCATGAGTCTTAGTTAGTATTTCATGCAAAATTTTATGTATTCTAAAGGGAATATGTACTACTACCAAGCATGAAGTACAGCATGGGAATACGCATGAATGACATATGAAAAGCAGCTAAGTATATAAGAAGAATAAAGCTAAAAAGTATATAAAAGCAACATAAATCATGGATTAGATACAAATCATGGTGATATATACAAGGTGTGAGACATCTGAATATGCACAAGTGATAGAGATACATGTGCAATATGAGAGTGACATGGAAACATGTATCATGGAAGTGAGTGGAAATGAGAAAATTTTAAAGTGTATGTAAGTGAGAGTAATGTGAAAGTGTGTGAAAGTGAGAGTAATGTGAATATATACACAACCGGTATATGAAGCATATGAGCAAGCATGTAAAATATATACAAGTGGGAATAATCATGGATAGCTACAAGTGACGTGGAGCATGTGAAAGTGTGAATAAGGGACACGTAACATAGTAAGTATATACAAATGGCAGTGACGTGTGTGAATAGATTATGAGTTTATAAAACAAAAAGTATATGATAGAAAAGAGGTATCTACATGTAATGCGAAAAGGAGCATAACGGGGAAAAAATATTTATGGATAACATGATATAAACAAGGCATATATACATCATGCCGAGTATGAGAGTAAGAAGAGTATACAAGTGGAGTTATATACTCACATATGGAGAAATAGAGAAACGGAGATAAAGGAAAAGAAAACCCATGTAAAAATAGAGTCTAATCCTCTAAAAATAAAATCCCCAGAAGAGCCACCACTGTGGCCATCCGAGATTCGATAGGAGTTCTCACTGAAAAGATATTGCGTGAGGGGATCAATGAAGAAAATCTTATTTCCACCACTCGCAATATTTGCGGTCTCCCATGGATATAATCTGTCATCGTCAAGGGGTGTAAAAATGAAGAAAATGGAGTCACCGATCCCTTTTTTCAAAACAGCCAAAAGAATTTTGCCATCCCAAAAGAAACGACATCATAAGACGAACTAATTTATATTAAAAAAAAAAGATCACGAGTCCGGGTACTTTGTTATAGAATGAGAAGGTGTTACACACCCATTATGCCATTTTTGATATCTCGTGAATTATGATAATATTCTCTTTTTTCTCCAAAATAAAATTTGTGAGTATAATGTGTGCAGAGTGAAATAGGTGAGAAAATAAATCGTCATACCCATGTCATGGAAAGGATGGGGATGATTCATTCTGAGGAGTATAAATAAAAGGAAAGAAAATAAATCAAAATATAGTTAAAATGTGGACAGCACACCGAATCACAATCCATCGCAAAGAATGGAATACACATGTTTGATGGGGCCGTACAAAATATAATAAAGTGAAAAGGCTACGCTATATGCAATACATTGGATCATAATCCACAATGAGAAAGTTGATATGCATGTCTGACGGGAAAAACGAATGGGATAAAAAATATGAAAATATAATACAATGTGGGCAACATACCGGATCACGATTCACTATGAGGAAGTGCGTATGCATGTCTGACAGGGCCATTAAGAACGTATAAACTAGTGTGTGTGTGTGTGTGTGTGTGTGTGTGTGTATGCGCACACACACACATACGATACTAATAAAAGTGAGAAAGAATAAAGTGAAAAAGAAAGAAAAGAGGACTCGAATCCTAAAGAAAACTCGAGATGCATACGTAGACAGAAATGACATCAAAGTTCATGTAGTTCAAAAAGACATAAAGGTGGAATTTAACCCATGAACTCAAAACTAGAGTTTGTAAAAATGGAAGGAAAGTTCTAATTTGGGATTTAAGGGTCAAATCCTCTTTTTGGTTTATTGAATTTATGAAAATAAATTTAGTGAGTATATAAATAGTAAAAAGGGCGATTAAGGTAGGAAAATGAAAAATATATATAAATAATAAAATAAAAAGTAAAACAAAGTGATAATAAAATTAAAATATCAAGTTTGAATGAATATGATTTGGAACTTCTATAAAGATTGAATTTTGACTTTGATGGTGGAATAGAATAATTTTGGTGGGGGGTGTAATGGTGGTAAGGTGAGGGAAGAAAGGTAAGATGTATGGGTGTTGTAGTGGAATGTGAAAAGAATGTTATGATAGGGATGTGTAAAAGACTATGCATTGAATTCGAGGAAGAGATTTATTGGGATCTAGAAAGGGTTTCTTTCAAATAAAGCCATGACTCCCTTAAATAAGAAAACATTAGGTTTAGAGGCTCTGTCGATCGGCATAGGCTTAGGCTTGCCCATAAGTATACCCCCTAACTTGTGGGCCAAGTAAAGAAACCCCATGGAAATGGGCATAGGGCTAGAGGTGGCTATAGGTAGTCCAAAACGGACTATTTTTTAAAAAATGGGCATATAATGCAAACCATAAGTTCAAATTATACAATGCTGGGACCCTTTGATAACGGAATTTGAGCTCTCCAGAAATTAATTGGTAAAATCTTGGGTTCAAGAGTTGACCAAACTCAAATGTAGCTCGAGAGCTAATGGTGATGTCTAAATTAGGGTTTCGTGGGGCGTTAAGTAAATATGAACCATAAGGAATATTCAATTATGGTATGGACTATTAGAAGGTTATTTAGAGTCTTATGAAAGTTCATTAGATTACCGAAGGTTTCGACATTTTATCGGAGTCAAACGGAGATTACAAGCGTCGAACTGTGTCTAGATTAGGGTTTCAAATGGAAAAAGACAGTAAATGCGAACCGTAAGGCATATTCGTGCACGATACGGACCATTAAAAAGGGTATTCAAAGGCCTATGAAAGTTAATTCTCTTACCCTTGGTTTTGAGAGTTTATCGGACTCAAATGGAACTTGAAACTATATGGTCATCTCCAGATTAGGGTTCCAAAGGGATAAAGCCAAGTAAGTGCAGACCGTAAGGGAGATTCGTGCACGATATAAACTGTTAGAAAGGGTATTCAGAGACATATGAAAGTTCATTCGGTTACCCTTGGTAATGAGAGTTTACTTGAGCATATGACAAACTCTTGATTAGAGTTTTGAAGGGAGGATGGGAGTCCCATTATGACGCCTCTATTTTGAGTTTGGTCCTGTCTGAAGGCTTACCTTCACTCTTGTTGATATGCCAATGCGAAAAAACCATTTTACTTTGATTTTGTTTAAGAAAATCCCTTTATATATACTTGATTTATTGAATTGTGTGGAAAAAATATACTTTTCTTATTTTTATCAAATGGTTACCATTTATTTATGTAGCATTATTCGTGATTAAAGCGTTTTATCAATGTCATGGAATAAATAATAATTAATGAAAGTCCACATCATCTTGTCTTATTACAAAACAATTTAAAGGAATTTCAAATTCTTTCAAATAACGCAATCATAAGTTTCATTTAAATTACATTTAAATAGTAGACATAGCTCTATTGGCGCATAAATCTTTCGTTGGCTCTAACGATTTCATTGTCTTTATCTTTCCATGAAGTACCTGGAGGTAGGGGTTGGAAAATGGCGGGGTATGAGTCTTCTCCCAGTAGCAAAAATTCTAGCACAATATTACCTATAAAGAATATATATACATATAAAGTAAATTATAGCAAATATGAAATCATCCTTCATTTGATTAAGTATTCTTATGCAAGTTGTATTGTAACTATGCAATTGATATTTTGACTATGAAACTCGGACGATGACCCCCTCACAATTGATCTTTATTTTAATACTACCCTTATCTTATTAATTTAACCATTAATGTACTTTTATATTTTTTTCAAGTTGTTTTATAAACTTGTCTTTACATTAATGAAAGTCGTCCTTAAAATCATCTTATCACTTGATAAATTGGGGTATCAATATGTGAGTGTTATACGACCTTTCACCGACTTCCACCATGCTGCAATATGCTCTTGATTAGTGATCTGGGGTCTTAGTATTAAGCCACACCCTAGAGCTCCGGGCCGTTCTTAAATTTTTTGACCCCGAGCATCTTTTATTTGTTATATCATTATAACCCTTTTCTTTTCCTTTTCCATATATTTTCCCTTTTCCTTTTATCCTTTATTTTATACCTCAGTCGATGAGGTCACATATCTCGAGACAAGACTAGTCCCAACGCACTTTATATCCAAGTTTCACATTTTATCAAAATACTTGTTTTATTTTTAACTCAAACTTGATTTTTTACTTAGAAGACGACATTTATTTAGAAATCCTTGGTGAAACATAACACGTTAATTTTTAACTCCATTCCCGTGCACTTTTCATATTTATTTTCATCATTCATGAATACTAGTAAACCTTGGTTTCTATTACTTTGTCAAAAATATTATTTTCACCTTTACTTTCCAAATACTACTTTTTAACTTTACTTTCCAAAATACTAGTTTTTAACTTTATTCTCCCAAATATTACTTTTCAATTTTATTTTTCAAAACACTACTTTTCACCTTTATTTTCCAATATACTACTTTTTACCTTTACTTTCTAACGTACTTCTTTTCCTCTACTTTCCAAAATATGAGTTTCATCACATTCTTTAAAAGTAATTATCCATTTAGTATTCAATTTAGCTTAGAAACTTTATACTTTACATAAAACGACATATTTGGGCAAAAACCTTACTTTGGCATTTTCAAGACTTTTCTTAAAATTTGATAACTTTACATTTTAAACTTTTGTATTCTTGTCATTTATGTGTAAATATTACTATATTTCATGTTTTAACCTTGACACTTCACTATTTTTACTTTTATTCCCTTAATTCTTAAACTTTATTAAACTTTCTTCACATAAAGTAGTATCACTGTACGTGAGTAACATGCTGATTTTTCCGAAGTTATTATTTCATGTTCAAAGACTTATTTAAATGTAGATCTAACACATTAAACCCATTTCTCATAATCAGATATGATTTTTTTTCATGAATGAAGGGATTTACACCAATAAAACCATTATATGCATCCTAACATTTCTTGTTCATGTTCAACTTAACATTTGATATGAAATAACTTGTTTAAACATGATTTTCATAAGATACAACAACTTTAAATATTATGAGATTTTAACTTAATTCTAACTTCAACTTCTAACCATTTTTATGATAATCAACATAAGTAGTCATGTAATTCACACATATATACATATATCTAACATGCTTGGATTTTAAACTTGTAAATAGCGTAGAACCTGTAATACCCCTTATTTTTATAGAATAAATAAAACTATTTTTTTGGAATAAAATAACATTGTTGAAATTTAGTTAAATCGGTGAATTTAATTTATTAATTGCGAATAAGTAAATTGTTATTATGTCATAATTATGTTTGATTGATATCTTTATGCTAATTACAATAGAAAATAATTGCATGTGTAGTAGATAATTAATGTATAATGTGCAACTCAATTATAAATATAATTATGGATATAAATAATTAGGACACTTTCTGGGAAGTCATATGGGCTCATTTAGGTCTTTTAAACCTTTAGAAATGGTCCTGGGGTATAGGTATATAAGTTGGGAGACTTTTGGGCTAGTCTAATTATGGGTTGGGGCCCATTTGGGGGTCCAAAACTCGGGAAATAAATCCAACTCGGGATTTGGAACTAATAAAATATTAAGAAAAGATTAACACTCCCCACACATAATTAAATACCTAACCCTAACATCCATGCCTCAAGAGAGAAAAGAACATAAGCCAAAAAGGATAAGGAACAAAGAATTCAAGGAAAGATTCACCAACTGCGTATCCAGGAAAGAATTTTCTTGCTTAATTTAATATTCGTTGTGCTTCTTGATTCATCATAGTAAACCCCATGTGATTTCTGGGTTTTATTTTTTAATTTGGTGACTGAATGTTAAGGATTAACCTTATGCATGTATATGATTACTTGGAATATAGGTTCTTAACCTAGAAATCTAGGATAATCAAAATCTTGAATTGGATGATGCCTTAGGGTTTCTTAGAATAAATTTGGAGAATTGGATTCACGTATTGAGGATTTTTATTCATGTCTATCAGTTGGAAGCTAGTGACTTTGAACCCATGTTACATGCCCCAAAATCTTATTTGTACCTAGTTATATTGTAGTAGAAAATATGGGCTAAGGGTCTTTATTTATTCATATAAATTCTAGGATTTCAGGGAAGAAACTGTTATCAATATATGAGTTTAATGGCTCTAAGATGAGTAACTTAATAGGAGGGAATTGCTCATAAGTTTATGAAGAGGAATTAACAATTAAAATGGATCATGGGAAGAAACCAAGAAATCTTGTATGGAAAAAATGTAGTAGATTTGGGCTTCTGACTAGGTTCGAATCGATTCGGCCAAGAGGCAAATCAATTCGGCTGTTGGGTTAATCGATTTGGACAAAGGGCTAATCGATTCGGTCCCTGGGGCAGGTTGAGTTGGGATAGGGGTTAGATCGATGGTAATTTTAGAAGTCCATACGAGTTGGTGGGACGGTGATTAGGTCAACGATGAATTTATTAAAAATCCAAATATGGCACGCATATTAATGGGGAAATTATATTTAACTAGATGGTTAAGTAATCTTTTAAACAAGAAGGAATTAATAATTAAGTAGATGTTCAATTATTAATAGATGAGTATTTGTGGACATCATGTGGGATACTTTAGGTAATTATAGAGTATTTACCTACACAGATTATATGGAAATAATAATATGTATTTATACTTAATTGTGTGGAAATGCCAATGTTCGTGGACGGTCCTATCGGCTTAGGGTTTCGCATGTTTGGCACCATAGCACACGTCGACATAGGTGATTTAGATGTTGTGTTGGTAATTTTTATAAGTACCATGTAGCAGCGTCATCTACGAGAGGTAGGTGTATATGATGGGATCCTCTGTCACCGTTGGGTATGGGCCATGAATTGGTCTACTATGTAGGGACCGCCCCACTTATGTGTGTTTTGTGATGTCTCACTTAGATAGAGATTTTCTTCGGACATGCCGATAGAGAACGAATGAGACACCACTGGTAGATGCCTTTGAGTGTTAAATATATATATATATATATATATATATATATATATATATATATATATATATCCATATAATAAGATAGCATAGTTTTTAAATTGTAAAAATGTAAAAGCACAATTAGGGCTTGGATTTGGCCACATTTCCAACGTAAAAATGAAGGGTGGAGATTCAACCACCAAAAATCAATATCCCGCCCAAAGAAGTTTTACCCATCTCCTCACAATTTTCATTCAAAAACCCATTTTCCCCGCTCGAACATTTGATAACTATATCCTAAATAAAAGACACCCATATATCTTTCTCTCTCTTTCTCTCTCATCTCACGAACTCTAGCTTCCTATTCGTTCCTTATTCTATCAAGCCAAGTGAACTGATAGAGTATGCTCTTCATTACTGTTTTAATACTGTAGAATCCGAAACTGATATGGACGATTGAATCATCAAAGATGGATTCTAAATGATCAAGATGTTCCAATCTCACCGTTGATTTTGACAACCTAAGGTCAACATGTTTAGCTATACAAGAGACGACCCCAAAGAATAAGTGAGCTCTAAACTTGATAAACTCTAAAAAAATGAATCAAGATCTAGGGAGATGACCATCTTTGATCACACAAGAAAGTTGAACGATCAAGGCAAGAGCTACACATAAAATACCACAAGAAGCAGAGATCTCAAAACCCAGCTCAAGATGATTCTTAAGACGAAGATCTACAAATAATTAGGTAAGTTGAAAACCCAACTCACTTGAATGCTTTAACCCTTTAAACATTAGATTTACAATAACATGACACCAAACTTAGATCAAGTAGTAATCATAAAACCATTTCAAAATATAAGTGACTCCGAATGATTAAATAAAATCGAATCTAGCAAGAAAACGCAAAGTCCATAATAAAAACTAATTTTCCTTAAACACAATATGGATTTGAGTAAAATACCACCCCCATAAATAAACTGACACCATGTTAAAATTATTTCAACATGTTGATCTTCCAAACGGGTTACATGGGGGCGGATTTGGATAGCTAAACAGATAGTGCCTTAAATACTAGTGATGACTCAGAATGTCTTCGTTCAGTCAGGTCTTTGCTTGGTCAAGTGTCAAAAGGCCACTATGTTTTCATGGCGATCGAAAGTGAGATATGATTGAAAATAGTGTCATGGTCAAAGTCACGAATGGGGTGGGCTCTCTCGAGTCTGAAACTTGGGCTGGAGATTTTCATAATTTGTTGGAGTAGAAATCTGTAAATGTCCGCTTCTTGAACGGACATGAGAGATTCTATCTGGATCAATTGAATACAAAAAATTCGTAGAGTATGTTTAGTGTTGAGGAAATTAGGATAAAAATTTAAGTTTGAGTCCATGTTAGCGTGAGAAACTCACTATCGCCATGCGTAATAAATTTCTTGGTGGTCCGATATTGATACTTTAAGGCATTTCAGCAAGAAAAAAGGTCACAAATTTGGAGCTGGTGATGATTGACCTCAAATATTCTATATTTTCTTTAAGGTTTTTTTTTTGTGTTTCGGGAAGTATTTATATTTTCTTATATACTCTATTTTTTTTCCTAACATCTTTTTGTTTGAATAGTGCCGAAGTAATCATTATTTGTTCCATTTTGGGTTTTATATATGCTTACATATGTATGTTCGGACCAAATTTATTTTAATCATTTCGTTTACATTTGTATGTGTAGCGGGAGTGTTGTATTGCTTTGTGAAGGATGTTCGATGAAAGAAAGGAAGCCACTATGTACCTTTGATTTTCACTATGTACCGTTATGGAATGTTAGAAGCTTAACATAGACATAACGATTCTGCTGCATATCACTATTTTCTTTGATGGTACAATTGCTTTGGTAAAAAATATCAATTTGTTTATTGTAATATACATAAGTGTGTCTTAGCTCCATTGGCAACGAAACAATGTAACTAACATTTCTCTGTCTTCCTATGCAAATAGTGTTTTGACATGCTTGGGCTCTAGCTTCCATATCACATGGAATCACACACTATCCTTAAGCTCGAGGTTGCGATGTGTCGACTACGGGGTAATCTTTATTTGTGGTTTAAGGCTTCTACAACATTTTCTCAATTTTTCTTTATTAATAATTACTTTACCATTTGTCAAATTCTATTTCATTAATTTTTTTCCAAATTGAGTTTTTACTAATTGCCAAAGATGCGCAGATATGTTTTTGGGTATAGGAAAAAACAAAAAACTAAAGACTGGTTAAAGCTTTTGAGGAACACCATGCCCCTCAATTCAGCATCAAGTTTTCTTTTTAATAACTTAAGAAGGTGGCTCATCCTGTGATGCAAATTTAGTGGTGAAAGTGGATTGTTTACTTTGAATGTTGGATTAAAATTTTGGAAGTATTTATGAAGCTTTTTATTAATAAGTTACATAGATATGTTTAGTATGTGTTCCAAAGGTACAAACATTCTTAGACGCACATGGAATACTTGATTAAGATAATATTTTATATTGATTTTATTTAAATTTTGTTGGTGTTTTAACACAAATGAGTATTGTTATCTTGGATTTTGGTTGTTATTAATTATAGTGCTTATAATATTTTTTTTTGGTTTATAATGTCCGGGATGGACTATTTGTATAGCTGAGTAGTTTTGGTTTCTTAAACAGGTGGATAGTCCTATAAATAGAGGAGATTTTGCCCAAATTTTCTAAATCATGTACACATTTTTATGTTTTATAATAAATTCTATGATTACAAGTCTTAGTTAATGTAAATTTTTTCATTTGTAGTCGGTAAAAAACTACTATGTCACGTGGTGTGCTTATACCATACATGTCGTAACAATGTGTCAATTTTTTGCAAAGTTTGAACCGTGCCTTTAGGCACAAGGAACACCAATACATAATGGTGATGAGTTGGTCAATTCATTTATTGACAATTTCATCACACCAATGTCAATCATTATTTGTTGGGAACGATATTTTTTCCATTATACGATTACCTACTTTTGAAATTTTCATCGTTTTGCGATTACGTATTTTGAAATTTTTTGTCGTGCCTTCAGGCACGGGTATCTGCTAGTGTGTATATATATATATATATGATTGGGATACCTTGTGCATTGATAATTGAATATAGATGGTTTCCTTTGAAAATTGACTACTACTACAATTGATATTAAATTGTCACAACCGTCATTATTGTTTCGGGACTTGTTAGGATATGGGTTATATCACACTTAGATGAGGGGTGAGATGTTAATCGTATGTGAGCGACGATGGGCGATCTTTACTTTGAATCGATTGTATTTATTTCACTTTAAATTAAATAAGTTAATTTTTGCAACTCTAGGGAGGTGACCCAAATTTAAATATTTTCTCCCTCAAGTGCTCCTAGATATGGATAGTGGGACTGCTAAAGCATCAGCCTTGCAGTCTCCTTTTCCTCCTCATACCTTCCAGATTTATTTATTTTATTTTAGGTGTTATTCATCTTTAGTTATTTATTTCATTTGAGATATTTGTATGGGCACAAGCCCGAGATTTATATAATTCATGTCGATTTGAGATATTTACTTTTATGTTGGATTTATCATACGATTGGTGCTTGATTGGAGTTTTATTATTATTATTACGGTATTAATTTAAACTAAATTACGTCTTATCAATTCATGTTATATATATTTGAAGCTGAGAATGGTATTAATTGAAAAATAAGCCCCATCTTTGGCGTACCATGACTGGCCAACCTTTACACGAGAAAATGGGGGTTGTTACTATTGGTATCAAATCATCCACGTTCTAGTGTCCTTAGGATATTTGTTGCGTTCATTACGTTCTGTATTGCTTCCTTTCATATGTAGACCCAATGCATGGGGTTTATTATATTCTTCCGATTGTACTAATTTGAACCTTGTTTGCTTTTAGGTGGAAAATGGACGGAGGGGTTGACCCAGGCAAGTAGTTGCACCCACTACAGATGAGAAGGCTCAGTCGGAGCCACCGCAATAGCCACAAGCCCCACCAGCCCCATAGTTTATCACTCCGGTAGAGATCATCACTATTATGATCCCAACAGTTTTTACTTCCATGGCGGCCATGCTCAAGCACTTTCCACCGCCACAGTCCTAGCAGCAGCCACCATTGCCACAATAAGTGGTCGTACCAGTCCAGGCATCGGGGTTAGTTTGGGACCAGGCTAGGGAGGCCTTCGTGAAGGGCTAACCTCCGGAGTTCCCGAGCAGTCCATTATTCTAGTGGCAAGATGGTGGAAGAAAGATATACATAGACATTTATGGATGGTAGAGTGCACGCTAGTGCAAAACCAGATGTTAGCTTCGTTTTGGTTAGTGGGGGTTGCGCTCCAGTGGTGGGAGTCTGTTGCGTCGGTTACAAAGAGGGATAGATTGATGATTGATGAGTTTTGGGAGAGATTTAAGGGAAGTATTTTCCCCGAGCTATACAGTCTGATATGAGGAGACAATTTATGGAGCTCAGGTAGGAGGGACATACCGTGGCTAAGTATAAGGAGGATTTTACACTCCTCTTGTACTTTACAAAGGAAGATGTGAATACTGAACAAAGGAAGATAGACAAATTCATAGCGGGGTTAGCTTGGCACATTAGGAAGGCTCCTTTAGGGGACCCAAACTTGACCACATATAGTCAAATGGTGAACATATCACTTCTCCACTTTCAGGATCACACGGCCTTCCAGAAGAACAAGGGAGAGAAGCGACATAGAGCCGAGTCGTCGAGACAACATGGAAAGACGAGTGGGGGTAAAGGATCCATGACCCATTAGTTTAAGGGTACTTCATCCTCAGATCAACATAAGAGATTCAGGGGATCCAATGATCGAAACAAATAGGGAAATCAGAGATAGGCCAATCGGGATAGGGCCAGTAGGGCTAGAAGCACAAAGGCCATTAGGGCCAAGGTCAAAAGGGTCGATAGGCGGAGCGGATCCCATTTAATGGGAATTATTTCACTTACAAAGAGATAGGCCATTCGTCAAGGCAGTGTCCTTGAGGTAATCAGGTAGCTCAAGAGCAGGGAGGTCAGAGGGGACACCAGGTGCCATAAGGACAGCGCCTACCGTTCTAACTCCGGGAGTTACTGTACCAGTCGCTCCAACACCTGTCGCCCTATCTCATGTACATCTGCCACTATAATATGGATGGGTTTATCCCATTGATCCCACATAGAGGTCAACTCTAACTCAGGAAGTTAATGGCATGTTCAATATCTTTGGACACATATATCGTATTTTATTTGACTCATTTTATTTGACACGGGAGCATATCACTCATTTGTTAGCATGGGGTTTTCATGGGAGATTGGGATCATAGACTTTGCTTCTGATGTCATACTACACATAGATTCATGAGTGGGTAAAGGGTTACCCATACGTTCGGTATGTCGGGGTATAGGGAATGAGATAGGGGGACTCACTTTTGTTGATGACTTACTAGGGAATAAGATAGGGGGACTCACTTTTGTAGATGACTTACTAGTAGTTGATATGCGCAAGTACGATGTTATCTTAGGAATGGACTGGCTAGCTACATACAGAGCATGTGTTGACTGTTATGGGAGGTCCATCATTTTTGTCATTTTGGGGTAGGAGATGTATTTGGTTACGATGTCTTACCTTGGTGGTGGGTCGAGCATTCACTTATATTGTATCAAGGAGGATACTTCTTCGGAGGTCTTGGTGTCGCAAGATTCCATATTGGTAGTTAGCGAGTTCTCGAATGTGTTTGGGGAGATCCCACGGTTACTGTGTATCTGGGAGATAGACTTCGTGATTGATTTGATTCCGAGCACTAGACTCATTGCACATACACCATATCGAATGACTCCTCTGGAGATGAGGGAGCTTCATGACCCGATTGAGTAATTATTGAGACAATGGTTCATTAGGAGGAGTACTTCACCATGAGGTGCTCCAATTTTGTTCATCAAGAAGAAGGATAGATCATTGTGACTTTGTATTGATTACAAGGAGTTGAATAAGGGCACCATATGGAGTAAGTATTTGTTGCCCTGCATTGATGATTTGTTTGACTAGCTGAGGGGTGTCGCGCATTTCTCTAAGATTGACTTGAGGTCAGGTTGTCATTAATTGAGAGTCTGAGATCAGGACATCTAAAAGACGACATTTCTTACGAGATATAGGTCGTATGAGTTTTTCGTTATGACTTTTGGTCTAACTAATGCACTGATGGCATTTATGGATTTGATGAATCGGTTATTTAGATATTATTTATATCAGTTTGTCATAGTACTTATTGACGACATACTAATTTATTCTCGAGCTGTGGAGGAGCACGCATAACATTTACGGGCAGTCTTACAGACACTACAGAGCACCAGTTGTATGCGAAGTTCAAGAAATGCGGTTTTTGGTTGAGAGAGGTTCATTTCTTGGGCCATATTATATCAGAGAGGGGGATATTAGTGAACCCGTGGAAAGTTTCTACAGTGACGGAGTGCGGGCAACCCACTACACCCACTGAGGTAGGAATTTTTTTTGGATTGGCCAGGAACTACTGTTAATTCATTCACGAGTTTTCTAAGATATTTGGGCCCCTAACAAATTTAACAAGGAAGGGAGTGTCGTTTGTATGGGATGACGTGTGCCCGCAGGCATTTAATGAGCTAAAGATTAGATTGACTATAGCATCAGTTCTGGAACTACCTCGGGAAGGGATATACTATAAGGTCTTCAGAGATGTGAACTTGAGGGGATTTTGAGGGGATTTGATGCAAGTGGAGAGGCCAATAACTTATGCTTCATGAAAGCTTAAGCCTCATGAGGGACATTACACCACCCATGACTTGGAGTTAGTAGCCATGGTTTTTGTACTGCGAATGTGGAGGCATTATCGTCTAGGGAGAAGTTTTAGCTATTCACTGACCATAAAGAGCCTATAGTATTTGTTCACGCAACGGAGTTCAAAATGAGGCATAGGAGGTGGCTAGAGTTTGTGAAAGACTACCAGTTTGACATTTAGTACCACTAGGGGAAGGCGAATATCATGGCGGATGATTTGAGTCACAAGCCCGTGTTGAAGTTAGCGATATTGTGGAAGGCGATGTGGAAATCCCTTTGTGAGGATGACGACTTGACTTATGCATTTATGGCATTTATCTCCATCACACCCGAGATTATTATTCGGGTGGTAAAGTCACAACTTGGAGATCAACTTTTCTAGGAGCAAGTTAGATAGTTATTATCCGAGGGAGCAGAGCATTATTATATTGGGTCAGATGGTGGCTTGAGATTCCAGGGAAGATTAGTTATCCCAAATAATGAGGAGTTGAGGCAAGCCGTTATGTCTAAGGTTCATAATTCACGCTTTATGGTACATCCTAGAAGGGATAAGATCTACCATGGCATGCAACATCAGTATTAGTGGGCTAGCATGAAGAGGGACGTAGCATAATTTGTTTGCTATCCGTGAGCTAGTGAAGTTGGACCATCAGCGTCCTCCAAGTGTGTTATAGCCCTTGGAGATCCCGATGTGGAAATGGGAGAGAATCTCCATGGACTCCATCACTGGGCTACCAACATCACAGAGGGGGAACGATTCCATTTGGTTAACCGTCAATAGATTGATGAAGGTGGTGCACCTTTTACCAGTACGAATAAATTAGATCTCAAAGAAGTATGCTAGACTTTTCCTCGTAAAGATTATAAATTTTCATGGTGTACCTCTCGACATTGTATCGAGCAGGGACAGGATGTTTGTGTCCCACTTTTAAAGGAGCTTTCAGGAGGATTTGGGGGCAGAGTTGAGATTTATCATTTCATACCATCCTCAGACCGACAGGTAGATGTAAAGGGTGAACTTGATGTTGGAGGACATGTTACGGATGTTCATTTTATATTTTAAGGGGATTTGGTATCATTATTTGCCTTTGGTGGAGTTTGCATACATCAACAACTACCAATTCATGATTGGGATCACACCGTTCGAGGTGCTTTATGGGAAACCTTTCCTTTCAACCTCATGCTGGTTAGAGGTTGGGGAAAATGAGTTACTTGGTCCAGATTTCATTCAGGACACCTAAAAAAAGGTAGAGATGATTCGAGCTAGGATATGGATTTCCCAAGATAGGTAACAGAGCTATGTGAATGGGGACCAGAGACACTTAGACTTTGATGATAGGGATTAGGTTCTTATTAAAGTGTCTACCATGAAGGAAGTGATGAGGTTTAGGAAGAAAGGGAATCTAGATCCCCGATATGTGGGACCATTCCCTATTCTTTAGAGGATTGGGCCTGTGGCATATCGGTTGTGATTACCGGATCACTTGTAACGGATGAATGATATTTTCCATATATATACATTACGAAGGTTCCTTCGAGATGAGATAGCATACTAGCACATCGACATTGATGATATAGAACTCCATCCATGTGTTGTTTACGAGGAGAGACCTGCAGCCATTCTGTATTGTCGAGAGCGCTGACTTCGATCCAAGGTTGTTCCATTAGTTTGGGTGCAGTGGGGACACCATCGAGAGGATGACTCGACTTGGGAGAGGGAGGACGAAATGCTCACGAAATATCCTAAACTCTTCAATATAATTATGTACTCTTCTAGATTTCAAGGACAGAGTCCCGTTATTAGGGGGAAGAACAATACCTCGTATTTTTCTAGAATAAATAAAACTATGTTATATGTCCTATAATCTGATTTGTACATAGTTGATATTGTAGTAGAAAATCTAGGCTAAGGGTCTTGATTTATTCATATAAATTCTGGGATTTGGGGGAAGAAATTGGTATTAATATATGAAATTAATGTCTCTATGATGAGTAACTAAGTAGTAGGGACTTGCTCATAAGTTTATGAAGAGGAATTAACATGGGAAAAAATCAAGAAATTTCGTATTGGAAAAATGTAGCAGATCTGGGCATCTGCCCAGGTCTAAATCAACATGGCCAAGAGGTGAATCGATTAGGCCAAAAGGTGAATCGATTCGGTCCTTAAGGAAGGTTGATTTGGGACCAAGGTTAAATTCAGGGCATTTTTAGAAGTCCATACGAGTTGGTGGGTGGTGTTTGGGTCAAAGTTGAATTTATTAAAAAGGAAAATGTGGCACGCATATTAATGGGAAAATTAAATTTAACTAGATGGTTAAATAATCTTTTAAAGAAGAAGGAATTAATAATTAACTAGATGGTCAATTATTAATGGATGAGTATCTATGGACATCATGTGGGATACTTTAGATAATTATAGAGTATTTACCCAAACATATTATATGGGAATAATACTATGTATTTCTACTTAATTGTGCGTACATACCAATGTTTGTTGACAGATCTATCGACTTGGGGTTTTGCATGTTTGGGACCATAGGACACGTCGGCACAGGTGGGTTAGACATTTTTTAGGTCACTTTTATTGGTACTACGTAGCAGTGCCATCTACGAGAGGTAGGTGTAAATGCTGGGGTATTTTGTCACCGTTGGGTATGAGCCATGAACTGGTGTACTGCGTAGGGACCACCCCACTTATGTGTGTTTTTTGATGTCTCACTTGGATAGAGATTTCCTTCATACTTGTCGATAGATGCCTAGTAGATGCTTGGGGACCACCCCACTAGTAGATGCTTAGGGACCATCCCACTAGTAGATGCGTAGATACCACCCCACTAGAAAATGCCTTTGAGTGTCACATATATGAAAGGATATATAGAGAGAGAGGCGAGCTCTTGTGCACATTAAGTTTGCACATGCGCTGACGCACACCAATTTTTTTAAAAATACTAAAAAAATATTTTTGATTTGATTTTTTATATAATATTTAAACATTTTAACGCACCCATATAAAAAATTCAACTCAAAAAAACTTTATTTGCTATTTTTAAAAAATTGGTCAAACCTGCACAGGTTTTAAAGTGCTTAAAAGGAGCAAAAGTTTGACCGATTTTTTAAAAATAGCAAAAAAGGTTTTTTTGAGCTAAATTTTTTTATGGGTTCCTTGAAATGTTTAAATATCCAACAAAAATAATCAACTCAAAAATATATATTTTTATTATTTAAACAAAATGATGTGCAAACTTATTATGACAGGAGCCTCTCTCTCTCTCTCTCACTCTCTCTCTCTCTATATATATATATATATATATATATATATATAAATTACCCAAATTAAATGAGATTGATTAGTTTGTCTAAGAATATAGATAGTAAATTACAGACCCATACTATGGTATGCATAATAGATGTTTATGTCACCTTCACGAGATATATATAAGATTGGGATACCTTGGGCATTTATAATTGAATATAGGTTGTTTCATTTAGAAATTGACTATAACTACTACAATTGATATTAAATTGGCACAATTGTCATTATTATTTCGGGACTTGTTGGGATACGGGTAATATAGCACTTAGATGAGGGGTGAGATTTAACCATATGTTAGAGAAGATGGGGGATATTTACTTTGAATCAACTGTATTTATTGTACTTTAAATTAAATAAGTTAATTCTTGTAACTCTAAGGCGCTGACCCAAATTTAAATGTTTTGTCCCCCCGGGTGCTCCTAGACAGGGACAGCGTGACTGTTAAAGTATCAGCCTTGCAATCTCCTTTGGCTCCTCAGACTTTCCAAATTTATTTATTATAGTTTAAGTGTTATTTTCAGCTTCGGTTATTTATTTCAATGGAGATATTTATATGGGCATAAATCCGGGATTTACTTACTTCATGAAATTTTAAGATATTTAATTTTATGTTGAATTTATCATACGATTAGTGCTTGATTGGTTTTTTATTTTTATTGGGGTCTTAATTTATACTCCATTACATCTTATTAATAGATGTTTTATATGTTTGATGCTGAGAATGGTATTAATTGACAAACAAGCCCCACCTTCGACGTATCGTGTCTGGCCAACCATTACGTGAGAAAATGGGGGTTGTTACAGATCCCATACACCATAAAGATAATAAATCCTTTGAAGAAGAGGTATAAAGAAGTTCCAATAATCTCCTAGCTCCTTTCAAGATTTCTTCTCCAAATTGACATGTTCAACACCCTCCTTAATCCTTGATAATGGAAGCATGGAAAGGTGGTCCTGCAAGATTGATGTACGGATAAAATTATGATGACTTATGATACTAAAATGGGTGTGGGGAAAGACTCAAAGGTCTTGGTTTAAGGGTTGTTTTACTTTCTATATAGATGAGGTGAATGTGAATGCAAATTCCTTCACCCTTCTCTCTTATAATGTCCCAAAAAATAAACTAATGGCCCCCTATCACTCAAGAATGAAAGAACCACGTTAAATGGGATAGGTATCTAGGAAATATGGTCAAAATTCATGGGAGGGTCTATTGACTTTTACACCCCATACTATTTCACATGGTGATATCTCAAAAGGAAATGCAAATTGTTGCCTCAGGTGCTCTGAATCGATTTGGAATCATTTGGGATCGATTCAAAATTCATCTATTTATTCAATTTTTACCTTTACCCCATGATCTTTGAAACTTCAACAACTAGGTAATAATTTCTTAAATAAATTCATTTATTCCTACACATGGTCAAAACTCTCCGAAATAATTAAATATCGATGACAAAAAATTGCTATTTTTTATTAAACGACGGGTACGGGTGTTACATCGATGTCTAAAGGGGTTATGCTTAGGACTTATGAAGGTGTATGAGGGGAAATAAAATGAGAGTACTAGAATTGGGTGTCTACATCCACGTTTTGGTTTTAATTGATCTAGCTATCAGAAGACATTCAAAGATCACAGTTCAGACAACAGATATTGACCAAGTACAGGTACATAAAGCTAAAAATATTTTTCACTTGTAGGAAAATAACTTACACATGGAATTCAAAGATTCTATTTATATCAACATATACATTATATGAAGAATAATACATCTATTTTCACTGATAACTTCATGAACAATCAAGTATAAACAATTAAAAATTAGCACCATTCATCGTTATTTAAAGATTTATTTATCTATTTGGTCAGACTTTGCCAACTCAATAATTATTATTTGAAGATTTATTTATCTATATGGTAGGACTTCACCACCCCAGTCATTATTATTTGGAGATTTAATTATCCATTTGGTTTGACTTTGCCAACTAAGTTGTCAGTATTCGAAGATATATTCTCCTATATCAAAATCAAGGTTGGTTTTATTCGAACACCTCAACTAAGTTATTTTTCAAAAGTCACTTGATTTATTAACGGTTGGAAAATTAAATACCTCACCTCCAGTCATTTAAGCCCGACAACTTGGATAATTATGACATCTTAAATTATGGTCTAGGGAGTTGATGCCACTGATCACCTCCTCAATGGTCTTTCAAAGCTCTATGCATATATTATATAAAGATGATATATTTTTACCTATCACCTCCTCAATGGATATTCAAATATGATATCCACACCTGCATTATACGCAGATAATAAGTTTTCACCAATCAATTCATCCTCAATCATTCAAAGTTTATGGCTGGATAACTAGGAAAATTACTCTAATTATGGACACATGAACTGACCTTGAAGCGTTCATATATGATCACCCTTTGTCTATTATTTCAACGTCGAGTTTCATATGTTTGGCATCTTCAATGACCAGAAATGAACAAGAACAAGGTCGAGTGCTAGGGAACATTACCTTAACCATATTTTTATCTTACAATGCCCTTCAAGAATAGGTGGCTTAATGATTAGGGAAACATATCTATTCCGAACCAAACAGAATAGTGTTGATCACTCGGTTGAACATAACAAATTAATTAACACTCTATCCAAACATATGAATACGATGAACGACAAGAGTTTTTGTCCAAATATAAAGAAGACGAGGGCCTCAAAGGTTGAATTCCATGGTAGATGATTTTTGTCACATGTTACATATGTGTGTGGACTAAGAAAAATTATAAGAGAACATGTCCTATATAGGTGGAAACCCTAATGTTATATTTGGCCTATATAAAGCACTCTATTATTTTGAAAAGGTCTCACAAGATCTCCATGTGTAAAAACTCTCTATAACCCTCCGTATTAATAAGAAGATAATGCTTATCCTTTTTGCTCCGTAGACATAGGCCAGGCCCAACCGAACCACGTACATATGTTATTTTGTCTCCATAATTGTTCTTTTATCTTTTACATTACTCTTAATGTGCTTTAATTATTCTATTCTTGTATTGTGTGTGGCAGCCATATTTCTACCCCAATAAAAAATAAGTATTGTTCATCTTCATTACACGTTTTCATATGATAGCCGTTCATTCTAACATTTGTAAAACTCAACTACTTTCTTTTAAAATTTGTAAAGTATATTGAAATTTATATGAATATGTGAGTACAATTAAGTATCACCATGAGGCATCCTCTAAAGCCTTCAAGGATCTAAGAAATATCAGATGTTATGGAAATATTTTTCATCTTAAATACCATGCTTGAGAAAAAAAACCATTTTTTTAAAAATAGTATGGGTTTCCACTATCTACAATACAAGTGTCATCATTTTATATTTTTCATGCATACATTTAAGTTGTAATATAATTGAAAATAATTCAACAATTATATAAGCCTTGTAAAGATATATTTAAAATAAATCCATTCATGAATCCAAAATGCCAATTTAAGTAAATATATAAAGATAAAGATGGTTCCATCATAATGTGAAAAATATTATTATCGCAACACTATTTATTTAGTAAGAAATAAGGGACATAAAATTTTTAGTCTTTAGGATCGTCATAGGTGGTTCTCCAATCATGGAATCAAATGTCTAATTGTCAATAGGGTTGCCATCTTCATCTTCATTGAAGTCATCAAAATTTAGTTGAGTCTATTCGATCATCCAGAGGTATTTAGGTATCTCAATAATATGTGTCTTCATCTAAAAGAAGTCTTGTATAGCTTCCACAATATTTATTTCCACTACCTTTTTTTAGGCCTAATATTTTTCACCACTATCTTGGAAGAATGATATATACATGTACAATGCCCATTACGACCATATTTATGGATAATGGCATTTAGATTTGCTAGAAATGAATATTGGTTCCTATTTTTGGCGTGACTTGAAGTTTGTATTCCTTCAAGGAGCCATAATTGTAATTTAGGGGGCTTCCATGAGTCTGTAGTATGTGGCCTTGGCCTTTTTCATTATTTTGAGCTTACTTAACATTCATTTTTTTGTGTGCTAAAGATCCAGTTTGTGATACCTCATCTTGAGGTATTAACTAAGTAGAAATCAATCTTCATTAACTAAAGTAAGATATGAGCTATGGTTAAAAATATTGGTTAGTTTACTTTAATATGGTTTTGGTTTTACTGTAAAAAATTCATAATTGTAATTTTTTCCCAAAAGAATACGATTATGTGTAGGTCACTAAATCTTTTTATGAACTTTTAATGAATTGTTAACACTTTTAGTATGTTTTGAATTATGAATGGATGCCGAAATGGTTATGAAAGGAAAACAGTAATATATTATATAAGTGTACTGTTTTGATATATATTCAAAGGATAATAATGCAAATTGGATTGATAAGTGAAGGTGAAGAGGCGACTAGTTGTAAAGGGAAAGAAATGTTAATTGAGAAAATCATGTGAAGGTGACTATACTAATAAACTTATAATATTTATTATATAAATATGATAATGTATATGTGTGTGGATTATGATACCTTACAAGGATAATGTAGTGGATTGGGAAAACTTACAGGGTTGATGTTGTGTCTAAGACCCCAAATGTCGAATTATAACGGGGGCATGATAAACGTTTGATGGTTAAAGACTTGGAGATGTATATGTAGTTAGAAGATTTAAATGTTTAATATACATGTAAATAAATTGAAAGTAGTTTTGAGTGTGTGAGTATTTCTAACTAGTATTTGTCATAATGTAAGTTCATGCTTACATTACAAGTTAGTTGAACTAGGACTATAAATGGGTCGGGTCTACTCATATCCATATCTGACCTGGTATTTTGTTTAGTGTATTGAATCTTACCCAATTACCCGTCGAGTCTAAAAAAATTTGTCCAGATCCAAACCCGTTAAAGACCCTAGAACCCGACTCGATACCCGAATACCCGAATAGCTGAAACTAAAAAATGAACAAAAAATCCAATTTAAATAAAAAATATGTATATATATATATATATATATATATATATATATATATATATATATATATATATATAGAGAGAGAGAGAGAGAGAGAGAGAGAGAGAGATTTCATCTCGGGTCCTTAACGTATCGGGTCTACCTATATCCATATCCAATCCATGTAATCGGGTAACCGGGTTTCATAAAAGTGGTCAGACCTAGGTTTAACAGATCGGGTCTAGGTCAGGCCCAGGTCCAAACCCGACCCATTAACAGGCCTAAGTTGAACACCCCATTGCCTCATGCTGGGTTGATGTCTTAGAGAAGATAATGAATTTTGTGAGTATATTTTATGGGTGTTGTAAACATACAATGATTTTGGTCTATATTTATTAGAGAAACATATTGTCTCTTTATAGTAGATGGTGTATGACATGAAGTGTATAGTTGACATAAAAAAATTATTCTCTAATTTTATTAATTGCAGTTCACTTAGCTAGTGTACGTTATATGTATTATGGTTTATTTATGCCCTGCAGGTTTATTTTTATGTATTATCTTATAGGTGGGGAGTAGTGTGACAATTTGAATATATGTATGACTCTCTATTAGTAAGTAATTGTTCTTCTAAGAAACTAAGAGAATGGATACTAAATCTAGGTACATTATTTCTCACGGGGGAGAATATTTGAGGCATGAAAGTGTAGAAAGTTTTGTTAGTATATTTATATCCTATATTTATTTCTCACGTAAGTTTAGCTCAAAGGTAACTTTAAACATATCATAATTTTTTTCAAACATTATTTTAAAAAAATTGAAACCTTAAGTTAAGTCACTCGATCGACATCTAGCAATCATAATGCTCCTTTAAGTAGTTACATTATTCTATAGGATCCTTAACAGTTAGGTATTCAATTTTTAAATCAGCGTGGATGTGATGCCTAAGGAGCATGTATTGGGGTTGTATACTAAAAGTCATGGTTCCTTAGTGAATTTAAGTATGCCCATTTAATTAGAATATTCACACGCAATTTTTTTATTATATTATTTATATATTGATTCATTGGTGTCTTTTATTCTACATGGTAGATGATTTGGTGTGTAGATTTCATCTTACACATGGAGGATCAGGTGATCGATTCTAGTAGAATATAAATATGGTTCAAAATCTTAAAGGGAACTAGACACACTATCGGAAGGATGTAGCACAATATTTTAGTAGGTTGATCTTGATTATAAAATACATTATAGTTTTGACATATTGTTCTAGTACACTTTGTGTGTATTGAATGGGACCAATTTAAGATAACTACCTTTATACTAATTACATAAGATGATACATATCTCGTTGTTATTATTAGTGCTACAGCTCTCAATCCGGACATAATTGGTGGACACGTGGATTGATTATTCATTACTTTGACTAATTTTGTTCATTACTTTGACCAATTATATAGGATTCATTTATGGATCAATAATATTGGTAGATTGGGTAATGGTGATTAGTGTACGATGAAAATTAATTATTAAGGAAATCCACATCCTGATATAAATATTGATATTACCCATTAATATAGCTTATAAATTTTGATTGTCAAACTCGGGCGGTGGATTTAATTATCCGACATATCAAATAACTTAAGAAATCGGTGGAATTTATAAGCACTCGATTAAATATAATTATCAGTAATTTAATTTAATTAAGGGGTGTTTATATTGGTAATGTGGGAAGATTATTAAGCATTTAATGACAATGAGATCGAAATTATAATTTATAGATAGTGGCCTGGAGTGAAATAATTATTATTTAATGGAATGGATAATAATTTATAGGAAATATGAATATAATTATTGTGTTTAATTAATATTCCATATTTTATTGGAAATTATCTCATATTTCTCTCGGGAGTCCCAGTGCTAGCCTATATAATCAACCATTTATCTCTTGATTATGAATGGTGTCATTATAGATTTGAAAGAGACATAATAAGGAGTTCTGGGGTCGTGCTCCTTCACTCTTACACATTGACGACATGTCTTTTCTTGAAAGGAATAACATATAAGATCTCCATGTATCTTTCATAACTATCACCTTATAAAATTGATTATAGATAATTAGAGTGTCAGATTAATTTGAAATAAATACTAGAGGTTCCATATAGAGAGATGAAGATGCAAACCAAATTTTAGATCATTTCCATATATATTGATATATATGATTTATGTATGTGTATTAAGTAGTGATTTATGAAACATATCTGACAAGATAGAGTATATTTGGAATCGAAACATACGAACATCCTACTCTTTAAAGGGTTTTTGTGGCATTATCTTTGATAAAATGAAAGATGCTTGCCCTCATTAATGAAAAAATATCAATCCCCCCCCCGCGTATAGTAAGGGACCTACTTTGACTCGTATCTTTTGTATACATCAATACAAGATAAGCACAGGAAAGGATATACAATCAAACAAATCAAGAACATTAATTCAATATTCAAGGATATGTTCTATTACACATAATCCCTAACATGATGCTTATGAAATCCTAGATATTAATATTTGGGGACAAAATCAATTAAATAACTTCATATCTCACATGCCCAAAAAATTCACGATACGATACGGTGTTCACCTTCTCGAAGGCATATCTTAAGAACGTTCGTCGAAAATGGTTGGAATATTTTTTGGAGGTTCTGGGAATGAAAGGTATAAAAATTCTCAAAATATATATTTTTGAGGATTTTCAGATTTTGGGAAAAAATAATTTCAATTTTTTGACAACCACACCGTTGGATTCACGTCATGGTGTTGTGTGACATGAAAGTGATCAAATCTCTACGATTCAAGTAAGAAAGAGTCACTAAGGTACAAGATATTTAATCTCGTACATAGATCCACCCTAAATATATTTTTATTCAAGCCTAATTGTAATATATACGTAACAATCCCCATTTTCCACGTAACATCCGGCCAAGCAAACTCACCAATGATGGGGCTTGTCAAACAATTTATATCATTCTTAGAATAAAACCTTAAAATTAAACTAAAATACTATGAATGGAAATAACTGAAACTGAAATAAGTAACAACCTATGTTAGAGTCAAAGAGACTGTAATCTTCTATGCAAGGTGTAACTACAAGACTGAACTCTCCTCATCCCTATTGATCCTCTCTATGTAAGCCTGGAATACATTTTATATAATTTTGGGCTAGAGCCCAAAATTTGCAAGAAATAACTCCAATATCAACAATAAATAATCAGGTGATTGATTTATAATACATGCCACCCTCCAGCTCTACCTCAGCCCTCATCTAATGCAATACTAAATACATGTCCCTAACCAAGGCATAACTATACCTCACCCCTCATCTAAGTGCAATACTAAATACATGTACTGACCAAAGCATAACTATCCTAACAAGTCTTTATACTGTCATATGAATGAGTAACAATGATATATCATGCAACAAGGATGTAACCACATATACATGTAGAAATACAATTCAAATACCAACCCCCAAAGTGTCACCCCTAATAATAAAATTAAAGTACATAATGTATGTTACGTGACATAGGGGTCAATATCAATTGTTCATATCTAGACTTATATTAATTTATTCTCATTAATCATTATATCATACGAAGGACACTACCTTCAGTGACAATCCAGTGCTTCTATCGATTAGTCTGTAGGAGTCCCTCACCTAAAGAACTTAAGAAAAATGCACATATAAACATTGGGGAGATCACAATGCAGTAACACAACTAACGGGACCATACCCAATCTGAGTAATGGCTCCAGTCAACCATTCTTCTCTCATTATGATGGTTGATGCTTTTGAACGTATGATTTTAATAATATGACCTCCACTTCCTACATCAATCATCTAGGCATATGGTACATAGTCTCGATCACGAACACGACACCAACCGATAACTCCACCATGAGTATAGTATGTTCTCCTAAATATATCCTACATATATATACAACACACAATATATGTAACTACCCAAGAGGATATCACTTCTCTCGCGCGTTTACCCGATTCAACCTAATTCCCACACTATAGGGTTCTAAATACACTAAGGTTTACACATTCACAAATTTATAATATCAATCCAAATGAAAATCGACTCCCTCACCCCCATTATAAAACCAAATCATCACTAATAAAACCCCAAATAAAAACTATGTCTGAAAACCCAACCGAACAAACAAAAGCCCCAACCTATGCAAAACTAGAGGCATCGATCGATTGACGAACATTGTATGCAAATTGCCTTCTCCAAAACATCTTTCTCTTCCCCAAAACCTCCATTAAAGAAACCTAAAGCTCCAAAACAGTCCCAATCAAAACTAGAACCTAAATCTAAGTCTGTAAACATGATTCTATGAAGAACATGAATGGATTTCAATTTATCATTCGGTTCCCAAATCAGTCGTCAAATTAACACCCGGATTCATCTTAAAAGGGGATTAAATCCTAAGGCATGAGTTTTAACATTGTTTTCAATCATTAATCATCATCAATTTCATATTTGTTCATCAAAACATCAAAAATCTACACAAGTTTAATTAGTGACTAATCCTAATATGCCCAAAATAATATGATGAATAAGATAAATGAATTTAGTACTAAATGTGAGTTCTAATCCTAACAATAACAAAGGAAAACATGAATAGTGTATTATTAAAATTATCTAGTGACATTACAAGATATTTCTTGCCTTAGGTTGAAGAATAATGAACACCAACTTGAATCCTTTGTTTTCTCATCTCCAAGCTTTATCTAATTCTCCCAAAGAAATATGGTTACTAGGGTTTGTTTTAGTTAATATATTATTACTAATTAAAGGGTTATAATCCCATCAAAAACTCCAATTTCCTCACCCATAAAAGAAACCTAATTTCAAACCCCTAAATGATCCCAACTTACTACCTAAAATAGCTAAAACTCGACCTAAGGATATACCTATGCATCGGGCCCAACCTAAGATGATTAAACCACATAATTGTGGATCCGTATAACTCCGAAGTCCACTCAAATCAGGTAAACCTTATATCTCATGGTAAAACCTCGCTACATAAAATAAAAAAATCAATTAATTATTTTATACATTGCATATAGTCCACATAATTAATTACAGTTATTAATTAAAATAGCAAGTGGCACAATCAAATAACATAACATGCACATTTAATTATCATCCAAATATGCAATTGTTAATTACCAATTTTCTTAAGTAATAATTCTTAAATAAAAACAAATGCTTGAAAAATGTAGGGTATTCCAATAAATTATACGATCTCTAAAAAGTTAGTCCTCATGAAATGTGGTAGCCTTAGCTTTGTCATCTCAGAACATAGTATTGTCAGGTATTTTACTCTCATCAATATTCGAAGATCGGAGGTGGATATCCACATTGCTAAATATGATAATTTCCCACAGTTAAGCTTGGAGGTGTTATGTCATGTGCTTCAAATTTAAGTTTTGAAATATTTAACATCTTATAACAGTTCAATTAGTACATCATATTCATAAAATACAGTGTGTAAATAAAACATTCACATATAATAATTGGAACTTGAAATTCTCAATTGGGGAATTAAGTCCTTGATTTAATCATGAGAACTTCAGGTTCTTGTTATTTTTTATGAGATTCTAGTTCTACGCATAAAATAATTTCATTTCAAGCTCAAATTTATAATATCAAGGGAATATAAAGTCCCTAGAATATTTTATAAAGACTTCAGGTTTGATTATGATGAGAATATAAGAGCTTAAGGTCCAAAATACATATTTTTTGTTAGAAGATGCTTAATGCCGCTTGCCCAATTATACAAATAATTAAAACTTTGGGTTTTGATTTTATTGGAACTTTATATTCAAATTTAACATAACAATTGGTTACTTCGGGACCCGTATTTTAAATACTAATGAGAAATTTAGTCCAAAAATTTAAATATTTGGAGAGATGTAGATCTAAGTATTTTATAATTTGGGAACTTCAGACCCCAAATTTTTGCAATTTGTTAACTTTTAATCTTAGCATAAGAGAATATGGTTCACAGGCCTATTGCAACTTTTGAAACATCGGGTTTAAAATTGAAAATGATCCTAAACTTATGGGTTAATTTTGCAATTTAACCTTTTAAAAAATATTATTGATGTGTGTAGACCAAAAAAGCGGTGTGGGAATAAAATCACCACAAAATTATTACCTTATAGTAGTTTTTATGAAAATGTATTTCTTAAGCTCATTACTGATGTGGTAACTGTCGCAGAATTTATATACTACGATGGGGAATAATTGGAATTATCTTCTAATCTCTGAGTATAATAAGCTCAAACTTGATAAGTCTCGAATACAAGTGCCCATATAATGTACAAAATAAACCTACGATAAATCTTAAGAAGATCCGAAAAATTATATCTAACAAAGTACAAATAAATCGTAACAAATACAAGATCCGATATTAGATCCTAAAAAATAAAATACAACCTAAAAAATATACATTTTCCTAATAATTGTGAAATGCACCTTGGAAATAACAGGATATGTTGTAGGAATGCGTTCTCATGCAGTGAGAAAAATAAATGGACGTGCCTTAAGAACGAGGATACTATTTGTTTAAATTTAATAATTGATCGACGAATACATATGACGTTGGTGAAAAATCGATTAGCAGTGAATTAAATTTCATCACGTGAGTATTGTAATCTTTATGTTTTAAATCATATTATGGAATATCAAACTTTGCAAACAAGACCTCATTATTTAAGTAATTTATAAATAATTAAATTTGAGTGTAATTATAATATTAAGTAGAGTTAATTATAATTCAAATGGAAAGAAAATATATTAGGGGGTGTAATATGAGACTTTCTTATTTTTGTTTGGAAGCCAATTTAATTATTAGTCTTAGGTCCCTAGTATAGTCCATTACCTAAGTAGTAGCACTAAACTCTGTGAAAACTGTAATTGGCCCAAGACCACTTCTTGTAACTAATTATATAGGTCAATGGAAGGGGTTTAAGTTGCATGTGACATTCGATAGCATTAGAGAGGGAGAGGAAAATACTATTCAAATTTTTGTGAAGGGGGCGAGGAGAGAGAGCATGATTTCTCTCACATTTTACCAAGTTTTCATCTCCGGGAGTTCCCAAACATATGGCCTACTTTAGAAGATCATTTACTAGGAGATTAAAGGCATTTGGAATATTTTATGAAGGATTTCGAGGAGTAATAAAAGAATCCCCATCATCTTCTTTAATAAATATTTCTCCCTCTTCAAATCACCTACATGTTCTGCAAATGTATCATAATTCGAACTCAAGATTAATTTTTTGAATCTAGTTCTTTATACTTACTTTCTTAATCCTAGTAAATAGAAGTAGTCAATGCATCAAAGTTTTTTTTTCTAATATCAATACCCGATAGTTATATGGTGAGATTTATTATTCAATCCATTATGTTTATATATAATTAATTTTACACTTCTGACACCAAAGTAATAGTATAATTTTTACTTTGTATTTGTTGTTACTGAATATAAAAATATATATTTTTATATTAATAGTCCAAACCCTAAGCTTCGTGATTTATTTTGTTAAGAGAAAAAGACTAAAAATTCTGGGATGAAGCCCATACTTTCTTACCTAAATCTAATCAATAGCTACCTCCTCGAGGATCCCGACTCACATGCTTACCACGATGGTAAGCAGTGGACCCTTCACTTCCCAAAACAGATCCCTCCTCATAATCCTTAGCAGTCGTCGATAGTGCCATACATGATCAAGTTATCTACCTCACATGATTGACAACATAATCCATCCAATACCTATTATCATGCAACTAAGATGGTGACACGCATAAAATTATAAAAGATAAATCAAACGGAAATAAGCTAGCCAGTAATAAATGAAAGGATGAAAATATAAGTGTGTAATCAAAAGACAAGGTCATACATTCCTTTAAAGAACCTCCTCGAAGAACAGGGGAATCCTCCTATCTTTGCCTCGGGATGATGAGGCACTGATACCATGGAACCTCCATTGGCTAGATGTGATAAGAAGGAGTAGAAAAAATGTTGGGTGGGAATGACCTCTGCAGATATTATACCACTCCCCGAAGCTTGCACTAATGGATCTAGTGAACTTTTACCTCATCTTGTTCCTGTCGATGGTGGGGCTGCACCCTCCAAGTCATATATGGATGGCAACATCATCCAACTGGTCATGAAGTCAATATAATCGTAACCCACTGTCGTATCAATCAAGAACGTATAGGTCTCATCCACCATTATCATATCCTTATATTTACCCAACAACTTCCCCACTTTCCTCATGTAAGTGGGAGGTGCCGAAGGTAGTACCTCCACCTCACCCTTCATCGCCTACCTCACCACTCTTTTTCCTAAGTATCAAACATACTCGAACATGTGCACCAGTAACCTTCACATATGTGTAGGCATGCTAGTAACCCCTGCTCCCCCCTATGATAAGCGCCGAGGATAGAACATCACATGCCTTAAAATAAAAACAATCATCAACAAAATCTAAAAAGAACATGAGAAAAATGCATAAATATGCCCCAAAATATAGAAATAAGGTCCAACCTAGTCACTCGTTAGGACATTCAAAATCGCCGTCCTTACATCGTTCGGGGACAAGAATTCCTTTGATACCCTATTCAATCTCCTAGACCGATTAATCCTCGGGAACTTCCACGCCTTACTCGCCTTCAAAGACACCAACCACGTGTTGTGCCTGATCACCTCATAAAACCACATCTGCAAAGAAAAACACAATTCTCTCAATAAAAAAAGCTCAAAATATAATAACTAAGAAAAAACTACAAAAAATAAAGGCTACCTCCAAAAGATATGTGGGCCCCTTAAAAGTCTTTTGACATCATCGATTGAAAAAATATGCACTGCCTGTCACACCTGTCATCCATTTGTGATGTTGATATGACATGCTAGCAAGGTCTCCTTTAACACCTATATCCTCACATATTCCCCATAAACAATCAGCTGAAAGTCCCCCAAGGTATCTAGAATTGAAGCCCCATAAAAGCATAGTATCATTCTACCACGTTTTGTTGTACCTCACACTCCAACCCCATCAGTTGTTGCATATCTAACAGAGTGACTTTCATTTCTACCATGACAAGATGTAATGTGTGAGTAGTGTCCCACCATCTCTCTTCTAATCCATACCGAACCCCCGTAAGAGGACCAAATCCCCTAACCTCCCCCATCAAATTCACTTCTTTAGGAGGCTTCTCCCATAACTTCTTAATTATCGTCGATACTCGAGAACATATGCTTGACGAAGGGACGTCCATCTACACAAAAGTGATCATCATTAATCCCAACAGAAAGTAAATCAGATAAAAATTCAAAATTAAATAAATAACACTCACATAGTCGTTTAGGTTCTTCACCCTCATAGATTGGTGCTTCCAAGGCTCCCTCAAAAGGATCCTCTCGGTATCAATGTCTTAAATAGCATGGTACTCATTCTCTTTGCCAATTCATAGTGCACCTACTTAGTGGCACTCGATGCCAGACCAATTATCTGTTATAATAAAAGAATTTTTTTCTATGCTTGTCGGCAGACCCCTATTAAATTTTATCATAAAAGAAAATTTGCAATAATTCCCCCAAAATCTCCAAAAAGTCAAAAACCTCAAAATTTATCAAAAACACTATTTTTTGTGAAAATCATCCATTTTAAAAATATAAAATGCATTAAAAAATTCATCAAAATTTCAAAAACATCTAAAAATTAAGAATCAAAATGAACAAGACTTAACAAATTGATGGAATTTTAAATTTAAGTCGCACATTCGTGCCAACACTATTTAGGTCTACAGAGTTCGTCTCGACCCTCTGTATCGATCACCAACACTCTTTAGGTCAGCAGAATTGTCCTCGACCCTCTGAATTGATCACTCGTACTCCTTAGGACCCTAGAATTGTCCTCGACCCTTTTAATTGATGGCTCACACTCCTCAGGCCCGCAAAATTGGACCCTTTGAATCAATCACTCATACTCCTTATGTTCGCAAAATTTGCATCGACCCTCTGAATCAGTCGCTCACACTCTGTAGGTCCACATACTTGGCCTCGAACCTCTGAATTAATCACTCACACTCTTTAGGTTTGCGAAATTGTTCTCAACCCTTTGAACCGATTGCTCACTCTCTTTAGGCCCGCAAAATTGGCCTTGACCCTGAAAATTGGTTTCTCACAGTCTTTAGATTCATTGAATTGACCTTGACCCTATAAATTGGTTGCTCACACTCTTTAGGTCTGTAGGATTGGTCTCGACCCTTTGAATCAATCTATCACACTCCTTAGGTCCACAGAATTGGCCTCGACCCTCTGAATTGGTCTTTCTGACTCATTATTTCCACATAATTGGACTTTACCCTATGAATCGATCGTTCACACTCTTTAGGTCCACAAAATTGGCCTCGACCCTCTGAATAAGCCGCTCACACTCTTTAGATCAACAAAATTGACGTTGACCCTTTAAATCGTTCACTCACACTCTTTAGTTCGCAGAATTAGCCTCGAACCTCAAAATTTGTCTGTCATATTTCTGAGGTCTGCATAATTGTCCTCGACCCTCTGAATCGGTCGTTCACACTCCTTAGGTTCGCAAAATTGATTTCGACCCTATGAATTAGCTTCTCACCCTCCTTAGGTCTGCAGAATTGACCTCCAACCTCTAAATCGATCACTCATACTCTTTAGGTCTGCGAAATTTCCCTCGACCCTTTGAATCGATCGATCCCACTCGTTAGGTTAACAAAATTGGCCTCGATCATCGGAATTGATTGCTCACACTCTTTATGTCTAAAACATTAGCCTTGACTCACTGAATAGATCGCTCACACTTTTTAGGTCGATGGAATTTGTCTCGATCCTATGAATAGGTCTCTCATACTCCTGAGGTCAGCAAAACTAGCCTCGACCATCTGAATCGGTTATTCACCCTTAATATATCCATAGAGTTGGCCTCAACCCCCTGAATCGGTCACTTACCCCCCAAAGTTCCTCAGAATCGTAGGTTGTGTATTTATTAGTGGTAATATGTTATTTAATGATGATCAATATTTAATTTGATAAAAAGTTGCATTATTTTATTTATTTAAGTTATTTTATTTATTTATTTATTTTGAGGTATTTTAAATTTGTCACATTTGGGTTGAATAATTTGAAAACATTACGAATTATGCATTCTTGTATGCGACATGACCTTTGTTTCAACCAATTGATATGGGAGAATTGAATTTTGAAGATTATTTAATGGATTTTCATTAATACAAAGAGTGGATGGCTCGAGATTGTATTTTTTTTTCTTATAATTCGCATGCCTAGTTGGCCACATACATAATCTAATGGATGTATGTCTATTTTGAAATGTTTTTATGTCTTTTCTGCAATTAGGAATGGGAATTTAACGGGTTAAGGTTTATATATAAAATCTTGGATTCGTTTAAACAAAAGGATTGGTCGTCTGCACGAGATATCCAGGGTCGTTCGAACGAACCTTCAAACGAGAAATACCTTCTCTCTTTCCCCCATTAACTGGAATCTCATTAGAACCCTCGTTCAAACGAAGTATGGGTTGCTGTTAAAACAATGGTATTTTCTAAGACTAGTTAGAGGCCTGTTGGAACCCCCATTTGAATGAGAGGGCTTGTGTAATACCCCGTATTTTTATGCTTTAAAAATTTGGGGATTTATTAAATTTAATGTGAGTTATTAATTTAATAAAAATCCGGAAATTAATTATTTTTATAATTATTAACGTGATGTGAGTTAGTAATTATGGGAAACTTGTTGAATATTACTAATGAGTAAAGTGATATATAATATTAGTTCTATTAAATGTCAAGAGTGAATAAAATGACAATTTTGGAAATTTGAGTCTGGATGCGCCCGTGTTGCGTCGGGACTAAATATTGATTAATAAAAGTGAATAAATTATAAGTTACCCGTATGGTCATTTAGAGTGTGCCAAAGTGTCCGGAAGGGTCGAGATAGTCAGAAAAGTGTACCCGGAGGTTTAGTTTGGGTCTCGGGTAGCACCCCGGGAGGGCATTTTGGACATTTTGCATTTTTGGGTAATTAAACCCATGAAATTTATTAGGTTATATCAGCCATTTGGAATGGTCCCTTAGGATTAGCAGACTCAAAAACTTAGAACGGCCATTAGAGAGGAAGGTAGAAAGCTTTTCAAGCAATGCAAGGCCAAAAATTCATCCGGTTGCACCACCACCACCAACACGTAGATCGTGCGACGGGGAACACAACCACACCAAATTCATCCACAAATCAGAACTCTGAAATTCCCAAGAAATTATTTATCTTGCTTAATTTCGTTAATGCATCATTCATGTTAGTCTAGGGTTGATTATGATGAGTTTCATAGAAGAAAACCCATGTTGGAGATAGGAAAATTGCATGTAGTAATGATATAAATGATATTCTGGAAACACCCTTCATATGTAGAGGTTGAACCACAAATTTATGATGATTAGAAGTAGAAATTCTGGAAAAAGACTGATTAGAACAAAGTTAAAGAAATTTCTAGGTTTCATGAGATTCATATAAGTTTTGGCCCATTAATCCATGGATATTGATGAAAATTCGCATGCTTTAAGTAGGAGATGTTTAATTTGGGTTTATAATGTTTGTAGTACGAATTTCTGGGAGTTTGGGTGTTAAAAATTTGAATTTGGTTGATGTTGGATGATAGAACCCGTAACTGTTAATCTGCAGAATTCGCCATACATGTTTGAACAATAGATTGAACCAGGAGTGTCGATCGATCGACGCATCGATCGATCGAGCTCCTTCCATCGATCGATCGACCCCTCCTGGCAGACTCATGTTTCCCCTTTTAAATAGTTGGATTCAATTTAAATGAGTAATAATCCTTGGACATCCTTATTAAAATATTCTGGGAGATAATTATGAAACCTTTGATGTAAGACGAGACTTACATTTTTGGAATGTTTACATATAAGGGACGATGGGGTTATGTATTAAAGGGAGAGACGCGTGAGATAGTTACGTTGGAAAATAGATGAGTACCTACTGAATTCTACACTTGGGAGGATAGAGTCCATGAGTGTCACGTAGTAAGTTGAAATAATCCCTCCAATTAAAGTAAGAGACGAACCGTTATACGTGATAACTAAAGATTGAGAAATAAGGATAAATGTCATAATTATGGGTTATGAGATGAACTTAAATTTTATATGGTAATAGTAGTATATTTATATGACTGTGTTTATGCATATACTATATACGTGTGAAAATCATGCCCGCGCTACTTGCTATACCTGAGGTTACCGCGCTGGGACAGTCTTATCTCGATGGGACCTTTATAGGGGATATTGACTCATACCCTAGAAGATAGAGATCCTTTGGTACGGGATAATCGGATCGATAGTCGGACGACCTAAGAGACATGGGGGCATGTGCTGGCCTCTTAGAGATCGGGACTCTATGCTTCGCCTCAATGTTGTTTGTGTTTGTGTTAATACAGTTCGAGAGTGATTCCAAACTTGTATTTCCCTTAGTACGAGTGATTTGGGGACTGGATAGCAGAGTATGCCCGCACCATAATTTTTATGAGGGGTGGTGTTAGAATATATATATTATATGGGTATTTAATATATATATATATTAAATTTTGAAATGTGGAAACTACCTATTGTGTATATGGTAAGTGAGAAATAAATAATGATATCAATTCGGAAAGACGTGTTTTGAAAAGTATAATATGTTACTGAGAACTTTATTAGCAAATAAGGTTTAATTGAGAAACTTTGTTATCAAACGAAATTAACCTCTTAAACAATTGAAATTTGTTAGTTTAACTTGAAAAACGTTGCTAATGCCGTTTAATACAAGATTAAACTGTATAAGCAACTCCGAGATGTTTGTTGAATAAACCCTTTTCTTTTGAAAATAAAACTTATAAACAACAAGATGTGTTTACAAAAACTTATGTACGAGAGTAATCAAGACTTTGTAATCAGTTTTTTAAAACTAAGACAATTTCAAAAATTCAGCACACTATAGAATGAGATGAGGTGATGAAGATAATCAGAACACACAGTTTTTAACGTGGTAAAACCTCTCCCAATAAAGGAAACATCCACGGTGACTTCTAAGTCACGAAAGTAAAAATCCACTAACAACAAATAGCAGTTACAAACAATACAACATACATGCACACAAATCAACCTATTCTAAGTTTAGGAATATACCCCACTTAGTGTCCTTCTAACTTCTCATAGATCTGATTGTTGATGATGTTCTTCCAGTTTGATAACTTCCTTTGCTTTAGCTTCCTTACGTCGACTCAATAATCTTTGATCTTATTCACAACACTTCCAGTGTAGTAGTGTGTTAAGTGTGTGTGATGTGATTCCTACCAACATGCATGAACTCACACACACTTAGTTTTACAGACAGTCCTAGAAAATTACATATAAAGACTATATGCTGTGATTTTCTTTTCTTTCTTTCTTACAGAACTTGAAACCTTTTTGACCTTTAAATATAACCCAGATTCCACGGATATCTTGCTTCAAAATCGGTCAAGATCTTAATCAATCTTTGTTTTAAAAATATTTTTGAGATTGGAAATCTCCAAATGTGAATCCAACTAGGTCAAGGTTAAGTTTCATAAGAATAGAAACCATAAAACATTTTCAGAACTAAATCAGTAAGGATTTTCTTAAATCGAGAAAGAAACATGCAGATTTAGTGAAATGTAACATGCAGAGTGTAGATCTACAATTTCTATGAAGAAGAAATACAGATCTTCACACGAATGTTTAAGTTGGTAATAAGATCACTGATTAAGAGGTTACAGCTTCAATATGAACAACCAAGAAACACCACTCTCTCACAAACACTCAAGGTTGTGTTTGGGGTTGTGTGTATACGAAGGTTTGAATCAGATTTGAAGTGTTTAGGGTTAGGGTTAGGGTTTGGCTAACACAGTTTTCCCTTTCTCTCTCTTCTCTCTTTTCTTTTCTCTCTTCTCTCTCACTTCTCTCTTCTCTCTATTTTTTTTCTCTCAGAAATGACGACTGCCAAAAGTCTTGAAAGGTTGAGAATTAGAGGGCTTTTATAGGAGTGGAGGAAGATTCTGGATAGTCTAAGGCAATCAAGGGATGAGATTAAGTCTTCCTAATATTGACTTGATCCAAGGGTTATAAGAAGGCGGTGGTTAAGTCGAATTTGATTGGCTCACAAGATAGCACAAGGATAGGTTTAAAAGACATGCAGGCCATCGATAAGGATTGATCTAACGATCAGTAAACCACCAGGCAACCCTCTCACATAACAAACACAAATTGATGCATCAGGAAGGTGACAAGTGTTGACCTATAAGTGGCTTACAAACGCGCGTCAAAGTTAATTACAGGTTGCACCCTGAAGTCTCTAGCGCATTTACATTCTACCCAATCAAACATTCCAATGAAAAAAGAATTTTTCAAAATAGAAAATTAACCCCACAAATTTTATAATCACACTTTTATTAAAGAAAACATTATTTTAAAAATGTTTAAAAATTCCCAAAAAAATTATTAAAACAACATTTTAAGGGGAATTTATCACACAATCAATTTTAAGCAATATATACACATGTATGCACTTCTAATGTGTGTAGTGTGATTCAATTTATACCTTCTTGGATTATTGAAGAGGATTAGAGAGATTAATTCTGAGGCTCTTTGGATTTTAGGTTAGACAACCAATTTTGTCACTATTTCCAAATTAGTTGAGCACTTATACAATATAGACTTAAGGAAGTCAAAGGTATAAGGTGCTTCAATCTCCCCCTTTGGAAATATGAGACAAAATCTCCTTTGAGTTACCTTAAACTCTTAGGGAACCAAAAACAACAAAACCTAGTCCTATACAAAGATACTATCTACCCATTTCCTAGAAAGTCAAAAATTACATAACTCAACTATTTACAAAATTTGTACACTAGAAATGGTAGACAATCAGTAGAAGAGATTCCTGCAAATATGCACACTAAGATCAAGCAGTTTAGATGAAATGTGAACAAAACATTGAACCCATAAGACTCAAATTTCTCCCCCATTTTGTCTCAAATGGACAAAGGGTAAAAATTAAGGTCTTCAGAGTTTAATCAGCACATACCATACCTATAGAATTACGCAAATACAAAAATCTGTTATAGTCTAAAGGTTTAGTGAACATGTCTGCAAGTTGCAGATCAGTAGGTAGGTAATGGATTTCTAACTCCTTAGTTTCAACAAGTTCGCGTATAAAATGATGTCTTATTTTAATATGCTTAGTTCGCGAGTGTTGAACCGGGTTTTTAGATATGTTAATAGCGCTTTGATTGTCACAATACAATTGTAACTGATCTTCTTTAATCCCATAGTCGCTTAACATTTGTTTTATCCATAATAATTGAGCACAGCAACTTCCAGCTGCTATATATTCGGACTCAGCCGTAGATAAAGATGTGGAATTCTATTTTTTGCTACTCCAACCAACTAAATTATAGCCGACATAATAACAGGCACCTGATGTACTTTTACTGTCATCAGTACATCCGGCCCAATCAGCATCAGTATACCCTATGATGGTGCTGCAGGTATCATTAGTGTATCGAAGTCCAAGATTAAGAGTGCCCTTTATGTACTTGATTATACGTTTTACACACGATAAATGGCTCTCTTTAGGGTTATTCTGGTAACGAGCACACAGACATACAACATACATTATATCTGGTCGTGAGGCAGTTAGATAGAGTAGGCTACCAATCATACTACGATAAAGTGTGGAATCAACTGACTTTCCATTTTCATCTTTACATAATTTAACAGTAGTACTCATAGGAGTTTTGGCAACTTTAGCATTATCTAAACCAAATTTCTTAACAAGATCTAAGGCATACTTAGTTTGAGAGACAAATAGTCCATCAGAATTCTGTTTCACTTGAAATCCTAAGAAAAGTTGTAGCTCCCACATAAGGGACATGTGAAACTCCTTATGCATAATAGCAGAAAAAGATTTAACTTCAGATGTTGAAGTGGACCCAAAAATGATGTCGTCTACATAGACTTGGGCTATAATAATGTTTTTGTCAAAATGTTTGACAAAGAGGGTCTGGTCATTTCCTCCTCTCTTAAACCCTTATCCAACAAAAAGTTGGAAAGGCGTTCATACCAAGCTCGAGGAGCTTATTTTAAGCCATACAAAGCCTTTTTTAGATGAAAGACATGGTCAGGGTATTTAGGGTCAATGATCCCTTTGGGTTGTTCTACATACGTTTCTTCGGACAGAATTCCATTGAGGAAGGCATACTTGACATCCATTTGATAAAGTGTAAATTTTAAGTGACACGCTATGGCGAAAAGGAGTCGAACAGATTCAAGACGAGTGACAGGGGAAAATGTCTCGCTAAAATCTATTCCTTCTATTTGTGAGTAACCTTGAGCAACTAGTCTAGCTTTGTTTCTAAGGATTACCCCATTTTCATCAGATTTGTTCTTAAAGATCCAACGTGTGCCAATAACATTTTTGTTTTGAGGCCGCGGTACAAGATACCAGACAACGTGAATGACAAATTGTAAAAGTTCATCCCGCATAGCCGAAATCCAGTGTGTGTCATTAAATGCTTCATTAACATTTTTCGGTTCCACAAGGGAGACGAAACATGCATAATTAGCATAATTTCTTAACTGGGATCTAGTATGAACTGGCTCATTAGGATTACCGTCCACGTTGTCAATGGGATGATCTTTAGAGACCCAACCAGGTACTTCTGGACTCTCAATAGGTAATGAGTCATCTATTTCTGGTGAATCAGTTTTGAAATCATTTTCAGATTCAACCACAATAGGTGATTCAGATATCTTATTTTCGACAATAGTATCGCTTACAATTACATTTATCGATTCCATAAGGGCCTTAGTACGCAAATTGTATATACGATAAGAACGACTGTTTGGAGAGTATCCTAAGAAGATGGCTTTATCACCACGCGTTTCGAATTTAGACAGATGTTCTCTGTCTTTACAGACATAACACTGACTTCCGAAAGTTCTTAGATATTTCAGATTAGGCTTCTTACCGTACCACAACTCATAAGGGGTTTGTTTAGTGTTTTTCCTAAGGTAAACCCTATTAATGATATGACACGCAGTTCTAATAGATTCTACCCAGAAGTATTTAGGTAGAGATTTGGCATGCAACATGACACGTGCCATCTCTTGAAGAGTTCGGTTTTTCCTTTCAGCAATACCATTCTGCTGAGGAGTCTTAGGGGCACTGAATTCATGTTTGTAACCATTGTAGTCACAATATTCAACTATTCCTGTGTCTATGAACTCTCCCCCTCTATCACTACGAATACGATTGACTTGTGTGTCCTTCTCATTTTCAATTCTTAGTAAGATTTTCAAAAAATTCTGAAACGTGTCAGATTTTTGTTTCAAGAAGGCAACCCAAGTGAATCGTGTGAAATCATCAACCATGAAAAGGATATAACTGTGTCCACAAAGACTAACAGTTCTAGAGGGACCAATAAGGTCCATATGGATGAGATCTAGAGGTATAGAGGTGAGAATTTCTTTAACTTTTTTATGCGAAGTCTTAACTATTTTTCCTTCCTGGCAATGACTACAGATAACACTGGAAATAGGTTTAATTTTAGGAATTCCTCTAACAATCTCTTGACTAGACAATCTACCAAGGATATCATAACTTAGGTGACCCATACGATTATGCCAGATTTCATTGTCATCCATTCTGACAATGTTACAGGTTTTAGAACCAGTCTTGACAGTATAACAATTGTCAGGTGTTCTAAATCCGGTAATAATGCATTTACCTTTATCATTTAGAATTTTACAATTGTTCTTTGAAAAGGTAACTGTATGGTCAGAGTCACAAAATTGTGATATACTTAGGAGGTTGGCTTTAAGGCCTTTAACTAAAAGTAAATTTTTGAGAGTAGGCATTCCCTCTTCTTTTAGGGTTCCTTTACCTATGATCTGGGATGAAACTCCGTCACCAAAGACTACTTTTCCTCCAGCAAATCTGGTTTTGTTTAAGAGTTTGGTTTTATCTTCTGTCATATGTTTGGATCATCCTGAATCTAAGTACCAACCATATGAAGTGTGTTCAGCTTTTAAAGCAGTGATAACAATGTTACACTTCATTTGGGGTAAAAGATCATCTTTTCTAACCCAAATAGCTCTAGTTTTAATTTTGCGCAAGTTTGCCCTCATTTGATAAAATTTTCGAGAAACAACTTTTTGTCGAAAAACATTTGGAGCAACAAACTGATTATTGTGGAAAATTTGAGCTTTTGGTTTAGGAAAGTTTCTGGGAGCCTTTCTCTTAAATGAACTCTTAGTTTTGGTCTTTCTATTCCTATAGTTAGAGTTCTTGTCAGGTTGTCTTGGAAGGACATAATGGTTACGATTTTGCCTAGAATAGTTAAAGTTCTTGTAGACAGAAGAGTTGTACATAGGGGTGTTTAGACGCCTAGCATAACAACCTTCAAAGGAATGACCATAAATGTCACAGTAGGAGCAATATTGATTGCTTGAGGGATGAACTTCCTTAGGAAAACTTCTAAATATGGGTTTAACAGCATTCTGTTCAAAAGTACTATTCCTAGGAGGGATGGTTTTAAAGGTAGATTCAGCCTTTCTGATCAAAGGACAGACGTATTTAGTCTTAAGTGTAGTGTCAGCCTTAGAATTACTAGACTCTCCAATGTCTTTCTGTTGTTGCTTTTGATCAAATTCCTTTTTAATAAAATGAAAATCTGGACATGTTTCAATTGGTCTTTTGCCCCCAGAAACAAACTTAATAGGTTCAAGATTTGTAGTTTGTTGTTTGTTCTTAGGGCAAAATCCAATACCGGTTCTATCATCAGAATTGGTCTTGGAGTCAACAACAAAGTCAGTAAAACAATATGAATTGTTTTCAAACTTAGAATTTTTTTTGAAAACAGTAGCTGTCTTTGTTTTTGCTTCCTCCAGTTCTAATAATGTTCCCTTGTATTTCATTTCCAGGGTTTCATTAGTTTTAGTCAACTCTTTTAATTTTTGATCAAAAGTTTCAATTTCGGATTGATAAGACAGACACTGGTTAGTGTATTCTTTAGCATTCAGCTTCACAATAAGACTTAGATCATCTAATTTCTTAGTCAGGTCTCTAACAGTCTTCTCCAGTCTAGTGCCTTTTTTGAGAGTTTTAGCATACAAAGTATGAATATCTGGGAGGTCATCTGTGTCTGAGTCGCTAAGTGAAGTGTGTGTAGTGACCCCTAACGATTCAGTTTTAGTACTCACGCACCCATTTACATCGTCATTATCGAGATCACTTTGACTCACACACACGAAACTAGAGCTAGCAACATTTTCAGATAATAAAGCATCTAGGCCAGTCAAAGCAGTATTCACACAAGCAGGAGTAGGAGCATCATTATCACACACAGGAATATCATCATTGTAAATGATCTTAGCATAAAAGGACATGCAAGGGTCAAGTACATTTGATGACTCAAGTTCCTCTTCATCAGAGTCACTTGAATCATTCCAAGTTTTACAGACATTGGCTCTATTATGTGCGTTGGCTTTATTCAGATTAACTCTGCAATCGTGAGCAATGTGACCTAGTTTCCCACATCTAAAACATTCAATCTTTTTAAGGTCTCTGTTAGATTTGAAGTTATTTTCCTTAGGATGTTTGTCAAGGCCTCTCTCATGAGGTTTGGGATTAGACACAGTAGGATAATTAGGTTTGCCTTGTTTAGATGCCTGTTGTAATACCCCGTATTTTTATGCTATATTAATTTGGGGATTTATTAAATTTAATGTGACGGTTTATTTAATAAAAATCCGGAAATTAAATATGTCATAATTATTAACGTGACGAGAGTTAGTAATTATGGGAAACTTGTTGAATATTACTGATGAGCATAGTAATATATTATATTGGTCATATTGAAAGTCATAAGTGAATTAAATGACTATTTCGGAAATTTAAGTCGGGACGTGCTCGTGTCACATCGGGACTAATTTTGTTAAATAAAAAGTGAATATTTTATAAGTTGTCCGTATGGTCATTTTGAGTGCGCCAACGCGTCCGTAAGGGTCGAGATAGTCAGAAAAGTATACCCGAGGGGTTAGTTTGGGCCTCGGGGAGTTTTTAGGCCTAATTAGTGACCCGGGAGGGCATTTTGGTCATTTTACAAAATAGGGTAATTAAACCCACGAATTTTAGCAGCCTTTATCAGCTGGTTAGGTTAGCCATTTAGGGTTAGAACATTCAGAACCCTAGAACGGCCATTGGAGAGGAGAGGAGAGACCTTTCAAGGAGATTCAAGGCCGAAACACCACCGTTTGCACCGCCGTCACCACCAACGCGTAGATCGCAAGGAGGAGAACGCAACCACACCATAATCAACAGGAAATCAGACTTCTGAAAATCCCAGGCAAGTGTTTAACTTGCTTATTTCTTTAGTGCAATGTTCATATTAGTTTAGGATTAATTAGGAATGTAATCCATGTAAGAAAACCCCAAATTTTGATAGCAAATTGCATGTAGAGAAGATTAAAACCTTATGCTGGAAACTTTTGATGATATAGATGTATTACCCACGAACTTTTGATGTCATATTAGTAAGAAATTCTGGAGAAAAACTGAATTGAATCATAGTTATGAAAACTTTAGGGTTCTTGATGATTAGATGAGATTTTGGGTTGTTTAACCACGTTTAATGATGAATACACGCATGCTGAACGTTAAAAACATCTGGAATTATGTTATTATGTTAGTAGTAGAATTTGTGGGTCGATTAGTGTTGAAAAATATGGAATTTGATGAAGAATAGTGGTAGAACCCGTAACTGAAATTCTGCAGAATTTTACCCAGACCTGCTTGATCGATCGATCGAACATAGGGCATCGATCGATCGAGCCCCAAGCTTCGATCGATCGACCCCTCCTGGCAGACTCTTATTTTCCTTGTTTAATTAGTTAAATTAAGTTTATCATGAAATAATTCTTGGGCATTCGTGATAAATCGATTTGGGAGACATTGAGGACTAGTAGGGTATATGAATAAATGTTGGAACCTTTAAGATTCATCGAAAATGGTATTTTTTGGATATTTACTTTAGGTTGGTAGATTTATGAATTTAAAGGGCGAGGTGCGTAAGAGAGTTACGTTGGAATCTAATAAAGTCACTTACTGAATTTCAGAAACTGGGAAGATATAATCCATGAGTGTTAGGTAATAAGTGAGAAAACCCTTCGAGATAAGGTTAGGAATGAAACCTTATGCGTAATTCTTTAAATGTGAAATTAAGCATAAACGGTATAATTACGGGTGAGGAGAAGAACCTATATTAATATGAAATTGGTATATTTATATGATTGTGTGTACATATATTATATACATGTGAAAATCATACCCACGCTACTTGCTATCCCTGAGGTTTCCGCGCTGGGACAAGTCTTATCTCGATGGGACCTTTATGGGGGATATTGACTTGTACCCTAGAAGATAGATGTCCTTGGTACAGGCTATCGATGTGATAGTTCAGACGGTCCTAAGAGACGCCGGTATGTGCCACCCTCTTAGAGACTTGGAATCTATGCTTCGCCTCAATATTGTTTGTGTATTTATGTTAATACAATTCGAGAGTGGTTCCGAATGTATTCCCCTTAAAATGAGTGATATGGGGCTTTGGATAGTGGAAGTATGCACGCACCATAGTTTTATTCGGGGTGCTGTTATATATATATATATTATACGAGTAGTTAATATATATATATATATATATATATGAGATTATGATATTTAAAACTGTCTACTGAGATTTGATAAGTAGAACCTAGTTATTTACTCATATTATTTAATACTTGTTTTGAAAAAAGTATAATATGTCACTGTAAAACTTTATGGATTTTATAAAGTTAAAATGGAGGACTTTGATTACTGTTTGGAACATTCTTTTAAAATGAAATCATGAATTGTAAATCTTGCGAGTAATCTTAGATAGATTAAATCTTTTAGAAAGTCAAGGGCGTTATATTGATAAGAACAAACCAATGGGAAGGTTAGTGCGATAGGTGTGCACATTAGAAGAGAGGTGAGTATTTCTCAAGAGAGCAACGCACTAATATGTTATTGCATTGACCTGTATTAAATTAAATACTTGCTAAACGTATTTTTAAATCAAACACACTTTCGGGCTCTGACCCGTTTCTTTCTCTCTCTCTCTCTCTTGTATATATATGTATATATTTCAGGTGCCCAGCCACAGGGGCGTCTTGCTTAGGATCCCTTGAGAGGAACGTGCTGCAGCTTAGGTGGGAGTTGCAGGTCACTTGAGTAGACGACTTCCTTTATTGACTCCATTCTAGCATTCTCATTTATTGGGCACGTGTCGCCCTTTCCATTATTTCAATTGTTGTTGGAACATTTATATTTCCGTTATTTCCAGTATTGTTCTATGTGATTGATTTAGTATGGAATTGTGACTTTAGTTTTCATATGTTGACATTCGTTTGACTAATGTATTGTATTATTTGGTTTATTGTGGTGTGATTCTTAATTGTAGAAATGTAGTTTTAAACATATAAATCTTTTTCTTTAATTAAAAATTGGAAAGTTTGTATGAAAAATGTTTTTGACACTTAGCTTAATTATTTAGGGTGTTAAATTGGAAAAATTTATTTTTATCGACAGTGATGCTGAGAATGAACCAACTGTTTACCTTGATTTAATTTAATAAAGGAGTGATCGCCCGGTATTTAATTAGGCGGGGTGTCACAGGTGGTATCAGAGCATCAGGTTCTAGTGTCCTTAGGATCTGTGCGGCTTATTATGCTTTCAGCGCTGCTTTCTTTGATATAGAGCCCTAATACTAGGAATGTAGTGTTCATCTCTATGCATTGGGAATTCGTGCTTCTGCGATTTGTTTATTTGAATGATGAACTCATCAAAATTCATTTAAATTTTCAGATGGACCGTCGAGAAGAACTAGCTAAAACGGTTGAGGGAGTCGACGAGCAAAATCGACTCGCACCTCAGGTGTTCCCAGAGAGAATATCAACCGCCGAGTTAGCAGGCATCGTAGCACAAGCAGTCACCACTGCAGTTTTACAATACCAAGAACGCAGCATGCAACTTAGAGAAGGCAAAAGACCTAGAGAGGTTAGCCAAATGCGTGTGACTAAAGCTGACAAATGTGCGAAGCCTCCAAAATTGCGACAGCAAACTACCCAAGACCGGGTAAATTCTAGTCAACAACGTGGTAAAATGAAGCAGTTTCGAAAGAGGAATAAGGTCTCAAGTCAGCAAGGCCGACACCGACAGAAACAGGGTCGGAGGGGGAGTAACTTCGGAGGCCGATGTTTTGGGTGTGGTAAGCACGGCCATAGGCGCCAGGATTGTCCAAAGAGAGATAGGGCCCCACGACAGCGGGGTGCCCGTAATGAGCCACAGGGGCCACTTTTTCCAGTCGCTCTCCCAGCACCAGCTCAGGTACCAGACCTACCAAACCTTCCAGTAGCACCAGGGCAACAGGGGCGGTTACAGTACAGACATATCTATAATGTCCACCCGGCAGCAGCCCCACAGGAACCACCCGCGATTTGGGGTATGTTTTCTATCCATGGAACTTTGGGTCGAATTCTATTTGTTACTGGGGAAAACGCATTGTTTTATAGCTACATATTTTGTGAAGTCCTTAGGGTTGTTAGCCACAACAGAGAGTACCGTGGCGTGTGTCGACTCACCACTGGGGAGTGGGTCACTTATTATTATTTATATGCCGGGGAGTAGGGGTAGAGATTGATAGCTTGGTATTACCTGCAGACATGTTAGTCTTAGACATGCATGAGCATGATGTGATTATTGGTGTGGACTGGCTCGCAGTTTATGGAGCCTTAATTGATTGCTTCGGTGGGAGCATTATTTTTGCCATTCCGGGGCAAAAGATGTTTGTAGTGGCGTTGCCTCGCCCAGAGGGAGGTTCGACCGCTCATTTGTATTACTTAGAGGAGGATACCTCTAAGGTGGTTGTGATTCCCTTGGATTCGATCCCTGTTGTTAGGGAGTATTTCGATGTATTTCAGGAGATGCCAGGCCTACCGCCCAGTCGAGAGATAGACTTTGTTATAGATCTATTGCCTGATACGAGACCTATAGCACGCGCACCGTACCGTATGGCTCCAGCAGAGATGCGAGAGCTACGAGGTCAGATAGAGCAGCTATTAGGTTAGGGCTTCATTCATAGGAGTACCTCACCTTGGGGTGCTCCAGTCTTGTTTGTGAAGAAGAGAGATGGTTCACTGAGATTGTATGTGGACTAACGTGAATTGAACAAGGTCACGATACGGAATAAGTATCCGTTGCCTCGAATCGATGATCTGTTCGACCAGTTGAGTGGGAGCAACTTTCTTTTCGAAGATAGATCTGAGGTCGGGGTACCATCAGTTACGTATTAGAGAGCAGGATATTTTTAAAGACTGCCTTCTTGTCGAGATATGGGTCCTATGAGTTCAAGGTGATGCCGTTCGGACTCACAAATGCCCCAGCCGTTTTCATGGACTTGATGAACCGAGTGTTCAGAGAGTTCTTGGATCAGTTCGTCATCATCTTCATAGATGATATCTTGATATATTCACACTCCGAGGAGGAGCATGCCTAGCACTTGAGGCAGGTTCTTCAGACTCTACGAGAGCATCAGTTGTATGCTAAGTATGAGAAGTGTGGATTCTGGTTGCGAGAAGTACAGTTCTTGGGCCATGTTGTTTCTGAGCAGGGGATTGCAGTTGACCCGAGCAAAGTGTCAACGGTGAGGGAGTGGGGACAGCCCCCGACACCGACGGAAGTGCGTAGTTTCTTGGAGTTAGCCGGATACTACAGGAGATTCATTCGGGGATTCTCCAAAATAGTGGGTCCATTGACGAATCTGACTCGCAAGGGAGTACCATATGTTTGGGATGACGCATGTCAATTGGCTTTCGACGAGCTGAAGGACAAGCTTACTTCAGCACCAATCCTTGCCTTACCGAAACCGGGTGTGGAGTACCTGGTTTATACTGATACGTCTTTACGGGGACTTGGAGGTGTACTCCAGCAGGAGGAGAAGGCTATATCTTTTGCTTCCCGCAAACTTAAGCCGCATGAGAAGAATTACCCCACCCACGACCTGGAGTTAGCAGCGGTCGTCTTTGCATTAAGGATTTGGAGGCACTACTTATTGGGTGAGAAATTCCGTTTCTTCACAGACCATAAGTCACTGCAGTACCTATTCACTCAGTGAGAGCTGAATATGCGTCAGCGCAGATGGCTAGAGTTTCTAAAGGACTACCAGTTCGACATACAGTATTATCCGGAGAAGGCCAACGTAGTTGCTGATGCGTTGAGCCGTAGACCGGTAGACGATGTAGCGGACATCTGGAAAGCAAAGTGGAAGGAGTTGGGTCACCAGGACGCAGTGGCACGTTCTTTCATATCCGTGATGTTAGTCACACCCGAGATTGTTACTAGGGTGATACAGGCACAGACCATCGACCCATTTTGCCAGGAGCAGATTGTGTGACTTCTAGCCGAGGGTGCTGAGTCCTATTCTGTTAGTTGTGATGGAGGTTTGCAGTTAAATGGGAGATTAGTGGTTCCAGAAGGAGCAGAGTTACGTCATGAAGTGATGACTCATTCCCATGGGTCCCGATTTGCAGTACATCCGGGAGGTGATAAGATGTACCAGGACATGATACGACAGTACTGGTGGAGTGGGATGAAAAAGGACATTGCTGAGTTTGTGTCCAAGTGTTCTACCTGCCAATTAGTGAAGGTGGACCACCAGAAACCGTCAGGATTGCTTCAGCCGTTGGAAGTACCCGCATGGAAGTGGGAGAGTATTTCCATGGATTTTATTACAGGGTTGCCTACATCACAGCGGGGCCACGATTCTATCTGGGTGATTGTAGACCGTTTGACCAAGGTAGCTCATTTTCTGCCAGTGAGAACAGATTATACCACGGGTCAGTATGCCCAGTTGTTCATCGTCGAGATTGCCAGATTACATGGGGTGCCCCTGAATATTGTGTCAGATAGAGACAAGATTTTTGTGTCACGTTTCTGGGAAAGCTTTCAGGAGGCTATGGGTACTGAGTTAAGGTTGAGTTCAGCTTATCACCCACAGACAGACGGACAGACAGAGCGTACTAATCAGATGTTAGAAGATATGCTACGCATGTGTGTTCTCGATTTTGGAGGAGGATGGGAGCCACATCTTCCACTGGTAGAGTTCGCTTATAATAACTCTTATCAGTTTGCGATTGGTATGGCTCCATTTGCAAGTTTCTAGGGCCAGAAGTGATTCAGGAGACCTCCTCGAGGATTGAGATAATCAGGAGTCGTATTCGGGTGGCACAGGATAGGCAGAAGAGCTATGCCGATGCGAAACGGTTCTTCCGGGAGTTTAATGTGGGAGATCAAGTGTTATTGCGTGTATCTCCTATGAAGGGTGTGATGAGGTTCGGGAAGAAGGGGAAGTTGGCCCCGAGGTACGTGGGACCATTTCCAATCATCGAGAGGATTGGGCCGGTAGCATACAGGTTGGGATTGCCAGAACATTTACATCGCATCCACGATGTATTCCACATCTCATCGTTGAGACGATTTCTTCGGGATGATATGGCCCATACTCACATTGCGATAGATAAGATAGACTTACAGTCTGACAGCTCTTACGAGGAAAGACCAGTGGCTATTCTAGACTATAGTGAGAGGAGATTGAGGTCAAAAGTAGTTCCACTTGTGCGAGTCCAGTGGGAGCATCATAATGTGGAGGAATCCACTTGGGAGCATGAGGCAAATATGCGCGAAAGATACCCAGAGTTGTTTTTACCAGGTATGCCTTATTCTCCGAATTTCGGGACGAAATTCCGTTATTAGGGGGGAAGTATGTAATACCCCGTATTTTTATGCTATATTAATTAGGGGATTTATTAAATTTAATGTGATGGTTTATTTAATAAAAATCCGTAAATTAAATATGTTATAATTATTAACGTGACGAGAGTTAGTAATTATGGGAAACTTGTTGAATATTACTGATGAGCATAGTAATATATTATATTGGTCATATTGAAAGTCATAAGTGAATTAAATGACTATTTCGAAAATTTAAGTCGGGACGTGCCCGTGTCACGTCGGGACTAATTTTGTTAAATAAAAAGTGAATATTTTATAAGTTGTCCATATGGTCATTTTGAGTGCGCCAACGCGTCCGGAAGGGTCGAGATAGTCAGAAAAGTATACCCGAGGGGTTAGTTTTGGCCTCGGGGCGTTTTTAGGCCTAATTAGTGACCCGGGAGGGCATTTTGGTCATTTTACAAAATAGGGTAATTAAACCCACGAATTTTAGCATCCTTTATCAGCTGGTTAGGTTAGCCATTTAGGGTTAGAACATTCAGAACCCTAGAATGGCCATTGGAGAGGAGAGGAGAGACCTTTCAAGGAGATTCAAGGCCGAAACACCACCGTTTGCACCGCCGTCACCACCAACGCGTAGATCGCGAGGAGGAGAACGCAACCACACCATAATCAACAGGAAATCAGACTTCTAAAAATCCCAGGAAAATGTTTAACTTGCGTATTTCGTTAGTGCAATGTTCATATTAGTTGAAGATTAATTAGGAATGTAATCCATGTAAGAAAACCCCAAATTTTGATAGGAAATTGCATGTAGAGAAGATTAAAACCTAATGCTGGAAACTTTTGATGATATAGATGTATTACCCATGAACTTTTGATGTTATATTAGGAAGAAATTCTGGAGAAAAACTGAATTGAATCATAGTTATGAAAACTTTAGGGTTCTTGATGATTAGATGAGATTTTGGGTTGTTTAACCATGTTTAATGATGAATACACGCATGCTGAACGTTAAAAACATCTGGAATTATGTTATTATGTTAGTAGTAGAATTTGTGGGTCGATTAGTGTTGAAAAATATGGAATTTGATGAAGAATAGTGGTAGAACCCGTAACTGCAATTCTGCAGAATTTTACCCAGACCTGCTTGATCGATCGATCGAACATAGGGCATCGATCGATCGAGCCCCAAGCTTCGATCGATCGTCCCCTCCTGACAGAATCTTATTTTCCTTGTTTAATTAGTTAAATTAAGTTTATCATGAAATAATTCTTGGGCATTCGTGATAAATCGATTTGGGAGACATTGAGGACTAGTAGGGTATATGAATAAATGTTGGAATCTTTAAGATTCATCGAAAATGGTATTTTTGGGATATTTACTTTAGGTTGGTAGATTTATGAATTTAAAGGGGGAGGTGCGTAAGAGAGTTACGTTGGAATCTAATAAAGTCACTTACTGAATTTCAGAAATTGGGAAGATATAATCCATGAGTGTTAGGTAATAAGTGAGAAAACTCTTCGAAATAAGGTTAGGAATGAAACCTTATGCGTAATTCTTTAAATGTGAAATTAAGCATAAACGGTATAATTACGGGTGAGGAGAAGAACCTATATTAATATGAAATTGGTATATTTATATGATTGTGTGTACATATATTATATACATGTGAAAATCATACCCACGCTACTTGCTATCCCTGAGGTTTCCGCGCTGGGACAAGTCTTATCTCGATGGGACCTTTATGGGGGATATTGACTTGTACCCTAGAAGATAGATTTCCTTGGTACAGGCTATCGATGTGATAGTTCAGATGGTCCTAAGAGACGCCGGTATGTGCCACCCTCTTAGAGACTTGGAATCTATGCTTCGCCTCAATATTGTTTGTGTATTTATGTTTATACAATTCGAGAGTGATTCCGAATGTATTCCCCTTAAAATGAGTGATATGGGGCTTTGGATAGTGGAAGTATGCACGCACCATAGTTTTATTCGGGGTGCTGTTATATATATATATTATACGAGTAGTTAATATATATATATGAGATTATGATATTTAAAACTGTCTACTGAGATTTGATAAGTAGAACCTAGTTATTTACTCATATTATTAAATACATGTTTTGAAAAAAGTATAATATGTCACTGTAAACTTTATGGATTTTATAAAGTTAAAATGGAGGACTTTGATTACTGTTTGGAACATTCTTTTAAAATGAAATCGTGAATTGTAAATCTTGCGAGTAATCTTAGATAGATTAAATCTTTTAGAAAGTCAAAGGCGTTATATTGATAAGAACAAACCAATGGGAAGGTTAGTGCGATAGGTGTGCACATTAGAAGAGAGGTGAGTATTTCTCAAGAGAGCGACGCACTAATATGTTATTGCATTGGCCTATATCAAACTAAATACTTGCTAAACGTATTTTTAAATCAAACACACTTTCGGGCTCTGACCCGTTTCTTTCTCTCTCTCTCTCTTGTATATATATGTATATATTTCAGGTGCCCAGCCACAGGGGAGTCTTGCTTAGGATCCCTTGAGAGGAACGTGCTGCAGCTTAGGTGGGAGTTGCAGGTCACTTGAGTAGACGGCTTCCTTTATTGACTCCATTCTAGCATTCTCATTTATTGGGCACGTGTCGCCCTTTCCATTATTTCAGTTGTTGTTGGGACATTTATATTTCCGTTATTTCCAGTATTGTTCTATGGGATTGATTTAGTATGGAATTGTGACTTTAGTTTTCATATGTTGACATTCGGTTGACGAATGTATTATATTATTTGGTTTATTGTGGTGTGATTCTTAATTGTAGAAATGTAGTTTTAAACATATAAATCTTTTTCTTTAATTAAAAATTGGAAAGTTTGTATGAAAAATGTTTTTGACACTTTGCTTAATTATTTAGGGTGTTAAATTGGAAAATTTTATTTTTATCGACAGTGATGCTGAGAATGAACCGACTGCTTACCTTGATTTAATTTAATAAAGGGGTGATCGCCCGGTATTTAATTAGGCGGGGTGTCACACCTGTTTGTTTCTAAATTTAACAATTTTCTTAAATTGTTTAGACATTAAGGCAATCTGATTATCTAGTTTGTCTATATCACATTCCTCATCAGAGTCACAGTTGGTCAGATTAGTCTCATGCTTAGATATTTTAGAGGAAAAACTCAAGTTAGAGTTGGGCTGTTTTCTTTGAGACTGATTTAATTGTTTCTTAAAATCTAATTCCATTTCCATAGTCCTAAGTTTGCTACTGAGTAACTCAGGGGTAAGGTTTTGATCACTCATTTCCTCAATAGCATACCTCTTGCTGTCAAACTTTTGTGGTAATGATCTTAGAATTTTAGAAACAATTTAATTCCTATCATATGTTATACCATTAGCATGCAACTTAGTAACTATATCTGTTAAGTTCATGTAAAAGTCATCAAAAGACTCAGAGTCAGACATAATCAAAGAGTTGTACTGCTGGGTAAGCATTTGAGTTTTAACAGCTTTAACTCTTGAGTCTCCTTCATGGGCAGTGATTAATGTGTCCCAAGCTTCCTTAGAAGTGGCACAAGATGAGATTCTCTTGAACTCATACTCATTAATAGACATAAAAATGGCATTCTTGCCTTTATTGTTATTTCGAGAAATAGTTTTCTCTTCTTGGGTAAACTCACTTAACTCATCACTTCCTTCAGTGGCTGGTTTAGTAGGATAAGTTTATCCATTTTCAATAATGTCCCAGACATCATGTCCTAAAGTCCCTTGGATGAAGGCAACCATTCTTACTTTCCAGTAAGCAAAGTTGTTTCCATCAAAGAGTGGAGGTCTGGACAGATTACCAAACCTTTCATTCTTCTCGTCCATAGTTAGATTTTTCAGAAAACGATTTCAGAAACAAAACATCTTTTTGAAATAAAAGTTTACAGGGCTCTGATACCAATTGAAAAACGTTGCTAATGCCGTTTAATACAAGATTAAACTGTATAAGCAACTCCGAGATGTTTGTTGAACAAACCCTTTTCTTTTGAAAATAAAACTTATAAACAACAAGATGTGTTTACAAAAACTTATGTACGAGAGTAATCAAGACTTTGTAATCAGTTTTTTAAAACTAAGACAGTTTCAAAAATTCAGCACACTATAGAATGAGATGAGGTGATGAAGATAATCAGAACACACAGTTTTTAACGTGGTAAAACCTCTCCCAATAGAGGAAACATCCACGGTGACTTCTAAGTCACGAAAGTAAAAATCCACTAACAACAAATAGCAGTTACAAACAATACAACATACATGCACACAAACCAACCTATTCTAAGTTTAGGAATATACCCCACTTGGTGTCCTTCTAACTTCTCATAGATCTGATTGTTGATGATGTTCTTCCAGTTTGATAACTTCCTTTGCTTTAGCTTCCTTACGTCGACTCAATAATCTTTGATCTTATTCACAACACTTCCAGTGTAGTAGTGTGTTAAGTGTTTGTGATGTGATTCCTACCAACATGCATGAACTCACACACACTTAGTTTTACAGACAGTCCTAGAAAATTACATATAAAGACTATATGCTGTGATTTTCTTTTCTTTCTTTCTTACAGAACTTGAAACCTTTTTGACCTTTAAATATAACCCAGATTCCACGGATATCTTGCTTCAAAATCGATCAAGATCTTAATCAATCTCTGTTTTAAAAATATTTTTGAGATTGAAAATCTCCAAGTGTGAATCCAACTAGGTCAAGGTTAAGTTTCATAAGAATAGAAACCATAAAACATTTTCAGAACTAAATCAGTAAGGATTTTCTTAAATCGAGAAAGAAACATGTAGATCTAGTGAAATGTAACATGCAGAGTGTAGATCTACAATTTCTATGAAGAAGAAATACAGATCTTCACACGAATGTTTAAGTTGGTAATAAGATCACTGATTAAGAGGTTACAGCTTCAATATGAACAACCAAGAAACACCACTCTCTCACCAACACTCAAGGTTGTGTTTGGGGTTGTGTGTATACGAAGGTTTGAATCAGATTTGAAGGGTTTAGGGTTAGGGTTAGGGTTTGGCTAACACAGTTTTCCCTTTCTCTCTATTCTCTCTTTTCTTTTCTCTCTTCTCTCTCACTTCTCTCTTCTCTCTATTTTTTTTCTCTCAGAAATGACGACTGCCAAAAGTTTTGAAAGGTTGAGAATTAGAGGGCTTTTATAGGAGTGGAGGAAGATTCTGGATAGTCTAAGGCAATCAAGGGTTGAGATTAAGTCTTCCTAATATTGACTTGATCCAAGGGTTATAAGAAGGCGGTGGTTAAGTCGAATTTGATTGGCTCACAGGATAGCACAAGGATAGGTTTAAAAGACATGCAGGCCATCGATAAGGATTGATCTAACGATCAGCAAACCACCAGGCAACCCTCTCACATAACAAACACAAATTGATGCATCAGGAAGGTGACAAGTGTTGACCTACAAGTGGCTTACAAACGCGCGTCAAAGTTAATTACAGGCTGCACCCTGAAGTCTCTAGCGCATTTACATTCTACCCAATCAAACATTCCAATGAAAAAAGAATTTTTCAAAATAGCAAATTAACCCCACAAATTTTATAATCACACTTTTATTAAAGAAAACATTATTTTAAAAATGTTTAAAAATGTTTAAAAATTCCCAAAAAAATTATTAAAACAACATTTTAAGGGGAATTTATCACACAATCAATTTTAAGCAATATATGCACATGTATGCACTTCTAATGTGTGTAGTGTGATTCAATTTATACCTTCTTGGATTATTGAAGAGGATTAGAGAGATTAATTCTGAGGCTCTTTGGATTCTAGGTTAAACAACCAATTTTGTCACTATTTCCAAATTAGTTGAGCACTTATACAATATAGACTTAAGCAAGTCAAAGGTATAAGGTGCTTCATAACTCTTACGAGTGACCTAAGATAAGATAAGTTAAAACGTTGGAAAAGTTAGTGCGATAGACGTGCACATTAGAAAAGAGGTGAGAATTTCTCAAGGGAGTACCGCACTAATATGTTGTTGCATTGGCTAGTAAACATTTTAAATACTTGCTAAACAAATTTTAAATCATTTTTACAATCGGTCTCTGACCCATTTCCATTTTCTTTTCTCTCTTGTATATATATGTATATATTACAGGTGCCCAGCCAGAAGGGCGTCTTGCATAGGATCCTTTGGAAGGAACGCGCTGCAGCTTAGGTGGGAGTTGCAGGCCTCTTGCTTAGACGACCTCATTCATTTTATTATACTCCTAGCATTATTTTTTATTCCAGTTGGGCATGTGTCGCCCTTTCCATTATTCAGTTATTTTATTGGACATTGTGATTCATTTATTTCCAGTATTTTCACTTTGGGATTTATTGTTGTCAGGATGTTTTCCTTTAAGATTTAAATGTTGGAACCTAGTTGTTGATTGTTTAAATTATTTGGATTATATGTTCTAGGATAATTGTGGTGTGATTCTTTAATTATGAATTATGTAAAGTTTTAAGTGTTGGTTTTTATCTTATAAATAAAATTTGGAAAGTAAGGTCTAAAAATGGTTTTGACACTTAGCTTAATTATTTAGGGTGTTAAATTAGAAAAGTTATTTTTACGACAGTGATGCTAAGAATGAACCAACCGTCACCTAGACTTTAATTTAATAAAGGACTGATCACCCGGTATTTAATTAGGCGGGGTGTCACAGGTGGTATCAGAGTCAGGTTCTAGTGTCCTTAGGATGTGTACGGCTTATTTCGCTTTCAGCTTAACATTTTTGTTATAGAGCCCTATTTTAGTATTTGTTGTAATTCTTGCTTTTACGATTACGTCTTCAGCTATTTGAGATTTGATAATAACTGTAGACTAATAAATTTCTTCACATTTCAGATGCCTCCAAGACCTGCACCAAAGGATAGGCATGCTCAAGCCGAGCAGTCAACAACTCCGGCTCAGGGAACGATGAATGCTAATGAGGTAGCCGCTATTATTGCTCAGGCGGTGAATGCCGCGTTAGTGGTAGTACAACAGGCTCCACCCTAGATTCAGGCAGTGGCTCCAGTACCAGCACATCTTCCATCAGCATGGGAGCGGGTTAGGGATGCCTTTCAGAAGGCGCATCCCCCTGAGTTCTCAGGTAGTTCAGATATCATCATCGCCAGCCAATGGAAGAAAGATATTCAGAGGCATCTGCGTATGTATGAGTGCACAGACGTGTAGAAATAGTTGTTGGCTTCCTTTAAGCTGGTGGGGGCCGCTTTGCAGTGGTGGGAGCCCACCACCACCTTGGAGGAGAGGGATATAATCCCAATTCAGCCATTCTGGGAGCGGTTTGACCGCAAGTATTTTCCACCCGTCGTGCAAAATGAGATGAGGCGAAAGTTACTGAACTCGAAGTGGGAGAATTCTACTGTTGTTGAGTATGAGGAGGAGTTCACAAGACTTCTCACTATAGTGCCAGATGAGGCACCCACTGAGGGCAAGAAGATATTATTGTTTGTGGACGGGTTAGCTTGGAGGATCCGTCAGCACCTTATAGGGAATCTGTCTCTGAGTACCTTCACAGATGTACTCAATGCTTCTTTACTACACTGCCAGGATCACCGCTTCCATCTGTAGGGAAGCAAGCGAGCATGAGAGTCCGTCCAGCAGGGCACGACAGGGGGTAGTGGTGCTAGTGGAGCACCGATATCACAGGGATAGACTCGTTAGCACGAGCAGAGTTTCCATCAGGAGGACCCTGCCAAGCGATTCCGTTTAGGTGATTCCAGACAGGGAATTGGGGGATATAGGCAGGGTCAGTAGGACCAGCCTAATCAGCAGGGCCAGCAAGGCCAACACTGCCAGCAACAGGGCCAACAACATTTTCATGAGGGCCAACAGGGCCGTAGTCAGTAGGGTCAGAGGGAAGGTAACTTCAGAGGCTGATGTTTTGTGTGCGGCAAGCATGGACATAAGCGCCAGGATTGTCCAGAGGGTGATAGGGCCCCACAGTAGCAGGGTGCCTGTAATGAGCCACAGAGGCCACTTTTTCCAGCCACCCTCCCAACATCAGCTCAGGTACCAGCCATTCCAGCCGCTCCGGTACAGCAGGGGTAGTTACAGTACGGACGTGTCTATAACGTCCACTAGGAAGCAACTCCACAGGCACCACCTACGATTGAGGGTATATTTCATATCCATGGTACTATGGGTCGGGTTTTATTTGATACTGGGGCGACGCACTATTTTATAGCTACCCATTTTGTGAAGGCCTTAGGGTTATTAGCCACAGCGGAGAGCACTGTGACATGTGTAGACTCACCACTGGGAAATGGTTCGCTTATTTTCTTTATATTCCGGGGAGTGGGGGTAAAGATTGGTAGCTTGGTATTACCAGCAGACATGTTAGTCTTAGATATGCATGAGCATGATGTTATTATCGGTATGGATTGGCTCATAGCTTATAGATCCATGATAGATTGTTTCGGTGGGAGTATTGTTTTTACCATTCCGGGTCAAGAGATGTTTGTAGTAGCGATGCCTCGCCCAGAGGGAGGCTCGAACGCCCATTTGTATTACATAGAGGAGGATACCTCTAAGGAGGTTGTGATTCCCTGAGACTCGATCCCAGTTGTTCGTGAGTATTCCGATGTATTTCAGGAGATACCAGGCCTACCCCCCTTGTCGTGAGATATACTTTGTCATATATTTATTACCGGATACTCAACCTATAGCATGCGCTCCATACCATATGGCTCCGACAGAGATACGAGAGTTACGAGATCAGATAGAGAAGCTGTTAGTTGAGGGCTTCATTCACAGGAGTACCTCACCTTGGGGCGCTCCAGTTTTGTTTGTGAAAAAGAGAGATGGTTCACTGAGGCTATATGTGGACTACCGGGAACTGAGCAAGGTCACGATACGTAACAAGTATCTGTTGCCTCGAATTGATGATCTGTTCGACCAGCTGAGGGGAGCAACTTTCTTTTCGAAGATAGACCTGCTGTCAGGGTACCATCAGCTACGTATTAGGGAGAAGGATGTTTCAAAGACTACTTTCTTGATGAGATATGCGTCCTATGAGTTCAGAGTGATGCCATTCTAACTCATAAATGCTCCAGCCGTATTCATGGACTTAATGAACCGAGTATTCAGAGAGTTCTTGGATCAATTTGTCATCGTCTTCATAGATGACATTTTGATATATTCACACTCTGAGGAGGAGCATGCCGAGCACTTGAGGCGGGTTCTTGAGACTCTATGAGAGCATTAGCTGTATGCTAAGTACGAGAAGTGCAGGTTCTGGTTACGTAAAGTTTAGTTCTTGGGACATGTTGTTTCTGAACAGGGGATAGCAGTTGACCCAAATAAAGTTTCAGCGGTGAGGGAGTGGGGACAGCCCACGACACTGACGAAAGTACGTAGTTTCTTGGGATTAGCCAGATACTACAGGAGGTTCATTCGGGGTTTCTCCAAGATAGCGGGTCCATTGACGAACCTGACTCGCAAGGGGGTGCCATATGTTTGGGATGATGCTTGTCAATTGGCTTTCGACGAGATGAAAGACAAGCTTACTTCAGCACCGGTCCTTGCTTTACCTAAGACGGGTGTGGAGTACCTGGTTTACACCGATGCCTCTTTACGGGGACTTTGGGGAGTACTTTAGAAGGAGGAGAAGGCTATAACTTTTGCCTCCCGCAAGCTTAAGCCGCATGAGAAGAATTACCCCACCCACGACCTAGAGTTAGCAGCGGTTATTTTTGCATTGAGGATATGGAGGCACTATTTATTGGGGGAGAAATTTCGCTTATTCACAGACCACAAGTCACTGCAATACCTGTTCACTCAGCGAGAGCTGATTATGCGTCAGCGCAGATGGTTAGAGTTTGTGAAGGGCTATCAGTTCGACATACAGTACCATCTGGGGAAGGCCAATGTAGTTGTTGATGCGTTGAGCCGTAGACCGGTAGACTATGTAGCGGACATCTGGAAAGCAAAATGGAAAGAGTTGGGTCACCAGGACGCAGTAGCCCGTTCTTTCGTATATGTCATGACAGTGACACCCGAGATTGTTACGAGGGTGATACAGGCACAGACCGCAGACCCGTTTTGCCAGGAGAAGATTGTACGACTTTCAGCTGAGGGTGCTGAGTCCTATTCTGTTAGTTATGAGGGGGGTTTAAGGTTTAATGGGAGATTGGTGGTCTCAGAAGGAGTAGGATTACATCATGCAGTAATGACCCAGTCTCACGGGTCTCGATTTGCGGTACAACCCGGAGGAGATAAGATGTACCAGGATATGAGGCAGTAATACTGGTGGAGTGGGATGAAAAAGGATATTGTTGAGCTCATGTCCAAGTGTTCTACCTTCCAGATGGTAAAGGTGGATCATCAGAAACCGTCAAGGTTGCTTCAGCCATTGGAAATACTCGCGTGGAAGTGGGAGAGTATTTCCATGGACTTTATTACAGGGTTGCCTACATCACAGCGGGGCCACGACTCCATCTGGGTGATTGTGGACCGTCTGACCAAGGTGGCTCATTTTTTATCGGTGCGGACCGACTATACCACAGGTCAATATGCTCAGTTATTCATTGCTGAGATTGTCAGATTACATGGGCTGCCCCTTAATATTGTGTCAGAAAGAGAAAATTTTTGTATCACGTTTCTAAGAGAGCTTTCAGGAGGCTATGGGTACAGAGTTGAGGTTGAGTTCAGCTTATCACCCATAGACTGATAGACAAACGGAGCGTACTAATCAGATGCTGGAGGATATGTGACGCATTTGTGTCCTTGATTTTGGAGGAGGTTGGGAGCCACATCTTCCACTGGTAGAGTTCACTTATAATAACTCTTATCAGTTCACGATTGGCATGGCTCCATTCGAGACTTTGTATGTAAGGCCTTGTCGTTCCCCAACTTGTTGGCTAGAGGTTAGGGATAACAAGTTGCTTGGACTAAAGGTGATTTAGGAAACCTCCGCTAGGATTGAGATGATCAGGAGTCGCATTCGAGTAGCCCAGGACAGGTAGAAAAGCTACGCCGATGCGAAATGGTTCTTCCGAGAGTTTAATGTGGGGGACCAAGTATTACTACGTGTATCTCCTATGAAAGGAGTGATGAGGTTCGGGAAGAAAGGGAAATTGGCCCTGAGCTACGTGGGACCATTTCCCATTATTGAGAGGATTGGGCCAGTACCATACAGATTGGGACTGCCAGAGCATTTACATCGCATCCACGATGTATTCCACATCTCGTCGTTGAGACGATTCCTTCGGGATGATATGGCCCATACCCACATCGTGATAGAGGAGATAGACTTACAGCCTGACAGATCTTACGAGGAGAGACCAGTGGCTATCCTAGACCATAGTGAGAGGAGATTGAGGTCGAAGGTAGTTCCACTTGTACGGTTCCAGTGGGAGCATCATAATGTGGAGGAATCCACTTGGGAGCACGAGTCAGATATGCGCGAGAGATATCCAGATTTATTCTTACCAGGTATGCCTTATCTTCCAAATTTCGGGAAGAAATTATGTTATTAGGGGGGAAGTATGTAATACCCCATATTTTTATGCTTTATAAATTTGGGGATTATTTAAATTTAATGTGAGTTATTAATTTAATAAAAATTCGGAAATTAATTATTTTTATAATTATTAACGTGATGTGAGTTAGTAATTTTGGGAAACTTGTTGAATATTACTAATGAGTAAAGTAATATATAATATTAGTTCTATTAAATGTCAAGAGTGAATAAAATGACAATTTTGGAAATTTGAGTCGGGATACGCCCGTGTTGCGTCGGGACTAAATGTTGATTAATAAAAGTAAATAAATTATAACTCACCCGTATGGTCATTTCGAGTGTGCTAAAGTGTCCGGAAGTGTCGAGATAGTTAGAAAAGTGTACCCGGGGGTTTAGTTTGGGTCTCGGGGCGTTTTTAGGCCTATTTAGCACCCCGGGAGGGCATTTTGGACATTTTGCATTTTTGGGTAATTAAACCCACGAAATTTATTAGGTTATATCAGCCATTTGGAATGGTCCCTTAGGGTTAGCAGACTCAAAACCTTAGAACGGCCATTAGAGAGGAAGGTAGAAAGCTTTTCAAGCAATCCAAGGCCAAAAATTCATCTGGTTGCACCGCCACCACCACCAACACGTAGATCGCATGACGGGGAACGCAACCACACAAAATTCGCCACAAATAAGAACTCTGAAATTTCTAGGCAAGTATTTATCTTGCTTAATTTTGTTAATGCATCATTCATGTTAGTCTAGGGTTGATTAGGATGAGTTTCATAGAAGAAAACTCATGTTGGAGATAGGAAAATTGCATGTAGTAATGATATAAATGATATTCTGGAAACACCCTTCATATGTAGAGGTTGAACCACGAATTTATGATGATTAGAAGTAGAAATTCTGGAAAAATACTGATTAGAACAAAGCTAAAGAAATTTCTAGGGTTCATGAGATTCGTATAAGTTTTGGCCCATTAATCCATGGATATTGATGAAAATTCGCATGCTTTACGTAGGAGAAGTTTAATTTGGGTTTATAATGTTTGTAGTACGAATTTATGGGAGTTTGGGTGTTAAAAATATGAATTTGGTTGATGTTGGATGATAGAACCCGTAATTGTTAATCTGCATAATTTGCCATACCTGTTTGATCGATCGATCGAACCTGGAGTGTCGATCGATCGACGCATCGATCGATCGAGCTGCTGCCATCGATCGATCGAGCTGCTGCCATCGATCGATCGACCCCTCCTGGCAGACTCATGTTTCCCCTTTTAAATAGTTGGATTCAATTTAACTGAGTAATAATCTTTGGACATCCTTATTAAAATATTTTGGGAGATAAAGGAGACTAGTAGGACTTATTAATAATTATGAGACCTTTGATGTAAGACGAGATTTACATTTTAGGGATGTTTACATATAAGGGACGATGGGGTTATGTATTAAAGGGAGAGACGTGTAAGATAGTTACGTTGGAAAATAGATGAGTACCTACTGAATTCTACACTTAGGAGGATAGAGTCCATGAGTGTTACGTAGTAAGATGGAATAATCCCTCCAATTAAAGTGAGAGACGAACCGTTATACGTGATAATTAAAGATTGAGAAATAAGGATAATTTTCATAATTATGGGTTATGAGATGAACCTAAATTTTATATGGTAATAGTAGTATATTTATATGACTGTGTTTATGCATATACTATATACGTGTGAAAATCATGCCCGCGCTACTTGCTATCCCTGAGGTTACCGCGCTGGGACAGTCTTATCTCGATGGGACCTTTATGGGGGATATTAAATCGTACCCTAGAAGATAGAGATCCTTTGGTATGGGCTAATCGGATCGATAGTCGGACGGCCTGATAGACGTGGGGGCATGTGCTGACCTCTTAGAGATCGGGACTCTATGCTTCACCTCAATGTTGTTTGTGTTTGTGTTAATAAAGTTCGAGAGTGATTTCGAACTTGTATTTCCCTTAGTACGAGTGATACGGGGACTGGATAGCAGAGTATGCCTGCACCATAATTTTTATGTGGGGTGCTCTTAGAATATATTTATTATATGGGTATTTAATATATATATTAAATTTTGAAATATGGAAAGTACCTATTGTCTATATGGTAAGTGAGAAATAAATAATGATATCAATTGGGAAAGACGTGTTTTGAAAAGTATAATATGTTATTGAGAAACTTTATTAGCAAATAAGGTTTAATTGAGAAACTTTGTTGTCAAACGAAATTAACCTCTTTAACAATTGAAATTTGTCAGTTTAACTCTTACGAGTTACCTAAGATAAGATAAGTTAAATTGTTGGGAAAGTTAGTGCGATAGGCGTGCACATTAGAAGAGAGGTGAGGATTTCTCAAGGGAGTGTCGCACTAATATGTTGTTACATTGGCCAGTAAACATTTTAAATACTTGCTAAACAAATTTTAAATCATTTTTACAATCGGGCTCTGACCTGTTTCCATTTTCTTTTCTCTCTTGTATATATATGTATATATTACAGGTGCCCTGCCACAGGGGCGTCTTGCATAGGATCCTTTGGAAGGAACGAGCTGCATCTTAGGTGGGAGTTGCAGGCCTCTTGCTCAGACGACCTCATTCATTTGATTCTACACCTAGAATTATTTATTCCAGTTGGGCATGTGTCGCCCTTTCCATTATTCAGTTGTGATTCATTTATTGGACATTGTGATTCATTTATTTCCAGTATTTTCACTTTGGGATTTATTGTTGTCAGGATGTTTTCCTTTAAGTTTTAAATGTTGGAACCTAGTTGTTGATTGTTTAAATTATTTGGATTATATATTCCAGGATAATTGTGGTGTAATTCTTTAATTATGAATTATGTAAAGTTTTAAGTGCTTGTTTTTATCTTATAAATTAAATTTGGAAAGTAAGGTCTAAAATTGGTTTTGACACTTAGCTTAATTATTTAGGGTGTTAAATTGGAAAAGTTATTTTTACGACAGTGACGCTAAGAATGAACCAACCATCACCTTGACTTTAATTTAATAAAGGACTGATCACCCGGTATTTAATTAGGCGGGGTGTCGTAGCTTGTCGTTTGAACGATAAGGGAAGTTATTCGAACGATCCATCAAAAAATTGATATTGTAGAAATTTTTATGTGTTGTCGCGATGTGGATCCTCGGATTGGTTGAGATTTCAAGATCCCAATGGTGTAGGTCAGATCGTGGGTTAAGGATTTATGGACTTACAAAGATATTTTCCAGTATGTTCATTTGAGGGTTTTCGTACAAAAATGGAAGTTTTGAAAAAACTAGACCTAAATGTGTTTTTTGAAGAACAAATGGTATTATTGGTCTTGAAATATGTGGAAGATGCATAAAAATATAGTTCCATGTTAATATTATGTTTAGGTTCATATATAAGGATTTCTAGGCTTGTAATCCTTCCAAAACATGTAATGAACCTTGTAATATATTGGTAGAGGACTTATAAACCTTATATAATGATGAAATAAGGAAATTGGAAAAATCAGCTCTAAATGTGTTGTAAAAGGTTTAGAAAGTGAGAAATAATTATATTTAAACATGAGATGATAAGGTTGAAATGGACATTTTGGTACACGACCATCAAAATATTTAAAGTATTTCTGGTTAAGAAATGTTAATAAATGGAACTTTCTTGAGAAAGAATGATAAAATATGATATTTGGACATAAAACCATGAAATGTGGTTTTAATCATAAAATGATGACTTATGATGTCAAAATGAAGAAAATATGTTTTTCACAAAGTTTTTCCAAATGAAGGGTAAAATGGCAATGTTAGTAAAATAGAGAAATCTAGTGCTAGGACTTCCTCATTGAGCTTATTGGCCGCTTTTGTGAAAAACGGATGAAATAAATAGCGTTGTTATAATGTGGACATTGGATAAAATGTTACAATACATTAATATGGAATTGGATCCAACTGGGAAAGAATTAAGAAGGGACTGGAGCCGTAGGGTGAAAGACTCAAAATCATTGGACAGAGCATATGGTAGCATACCCAGTGGTGTGGAGCTCGTTAAAGTATGCGGTTATTTGGTAAATTCTGAGAAAAGGATAATGTTGATAACTGAATAATGGGATTGAAATGGAATAAGGTTGTACTTAGAAATGTAAGAAAGACAACCTAATTGAAATAGTAAGAATGGAGACTAATGAATAAGAATGATTAAATGGTATCTAATTACGTTAAAAATTGGTGTAAATTGGTTTAAGCGTGGGTATGAGCATTTAGCTTGAGTTGCATTTCATGGTAGTTTCATTTATGCTCATAAAATGATAACAATTTTGGAATTGGTCAAATAAATGTTATATGTATAATGATTTGGTATAAAAATATATTGCTTAGTATTTTCCACCCCGCTGAGCATTTGCTGTCCCCTACTTTTTATGTTTAAACCCCCATCCCTAGGTACTACCGATAGGGACACATGCAAGGACACTGGGAAGGCTCCCGAGGATATGAATCGTCATTTGATCTCTACCGTGATATTTTAAAACTGCATTGAGAATATTTAAATTTGTGGTACTTTGAACAATTTTTATTCGGGCCTTCGGCCATTCATTGTAATAATACATTGTTGTATGATTTAGTTCCTTTTTATTAGTATGTAACATATGACTCCCCGAACCGAATTTAAGAGTTATTATAGGATCGACCCTGATCCGATTCGAGTGTCGGCTGTGGGGTGCAATGAATAACCTAAATAATGTTACTATTCCAGTTTTATTATTAAATAAGATTACGCTTTACTTAGCATGCGATTCCAATATAAAATAAACTACGTTCGGGACCTAAGGGAAGTGCCCCCAAGGCCAGGTAAATAGAGCTACTAATATTAATGCAAGTAAATATTACATGTATAACACTCTCAAATTACAGAACCACATACAACCTATCGTAACAAAGAGGAGGGAGTGAGCGAAGGCTCAGTGGGATTTATACAAATGCAACATAGAAACGAACATGGTTAAACATGTATCCTGCCGTAAAATACTCACTCACTATATTCTCATGAAATTATGTATATATCGACATATATACTTTTGAAAATACATGCTCCGATGTATTAAATCATTTTATTCCAAAAATATAATTTATCCCCTTTCATCCTTTTTTCTTTCCCAAAATAGTCATTTTGGATAATCTTTGTTTAAAATCACATTCTTTCGCATTAACGCACATGGTTAAACATTTATAGGAAAAACCTTTCTTTTCTTAAAAATATTCATCTATTCAGCGTTTATTAACTCACGCTAGAGTTACTTTGCCGTTATTTTAATATTCTCATTAAAACAATCTTTATGACACGCACACCTCGTGTTTCGAAAATATTCATTTTCAATGAGAAACTTATACTCCACATGACATAAAAATATTTATTGTTTCACGAAAACTTGTTTATTTCCCTTTTTCAACCTTTTGCAAATCTCAAAGATTTATTCGCATTAATTTTAAGAATATTCTCATTCTTCATTTCTTATTACAAGAATTATCAATCTTTGCCTTAGAGTTTAGCCATTATTCTTGGATTTCACGGGCTCCACACCATCGGTCTTCAGTTGCCATATGCTCATCTGTACAGGGTTTGGGGCCTTTCACCACTAGGGACGACATGCCCTACTTAATTCTTGGCATCATTCAAGTATCCGTTCTTATCTTTTCCATGCGTTCAACGTTATTCTCAATGTTCACATTTATTCTCACTTGGAAAATTAATTCTTTCATTTTTCTTCCAAACTATTCATTGACATTTTTATTTCATAAAAATGTTCCGTTTTACATAAATTTACCAATTTACCCATTTCTTGTCAAACACGCATTTAGCCATTTAACAAGTGTTGCTCCCAAAATAGTTACAAACTTTCCAACTTAATTCTCAAAACACTTTTAACCACTTAACACTTGTGAAAAACTATATTTTTACCCATTTTCACACTTATCATTTTAGTGAAACTCATTATTTTCACTTAGCAAAAATATATCATTAATCTCCTTTTATCAAACTTTAATTAATACATTTAATTGCCAAATATTTTCTTGACAGCATACTATTCACTGTATTTACGACAATGCCACTACTATTTGTTTCACATAAATATTATCCTTTTAAATGGGTCTCAACATATTAATTTTGCCAAAAACCAATTTATAACTTCTCAAAGTGTATTTCTGATATTTCCAACATAATTTAAGTAATAAATTCTAAATTTTATAAAAAGACTTTATTTCCATTTATGTTTCCAAAATAAGTTGTACACACTTTAAATACACATTTGACCACTATCAACACATTTGGCCTTCTTTACTTTCTTTAACTACTCTTAAGTATCAATTTAAAAGTAAGCATTTTATACTTTGATTATTTACATATCAACCCCAATTATTTCTTATTATGAGTTTATGCATCTCAAAAACACCCATTTAAGTAAAAGCCCAATTTCTTCTTCTACTTCATCATTTTGGTAAGAAAGTCCCATTTTTATTTCCTAAAAATGGCCTATATTCGCCCAATATTTTTATAAACATGAAATTACATTATTTACCTTTGAAACATCATTTTAACACATTTTATTTCATAAAATGTTCAAGAATTACTTCTTAAAAATTCATTTCTACACACCATATGATGATATGATGACTAAACAACATAAAGTTGTAAAGTAGCTAAAATACTACATATATCAAGTCTACTATATGCAAATATCATTCTAAAAATTATCAAACTCTAAACCTCAATTAAAGTAATATTTTTCCACCTCTTAAGACTCCAAAATGGTGGTGTAGGAGGAACAACCCCCACCTTCAAATGTGGCCTCAAGGGGTTACCAAATGCATCCTCCATTAGAGCTCTATATGTGCTCTAGGAACTCCTTCTTTAAGCTCCAATAAATGCTCCAAAACTCCAATTCTAGCCCCAAAATATAAGCTCCAAGATTTCCTTAAGTTATATACTCATTGAGTGGTTGTTTTGGGGTGTAAATATGTCACAAATATGAAGTTTTGGTGGTTGTTTAGAGAGGGGAAGGAAGAGCTAAGAATTTTCACAAGTGTTTGAGAGTTGCGGGAGTGTGAGAGTGATCAAAATCCGATTTCTTTCTTCTCTCATCAACCCACATGATTAATACATTATATAACCCCATAATTCATTAGTTTATTCATTAATTAACTCCAAAAATATTACACCCATCCAATGTTGGTGAGGTTATTCAAAGGGACTGGTGAGGTAGGTATATACTAGGGGTTGAATCAATGGACGACTTATGATTAAACCAAAATAAAAATAAAACCTCAAATTTATTAATATTTTTACCATTTTTAGAACTGAAAATAGCTCTAAAACAAGTCTAAATGATATTTTCAGAAGATGTCGAAGGCGAGAAAGTTTCTCAAAAATAAATTTTAAGTCGATATGAAATTTTTTAGAATTTTCTGAGCACTTTTATTTTTTGACGAAAAATAATAATATTTTATTTATTTATTTATTCATTTTTTGACTTTAGACCCCATGGCACTCTTAGGCCAATTTTTAGCATCTCATAAATATGGTCAAATTATTTTTAACCCCAATAAAACGTCCTACAAAAATCGTGCAAGTTCGCGTCTTGCGCAACGCATGCTGACAAAAGTCGCGTTATATCATTCATTGGTATTTTTGCATCAAACTTGACCAACATACTTACTAGGACTATTAGGAGTTAAATGCACATCCACGCGAACCATGTAACATGGGAATTCTTTTTCTCCTTAATTACTTTTCGTGCCATTTTGGCGTAATTCCCTTATGTATTTATTCCTAAAAAATTTCCTTCGAATAATCATCAATTTACTTTTCAATATTTCTTTTCTAGGGTGGGGTATCACATAACACCTCGTAAAATTTAAACTGGTAATAACTTAAATTAATTCAGAATTTGGAAAAATAAATTTTTTGGATTTAATTATTTTTAGGAATTTAAAATATTGGATTTTATTTATGGAAAGTCATATTTTAATTGGAATTGAAATCGGGGTTTTGTTTAACTTATATACAAACTGGGCGAACTGCCAACCTGATCCAGAACGAATCGATCTGTCCTGGAGAGTGAATCGATTCGAAATGGACAGATCTCGCACGGTTTTAGTTTTCATAGAATTCTAATAACAATTAAACTCCTAATCCTTTTTCACATTAAAATAACCCAGGGTTAGACTTTTCTTAACACTTTTTCACCAAATTTTCAACTAGAAGATTTTTATATCTTTACCACCTTTCATCTACAAACCCTAGCCCCAAATTTAATCAAGATTACTTAAGTTTTGAAGGCTTAATTGGTGTTTTCTCAAGATTTTCAAGGACGAGTCTTTCTTAGTTTTTCGAGAGGAACGCAACCATTTAATCAGAATTTTCAATCGACTTTTCATCAGGCATGAATACTTCTATTCTTTCTCTTTAGTATTATGCATTTTAAATATCTCCTAAACCTTAATTCACATATTTTTCTTAAAAAAATTAGGAATCTTAATTAGGGAAAGTGAAATTAATATTGGAACTATTTTTATGAAAATATTATTTTGAATTAAGATTTATAACCCTTTTGTGCCTAGGATGGACAAGCATACATTCAATCCTCACGGGCATTACGCTCATCAACTAAATTCACTCAAAACAGGGAGGTAACACACGAAACATGCGAGCATAAAGAGTAAATGTAAATGGAAACTAGGCCGCACACATGTCACAAATGAAGAACTTTATATATAAACTGAAAAACGGTAATCTCAATGAAAGGATACTGCACACTAAAAGAGGCGAAATACATTTTCACAAATTATCAAAATTATTATGACTTTTAAATTACACCAACCTAAGATCGCATAAGACTCTAATAGGGTTGTAATGTAAGTTAGGCTAGGGTATGAAATGAAATGATGTATATACGGATTCAAAGTGTTCGGAATGAAAACTCGGGATAATGGGAAAATGCGGGCAATATCAAAATTGGAAAACAAGTTCAAAAACGGCATTAGATATATCACCAGGGAGAGTAATCAAAGCTTATTGAACTATATACAATATTTTCAACTTTCTTTTTCTTTTCTTCTTTTTCATGTTTTCTTTTGCTTTTTGCTTTCTCTTTTTCTTCACTTTTTTCACTACTTTCTTTTCATTACTTATCAAACTCTCATATGACTAAATTGCAACCGACATCATAACAACATCATTCAATCTCAGGTAACATTCCAAACAAAGGTCTGGAAGGTGTATGTATGGGCTAAAACTCCAATGTAGAGTTTGTTATGGGAATGGGATTATGAAACGAAAGGCTATATTTAGGCTCAAAGGGGTTAACGAGGGTAAACATATAAGGGTGAGGTCTAGGCTAATATGGGTGATATAACAAAGAGGGACTATGATCATATTCAAAAGTTTACGCATTTCTCGAATCAAAATAATATATGAAAATCATGCTCAAGTAATACATTTCAAGTATGAACTCAATTAATGAACGATCAAATGAAAGAAAAGTGAGATTACCAACGAATTCAACATTTTCAATGAGAAAAGAATAGTGTATACACTCACAAACGACGAAAGGTACAAAGCTTACTCGGTGTAAGTATATACAATGCAACAAAAGATTACCGAGTTATAAAAATCTTAAACCGAATCAAGAGAACGATAAAAGTGCATGTGCTCATGGGATTAAAGTTTAATTCATGAAGTTATTCATAATATCAATAAATGAGACTAAAGTCTAATAACTTCTAAAATCGAGAACATGCATCATTGGGTTGTCTATTGGATCGGGCAATCATTGAAATTTATCATCTGAAACAAAGGCAAAATGCCCAAAAAAGGAGAAAAAATAAAGAAAATATTTTTGAAATTTTTGAAGGAAAAGCTTACTAAGTAACTAACATGTGAGCAAAAACAGGGACTAAAAACAAAAATGGATAGAATACCTCACACCCCCTAACTTAAAACTTGACATTATCCTCAATGTTAATTAAGAACCAAGTTAAAGAGAGGAAAAGAGCGATATTGCCCAAAACTGGAGCGATCCCCATAAGAACAAGTCAGAATCTACAAAACAAATTAGTACCGAACATAGCAAAAACAAATAATAAAAAGTTAACTAATTTCACTAACCTAAATTAAAAAGGGAGGAAAAAATAAAAAGATAGAAAGCTAACTATATACAACCTACTATTTAGGCTTCACACTAACTGTACACTAGAAGTTTAAATAGTTGAGGGTCCACCGCAAAAATGATTTGACTTTGGAGGATAACCGGTGTACCCTCACTCTCGAGCATGCCTTCCAAAAAATATGAATTTCGTAAGCCTTAAGAAAGGAACCATCGCCAATTAAAAGTTTTGAATGGACGATGGGGGGTTTGGATTGAACGGGTGACAAAAACATGTGGGGATCAAGGAAAGCCGAATATCCTCCCAATGATTTTGAAATTGGAATGGGAGGCGGCGCACACAAAGGCATGAATGCGATCGTGGAAGGCGACTCGAGCAAGTACTCCTCATCGGCGAAAATGTTTAAAACATTAAAGTTTGAAATTGAATCATCGAGTACTTGTGACGGTGTGATAACAGAGAATGAAAATGGGGATGAAATAAATTCAAACTCCTGAGATGAATCATCATCGCATGAAGATTGAGTTTCGAAGGAAGTAATATCATTTTCAATGAAATGTTCTTCTTTAGGGGCTAAAGAAGAAATCATTTCATTGCAAATAGATATTACGTCATTTTCATCCTCGCTTTCAACATCTATTATGAACTGGGAAAAGTCTAGAATGGTTTGTTCCAAAGTAGGCACAAGTACCTCATTTGGTTCAAAACATGCCACGACTTCAAAAGTCTCAAAAGCAAAATCTTCGTCGGACTCAAATAATAAATCCAATTCATATTCCCAACAACGATTTTCTTCCCGATAACGATTTTCAAGTTTCTCATTTTCATACATATGCAAGCCCTCACCGAATGTCATAGGTCAAGGTGAGGATCCATGAAAATGGGAACTTTGAAAATTACCATCGGACTTAAACAAAAACTCATTATTATAGGAATTTTGAAAACTATTCGAATTCGTTTCAAAATTCCACTTATAAGGAGGTAAAGGCCCAAAATCATTTTCATCATCATTAAAATTCCAATAACATAAATTTTGACTTTTGCTATACTCGCTCAAAGTGATATTTGAATTTATAAATTTTTGGGATTCTAAGTATTCACCGAAAGTCATAGGCCAAGAATTTTGAGAATTATAACAATGATTACCGAAAGAATTGGAATAAGACATGCTTACCCCAAAAATGACTCGAAGTGGCGAATTCCACCAAGTAGGTGCACGTGGAAAAAATTCGATCTTTTCTAAGTGCTCAAATGTGGAAGTCCTGCAAAAAGGTTAGCAAATAATACAAATAGAAAGAAAATACTATGAAATACTAAGTCAAATAAAGTCAAAAACAAACTAGTCCCCGGCAATGGCGCCATTTTGATCGCACGAGGAATGCGCGCTCGTGTAAGTGCCCGGTCGTTGTTTTTCGTTCACCGTGACAGTACAAACAAACCTAAATTACGACTACACTTGTGAGGCAAGCACAACGGTATGTCAGGTATCAAAAATCCACAGGGATGAGATGCTGGAATTTATATGATTTAATACTCCGAAATAAAACTGTAAAAGATAAATAACAACAAAAAGGAAAAGATGAGAAAAAGGGAAATGATTAATCTAGGCAAGTGTATTGAAACTAGACTAACAAAGCGAGTAAAACTATAGGTTGCGTCGAATATCCCTCACCCGAGTTAATTTGTATAAAATGGATACATGGGTCGATGAGTTATTTAGAATGCATCTCGTTTCGATAGTTAATTGAACCAAGGGTTGGCACACCCCTAAATCCGCATAAAAGACTAATATTATTTTGGAGTCAACAAATATCTCGAAAATTGCGCACGCAAGGCCGTGAGCACGGGACATACATGATATGCCTTGTCAAATCTCCTAGGCGTAATAACTAGGACAACGCACCCGAAATAGACCCGTAAACACCATCACCAAAGCTAAGCAACGCGTCAACCCGAGTGAGTTCCATTCAAACACAACCTAATTTAAATTAGCTAGAAAGCATGTTAAAAATGCGATAAATAAAGCGATAAATAAATGCGATAAATATACACTAGACAGCACGGGAAGAAAACACGTAAACCTAAATTAGAAAGCATGTAAATTATCTAGAATGCAATAAAATAAGGAAATACACAGTATATTAATCGAGAGGGTAATGAATAGTTACCTTACAAACCACAAAGGGTGTCAATCCAAAGAGAAATGAAGAAGAACTCTCCAAAAACCCAAACCCTAACCTAAACTATCCTCTAAAAACTAAGTATATCTGATATTTACAACAAAAAACCTATATATAGTAAGTGGGAAAAAGTAAAGAAAAGAAAAGGAAATATCTCAAAATATCTGGCATACGCGGTCGACCGCGCCTTCTTGTATAAGTGCATTGTCTCCTTCCCATGGTAAAACATGAAATCGCGGTCGATCGGTCCTTGAAACGAGATCGACCGGTACTCTATTTCCTGGAATCCTTTTATCCATGAAGAGGGGGAAAAGTCCATTAGCGGGAACGACCATAAATTCATCGTCCGGACTCGTAATCATCCACCATTTACGGACACACAAATATTGTTGAATGAACTACGTGTCTGTAGAAATTCTATGAGCCAAAGATGAAATGTGAATTGACTAAAATTCCCTTGAAGTGGAGTCCGACGACGGAACTTCTCCGAAATACAACGGATCCTCACTTTTAGCGTTCCAATACCTATAAAAGCACAATTAACCCCTGCAAAACATGTATATATCCAAATCCAAGGTTGTTTGGTTTATGAGTATAAATATAGGCATTAAGGATCGTAAAAGAGCTAGAATTCATAAAGATAACAAGCGAAAATATGCCATATTTAATACGAATCAGTGGTATCAGAGCATCAGGTTCTAGTGTCCTTTAGGATCTGTACGGATTATTTCGCTTCCATCTTCCTGATCTAGAGCCCTATTTTCAGGATTATTGTATTCTTGTATTTACGCTTACGTCTTCAGCTATTCGAGATTTATTAATAACTGTAGACTAATAAACTTCCTTCTCATTTAAGATGCCTTCGAGATGCACACCCCGAGATAGGAATGCCTAGGCTGAGCAGCTAGAAGCTCCGGCTCAGGGAATGATGAATGCAATTGAGGTAGCTGCTATTGTTGCTCAGGCGGTGAATGCCGCGTTAGCGGTAGTGCAGCAGGCTCCACCCAAGATTCATGAAGTGGCTCTAGTACCAGCATAGCTTCCATCTTCATGGGAGCGGGTTAGGGATGCCTTTGAGAAGGCGCATCCCCCGGAGTTCTCGAGTAGTTCGAACATAGTAATCGCCAGCCAATAGAAGAAAGATATCCAGAGGCATCTGCGCATGTATGAGTGCACTGACGTGTAGAGACAGCTTTTAGATTCCTTCAAGCTAGTGGGGGCCACTTTACAGTGGTGGGAGTCCACCACCACCTTGGAGGAGAGGGACAACATCATGATTCAGTCATTCTGGGCGCAGTTTGACCGCAAGTACTTCCCATCTGCTGTGCAGACTAAGATGAGGCAGAAGTTACTGAATCTAAAGTAGGAGAGTATGATTGTTGCTAAGTACGAGGAGGAGTTTACTAGACTTGTCAGTATAGTGCCAGATGAGGCACCCATTAAAGATAAGAGGATAATGTTGTTTGTAGATGGATTAACCTGGAGGATTCGTCAGCACCTCATCGATAATTTATCATTGAGTACCTACACTAATGTACTCAACGCTTCTTTATTACACTGTCAGGATCACCACTTCTATCTGCAGGGGAGAAAATGAGTAGGGGAGTCTAGCTAGCAAGGCAGGGCAAGGGTAATAGTACTGGTAGGGCACCACCAGCCCAGGGGAAGCCCCTTCATAGTGAGTAGAGTTCTCATCAGGGGGACCATGCCAAGCAGTTACGATCAGGTGACTCCAAGCAGGGATTTAGGGGATTTAGACAGGGCCAGTCTAATCAGCATTATCAACAGGGCTAACACCGTCAGCAACAGGGATAGCAGCAGGGTCAACAGCATTTTAAGCAGGGCCAGTGGCAGGGTGGTAACGGCCAATAGGGTCATGGTCAGCAGGGGCCGAGGGGAGGTAACTTCAGGGGCAAATGTTTCGGATGTGGTAAGAATGTCTATAGGCACCGGGATTGCCCAAAGGGAGATAAGTCCCCACAACAGGAGGGTACTCGTAATGAGCCGTAGAGGCCACTCTTTTCATCCGCCCTCCCAGCTCCATCTCAGGTATCAGCCTTACCTACTATCCCAGTAGCTCTAGTTCAGCAAGGGCAATTACAGTACGGACGTGTCTATAACGTCCACCAAGCAGCAGCACCTCAGGCACCACCCGTGATTGAGGGTACATTTCCTATCCATGGCACTATGGGTCGAGTTTTATTTGATACTGGGGCATCGTATTATTTTATAGCTATTCATTTTTCACGGGCCTTAGGGTTATTAGACACGGCAGAGAGCACTGTGACATGTGTAGAGTCACCACTGGAGAATGGGTCTTTGATTTTCTTTATATGCCTGGATGTAGGAGTAGATATTGGTATCTTGATTTTATCGGTAGACATGCTTGTCTTAGAGATACATGAGCATGATGTTATTATTGGCATGGATTGGCTAGCTGCGTACAGAGCCATGATAGATTGTTTCGGTGGGAGTATTATCTTTTCCATTCTAGGGAAGGAGATGATTTTGGCGGTGATGCCTCGCCCAGAGGGAGGATTTTCCACCCATTTGTATTATATAAAGGAGGATACCTCTAAGGAGATTACGATTCTCTTAGATTGGATTCCAGTCATTCATGAGTATTCCAATGTATTTCAGGACATACCGGGCCTACCCCTAGTCGAGATATATATTTCATCATAGACTTGATGTCGGGCACTTGGCCGATAGCACTGCACCGTACCGTATGGCTTCAGTAGAGATGAGGGAGTAATGGGATCAAATAGAGAAGTTGTTAGGCCAGGGCTTCATTCATAGATCACCTCACCTTGGGGTGCTCCGGTGTTGTTTGTGAAGAAGAGAGATGGTTCACTAAGGTTATGCGTGGATTACCGGGAGCTGAACAAGGTCACGATATGGAAAAAATATCAGTTGCCTCAAATCGATGACCTGTTCGACTAGCTGAGGGGAGCAACCTTCTTTTTGAAGATAGATTTGAGATCGGGATACCATCAGCTACGGATTAGGGAGCATGATGTGTCGAAGAATTATTTCTTAATGAGATATGGGTCCTATGATTTCAGAGTCATGCCGTTTGGATTGACAAATGCTCCAGCTTTATTCATGGACTTGATGAACTGAGTGTTCAGAGAGTTCTTGGATCAGTTTGTCATCTTCTTCATAGATGCCATGCTGTTATATTCTCACACTGAGGAGAAGCATGCCGAGCAATTGAGGCAGGTTCTTCAGACTTTACGAGAGCATCAGTTGTATGCTAAGTATGAGAAGTGTGTGTTTTGGATACAAGAGGTATAATTTTTGGGGCATGTTGTGTCAGAATTGGGAATATTGGTTGACCCGAGCAAAATGTCGGCAGTGAGGGAGTGGGGACAGCCCATGACACTGACAGAAGTGAGAAGTTTCTTGGGGTTAGTCGGGTACTACAGGAGATTCATCCGAGGATTTTCAAAAATAGAGGGTCCGTTGACTAATTTAACTTGTAAGGGAATTTCGTATGTTTCGGATGATGCTTATCGATTGGATTTTGATGAGCTGAAAGATAAGTTGACTTCGACACCAGTTCTTGCTTTGCCCAAGCCAGGAGTGTAGTACCTGGTGTACACAAACGCCTCTTTACGAGGACTCAGGGGAGTACTTCACCAGGAGGAGAAGTCTATAGCTTTTACCTCCCGCAAGCTAAAGCCTCACGAAATGAATTACCCCACCCACGACCTAGAGCTAGCAGCGGTCATTTTTGCATTGAGGATTTGGAGACATTACTTATTGGGGGAAAAAGTTTCGCTTATTCAAAGACCACAAGTCACTGCAGTACTTGTTCACTCAGTGAGAGATGAATACACGTAAGCACAGATGGTTGGAGTTTTTGAAGGACTACCAGTTCAAGATACAGTACCATTCGAGAAAGGCTAACATGGTTGCTGATGTGTTAAGCCGTAGACCAGTGGGCGATGTAGTGGAAGTCTGGAAAGAAAAATGGAAAGAGTTAGGTCACTAGGATGCGGTAGCTCATTCCTTTGTATCTGTCATGAAAATCACACCAGAGATTGTTACGAGGGTGATACAAGCACAATCAGCGAATTCGTTTTGTCAGGAACAAATTGTACGACTTTTAGCTGAGGGTGATGAGTCTTATTCAGTAAGTTCTGATGGAGGTTTGAGGTTTAATGGGAGATTGGTGGTCCCAGAAGGAGAGGACTTACGTCATGCAGTGATGACACAGTCTCACGGGTCCAGATTTGTGGTACATCCCGGAGGAGATAAGATGTACTAGAATATGAGGCAATAATACTGGTGGAGTGGGATGAAGAAGTACATTAGTGAGTTCATGTTCAAGTGTTCTACTTGCCAAATGGTAAAAGTAGACCACCAGAGACCGCCGGGGTTACTTCAGCCATTGGAGATACCTACGTGGAAGTGGGAGAGTATTTCCATGGACTTCATTACTGGGCTGCCTACATCACAGCAGGGTCACGACTCTATATGGGTTATAATGGATTGATCGACCAAGGTGGCTCATTTTCTTCCAGTACGAACAGACTATACCACGAGCCAGTATGCACAGTTGTTCATTGCCGAGGTTGTTAGACTACATGGGGTTCCCCTGGATATTGTGTCTGATAGAGACAAGATTTTGTGTCACGCTTCTCGGAGAGCTTTCAGGAGGCCATGGGTACATAGTTAAGATTGAGTTTAGCTTATCACCCACAGACGGATGGACAAATTGAGTGTACCAATCAGATGTTGGAGGATATGTTACGCATGTGTGTCCTTGATTTTGGAGGAGGATGGGAGCCGTATCTTTCACTAGTGGAGTTTGCTTATAATAACTCCTATCAGTTCACGATCGGCATGGCTCCATTTGAGGCATTATATGGCAGGCCTTGTCGTTATCTCGCTTGTTGGCTAGAGGTGGGCGACAAAAAATTGCTCGAACTTGAGGTGATTCAGGAAACTTCAACTAGGATTGAGCTTATCGGGAGTCGCATTCGGATAGCACGGGACAGATAGAAGAGATACGCTGATGCCAAGCAGTTTTTTTGAGAGTTTAGCATCAGGGACCAAGTATTACTGCGTGTATCTCCTATGAGAGGAGTAATGAGGTTTGAAAAGAAAGGAAAGTTGGCTTTGAGGTAAATGGGACCATTTCCCATTATTTACAGGATTGGGCCAGTGGCATACAGATTGGGGTTGCCAGAGCATTTTCACCGCATTCACGATGTGTTCCACATCTCGTCATTAAGACAATATCTTCGGCATGACATGGCCCATACTCACATCGAAATAGAGGAGATTGATTTACATCCCAACAACTCCTACGAGGAGAGACCAGTGGCTATCCTAGACCATAGCGAGAGGAAATTAAGGTCGAAGGTAGTCCCACTTGTACAAGTTCAGTGGGAGCATCATAATGTGGAGGAATCCACTTGGGAGTGTGAGACAGATGCGCGAGAGATACCCAGACTTATTCTTACCAGGTATGCCTTATTTTCCAAATTTCGGGATGAAATTCCGTTATTAGGGGGAAGTATGTAATACCCCGTATTTTTATGACTTTTAAATTTGGGGATTTATTAAATTTAAATTGAGATATTAATTTGGAAATTATTTTAAATATTTACTAGCATGATGAGAGTTAGTAATTGTTGGGAATTTGTTGAATATTACTCAATGAGTAAAGTAATATGTATAATCGAATTTATTAAAATTATCATGAGTGTATAATTTGATAATTTTAGAAATTAAATCGGGACGCGTCTGTGTCGTGTCGGGATTAAATTATTATTAATAAAAGTGAATAAATTGTAAGTCACCCGTATGGTCATTTCAAGTGCGTCAATGTGTTCGTAAGGATCGAGATAGTCAAAATAATGTACATTGGGGGTTTAGTTCGGGTCTCGGGACGTTTTAAAGCCTAATTGGCATCCCAAGAGGGTATTATAGACATTTTACATTTTTGGGCAATTAAACCCACGAATTTCCTAAGGATATATCAGCCTTTAGGAGTTGTCTTCTAGGGTTAACAAACATAAAACCAAAGAACGGCCATTAGAGAAGGAGTTGGAGAGCTTTCCAAGCAACTCAAGGCGAAAGACTCTCCCGTTTGCACCGCCACCACCACCAAAGTGTAGATCGCGCGATGAGGAATGCAACCATTTCTCATTTGTCCACAAATCAGAAACTCAAATTCCAGGCAAGTATTTATCTTGCTTTATTTTTAGTTAATATTTCAATCATGTTAGTCTAGGGTTGTTTAGAATATGTTTCATGGAAGAAATTAATATTTTTGAGACTTAAAATCATATGTTGTAGAGGAAGTAGACATATTCTGGACATCCAAATCACATATAGAGGATAAGCCACGGATTTGTATGGATTTAGAAGCAAGTAATCTGGAAAAGAATTGGAAGAATGTAAATTAAAGAAAAAAACTAGGGTTCTTGAAGTTTATGTCAATTTTACTCCATTAAACCGTTATACTTGATGAAACCGGACATATTTCACGTAGAAAATCATATAGTTAGGTATATAGTACCTGTAGTAATGTTGTTTGGGAGTTTGGGGATCTATAATGGATATTTGGTAGAGGTTAAAGAGGTAAACCCGTAGCTTGTCAATGGCACAATTCGTCATAACTTCTTGATCGATCGATCGATCAAGAACATCGATCGATCGACGGTATTGATCAATTGACCCCATTCCTGGATCGATCGATCCCTCCTAGAAAACTACGTATTTTTCTTCTTTAAGTTTAATCAGGTTAAAATGCGTAGGAATCCTTGATCATCATTGATAGAGCATAATGAATTATAAAGAGGACCAGTAGGGTCTCGGTAGACCCCGTTGAGTGAAATGTATGGTAGGATGAAATTATGGTTAATGGGGAGCTATTCATACATACGAAATCATGCGTACGTCTAATAAAAGATAGAGACTCGTGAGTAAGTTAGACTAGAAGATAAGTGAGAGTGACTACTGAAATTATACTTAGGGAGATAGAACACATCGAGAGATGAGAAGAAAGTATGGAGTAACTTATATATGAGAATAAAAGTGACGAGTCCGTTATGCGAGATAATCGAGTAAAATGTGCTAAGAACGGATAATTATAATTATGGGTCATGGGCGCACCTAATTTAGAAATGTGAATATATATATATATATGATTGTGTGATAGTGCATATATTATATATCTGTGTAAAAATCATACTCGAGCTACTTGCTATCACGGGGGTTTCCGCGCCAGGACAGTCTTATTTCGATTGGGCCTTTATGAGGGACACCGACTTGTACCCTGGAAGATAGTATCCTTGATACAGACTATTTGAGTGATAGTCAGATGGTCCTAAGAGACGTGAGGGTATATGCTCTCCTCTTAGCGACTTCGAACTATACTTCGGCTCTAATTGTATGTGTTTTATGTTAATACAGATCGAGAGTGATTCCGAACTAGTATTTCCCTTAGTACGAGTGATACGGGGACTTGATAGCAGAGTATGCCAACACCATAGATTTTATGTGGGGTGTCGATAATATATATATATATATATATATATACACACACTTAAGTATGGGAACTTTCTATTGTGCATAAAAGTAGTTAAGTAATGAATAAATACTCCAACTTTATTATAATTGTTTGGGAATTTTGTGACATCACTGGGTTATTTTAAATAACATAAGATATATGAGAGAGATTAATTTTCAAAAATTAATTATCTTAGCCATAGTATTTATCGGAATGAAACCTTATGGGAAAGTTAAGTTAAAATAAACTTTAGAGATTAGTAGTATGGTAGGCGTGCACACTACATAAGAGCTGAGAATTTCTCAAGAGAGTGTCGCATACTAACATGGTTGTTTCATTAGCCGGTAAGAATTTTATATACTTGCTAAACTATTTTTAAACTGTTTTACACTCGGGCTCTGACCCGTTTCCTGTTATTTATTTTCTCTATGTATATATTACAGGTGCCCAGCCTCAGGTGCCTCATTCTTAGATTCCTTGGAACGGACGCGCTGCAGCTTATGTGGGAGTTGCAGGCCATTGCTTAGATGACCTCGTAGTTGACTCTACTATTATTTTAGTTCTGATTAGTTAGGGCATGTGTGGCCTGTTTCCCTATTAAGTTGGATTTGTCAGAGATTTATTTTCAGTATTTGGTACTCTTTGGGATGTAATTCGTGTCAGTATGATTTCATTTGTAGTTTTCAACTTGGTATTGGTTTATCTAAATGGTTAAATTCTTGTGTGTTAATTTCCATCTTTAACATTTATGCGATTCTTAAACTGTTACTTATTGAAAAGGTTTTCATAATGGAATTAAATAAAATAGAAATAACGTTTAAATTGTTTTGACACTTAGCTTAATTATTTTGGGTGTTTAAACTGGAAATTTATTGTTGCGACAGTGATGCTAAGAATGAACCAACCGTTCACCTTGATTTTTAATTTAATAAAGGACTGATCACCCGGTATTTAATTAGGCGGGCTGACATAATTGGTAGATATTATCAAAGGAAACTCCTAATATCCTTAGAAAATCACCTGGACTATGTAAGTAGTTGTTCAAATGCTGTAGAAGATAAATGTCTCCATCACTCACATATAATTAAGATATTTAGCTCAAATGGGGAGTAAAGAAGGAAAAAACATCTTTTCTCATTCTCTTTAATCATTTCCAAAGAAATTTAAAGGGCTTTTGACCATAGACAAATAGAGTCGTCCAAATTTCATAAATGTCTAAGTGTTCATTCGTGTCTAATTCTTTCTATTAGTGGATTTAAACTATGACCAATTTCATCATCTACTAATGTCACTTATGTAAGGGTTCTCAGGTATAAAGAACCTCCTAATATCCTTGTCTTATCACATGTTAGTTGGGTGTTTTCACTTCAATCATGTCCTTAAAACGAACCAAGAGCGATAAAACTTGATAAGAAAGTTGTGCATGTAAGAGCCGTTTGTGAGTTTGTGTGCTTTGTTTGAAAACGATGAAGGTCTATGAAAGCTTTTTTTTCCCTTTGCGATTAAGCCGCCATTTAAATTGGACCTAAAAATTGAGGTATTCAATTATCCGAGGTTCAAAGAGGTTTAAAAGAGCCCGAAAAAATTTAAAGGCAATAAAAAGAAATTCATGCCAAATATGGTCCATTTTGGTTTTCGCACCAATTCTCCAAAGTTTGAGAATTTAGATCACCTCTATTCAAAATATAAATCTGAGGGTGTTTGGTTGGAGAATTTAAACGGGTTTCCACGTCCTTGAAAATCTTGAAAAAAATGCTAAACAGTTTTGGGCGTTATTGGTGTGGAAATAACTTTGACTTTGATTTGTTGATTTGTATCAGACGATTCATCTAAACTCAACATTTTTTACACCTAAGAATACTTTTGATTTTCATTCGTTAGGAGTACACGTATGCATTGTGCACATATGACTGATTGAGTTTATTTACCTATCGAATGTGTTCACACCCATACATTCCATTTCCATGACTTGGTTGTTTTAGTTTAAATCCATGGTGTGATTTTTAGTATCTTATTTTTGTATGAAAAATTGAAAAATCCAAAAATAGTTTGTGAAATTTTTTAGATACTCCTTTGCATGCGAATAGCTTGATCCCTCTTTGCTATGCATTTTATCGTGACACTCCATGTTTTGATTTTTTTTCTTCTTATCTGTCTATTTGGGGACATCATAAAAAGGGACAGAGAGAATTATCATGTTATGGGGGTGATTTGATTATTACTGATTTATTCTTATATCATTTCAAACTCGATGCATCACGAAGGTTTTTGCTTTACCTCATCTTTGTAGGTACAAGGATTGAAGATCATTATGATGCACACCCTGATGAGAAAAGCTTTGAGATTTGATGAAATTTTTTTGAAGAATAGTTTGAGATCTTGCAAATTTATTCATGGGAGGGTAGATTTGTATAGGCATTTTGGTATTTGATAATTCAGTTGTTTTTATGTATGTACCGGAATAGACATAGGGGGAGATTTGTAAGGACATATTTTTAAGTCCGACACAATTAATTAAGTCCTATACCGATACAAGTCATTGAAGAATTGAGAAGATTGCATCTACAAAAGACGAATCCGAATTACAGGTTGTCTTCAACATTCAAGCCCAATAATTTGAACTTTGGTAAGATAATGTTTAAAGTTTCATTTACATTTCATATTAGGAGTGTTGGGATATTTTTAAAAAGGAGTTTTAAAAAAGCATTGTTATAGAAAATACTTTTATAAAGGTTTTTATGAAAAGGGTGTTAACTGTTTTAAAAATAGAATAATTTTGAGAAAATTTCAGTGGCAGTAAACGCACCTCAGATTCGAAGACAATCTCGTTCACTCGAGATCACCATCTCGTTCGAACGACATGTGGATGTCGTGCGTAGTCGTTTGAATGACACGCGCTCTCGTTCGAGCGAGATAGGGTTTTCGTTCGAAGGAGCTGTCTTTTTTCCTGACACGCTGCTTTAATGATGATCTCTTTGACAGTCTCAAACATCCTTATATATAGGATGTTAGACCTTGTTTTGAAAAACGTGGAGAACAGTTTCAACTTTTAAGAGTCTTATTCTTTTGAAACTTTTGTGTATCTACCCAGTTTTAATTCAATACCTTTTGGCAGAAAGTCTTTCTCCAACTGTTTTTAAGGGTTCAAATATTTTTGTTTTAATTCACAAAATCCCAATTACTTTTATGTGAATTGTTTTCTGGAACCCAAGAACATATTTTGCTTTGATTTATTCTTTCTGGGGAGAACTCTACAACTGACAGCTGCGTGCTATTGTTGAGGGAGTCCTTATAAAGTTCACAACTTCTGTAGAAGCCGTTCATCTTCTTCATTGCTGACCACCTAGAGTTCCTGCGAGAGATTTCAGCCGAGGCATTGGAACCGACGCCTGGGGGTATTTCATATGTCGCCCTTATTTTTATTGTAATCCGTGTAACCATTTTCACAAAATTATAGTGAAAATAAAATGTTTTGCCCGGCGGGGATTTTTCATTAAGCTTGTGTCGCTTGCTTTATTTATTTTATGGTTCAACACATGAACACACACAGTTGAATGATTTGGGGCTGATTTATTTTGGTTTAAAAATAGACCTTAATTAAATAAGGTTTACTTGAAAATTTACGAATAATTTTAAATCAGTATCACACACCGTACTAACACGTTTTACAAATTGGTATCAGAGAGGGTTACGCTAATTTATCGCATGATCCTGATTTTTCAAGGATTTATTTTTTTGATACAATTTGACTTCTCACGTCCTCAAATTGGTATCAGAGCAGGTTGCGCTAATTTATCAAGTATTCCTATTTTTCTCAAAATTGTGTGATATTGATTTTTTTGAAAAATTAGTTTTATGGAAAATCGAAACCAATGGAACGCCCATTTAATAAGGAGCCTATTTTTGAAAAGATTCACGACCGTGCTGAAAAATTAAAAAGTCTGAATTTGAAACTTTGCAAAAGAATTAAAGTTTTGGGAAAAGAAAATTCTCTCTTTAAAAGTAAGATTAAATATTTGCAAGCATCTCAAACTCAAAGTGATATTTGTCATGAGCATTTTGTTAATTTGTGTATTGATTTTGATTCTTTAAAAATTTCCAAAAAGAAGGGTGATGAGAGAGTCCTAGTTTTAGAGAAGGAATTGGAGGACTTAAAAAATTCTAGGGCTCCCGTTTGTGCCGTCAAGGATAAAAAATTAATCGATGATTTTACAGCACGTGAAAAGACTCCTAGGGATAAGTTTGTTTTAATTGAGGGGGAGCGTGATAAACTGTTATGTTTAATTAAAATTTTGAGAAAGAAATCCCTTTCTTTGGAAGAGTCTAATTCTTTGCTTGAGTCAAAAATTTTGAAGTTGAAAAATGATTTGACAGACTCAATTAGTTTTGATAATAATGGTAATGGATCATCGTGTTCTCATGCTTCTAGTGCTAAAGCCAAAACCATTATTTGTTTTAGAGGGTCAACTAATTCCAAGGATGTTAGAAAAGATCACACTTTAGGTAACATTCCTCCCGTTTACACATGTTCACATTGTGGTAGGAGAGGTCACGTTAAGAGATTTTGATTTAATCTTTGAAGAGGTCCAAGGAATTCGAAGTCTAGTGTTTTGTTGGTTCCCAAAACCCCGTGTCGACATGTTACATCCTTTTGGATTAGGAAATTGCTTTTGGATACACTAGATTTTAGAATTGTTGATTCTCGTTTGCTTGCACATGATTCTTCTCTTGCCATATCATATAGATGATTGTGTTTGCATGTTTTTCATACACTAGTTTTGGTTTCATGATTTATACTTGTCTGCTAGTGTTATGACATGTGTACTTTTCGTATAAATTTTTGCTTTTAAAAATTTTGAAAATTCAAAAAGATTTTTTTTATTAAATTTTTGAAAAATCCATAAAGATTTTTGTATTTGGTTTGCACCGTTTATGGATGGACACAAAGAATGACCGAGTCACAGAATCATTCCATTTATTCATGTGACTATTTGGTAGTGCTTTGGGATAAAATGTCAATTCATCCATGTGCTTTATAATGTTTGGAGTCATTAAGATGTAATTAAGTGTTACTTCCTACATGTTTGACTCATCATTTCCTTTATTGCACACATGCACGAATTTGTTTGATTATTGTGCTTGTCTTATCACATGTTGGTTGGATGTTTTCACTTCAATCCTGTCCTTAAAATGAACCAATCGCGATAAAACTTGATAAGAAAGTTATGCATGTAAGATCCGTTTATGAGTTTGTGTGCATTGTTTAAAAATGGTGAAAGGCTATGAAAGATTTTTTATCCTTTGCGATTAAGCCTCCGTTTAAATTGGACCTAAAAAATTGAGGTATTTTATTATCCGGGGTCCAAAGAGGTTTATAAGAGCCCGAAAAAATTTAAAGACAATAAAAAGAAATTCATGCCAAATATGGGCCATTTAGATTTTTGCACCAATTGTCCAAAGTTTGAGAATTTAGATCACCTCTATTCAAAATATAAATCTAAGGGTGTTTGGTTGGAGAATTTAAAGGGATTTGCACGTCCTTGAATATCTTGAAAAAAACGCTAAAGAGTTTTGGACGTTATTGGTGTGGAAATCACTTTGACTTTGACTTGTTGATTTCTATAAGACGATGTCATCTAAATTCAACAATTTTTACCCCTAAGGATACTTTTGATGTTCATTCGTTAGGAGTACACGTATGCATCGTGCACATAAGATTGATTGAGTTTATTTACCTATCGAAAGTGTTCACACCCATGCATTCCATTTCCATGACTTGGTTGTTTTAGTTTAAATCCACGGTGTGATCTTCAGTATCTTATTTTTATATGAAAAATTGAAAAATCAAAAAATAGTTTGTGAAATTTTTGAGATACTCCTTTGCATGCGCGTAGCTTAATCAATGTTTGCTATGCATTTTATCAAGACACTCCATATTTTGATTTTTTTTCTTCTTATATGTCTATTTGGGGACATCATAAAAAGGGGGAGAAAGAATTATCATGTTATGTGGGCGTTTTTGAATTATGAGGGAGATTTGATTATTATTGATTTATTCTTATATCATTTCAAACTCGATGCATCACGAAGGTTTTTGCTTTATCTCATGTGTGTAGGTACAAAGATTGAAGATCATTATGATGCACACCGTGATGAGAAAAGCTTTGAGATTTGATGAAGACTTTTTGAAGAACAGTTTGAGATCTTGCAAATTTATTCATGGGAGGGTAGATTTGTATAGGCATTTTGGTATTTGATAATTATGATGTTTTTATGTATGTACTTGCATAGACATAGGGGGAGATTTATAAGGACATATTTTTAAGTCTATCACAATTAATTATGTCGAATACCGATATAAGTCATCGAAGAATTGAGAAGATTGCATCTACAAAAGACGAATCCGAATTACAATTTGTCTTGAACATTCAAGCCCAACAATATGAACTTTGGTAAGATAATGTTTAAAGTTCCATTTACATTTCATATTAAGAGTGTTGGGATATTTTTAAAAAGGAGTTTTAAAAAGCTTTGTTATAGAAAATACTTTTATAAATAATTTTATAAAAAAGGGTGTTAACTCTCTTAGAAAAAGAATAGTTTTGAGAAAATTTCAATGGCAGTAAACGCATCTCGGATTCGACGCCAATCTCGTTCGCGGATGATCACCATCTCGTTCGAATGACATGTGGATGTCGCGCGTAGTCGTTTGAACAACATGCGATCTCGTTCAAGCGAGATGGGGTTTTCGTTCGAACGAGCTGTCTTTTTAGCTGACACGCTGCTTTAATGATGATCTATTTTATTGCCTCAAACTTCCTTATATAAAGGACGTCAACCCTTGTTTTGAAAAACGTGGAGAACAGTTTCAACTTTTAAGAGTCTTATTCTTTTGAAACTTTTGTGTATCTGCCCAGTTTTAATTCAATAGCTTTTGGCAGAAAGTCTTTCTCAAACAGTTTTTAAGGGTTCAAATATTTTTGTTTTAATTCACAAAACCCCAATTACTTTTATGTGAATTGTTTTATGGAACCCAAGAACATATTTTTTTTTGGTTTATTCTTTGTGGGGAGAACTCTACAACTGACAGATGTGTGCTATTGTGGAGGAAGTCCTTATAAAGTTCACAACTTGTGGAGAACCCTTTCCTCTTCTTCATTGCTGACCACCTAAAGTTCCTGCGGGAGATTTCAGCCAAGACATTGGAACCGACGCCTAAGGGTATTTCATATGTCGCACTTATTTCCATTGTAATCTGTTTAATCATTTTTACAAAATTATAGTGAAAATAAAAGGTTTTGCCCTGCGGGGATTTTTCCTTAAGCTTGTGTCGCATGCTTTATTTATTTTATGGTTTGACACATGCATACACGCAGTTGAATGGTTTGGGGTTGATTTATTTTGGTTTAAAAATAGACCCTAATTAAATAAGGTTTACTTTGAAACTTGCGAATAATTTTAAATCGGTATCACACACTGTATTAACACATTTTACAAACTGGTATCAGAGCGGATTACGCTAATTTATCACGTGATCCTAATTTTTCAAGGATTTATTTTTTTGATACAATTTGACTTCCCACGTCGTCAAATTGGTATCAGAGCAGGTTGCGCTAATTTATCGCGTATTCCTATTTTCTGCAAAATTGAGTGATATTGATTTTTTTGAAAAAACAATTTTGTCGAAAATCGCAATTTTTCCAATGGAACGCCATTTAATGAGGAGCCTATTTTTGAAAAAAATCACGACCCTGCTGAAAAATTAAAAAGTTTGAATTTGAAACTTTGCAAAAGAATTAAACTTTTTGGAAAATGAAAATTCTCTCTTTAAAAGTAAGATTGAATATTTGCAAGCGTCTCAAACTCAAAGTGATATTTGTCGTTAGCATTTCGGTAATTTCTGTATTGATTTTGATTCTATGAAAATTGCCAAAAAGAAGAGTGATGAGGGAGTCCTAGTTTTAGAGAGGGAATTCGAGGACTTAAAAAATTCTAGGGTTCCCGTTTGTGCCGTCAAGGATAAAAAATTAATCAATGATTTTACGGCACGTGAGAAGACTCCTAGGGATAAGTTTGTTTTAATTGAGGGGGGAGCGTGATAAACTGTTAAGTTAAATTGAAAATTTGAAAAAGAAATCCTTGTCTTTGGAAGAGTCTAATTCTTTGCTTGAGTCAAAAATTTTGAAGTTAAAAAATAATTTGACAGACTCAAGTAGTTTTGATAGTAATGGTAATGGCTCATCGTGTTCTCATGCATCTAGTGCTAACGCCAAAAAACATTATTTTTTTTAGAGGGTCAACTAATTCCAAGGATGTTAGAAAAGATCACACTTTACGTAACATTCCTCCCGTCTACACATGTTCACATTGTGGTAGGAGAGGTCACCTTAGGAGATTTTGTTTTGATCTTGGAAGAGGTCCTAGGAATTCGAAGTCTAGTGTTTTGTCGGTTTCCAAAATCCCGTGTCGACGTGTTACATCCGTTTGGGTTAGGAAATTGCTTTTGGACACGCTAGATTTTAGAATTGTTGATTCTCGTTTGCTTGCACATGATTCTTCTCTTGCCATATCATATAGATGATTGTGTTTGCATGTTTGTCATACACTAGTTTTGGTTTCATGATTTATATAGTTATCTGCTAGTGTTATGACATGTGTACTTTTTGTATAAATTTTGGCTTTTAAAAATTTTGAAAATTCAAAAAGATTTTTTTTATAAATTTTTTTAAAAATCCAAAAAGATTTTTGTATTTGGTTTGCACCGTTTATGGATGGACACTAAGAATGACCGAGTCACAACATCATTCCATTTATTCATGTGACTATTTGGTAGTGCTTTGAGACAAAATTTTAATTCATCCACGTGCTTTATAATATTTGGAGTCATTAAGATGTAATTAAGTGTTACTTCCTACATGCTTGACTCATCATTTCCTTTATTACACACATGCACGGATTTGTTTGATTATTGTGCTTGTCTTATCACATGTTGATTGGATGTTTTTAGTTCAATCTTGTCCTTAAAACGAACCAAGTGCGATAAAACTTGATAAGAAAGTTGTGCATGTAAGAGCCGTTTGTGAGTTTGTGTGCATTGTTTAAAAATGGTGAAGGGTTATGAAAGATTTTTTATCCTTTGCGATTAAGCCTCCATTTAAAATGGACATAAAAAATTGAGGTATTTTATTATCCGGGATCCAAAGAGGTTTATAAGAGACCGAAAAAATTTAAAGACAATAAAAAGAAATTCATGCCAAATATGGGCCATTTAGGTTTTTGCACCAATTGTCCAATGTTTGAGAATTTAGATCACCCCTATTGAAAATATAAATCTGCGGGTGTTTGGTTGGAGAATTTAAACGGGTTTGCACGTCCTTGAGAATCTTGAAAAAAACGCTAAAGAGTTTTGGACGTTATTGGTGTGGAAATCACTTTGACTTTGACTTGTTGATTTCTATAAGACAATGTCATCTAAATTCAACAATTTTTACCCCTAAGGACACTTTTGATGTTCATTCAATAGGAGTACACGTATCCATCGTGCACATATGATTGATTGAGTTTATTTACCTATCGAAAGTGTTCACACCCATGCATTCCATTTCCATGACTTGGTTGTTTTAGTTTAAATCCATGGTGTGATCTTCAGTATCTTATTTTTGTATGAAAAATTAAAAAATCAAAAAATAGTTTGTGAAGTTTTTTAGATACTCCATTGCATGCGCGTAGCTTGATCCATGTTTGCTATGCATTTTATCGTGACACTCCATATTTTGATTTTTTTTTCTTCTTATATGTCTATTTGGGGACATCATGAAAAGGGGGAGAAAGAATTATCATGTTATGTGGGAGTTTTTGAATTATGAGGGAGATTTGATTATTATTGATTTATTTTTATATCATTTCAAACTCGATGCATCACTAAGGTTTTTGCTTTATCTCATGTGTGTAGGTACAAAGATTGAAGATCATTATGATGCACAACCTGATGAGAAAAGCTTTGAGATTTGATGAAGACTTTTTGAAGAACAGTTTGAGATCTTGCAAATTTATTCATGGGAGGGTAGATTTGTATAGGCATTTTGGTATTTGATAATTATGATGTTTTTATGTATGTACCGGCATAGACATATGGGGAGATTTATAAGGACATATTTTTAAGTCTGTCACAATTAATTATGTCGAATACCGATATAAGTCATCGAAGAATTGAGATGATTGCATCTACAAAAGACGAATCCGAATTACAATTTGTCTTGAACATTCAAGCCCAACAATATGAACTTTGGTAAGATAATGTTTAAAGTTCCATTTACATTTCATATTAAGAGTGTTGGGATATTTTTAAAAAGGAGTTTTAAAAAGCTTTGTTATAGAAAATACTTTTATAAATAATTTTCTAAAAAGGGTGTTAACTGTCTTAGAAAAAGAATAGTTTTGAGAAAATTTCAATGGCAGTAAACGCATCTCGGATTCGACGCCAATCTTGTTCGCGCACGATAACCATCTCGTTCGAACGACATGTGGATGTCGCGCGTAGTCGTTTGAACAACATGCGATCTCATTCAAGCGAGATGGGGTTTTCGTTCAAACGAGCTGTCTTTTTGGCTGACACGCGGCTTTAATGATGATCTATTTGATTGCCTCAAACTTTCTTATATAAAGGATGTCAACCCTTGTTTTGAAAAACGTGGAGAACTGTTTCAACTTTTAAGAGTCTTATTCTTTTGAAACTTTTGTGTATCTGCCTAGTTTTAATTCAATAGCTTTTGGCAGAAAGTCTTTCTCCAACAGTTTTTAAGGGTTCAAATATTTTTGTTTTAATTCACAAAACCCCAATTACTTTTATATGAATTGTTGTATGGAACCCAAGAACCTATTTTTCTTTGGTTTATTCTTTGTGGGGATAACTCTACAACTGACAGATGTGTGCTATTGTGGAGGAAGTCCTTATAAAGTTCACAACTTGAGGAGAATCCTTTCCTCTTCTTCATTGCTGACCACCTAAAGTTCCTGCGGGGGATTTCAACCGAGACATCGGAACCGACGCCTAAGGGTATTTCGTATGCCGCACTTATTTCCATTGTAATCTGTTTAATCGTTTTACAAAATTATAGTGAAAATAAAAGGTTTTGCCCTGCGGGGATTTTTCCTTAAGCTTGTGTCGTGCTTTATTTTTTTTATGGTTTGACACATGCACACACGCAGTTGAATGATTTGGGGTTGATTTATTTTGGTTTAAAAGTAGACCCTAATTAAATAAGGTTTACTTTGAAACTTGTGAATAATTTTAAATCGGTATCACACACCGTATTAACACGTTTTACAAATTGGTATCAGAGCGGGTTACGCTAATTTATCGCGTGATCCTAATTTTTCAAGGATTTATTTTTTTGATACAATTTGACTTCCCATGTCGTCAAATTGGTATCAGAGCAGGTTGCGCTAATTTTTCGCGTATTCCTATTTTCTGCAAAATTGAGTGATATTGATTTTTTTTGAAAAATTAATTTTGTCGAAAATCACAATTTTTCCAATGGAACGCCCATTTAATGAGGAGCCTATTTTTGAAAAAAATCACGACTGTGCTGAAAAATTAAAAAGTTTGAATTTGAAACTTTTCAAAAGAATTAAACTTTTTGGAAAATGAAAATTCTCTCTTTAAAAGTAAGATTGAATATTTGCAAGCGTCTCAAACTCAAAGTGATATTTGTCGTGAGCATTTTGGTAATTTATGTATTGATTTTGATTCTTTGAAAATTGCCAAAAAGAAGAGTGATGAGAGAGTCCTAGTTTTAGAGAAGGAATTGGAGGAATTAAAAAATTCTAGGGTTCCCGTTTGTGCCATCAAGGATAAAAAATTAATCGATAATTTTACGGCACGTGAAAAGACTCCTAAGGATAAGTTTGTTTTAATTGAGGGGGAGCGTGATAAACTGTTAAGTTAAATTGAAAATTTGAAAAATAAATCCCTGCCTTTGGAAGAGTCTAATTCTTTGCTTGAGTAAAAAATTTTGAAGTTAAAAAATGATTTGACAGACTCAAGTAGTTTTAATAGTAATGGTAATGGCTCATCGTGTTCTCATACTTCTAGTGCTAAAGCTAAAATCATTATTTATTTTAGAGGGTCAAAAAATTCCAAGGATATTAGAAAAGATCACACTTTATGTAACATTCCTCCCGTTTACACATGTTCACAATGTGGTAGGAGAGGTCACCTTAGGAGATTTTGTTTTGATCTTGGAAGAGGTCCTAGGAATTCGAAGTCTAGTGTTTTGTTGGTTCCCAAAACCCCATGTCGATGTGTTGCATCGGTTTGGGTTAGGAAATCGCTTTTAGACACGCTAGATTTTAGAATTGTTGATTCTCGTTTGGTTGCACATGATTCTTCTCTTGCCATATCATATAGATGATTGTGTTTGCATGTTTTACATACACTAGTTTTGGTTTCATGAATTATACTTGTCTGCTAGTGTTATGACATGTGTACTTTTTGTATAAAGTTTTTCTTTTAAAAATTTTGAAAATACAAAAAGATATTTTTTATAAAAGTTTTAAAAAATCCAAAAAGATTTTTGTATTTGGTTTGCACCGTTTATGGATGGACACTTAGGATGACCGAGTCACAACATCATTCCATTTATACATGTGACTATTTGATAGTGTTTTGAGACAAAATGTCAATTCATCCATGTGCTTTATAATGTTTGGAGTCATTAAGATGTAATTAAGTGTTACTTCCTACATGCTTGACTCAACATTTCCTTTATTGAACACATGCACGGATTTGTTTGATTATTGTGCTTGTCTTGTCACATGTTGGTTGGGTGCTTTTACTTCAATCATGTCCTTAAAACGAACCAAGAACGATAAAACTTGATAAGAAAGTTGTGCATGTAAGAGCCGTTTGTGAGTTTGTGTGTTTTGTTTGAAAACGATGAAGGGCTATGAAAGCTTTTTTTTCCTTTGCGATTAAGCCGCCATTTAAATTGGACCTAAAAAATTGAGGTATTTAATTATCCGAGGTCCAAAGAGGTTTAAAAGAGCCCGAAAAAATTTAAAGGCAATAAAAAGAAATTCATGCCAAATATGGTCCATTTAGGTTTTCGCACCAACTCTCCAAAGTTTGAGAATTTAGATCACCTCTATTCAAAATATAAATCTGAGGGTGTTTGGTTGGAGAATTTAAACGGGTTTCCACGTCCTTGAAAATCTTGAAAAAAATGCTAAACAGTTTTGGGCGTTATTGGTGTGGAAATCACTTTGACTTTGATTTGTTGATTTGTATACGATGATGTCATCTAAATTCAACAATTTTTAAACCTAAGGAAACTTTTGATGTTTATTCGTTAGGAGTACAAGTATGCATCGTGCACATATGATTGATTGAGTTTATTTACCTATTGAAGGTGTTCACACCCATACATTCCATTTCCATGACTTGGTTGTTTTAGTTTAAATCCATTGTGTGATTTTTAGTATGTTATTTTTTGTATAAAAAATTGAAAAATCCAAAAATAGTTTGTAAATTTTTTGAGATACTCCTTTGCATGCGCGTAGCTTGATCCATGTTTGCTATGCATTTTATCGCGACACTCCATGTTTTGATTTTTTTTCTTCTTATATGTCTATTTGGGGACATCATGAAAAGGGGGAGAAAGAATTATCATGTTATGGGGGAGTTTTTTTTTATTATGGGGGAGATTGGATTATTATTAATTTATTCTTATATCATTTCAAACTCGATGCGTCATGAAGGTTTTTCCTTTATCTCATGTGTGAAGGTGCAAAGATTGAAGATCATTATGATGCACACCCTGATGAGAAAAGCTTTGAGATTTGATGAAGACTTTTTGAAGAACAGTTTGAGAACTTGCAAATTTATTCATGGGAGGGTAGATTTGTATAGGCATTTTGATATTTGATAATTCAGATGATTTTTTGTATGTACCGGCATAGACATAGGGGGAGATTTGTAAGGACATATTTATAAGTCTGTCACAATTAATTATCTCGTATATCGATACAAGTCGTCGAAGAATTGAGAAGATTGCATCTACAAAAGACGAATTCGAATTACAAGTTGTCTTCAACATTCAAGACCAACAATATGAACTTTGGTAAGATAATGTTTAAAGTTTCATTTATATTTCATATTAAGAGTGTTGGGATATTTTTAAAAAGGAGTTTTAAAAAGATTTGTCTAGAAAATACTTTTATAAATGTTTTTATAAAAAGGGTGTTAACTGTTTTTGAAAAATAATAGTTTTGAGAAAATTTCAATGGCAGTAAACGCACCTCGGATTCGACACCAATCTCGTTCGCGCGATATCACCATCTCGTTCGAACGACATGTGGATGTCGCTCGTAGTCATTTGAACGACATGCGATCTCGTTCGAGCGAGATTGGGTTTTCGTTCGAACGAGCTGTCTTTTTGGCTGACACGCTGCTTTAATGTTGATCTCTTTGACAACCTCAAACTTCCTTATATAAAGGATGTCAGCCCTTGTTTTGAAAAACGTGGAGAACAGTTTCAACTTTTAAGAGTCTTATTCTTTTGAAGTATCTGCCGAGTTTTAATTCAATACCTTTTGGCAGGAAATTTTTTATCCAACAGTTTTTAAGGGTTCGAATATTTTTGTTTTAATTCATAAAATCCCAATTACTTTTATGTGAATTGTTTTGTGGAACCCAAGAACATATTTTGCTTTTGTTTATTCTTTGTGGGGAGAACTCTACAACCGAGAACTGCATGCTATTGTGGAGGGAGTCCTTATAAAGTTCACAACTTGTGGAGAAGCCGTTCCTCTTCTTCATTGTTGACCACCTGGAGTTCCTGTGGGAGATTTAAGCCGAGACATCGGAACCGATGCCTGAGAGTATTTCGTATGTCGCACTTATTTTTATTGTAATCCGTTTAATCATTTTTACAAAATTATAGTGAAAATAAAAGATTTTGCCCTGCGGGGATTTTTCCTTAAGCTTGTTGAGAAACCGAATAACGGCGGTGTGATAATTGATTAAATTAAATTCTCAATTTTCCAATAACCCTTATTTAATTTAGAGTCTACTTTTAAATCAAATAAATACAACACCTAAGCATGCATCTAAATCAACCCATCAAAAATAAAGCATGCGACACAGTAAATATGCTGAGACACAGATTTCAGGGAAAAACGTCTTTCGGGTAAAACCTTTATTTCACTATGAATATATAAATCGCAACTTACAATTACATAGAGAAATCTGCAATGGATTAACGTGCAGCTAACCCACAAAGACACGCAGTCTTGAACTCAGCAAGAGAATACACGTAGCACCCTCCAAGGACTTGCAACCCAAACAACAAAGGAAGAACCGCATCACTTATCAATGACACGCAGTCATAACACTTTGTAGAGACTCCCTTAGCAATGACACGCAACCCTTGGATGCAAAGATCTCTCCACAAAGATTGAACAATAGCAAAGCTTGTGTTCTAGGGTTCCAAAAGATTCACAAAAGTAATTGGGATTTTTGTGTGTGAATCAAAAAGATGTTTGACACATCAAAAATTGAAGTCTTGTTGTGTTTGAACTTTTAGAAACGTTTTCTCAAAGACTTGGAAAAATACACGAGACCGGATCAGTCCGGCTTGGAGGCGGATCGGTCCGACCTCGAATCGATTCGTTTTTAAAAGGGGCTTCTTGGGTTTGCCTATGATTCGGGGTATATTGGTTTCGATGCAAAGCGGATCAGTCAAGTATGGAGGCGGATCAGTTCTTTTTTAAAATAGGCGGACCGGTCCGGCTTAACAGAAAACAAGTTCATTATTGCAGAGGTTATGATGTTGAAGATGCTTTGATATTCGGATCCGTTGATTTAGATGCGATCTTGAATTTCTTCAACGGTGTAACGACGTACGACATACAAATTGATAATGGACAAAAATGTCCTTGCACTTGTGTCGCATGCTTTATTTATTTTATGGTTTGACACACGCACACACGCAGGTGAATGATTTGGGACTGATTTATTTTGGTTTAAAAATAGACCCTAAATAAATAAGGTTTACTTGGAAACTTGCGAATAATTTTGAATCGGTATCACACACCGTATTAACACGTTTTACAGTTGTATCTCAGCAGGTGGAACTCGTACATCATTACAGTTGAGGAGGGGTGCATCAACAGTCTTGATTAAGATAGATGGATCCGATGATGTAGCGCTTGGATGGATCATGCAGAGTGTCAGCCCTAGTGTTTGAAAATTGAATGAATCCTCGGAGTAAGTTCCCTCAGGATCCTCGATAACAACTATAGTTTTCTCAATGAGTGGTTATACATAATGCAGGGAACTTTCGAACCATGAGTAACTATCTTGGAAGAAGATATCCATTCCTGGCTTCATCTTCTTGTCGACATGATCATACCACGATTCAGGAAAGCCACAAAAGGGAAAATTTTCACCCTCTTTGACAAATCTCCTGTTAAAAGAATCTCCTGAAATAGTCTTGGCACTTTCTAGACTTCTCTTTAAACGAGGTTGGTGGAGCATTCTAAGTTCCTCTGATGATGATTGATAGCCGAGTCCACACAAAATAAAGGCCTTTTTCAGCACTATAGGTTCCAGTATCGCCTGTTGTCGTCATCCCAGCCCCAATTCGAACATGAAGTGAATATTTTTGAACATTTGTATCATTTTGACATTGCCGTGAGGGTTGTGTTCTGGGAAGATTCTGTCTTTGAAATTATCCCCTTCTGGGAGTAGAAGTGGTTCGACTTGGAAGCCAGAAAGAAGCATATCATTCGCCCTTATAAGAAGCAAAATAAGTAGGGGGTAGGAGAAAATATAGTCAAACTTGAAGGGGTTTAGGTGAATATATGAGTATAATGGATGATTTGTAGGGTACAATATGGGTAGATGAGTCGAATTTCGGGTCATTTTTTAGGAATATAGCATTTGCATGATTTAGAAGTGGATTGTGGGTGGTGTTTGGTTTAGGATTTGGTGGTGGGGAGATAACACCCCGGTCAATAAGACCTTGGATTACATTCCGGATATGGAAGCACTGATCAGTGATATGACCGACATTTTGATGGAAATCACAATGGGCATCGGGTTTGAAATTTTTGGGAAGTGGGTTCGGAAATGGACGAGGGTACAATGGCTTGATGAGATTTCGGCTCAATAGGGCTTGGTAGACTTTGGAGATGGAAACATGAAGCTCGGTGTATTCTTTTCTGATTGGGTTGGCACGAATTTCTGGTGCCCAAGAGGTAGCAGGCTGTGAGATATTATTGATGATCGAGACTGTACACGCTTCTCATATTTTCCTGGAGTAAACTATCCGGATACCTTCTTTGGTTCAGTTTCTGTTTTGGTAAGACTTTCTTTAATCTCCACCCCTATTTTTTGGAGGCTCGAAAATGGGCGTAATACTATCCTCCCATCATTGATCGGACATGGGGTAAGAATATTTTCTTTACAATACTAACTTGCTCCTCTTCGGAAGGCCAGTTAGCCATGGTGGCTGCTTTCTCCCTCCACCTTGCTAGGAAATTACTGACAATTTCTCCGGGATTTTATTTGAGAAGTTCTAAATCACGGCGTGTGACCTCCAACTACTCGTTGTACTTGTACTGCGACATGAATTCACAGGCAACATCCTCACAACTGTGAATTTTGGATTCCTTGAGATATAGGAACCAACGAAGAGTGTTTCCTTCAAAGTCTGTCAGAACATGTCGGCCATTGTTTCCTCGGAGGTACCTAGGAGAGTCACGTCTCGGTGGTAGATTTGAAGATGAACCATTGGGGGCCCACTACCCCCGAACTTCTCAATATTGGGCATCTTGAACTTTTTCGACAACCTTCCTTTAGGGTAGGGAGATATATGGGTGTAATCCATGTAGTTCCAAGAGATTCGAACCTGGTCAAACTTCTTGGTCAACAACTTAAGGTCCTCCTTGACCTTGTACAACTCTCCTTCCTTTGGATAGGTAGGTACTGGCAGGTTAGCCCCTTGCTGGGCAAGATTTGGCATAGGGAGTTGAGCTAGTGGCTACCCATTGGCAGGAGGAGCATGTGGAGAGTGTTGATACTCTTTCGGGACCTAAATAGGCTCCGGTGAGGGCAGACCCATAGCGCGAGGGAAGAGTACCATACTCTTATTAGAGGGAGAATTAGAAAACATTATCTTTTGGACATATACACGATGTACGTCATACTCTTTTTTCTTCACTTTCTTTTTTCTTCACTTTGATTTTACCAAAATGATTTCTCTCTAATAAGATTCTAATGAGGCAATACTCATTGAAGGGTAAATTTTCTGTATATTCAAGGGAAAGTTGTGTAAATATTTTATGTATTGTGAATATCCTTATATAATCCTTGTTTCATATTAAAAAAATGAGTTTTTAAGTAATTTTACTATGTACTATAAATAAAGGTGAGTTTCATAAAGTGAAAACTTTCCTCCCGTTACAATCTTGTCTCTTTGCTTATTATTTTTATTCCTTCCATTTTCCCATCGTTCCAAATGATTTCTTGTCAAACAGACAAAAAGGATTTAGCGTGATATGCACCAAAGACTATCAAAGTTTCACTTTGCATATTTATGTACCCTAGTATAACACGTAAACACTTGGATAAACTTTCTAATACGTACATGCATCAATGTGATTCCAAAGTTTCTACATTGACCCAAAAAATAATAAAATAGAATCATTCTTCAAACAAAAGGAAACGTGTATGTGCCCGTTACTTTATATATGTATACAACTTGAAAAAGAATAAAGAACTCAGAAAATATCCCTCCAGATTGCCAGTGTTGTTTCCTAAATTGTTTCGCAAATAAAACTATCAAGAATGGTAGTCAAACCTAACACAGGCATAGTCAATGTTGAATACAAAAGTAGGTACTTGACGTAGAAAACTAGAATTAAGAATTTAAGAGATGTTCACCCTCATATTCAAAAGGTTGCTACCTGATTTACTCAGTTTTCAAATGATTCGACAATATACTTGGCATGGCATTAATTCAAGACATTTGTGAAAATAATTGAAGCCTGAAATATCCTAACTCAAGTAATGGGGTAGATAAAGTGCAAAGCTAAATTTTATTCACAAAATGAAACTATTATTGAGTATCGTTAAAGGCACTTAATATTTTTCTCTATATTAATTTTTAAAACTATATAACAATTTTTATACTGTGTAATGTGTTCAATAGAAACTTTTTAATATATCTAATTTAGAAAAAAAAAATTATAAGGGTTAAATTTTTTATTAATAAGCATATATGTATATACAATCACACATATATATATATATATATATATATATACAATTCTATTAAGAATAAAATATTTATATTTTAAAACTGATATACATATGTGACACCTTATTATTGTATACATTTAGACCATATCTGGGCCATTTTTGGCCAACCAAAATGGCATAATAATATTTTGGCAATTTCAACATTAAGTAAATGAATGACATAATATACTAAAAACGAGAAATTTATATTTGCACATCAATTCAAATGCCGACGTTAAAAACTTATCTACCTTAACCAATTAGACAAAATTAAAGACGTTTTAATTTTTTTTATACAAAATGTTACTCTTAATTAATACTCTAAAATATCATTTCTGCCAAAACGCCCATGAGAATATGGTCTTAAGTATCAAATTTAATGTATGACAACTGATTCACATGGCACCAATAATGAGTTCAAATTTAGAAACTCATTTTAAAAGTTAGTTTTTGTGATCCTCTAGTGCAAAAATTAAAAATTATATTACTCATTACAACTATTTATTATTTCAACGTTAACTACTTTCTGTTTGGAAGAAAATGCAACTTTCATTAATTAAATAATAAAAAATACAAAATACATGACACAACAAGTCAAATAAAGATACAATACAAAAGTCCTTAAAAAGAGGCACAATAAAAGCAACACCTCGCAAATAATAAAGACTACTCAACACTAGAAAGTTCTACAACGGTCAATAATCCAGTAAAACGGATTCTCAGACTATTCATAAAATGGGTTATGGTAAATATACTTTAGGAGAAAATGATCAATCGATATAATAACTTTTAAAAAATAGGAGTCATCATGAATAAGTTTCACTTAAGCTCGTTCCTATAATAAGAGGAGCACCAACGAAAATGAAGAAGACAATCACTTTTAAATTTAAAAAATGACACTGAATCTCGATTCAATGTGATTGGAGGTGACACCAATAGTAATAACTTTCGAAGTAATTTCCGTGAAAATAAAGAGATGTAGCATGAATCCTCTAATAAAAACACAAAGTACACACAACAAAAATTCAAGATATAATCCTCCCAAAAAAAGGGATAAATCTCTCGTGAGAAAACGGCATAAACTTTCATTAAGGAAATCTCTCTCCCCCTCGTGGAGAGGAGGAAGAGAGGGAAGGAAGGGGCAAATGTTGACCACTTTGTGAGTCCCTTAATTTGAAGTCAAGAATGATACGAAAGGTGTTTCGCTTGACTTTGGTGCCAAGTTGCAACTAGGTAAACTTTTCAACAATTAATTATAACGCCGTACAAGTACCAACTTGACTTCCATATGGAGCCCTTTTAGCAATCAACTTGCAGCCTTCACATTCATTGTCAAGTTGGCTACGCCAAAAAACATATCCATCTCCACGTTGTCGACCTGTTTGCCTGATGGTTCCATCGAGGGTGGGGCATGCCATAACTGGTCCCATTCGGGTGTAACAATTTTTTTTAAACTCGACTCGGTTCGACTCAATTTAAATGGTTAATCTATTTATTCAATTTGAACTATTTTCGATCAAGGCATATTAAAAAAATTATTTGAGTTTATTTTTATAAGATGATTTTTTGTTTACATTTATGGATTGACTTTCCATCGACAAGTATTTTAATTTAAGCTAATTTTTCATATTGAAATTTCAATGTTAAACTAGAGACGAAACCATGTAGAGACAAGAGCCCCCCTCTTAACTTTGTGCAAGTCTTTAAAGTGTGTATGCAAGTCTAATGTTTAATAGGTGATCACACCACTACTTTTTATCATTACTACAAATATGTGCCTCAAAGTCAACTTAAAATTATATGTTAAAGGCTGAAGGCAATGGTGCCTAGCATATAGCCTTCTCACTAATAGAAAGAATAAAGCCTAATTGTGTGATTTGTTGGGTCTCTATCATCAGCATTTTATATTTATTACATTTTAATTTTGATTTGAGTTTGTGAATCTATAACTTTGTTTTTAGATATGAATGTGTGCTTTTAAGTTTGGTGTTCATTAGTGACAACTTATGTGTGAAATCATAAGTTGCAATTCTAAATAGGACTCAAAATTGATTTTTAATGAGTTAAAATGTTCATGTTATTAATAGAGATGTTACATACGTGTGAACAATTAGTGAGATGAACGTACTTTACACGACTCAAAACTGCTATATGTGATCAATACGCATAAATCCGATGTTATATGACCCATTGATAGGTCCCAGACATGCCCCCCCTCCAAGATTTGATTCTGGTTTCGTCGTTAAACAATGATTTTTCATAATTGTGGATTGAATTTTCAATAATAAGAAAAACTAGACAAAGTAGCATTTAAATTCATTATTAAAAAAGTTTCTTTGAAAAACCAACACAATTTCTAATAATAGATTGATCATACCTACTGCCGCGAGGGAGAGGAACTTGGATCTTATCACTTCGAAACTTGGGGGCTTTCCTCTTCCATAAATGAGAGAAAAAAATGAAATTGAGGAATTTACTCCTTGTGCTGAGAGTAAGGGTGTTCGCGGTCCGGTCCGATTTTGGGGTATTTTTAGGACCGGACCGCATTAATCGGTCCTAAAAAATTATGGATCGAAATCGGACCAGAATAATCAGTTTCGGTCATATTTGATTTTCAAGCGGTCCGTGTTCGGCCTCGGTCCAATTCGGTCCAACCCATATAAAACATCACACATTTTTTTTTATTGAAAACATCACATTTTTTAAATTAAAAAAGCAAAAAACATCACTGTTTTTAAAAAAACAGCACACTTTTTTTCTTCAAAAAAATAAAAAAAACAGGATTGTTTTTCTAAAACAAAAAACAACACTATTACAAGTTCACAATAATAGAAAAAAATTCAAAAATCAATAATATAATTAAAAAAAGATATCTCCATAAAAAAAGATAATTTATCCATACCTTTGATTTTGAGCGTGGTTCCTACATAAAAAAGATACCTAGATACTTGTGAGGTAAGATTCAATCTACAATCAAAATAAATAAATAATTATAAACGAATAACAGTATGTGACATTTCAATATTTTTAACATTTTAATATTACCCAAATATGGTCCAATAATTACAACACTACCCAAAAAATACCAAACTTGCTCTATAGTTTATAATTTCTTCCAAGTGTGCCAAAGTTTTTATTCCCTTTTTCTTTTTCACTATCTCCTTTTACCATTCTGCTATTTGTAGGATTATGATACATTACTTCTTTTGAATCAATACACTTTTTTTTATTAGATCAAAATAATCCACATGTCCAACAGGCAAGCAAAGGCATCATGGTTTACAAATTGGGTCCACAATGTTCTATCATATCTAAAGTAAAACATTGATCCAAGTTTCAACAGTCTGTATGTACGAAAGTCGGGTGTAATTTCATAGCACTAATCCAACAGTCTGTATTTAAAGTAAACTTGCTATATGGTTTACAAATTAGGTCCACATCCGTTTCTTTCATAGCAGTGATCGATTGAGTAATTTCCATTTGATAATTCAAGAATACTTTCATAACAAGATATGTGATTTAACTTGGGGAGAATAATGATAGACTAGCAAAAAATCCATACCAGTGTTAGGGGACCAGTTTTTTATGTGTAGGAGGCGACCAGTGTTTGCTGCGTAGGAGGAGAGAGGGAACGGAGCAGGCTGCGTAACGTATTTAGTGGTTGGATGTAAAGGTGGGTCGACGTAGAGGGACGGGGGGTTTCCTGCCGCCGGCACAAATTTGAGAGGGTAGGGTTTCTTTCGTGTAGAGAGAGAGAGAGAGAGATACGTAGGGTATGTAAGTTATGTTATGTTTAGTGCGTGCATGTGTAGTGTATTTTGAATTGGGTTTTTGAAAGGCAGCGTGCGTGTGTAATGTGGTGCGTGTGTGAGGAAATTTTAAAAAAATGTGTGTGTGTGTGTGTATATATATATATATATATATATATATATATATATATATATATATATATATATATATATATATATATTATGAAAGCGGTTCGGTTCGGTCCAAAACCGTTTTTATAATCCTGGATCGAGACCGACCCGAATTATGCGGTCCTATATATTTTTGGACCGAATTAAAACCGAATTAAAAAAAACCCACAAAAGTATGTTCGGTTCGGTTCGGTTTTTTTGGTCTATTCGGGTTCGTGCACACCCCTAGCTGAGAGATAAAGAAAAGAAGATGAAAAGTGAAACAAAATGTTATAGTAGATTAATATATACAAAATTTAATATATACAATGGTTTAAAAAGATCGTGTTTATAAATGCGTTATTCTTGATATTAGTTTTTTTTAATATTGTATAAGTAATCTTTTATAACATATAAAGTGTTGTGGATTTAATGTTTGATGTGTTTTGAATTGAGTATGTGGGTATTAATACTAGGGTTATATGACCGTTGGGATTATTTTAACATAATATAAATGTTCACACTAATTAATTATATTATTTCGTTATAGTTTGTAAGAATATTGATGTTGATAAATAAAATTTTGTGTGTTTACTTTAAGATGATACTATTTGACACACGGGTGTACTTGAAATTTTATAAATGTACTTATTGTGAAAGCATCGCTAGATATATACTGGTAGTTTATATTCATACGTGTACTCCAATAATAATCTTTATAAAATTGAGTATTGCGTCTAGTTTGGTGATTTATGTGTGTAGTTTAATGGCATACATGTGTACTTTCTTGACACAAGTGTGCAATTATCTTAATACGTATGAATAGTCCAAACTAGATTCATGCATATACTTCTTAGAATAAGTCCATTTGCATACTAAGTCTTCCACCATTATAGCACCTGTTTAGAATACGTCTGCACCATTATAGCTACTGCTTAGAATTAGTCTTATGTGACTACAAAGTCTTCCAATACTATAGCTTCCAGCAACTGTTTCCATAACAGAAGTGTACTATATATCTGAACATCTATACGAACTGTATTAGTGTCCTGAATTGAATACCAAAAATATATTTCATCATTCTTTGTGTTTGATTATGGTATTAGAGCCAAATCAAATGGCAAACTCATCTTCAACTTCAACTCTTACCCCCTCCTCAAACGTAGCTTCTGAAATGTTTATTAACCCTCTTAATAATACCCACCATAATATCTCTCTCAAACTCAACAATGAATTTTTTTTATACTGGCAGACCCAAATGGTTCCTTATCTTCGAGGACAAAGACTCATGAAGTACGTTGATGGAACCTTTCCTGTTGATGGAACCTTTCCTTGCCCACCCTCTCATGTTATGGTTCCTGATAAAAATGCACCATAAGATAATCCTGCATTTCATAACTGGATTGATCAGGATCAATTAATTCTAAGCACTCTCATCTCTTCACTTAGCATTGAAGCTCTTCCCCTTGCTGTTGGTTGTACCACATCCCAAGCTCTCTGGAATGCTCTATGTGCAACTCTATCCTCTCCTTAAAACACTCGGATTCTTATCATTCACAATAATCTTCATGCCCTTGATAAAAAAGATGGCTCGGTCTCTACCTATCTTAGTCGTGCCAAACGATATGCAGACGAACTTGCTGTTGTTGTACGACCTCTTAACACTGAAGATTTCAACATATTTATTTTTTGAGGACTTCGACCCGAATTCAAAGATCTAATCACCATATTATCTGCTCGCGCCGAACCTGTTACATACAATGAACTGCATGGTCTACTGTTGAGTCATGAATTTTTACAAATGGATTCCCTTGCCAAATTATCCATTCTCCCTCCCATTTCTGCTGAAAACAGTGGTGAGTCCCAAGCAGCTGTCCCATCAGCTCACTACTCTCACCGAAGTGGCAACACTTCTTCCCCTAGAGATTATCGGGGTGGTCTCTCATTTTGAGGTCATGGAAATCGTAGTGGCTGACATTTTTCTTCTCATGCCAACTACACTAACTATCAATAGCGTCCAAGGGCAAAATGCCAAATTTTCTTCAACTATAATCACTCAGACGCTACCTGCGCTCAACGGTACAACCCCAATACCACATACATCCATGTGGCCCATCTTTCCTCATACACACAACCACCTCTTTTACCTCTCCCTTCCCAACTCCCACAGTCCCAGTGGTTTCCCGATACTGGCGCTACTCATCATGTGATTCTGGATATTACGAATCTTAGCCATTCTGATGCATATCATGGCCCCGATCAGCTTCACATTGGTAATGGTAACGGTCTACAGATCTCTCATACGGGTTCCTCTACTTTATACATCTCCCATGCTTTTTTCATCTTTATAATATTTTACATGTTCCATCTATCTCAAAATCTTTACTTTCTGTTAAAAAATTTACGAAAGACAATAATGTGTATTTTGAATTTCGTCCACCTTATTTTTGTGTCAAGGATCAAACAACTCATCGCACACTTCATATCGGCACGAGTAAAGATGGACTCTATTCATTATCCACGGGATTACACCCTTCCTCACTTCATCCTTTTTCCGCCACTGCTTCAAAAACCAACTCCGATGCGTGGCATCGTCGTCTTGGACATCCGTATGAACGTGTCCTTACTCAAATAATTCGCTCCAATAGCTTGTCGTGCAGTTCATATCTTTCTAGTTAATTTTGTAATGCATGTCCGATGGAAAAATCATCCCGTCTTCCATTAAAGCCTACTCTGACATGTACTAAAAATGTATTAGATTTAATTTTTAGTGATGTTTGGGGTCCTGCACCTATTATGTCATCTGAGGGACATCGATATTTTGTCATTTTTGTTGATTATTTTTCTAAATTCATTTGTTTTTATCCCATGAAACAAAAATATGATGTTTTCTCTATTTTTCTTCAATGGCAACAAATGGTTGAACGTCAATACAATTCCAAAATTAAATCGGTTCAAACAGATTGGGGTGGTGAATACCGTAAATTAAATCCTTTTCTCGCTAAGTGTGGTATTATTCATCGACTTTCTTGTCCACACACTCATGAACAAAATGGAATAGTTGAACGCCGAAATCGTCATATTGTTGAAACTGGTTTAACTTTACTTGCCCAATCCTTTATACCCCATAAATTTTGGCAATATTCATTTGACACCGCCGTTTATTTAATTAATCGAATGCCTTCAACCGTTTCATGTAATAAAACACCATTTGAAATTATTTTTAAAACACCTCCCGACTATACATTTTTAAAAAAAATTGGGTGTCTTTGTTTCCCATTTCTTTGTCCGTATAATAATCACAAAATGTCGTTTCGCTCGTCCCCTTGTGTCTTTCTCGGGTATAGTCCCGATCATGTTGGCTATTGATGCATGGATTTTCAAACTCGACGATTATATATTGCTCATCACGTTCTCTTTAATGAAATCGAATTCCTTTTTCAAAATTTTAGTCAGTACACTTCTATTTTAGTAACTCCAATCTCTCACAACAATTCATCCCCTTGGCTAGCTGTTCAAAATCCAACTAACCAGCCCAGTTTTTCTCACCCTAGTCATTCTATCCTCAATAGCACTTCAAATTCAAATTTCTCCTCACATGGTCCTATTTTACCTCCAACTTTAAATCAAAATCTTGACCCACCTGTTCAAACTACACCACCCACGTTAAGCCCCACCCAACTTCAACCAAATACCAATGTTCAAATAATATCCAATACACCCGACTGTGTCACTCACTCTCCTACTGTTTCACTAAACACACCAAACCACACTCAAACCACTTTGAACTCAATTCTCACCCCTCCCACCTGTCCACTTATTCCGTCCGCAAAACCCGTTACTTCCTCCTCGGGCTGTCCTATTTCTCCCTCACCATTCACTATCACAAACCCATCAGGACTTAAACTTCAAATTGACCTTAATATTCCCAAGCCTCCACCTTCTCGTACACACTCTATGACTCTTCGTCACATGTCTAAACCACACTCCCCACTATCTTCCCCATCTGCATTTATCACCATAACCCAATCACCTTTGGAACCCACATGTTTTACCACTGCCAACAAATGTGTTAAATGGCGTCATGCTATGCAGGCAGAATTTAATGCTTTGATTCGTAATGAGACATGGACCCTTGTTCCGCCAAATTCGTAAATGAATATCATTGGGTGTAAATGGGTATATCGCATCAAGTACAGATCCAATGGCCAAATTGAACGGTACAAATCACGCCTAGTGGCTAAAGGATTTCATCAATAATCGAGTATCGACTATGATGAAACATTCAGCCCAGTCGTAAAACCAACCATTATACATTTGGTCCTCTCCATTGTCGTCACTCACCAGTGGTGTATTTTTCAACTCGATGTCAATAATGCCTTCCTCCATGGTCGTCTTCATGACCATGTTTACATGCAACAACCAACCGAATTCACTGACTCATCTCGACCCGATTTTGTATGCGAGTTACATCGCTCCATTTATGGTTTAAAACAGGCCCCACGTGCTTGGTTTTCTCGCTTACATGAATTTCTCACCTCCCATGGTTTTCAACCTTCAAAAACTGATTCATCTCTCTTTATATTTACATCCAACCATGTCACTATATATATTTTAATCTATATTAATGACATTCTGATCACAAGCAATGTAACCCATGAAATTTAACAACTAATTGACAAGATGGCAACTCAGTTTTCCATCAAAGATTTGGGTCTCCTATATTATTTTCTGGGTATTGCAGCCGTTGTTACACCTCATGGAATGTATTTACATCAACACCAGTATGTTAAAAATCTACTGGATAAATTCGGAATGAGTTCTTGCAAACCTGTCCTCACCCCGTGTTCTTCTGATTCCAAACTATCCAAACATGGAGGTAAACCTTTTTCGAATCCTACAAAGTTTCGTCAAATTGTAGGTGCCCTTCAATACCTTACATTGACAAGGCCGGATCTTACCTAATCAGTTAACAAAGTATGCCAATACATGCATAATCCTTTGAACGATCATTGGCTTGCCGTCAAACGTATTCTTCGGTATCTCAAACAAACTCCTACACATGGACTGTTCATTAGTAAGAATTCCACATCCACTCTACAAGCCTTTTTAGACTCGGATTGGGCAGGTTCCATAGATGATCGAAGGTCCACTAGTGGCTATGCAATTTACTTGGACTCCAACTTAATTTCTTGGTCGTCTCGCAAATAACGCACTGTTGCTCGCTCCTCGACTGAATCGGAATACAAAGCTCTTGCGGATGCTGCCGTCAAAATTACGTGGATTTAATCGCTTCTTGCTGAACTACATGTGCGCCTACCTGGACCACCAATATTATGGTGCGATAACATTGGGGCCACCTATCTCTCGGCCAATCCTATTTTTCATGCACGCATGAAACACATTGAAATTGACTTTCATTTTGTCCGTGATAAAGTGGAAAAACGCGACTTATATGTTCAATTTATTACCACTCATGATCAGATTGAGGATTTTCTAACCAAAGATCTCGCCTCTACTCGGGTCAAGTTTCTACGTGACAAGTTGAAGGTTCACTTCTATACACCGTCAATTGAGGGGGCATCTTAGAATAAGTCCATTTGCATACTAAGTCTTCCACCATTATAGCACCTATTTAGAATACGTCTGCACCATTATAGCTACTACTTAGAATTAGTCTTATGTGACTACCAAGTCTTCCAATATTATAGCTTCCAGCAACTGTTTCCATAATAGAAGTGTACTATATATCTGAACATCTATACGAACTGTATTAGTGTCCTGAATTGAATACCAAAAATATATTTCATCATTCTTTGTGTTTGATTAATACTCAATAACCACCGACGATGTTTCAATTCATGATTATAACTTGATTCATAATGATATAGCTTTTTTGAAATGATACCAATTAATGTCAAGTTCCTTGGAAATTTTTACTAAGAGATATGAGCAAAAGTTGAAGATTACCTATAATTTGTGACTCTCTGGAAAATAATTTGGAGCCACCTAACCAAGATTACCTTACCACTGAAAATGTGGATAGTTTATGCTACAATAAATACAAGCAAAACTCCCAAGTGGTTATAATTAAAGATTGCCCTCCAAGTGACCCAAAACCCTAGTGTTAACTCTGATGCCTTCAACTTGGTTTAGAAGTTAGCTCCCACCTCTGAACACCTTAATAACTTTAATGGAGTCACATCGACTATTGGAAAAGCTACCATTAGCAATGGTAGGAGACACCCAAGTGAGCCACCGTATTCTACGAGTGGAGGAATGCTAGTTCTTGGTGGAGAACCAAGTGTACGAGGTTGTTGTGGTGAAAACGTTATGGAAGATTGCCCAGGTTCGTCCGCAGATTCAAACGAGTCCATCTCCATGATTGTTAGATCAAAAATTAGTGGCAAAGGTCACATCAATAGTATCAACAAAGGAGCTGATAAAAATGATGAAAAACCAACTTCCTTGGGCAGATTCTGAGCCACTGCTATTACATCCTACTTTGTTATCTATGAAGATTCTTGTGTGGAACATTAGGGGAGATGGGAAAACCTCGTTCAAACCCATCATTGCTGAGCTTAATAAAATGTACGCACCCAAGGTCCTTGTTATTTTAGAAACTCAAATTCCTCTTACTGCTATGGGGACCTTTTTTGAAGATTTAGGTTTTAACGAGAAGGAGAAGTCTGATCCGAATGGAGGGGCTAGCGACATATGAGGGTTTTGGAAAGAACCTATTATTTCCATTAAACCCATCGATGTATCCATACAAGGCATCCATCTACTTATTAGGAAGAAGAACTACGATAACTGGCTTCTCACGGTTGTGTACGCAAGCCCAATACCCACCCTTAGAAGGAAACTGTGGGAGATCTTGTGTATTTTAGCGGACGAATCTAAAATCCCTTGGCTTGTCATAGGTGATTTTAATGATCAACTTAACAAGAGTGAGAAAAAAAGTTTCTCCAATATAGATAACAGTAGCAGCCTACTCTTTATTCGCGAAAAACATCGACGCATGCAAACTCTCAGAGCTTAGTAGCACAAGTCCCAGACTCACTTAGACCAATAGTCGGCATGGCTTTGCAAATACTATGGTAAGGATGGATAGATCGCTTGCTAACGCTAATTGGAGACTCAAATTTCCTGAAGCTATCGTGGATAACTTTTTGATAACAGCCTTGGACCATTGTCCCATGCTTATCTACACGGAAGGTAAACTCTTTCTAAAAATCCCAATAAACCTTTTAGACTCCTTGCTTGTTGGTTTGAGAAGGATAATTTTAATGACCTTGTGAAGTCTAGTTGGCACGATTCTTCTAACATTGCTTATAATATTAATAATGTCACTCAGAACGCAAATTTTTGGAACAAAAATGTGTACGGTAACATTTTTAAAAAGAAAAGGAAGACTTTTAAATAGACTCAAAGGGATTCAAATTTCTCAACAAAATAATTTTTCCCATAATATGAACATCCTCAAAAATGAGCTTATGACTGAATATAATGACATTCTTAGATAGGAAGAACTTTATTGGAAGCAAAAATCTAGAGTATAATGGTTAGTGGAGGGAGAAAAAATATTAAGTTCTTTCATACTTCAACGATAATTAGGAGAAGAAGAAATAAAATTGGTTGACTTTTTATTAAAAATGATTGGTTTGATGATCCAACGACCATAAACAATCACATAAATGATTACTTTATTAGTTTATTTTCGATCGCGGAGCATACGAATGGTGGCACCATTTTTGACCCCGATGTTATTGCCAAAAATTAGTAATAATGATAAAGTGAGATTGAATTATGAACTAAATTTATGGGAAATTAAGAAAGCTTTGTTTAGTATGAAACCTTTTAAAGACCCAGGACCTGGTGGATTTTGACCGATGTTATTTCAAAAATATCGGGATGTCATCGCACTTAGCCTTGAAGATCATATTAAATATTTCTTTGTTAAGGTCTATGTTTTGGGTTATATGAATACGAGTAACATCATCCTTATTCCCAAAATAGATAGCCCGAAGAACATTAGTCAGTTCCGCATAATTACCCTTTGTAATGTCACATACAAAATTTTAGCAAAAGTGATTGTGAATAGAATTAAGCCTATCCTCATGACAATTATTAGTCCCTATTAAGCCAATTTCCTCTTAGGGAGCTAAACGACTGATAACATCATTATTACCCAAGAAATTCTCCATAGACTCCAAAATAAGAAAGGGAAGAAAGGGGTTCTTATTTTTAAAATTGATTTAGAAAAAGATTATGATAAAGTGAGTTGGGATTTTATCAAAAAGGTTTTACGTGCGTTCGACTTTAACTTAAGTCTGATTAACCTTATCATGAGTTGTGTAACATCCTCTCGAACGGAATCCCTTTCCTTCCCTTAAAACCTATAAGGGGTTTACGTTAAGAGGACCCTCTATCACCCTACCTCTTTGTACTTTGTATGGAGTACCTCTCGTGTATTAACTCAGAGAAGGTCAATAACAAAGAGTGGAAAGGATTAAGAGCATCATCGGGGGTCCTCTCATTTCCCAATTATTTTTTTATGAACTTATTCTCTTTACAGAGTCCTATAACTCCTCGTGTTACTCGATCACGGATTCACTCAAAGAGTCTTATCTCCTATCTGTCCAAACTTTAATTTTGCCAAATTAAAATTTTGTGTTCCCCCTAATAGACCAAAACGGGAGACCTTGGATTTTTCCCACATCTGTGGTATGAGCCTCATTAGTGACCTTGGAAAATACTTGGGTACTCCCCTCAATAATGGGTGGATTTGTAAAAATACTTTCACGGATATTTTAGATAGAATGAAGAGGAAACTTGCAGGGTGGAAATCAAACTTACTCTCCATAGCGGGTAGAGCCACTATCATCCAATCAACCACTTATGTGATACCAAGTTAGAATATGCAAATCATCCCACTCCTAGCTAATGTCTGTGAGGATATAGATAAGATAAATCGCAACTTCCTATGGGGGGACAGTGATACCCCAAAAAGGGTGCATTTGGTGAAGTTGGACATTGTTTATTATCCCAAAAGCCAAGGGAGCCTTAATATTAGGATAACCTCGCTTAACAATAAGGCCACACTCTCAAAACTTGGGTGGAAACTTATGAATGATACTAATTCTCTTTGGGTCAAAGAAATGATTCAAAAATATGCAAAGAACCCCATTCCTAGAATTTAGGTCTGGAAAAATAAGGCCTCACACATTTGGTGGGGAATACATAAAAATAAAACGACTCTTAATAAATGTATAAAGTGGAACATTGGGTATGGAAATTCGTGAGTTTTTTCAAGGATTGATGGTTTGGAGACTCCATTATCAAGCCTCGTCCAGTGTTAAATGACAGCGAGGATCTAAGTGTGAATGTTCTCATTGACCAACATGGTCATTGGGACCTAGCCACCATTACCCATCGAATTCACCGCACAAAGGTTAATAAGGTTATGAACACGGATATCCTAAGACTTAAACCCTGAGGGGATAGACCAATATGGACACCTTGCATGGATGGTAATTCACCATCAAGTCTTTCTATAAAGAGATTGCGGGTAGGGACCTCAATCTCCCTGGGCATAATGAGTGGAATCATATATGGAATAAGAATATTTCGCAAAAGCTAAAAACTTTCTTGTGGACGATCTTCCATGGAAAGCTAGTTACTTACCAACATCGATTAGTGAAGGGTTTTACGAGTGAGCCGGATTGTAAAACCTATGGGAGAATCGAGGACATGAAGCATGTGTTTAGTGAGTGTCTTATCGCTAAGGAAACTCTGTTCCTTTTACGACTCGAGGGTGTCTATCCTAATGAAGGTACAAAGAATTTAGTTGAATGGATCATTGTCAATGGATATTGGGACATCTAGTCATGACATTATTTTTATTTCCACCCTGTGGCATTTGTGGAAAGCCATAAATCTTTGCTTATTTGAGGCTAAAATTTCTCCGCCTTTTATGATTGCCAAGCTTAGTGTAAATTATGCAAATGCGGTTAAATGCGAATATAAATATAGGAGGCTTGTCATTAATTCACTAATTCCTTAGTTGTGTCCATCTGTAGGTAACATGAAGATTGACATGGATTGTGGGTGGGACAAAAGCACCAGAGTCCAAAATTTTGAAGGCATTTTGCATGACCATAGGGGAGAGTGGATCTTGGGATTCTTCGAAAAAACATTAGAGCCACCCCACAGGGTGTCGAGCTCGAGATCATTTTTTACGGCCTGATCGTGGATAAAAAAATAATGCCACTTAAGTTGTTTAAAAGGTTTAAAATAGTTTAAATGGATCCAAACAGTTTGTTTGAGAAACTCTTTTTTTCAAAACAAATTACAAACACTAGATGTGTATGAAAATTGTTATGAACGAGATATTTCAGTTATAGATGCCCAAGTTTTGAAAAATAAAACTAAAAGAGTTTAAATCATCACACAATCATAAGGGGATAATAGGAAGATTAAACATGCAAGTACACATGTATTTTAACGTGTTAAAACTCCACCCAATTGGGGAAATACCCACGGAGGTGTCTACATCTCAAAAACAAAAATTTACTGAAAATGAGCTATAAGGTTACAAACTATTAACAAACTAAGCACACCACTAGACCTATACTAAGTCAATAATTTATACCAGATCCATTAGGTAAATCTGGCTTCTCCGAAGGCTCTGAATTTGTCCTAGTTGTCCTATAGCCTTGTACCTCCTCCTCCTTTTAGCTTTACATTGACTCTAAGGTCAGAAACCTCTCAACCAACACTATTTTAGTGTTGTAGTGTGAAATATGTATTGTGGTGTTGTGCCTAACACATGCATGAATACACACACACACACACACACACACACACATACACACACAGACACACTTATACAGACCAATAGTCCTACAAATTACAGATTTCTACTAAGAATGTTATGCAAGATTCTGAATCAAAATTTATTAAAAACTAGACTTCCTTTTTCGTAATAGATTGAGTCACAATCTTGCGTATCAAAAAGGGCCAAGATCCTATACACTTTCTCTTATTTATTTGCAAATCTATTTCACAAAATGTGAAATATGAACCGGAAAGTGCAAATGTCTCAAGATCTGAAAATGTTTTGAAGTCTCTTTTTCTCAATAGAACGTTAAATGAAAATGTTTGAGTACAAAAACACCAACAAATAATGATTTCTAAATAAAGAAATCAAACTAAGCAGATCTAAGTGATTTATATCACAACATAATCATATCTACATTTTCTATAAAAAAGAAACAAGATCTAACTCAATGACTGGCTGGAAAAAAGATTTAAAACCAAAGAGGAAATGATCTTCGAACAAGAATCACTCTCAAACTCACACGAAAGTTTCTAGGAATTTTTTTCAAGAGTTTGGCTAGGTTTTGTAATTTCTCTCTCTCTCTCTCTCTCTCTCTCTCTCTCTCTCTCTCTCTCAAAGTCAGACTCACCAAAATATTGTGATTTTATACCCACGGGTCTCTATTTATACAAGATGGTGGAAGGGTATGGAACAATTAACCAAGTTAATGGCCTTAAATCTTACAAATCAAATGCAAATCTAATGGCTGAAAATACAACGCATTTAAAAGCATTATGATTAGACTAAAGTGGTAAGACTTGGATTGAGTCAGGCAACATGCACACCATCAATGAGTTTAATCCAACGGTTGATATGGTCTCTCAGTTATGTGAGTAAGAAAAAACACAATCTTAACCGGTATAATGCACACACGTGTAAGGCTGAGATCATATATAAAATGCATGTTTTTGAATTCTTAAAAAATCCGAGTTTCTACCCCACATTTTCTTATTGATTTTAGTTTCTACTCAACCAAGTTTTTTTGTAATTAAAAGATATTACAAATCAACCCAAAACATTTTAAAACCTTAATTTTAAATGTTTAAAAATTCCTAAAAATTGTTTTAAAAAATCCCCAAAAATATTAGAAAATTATTTTGATGGGAATGAACACTCACACTCCTAAAATTATATAAACGCAACATAAGATAAGCAAGCCTAGGTGCAGTGTATACTACCTTTGAGACCATTAGAGGGTAATTGATGTAGTGTCTGAGGCTCTTTGATAACAAGAGATATGACTCTAATTTTGTCACTATTTAAAAACTAGATAAGAGCATATATAGTATAGTCTCAAGTGAGTAAAAATATATAGTGTGCTTCAATCTCCCCCTTTGAAAATATGAGATAAAATCTCATTTGATTCATCGAGGACTTATAGGGATACAAAAAAATAAAAAAAAAATCCTATTCCTATACAAAAATTCTATCTACCCCATATCCTAGAATAGGAAAATTACATAAATCAACTAAATAAAGAACAATACCCTAACAATATTCTGATATGAATGAGGTACTGATTCCTGAAAATAAGATAACTAAGATCAAGTATTTTAGCTGAAGTGAACAAAAAGATGTCAAATTTGACTCAAATTTCTCCCCCATTTTTTCTCAAATGGGCAAAGGGTAGGCACAAATATTCATAAGCAAATACGGAGAACTATAATGCATAAACATCAATGCGTCATATCAACTAATTGAAAATCTATGGGAAAATATACAGTTTTCAATTCCTTAGATTCTACTAATTCACGAATAAAGTGATATCGAATCTTAATGTGTTTTATGTGAGAGTGTTGTACATGATCTTTGAAAATATTAATTTCTCTTTGATTATCATTATAGATATGAAACTTACCTTCAATTAGGCCATAATCTTTTAACATCTATTTTATACAAAGTAATTGTGAACAACAACTTCCTACTACAATATATTCTGATTCAGCTGTGGATAACGATGTATAATTTTGTTTCTTACTAGATCATCCTACCAAATTATTTCATATATAATAATAGGCTCCTGACGTAATCTTACTATCATCGGAACACCCATCCGAATCAGCATCGGTGTAACCAATTACAAAAGTGGATGTGTCTTTTTTTTACCAAAGACCTAAGTTAAGAGTTACTTTAACACATTTTATGATTCTCTTTGCGCACAATAAATGACTCTCTTTAGGTGCATTCTGATATCTAGTGCACACACAAACAACATACATAATATCAAGGTGTGAGGCAGTTAGGTATAGTAAGCTTCCTATCATGCTACGATAAAGAGAGAGATAAATGGATTTCCCTTGTTCATCCTTAGACATTTTGATCGAAGTAATCATGTGTGTCCTAGCACCTTTTGCATTTTCTAGGCCAAACTTCTTAACAATCTCTAAAGCATATTTACATTGCAAGATGAATAATCCTTCTGAATTTTTTTTTAACTTGAAGTCCTGAAAAGATTTGTAACTCTACCATGAGAGACATTTGAAATTATCCATGTATAACTTTGCAGAAATTTTCAACTTCGATTAAGGATGTATATCCAAAGATTGTATCATCTACATAGACTTTCGATATAACTACAACTTTGTCAACATGTTTGACAAATAGAGTTGGATCATTACCACCTCGCCTAAAGTCGTTATTTAATAAAAATGTTGACAACCATTCATACCAAGCACAAGGTGCTTGTTTTAAACCATATAAGGACTTTTTCAATCGAAAGATGTGATTCAGATGTTGTGGTTCAATGGACACTTTGGGATATTCTACATAGACTTCCTTAGTTAAAATACCATTAAGGAATGCAGATTTTACATCCATTTGATAAAGAGTCAATTGAAAATGATAAGTTATTGCTAAGAGTAAGCGAACAGATTCAAGGCGAGTTACTGGTGCAAATGTTTCCTCGAAATCTATTCCTTCAATCTAGGAATATCCCTGGGCAAATAATCTAGCCTTATTTCTAATATGACCATCCCAGTCTCATCTGTTTTATTTTTAAAAACCCAATGTGTGGCAGTAACCTTTTTATTTTCTATCCTGGGTGCAAGATACCATACGTCATGAGAGACAAATTTAAGAAGCTCCTCCTTCATAGCACTTATCCACACGGAGTCACTTTGGGATTTATTTACATTCTTTGGTTCTCTGAAAGACACAAAGCATGCATAATGAGCAAAATTTTGTAGCTAAGATCTTATACGAATATGCTCTGTAAGGTCACCAACCACGCTATCTAAGGGATGATCTTTCGAAACCCAATTAGGCACCTCGGGGGTCTCAGGTGGTAAAATATCATCTATCTATGGAAATTCATAGTTTAAAATATTTTTGGACTCATCCACGATAGTTGGTCCTGTGGGTTTACTCTCAACATTAGTGTCACTAACAATCAAAATAATGGTTTCCATTAGGTTTTTGGTATAAAGATTATAGACATGATAGGCTTTACTATTGGGAGAGTAACCTAAGAAGATGTCTTTATCACCTCTGGTTTCGAATTTGGATAAATGTTCTCTGTCCTTACACACATAGCAAACACTACCAAAAGTTCTAAAATATTTTAGGTTAGGTTTCTTGCCATACCAAAGTTCATAAGGTGTCTATTTGGTATCTTTTCTAAGGTAGACTTGGTTTATAATATGATAGGCAATCCTAACATCTTCAACCCAAAAATACTTAGGAAGGCTTTTGGCATGAATCATTACTTGTGCTCTTTCTTAAATAATCCTATTCTTTCTTTCATCTATACTATTTTGCTGAGGGGTTATAGGAGTGCTAAAGTTGTGTTGATATCCATTATAGGTACAATATTTAGTTATGCCCAGGTATTTAAACTCTCCACCTCAATCACTATGTATACGATTTACTTGACTATCCTTTTCTTTCTCAATATGTAGGAGAATTTTTAGAAATTCTTGAAAGGTGTTGGACTTTTATTTAAGGAAAGCTATCAAAGTAAAATGGGTAAAATCATCGACCATCACTAAGACGTAGTTGTTTCCATATAGGCTAACCGTTATAGCAAGACCCATTAGGTCCATATGGATGAGTTATAGAGGTTTAGTAAGTAATACATCTTTGACTTTCCTATATGCAAACTTAACCATTTTTCCTTCTTGGCAAGGCCCACAAACAGTGTTTGATATAGGCTTTATCTTAGGAAGACCTCTAACTATTTCTTAAGAACACAATTTACCAAGACTATCAAAATTTATGTGACCCAACCTATTATGCCAAATCTCATTATCATCCATTCTGGCAATGTTACAAACTTCATTACTTTGATTAATCATGTAATAGTTATCTTGATTACGAAGGCCTGTAATAATGCAGTCACCATTTTCATTTAAAATTTTGCAATTATTCTTTGAAAATGTGACAGTAGGGTTAGAGTCGTAAAATTTTTATATACCAAGTAAAGTTGCTTTATGACATTTTACTAGAACTACATCATCTAAAGTAGGTAACCCATTTTTATGGAGTGTCCCTTTATCAATAATCTGGGTTGATACACCATCTCCAAACAAAACTTTACCTCCTGAGAAGCTAGTTTTATTTGAAAGTTTGGTATTATCCCCAGTCATGTGTTTAGAACATCCTAAATCTAAATAACATCTAGATGTTGTGTGCTCACCTTTGAAAGCACTGATCTCGATATTACATCATACTAGGGGTATTAATTCATCCTTTCTAACCCAAATTGCTCTGGTTTTTAAACGTTTGCACTGATATGCTCGAATATGGTAAAACTTGCGAGCATTAGACTTTTCTTTAAAAGATTATGGCGCATAATTTTGTGTTTTCTCAAATCTCTGACCTTTTGGTTTAGTCGTGAATCTAGGGTTCCCTCTTGTTGATGATCTTTTAGTACTAGATATTTTCTTCCTATTACGATAGTTAGAGTGCGTATCTGGTTACCTAGGAGGAATATAGTTATTTTCGCCTTTCCTAGAGTAGTTAAAGTTATGATAGACAGGTGAACCAAAGACATGTTTATATAGACATTTAGAAAAAACATCCATCAACAGAATGTCCATAGACATCGCAATATGAGCAATAAAGATGGCTCGTAGGAGGCTTATCCATAGGAAAGCTGTTAAAAATGGATTTGCCTAAAGGTTGGATTCTAGATTTATTTCTAGAGGGCACAGGTTGGAAAGACGGATCACATTTTCTTATGGGAGGATAGACATATTTTGCCTTATGTTCAACATTAGACTCAGAAGTACTGGCCTCACCAATGCCTATCATTTGTTGTTTTAAATCAAAATCATTTTTCACGGCTTGAAAGTCTAAACAAGTTTCAATAGGTCTTTTTGCCACCGGACACAAACTTAATAGTTTCAAGATTTTTAGTTTGTTCGTTAGTATTGAAGAAAAATACTATTCTAGTTCTGTCATTAGAATTGGTTTTACTTTCAACAACAAAGTCTTCGAAACAGTTTGATTTATTTTCAAATTTAACAAATTTTTTAAGACTGTTGATGTCTTTTCTTTGGATTGTTCCAATTCTAACAACGTCCCTTGATATTTCTTTTCCAGAATTTATTTGATTAAGATAATTGCTTGATTTTTTGAATAAAGGTTTTAGTCTCATTCTCATGATTTAGACATTGAGAGGTGTACTCTTCAACATTCTATTTGACCATTTGGCTTAGGACTTTTATTTTCTAGGTAAGGTCCTTGACTACCTTTTCAAGTTTAGTACTCTTCTTAAGGGTTTTCATGTATAGTGTGTGAATGTTGGTGGGTCCTCATTGTCGGAGTTATTAAGTGTATAGTGTGCAGTGTCCCCTAGCGATTCATTTTTAGGACTCACACACACGTCTACATCATCAATAGAATGTTCCATTTGACTCACACACATGGCATTAGAACTACTAGTAGCATTCTCAAGTAACAAGACAGATAATCCATTAGGAACAATATCATTCAGCATAGCATGATTAGAGATACTACTATTAGATTCAGTACTAGTCATAGGCTCATCAGCATAAATAATTTTGGCAAAGAATTACATACAAGGGTCAAAAGAATTAGATGACTCAGGCTCATCAGTTTATGATTTTCTTGAATCATCCCAGGTCTTGCACAAATTAGCCCTATTGTTTTTGTTATTCTTATTTAAATTGACTCTACAATCAATGGCCATATGTCCTAATTTCCCATATGTAAAACACTCAATATTATTGAGGTATTTTCCAGATTTGTTTTGGTTATCAGTCTGGTGTTTGTCTTGTCTTTTCTCACGAGGCCTATTATTAAAGAACTTTGAATAAGAAGGCTTGCCTTATCTATTTGCAACCTTATTTTGAAATTTTAATATTTTCTTAAACTGTTTAGACACTAAGGCAATGTTATAATCCAAATTGTCTAAATTATAGTCCTCGTCAGAATCTAAGTCAATATCAGGCAAATTGGACTCAGGTTTGGTCAACTTAGAGGATAAGACAAGATTAGAGCCGGACTGTTTCTTTTGGGACTGAGTTAAATGCTTCTTAAACTCCAATTCCATTTCCACTGTTCTTAGTTTGCTACTAAGGAGTTTAGGTGTTAAATTTGGGTCATCCATCTCCTCAATGGGATAACGATCATTATCAATTTTTTGTGGAAATGACCTAAGAATTTTAGAAATAATTTCCTTCCTATCATAAATTATTCCATTAGCATGTAGCTTAGTCACTATGTCTGTTAATCTAATATAGAAGTCATCAAATGACTCAGTCTCAGTCATGATAAAAGTGTTGTACTAATGAATTAACATTTGGGTTTTAGCAGCTTTAACACGTGTGTCTCCTTTATATGCAGTCACTAAAGTGTTTATGCTTCTTTAGAGGTAGAACATAAAGATATCCTCTTGAATTCGTGTTCATTGATAGACATGAATATGGCATTTGTCCCTTTATTATTATTATTATTATTATTATTATTATTATTATTATTATTATTATTATTATTATTATTATTATTATTATTATTATTATTATTATTATTATTATTATTATTATTATTATTATTATTATTATTATTATTATTATTATTATTATTATTATTATTAAAAGTGGTATGTTTCTCTTCTTTAATGTATTCACTTTGCAGTTTCCTAATCCTCATAGTACTTCCTTCCACATCTGGTTTAGTAGGAAAAGTGTATCCATTTTCAATAGCATCTCAAACCTCATCTCCCAACGTACCTTGTATGAAAGCAACCATCCTCACATTCCAGTAAGGAAAGCTGGTTCCATCAAAGAGTAGGGGTGTGGAAAGTTACCTAATCTCTTAATTTTTTTTCCATTGTTTGTTATGAAAAAATAATTTCATAAACTCAGGATCTAAAAGGATTTTGTAAAACCAACGCTCTGATACCAGTGGAAAAAATAATGCCACTTAAGTTGTTTAAATGGTTTAAAAAAGTTTAAATGGCTCTGAACAGTTTGCTTGAGAAACTCTTTCTTACAAAACAAATTACCAACACAAGATGTGTATGAAAATTATTATGAATGAGATATTTCAGTTATAGTTGACCAAGTTTTGAAAAATAAAACTAAAAGAGTCTAAATTAGCACACAATCAGAAGGGGATGAGAGGAATATTAAACATGCAAGTACACATGTATTTTAATGTGATAAAACCCCATCCAATTGGGGAAACATCCACGGAGGTGTCTACACCTCAAAAATAAAAATCCACTAAAAATGAATTATAAGGTTACAAACTATTAACAAACTAAACACACAACCAGACCCATAATAAGTCAAGAGTTTATACTAGACCCTTTAGGTAAATCTGACTTCTTTGTCCTAGTCGTTCTACAACTCTGTACCTCCTCCTCCTTTTAGCTTTACATTGACTCTAAGGTCAGAAATATCTAAAGCAACACTGTTTTAGTGTTCTAGTGTGAAACGTGTATTGTGGTGTTATTCTTAACACATGCATGAGAACACACACACACACACACACACACACACACATGCGCCCTTATACAGACTAATAGTCCTAAAAATTACAGATTTTTACTAAGAATGTTATGCAAGATTCTGAATCATAATTCATTAAAAATTAGACTTCCTTTTTTTGTAATAGATCGAGTGACAATCTTGCTATTCAAAAAGAGAAAAGATCCTATATACTTTCCCTTATTTATTTGTAAATCTATTCCACAAGTTGTGAAATGTGAACTAGAAAGTGTAATATCCCGTATTTTTATGGCCTTTCAATTTAAGAAGATTTAGTAAATTTACTTGAGATAAATTAATTTAATATTAATTCGGAAAATTTATTTTAAATATTTACTAGCGTGACAAGAGTTAGTAATTATTGAAAATTTGTTGATTTGTGAAATACTACTTATTGAGTAAAGTAATATGTAGAATTGAATTTATTAAAAATTGTCACGAGTGAATAAACGGGAAATTATGAAAATTAAGTTGGGACGCGCCTGTGTCGTGTCAGGACTAAATTATTATTAAAAGGGAATAAATTATAAGTCACCCGTATGGTCATTTCGAGTGCGCCAAAGTATTCGGAAGGGCCGAGATAGTCATAAAAGTGTACTCGGGGGTTTAGTTTGGGTCTCGGGGCATTTTTAAGCCTAATTGACATCCTGGAAGGGTATTATAGACATTTTACATTTTTGGGAAATTAAAGCCATGAATTTCGTAAGGATATATCATCCTTTAGGAGTTGTATTCTAGGGTTAATAAACACAAAACCAAAGAATGTCCATTAGAGAAGGAGTTTGAGAGCCTTCCAAGCAACTCACGGCCAAAGACTCATCCGTTTGCACCGCCACGACCACCAAAGCGTAGATCGCACGACGAGGAACGCAACCATACATCTTTCTTCCACAAATCAGAAACTCAAATTCCAGGAAAGTACCTATATTTCTTTATTTTTAGTTAATGTTTCAATCACGCTAGTCTAGGGTTGTTAAGAACATGTTTCGTGGAAGAAATTAATATTTTTGCGACTTAAAGTCATATGTTGTAGAGGAAGTAGACATATTTTGAACATCTAAATCACATATAAAGGATAAGCCACGAATTTGTATCGATTTAGAAGTAAGTAATCTGGAAAAGAATTGGAAGAATGGAAATTAAAAGAAAAATTAGGGTTCTTGAAGTTTATGTCAATTTTACCCCATTAAATCATTATACTGATGCATCCGGACATATTTTACGTAGAAAATAATGTAGTTAGGTATATAGTACTTATAGTAATGTTTTTTGGGAGTTTGGGGATTGTTAATGGAGATTTGGTTGAGGTTGGAAAGGTAAACCCGTAACGGGATAATAGCAAGTTTCGTCATAACTGCTTGATCGATCGATCGACCCCCATTCCTCGATTGATCGATCGATCCCTCCTGGAAAACTGCGTATTTTTCTTCTGTTCATTTAATCTGGTTAAAATGCGTAGGAACCCTTGATTACTACTATCAGAACATAATGGGATATAGAGAAGACCAGTAGGGTCTAGGTAGACCCCGTTGAGTGAAATTTAATGTAGGATTAGATTATGGTTTAACGAGGAGTTATTCATATGTATAAGAAATCATGCATGCATTTAATAAAAGATTGAGACCGTACGGGAGTTAGACCAGAAGGTAAGTGAGGGTATGCCTACTGAAATTATGCTTAGGAAGGTAGAATACTTCGAGAGATGAGAATTAAGTACGAATTAAATTTTATATGAGAATAAAAGTGACGCAACCGCTATGTGAGATAATCGAGTAAAATGTGCTAAGAACGGATAATTATAATTATGGATCGTGGGTGCACCTAATTTAAAAATGTGAATACTTATATATATATATATATATATGATTGTGTGATTGTGCATATATTATATATATGTGTAAAAATCATACCCGAGCTACTTGCTATTACGGGGGGTTTCGCGCCGGGACAGTCTTATCTCGATTGGGTCTTTATGAGGGATAACGACTTGTACCTAGAAGATAGTATCCTTTGTACAGGCTATTTGAGTGATAGTCAGATGGTCATAAGAGACGTGAGGGTATGTGCTGACCTCATAGTGACTTGGAACTATACTTCGCATCCATTTGTATGTGTTTTGAGTTAATACAGTTCGAGAGTGATTCCAAACTAGTATTTACCTTAGTACGAGTGATACGGGGACCTGATAGCAAAGTATGCCAGCACTATAGATTTTATGTGGGGTGCCGATAATATATATATTATACGAGTGACTAATATATATATCCTTATGTATAGGAAATTTTTACTATGCATAAAAGTAGTTAAGTAATGGATAATACTCCAAATTTATTATAAGTGTATGGGAATTTTGTAACAATAATAATTTATTCTAAGTAACGTGAGGCATATTAGAGAGTTTAATTACAGAAATTAATTATCTTAGCCATAGTATTTTCTCGGGATGAAACTTAATGGGAAAGTTATGTTAAAATAAACTTCAGAGAGTAAAAGTCCAGTAGGCGTGCCCACTAGATGAGAGGTGAAATTTTTTAAGAGAGTGTCGCATACTAACATGGTTGTTACATTAACTGGTAAGAATTTTAAATACTTGCTAAAATATTTTAAACTGCTTTATAATTGGGCTCTGACCTGTTTCCTGTTACTTCTCTTTTTCTTGTATATGTACATATTACAGGTACCCGGCCACAGGGGCGTCATGCTTAGATTCTTTGGATTGGACGTGCTGTAGCTTATGTGGGAGTTGCAGGACCTTGCTTTAGACGACCTCTTTGTTGATTCTACTCTTATTTTAGTTCTGCTTAGTTAGGGCATGTGTCGCCCGTTTCTCTATTCCGTTTGGATTTGTCAGAGATTTATTTTCATTTATATTGCCGGTACTCGGTACACGTTGGGATTTAATTATTGTCAAGATGGTTTCATTTATAGTTTTAAACTGGTTTTAGTTTATCTGAATGGTTGAATTCTTGGGTGTTTATTACCATTCTTCATATTTATGTGATTCTTAAATTTTTAATTAGAAAAAAGGTTTTCATATATGGGTTTAAATAAAATGGAAATAAGGTTTTAAATTGTTTGGACACTTAGCTTAATTATTTAGGGTGTGTAAATTGGAAATTTATTTTACGACAGTGATGCTAAGAATGAACCAGCCGTTCACCTTGATTTTAGTTTAATAAAGAACTGATCACCCGGTATTTAATTAAGTGGGGTCTCACAGTTAGTATCAGAGCATTAGGTTCTAGTGTCCTTTAGGATCTGTACGGCTTATTTTCGCTTCTAGCTCAGCGTCTTTGATTTAGAGCCCTAACATTAGGAATGTTTTATTCATCTTTATGCATTGGGAATTCGTGCTTCAGCCATTTGTTTATATGAATGATGAACTCAACCAGATTATTTAAATTTTCAGATGGCTCGCCAAGGAGAGAAAGCTAATGCCATTAGGGGAGTCATTGAGCAAGGTCAGCTCACACCTCAGGTAACTTCGAAAAGGGTGTAAATCGTCGAATTAGCAGGTATTATGGCACAGGTAGTTACCACTGTAGTCTTATAGTACCAAGATCGCAGCATGAAGCTTTAAGGGGGAAAAAGATCTCGAGAGAATAGTCAATCTAACATGACTACAGTTAACTATTATGCGAAGACACCAAAATCACAGCAACAAGTTCCTCAAGACTGAAAAACCCACGAAGGTAACAAATCATACATGGAGAGCCAAAAGCGTCAAGTCCAACAAAGTCGGGGTCAGAGTGAAGACACAAAGAGGTGTTTCAAATATGAAATGGAAGGTCATGAACGTCAAACTTGTCCAAATCAGACTGGAAAGGAACTCCGACCCGACTAGTGAGAACTTTCTGGACTCTGCTTTAAGTGTGTAAAATTGGGTCACAAGTGGAGGGACTGTCCTCGACCTGATATCATTTTTCACCAAGATGCTCAGCAAGGCCAACAAGGCCAAGGAAAAGGTGAGACTGGGCAATAGGGTAGAAATCAACAGAATCATAAAATGACGCAGTTTAGAGGTAGGTGCTTCAACTGTGGCAGGATGGGTCATAAGAGGCAGGATTTCCCAGATAAGGGGAAGATTCCCCAGCAGACAGGGTAGAAACAATACGGTTGTGTGTACAACGTCCAGCATACTGGAATTCAGCAGTTACTATTGGCCATTGAGGGTACCTTTCTTATTCCTAGTACTATGGGATACATTTTATTCAATACTGGGGCATCACACTATTTTATACCTACTCATTTTACACGACCCTTAGGATTTTTAGACACTACTGAGAGTATGGTGTCATGCGTAGACTCATCATTAGGAAAGGGACATAACTTTCCTTATGTGATGGGGAGTAGGTATATATATTGGTAGTTTGATTTTACCTACATACATGCTAGTTTTAGACATACGTGAGAACGACATCATGATTAGCATAGATTGGCTCGCTACGTACAGAGCCATGATAGATTGTTTTGATAGGAGTATTATCTTTGACATTTTGGGACAAGAGATGTTTTTGGTGGAAATTCCTTTCCCGGGGGGAGGATCTTCCACCTATTCGTATTACATAGAGGAGGATACCTCTAAGGAGATTGTCAGTTATTAGGCCCGAGCTTCGTTATAAAATTGCCTCGCCTTGGGGATCTTCGGTGTTGTTTGTGAAGAAAAGAGGTGGTTCACTGAGGTTATGTGTGGAGTATCGAGGAACTGAACAAGGTCACAATATGGAATAAATATCCGGTACCCAAATCGATGTCCTGTTCAACCAGCTGAGAGGAGTAACTTTCTTTTCGAAGATAGATTTGAGATCGGGATACCATTAGTTACATATTAGAGAGCAGGATGAAGGAGTGTATTATAATTGGTATATACTTTATTGAGATTTATCATTTTAGTGATGTGATATCCAAGTATGATATTATTTTGGTTACAACTTTATAGAAATGATTAGTACGATTGTAGGCAGTTATTGCAAGGCTATCGGAGTGTTGCCTTAGTGCAACATGTTTCGTTCTGGTGAGGCCTCACCTGCGAGTGGGTCTGACTCGCTCTTATATTATCTATTTTAGAGACTTCGGAGGGGATAATTCTCTCGAGATGTTCAATCCGGGTGTGTGTAGGGACTTTATTGTTATGATTCAGTATGTATTGAGCTTACTCTTAGGCAAAAATATTTAACTCAATATTATGGTTAGCGCTCAGGATTGGGTGATAGGAAACGCATTGATATATCTATCCTTTAGAAATGTGGGAGATAATAGTTATACCCATATATTTGGGGAGAGGATTTCGAGAGTCCCGATTTTATATAACAAGGTTTATGGGATGTGATTACCACCAATACTGAACAATAGTGAAATTGGCAAATTGTTCTCTGTTTAAGTGTAGTTATGGGAGGAGATGTAACTTTTCTGTCAATAGATGGAATAAAGGGGTACATGTTATGGACGGAGGTCCTAACGGATTCCGATAACCAATAATTCTAGGTAGTAGTGTATCGGGAGGGGGATTCCTTGTTTGGATTTCACTTTGTGAGACATCCCACGCAAGAAACTTAGCGTAAGGTTCAAAATGGGGACATGTTTGGTCATTAGTCCATGAGTTCGGTGCCTTTATCGTAATAGGAGCAAGTAATTATAACTATAAGTTGGAAGATAAATTACATTTTAAGTCCAGTGGAGCCAGTTGTATGGTAAGAAAGCCTTAAAAGTTTTATCACCACAGGTTGAGGAGTGGAACAATGATAAGGAGAATTTAAAATTTTTTATTTCTAGGAGTGATTGAGAATACCCAAGTTTTGTAACCACGTTCGGAGCACAAGGGAAATAAAGAGTTATGATGATTTTTAGTGTGGATTATCTGGGAAGAATTTTTAATACAAGAGAGAAGACTTGTATTTATTTTGATGTATAGCGCATTGGTGATTTATTTTAGTTGTTGTATTTATTAGAGAGAATTATTGTACTTATTTGAAGAGATTTGAGATTAGTGGTTTCTCTTTGGTTTTTGTGGGATTTAGATGCTCTATACCTGTTTACGATGGATTTAGTTAGTTTTATCGATAGTAGCGCTCTGTTCGCTCTCCCCGGGCGGGCGGGGAATAGATGTGTGGAGTATATGTTTGTGGGACTAACATAACGAGGTGGAAGTTGTAAAGTGTATTAAGTGTCGCATGAAGAACTATAATCCATATATACGTGTGCAATTAGAGTAGAACACCTGAATTTGGTTGGAAGGCTGTGGGAAGCCATTTAAAATGGGGTATTCCTTGAGAAGGGTAGAATTTAATTATTATGGATAACACTCGGAGCGGAGTTGTAATTATTCAAATGCGAGATCGACTTGCGCATACAAGATTGATGATGTTAGTATGGTATAAAAGATCCAGAAGTGCACATCGTGGAGAAAAGTGCATGGGTCGAAACTTTCGGTATAGGCCAAGGAAAGAAGGGGAGTATTAAGTGTCACTTAATGTCAGACATTTCAAGGAAAATTTGATGTTTAATGGGACATAGTGAGTAGTCTCTTCATGCACCACTCATAGATAGAAATCGGTTGGAATAAGAGGATCAACTAGAGAATTTTGTGGCTATCGACAATTCCTGTAATGGAAGAAGATGGAAAAGTTTCTTGGATGGGTTTCCACCCTCAAGGAAAGATCAAGGGTTCATCTGAACATGTAAAACAAGTCGCCCAAGAAGGAAGTAATTGACATTCCTTTGGGGTGATTTACAATATTAACTAGTGTGCCCAGTCTTCCTTTGAAAGGAAGGATCGCGCCGGTACGTGGTCCTTCACGGTATTATTTTCTAAATCGGGATGAGATTTTTGAATCCCACCTTCAATATGTGATTTCAGGAAGCAACAAGGATAAAGTTTTGTTTTGAGTAGGATGTATCACCCATAGCCAGGGAGTAGGCGTACGGTGATTAACGATTAGTAGAGATGCGTGAAGGTAATTTTGGAATCTTGGTGATCATTTCATTTCGGCAACGGATATAGCTAGCAAGTGAAGTATAGTATGGTAGAGTTCTGTGGAAGCACTCGTACCTGTTTGTCACGAACGAGGAGCTTATTGAGGTTTTGGTGTGGAAAAACCTTAACTATTCTGCCTCTGTATGTTTAGAGGTGAGCGGATAATCAGAATTTTGGATCGGTCAAGAATAATCTGATGACTAAGGTGGAGTTACCTTGAACCGTTTTAGGCAGCTTAGAATTTCATAACCGAAAATCGAGATTTAAAGAACTGACAAAAGTGGCCAGATGTTTATAAAGTTTCTCTCAGCATGGGAGTTTTGTATTTAAAAAAAATATGAGTAATTGACACGTAGTGAGGTGAGGCCTCCTAACGATATTGATAATGGAAGTCAATGATGTATAGGCTCGTCTTATGCGAATGTCGTTGGTTAGGAGCACAATGTGACGTGTCGTTAATGAGAGTGTTAAACAAACTTGCTGTGAGACGGGGGCTATAGTGATTGAGGGCCTTACTATGTAGATAGTTTGCGTACTGATAAGGTGTCCAGAATTGTTTTACCAAGAAGGCCTTATTTTCCGAATTTCGGGAAGAAATTTCGTTATTAGGGGGGAAGTATGTAATACCCCGTATTTTTATGGCCTTTAAATTTAAGGAGATTTAGTAAATTTACTTGAGATAAATTAATTTAATATTAATTTGGAAAATTTGTTTTAAATATTTACTAGGGTGATGAGAGTTAGTAATTATTGGAAATTTGTTGATTTGAGAAATACTACTTATTAAGTAAAGTAATATGTAGAATTGAATTTTTTAAAACTTGTCATGAGTGAATAAAATGACAATTATGGAAATTAAGCCGGGACGCGCCTGTGTCGTGTTAGGACTAAATTATTATTATTAAAAGGGAATAAATTATAAGCCATCCGTATGGTCATTTCGAGTGTGCCAAAGTATCCGGAAGGGTCGAGATAGTCAGAAAAGTGTACTTGGGGGTTTAGTTTGGGTCTCGGGGCGTTTTTAAGCCTAATTGACATCCCGGAAGGGTATTATAGACATTTTACATTTTTGGGAAATTAAACCCACGAATTTCCTAAGGATGTATCAGCCTTTAGGAGTTGTCTTCTAGGGTTAACAAAGACAAAACCAAAGAACGACCATTAGAGAAGGAGTTTGAGAGCTTTCCAAGTAACTCAAGGCCAAAGACTCACCCGTTTGCACCCCCACCACCACCAAAGCATAGATCGCACGACGAGGAACGCAACCATACCTCTTTCTTCCACAAATCAGAAACTCAAATTCCAGGCAAGTATCTATCTTGCTTTATTTTTAGTTAATGTTTCAATCATGTTAGTCTAGTGTTGTTTTGAACATGTTTCGTGGAAGAAATTAATATTTTTGAAATTTAAAGTCATATATTGTAGAGGAACTAGACATATTCGGAACATATAAATCACATGTAGAGGATAAGCCATGAATTTCTATGGATTTAAAAGCAAGTAATCCGGAAAATAATTGGAAGAATGGAAATTAAAAGAAAAATTAGGGTTCTTGAAGTTTATATCAATTTTACCCTATTAAATCGTTATACTTGATGAATTCGGACATATTTTACGTAGAAAATCATGTAGTTAGGTATATAGTACTTGTAGTAATGTTGTTTTGGAGTTTGGGGATCCTTAATGGAGATTTGGTTGAGGCTTGAGAGGTAAACCCGTAACTGGACAATAGCATGTTTGGTCATAACTGCTTGATCGATCGATCAAGAACATCGATCAATCGACGATCGATCGATCGACCCCTTTCCTCAATCAATCGACCCCTTTTCGCAATCAATCGATCCCTCTTGAAAAACTGTGTATTTTTCTTCTGTTTGTTCAATCCGGTTAAAATGCGTAGGAACCCTTGAGTACTATTGCAGAACTTAATGGGATATAGAGGAGACCAGTAGGGTCTAGGTAGACCCCGTTGAGTGAAATTAAATGTAGGATGAGATTATGGGTTAACGAGGAGTTATTCATATGTATAAGAAATCATGCATGCGTTTAATAAAAGATCGAGACCGTACGGGAGTTAGACCAGAAGGTAAATGAGAGTATGCCTACTGAAATTATGCTTCGGAAGGTAGAGTACTTCGAGAGATGAGAAGTAAGTAAGAATTAAATTATATATAAGAATAAAAGTGACGCAACCGATATGCGAGATAATCGAGTTAAATGTGCTAAGAATGGATAATTATAATTATGGGTCGCGGGCGCACCTAATTTAGAAATATGAATATATATATATATATATATATATATATATATATATATATATATATATATATATATATATATATATATATATATATATGACTATGTGATTATGCACATATATTATATATCTGTATAAAAATCATACCCGAGCTACTTGCTATCACATGGGTTTATGCGCCGGGACAGTCTTATCTCGATTGGGCCTTTATGGGGGATAAAGACTTGTACCCTAGAAGATCGTATCCTTGATATAGGCCATTTGAGTGATAGTCAGATGGTCCTAAGAGACGTGAGGGTATGTGTTGACCTCTTAGTTACTTGGAACTATACTTTGCCTCCATTTGTATGTGTTTTGTGTTAATACAGTTTGAGAGTGATTCTGAACTAGTATTTCCCTTAGTACGAGTGATACGGGGACTTGATAGCAGAGTATGTATGCACCATAGATTTTATGTGGGGTGTTGATAATATATATATTATATGAGTGACTAATATATATATATATATATACACACACACTTATGTATGGGAACTTTCTACTGTGCATAAAAGTAGTTAAGTAATGGATAAATACTCCAACTTTATTATAAGTGTATGGGAATTTCGTAACAATACTAATTTATTCTAAGTAACGTGAGACATATGAGAGAGTTTAATTTTTAGAAATAAATTATCTTAGCCATAGTATTTTCTCAGGATGAAACCTTATGCAAAAGTTAAGTTAAAATAAACTTTAGAGACTAATAGTACGGTAGACGTGCACACTAGATGGGAGGTGAGAATTCTCAAGAGAGTGTCGCATACTAACACGGTTGTTACATTAGATGGTAAGAATTTTAAATACTTGCTAAACTATTTTAAACTTCATTACACTCGGGCTTTGACCCATTTCCTGTTACTTCTCTTTCTCTTGTATTTATGTACATATTACAGGTGCCCGGCCACAGGGGCATCATGCTTAGATTCTTTGGACTGGACGTGCTGCAGCTTATGTGGGAGTTGCAGACCCTTGCTTTAGACGACCTCTTTGTTGATTCTACTCTTATTTTAGTTCTACTTAGTTAGGGCATGTGTCCCCCGTTCCTCTATTCCGTTTGGATTTGTCATAGATTTATGTTCATTTATAGTTCCAGTAATCGGTACTCGTTGCGGTTTAGTTATTGTCAGGATGGTTTCATTTATAGTTTTAAACTAGTTTTGATTTATCTGAATGGTTCAATTCTTGGGTGTTTATTACCATGCTTCATATTTATGTGATTCTTAAACTGTTAATTATAAAAAAGTTTTTCATATCTGGGTTTAAATAAAATGGAAATAAGGTTTTAAATTGTTTTATCACTTAGCTTAATTATTTAGGGTGTTTAAATTGGAAATTTATTTTGCGACAGTGATGCTAAGAATGAACCAACCGTTCACCTTCATTTTAATTTAATAGATGACTGATCACCCGGTATTTAATTACACGGGGTGTCACACAAAGTGCAAACATCTCAACCTCTGAAAATGTTTTGAAGTCTCTTTTTCTCAAAACTAGAAACAAAAAAAAGTTATTTGTTGGTAGAACGTTAAATGAAAATATTTGAGTACAAAAACACCAACAAATAATGATTTCTAAATAAAGAAATCAATTTAAGTGGATCTAAGTGATAAATATCACAACATAATCATACCTACAGTTTCTATAAAAAATAAACGAGATCTAACTCAGTGAATGGTTGTAAAAGAGATTTAAAACCATAGAGGAAATGTTCTTCGAACAAGAATCACTCTCAAACTCACACGAAATTTTATGCGATTTTTTTCCAAGAGTTTGGCTAGGTTTTGTATTTTCTCTATCTTTTTTATTTTTTTTATTTCTCCTTCTCTCTTTTTTCTCTCACACTCAGACTCACTAAAAGATTGTAATCATATACTCAAGGGTCTCTCTTTATACAAGACAATGAAAGGTCTAGAAAAATTAACCAAATCAACGGCCTGGATTAAATCTTACAAATCGAATGCAAATCTAATGGATGAAAATGCACCACATTTAAATGCATTATGATTGAACCAAAGTGGTAAGACTTGGATTGAGTCAGGCAACATGCAGACCATCGTTGAGTTTAATCCAACGGTTGATAAGGTTTCTTAGTTATGTTAATAAGAAGAAACACAATCTTAGCCGGTATAATGCAAACACATGTCAGGCTGAGATCATTTATAAAACGCGTCTTTTTGAATTTTTAAAAAATCCTAGTTTCTACCCCACATTTTCTTGTCGATTTTTGTTTCTACCCAACCAAGTTTTTAGGAATTAAAAGATATTATAAATCAACCCAAAACATTTTTAAACCTTAATTTTAAATGTTTGAAAATTCCTAGCAATTGTTTAAAAAAATCCTAAAAAATATTAGCAAATCATTTTGATGGGAATTGACACTCACACTCCTAAAATGATATAAATGCAACATAAGATACGCAAAACTAGGTGCAGTGTTGGTATACTACCTTTGACACCATTAAAGGGTAATCGATGTAGTGTCAAAGGCACTTTGGTAGAAAGGGATATGACTCTAATTTTATCACTATTTCCTAACTAGATTAGCACCTATATACTATAGACTCAAGTGAGTAAAAAATATTGGGTGCTTCAATGGATAAAGACAGGGGATGGATGAACGTGACTTTGGAGTCAGATTGCAAGAATGTTTTTAATATGATCAAAGATAGAGAATGGGAGAATCATCCTCATTCTTCCATTATATTAGATTGTCGTGACATGAAGATAGAGATCAACCTGACTGTGAAATATATTCCGAGGGAGGCCATTCACTGTACAGACTGGCTTGCCAATTATGCAAAGACTTGTGCAGAAGACTTCTTCACCATTTATAAGCCACCCGATCCTTTAAGGGTTCTCATTGATTAATAAAAAAATGAGAATCAAGTTGAAGAATATGTCTCTAATTAATCTTTCTCCCTGTGTGGAGTGTAATATATGGTTATATTTGTTTGGGATGTTATCCTTGTTTGTGGATTGTTTGAACTTTCTGGTCCTTTGCTAATCTAATTTTCATTCCTTTTTGTACCCAAAAATAGGTTGAGATGTCTAAAGCAAAAGTTATCTGTAAAAAAATTAAGGCATAGGGTTGTGTCCTTTCCCCTTATCAAATTTCTTTTCAAGTCCAGTGAGAGAGAGAAGGTATTCCTTAGATTTTTTTTCCTACGTTTTTTTTTTCTTATATATGAGTATTGTAAGTTATTTTATGTGTTCTACACACTTCACACACCTAATCATATATTATATCAGGCTTATATGTGTTAATAGGTTAATTTAGCTTTAATAAGTAGTCATATAGTAAATTGGGGATAATTGATTAGTTTTCTCATCGTTTGTGTGAATCAACTAATTGATCAATAAAATCTACATATTTTGATTAATTTTTATGTTATATTTTAGCCAATATATTTTTACTGAGAAACCTCCCTTTGAGAATTGACATTTCCTTAAAATTGAAGTTGAATAGTTTTGCAGAAATAACACTTCGCCGCCAATTATTTTTAGTGTCTTATTAACCCGAAGAGGATATATTTGGATAGATTTCACTACTACACAACTCGTCATATTTATCTCTTGTGAGATGAGAATCAAACTATGGATTTTGGCACCTCTAAAAATGTAATTAAATTGGAAATTACTTAATCAAAATATTTTTTAAGACGTCGATGTTGATTCTTAATGTATGCTTTTTTAAAAATCTAATTAATTCACTTTTCACGCACTCTAGCATTTTTAGTTATCATTTAGGTTAGATCTAAATTTCATCCAATATAGTTTGTAAAACATCCCAAAAAATTTTCTTTTTTTAAAAATCATGAAAATTTGAGTTCCGCTTTTCTTAACTTAGTCCTTGACACAAAAGATAGATCACCCCCTTTACTTGCCATTATATTAATTTTCATAACATTGGGTATGTCATCAAGTTTTTTTTAAAAAAAATTAAATACTAGTGATATCCTGCAATAACATACAAAAATCTATTCATCACAAGGCTTTAATATGGGAGAAAATAAATATATTAGATAGAGAAAGTGAATTGAGAAAATGAGAAATGTAGAGTGTGAGATGTGTCCACGGACTCAATCAAGTTAAGAGTCTAGGAGAGAAATAATTGAGCAATTACTCAAACATAGTCTATTAGGATAATTGATCTTTTAATTATCGTTTCTTCTTCGTTTTAATATGAGACCAATGCCTTTTACAATTCATAATAATCCAAATTATTAACAAGGCCCCTTTTATTGATATCTCTATTTTTCATGTTTTATTCACATTGAATCTCATTAATTCATTTTTAATTCTTATAATATTTTTCATATTTAGGATCTAGGGCTTGAGGATTTAATATTTAAAATATATTTGGAAAAAGTGTTTTGGCAAAAACTATCATTTTACAAAATCACCCTTCCACTTTATATTGGATATATTTTATGACTTCATCTCCTTAGGATAACCTTTTTTCTTAGCCTCTTATACTCTTAGTATGATTTGTCAAGGTATAAAATTTCCTCATAAGGTTGGGAATTTGGTATGGCCTCGCATCGCGGTTTTTAATTCGTCTTAAGATTGGAGAACGAGTTAATGGGTTGTTTTGACTCGCCTTGATTTATGATCATGTTGATAAGGGTACCTTGTGCGAGAGCTCGATTACGACAAGAGCCATTACATATATCACATCTATATCCCTTGGTATGAGCGAGGTAATAGCCGTCATACTTGTATGAGGATGACCATGCAGAGAATTTTAGAATATGGTCTATGACATAAAATGCCTAAGGAGGAGAATATTAGGGCACATAAAAAGATTGTGAATTCATTTTCCTCCAAGGTTTTAAGATTATCTTATTTAATTTCCATAATCCATTTCGAGTTTATTCCAAGACGTCTTTATGTCCAACATTTCAAGAATGTTATTCACCAAAGGTTAGAGGACTCAACTTTTATCCCACTGGTTAATTATCTTTTTAATTTAGATCTGTTTTAATTTAACCTCGTAATTTGTGATTTTGTCGAATATACCATTAGATTTTTTTTTCAAAAAGAATTCTTTTTATTGGAAATGAGAGAAGATCCCTCTCATGGTGGCTTGTACATATTTCGAGCGCATTTTACATTAATGTCTTAAATAAAAGATTGAAAGATTCTTGCAGTGGGTCCTTTATAAGGTTTGATGAAAAAGGCTAAATAAATATCATCTTTGATATTCTTGATAGAATGTTGCACATTAACGGGAGTACTCTAAAAAAATTGGAGTCTCTTGCTTTCCAAATATGCCAACAAATGATGGATGGAAGAATATTACACAATATGCTCCTGATAGAATTGCCTCTCAAATGGACCCACCAAAGAATTAAATTTTCTTTTAGAGTCGTAGCATGGATTAAGATGCCCATCACGGGTTTAAAGTTCACCCAAATATCTTTTGCAAAGTCACTAGTAAAAAAGTTATCGCTGGTTTCTTCTTTGTGGAGGGAACAACATCTTCACATTGAAGGCAAGCTGAAGTGAATTTTTTTGAGATACTCATCAATTAGAATTCCTTGAAGAAGAAATTTCCACATGAACATTGAAATTTTTGGTTGTATTCGAGGATTCGAAATACAGGAGAATGAAAACTAATAACAGGATGAATTGCGGATCAAGTTCCATGCAGATTTAATAGAAAAACTGAATAGGTAAGGAATCCATTGAACATTATCACCAAAGCTGAGATTATCGTGCATGGTGTGAAAAATAAGTTGCATGCATATACATGTATGATAAGGCCTAGATGAGAGGCCCTAAAAATTTGGAGCAAGCATATCTTATTTAGCGTGGAGAAATTTAGCCCATAAACTAGAATAATTAAAAAAGTTCCACCATAGCTTACATGCCATGGCATCACAATTTTCTGAAATTCTTCTTAACCCAAGACCACCTTTATTGGGAACAAGGCAGACCTATTGTCAACTGATCCAGTGTTGTCTGCTCGAAATGGATGTTCCACCCCCCCAAAAAAATTGTTGAATAAGGATTCATTATTGCTCATTACTAATATTGGGGGATGGAGAGCCGCAAACAGGTGAAATGAAGTAGAAAGAAGAACATTCTTGATGAGGATAATACAGTTAGATGTAGATGAAAATTTACCTTCCCAATAGTTGATTTTTCGAGAAATATTGTCCATAACGTTATGGAAAATAACTTTGTTTTTCCCGCCAATATAAAGAGGCACCCCTAAGTATTTTAGAGGAAGGTCTTTTCGAGTAAATCCCATGATATCATGGATAATATTTTTCCTGTAAATATTAGTGTGGGAAGCGAGTAAAAAACAACTTTTATCTCTGTTGATGAGAAGTCTAGAACAACTTTCAAATGAAGATTAAAAAATTCATCAGGTTTTGCAATGAAGATTTCTCGCCATTAGAGAAAATGAGAAAATCATCTACAAATGAAATAGAAGAGATGACAGGGCATCTCTTTGGGTGAGAAAATCTTTTGATATTACCTAAAATCATGAGATGGTGAAGACCTCTTGAGATAACTTCTGAGGCTATAACAAAAAGAGCGGGCAAGAGAGGCTCGCCTTAACGGACAACTTGAGAAGATTTGAAGAAGCCTATAGGTTTCCCATTGATGCAGATGGAGTACCAATAATTTTAAATAAGCCTCCAAATCATGTCAATTACAGGATTGGCAAATCCAAAAGCATGCGAAACTTTTATAAGGAAGAACCAGGGCAATTGATTGAATGCTTTAGACAAGTCAAGCTTGAAAATAACATAGAAGCCTCTAAAGTTTGTGTTGAAGTTTTGCACAAGCTCTTAGGCAAGAAGAGTGTTATCGAGCAAGAAGAGTGTTATCGAGGATGCTCCTGCCTTTGATAAATCCTGATTGAGATTAAAAAATAATATTAGGAAGAATAAGATTTAATCTATTCACTAAAATTATTGACAAAATTTTGCAACAAAAATTGCAGAGACTAATAGGTTTTTGATCGCCGTAAGATATTGGATTAAAAATTTTAGGAATAAGAATGAGGAAAGTGGATGTCCAGCTATGAGGGATGTTGTGGCCGAGGAAAAGGGATTGAATTGCCAAAATTAAGTCTTTTTTTAATGACATCCCAGGCAATATGAAAAAAAATCCCATTGAAGCCATCAGGTCCAGATACACTAAGGCTGTCCATGGAGAAAATATTCTTCCTGATCTCATCTACATTTGGGACTGTGATTAGTTGCAGGTTGTTATCCGATGTGATTAATGAAGGGATAAACTTAAGCAGGTTATTGGAGGAAGTAGAGCAGGTAGGAGAGTCAGGGAGCTGTTCAAATTGGTTAACAAAAAAAATATGATATAGCTTTTTAACGCTCCAAGATGGTACCATCAACATCTGTGATTTTATGAATAGCTAGATTGGATTTTTTTATGAAGCATATCATGGGACAATTTGGAGTTATGGTCACCATCTTCAGCCCAATTGAATCTAGTTTTTTTGTTTCCAAAATTCAAACTCATATTTTGATCGAAGCAAGTATTCTGATTTCGCCTTATGATAATAGTGTATGGTAGATGGAGATGGTGCCACATCATATTCTAGCTCAGCTCTAGTGAGATCATCTTCCACCAATTTAACTTGCTGGAAAACATTTTGGAAAGAATTTTTATTCCAAACTTTAAGAGCATCTTTCAATCTGCGTAATTTACTGTCAATACATTACATGGGTGAGCGTCACAAGGTAGGTTCCATGTATAAGAAAATGAAGAACAGAGGAATGCCAGAGAAGAATAACACTTAGTAAAATGAGGGGAAAATGTTCTCTGATTGTTATCTTAGAAAAGCTGTACACCCTAGCTTATATATTATTACAAGGGAATCTTCTAACAGACTATAAAAGGAAAAATACATATTTGTCCCTCTATACACCTCAACAAAAGTAAAAAATAAGAAACATAATCTATAACTCAGCAAACTAACTAACCATAAAAATAACAGAAAGATGAAAATCATCCTTTTTCAATAATGGATATGTTTCCTTGATTTAAATGTGGTGTACTATTCTTGGCAATTATCACTTCTAAACATTTTAATTCTGGTCTGAAATTGAGTTTTAATTAAGTGGTAAAGACTTTCAATACAAGATCTCACATCAGATTTGTGCTTCAGCATATACACCCATGTGTTCCTTGAGAAATCATCAACAAGAGTAAGGAAAAAGCAAGAACCATCAATGGCAATTGTAGAGTTTGGTCCCCAAATATCACAGTGAACAAGATAAAAAACATGAAGAGATTTAGTTATGGAACTTGGAAAAGAAAATCGTTGCTGTTTGGCCAAAGGGAAAACACAGCAGGGAGATGTATTAGAAGAACTCAGATGCTGTTTTATAATAGGATCATCAATTAAAAAAATCCTAGAAAAAGAAATGTGTCCAAGTCTACAATGCCATAAATCTGAAGAGGAGTCCTTGTGTGTAACAAAGGCACTAAGAAGCTGGTCTTTATGGAGAAAAGCTGGTAAAACATCAACCAAAGCGGAGGGAAACACACCAAAGCGCAGTAGTTGATACAGACCATCCCTCACTTCACCCATCCCAATCGTTGTCCAAGATGCTAAGTCCTGTACAAAACATGAATGGGAAAAGAAAATAAGACAGCAAGAAGAATGAAGAGCAAGCTTTTTAGCAGAAAGTAGATTGAAGTTGAAGGATGGGACACAAAGTACATTTTGAAGAACTAAAGTCTCGGATAAGTGGACAACACCAATGTGAGTAACAGGGACAATTGCACCATTGGATAAGTTAACTAAAGAGGATACAGTGGCCGTAATGGATGAATAGAGCGAGGGGCAACAAATCATGTGATATGTTGCTCTAGTGTCTATTATCCAAGGAGTGGTGTGTGTTTGAGGTGATACACAAGTAAGCATACTAGAGACTTTAGAATTGGAACATGCTGAGAGGATGGGGAAGGTTGAGTGACAGACATGGTGGCCATGGTTGAACTGGTGTCCTTAGAGTGCAATAGAGCCAGGAGTTGATTATATTGACCCTTGGTGAGAGCCATAGTCACAGAATACTCATCATTAGTATCATCAGTAGAACATGCTCAAAGAGGACTAACAACAGCAGAAGTAAAGTTCTTATTCTTTCCATGAAGCTTATGGCCAGGTGGGTACCCGTTTAATTTGTAACATTTCTCAACAGAATGACCAGTCATATTACAATGGGTACACAAAGGTGGAGTTGCATTTCTGACTTTGAAGAAATTCTCAAGAGTGTGACCTTGGATTTTGCAATGAGTGCAATAGGGACGATTTGATTTCTGAGTGACAGGGTTATGAAATTTATGGGCAGGTTTGGTAGAAGGGGTGTTGATTTTAGCCATTATGACCATGAGATCAGGATTAGAGGGTTAGGTAAGCATAAGATGCTGTCGTTCTTACTGTTGAATCATGGAAAAACCTCGATTAAGAGGGGGTAGGGGTTCAAGGAGCATAATCTGATCTCTTGAAGAAGAATAAGAATCAGATAAGCCCATTAGAAACTGTATGACATAGTCACGATCATTTCGATCATTTAAGACCTTTAGCTTGCCACAATCACAAACAGGTATGGGGTCATAGATAGCCAATTCATCCCATAAAACTTTTAAACAGCCAAAATAAGTGCTAATGGAATCTTGTCCTTGAGAAAGACTAGCAAGATCCCGTTTGAGTTGGAATATGCGAGAACCATTTTGTTGAGTAAAACGGTCCTGAAGTTCAAGCCAGAGAGTGCGAGAATCATCGACCAAGGCAAGACTGGTTTTAATAGAAGAACTTACCGAGTTTTGAAGCCAGGAGACAACTAAATCGTTGCAGCGTTCCCAAGCTTCCAAAATAGGGTCATCGGCATCGCATGGTCTGGAGAGAGTTCCATTGGTGAAACTAAGCTTGTTCTTAGCTCGAAAGGCACGGCTTACAGCTCGAGACCAACTGACATAATTGTCAGCAGTCAAGAGATCTGAAACCAGGGCAGCAGCAAGATTGTCACCATTGTCGATGCGAAATGGGTTGAAAGGATCTAAAAAATTAAGAAACCTTTCATTAGGGTTTTTGGGAGGTGTTTTAGGATCAGTATTTTCAGAGCTAGACATGGTGAGGGTTTTGGATCGAGGGTTTAGGACCCGTGGGCCCATAACCCACAGGTCCTAGGATCGCAACCTGGCTCTGATGCCATATAAGAAAATGAAGAACAGAGGAATGCTAGAGAAGAATAACACTCGGTAAAATGAGGGGAAAATGTTCTCTGATTGTTATCTTAGAAAATCTGTACACCCTAACTTATATATTATTACAAGGGAATCTTCTAACAGACTATAAAAGGAAAAATACATATTTGTCCCTCTATACACCTCAGCAAAAGTAAAAAAACAAGAAACAGAATCTACAACTCAACAAACTAACTAACCATAAAAATAACAGAAAGATGAAAATCATCCTTCTTCAATAATGTATATGTTTCCTTGATTTTAATGTGGTGTACTATGCTCCAATACTATGAATGAGATACAACCATAAGAAAATTCTAATGATAAGACCACATAGTCTAAAATTTGAAAGGTTTTGGAAATCTATTCATATGGTTGTCAATCTTAATGAGTAAGGCGCTATGGTCTGATTCAGTACGATGAAGGTGTTCCACTCTAGTTAAGGAGAAAAGATTAATCCAGTCAAGATTATATACAACCATATCAAGACGTGACCAAATTCGAGACAAACCATCCTTTTTATTACACCAAGTAGAATTTGAACCTTCAAATGGGATGTCCATAAGGCCAGCTGCTGCCATTGTGATAGAGAAGTCAATGGTAGTTCCTCTGTGAATAGGAATCCCTCTGATTTTGGCATGGAATCATAAACAACATTAAAATCGCCACCTACTAGCCAAGGACCCAAAAGCGAGGTAGAGATGTCTAATAATAAGTCCCAGAGGGCAAATCCACCTTTACTCTTTCATTTAGCATATACACAGCTGATATGGAGGGGGAATGTGAAATAATTATGCATTACCTGAAATGTGACACATTGGCTTGAGGATTGAATTATATTGACATTCTAGTCATGCCTCCATACAACCCTGATTTTCTTTTTACAGTTTGCAAAACCTCCATTAATGTTGATATTGTGATAGAAAAGATCCATTCTATTATCTTCAATCATAGGTTCACAAATAACAAGCACCCCAATTTTATGAGAATGAATAAGGTTCTTAATCCTAGATAAAGAGGGAGTGTTGAAAATACCTCTTACATTCCAAATGAGGACATTAAACATTTGAAACAATAGATAATTTGAAACAGTAGATAAAGAGGGAGTGTTGACAATACCTCTAACTCTAATACCATTCATGTGTGTGGGAATCTTAATGGTCACCATCTGAGTGGAAGTGTTGGGATGAGGTATGATTATCTTCTTCGATAATTTCACCATCTTCAGCTAGGACCTCAAGCGTATTGTGAGAAGAAAATAAGTTAGAAAATGTGGGAGAAAATTCTTGAGTGTCCTAATGGTAACAAATGAGTTGAAGTTGGTTAGAAGAAGATTTTAGGCAAGAGGTTTAGGGCTATAAACAAGAGGTTTGGATTGAGGGGTAATAGGTTTAGTGTTATGGTCAAGAGGTTTAGGTTTTAAAATGATGGGCTGGACAGTGGTATTGGTTTTAGGAGTCAAGGATAGAGGTGGAGTTAAGGAGAGTAGATTAGGGTTATGAAAGAAGGTGGTTTTTGAGCTGGTGGTATTGGAAGGTTTAGGGTTGGTATTGGAAGAATAAGTGGTTTTGGGTTTAAAGGTATACTTGGGTTTAGATATTTTGGATGGAAGTGGTTTGAAGTAAGACGTGGATACGTTATTGGTATTAGAGTTGGTCAAGATTGGTTGAGAAAAAGTCCGGTCTTTAAGGTGGTTTTTAGATTTTACGCGATTCTATGAGTTTGTTGGCAAGTTTGTTAGTGAAAGATTTTATTTTAAAAAAAAAAACCCGAACCATCAGTGTTTGCCAATTTTTTATCGCTGATGACTATTCCAGCTAGTTTCAATATGGGTATCTGAGGAAATACCTTTGCCTTTGTGAAAAGTCATTGTGTTGATCTTATCAATAGTACAATAGGATTTTGAGCGTCCCAATTTCAAGACATAGTGCAATATTGTGGAATACTTTTGTATTCAATGGTTTGCCAAAAGCCTCTATCCTCATAACGAATTCAAATCTTGTTTGGAAGTTCGTGTCTCCAATCGATTTCATTGTAAACTCTAGCATGGATGGGACGAGTTAAAGAGTCAGTGGCTTCATCCAACATCTGAGGGTCACTCACTAATTTTACAATATTAAAGAGGTCACTTTTATGGAAAAAAAATTGCACATGAAGGTTAGGAAGGGTTAACCAAATAGAATGGATAGAGAAGTCTTGGTGAGTAGAGAAATCTGGTGTCCATTTTAATATTTTTATGCAAGATTGAAAGATGTACCAGTTTCCTCTAAGCCAAATACGGTGATAGTCTTCCTCGCAACTCAGTTCAATAAGTATTTGTCGACAATTAAGTAAGCCAATTTTGAAAGATTTCTTGAGAGAGAGGTTATGGAGCATTTTTCTTATAGAGTCCATAACAGGAATTTAATTATTAAAGACACCAATAAGAGAGCATTTGAAATTCGGTGATAGTTGTGAAATATCTGTGGCTGTGAAAAAATAACCAAGCTTCCCATTGTATGGTGCGTGTTCACCTCTGAGTGAGAATCATAAGGTAGGAGCTGATGAAAGAATGGAAGCGAATGATTTTTTGGCTAAAATGTTTGGAGGTTTAGGTTTTAGAGGAGGGTGAGTACGTCCTGCCATGGCCGAAGAACCTCACCTGGGAAAAGAGAAGAGAGAAGATAGAATAGTGCACTTTCCCCTCGTCTCCACACACTATTAGATATATTTTCTTGTAAAAGTATTCTCAATAAAAATGTATCATTGTGTATTAGAAAACTAGTTTCACAGGTTGGGATAGGGTATTTTGAGATTTGTCCTATGGGGATGAATAAAAACTTTATTGCCCAAAAAAGTTTGATCGATTATGTTTCGGATTGAAGAAAAAAATACCTAGTTCCAATGAATAAATCTAAGGTTTGTATCGCTTTACCTTTGTGGATCTTATAGGTGATGTGAAGTAGGAGAATGTTTTTGAGAGTACGTGTAGGATAAATGGAATTAGTTAGGACGAAAATGCCCAAGCTAAAACTATTACCAAAGTTTAAGTAATATTTTTCTTTAAATCAAATTCACGAAAAAAATTATCCTAGCATCTAAGTGACAAAACATGATTTATAAATTGATAATTTGTTAGCATATGTTTATTAATTATATATAGGAATTAAATTATGGAATACAAAATCATGCACTTCAAAAGAGGATTTACACGAGGGAAAGCACCTTTCATATTAATCCTTGGGCCAAGCCAACACCTTCCACTATATAGGTCAAGATTTACATAAAAGGATAAATGACTTGCAAACTTCAACCTCTCTTAAACTCAATAATGTAAAACCTTCATAGTAAACCTTTTCACATTTTCATAGAAAGAGTAAGCACAGACCACTCTCCGATAACTCCCCACATTACAGGTGTCAAATTTTGTTGATAGTGTCGAATTTTAACCAATCTGCAAATCTTCTTGAAAGTTGAATTAAACTTTTCTTCAAATGGAACAATTATGAAGTCGCTAATGAATTTCTAACTTCCTAGCTAGTGAAATTACTATTGTTTTATTGAAGTATTTAAAAGTGTTGGGCCAGTAAAAAATACACTCATAAGTATTTTGAAGATATAAAAAATATATAAAGTCTCACAAGAACAATTTTGGAAAATATTTATTCACGCGTTGATAAGAAGCAATAAAACTTTAAATAATAATAATAAGGATAACATCTAAGAGAACTCAAAGAAGATTGAACAAAAGATATTGTGAAAGATTTTTTAGTCAAAGATTCATAGATTATTGGTAATGAAGTAACTCTCCTCATCTAAACTATTTTCAATATTATGTGTGAAGACATATGCAACACGGGTGGAGTTGGTGACCTCCTAGATAAATACTATATACATAAATATAGATAAGAGAAAATATGGCCATTAAAAAGCCTTCCACGAGCCCCTAGATGGATATTAAAAGTTCTTATAAATATCTTACTATCCAGCTATGTTCGCTGTAATGAAAAAGTTTTTTGCCAATGAGAAAGGCCAACGAGCGTAGATTGCAAAGAAAAACCAATCTAGAGTTAAATTATTGCCTAACTCGTGACTAGATTGCTCAGTCTTTGCTGAAGCGATAGGTCGGTGTCCTAAATTTTGTAATGATATTAAAAAGATATGTTAGGTTAAACCTTTCTCAGCATTATATATATAATCTATACAAACTCACAAACAAAGTTAACATGTTTTTCAATTGAAGAATATCCAATTTTAGTCAAGTTAACCTTAGGCACTAACTCATCTAAGTCCTTTACCTTTATCCCAAACAAAAATTATATTTCTTATGGAATGAGGTAGCTCTTGGATAAAGATTAATAAGTCTGATCTTGAAATTTTGTACATAAAGCTTTTCATAACAATATGGACTACGACTTAAAATGTTCTGGCAACGGAATAAGACAATCCTAAAGACGGGGGAACTTATGCATAAATGTTATCTTACAATATTCCCCTTTATCTATTCTGTGACAAACCATACATATATTAAATTACAAACAAATGAATCAAATGAAAGAAGCCAAACATTGACTCACCAAAAGGCATAAAAAAATAAAGACACGCTTGGAGGAATGAAAAGAGATTCCTCAACCACTCGAAACTCTTAATTTTTTTTCTTATTAAGCACTAACGAGTATATGAAGATACTATTTCATAATCAATTGATAAGATAACATAAGTAATAAGACGAATAGAATATACAATAATGTAAACATGGTTCATCTATTTAGGAATGCTCATATACCAAGTTTATATGTAATATCTCTATATGATACGATATATAAACTTTATTCCCTAATAATATACTTTTACTAATTTATCTCCCCCTTGATCACCATCTTCCTTTTTCCATCTTCCCATAGGAATAAAAACCCCTTTAGAAACAAAGCTCTTTCCCCTTTTTGTCATGAAATCGACAAAAAAAAAGAGAATCAAGAAGTAAACTAGGAAAAAATAATTCAAATAATTGAAACCAATATACCAAAATAAGTGATTGAGATTAAAGTTAAAATAGTTTATGAACCAAAGATAAAAATATATAAGGCATCAAAGATAACTATTGTATAAGCAACGACCTTAATATGCATGTCACCAAAAGCACAAAAAATCATCCCTAACTAAATCTCCCCAAAATGTCATAACATTAAATTTTTCATGTTAAAAATCAAACTAAGAACATAAATTTTATCTCTTTATATTCTATAGCTAACTTTATTTTTTCACAAATTTATTCTCCCTCTTAATCAAGTCTTCTTTCCCTCTCGAAAACTTGTTTTTTTAATTTTAGGAAAAATGAACAGATCAATAAATCGAATCATTAAGGACACAAGGAGTGTATCAATATAACATAAATAGAAAAAATAAGCTTAGAATGTGAAAACATAATATGTACCATAATAGAAACCATCATCTAGATTTTAGCATAGATAATCAAAATCTATTAAACATAAAATCAAGCACAATGAGCAAAGAGTATAAGATTTTAAAAGATACTATTTACACTAGTTGATACTAGTTGCAACTGATGTTTAGTATAAAACCCGATGATTAGTGAAAAAATAACATTATACGATCAAATCCTAAAATTCAAAACATAAATATTGTCCTCGGTACAAGATGATAACTCGTGGCAAGATAAGTATCTATGAAATGTGTCTAAGGAACCTCCAACGGTAAAGTATGGATACTATAATAATTTGTGTCCATAAAGGATATAAGATACCCCAAAAAAATATGTAAAACAATTTATCCTAGCATCCTAATAACGAAATCATCAAGACAAAGATGACTAAAATAACCTCGTGATATAATGTTGTATATTTATCCTGAATGTAGAAACTATAATATCAACATATATGAAAATTTTGTATCAATATCAAAATCAAAGATAATACCACATACGCTAATGACATGAATTAATAACATCAAGTCTAAGGTTAATTAAGACTAGAATTGATCAAGACTATACCAAAAAATATTTTCGCTAAAAAAAGATGCAATATCCTCAATCAAGGACATCATTCTTTATAACATATGAATCTTTCAAAAAACATGAAAATATATATATTACAATGGGAAAAGAGAATAAGATAAAAATATAATGATATCAACTGAATCTTATATAAAATTATCTATATAAAGGGTTTTACATTACACAAGAACATTTATGCATTAAGAGAACAACTTTAAGACCATATTTGATAACCAAAACTATATGTATTATTATCAGACATACTAATTTTGAGTTTTATGTCCAATGTTCATAATCAAGAAAATATCTCTACTACCTTAAAAGAGGAAACTTCCTATTCAATGGTTAGAAGACTAAACTAGGCTCATTAAATTTAAAATTCCTATTATACCCTTAATAATAGTCAACATATCTTTCCCCAATTCATTGGCTCCTATGAAATAACCAAGTTCATTTCATCTCATCTTTCTCATATTCATTCACACATACCAAGCATCCAAATACATTCATGTTCTAACCTTAGAAATCCAAATTCAGTTGCCTCAAATTTCATTCTCCAATTCCTTCACATTCATGCACCTTATCTCTCTCTTATTCATTCACGCATATCAACCATAAAAATACATTCATCTTTCAACCCTAGAAATTCATCTTTACAAATGGAAGCTCAAACAACTATTTAATTGAAAGTCCATCGTTTGTTTCCTTTTCTTTGCTTCGTTGCGATCATTTCTTCTGTCAAAATTAAGGCCAATACTTCTAATTATGTTTATAATTTTTTATTATGTCAGCAAAGTATGCATTTGTTAACTTGAAGATGAAGACAATTACATAAATTTTATAATTATATATATCTCATTGAAGAATTTTGTCTCTCATTTGTGATCAGAGTTTGTATTTTCCATTTTCATTTTTTTCATGTTTTTAGATATGTGTACTTATTATATATTCTAAATTAAATGTTAATTTTAAAACAATTATATACATTCACATATGCTTACTATTTTAAATGTTAATAATTTGAAAATTATGCATACTGATATAAACTTTTTCAGTACTAAAGATTGTGCTTATTTTTTGTGATATTCTTCTACTTACAAAAATTTCACTCATGATAAAAAAAAAATATTACTTTCATAAGGTGAAAGTTCACTACTACAACAATTGATGGCACTAAGACAAGTACTTAATTTATGATTTATTATCATTCTTATATAATTTCTAATTACGGAAATTTCACTCATGGTAATAATTTTTTTTATTATTTTCACAAGCTGGAAGTTCAATATTTTGGTACTACAGATAAGACAAGTACTTAAATTTATGGTATATTGTCATTTTTATATAATTTCTAATTACGGAAATTTCACTCATGGTAACAAAATTTTTTTGTAAAGTTGAAGTTCACTATTACATACATTAGTTGGCGGCACTAAGACAACTATTTACTTTTTGAGTTTATTGTCATTCTTACATAATACGATGTTCCTACTCTTTACAATTATGTTAACAGTAGTAGTAATCCAATTTGATAGTTTGTAAGAAATTGTTATCATTTCACTTTTCCGTAAGTAATTGTTAATTGAAATCTTGTAGGATATTGTCAACATTGGTGGTAGAAGGTTGAATTGTGAATCTGAGAGTGAAGGAATTTTACTTTTGTTTACGTGGTATGTGAAGTACTTAATACCATATGAAACTGTTTCGTATAATTTATATTCGAGATAGTAATATATTTCGTTTGAATTTTTGTAGGATTTTTCCCAATTTTCTTGTAGAAGCTTGGACTTTCAATCTCATAGTGAAGGAATCTCAATTTTATTTACGAGGTAATTTCAATTGATTAATGTATGATTGTGAATTTACTTATCATTTTTTATTTAATTTACTGACCATTATGAAACCTATTGAAGAAATATGCAGATGAGCTAAAAAAAATTCATACGCTTTACAATTTGTAATTTGTAGCTTTTTTTCTTTGTTATGGAAAAGAAAAAAAATTAAAGAGTTAGTAAACAAATTACATCATATCAATTGAATTATATGAAACACAAACTACGCATGTATACCAAATTATAGAGTAGAACCAAGTAGATACCCAAATCTTTATAAACTAATGAATAACATAATTATCTGGATTAACGAAATTAAGTCATTGCAATATACATATTTAACGTTTTGAAGTCATGATGAATGAAACAACCTATGAACCAAAAGAATCAAAGACTGTGATGATTCATTATTTGGTGGGCTTTTTTGGAGCAATTAGGTACTCAGTGAGTGGAATTTTGGGACCACTAAGTTTAAAATGACTTTGATGCAAGAACTTACGCATTCACACATAATTTTTTTATATTAGCCAAATATATGTTTTTGACCTAATTTTTTCAAAATATTTCATTATATTTTTTAACATAAACTTGCGTATTCATTTCTTTAATGCCATTCATTAGTTATAACTAGGTTTTATTGTTGTTGTTGTTGTATTGATTTTGAAATTTGTACAAGGTGATAGGAAAAAGAATAAAGATATTAATGTAATACCCCGTACTTTTGGCTATATTTATTTTTGGGGATTAATTAATTAAATGCGTATTAATTGGAAATTAATCTGGGTTATAAATACTAACGAGATGCGAGTTGGTATTTTATTATGTGCATACATGTTTTGATATATGTATTTGGTATTATAAAATTTGTCGTGAGATTGATATATGGCATTTTAGAAATTTTGTTGAGATGCGTGTGACCGCCGCGTCTTGGTATATTATTTTAATTATAAAAAGTGATTTTTATTTCTATTTTCCGTATGGTCATTTTGAGTGCGCCAACGCGTCCGGAAGGGTCGAGATAGTCAGAAAACACTAGCCGGGGGTGTAGTTTGGGTCCCGGGGTATTTTTAGTCCATACCGGCAACTTAAAGGGTATTTTGGTAATTTTACATTTTGAGGAATTAAAAGTGACGAAAATTGGGAGTTTTAATCTGATGTGGATTTAACCCACTAAACCCACTAACCAACCCATATTAACCCATTAAGCTACGGAGGCTATCATTAGGTTTACAAACTCTCCCAAAGAAAACCCTAGCCACCTTAAGCCACCATTGGAGGAGAAGCTTGGAGAGAGGGAATTCTGCAGAAAAGCTTCATCAAACCTACACCAAACTCAGAGACAACCAAGGCAAGTGAATTTATTCCATTTAATTTCAGAGAATGTTCTTTCCATGTTAGAAAAATTCAAATTTTGTGTTTGTTCTTGGTGAAATATGAAAACCCATGTAGTTTGGAATTTAGAACTTGAATATTTTGAAGAGAATTGCATGTAGAATGATAGGTAGATGATTATCCTCATGATAATGGTGATTAGAAGGAATTAAAACGGATTAAATTCTGGGATTTGATGATGATATAAATCTAGGGTTCATGTTCTTGATAAAATTGGGGAAAAGTATAAAATCTTGTGATTTGATGATGTTTAGGATGCATTAATGCCTTAAAAGATGTTAGTTTATGACCTAAGCATGTTTTAGTATGATTAGAGGACTTAAAACATTGTTAGAACGAACTTTGGAGAAGACTTGAGGGGTTAAAAATGGTGAGAAACGTAACTAAGAAAATCTGGGACGAAACTGGCAGGTCGTTAGAAGCCCCTACCCAGGTCGTTCGAACGAACTCGTTCGAACGAGCTTCTAACGAAATGACCAGTCGTTCTAACGAAAGGGAGTCTCGTTCGATAACTTCGTTCGAACGAGATCTCGTTAGAAGGGACAGTTCGTTCGAACGAACTGGATCTCGTTTGAACAGCCTCGTTCGAACGAGACTTCTAACGAGTTGACAGAGGGATCTCGTTCGAACAGTCTCGTTCGAACGAGACTTCTAACGAGTTGACAGTTTGGTCCTTTTTGGACTGTTTCGATTTTTGGAGTCCCGTAAACTTGTTCGAGGATATAGATAACCTTCCTTTGATGATGTAAGGATAGATTTGGGACTTTTGGGTTATTACGAGGAGTAAATTTATATACGAGAGATTTAATTAAATGAACCGTTTGGGTTGAGACGTGAGTGTCTACTACGACGTGAGAATAAATTATGGCGCGTATGATTATAAATCGGAATCGTATAAATTGTATATATTATATATTGGTACTAGACTGAGAAAAGTACTGCAATTTAACTACGGTGATTACTAGGATGTGTGTTTGCTTAATATTGATATATGACTTGTGTGTATGACATACCTACCATACTTGCTATCACGGGAGGTTTACGTTCGCTTAGGACCTTCTAATCCTTGTGTGCCCGGATTTAGATTGGTACCTAGAGGTCATAATTCAAGAGAATGACTTGATTGTGAGTTATTGTGTCAGCTGACTATGGAGCGTAGGTATGTGCGTGACCATGGATATGTTGAATTATGTTCGCCTCCATTTTTGTGTGTGGTGTAAAATTTTATAATTCCTGAGAGATTCGGAATTTGAAATCCTTTATGTACGTGATGTACCGGGATGGATAGCAGAGTATGTGTGTACCACAGCTTAGGCTCGGGGTGCTTGTATTATATATTATGACGTGATTAATATACACTTAGTAAAATGGGAATTTGCATATGGTATTGTGTGTAAAACTATAGAATAAAATAAACAGGGTTATTCTATAACAAGTTGTATTACTTTTATATGAGAACCTGAATTTACGTTAAGCCCCTATTTAATTGTTAACGTTATACTGTTAATGGGAACCGAGTAAAGAAAGGGTAGAATCTACAACGGTCTAGCTAGATAGTATGTTACTTAGCTAGGTATTAATGTATTTAGATGGGTACTTGCGCTAGGAGTGCACAGTTAGACGAGAGGTGAGAATTTCATGTGAGTGCACGTCCTAACATGTACTTTGCATTTAATGTTTTAAATGTTTTTAAAGCACTTGCAGGTTTTTAAATATAACTCCACATTCGGGCTCTGACCCGTTTGCTTTTCAAATCTTTTTCTTTGTAAAACCATTTTAGGTGCCCAGCCACAAGGACACCAAGCATAGGATTCTCATTCTGATGACGAGTTGTAGCTGTTTGTGGGAGCTACAGGGATTTGCTTGTAGACGCTTCTATCACTTGGATTCCAGATTTATTATCTATCAGTTGTAGGGCATGTTGCCCATTCCCATTAGAGACATCTTTTACAATTCAGTTTTCATACTTTAGCATGTATTGTTTCAGTATTCGGTTTACCTATTTAAGTTGTGGGATTGCTGTGAGGAGTTTTCCTCCAGACTTTATTTACGTTATGTGATGTTCATTCTTTTTACTTCAGTATGGTGAATGGTGTTATTTATTTCTTCATTACACTTGTTGCATGTTAATCAGACCTTAATTAAAATTTGGCACTTATTTTTTTATACTAGGTGGTTAGTAATCATTAAAATGTTTTCGACAGTGATGCTATTAACTGGAACAACTTGGCATTTTGAATTAATTTAATAAAGGAGTAGTAGCTACCCGGTATTTAATTAGTCGGGGTGTCACAATTAATCTACTTGAAAATTTCACAATAAAATTATAGACCTTCCCTAAATTCAATTCATTCTTCTTGGAGTCCTAATTTAAGATGGATCTCAGTTCTATAGGTGAACTATCAATATAGAAGTTGACTCCAAGGATATGTTACTGGTATTGGGGGAATGAAACGAAGTACAAATTTCTTACATTCCCTATTTAATAGTATTAAGGACCAATTGGAAACCAGTTGACGAAAAACTAATCTATATAAGATTGTCTTATGTTCCCAAAAATAAAAAAGAAACGTCTTCCAGTGTTGTTTTATGGGCTAGGATAGACATTCACCTCCTTGTCCTAAGCCAAATAATTGAGATAGTTTTTCTTATGTAGGATTTGGTAAAACTATGTGTCATTGACTAGATGATATTAGACAAAATCCATCATAGGTCATAAACATCTATTGTAACGTAAATGTGACGAATCATATTCATTAAAATTTTGTACTTTATCCGAAATGTATAATGAGGTGAGCCTAAGCCATGCTTCACCTTACCTCCTACGCCAATAAGGCATAGGCCTTAATGAAGGAGCCTCGCCCGATTTTCTCCACCTTTTTTATTTATTATATGGACAAACGAAGAAAGAAATGAAATATTGATCTTCTTAACCTTAGTTTTAAAAAATCCTTAAATGAAGAAATAAATCCCAACCAAAATTCGATGAAGTCTAGCTTGATTAGTATGAATTCAGTTTATGATTTATGGTTGCAATTAATAATAACTCTACTAAATTAACTTATGAAGTATGCTATTATGGTTTTATATAAATCAATGTAACCTGTAGTTTCCCATTGGTCATATCTGTACTTATTGTGTTGGAATACTCAATTGGTTTATGAGTGTTCAAAGTTGGGTTTATAGGGTCAATGTGGACTGCTTCATTCCCATTGGTATGTTTTTTTTCCTATATTCGATCATATTTAGGTTCTATAATATTATCCTTCAACTGTTTGAGGATGACAATGCTCAATATAGGCAAACAATTTCCTTCTTCTATTAAAATGGAGATAACATCCACTGAATTTGGATATGTAGTGGCTCTGTTATGTCAATCAGTAGCTGTAGATTTTACTGCTTGGTTCGTGGATGTCACTGCTACATTTAGTAACAAATATAGTAACAAATATTCTCCACCTATCATATAACACACATTTGGGACTACGTTCACTGCCCATGTCTTTATTCTTTTACATTTGTATTCTCTCTTAAGCTAATATTTATTACTTGAAACAAATAAATCAACATATTTTGAATAGTAGGGTATGCTAATAGTAGTAAACAAGAAAACAAAACAATTAAGAATATTGAAGAAACATAAATTGTCCTCTAGAGTTCCCTTGACCACTTCATTGGGGACTCAATTTCATTATTAAGATATGGTGAAATAGTCTCTGCTGAAGTGTTTGGGGGGAACTCCCAAACACATTTGATAAATAAAATAGTCTTTAAATATCACAAATGAACTAAAGTAAACGAAATAATAAAGTGATGAACAATTATATAATCAAGATTAGTCACAATATACTTCAAACTATGAGAATCAAACAATTAAATTCCAATAATCACCACAACCAACTCTTCATAAAATATATTTATAGATAAAACTACATTCTTTATTTGCAAACATTCTAATAAGTCTTTACTCCAAACACTCCCCATTTTTCATCCCTCTATACCATGTAAATTCGTAGCCTTAAAATCGAGATCAATTAGTTTACAGTTTACATATGTCAATAACCTCTCTAAAATTGCGAACATGCCAAATCAAATATCTGGAATCAGTCACACGTGCAACGCGCGTGGGCACAACTAGTTAATTATAAAAGTCTAATAACATGATGAGAGCATTAACTAATAACATAAGATCATATCTCAAATTTGCAAAGCGAAAAAATGAACACCATCAGGAGAAAGATCCAAGCTTAAGTTCAGTTAGAATAATGAATCCTAAAATAAAGAACAAAAAGCTTCAACTCACGTGAAATCTCTAACACCCTTTATAGGATCATTTTCTTCACCACTTTTCACTTTAAATAAGAAATTTTATAGTTAAATCCTTATCTTCTCATATCCTTGGTGTAATCTAATTTTGGATATATTGAAATCTTTGAGAAATTTATATGTTCAAAGTTCTTTTATAAGTAGCAGCTTCATTTAAGGACAAAGAACGGATATTATTTCCAATGAAAGGTAACATCACACAATTAAAGTTGTGGCCCTAACCACTTCTTCATTAATGATTTCTTAGATATCATAAGCTATTCCAACCTTTATCTAAATCATTAAATGATATTCCTCACATACATACTTTAGGATTTTAGACAATCTTTCGCAAATGTAGGAAAACTTTGAACGCTTCATAGAAGACCATACATATTTGTCATTCTTTATAAAGTGACATATAAATAATGTGTAGTGTTGTGCAACATGCAACAAGATATAAACATGTATTCTCTAGTAAAAAAATTCTCAATGTTTATAATACTTAAAAGAAAATAAAATCCCTATCATGAAGAAAATATCATATTCTAAAACAAAGAAAAATGTATCAAATAAGTCATTTTGATATGTCATGGAGTATATCATCTAAAGAGACAATAATCATGATTGTATCAAATTTCTTATTAACTTTTTCTGTGAAAGACATGTAGAGCGACAAAATAGCACGTCATAGGAATAAGAGATACAAATGAGGAACATAGTCCTAAATATTTTCCTACAAGATCAGTCAATCAATAAAATAAGCAATGACTTCTTAAGATAATCAATCTGAAAAATAAAACACATTAAGACCAAAAGAGCATAAAATGCTTAAATACAAGATAGGTGAACTAAGGATAATAATCATATATAACAAATATCAAACCATGGAACAAATAAGAACACTCTTGTGTGAACAAACATATAGCACACATGGACAATAAAAATATCAAGTAAATGTTATAGTTCTAAAAGAATATTTCTAGAAAGCCACCAAACTTAATCATTGTAAAAATACAATATTTTTAAAGTATTCAATATATGAAGCAAGAAAGAACTAATAAGGTAAAGATTCACATATGAGTTATCAAAAATGATACATACGGTATACAAAATCATCTAAAAATCAAAATGACATTACTTAGCAAAAGAAATATGAAATGACAAGATAACAAAAACTATGGCTAAAACAAACCAACTCTTGCATTTAGAGGTAGATGGGACCAATTCTTGAATCTTTTTAGTATCAATTCTAATTATATTCGAAGCTTCATTTTTCTTACCCATACATGACTCACGCGAGGAGCTTTAGGATAAGATGGGACATGAGGCATAATTTCATTCACTTTGCCTCTCTTTCCATGGTCCTTTTTCTTTTAAACTATTTGATTATTCTTAACCCAATTTTTTCTTCCAATAGGGTTAGGAACAAATTTTCATGAATCAAACAATTTTTATGTATTGTTATTCCTAAAAAAAATCATACCATAATTACCATAATGCAAAGGTAAGGTTGGATTGTGTGAAAAGAAAACCTATCTTAAGTGACGAAAATTGTGACAATGATCACATTTAAAGGTATATGGCCTAGTTATTTGATTTTTAGGCTTAGTAAAAAAAAATTTAAATGGTTAAATTAATTAAAGTTCTAACCAAAATATCTAAGGTGAATTTGTATGTGGCAATAAGAAAAATGTCCTTTTTAGGTCTCTTATAATTAAGCTTATGATTTTTCCTATCAAACTTGGAATGCATAAAATCTTTCCTCTTCTTATAATGATTTGAAATATATTTCCCTTTACATTGAAATATTAAGGGTTCTTTAAAAAAAAAACTTATTTTGATAAGAATCTTTCATAAAAATGGTTTCCTATTTTAAAGTCCAAACATCAAATTTGTTAAAATTCAACCCTCTTTTATCACGTTCTTTTCGGGGTGGCATCAAAATCATATCTCTAAGTTTTTGGAATCTTTCATCTATATACACTGTCATATTTTTAGCCAAGATCAAATCATTTTATAACCTTTTAACTTTCTATTCTAAACTATTTTGGATATTTCATACAAATGAATATATTTTTTAACTTTTTCAATAAATAAAATGAAACATTTCCTTTCCACTTGAAAGTTGGCAAAAAATTAATCCTCTTAATTTGAACAAATCTTCGTTTCTTTTTATTCACCAAGAAATTCTAAAAGATCCAAATAAAATTTTAAAATCTTCTTATCTTTTTTCAACAACTTAATCTTCTTACACATGTGAGCACAATCAACTTGAAGTTGATCAACAAGGGGTGAAAAACATTGTAAACAAGTGTTCTTATTTTTATAACATTTTAGATTGAAGGACCAAAAAAATTATTTTACAAGTCTCAATGATTCTTCATATATCATCATATTTAGTTTCAAGAATCGAAGAGACGTTTTCGTCAAATTCTTCCTCACTGGATCCACATCCCATTTTAGGAAAAGAACGACAAATAAAATCAGGTGGAGAAACAAGTCTGATGAAATCATGATAAGATTATTAATAAAATGATCTTCAAAGATATCATATTAAGAGGATTAATATATAAGACCGGACAGAGTAATAAGTCTGGTAAAACATGATTTTTATCCATTAGAAAATCTTTAAATGTTTTCATAGCAAAATCAATTTCTACACACTCTTGATCTTCCTTACAGAGATTAAACCTACAATAGTACCGTCTATATTTGATAAGAGTTTAGAGAGCATGTAATACAAATGGTTTTAGAACGAAAATACCAAGTATTTTTGTATCAATTAAATTGGTGAATTTAAAATAAATAAATTGTGTGAATACATTACTTGAATATGATTTTATGTTATTATGTGATTCGATTATACCGAATGCGTGTATTAGTGAATAATTAATTTGCATGTTACATGAATCATGAATTATTATTATCTCATAATTAGCATAACCAAAATGTGTAAATTGTTCTAGATACTGTTTGAGTACGTTTCAGAGTGATTTAGGACTCTCGATCAAGCATTGTAAACATATTAAGTTAGGATCGGAGGATAGGTAAACACTTAGGGGATAGTTTGGACTAATGTTGGAAAGCATGGACCCCCAATTTTAAATTTTTCAAAATCAAATTCCTTTTTAAATGCGGAATAAAGATGGTTCAACACAACAATTAAATTTTCCAAAAATTTATTTAATTTTCTTCTCTTAAAAGGATGAAAAATTAAATTAAACACGAATTTTAATTTCTAAAACAAAATTAAAATTAGACTAAAATAAGTGAATTATGGTGAACGCATACACACACACAAAATTCACACAAACCAGTATTTGAATATTCTCACAAACAAAGATAACACTTGAAGCTAACTGAGAGAAATTTACTTTTATCCCAAAATAAATTTAACACAAGTCCTAAAATTTGCCTAACATGATTTATTCAATTTTCTATATAACCCGTAACGAATTTTATCAAATTAAATTATTTAGACTTGGATTAAATTAAGTTAGACATTACCCAAATATTAAACAAGCACCAAATTAAGTAAGAAAAGTGAATTAAACCATATTTTATCTTTTATTCCTAAGCATGCGTTCTAGGTGATTTGAAAGATAAAATAAATTCACAACCACTACACCGCGATGTACGAGGAAAGACCCACAACGGGAAAAAACCTTGGATGACCCTAGCTTTATGTCCACTAAGTATGGTATTTTTACAAGTACAAGACAAATGACTTACTCAACTCGACTCGACTCCTTTCAAGTCCCTGACACGTCTTCTTGTACCAACCTATGCTTAGTCGACAATTTCGGAATCCACCAAAACCATGGAATCCACTAATAAAGCTTTGAGACAATCGTCAACCCTCGCACAATGCCTTTCACCGTGTGAGTATGCTGCAATAAATCAAAAAACTTCTTCTTTATGGGATGTAGAAGTAAACCCAAACTTCCCTTCTTTGAGGTGTAGAGAAAAACCCGGTGCCAAACACTCCAAGCAAAGATATATATGAAGAAACTTGGAATAAAAAAACTATGGGTGTAAACAACAATGTTTAAGAATGATTTTCTTGAAAAACAAACACTCAAAACTTGAACCTTTTCATGGAGGAATTGAGCTCTCAAAACTCTCTCTTAGAGATTGTAAAAGATGAAAAAGTTATCTTGAAAAGGTTGGTTCCCGCACTTAATAATTCTGGAAAATTTTAGTGGGATAAAAGAAGTGGGAACATGGAGAAAACTGCCAAAATATTTTTCCGCTGGAAATCACGTTCGAATGGGTTTTTCGTTCGTTCCAGAGGCCAATTGAGAAAATTCGTTGGCAAACTCGTTCGAACGACGTTGTCGTTCGAACGACAATATCGAATGAACTGCCAGAATGTCAATTTTCAATTTTAAGCCCAAAAACTTTTTATTCAAAGTTCTAAAATGATCTTTTGAAAATAAAATTCATTTTAAAATAAAACTACACCCAAGGGAAAAATATTCCAAGCTCCTATATATATATATATATATATATATATATATATATATATATATATATATATATATGTAATGCATTAATTCCTTAGGAGGGATTGCAACTAAGTTGATGACGTGAAACGAGGCAAATGTAAACCGACAAAGATGTTCTTTTGATAAGTAGGTGATCGAGTGGAAAAATCGAGCGTCCGTGTAATACGCTAGTCGTTGTTATCGGCTTCCAACCTCAATACAAAAAAAACCTAAACTTTTAACTACACTTTTATGGGGTATAGTAGTAAGTCTGGGTATCGAATCCACAGGGAATGTTTTATAGAATTTAATTGATTTATTACTTCTAAAATAAAAGTGAAAAAGATGATGATGGTTGACAAGGGGAAATAAGTTGGAACAAATCTATAAAACTAATTAAAATGAATGAGGAAATAAGTTGGAATACAATCCCCCAATCCCTAGTAATTACCCATTAGAATACTAGAATTGTAAATTATAAATTTGAATGAATCTAGTCTTTATAGATCCTAAGCATTACATATATGAGGTTCAAGCCCGCATCATATGAAATCAAAGATAAATATAAAGCGGTGCTAAATAATTACACGCACATCATATTCTTAAATATCCCAAGTACCTAGGGCAAGAGAGATTAAAAGATCTAGGATGATTGTGAACTTCTCTTACACGATTCTTTCAAATTTAAATTTAAATTCTATTTCCTACTTAGATAAATTACATCGGGATGGGTTCATGCATCCCAACCCTTAAAAATTAGCTAAACATGATGAAAACAAAAGAAAACTCTAACAAACATTGTTAACAATTTGCAAAACAATTGAGAATTGAATGGAAAAATAAAATAGAGAATAGAAATTGATACTTGCATTTAGCAAGAGGAGAAAGAGATGAATTTGAATCCAGCAAAACTTCTTCTTTAAACTTACAACTAGGGTTTATGAAAACTTCTACCAAAGAAAACTACAATCTAACTTTATTTCTCTAATCCTACTCCTACCCTCTAGAATTTGACTCCCTCTCTCTAGAATTCAACTCCCTTTGAAAATGAGGTAGGGCTTGGTCTTTTATAGCACTCAAAAATGACATTTTACATGCCTCTACACGTTTTTCCCTTTTAATATACTTAAATGAGACTCTTCCCATGCCTCTCCACGTTTTACAACTAATAAAAACGAATTAAAGAAGAAATTCAAGAGTTTTGACTCTTCAGCTTCTAGAATTAATTTCAACTTTTGACTTTCTGTCTCCAACTTTAAATGGGCATAACTTCTTCACCGTAGCTCGAATTGGGGTGCCGTTTTTTCCAATATTCTTGTAACTTAGAGCTCTTCAAATTTCTAGCTTTCCCCACCACCGGAATATATATGTAAAATTATGAAATGCCCTTCAACTCTCCATTTCTTGGTTTCTTTCACTGTTTTGAGTTCTCCTTCGCACTAACTTGCATGAAATACCTGTAAAACACATGAGAAATACACAAAATAAGAAATACTTGCCAAAAAAGGTTAGTAGCATAAATAAGAGACAAATCCAAGCTAAATACACTGCACGGGATCATAAAAATACCGAAATTAAGGGGATAAATGTGAAGAATATGTGCCTAATCACACCCCCTAACTTAGAACTTTGCGCGTCCCGAGCAATGTAAATGAAATTGGCCAAAATTCTACTCTTGAAAATTCTTTTATTGGGATAGAATACCTTTTTCGCGGGCAAGCGATTGCATTTAGCGTATGCAACAAGCCTTTAAACCCCTAGGTTACCCTAGTAGGACGAGTTTTGTCTCGTGAGGGTTTGCAGTGAATACACCCACAAAATTCTTTATTGACTCAAATAAATATCAAAATATTTAAAAATTGTACTATTTAAAATTTATGAAAAATAATCACCATCAACTCATATTCAACTATCTCAAACCATAGTGTGTGTGTGCAAAGCCGAAAATTAAACCTCAAACTTCCACTGATTGAGCATTACGTTACTTTCTGAAAATTCGTTTTGATTCAAATTCTTACGGATGCACTCACAAACGAATCACTCGAATTGTGGCTATTTTCTCTCGGTATGCATGATATAAAGAGTAAATATAATGGACATAAATTCACGCATACAAAATTAAAAAGAAGGAAATTTATGGTGAAAAGATCTCATCATCGGAATACAGTTATTAGAAAACGGGAAACATCATCTCTAGTTCACACCACTTAATCTCTCTTATTATCTTTTCATATCTTAGCTCTCCATGCAGTAATTAATTTCGCAATTCGGACTCAGTTAGGACTTTTCGAGTTTAAGGTGTAAAGGGTAAAAATGGGAATGGATGGAATGTTCGGAATTAGAAAATGTCCTTATGACGTCCATTAGTGATTTTTCGGAATTTGCTCATTTTTCTCTTTCTTTTTTTCTTTTCATTTTTTTCTTCTTTTCTTTCTATTTTTGTTGTGCATATCTATTTTTTTTTTCTTTCCCCTTTTTGTTGCACTTTTCGGACTTAATGAATATTCCATTTTCGCAATTCCAGGCTATTTGGTTTTTCGGGTTATCAAACGAAAGGAAAATATTTTATTAGTCTCAAAGTGGGTTGCAAAGGGATAATTTTGTTTTTCACAACTTTTTATGGCTAATATTTTTGGGTAACAAACGAGGGCCTACTTCATTGTCCAAATTGCTAATCACATTACCATATGCATCTCGAGATTAATTAAGTTTAGAGATATATTTAGCACGAATTTCGAGACAACATTTCACACATTTCCCATAACCGATCAAAACAAAGGATTGAGATCATCGACGACTTATTAAAACGATGAAAAGAACTTTGAGTTAATCATAGACTCGGATTGATTTAAAAACTCAAAAAGATCGATAGGCTCAAAATCTCACCGGGTTGGACTAATCTCCACACTTATTCGTAAAGTCGTCAATTTTCTTTCAATTTTCATCTTTGGTCAATTTTGGCTTAGTGCAATTGAGATTTAACAATTTGAGACTTTAAATAGAATAAAGGTGATATTTTTGAAAAATTTAAATTCCAATTTTTATTTATTTTGAACAAAAATATTTTTGGCTTTTTTTCAAAAAATTTCAATTTTTTTTTATTTGGAACACACTTGGAAAGAACATGTGATCAAATCAATGAATCTAAACAATAAATGGGAAGAATATCCCACACCCCCTAACTTAAATGTTGCATTGTCCTCAATGCAAATCAAGAACACAACATAAAGAGAGGAAAAGAAAGATATTACCCAAATGTAGTGATCCCCAATGAGTGTGAGTCCATTGAATCTACAAAACATGTTAGAACCAAGCATAGCAAAAATAATAACAAAAACTTTAACTACCGATATTAGACTATAATAAAAAAGAAAAAACAATAATAAAAAAACTAATTATTTACAACCTACAATTTGAACGGCTAATAAATCATACACTAGAAGTCGGAAAATTTGAGGGTCCACCCAAAATACAATTTGACTTGGAGGGATTAATGGTGTGCCCTCACTAGGATGCATGCCTCCCGAAAAGTAAGAATTCCGTTTGAAAAACGGAAGGCATGTATGAGATGGAGAAAATGAACCATCACCAATTAAAAAATTTAACGAGATGATGGGGGGTTTGGGTGCTAGGTGGGACAAGTACAATTGAGATCCAAGAAAAATATAATCACCTCCCAAAGATTTTTCAAGTAGTATGGGGAGAGGGGCACACAAAAAGGAACAGTCCATATTAGAAAACAATTCTAGCAAAGTGTCTTTGTCGGTAAAAGGTGTAAACGTTTCAGAATTTTCAACCGACTCATAGGAATCTAGCGGTACTTCTAATGGTTCAATAACCGTGAACGAAAATGGTGATGAAATAAACTCAATCTCAAGTGATTCATCATCACTTAGAGATTGAATTTCAAGGGAGCAATACTCACTTTCAATGAGATGTTCTTCAAAAATTTGAGGTGACACACAAGTCTCAACCTCCTCTTTATTTTCCAAAATAGAACGCACATCATCGCAAAGTGTGACCATTTCCTTCACAAGACCATAATCGATATTCTTTGTGCTTTGGGTGGAAAGAAAATCCAGTACTCTTTTGGTTAGAAAAAGCGTGTATTCTTCCAAAGTAGGATCCCTTGGCTCTAAAACCTCGGATTCCTCATTTGGTTGAAAACCTTCTATAGTTTCACAAATATCGAAAGAAAAATCTTCATTGGATTCCCCAAAATGATTTTTTTTCGATATTCGTTTTCAAGATTTTCATACGCAAGATTTATAAAGGCCTCAACCAAGGTAATAGGTCGAGGCACAGATTCTTGAGAATATTTAATATAAATTTCTCTCCTATATTCATTTTCAAGCCTTTCATACTCCAGAGTTAGAATGGCCTCACCAATGGTAATAGGTCGAGCCGCGGACTCTTGAGAATAAAAAGTTTGAAAATGATTACCATATGAACCATTATAATTACCGAACTCACCATGAAAAGACATGATTACCGAATAGTATGTAAATGGAAATTCGAGTACAAAGGTGTGCGGTTGAGGATTCTACGTTTCTTGGCGCTCAATTGTGCAAGGCTACAAAAAAAGTTAAAAAAAATCCAAAGAAAAAAATCTTTCGAAATAGTAAATCAATTATAATCTATAACAAAACATTCCCCCGGCAACGGTGCCATTTTTGATTGAGTGGAAAACCCGAGCGTCCGTGTAATACGCTAGTCGTTGTTATCGGCTTCCAACCTCAATACAAAAAAAACCTAAACTTTTAACTACACTTTTATTGAGTATAGTAGTAAGTCTGGGTATCGAATCCACAGGGAATGTTTTATAGAATTTAATTGATTTATTACTTCTAAAATAAAAGTGAAAAAGATGATGATGGTTGACAAGGGGAAATAAGTTGGAACAAATCTATAAAACTAATTAAAATGAATGAGGAAATAAGTTGGAATACAATCCCCCAATCCCTGGTAATTACCCATTAGAATACTAGAATTGTAAATTATAAATTTGAATGAATCCAGTCTTTATAGATCCTAAGCATTACATATATGAGGTTCAAGCCCGCATCATATGAAATCAAATATAAATATAAAGCGGTGCTAAATAATTACACGCACATCATATTCTTAAATATCCCAAGTACCTAGGGCAAGAGAGATTAAAAGATCTAGGATGATTGTGAACTTCTCTTACACGATTCTTTCAAATTTAAATTTAAATTCTATTTCCTACGTAGATAAATTACATTGGGATGGGTTCATGCATCCCAACCCTTAAAAATTAGCTAAACATGATGAAAACAAAAAAAAACTCTAACAAACATTGTTAACAATTTGCAAAACAATTGAGAATTGAATGGAAAAATAAAATAGAGAATAGAAATTGATACTTGTATTTAGCAAGAGGAGAAAGAGATGAATTTGAATCCAGCAAAACTTCTTCTTCAAACTTACAACTAGGGTTTATGAAAACTTCTACCAAAGAAAACTACAATCTAACTTTATTTCTCTAATCCTACTCCTACCCTCTAGAATTTGACTCCCTCTCTCTAGAATTCAACTCCCTTTGAAAATGAGGTAGGGCTTGGTCTTTTATAGCACTCAAAAATGACATTTTTCATGCCTCTACACGTTTTTCCCTTTTAATATACTTAAATGAGACTCTTCCCATGCCTCTCCACATTTTACAACTAATAAAAACGAATTAAAGAAGAAATTCAAGAGTTTTGACTCTTCAGCTTCTAGAATTAATTTCAACTTTTGACTTTCTGTCTTCAACTTTAAATGGGCATAACTTCTTCACCGTAGCTCGAATTAGGGTGCCATTTTTTCCAATATTCTTGTAATTTAGAGCTCTTCAAATTTCTAGCTTTCCCCACCACCGGAATATATATGTAAAATTATGAAATGCCCTTCAACTCTCCATTTCTTGGTTTCTTTCACTGTTTTGAGTTCTCCTTCGCACTAACTTGTATGAAATACCTGTAAAAAACATGAGAAGTACACAAAACAAGAAATACTTGCCAAAAAAGGTTAGTAGCATAAATAAGAGACAAATCTAAGCTAAATACACTGCACGAGATCATAAAAATACCGAAATTAAGGGGATAAATGTGAAGAATATGTGCCTAATCAGTAGGCCACAACGTCTTCAACTTCAACATGAAATATTCTTGAAGGATACACAAGAACATTATCCTATGACTCAAGCGTTTTTGTCCAGAATTGCTCCAACACAACATTAAGACTCAATCGGAGACTGGTGTCCTTATAAATCTCGCCCTTTGGCTATTCCGAGATAAAAACCAAAACAAAATCCTGAAGGGACGTCAAGCTCTACTATACTCAAAAACATGAAAAACATCCCACCCAAAAATAGGAAACTTGACTTAAGACCCAAGGATCATTTGCTTTGCCGATGAAAGTTTCCAGTTAGAAAAATTTCGGCACACTTAAACAAACTATCAAACGTATAGGGAATATCAAGAATATTAAATGCATGAAAAATAAATACTCCCCCTAAGTTAATTCTCCTTTATCAACTATGAGAAGCCTAAGAAGGTCGCGACGCCTCCTAAGTTAAATCTCCTAAACTGAGATACGATTATAATAGGATTAGATACTATTTCTCCCCCTATCATTCTCCCCCTTTTTGTTCAGTAATAGACAAAGGTGATAGAATTAATAAAACAAAAGTGCAAAGAACATGAAAGCATATGGGCAACAATAGTATGAACTAGTCCAAGAAAGTATAATGGATGTTAACTATGATGCAAACAAAACGATATCAATTTGAAACAAGAGTTTAAGCATGTGATATCAAACAAACATTTTGTAGACAGTTAAATACAATTTATGAATTAAAGCATAGGTGGACTAGAAAGTAAGGCAAATAAAATAAAAATAAAAATACCCTATATATGTATACATAATGAATAGCACTAACGCGCACACACATATACATAGGTATAATCACCACACATGACACAAAAAACATTAATCTTTTCACACTCATATGGCAAAAATGTGTCCAAATACATGTGGTAAATGGAAGTGTAGGGGTGTGAACTAGTAATAATTAAATTTTGACCCAATCACTTAAAATATGTCCACGGAGTTCTCAATTGATTGCAAACTTCATCACATTTGAATATAACCTCATGTGACAATATAAATTGAACTCAATGAACAAACATACACAATGCACATAAGCCTAGAATTTTGATGATTCAACAAACCAATAGAGTCATGACATTGAAAGTACAACAAGGATAAATGGAGATTGTGCAAACCGTTGATATACCATCCAATCTCCCCCAAAATAAGTATATATATTTTAATCTTTTGAATGAATAAATCAACTAAACAAAATAGTCCTTGGAAAATATTTTCTTTTAATGCCATTATTCTTTTAGACCTTTGGACCACGTATTTATTTTAGGTCCAAGTAAACGGTGGCATACTCACAAAGGATAATATTTCCTTTCGGATCCCTTCCCCTTGCACATTCATATATCCTTTTTTATCACACAAATATCACGTGCAATGGATTTAACATGCATAAGTCCTCCTAGGTCAAAGATATGTAGAGGACTAGATTGGTAGGAGAACACCTCACAAAACTCAAATATACATGTGAAGTTAAAAATTCAAGTGAGCTCGTGCATGTGTGAATTGAGGCATATAAAAATATAATCCATTATAGAAACACAAATTCTAACTACTCCATGCATGCATGATAAAGAACATTTTAAGGATTGATAATCTTAACCAAAAGTTCTAGCCACATGGAAGCGAAAAAGAAGGGATTCAAACACAAGTATATGCCACATAAAGTGTGTCAAACTAAAATACACACAAAAAAAATCTTTTTGAGTTTTGAAAATTTTAACCAACCAAACAAAAATATTTACTCAAAAGACACACAAAAATCATCATTAAGCCTAAATTACTAAAATGGTAAAACATAAATGATAAAAAAAAATCACAATTTTAGCATGAGACATTTGATAAATCAATGACTAGAAAATGATAAGCAATCATACAATTAGCATGATAATATGTCATGAGGCATAAAAGTTAAAGTATGCAAACAACTAACACATTCAACATTTGGATTTAGCAAGGGAGGTATCATGTGAAAGTAAATGAGAATAAAACATCCTATCTTGTAAAGCTACCAAGTCGGATCTCCTAACCCAAACTAACGACGAATGACGATCTTAGGATTTAGGAATCTTGGCTACCTCGATTGCCTTACGTAGAGATTTTCTAGGACCTATTTTAAGATCAAAACAAAACTTCCCAAGATGACCTTTTCGACCACAATGAGAGCACCTAAAGACTCGGTGAAAGAATTACCTAAGGAATGATCTATAACATTGTTCCTAGAAGATTCTCCTAAATTATTGGTTCTGGCTTTATTAGTGGAATCGTTACAAGAATCGAAGCCTAAACCACAAGTGTCATTTTTAATTTGGACCGTTCCTAATATTTTATCCAATTTCTCTTAACAACTCTCCAAATCAAATTTGATTCTACTTGAGTCTCTCACTTTCTTCTCAAGCTCTGCAATCCTAGACTCAAGAAAACCATATCTCTCTTAAAGCATAATAATCTCCTTTTTCATGGATTCCATTAACCCTCTAAGGCTATCTCTCTCGCCTTATACATATTCAAGCTTCTCACGAAGAGCTCTCTCACGTGTCATAAGGTCTTCCACTAATGCACTCTCATTAATAACCTCGGCGCGCTCTTTTAAACTAGCTTCTAACTTCAAATTTGCTCCTTTTAATTTAATAGATTCTTCATATAATTCTTGAAATGCAAATTGAAGTTCACTCTCTTCAACCTCCTCATCACTTTCTCTCTCTCTTTCTTCTCCACTCTCACTACCATCATCTCTTTGGGATTCACGAACTATGGACTTAGAAGTGTCATGTGTTAAAATTTTATCAATAAAGGAGTGCTCACTTTCACTCACATGACTTTCCATAAAAGACACAAAGTTGGGCTTAGTGGGGGAATCGGGTCCCTCTTCCTTATCACTATCACTAAGGGTTTCATTGTAGGAAATTGGTTGCTTACCCTCTCTCCTTAGTTTAGTGGGGAATTTTCTTGCCCTATGGACATAACCCTCACAACTATAACACCTATTAGACTCGTCCTTATTAAGATCATCTTTTTGAATTTAGGGATCTTATCGATTTTGCCATGCTTAGAGTTTTCGAATTTCTTATAATCATTTTTATATTTTTTAAACTTGAGAAATTTATGAATGTTTTTAGCAAACATTGCCTCTCCTCTGAGTCACTATCACTGTCGCTCTTTACTACTTGTTTTTCCTCCTTTCGGGCCTTCAAAGCAACGCCCTTATCTATTCTCTTTCTAATTTTAGAGGGAAACATGTCTAGTTCATAGGTTTGTAAATCACCTACGAGCTCTTCTAACTTTGTAGAGGCTAATGTGGGTAAAGAATTTAACACAATCACCATAGGAATAAATCTATCGGGACCTCAAAATTTTCTTTACTACTCGGTTGTCGGGTATTTTCTCTTCCAAATTAAAAGATGAATTAACTATATCGGAAAGTCTAGCATAAAATTCATCAAAAGTTTCTTTTTCATTCATTTTTATGGTTTCAAATTGAGTGGTGAGGTTTTGGAGTTTAGAAGCTTTTACGACATTAGTTCCTTCATGAGTGAGTTATAAAATATCCCACGCTTCTTTAGCAGTTTCACACGTCATAATGCGTAAAATTCATCCGGTGTGACCGCGCTAAACAAGGCATTTAAACCTCGGGAATTAAAATTTGCAAGTTTAAATTCATTCTCACTCCATCTATCTGTGGGTTTGGGAACACACTCATTTTCTACCAAATACGTAGGTAGGGACCACGCATTAACAATTGACAACCAAACCCTCTCATTGATAGACCTAAGTGCCGATTTCATGCGCGCTTTCCAATGCTCATAGTTGGAACCATCGAAAATAGGAAATTTTGAAAATGAGAAAAATTCCATTTTAGTAAAAAATTATTTAAAAGGACCTTAACGCAATAATTTAGTGCTCCCTCTCTGATACCACTTGTTGGAAAGCATGGACCCCCACTTTTTAACTTTTCAAAATCAATTTCCTTTTTAAATGCGGAATAAGGATGGTTTAACACAACAATTTAATTTTCCAAAAATTTATTTAATTTTCTTTTCTTAAAAGGATGAAAAATTAAATTAAACACGAATTTTAATTTCTAAAACAAAATTAAAATTAGACTAAAATAAGTGAATTATGGTGAACGCACACACACACACACAAAATTCACACAAACGAGTATTTGAATATTCTCGCAAACAAAGATAACACTTGAAGCTAACTGAGAGAAATTTATTTTATCCCAAAATTAATTTAACACAAGTCCTAAAATTTGCCTAACATGATTAATTCATTTTTCTATATAGGCCATAACGAATTTATTAAATTAAATTATTTAGACTTGGATTAATTTAAGTTAGACAATACCCAAATATAAAACAAGCACCAAATTAAGCAAGAGAAGTGAATTAAACCATATTTTATCTTTGAATCCTAAGCATGCGTTCTAGGTGATTTGCAAGATAAAATAAATTCACAACCACTATGCCGCGATGTACGAGGAAAGACCCACAACGGGAAAACACCTCGGATGACCCTAGCCTTAAGTCCACTAAGTATGGTATTTTTACAAGTACAAGATAAATGACGTACTCAACTTGACTCGACTCCCTTCAAGTCCCTGATGCGTCTTCTTGTACCAACCTATGCTTAGTCGATAATTTCGGAATCCACCGAAACCTTGGAATCCACCAATGAAGCTTTTGGACTACCGTCAACCCTCGCACAATACCTTTCACCGTGTGAGTATGCTGCAGGAAATCAATGAACTTCTTCTTTATGGGATGTAGAAATAAACCCAAACTTCTCTTCTTTGAGGTGTAGAGAAAAACCCGGTGCCAAACACTCCAAGCAAAGACATATATGAAGAAACTTGGAATAAACAAACTATGGGTGTAAACAACAGTGTTTAAGAATGATTTTCTTGAAAAACAAACACTCAAACCTTGAACCTTTTCATGGAGGAATTGAGCTCTTAAAAATCTCTCTTATAGATTATAAAAGATGAAAAAGTTATCTCGAAAAGGTTGGTTACCGCACTTAATAATTTTGGAAAATGTTAGTGGGACAATGAAAGTGGGAACATGGAGAAAACTGCCAAAATATTTTCCTGCTGGAAATCTCGTTCGAACGAGATTTTCATTCGAATGGCCCTTCTAATGAAGTTTTAGGGGCCAATTGGGAAAAATCATTGGCAAACTCGTTCGAACGACAACCTCATTCGAAGGACAATAATAGAGTTATAGTTATGATAATTGAATTGTATAAGTCCTTAGAAACAAGTATGAAGTTTTGGGAAAGAAACCACTACACCAAAAATAGGAATCTGGCACGGTTTAAAACTGTGCCAGATCAAATCTAGCACGTTTTTGAATTGTGCCAGAATTAGGTGTTTCAAAATGGCCATTTTTTCTGGCACGGTTTAAAAGTGGGCGAGATTTGGCCAAACAAGAACACTTCTGGCACACTTTTAAACTATGCTAGAATTTGATATTTCTGGCACACTTTTGGCACGGGTTTGAATTGTTCCAAATTTTTGGATCAAAGAAAAAAAATATAAATAATATTACCCAAAAAATAAGTAACATTTCCAGTACTTTTTGTACTTGTTTTACCAAAACAAAAATTAAATAATATTACAAAGTTCGCACGTCAAAAATTGTACGACAATACAAATAGTACCTAATGACATAATTACCCATCCAGACAATAAGCCCAATAAAAATTAATGGCTCAAATTCCATTAATTGGAAAATTCATCTTAATACATATGATATTCATTATAATACATACGAAATTCATCTCAATACGTGATGAAATTTGGGATATCTATACCAAATACATATCAAATATGACGTGCATGTTCAAATACATCAATTAAATAGCCGTTGACTAGGTATGCAATCCGCATGAAGTGTATGACGGTGGTGCCCACAAGTCTTTCGATTTACAAATCCCCGGAGATATTTGTCGAATGATTCAAATTTGCTCTGAATCTTCACAGAAAATTAAACAATGGCGAAGATCATCACGAATGCCATCTAGTTGGAATCTCTACTACAAAAATCCAAAAATATACATAATATTACTCAAATTTTATTGAATGAAATGTTATACATAATGATCCAAAAATATTTAGATGAGCATGAGAGGGAAATACCTATCAAATATACACATTATGATGGGTATTTACATACATTAAAATTCATTCCATGACACCATCCACGGCAACATCATTAATTCCTAGCCGGTTACTCTGTGTTGCAAACTCTGTTAGTGTGACAAAGCAATCTATCCTTGTCAATGAAAAGTAAAAACTGACCGAAATTAAACTTTTAAACAAATTTATGCATATTTAAAAAAAAACAAATGGAGAGGCTATATACAATTATGAACTATAATACTCCAAAATTCTATCACGTCTAGCTCCTTGCTTTGCTACACACACCCGTTCAGTACTTACCTGGTAGCAGCAAACAAAATTTGAACTCTACAAACTATAGAAACACCATAATACAGAATAATTGTGGGGTGATCATTACCTCAATGGACAAAAATATGCCATTATTTACCATATGGAAATAAATGAATTAAATTTGTTTAGTATAGAGTGACACCTTTCATCCCGGAAGCACAAACTTTTTTAAGTGTTGTGGAGACAACTGCATTAATAAAAATGCATATAAAAAATGAGCATATCAATGACACTTAACATTAAAAAATCAAAATTCAATCATTTACCATTATATAACAGTTAATATAGATGTTAATATAACTGTTGGATGGAAATGATTAGATAGTAAGATTGGCTGGAAATGATTAGATAAATGTATTAGTACATATTCTGAAAGAGAATTACCACAATGGTCACATTTATGAATCCTTCAAAATCCGCAACGCAGCGCATGTTAATAAGATATTAGTAACACATGCTTCATGAAGAGAGAACATGGGAAACGAAGAAACAATAATAAGAATCAGATATGAAAGACAAATATGACCATTAAGATGTTTGAAAAACATTGAATAGAAAACGAAAAAAAAAAAAAAAAACAAGTATCAAAAGACTCCACAACACTCGATAATAAGATTGAAAACTTTTCATTTCTTTCTGTAAGACCTCTTGGCATTCAAATGGTGCAGAAGTAAATATGTAATTCATGCAGTTAATAGATAATAAATCTTCAAAGTGGTAAGTGAAGTAGCTGGGAGCATCGTGTGATATTTAAAAGAAAAAGAAAATTTGATTTTACTATGAATTCTCCTCATCTATCGTGCAAGAAATACTGAAAAAGAAACTGAGGGAAACGGAAATCAAACCAATGTATAACTTCGCTGCTTTGTAATAAAAAAAATTCAACGAATGCATATGTCGATTTTAGAATTGTGTCGTATTGGGTAAAGTGAAGATAATAATACTTCGGTATATTGGAACTTCTACTGAGCATCGAGGCTTTTTTGGGGATTGAACTCCCATTCATTGGTGTTTAGATAATATTACTAACTCGATTGTTGGTCCCTAAAAGTGATATCAGTTTAATACATGGCTGCACTTGTGCGACGATAGATGCCATGTATTCGACCCAAGGAGGAGAAAGTGTATGGTGTTGGCATTATAGGTGCACCACGGTGAAACTTTTAAATATGATGGTTACGATCGTGTGATTACCCATTCATCTCACATAGGCTTTGAATCACCTAACTCCCCTGTTTGGATATACTTCCCACTATTACCCATTCACCTCTACAATAAAACTGGTATGTTTTCCATCGCTATTGTTGCCCCCCCGTTAAAATTAGACGCTACCACTGTTGCACAAACAAGACCTAGCCTTGCTAGAGTTAGTATAAAATTGATCTAACAAAGTCCCCACCTAATTCATAGGGTTTGGAGGAAATGGTAAAGGATTTTGGAAAAGTGTGAACTATGAAAATTTCCTTCCCTTCCATGAATTTTGCGTGAAAATAGGTCATGAACTTTTCATTTTAAATAGAAAATTGACCAGAAAAGAAAGATGGGAAGATAAAATTGACTCTCAATCAATACATCAATCTTAACAGTTATAAACTGAAGTTTATTTTTTAAAGGAAAAAGAAAAAAGCAGACCAGGCGACATCATATTCGGACGATATATATGCATTAACAAGAAAACGCAGTTGATGTTAAGCTTCAGCTTTAGTATTTGAAGCTTTCTTAAAGCACATGAGTTGGTGTATGTCGAAAGACTACCGATCAAATTCAGGTTATTGATTAGAAGTTAAGGTTAGATGAATCCATTATATCAAATAGTTATGCATCAAGACCTCTAATTTGTAAAAACCTAATGCCATTTACATAAGACCTACCCAAACCAGCCTAATAAAGAATATACCAAATTGGAAAACTCCTTGATAAGCACCCAAAAGAGTTTAAATAAAACTCCAAATAAACAGTTTTTAATTGTTAATTCTCAGTAAAATCGGACTTATGATAGTATTTGTTTATTTTGTAGCTCAATAAGCGTTTGCGGAGTTTTAAGTGCTAATTCAGGGCAAAAGTGGCTTAATCCCATAACCTGAACCTTGTCCAGTAACCTTAACCAAGCCTAATCGAGCCTAAACCTAGCCCAAACCTTCACCCGAGCCTCGTGTGTATTTAGTTTGTACTTTTTAGGCTTTTCTAGATTTTTATGTTTTGTCTTTTTTTTTTAGGTTTTATTTTAGATTTACTTAGAATTTTTAGGATTTATTTTAGATTTACTTAGAATTTTTTGTAGGATTTATTTTCTATTTTTATATTTCTTTTTAATTAGTGTCTTTTTAATTAGTGTCTTTTTATTTTTATTAGTTTTTAATTTTTAGTTTTTATAATATTTTATTTAGATTAGTTTTTAAGAGTTTATTTATAGTTTTATTATATTTTATTTTTTAGATCTTTAGTTCTATATTTTTATTAGATTTTTAGTGCTTATTTCTTTTATTTTATTATTTGAGTTTTATTTTATAGATTAGGATTTTATTTTAAGTTGATTTTATTTTTTTAGTTTGTTAGTTTTATTTTTATTTAGTTTTAGTTTAATTTTTAGGGTGCAACTAACACACGCACTTATCCTACACCACACACTCACCCTCACCCTCACCCTCACCCACACACTAACTAATCTACACCCTCACACACTCAACCACCACTCACACCCATCTTCAACCTCCCACCACACCCACCTCCTCTCTCTCTCCTAAATTCAACCACCCACACTCTCTTTCCTCCATATCAAGGACCTCCACTTCCTCTCCAACCACAATCAACACAACCACTAAACCTTACCCCCTTCAACCCATAACCACCCAACCCCAAATCTCCCAACCACTCGAGCTAAAACCTGAAACCCGAAACCTCCATCATTACCCATTTCGACCCAGAAAACCCAAGACCCTCTGCCGGATCTACCTTCCTTGACTCATGGCGACCCGGACCCTTTACAACCTGTCCCCACCAATCTGAGCCCTTCGACCATAAACCCGGACCAAACCCATTCCATTTAGCTGCTACCCCCTTGTCAATACGACTAGCTAACCTAAAATCCCCTGTTCAAACCCGATTACCCATCTCCCATTAACCTATACCCATTTCTCCTCTTTGAAGCTTCACACGATTTCCTCTCTTACACAAACAAAACCAAACCAAGGCCAAAAGCCAAGCCAACATAAATTAAAAGTCCCACATGTCTTTTATGCCACTTAACCCTTTTTCCAAATTAAACCCCAACTCACTTATTTTAACGATTTAACCAAATGACCCTCTAACTAAATAAGATTTTTATACCCACACTCCATGCACTTGTCCTCACCTCACTCAACCCACATGCACACATGTGTGCATTGTCCAAAAATACCCCTAGATTCTTCCACCAATAAATGCAAGACTTGGTACCATTGAAGATGGATCTCCAAGTTAGTTTTTAGGCTTTGTGTGATAAATTTCTGTACACTCCTCTATAGAGAGTATTTGTATTTTTAGCAAATATCTCAATACAGAGGTGTGTAGTGAAATTTATCTCTAGGATGAATTCCACCCACCCCTATATAATGAATTTTTGCATTTTTAGCAATTATTTCAAAATAGATTGATGTAGTTGAATTCATCTCTTATGGGAGGTGAATTCTAATCCATTCCTTTATGTTGAGATTTTACATTTTTAGCAATTATCTCAATATAAAGTAATGAACTATAATTTATTTCTTTGGATGAGTTCTAATGTACAATTTTATAATGTTAGGATTTGCATTTTTAGCAAATCTCTTTTATTATTTAATTGTCCATTATGAATTCATCCATTATCTTTTTTATTTTTATTTTGTAGTTTTTATTTTAGATTCAATAAATATATTATTGTGGGATTGTGATTGAGAGATTTTTTATGTATAATTTAAGAGTTGCTCGAATTCAAGTACAAATGGGTTTGATATATTCCTCTTTAATTTCTCTTGATTTAATCCTCACATGCTCTTATTGTTTATCTTATAATTTTAGATGATGATTATTGAGGGCTAATCTCCTATTCATGGGATGTATTTTGAAGCCCTCATGAGTCCAATTTAGTTAGTTTACTTTTTATTACAATTTTGTTTATCTCATTTTTTTATTAGCTCTTACATCTTAGTTATTACTTTAAAAATTAGTATATAGTTGGTTAATTAATAATTCTTTGAAATATCCATAAAAAAATAGAAAAAGAAAAAATAGAAAAATATAATAAAATGCAAATGAATTTAAACTTTTGTCTTCTCATATTTTGTGTTTCAACCTTAGAGTTGGATTGATACTCCCTTACATACCCTCTACACTAGTTTTGTTATATTTTTGTAGGTTCAAAGGAATTTTGATGGAAAAGAAGTTGCAACAACGACGAAAATACAATAGAGAAGCAATTTTTTTTATCTATCAAATGACGACGTTGCCAATCTTTGGAGCTTGAAGCATTGGAGAGGATTTCCTATCTGTGATTCATTTGTATTTCACTTTTATTTTTCGTACCATATTTTTTAATTTTAGAAGGTTTGTATTAGGATTATCTTATTTTACGTGTATTGCGGTGCATAGAGACACCATTTATTTTTCATTTATATTTGTAATTATTAATTGCAAAGAAAAGCATGATAGGGAAATCGGATAAGGTAGAGAGAGGGCGTCCAAGGCGAGGAAAAGAAGCCTCTCTACCTTGGGTCGGTAGGACTCCTGGGACTGACTAAGATAGGCGTAATCTCCCCTGGTCGACTCAAATTGTTTATCATCCCACAGCGTAAAATCGTGGGAGGTACCTTTCTAAACCCTCGTGCCTCTCCTGTCAACGAGTCAATTTTTGTGTGTGACTACGTGCTCTTGTGTGATTTTATTCTTGCATTTATTTTCGAATGGTGTGATGAATTAAATTACTAAGACCTGCACCCGGTCATTCACGAGAAGGGATTTCATCACCCGATTCACTCTCTTACCATTGTGGGCTACCCTAGCTATCACTAAATTTAAAATCAATCAACTAGGTAGCCCAATAGCAGAACATTTTGCAACGGTGATCACAAAGATAAATTCTGTGATTTTTATCGCCTGCGGACTTAATTAAAATTTGACTATCGCTTTCACTAATTTTGAAGATAAAAATCGGCTATGTGCTAGTTAGGACTTTTCCTTGACTTGTGTGTGAGCCCAATTCAATTTTTTGGTAGTTGATTTTAGTGAGTTCATCCACAATTCAGAGAGTCCATATTTTTCCCTACCTTTTCTTCCAAAAAAAACACCAAAAATATTTTCTTTCATTTTTTTTAGAAAAAATCCAAAAATATTTTCTTTCCTTCATTTTGTTCCAAAAAAAATCCAAAAATATTTTTTCTTCCTTCTTTTTCTCCACAAAAATTCAAAAATATCTTCTTCTTTTATTTTTGTAGAAATTAAAAAACATTTTCTTTCTTTCATTCTCTAAAAATCACAAAAATATTTCCTTTCTTTTTCAAATTATTCAAAAATCACAAAAAAAAAAGAAAATATTTTCTTGAAAAAAATAAAAGAAAACAAGGCTCGTGATCGGTGTTTCTTCACCCTCTCCCTTGTCAATTTTATCCAACGAGACTGACGCTTTAGTCTTGTTTGGGGGTCATTATCATCACCCAATTTTTCTATCGTCCCGCACTTTCATAGATCTTATCTTTAGGGTGAGAATGGTTCGGTCTGGCTGAAAACATTAAACTTAGCACTATCAGGAGGCATACCGTGATTTCTTGTATAAGTCTCATCTTGTTTAGGGGTGGTGTTTCACATCACCCAATGCTTTATCATGTTTATAGACTTGTACACATTTTTTTCTCTTTTTACTTATCATTTCTTCAGGTTTATTTTTGTATTCCTCTGTCAACTTCATTAGCGGTTGATTCTGGTAATCTCTTTCCTACCTTATGCTCGCAATTTTAAAAATCATTTTACTTATCATGTAGGGCGGTGTTCCTTTTATTTGGGGGGTGGGGAATTTTATCAAAATCGTACCTCTTTTGAATTTTTTTTTTATTTTTAAACCTGATTTTAAAAATTTCGTGCAGTTTTTTTCATCTCAATCATTGACGTGAATTTTCTATCATCCATCTTTCAAAATCTAGGAGTCAAGTTATATGATTTATATTTTTCTAAATAGCTTATGTAATACATAACAAGGTATTTTGCACCATGAATTTCTAGACTCAATAAAATTGCGCACTTATCACGTCACTACGGTTTAGAGATAAAGAGTATTACAATTCTGAAGAAAAACTTAAGGATCACTAGTGGAGACTTTAGCTTGTGAGATTTGCGCCTTTCACCCTTTTAGAGTGTTTTACACAATCTCTGAGTCATAAGTTGATTCAACTTCTTTTGGGTCTGCACTTTTAATCATAGCATGATCTCATTATTCTTCATAAAAAATTTTGGCTTGATCACTGATAACGACATCACTTTCGAATTGTAAGAAATACGTGTCCTGAAGTTTTCTCAATCACCAGACCTTCACCCATACACTAACCAAATTCCTTTATATCATACATTTATCCTCATCCATACACCTTACATTTTCCATATCATCACCATATATCATACCACCCATTTCCATTTCAATTCCATTTTCCACCCGCCATATTGCAAAAGTAAAGAGTGTTGAAACAAAAAGGAGAAGATTCGTCAAAGAGAGTGTCCGCATTTTTAGTTAATATCTCTCCCAAAGTCGATTCAGACGGAAGAAAATTAAATACAAGTCTATGCTGGGGTTATTTGTATTTTTAGCTAATTTATCTCAAACATTGATGCGTATTTGGAAATGAAGAAAAAGAGAAAGTTGCAGTCAAGAAATAAAGACATTTGTTAATCAAAGTATAACACACTCGTCTCAAACATACACCATTCATCCATAATATCACCATCCTATCCTACATACATCATCATATCCTTCATATCCCATTTCTTTTTCCCCTCACCCATATGAATCCATGTTCTCCCCTAGGTGTTCGGAATAATGAAAGTCAACATGATGAATAACTCGACCTTCTCACTATAGTGATTCGCATTCTTTCATGAGATCATTTTCATTCTAAATGTTCGTTCTTTCTTATATGTGTGTGAAACGTTTGAATTTTCTTACATTTACTCACCTCTTCACACACAAGAGCGATACACTTACCCAAATCTCGAGAGTTCGTTTGAGAGAGATATATCCTGTGAGATTTTAAAGTTGAAGCATTGATTCCGAAAAGATGATCTAAGAATTACTCTTATGATACTTGACCCATTTTGATCGATTGACACTACACACGTTGAGTTCTAGGAAGGGTGTGACTTGAGTATTTACTTAGCTAAATATTTTTACACCCTTCTAGCTTGTTTTTATAAAAATATTTCTCATAATGGATTGTGAGATTATTCTATGTCTAATAAGAGATAGACTGCCATTATAAATAAAGAATTTTGTTGGAAAATTCCCTGCAAACTCTCACGAGACACAAACTCGTCCTGTAGGGCAACCTATAGGTTCAAAGGCTTGTTGCACATGCTAAGTGCAATCACAAGCGCCCGCGAAAGTGGTACACTTTTGGCTTCTTATTTTTCTTTCTTTCTATCTTATTGATCGAGGACTAGCAATGCTCTATTTGGGGGTGGTGTGATAAGCACCCAAAACTGTTTCAATTAAATCCTAAATAGAGAGTTTTTAATTGCTAATTCTCGGTAAAATCGGACTTATGATAGTATTTGGTTGTTTTGTAGATCAATAAGCGTTTGTGGAGTTTTAAGTGCTAATTAAGGGAAATTGCACAACAAAAGTGGCTTAATCCCGTAATATGAACCTTGTCCCGTATCCTTAACCAAGCCTAATCGAGCCTAAACCAATCCCAAACCTTCAACCAAGCCCAATGTGTGTTTAGTTTGTACTTTTTAGGCTTTTCTAGATTTTTATTTTGTGTCGTTTTATTTTTGGTTTTATTTTAGATTTACTTAGAATTTTTAGGATTTACTTTAGATTTACTTAGACTTTTTTAAGGATTTATTTTCTATTTTTACATTTCTTTTTAATTAGTGTATTTTTATTTTTATTAGTTTTTAATTTTTAGTTTTTATCGTATATTATTAAGATTAGTTTTTAAGAGTTTATTATATTTTTTTAGATATTTAGTTTTATATTTTTATTAGATTTTTAGTGTTTATTTCTTTTATTTTATAATTTGAGTTTTATTTTATAGATTATGATTTTATTTTTAGTTGATTTTATTTTTGTAGTTTGTTAGTTTTATTTTTATTTACACACTTATCCTACACCACATACTCACCCTCACCCTTACCCACACACTAACTAATCTACACCCTCACACACTCAACCACCTCTCACACCCATCTTCAACCTCCCACCACACCTACCTCTTCTCTCTCTCCTAAATTCAACAACCCACACTCTCTTTCCTCCATATCCAAGACCTCCACTTCCTCTCCAACCACAATCAACACAACCACCAAACCTTACCCCCTTCAACCCATAACCACCCAACCCCAAATCTCCCAACCACTCAAGCTAAAACTCGGAACCTCCATCATTACCCATTTCGACCCAGCAAACCCGATACCCTCTGCCAGACCCACATTCTTTTACCCGTGGTGACCCGGACCCTTTCCAACCGTCCCCACCAATCTGACCCCTCCGACCATAAACCCGAACCAAACCCATTCCATTTAGCTGCTACCCCCTTGTCAACCCATCTATCTATCCCGAAATCCCTTCTTTAAACCCGATTACCCATCTCCCATTTACCTATACCCATTTCTCCGCTTTGAAGATTCACACGATTTCCTCTCCCGCACAAACAAAACCAAGCCAAGACCAAAAGCCAATTCAACGTAAATTAAAAGATCCACATGTCTTTTATGCCACTTAACCCTTTTTCCAAATTATACCCTAACTAACTTCTTTTAACCAATTACCCAAATGACCCCCTAACCAAATCTGATTTTTATCCCCACACTCCATGCACTTGTGCTCACCTCACTCAACCCACATGCACACATGTGTGCATTGTCCAAAAATACCTCGAGCTTCTTCTACCTATAAATGCAAGACTTGATACCGTTGAAGATGGATCTCAAATTTAGTTTTTAAAACTCTTGTGTGATAAATTTCTCTACACTCCTCTATGGAGAGTATTTGTATTTTTAGCAAATTTCTCAATATAGAGGTGTGTAGTGAAATTTATCACACAATAGTGAATCCCACCCCACGCCTCTATAATGAATTTTTGCATTTTTAGAAATTATTTCAAAATAGATTGATGTAGTTGAATTCATCCCTTATGGGAGGTAAATTCTAATCCATTCTTTTATGTTGAGATTTTACATTTTTAGCAATCATCTCAATAGAAAGTAATGAACTAGAATTTATTTCTTCGAATGAGTTCTAATGTACAATTTTATAAGTTAGGATTTGTATTTTTAGCAAATCTCTTTTATTATTTAATTGTCCATTATGAATTCATCCATTATGTTTATTTTATTTTTATTCTGTAGTTTTTATTTTAGATTCAATAAATACATTACTAAGGGGTTGTGATTGAGAGATTTTTGATGTATAATTGAGGAGTTGCTCCAATTCAAGTACAATTGGGTTTAATCTATTCCTCTTTCATTTAGTCCTCACATGCTTTTATTGTTTATCTTATATTTTTTAATGATGATTATTGAGGTCTAATCTCCCATTCATGGGATGTATTTTGAAGCCCTCATGATTCCAATTTAGCTAGTTTACTTTTTAGCACAATTTTGTTTACCTCAATTTTTTATTAGCTTTTACATCTTAATTAGTACTTTAAAAATTAGTATATAGTTAGTTAATGAATAATCCCTTGAAAAATCCATAAAAAATATAAAAAGCAAAAATAGAAAAATGTAATAAAATGCAAATGAATTTACACTTTTGTCTTCTCATATTTTGTGTTTCAATCTAACTCCCTTACTTACCCACTACACTAGTTCTGTTATATTTTTGTAGGTTCAAACGAATTTTGATGGAAAGGAAGTTGCAACAACGATGAATATACATCCGAGACACAATATTTTTTTCTCTATCACTCCTACAATACAAAAGCATGTTGTCATATTTAGAGTTAGGCTTGGGTGAATCATCATAAGTTCAGTCATGTTATCCCACAAGCAAACTTCTAACTTTGGTGTTAAACCAATACATTAACATATTTGAAATCTAACAACAAGTGAGAAACTTCATCTTTTGATATGTATGATGTAGAAGGTGAATAACTGAGAATGTATTCAATTTCTTAAGGTAAGAAAAATGATAAAAGTATGAAATAGAAATTAAATAATTGAATATATACTCACTCGTTCTAAAGGTAAGAAAAAAGCAGAAGCACTTGATGACTTACTGCCATCATTCAATGCAACAGCTCTGCCTTGCCAATCTATTACTGTGGAACCACTCAAACCACCTTTATTCCCCGAAGCTGCCTACTATTTGGCATCAAGAAAAGTATATATTAATATCATTCTTCTTATGCGTACAAGTTTTATTCTGTTATTTATCCCAACCAAAATATTTGATTGCCTACTGAAATGGGATGTTCCAAGACCTTGATTCTTGCTTAAGTCCATTTATAGATATTTTAAGATTTCACACCTTTATTTTGTGACTACTTGATATGAATCCCCGAGTTTTATCATATAAATTCACTCGTGAATACTATCGTTCAATAACACAATCTTGATGTCCGATTTCTAAATCTCATAATTGAGACGAGACTAAATGAATAAATGAATTTAGATAGTATTTATCATGGTTATCGAAAAGAAGGTTTCCTAATAATCAATCACATCTCTCTAAGTAGACCATTTCTCAAAAAGCCTTTTCTTGAAGGGTTTCACCTTCATATATAACCCTCTTTTATTATTATACATCCACCTGCATTCGATGGGTTTTATCATACCGAGTAACTCTACAAGTTGCCACATACAATTAGAATACATTGAGTCTATCTCAGTATTCATATACTTTAGATTATCTTAGATTCCTTCGCTTATATTAGTTCCTGGGATCCAGATCATTATCCCTTATGATCTCACCTAACTTATTAGGCTATCGATTGACTCTCCCACTATGAAGTGGCTCTAATTGTGGTCGAGTATAAATAACACATGTATCTTGATCATTGATAATACTACCACTACCGTTAAGATATGTATTATCGATATCATATAAAATTTTGTCTCGTTCGGGTGGTTCGGAAGAAATTATTTTGTCTTTCGTTTTTAATCTTATTGTAAATTAACCCACTCCTGGATTTTTGGTCCAATATATAATCTTCCTCCATGTATCGGGCATTTGTACTTACAATACCCTCTAGTCTTTAGGATCATAAAATTAACCACCTTTGTTTCTGTTTGGGTAACTTACAAAAAGACATACTTTTGCTCTTAATTCCAAAATCATGGATCATTCCTACGCACGTGTGCTAGGCAACCCCAGATTCAAAAATATCCTATACCAGGCTTGTGCTCCATATACATTTTCATGGGACTTGTTGATGCTTATTTAGAAGGAACTAAGTTTGAGAATTCACCCTGGGATATTATATAAGTTATATCGAATTAAAATATACATTTCAAAAATTATTCGGTGCAAAGACAATGAGAACAACGTAAAGGTCTATGTGATAATATTTATTGATGATTTAATCAACACATCAAATGTTAATCATCATTAAGATTTGAGATAAAAATCAAGCGTAAAAGTAAACTATGTCACAAAAATGGATGTACGAGGAAAAAAAATTAACAAGAAAAATCTCGGATTAATGCAACAATCTCATAAAAACTTAGGAAAGACTTAAAGAGGGGATACATGTCTTATTATCACATAGTGCACTAGGAAACACCTTACCCATCTCCCTTGATTTTTAGTGAGTCTGAGACCTTTGTAAGGATTAACAATGTTTTCTTTAACCCACTACAAAGTTTGTTTTGATTTAACTCTTGATGAAACCCGTAATGAACTATATGATCACAAAATATCCCAAGTATTATACGTCATAAGTTTAAAAAGATTAAGAAGAGAAAAGTGTTTGGTAGGTTCACAAAATTTACTTCTTGTTCTTTGATATTGATTAACCTAAAACAAGATTCATCAAGTGAAAATAAGAAAATGAAGTAAAATAACGAACAAGGATGAACTAGTCGTCTTTATCTTAAGAGGTTTTACGTTCTTAAAAATTAAGAACTAAAAAAATCTAGACTTTTCTTGAAAAAATTTCTCTTGAAATATATTAAGACTTATGATAGAGAAAGTAGAAAATAGGGTATATAACTAAGGAAACCTGCTCTCCTATTTGTCTTGGCAATGAGAGAATGAGTAGGCTAAAAGATCCCATCGACAACAGGTGTTTTGTGAAAACTTATTAAACAAGATCTTTCACTTTATAGCGAAAGAATTCTATTGGAACCTTTTGTTAACCGTTTGTTACAGCAAACAACGGTTTTCACTAGAACGAGATCTCAATTAATCTGGATCGTGATAATTACTAGGGATTTTCTATGAGACAAAAGACAAGGTTGTAACCCATGAGAAATTTTTCTAGAATGAAGTTCTACTTTGCTGCAGTGAGATATCAACGCATGAGGTTGCGAATGCTTCCAGTGATTTTTCCAAAGGATTGCAGAAGAATCGTGGCTAACAAAGGTAGAGAGCGTTTTGGGAAATCACCAAATATATTTTATAAAATAAAATACTATGACATTTAGAGATGACAAAAGAACAAAAATCATCACACATATTTGAAAAAAATTCGCCGTTTCATATTTCATAACCACTAAAGCTAAGTCCACTATGTTATGTTTACCAACATCCTAAAGTTTTCGAAGCGATAATGAGATGAAAAAACTAGGCTTCGAGATCTTGATTGTTGATAAAGATTTTTGGAGACTTCTTAGGCATGATGTGTTTTAGATTATATAATAACACAATCTATCAAAGCGAGGGGATAACGACTATATTATAATCTTATAATCTTTATTAAATGTGTATCCATATCTTATAATGTTTATTAAATGTGTATCTATCTCTAATGCACAACCTTAAAAAGAATCCTACAAATCCTAATAGGTCATCATATATCTAAATATGTCTAAAATAGTTATGTTCCTTTTTTTGCTACACCATTTTGCTGTTGAGTGCCTGGTTTGGATAATTGGAATATAATTCCCACATCTAATAAATGATTCCTAAACTTTTCCAATAGGTACTTACCCCCATGATCAGATCGTAGAGTTTGGATTTAGTTCATCGTGCCTAAGCTCCACATCAGCCTTGTACAATTGGAACTTATCATAGACTTCGAACTTATGGTTCATAAGGTAAACATACCTATAGCTCGAGTAGTCATCAATGAAATTTATGAATTACTTATAATTACCTCTTCCCTTTATCGTTGTAGGACTACTTAAATCAGAATGAACTAATTTTAACACATCTTTATCTCTTTAGCCTTTAGTTATGAAGGGCCTCTAGGTCATTTTATGTTCTAAATAAGATTCACAGACTGAAACTGCATCCACTTACAATGAACAAAATTTCCCATTTAAAACCAGTCTAATGTACCACGATAGATAAAATATTTTTCATTTTTGATAAAAAATAGCTTTAATACAACAAACCGACTATTCATTCATCACTAATCTAAAAACTGAAATCAAACTTCTTCTAATGGTGGGTACATAAAATCAATTCTTTAAAATTATCTTGTTGTCTCCACAAAAATACAAATATATATATCTTACTTTAAATACTGATGCCTTATTGTTGTCACTCATGAGTAGAAATATTTTCCCATCATTAAGATTCTTGGTTACCTAGAACCCCGGTAAAGTATTGCAAATATGATTAGTGATTCCTGAATATACATAACAGGGACTGGTAGATTCGACCACAAAAAGCTTATCAATGATAAAAGAGAAATTACCATTTTCATACCTCTTTTAGTTAAGTAAACTCAACACTACTTATTCCTATGTCCTACGCATTTGTATATGTATCACTTACCTTTCGGTTGTTTCCCTGCAACCTAAGGAATAACCATTTTTTTAACCACCACGGCTTGTACCCGAGACTTCCCTTTTTTTCTTCTTATTACCATTTGGAATAGTAGAAGATGGGCCTCTATTAGCAACCCATATAAGACACTTTTTCTAGATGATACTTTCCATAGGTTGGAATTCTTTAAATAGTTGTGCCAAAGAGTAGTTAAATTTGTTCATAGAAATTTAGGAAAAACTTCTTAAAGGACTCTGAGAGTGATTGGAGCACAAAATTGATTGGATTACCTATCGAATTCTCATTTAAGGACCTTTAGTTCCCCTAAGACAGACATAATCTTTAGAATACGGTCCATAATGGGTGTACTGTCAACCATTTACTAGCCCTTCCATATCATCCAATATAGTGGCACGATTATAATCCACAAACATGTCCCTATGGATTAGAATAATATTATAAGGACATGATATATTATGATGTTAATGTTAACATACATTTGTCATAGAGCTGAGTATATAAAAATGATCCATTTAATTAGTTTTCTCCCACTTTTGGTAAGCCCAAACATCTGACTCGGATGCCCCTAGTCATGCTTATTAGGGAATTATTCAATTAAAATAAATTTATAATCCTCAATAGTGAGGACAACATTGATTGTGGTGAAACCAAGTGGTTGTGTAGGGGCATTGTCCTTGGTTGTTTTACCACCTCAATGTAAAAAACCTAAAAAAAAATATTACACTTGTTTTTAAGTATAGTGGTGCGTAGAGTATCGAATCGATAGAGAATGTTGTTTATAACTTAATTGATTTATTACTTACAAAAAAGGAAGAGATGATTTTTTGGTTTTTAATATTTTTAATACTACAGTTAATCTAAGCAACTATTGAATTAAATTAATTAACAAATATAAAAGCTATTGGTTGAGAATTAAATCCCTCACTTTAGAATACGTAGCATAAATGGTCACATAGTTAAACAAGTTTAAAACACACTTGATACTTTTTTACATAATTACACATGCAAGATAGCAAATACGGTGCACATGTGATATACCCCATTTACATTTCTATATATAAAATCAGAAACGATTAACTCATCAAAACAAGTCGTCTTCCATTATACCGTAGCGAAATAACAAAATACCCAATTGAGTTGAGTAATCTCAACCTAATTTTTCTGCAATCGAGAAAATAATTTTTGAAACAAGTAAAGTAGTTATTAAAACAATTAACTAATTTAGAATGCAAATAAGTAATTTATGAAAAGCAAGTTAAATAAGAGAAAAAATTATTAATAACTACAATTACATTACAAATTGCAAAATTGAAAATGAACTAAACGACATTAAACTACCAAGATGAGATGTGTCTACAATGATTTCTAAACTACAAACTGTTCTTTTATTGAAACCAAATGGTCCCTTTTATTGGATGAGAAATTGTGATTGGTGGCTTAAAATTGGTAATATACAAATTGATGGTGATAACTAAATATAGGAGTATTGGTGGCCGTGGAAAAAGGGAGGAACACACTTCGTAAAATCTGAATGCTTTATTTTTTTCTTTCTTAAGAACCTTTAGCAAAAACTATTTTTAAATACATTATGGAAGATGCCAAACTCTGAATTGTGGGGTAAAGACGCAAAAGGGAAGGAAGAAGGCATCGGGCTTGGGAGGACAATCTGGCAAGGGCAAGAATGTTCGCGCATTATACGCATGGGGGGAGTTCACCATGCAGCGTTCATATGGGGTAATCTGATCCAGTGGGGCTGGCTTTGCTAGCTGTTCATTGCCATGTGGCACTTGGTGTCGATTTGAAATGAGATGAGAGTGTGCGACACTCAAACCTGAGTCTCCCCCCTTCCCTTTCCCAACCATCGCACCAATAATCATTCGAGTATAATATGATCCCAATAATATTTAGCCCTATCAACCCACTTTCCAATATTTGCACGTTACACCCCAAATTTTGTAACTTTTTCATACAACAGATTCTTGCACCACATGAATCGATGTGACCCTCGTTTTTATATCAATAATATTTCAGTTGTGTTCAGATAATAAGGTATGAATTTTAGTGGTTGACCCAAGCCTTGAATTTTGATTTACCAATCTTGAACGATCTCATATTTATTCACCACTTGAACCAATGTGACCCTCATTTTGATACCAATAATATTTCACTAGTGTCCAGGTCATAAGGTTTGTCTTTGGAGTTGACTCAGAGCTTTGACTTTTGAATTTCATTTCGATCCAATCATGGATGATAATTATTTATTCATTTGAAAGAGAATTGATGCATCGTTTGAACCTAAATGTTCCTTGTTTTAAGGGCAGTAACTTTTATAGAGAGTCAGCTTCCGAATTTGGTCATCTGAAATTACAATTTTGGCCTTGAAAATACGTATGTGAATGTTTCTTACTCCGAATGCATCCAAACCTCAACATTAACTTCTAAAATCTAATAAATACTCAAATAAACCTTGTACAAGTGATTAACCATGGATATCAAAGTTTATACAGTAAATGAGTATAAAATGCGAGATTTAATGAGTATGGGATTGTAATTATGCACACAAAATGGGCAATAAAATAAAATATTTGACACTAACCACACCTCCTAACTAATGTTAGATGAGTTTTTTCTGCATAGTGTCACACCCTTAGGTTACCCGAGTAGACAAGTTTTTTCTTGTGATAATTTACAATAATGATACTAAGAAACATCAGATTTTTCTCAAAATAGTTACCCAGTGTTTTAATAAAAAAGCTCCTACACAATCTTGAGTTTTAACGTGTAAATAACAATAACTAGGAGATTTCTTCAATAGTTTATTTATTAGAACTGTTAAATCAAAAATTTGGAATGTGACTTGGACCAATGGTATCGTGACCTATCATAAAAAAATGCTCATCTTATTCATTGAACGTGGTTGGCACATCATCTATTTTGTTGGGTTTGTATTATTCTTGGTCAGCTGGGTGGATGACTAAGATAAAGTAAGGTTATTATTCACTAAGCAGACATGTGGACAACATGTGGGAATATGTACAACTCCCATCATCCCCACATAGGTTAGTCCTTTCAGCTAATCATGGTTGCTCATCATTAGTAATCTCCTGAAATATAAAAAGGTGTAACTTTCTGATTATAAAGGCATTCCACCTCTTCCATTTCTCTCTCTCTCTCTCTCTCTCTCTTAAATCAACATATAAATAGAATTCAATGACACACAACAAAGGGAGGGGAAAATATTCATATTAAAGACCATACACAAAATCCAAGGGATATTCTTGAAAGAGCATATTCATTCCTTCATGGTTAATGGCAATAATATTACACATGTGGTTGTAGGAACCTCATTGGGTTGCACCACATTAATCTCCTATTTCATTCTCTATATCTCACCCATCTCAAATCTAAGACGTTAATCTTTTTATTTGTTATAGTTTATTATTGGTACTAATCAGGTAAGACCCGTAAATATCTATATACCATTTTTAGAAGATAACAGATTGGCACTGTTTGTGGAAAAAGATAAGCCATTTGTTATTTCTTACTACCTCTTATCAATAAACCCTCAAACTGTGACTGTTCACATTCATTAGAAATGGGAGAAGATCCAAAGGGCAGCCATACAAATGAAGTAATTCTATCCTCAACACCTGCTAAAATGGGGGACATATAAGGAATTATGATGAGCATAAACATAGACCAAGAGGCAATGTAAGAAAGTGTTTGGCATCTTATGCAGACACACCAAGATGGACAATGCAAACTTGGAGGGGAATCAGTTAACTCGGTATGAAGTGAATGTCTGGGTAGAAGGGTGGAAATTTCACCTTCATCTCCTTATCGGGGAGGACGATATGCATATCATTCTCGAGCGTTAGAGAACCCAAGAAGGCTAAGTGGGGGAATCAAAAGAAGAAAAAAGTAGGTTAAGATATTCTGGATCTTAAAGAAACAGGTCATACTACCTGGAAGCTACCCCGTCTCTCAGAACAACTTATTTTGATGATAGAAAACCTTTTTTTGAAGAAAGTCCTAGTATACTAGAAAGGTTGATTATAGGTTTAGCATTTGATCGTCTAGTTTTACTAGCAACGAGGATACAAACATCTTAGAGATCCCGCTGGATCTAGACAATATGGGGAGGACTCAAGGTCCACTTTCAGGAGGATAGAATGTTCAACCAGACCAAGGGTACAACACATAAGTCAGTGCATGCCAAATAGACTTCTCAAAAAAATAGTTTGACAGAAAATCGTGACCAATCAACCACTGTCGTAATTATGGTTGAACACGAGATCGACCCTGAAAAGGATCAATTCAGTTTCTAGAAGATTGCCTAAGAGGATCAATAAATTAAAGTATCATTTTCATAGAGGGTTTATTAAAGGATTTCAATTGCAAAATTCAAACAATCGGTGGTAACCACAAAGTACAACAACAACACTATTCCATTGTTGCACATAGGGTAACATAAAGTATCCACTGATATTTATTTTATCCCAGATGAGATTCATTACTGAGCATTCTCAGGTACAATCACTAGATCAGCACAAATCTTATACAATGTCTTATTGCGAGGGTAGATTTTAACCTTCCAATAGCTAGTCAATCCCTTCGTCGGAAACTTCTACTTTGGAAATAAACCTGATAAGAGGGTAACTCATATGTTGAATGTTCAGAACAAAAATGATCAGAAAAATTAAGAGTTCGTCAATCGTTTCAATAGTGAGAAGCTAAATGTGATCGATTGTAATGAGAAAATAGCCATTGTGATACTAATGAGTGGTCTTCTACCAGGAAATATATAGTGGGAATTAGCTATTGAACCACCTAAGACGATGGTTGAACTATTATCTAAAGATGAAAAGATTATAAATGCTAAAGAATCTATGGATTCGAAATAGGTTAATAGCTCCAAACCAACATCAGTAAACGCTCAAAGAAGAAATAGCATATAGACAAAAGGCTGACAAACCAAAGAGATACAGGGAATATATTTCTTTAGCCATCGGTATCCACCGTATGTCTGAAGAAATCCATGAAAGAAAAGACCTGAAGTGGCCCGGTAAATTGAAAGCACTAACCAAAAGAAGAGATAGGAGAAAATATTATGAGTTCCATAGGGATCACAACCATAATACTGTAAATTACATAGCCACGAGGAACAAGTTAGAAAAACTAATCAGGAGGGAAAAATTATCAAAATATGTAGTTAAAGGTGGCCGAACAGATCAAAGGAACGAGAAGAAGCGTAGAAGACAATTAAAATCTCCATATAGAGGACCTGACGAGAAAAAATGAGGCATAAATAATGATTCTAGAGATGATTAAGATTTTCCTAAAAAGGCCCAAGGAATCTGTACAAGAGGTAAAGTTTATCTATTTCGGATGTAACTTCATTGAAGGGGAAAGATAGATGAGGAAATGAGCTCGTGAAGAGAAAATCCAATCTTAATGATGTGAAAGCCTAGGCTCATATCAGATAGATCAACCTGATATGCATCGTGGACACTCATCCTAGGAAGGTAAACAAAGAGAACTTGTATAATATGTTATATTCATAAGATGGTGCACTTGTTATTTTTATGATGGCACATGAAAGAAAGGTGGCAAGAATTTTGGTCGACAATGGTAGTTCCACTGGAGTTCTATTTTATAACTACTTCACAAGTCTAATATTGAGTGACAGCAAGCTTGAAGCCTATCACCAATAATTTACTAGTTTTTCAGGAGAAAAGGTATATCCTTTAGGCATAATTGAGTTAAAAGTTATGTTTGGGATATGTACCAAATGTATAACATAGAAGATCCATTTATTCATCCTAGATAAGAATGTACACTCGATATATAACCTCATATTTGGCAATGTAGGACTGAAGAAATTTGAAGTGGTTCCCTTAACTGTGCACTAATGAATGAAGCCCCCCACTCAGTGTAGTAAAAGGATGTCAAGCGGAAGTTGGGAAGTTTTACTAAACCTCAATCGACCAGGAGGAGTAGAAGAAACTGATAATAACCTACTAGATCAAAACAATAAATCCACAAGACGAGGAGAAACTAGTCAAGGTTCAAGTTATTGAAGAAGTTGAGTTAATTATCTTTGATGATGAGCATATAGAGAGAACATCTCAAATCATCTCATCACTTGATTCTGACCTTAAAAAAAATTAATTGACCTTTTGGGGTAGGGAAACAATGTGTTCGCTTGGAGTTTTGATGACATGCAGAAATTGGTCTGGATTTTATTTGTCACAAGTTAAGCATAGTAAAAGATGTGAAGCCAATAAAAAAGAAATGATGTGTTTTCATCTAGGAGAAGAACATGGTTGTGAAGGATGAAGTGGAGAAATTGAAGAAAGAAAGTTTTATAGTGGATATTAAATACTTGAATTGGGTCACCAGCATGGTGATGGTCAGAAAGAAGAAGAATAGGTTATGAATGTGTGTCGACCTCACGGACCGAAATAAAGAATGATCGAAAGATTACTATCCATTGCCTAGGATTGACCAATTCGTTGATGCTAAAGGGCACGAGCTACTTAGTTTAATGGATGCTTATTCAGGATGTAACTAGATCAAGTTGAAATCAAAAGATTAGGAAAAGGCTTCATCTAACACAAGTCGAGGTACCTATTGCTATAGTGTATGCCCCTTGGGTTTCAAAATATTAAAGAGATGTACAAAAGGATGGAAAACAATGTATTTGAAGAACAAATCAGAAAATATATAATAGTTTACGTTGATAACATTCTCACCAAGAGAAAATAATTGTCGGCCACATCAGAGATTTAGGACAAACATTCGACCAACTAGAAAAACATAGAATGCAGCTCAATCCAATAAAATGTGTCTTGGATGTTGAAGAATGGATGTTCTTGTGCTTCATAGTCAATCAGAGAGGCATTCAGGCCAATCCAAATAAAATTCAGGCATTAATCAACATGCAATCTCCGATGAACAAAAAAGAAGTGCAAAGATTAGCAGGTCATGTGGCTGCATTAAATCGGTTGATTTCGGGAGCTATAAATAAATGCCTACCCCTCTTCAAAGTATTCTGAAACACATATAACTAGAATGATGAATGTGAGACATCATTCTTAGAGTTTAAGTAGTATCTGGAATCTCTATCTATGCTTTCAAGGCCTATCATGGGGTAAAACTTTACTTGTACTTGGTTGTATCCGAATCAATAGTCATCTCGGCATTAGTCCGATAAACAAATGGGTTGTAAAAACAAGTTGACTATACTAGCAAAGCATACTAAGGAGTGGAGATCTGATATCCAAGACTGCAAAAATTGGCACTGACCCTTATTGAGGTTTCATGAAGGATGAATCCATACTTTCAGGCCCATAGTATTGTTGTCTATACATACTTGCCTCTACGCCAAGCTGTTGATAAACCTGAGAAATTAGGAAGACTGATGGATTGGGATATAAAACTAGGAGAGCATGACATCAACTATGAACCTATAATAGCCATTAAGGGACAAGTCATGACAAATTTTATAGCTGAATTCACTTTTAAAGAAAAGCCTACCGAGCATAAATTTGCGAAAGAAAGCTTAGCGACAAAAAAAACTTCCAAAGGAACAAGTTCATCCCCAAACAGATCGAGCAGACTTATTCAGAAGCTATCTCACCAATCCAATCAAATAAGTAGACTTCTATAGGAGATAACCCATCCATTAACACAGCTGACCAGGGTAATAAGGTCCCACGGTCATCGACTAGGTAGGAAAAAAATTCTCACAACTTGGAACAAATGAAAAAATTATTTAATTACGAGAACTTGATTGAAGGAGATTTAAAAAAATACCCTCTTGTCTAGCTAATGTTCGTTGATGGTTCATCTTGAGCAAATGGCAGTGGAGCATATTTAATCATGATAACTCCAGGTGACATTAACGTAGAATATACCCTCACACTACATCAAATCCTATGATTGGTCTCAGCCCAAGTCCATGAACAGATGATTTGAAAGTGGTCACGACCCAAGTCCTCGACCATTGTGGGTCACGAACTTGGGCTGTAACCAGGTTGTGACCATCTTAGCCCTAAATTTGCATCAAAATTCCCTTCAAGATTGGTCACGGATGGGTTAAGGAGTTGGGTCGTGGCCATAGGCATGAATAAGCACAATACACACACATTTGGGGTCACGGTTGTGGATCGAAACTAAATTTTGAAGTGGGTCACGTCTTGGGGCCATGGCCATCCCTCATTCGAAGATCTGTTCTTGCTTGAGAATGGTGGGTCACGACCTAGAGCCTTGACCAGAGGTAATTCGAGAAGCATGTTGATCACACATGTGAAGAACTAATTAGTCGCGGAGGTTGGGTCACGACTCTAGGCCATGACCAAATTCAACAATTAAAAAAACGCGGCTCATATTCATACCTATTTCTCATTCTGCCATTTGCAATTTAGGCTAAGGTTTTGGATGATTTCGGCGATTTGGGGATTTCGGCAATTCGGGGATTTCGTAGATTTCATCTAAGATTTGTGAAAGGTATGTGTGTATATGTGTGTGCGCATTTTGATTTTTTTTATTTGTGGTAGATATATGTGTGTATATGTGTGTGTATGTATAGATTTCTATTTGTGTCTATATTTATGTGTATGTGTGTGTGTATGTATAGATTTCTATTTATATGTGTGTGTGTGTATGTATAAATTTATATTTATATGTGTGTATAGATGTCTGCATGTGTGTTTGTGTGTGTAACTATGAGCAAATTGTATTTTATGTCAATAAACCCTAGAAATTGTATTGGGGTTATTTTTTGACAAAATATTATTCAAAACCCTAGATATTATATTTTTTGACAAAAAATTATTAAATGGATTCTTAATAAGTAAAAAAAAATTACATCTACCTTGTTGTGAATTTATTGAGGGTTATACGCGTGACATCAAATTATATTGGGGGTTATATGCATGTCGTCAGTGTTCTAAAAGGTGTGCCTAGGCTTGGAGCTTAGGCGAAACTCCCTGCCTTAAGCTTTTTATGCCTTATTCTTGGTAAAAAGCATAATGCACACTTTTTTTAAAACAAAAATGCTTTAGTAAAACAATATCTCCTTTTAAAGACTTTTAAAAAAAAACTGGACCAGTGTCTCATTCAAAATAATCAAAAGACAAATCATATACCAAAGCTCTTTGCCTCTCGTCCAAAAAAATGTTCTTTTTTTCTTTTATTTTTTTGTTTTTTTCTTAGTATTTAAAAAAAATAAGACTTTAGTTTCCATATATTCAAACATATTTTAAGGTATGTACCATTTTAGTATTTTTAATAGACTTGTTATAGTTAAAAATGTTAAAATATATTAAAACAATGACTAAACGCCTTTTCATGCCTAAGGCCCGCTTAGTTTTCTAAGGCTTAAGGCTTGGCCTCCACGCCTCACGTTTTTTAGAACCTTTCCTGTCGTGATTTTTTTCCAACAAAATATAATTGAATGGATTTTTTTTACATTGTATTGGGGATTATATGTGTGTCATGAGTTTTAACTATAACTTATACCATGTTGTGATATTTTAGTAATTCATTACTTCGCTACTTTAAATATGAGTCGCAAACACGTGTGCACAGTACTATAGTGAGATATCATTGGTTTGTGTCAAAAAGTGTGTCGGTACAAACTTTTGTTTACTAGAGTTTGTACGTGTGTGTAATAAAACTCTTTCATAATAAACCCTAACAAAACGTGTTACAAACAATTATGGTTGGTTGTTTTCGAATTTCACATCGATGAGATCCAAAATGCAAGGGGTTAAGAGAAGGGTAGTGATGAATGAAAACCTTAATAAAACTAATATACCTTTATACGTCATATGTTTGAATTAATAGTTATTAACTAATTAGAGCCCTTAAGTGTAAGACACGTATTCACGCCCTCGTATACCTTTCTTAAGAAAAATGAGGCACGGTGATAATCACTGTCAGCAAGAGTGGGAGAGGTTGCAATTAGAACGCACACATAACTCTTTTATGAGTGCGCGCCATATAGAGTGTACTCCTATTTATTGGTAAGTAAATAAAAAGTTTGAACAATTTAACTACCTTGTAAATCGTGAAGTTGATCTCCAGCAAGATTACCTGTTTTATCGTATTCTATTTTCTATACCAGAAAACTGGGATGATGTTATACATAATATATTTCACACTCATAATCCCGGCGTAGCCCTGACTATGGTTACATTGTTGGAGGAGGCGAAAAAAATCCATCCGTTATGGACACAACTGCGTACAAAGAGCATTGACATAAACTGTGATGTCCCGCGCCACATGCACGGAATATTGAATCTTGCCAACAAGTTGAGAAAGATGGGATTCTGAGTTCATATCACAGATATATACACATCAATCATAGATAAACTTCCTCCTAATTAGCCATGTGCAAAAATTCATAGGTTCTTAAAAAACTAATACTGAATGGATGGAGATCACACACATTGAACATTCTAAAGTCTTTCTCTGAAAAGGTATATATATATATATATATATATATATATAATATGGGACAATGGTGTTATGAATAGTAACTTAGGCATGATAAACATGCATGATAAACATCCATGGCATTTTATGTGTTGCATGCATACACATGCATGCATACATATATACAATATTATTTTATTATTTTTTTAATAATATATTTTTTTAAAATATTTTCTTATAAAAAATATTTTTTTTAAATGGTGTTATGAATAGTAACTTATGCATGATAAACATCCATGGCATTTTATGTGTTGCATGCATACACATGCATGCATACACATTCATGCATACATATATACAATATTATTTTATTATTTTTTTAATAATATATTTTTTTTAAATATTTTTTTTTATAAAAAATATTTTTTTTAAAGAATATTTTTTTTATAAAACGCTGGTTATTATGGGTTGGGTTTTCTCACTGGGGCAAATGTATCGCCATGCCCTCGGGCATGGGCATCCGCTAGTGTGTATATATATATATATATATATATATATATATATATATATATATATATATAGAGAGAGAGAGAGAGAGAGAGAGAGAGAGAGTTAGGCTCTCCAACATACCTCATTAAACATACCTATGAACATACCTAATTTTTTTAAATAGGAAAAAGTAATAATTTTTAGTTGATATTTTTTATATGGGTTCATGATATTTCAATGTGATCCTATAAAAATATTCAGATCAAAATAATGTGTTTATTATTTTTAAAAAATAGGTAAAAAAAAGTGATAGTTTTAAAGGGTAAAAGCTGTCAGTTTTTTTACTTATTTTTAAAATATAATAAATAACATTATTTTTAGTTGATTTTTTTACCGAGACACATTGAAATATCATGAATCCATATAAAAAAGATCATTTTAAAATTATTTTTTTTACTATTTTAAAAAAGGATATGTTGCTAGGTATGTTGCTAAGAGGTATGTTGGAGAGCATAACTCTCTCTCTCTCTCTCTCTCTATATATATATATATATATATACAGTCATAACCTTGATTAATTAGTTATAATTTCGTTATACTATAATTATTTAGTGACTTATGGTTTTTCATTTTTGTAGATAATGTCGAGAGGAAACAACCTAATGGTATCAAGTGCCGAGGAGACACCGCAATGAGGTTCATCATCTCATGCACAACCCGAATTATTAACACCAATGGCTGAGCAATTCACAATTTCACCAATGGTTCACTCCTCACCAAGTACAACTCCAAGTGCTTATCGCCCCCATTTAGCACCCCCGTTGCTCCAACGCCCCCATCCAGCACTCTCGACGCCTCCCGCTCAAATGAAAAGAATCCCATAGGATTCTCCCTTCTCAGGAATAACCCAATAAGTGATAGGAATGACGTGCTGAAATTTAAAGCCCGGTGTTTGTCGCAAGAAAAAATTAATGCGGGAGTCGGTGAACCAGACAACTAAAATCTTGTTGATCAATCTGGCAAAGATGACATACATGATCAACTCTGCAAGCGTTTCTCATTTCCTAGCTGTTACAAGAATAGGGTTCTATCTCGAGTTGCTAAAGGATTGAGGACATACAGGAGAAACCTTCAGAAGAAACATTTCTCAAAGGAGGCAGTGAGCTCATATATTTTGGTTTTCAAAGAGAGAGTGCCTCCTAATGTTGAAATGTCGGTGGAGCAGTGGAATAATTTTTTAGAGAATGAGTCAAAGTATAAAAATATTGTCCAAAGGAAGAAAAACAAAAAAAATAAGGCATAAAGAACTGATATCCACTGGCTGGGATCCAAATCATATGAGGATTTGAAGAATGAATGAGGGAGTAGGACAAAGGATGGTCCAGAAGCCGGTGAAAAACCAAATCAGTCCAGCTTATTCATTCATTCTCGACAGGATAAAGATAATAAATTCTCATCTCACTTGACTAAGACACTAGAATCAATAGAGGCCATCAGCAATCAATCCAATTGGATCCCTAATGATGACTTTGACCTTGAAAATGATGCCCTAGCCCAGACCTTTGGAAATGACAAAGGGGGAGGGCGAGAGGCATTGGCTCACATATGCCAAAAATAAAACTTTAATACACTGCACCTCTTGTGGAAGAGCTTTCTTCGGTCAAGAATTGTATCTCGTCCCAAAGGTAACACCAGTTCAAGACTTATGGGTATGTCCATGAGATTAAAAACACACTGGGATTATTGATGAATCAAATTGGGAAACTTGTGAACGTTTTTGAAAGTTGTAGGGACCCAATGCCTCCTCAAGGTTACCCTACCCTACTCCTACTCAAGGCTTCACCTATCCTTCCCCTCCAATATTCCCGAACAAAATTCCTCCTCCTTTAACATTTCCCTCCAAAATGCTGAAGACTCCAACATTCCCGTTCCATGCTCCTCTGCCAGTCACGGGACTTGAATCATCATCAATAACTCACGGTGACTATGGCCAAATCCACTATATTAGGGACCTGAGCAATATGAGGATTGTTGTCATGTGTACACTCATCTCCATAGATGCCGAAACTCCAATACATAACTGACCTTTAAAAAAGGGTGAGACACAAATATTGGTCGAAGAAATATATACTGGCTGCGGAGATGTACCTGTGCATGTTGAAAGAGGAAAAGCGATGTAATTAAGGAATTATGTAAAGTTTTTTATTACTTGGCCAGTTTATCTATTGGCCAAGTTCTAATAATATTTTCTTTCGTTTCAATTGTAATTATTATTTTTTGTTTCAGTTTTAAGAATATTGGTTTTTCTTCAGTTGCAATGATATGTTTTTTTTTGTTTCAGTTGTAAGAATATTGGTTTTGTTTCAGTTGTAAGAATATTCATTTTGTTTAGATTGTAATATTATTTTTTTAACCTATTACCATAGGATTGGAATTTGAAGATTATTACATGGATTTCCCACAATGCAAAGAGTGGATGGGAGAGACTAACCGAATAACAAATAATAATGTAAAGGGAGTTCATGAATTTGTTGCTTCCAAAAATCTTAAAATTGACAAGATTTTGTGTCCATGCACTCGTTGTATGAATGAAAAATATAAGTCATTGGAAGATGTTGAGTTGCATTTAATAAAGTGGGGTATAAAATATGGACATTCCGTGGCGAAAAAAATATACCTTATGTTTCGAAAGAATTACCGGTACCCGATCGTGTAATGGAACCCCAACGAGTGGAAGTGGTACATGATTCACCAACACATCGTCCATTGACCAACTTAATTGATGGTGGTTACGGACTCCACAACCATCAAAACCACCAACCTATGGATACAGATAATGCGCATTATGACCAAGTAAATGAACAATTTGATGTTGAACTACTAGGAGATCGAGAATACATATGATTAAAAGTCGATGCGTCTAGACCGTTGTATAAAGATTGCAATGAAGACCACTCGATATTATATGAAATTATTGGTTCGCATATTTTGAAGAGTCAATTTGGTTTGCCTGGGAATAGCGTAACCAGAATTCTTAAGTGGGTTAAAGAAATTCTCCCAAAAGAGAACACGTTACCAGACAATTATCCTACCATGATGAAGAGTTTGAAGGGTTTAGGTTTGAAACACAATTTTATTCGTGCTTCCAAGTATGATTGCATATTGTACTGGAACGAGAACGAAGATAAGAATGAATGTCTTGTATTTAATGAGCCTTGATATGTGGTTTGTGAGAATGGAAAGGACAAAGCTGCAAAATCGTAAGTGCTCACAAGTCCCAAAAAAGGTTTTGAAGTATTTTCCACTTAGGACATGGTTAAAACGGTTTTTTACTGTACTATGGATAGCGGAGGACATGACATGGCACACTCAATGTGAGGTTGGTGGGCACTTGATGCGTCATCCGGTTGATTCACCCATCTAGAAAATTTCAAACGCACAACATCATGAATTTGTAAAGGAATCGCGCACGTCCGTCTTGGAATCTCAATCGATAGGTTTAACCCTTTCGGTAATTTAAGTACTAGTCAGAGTTATTGGCCAGTTCTCATGGTGCCTTTAAGTCTCCCTCCGACACTATTCATGAGAAAGGAGTTCACACTGTTATCTTTGTTGATACTCAGGCCGAAGGCTCCCAATGATGACATTGATATATTCTTAGTACCATTAAATGAAGAACTTAAAGAGCTATGGGATAATGGCGTGGCGACGTTCAAATATCATAAGGGTGAAGAGTTCACACTTAAAGCAATGGTGATGTCGGAGATCCACGACCCTCCAACTTATGGGAGCTTGTCCAATTGTAATGTTCATGGTTATCATGTGGGGAGGAAACTGAAACTTGTTGGTTAAAAAATAGTGGTAAGATGAGTTACACGTGTCATAGTAGATTTCGGCCAACCAGTCACCCTTTTAGGAATGACAAGTCGAACTTTTTGCCTGTCTGTCACGAGCACAGAATTGAACCTGTTCGGCTTTCTGGTTAGCAAATCGAGGAGAAGTCAGCGAATGCGACTACGGGGAATAGGTATGTAGTAAAACACCCCCAGTTTGTAAACTTGAAGCGTAAATCTAGGGGGGATCCGAACGACCCTATTAATGCGAAGCCATGGTCTAGGCGATTAATATTATTTTATTTGTCATATTGGAAAGATCATCGTGTAAGGCATAAAATTTATGTGATGCACACAAATAAGAATGTTGCAGAACATCTTATGAAAACATGTCTGATTCCAAAGGTGGAGAGAGGGGACGTCGAGATCGACAGGATATGAAATCAAGAAGCAACCATTGTTAAAAAATGATCGTACAACAAGAATAATGTGTACCCCCCCCCCCCCCCCCCGGCTTCTTTCACTTTGACTACTAGTGAGAAGAAGATTCTCTTAGACACGTTGTTCAACTTGAAGACTCCAGTCGGTTATTCTGTTAATTTATGTAGGTAGTAAAATCCCAAGGAAATGACTTGAATTGGTGCAAGTCTCATGACTGGCACATAATTATCCAATTAATCCCTTTGTTATTTCGGCATTTCTTCTTTGAACACAAAGATATCTATCGAGAAATTATGCAAATTATTTTGTGTTTTACCTTACTTTGTGCAAAAGTGGTTAACAGGAGGCACATTAGAGCAGTGAAATCAACTTTAGACGAGGTAGTTTATATATTAGAGAAATATTTTCCTCCGACATTCTTCGATATCACCATCCACCTGCTTGTGCATTTATACGATGAAGCTTTATTATGATTTCCCATTCGGTACCGTGGGATGTATCCTTTTGAGTGCTTGATGAAAACCTTCAAAGATTAAGTAAAGAATACACGGTATATTGGAGGGTCAATTGCTGAAGAATGTGTAACGGTGGAATCACCGCTATACGCTAGGGAACATATGCCATAAAAAGAAGTAAGAATGTTAGATCCTCATGTAGAACAAGTGATAGAGGAACCTAACGAGTTTGAGGATGAACTGTCGTTTGAAAACCCTAAAGAGGTGAAACTCATAAATCTACAATGCAAGCAAGCATCTCTTTATGTCTTAGAATCTCAAGATGAAGTCGAAGATTGGGGAGAGTGAGTATCTACTAAATTCTTCTTCTTTGATTATATGTATTTTACATTTTATGATCTAAACTCTGTAATTTATTGGTAGGAAGTATGAGAATGAAATTGCCCAAAATTAAAGGAGAAATTGTAAGACAACTGATTTTAGGGCATGGGTGTCAAAAGAGGTAATTTTCACATCTTATGTGTGCGGATATTTATTTATGTGTTGTAAAAACATGCCCTAATACAAATTCATTAATAAATGCATCTTCTAAAAAGAGGTGATGTCTCTTTAAGACTTGCACGCCCATCAAAAGGTATTAGTTTTTGTGCGAAAGAGTTTAAGAAATTCCGCACCAATGGTTTTGATTTTATTTCATATCCATATGAGGAAAACCTTTTGACGTAAAATAATGGAATATCAATTTATGCCTTAACCACCTATATTGCTAGCAAAAGTGATAAAAATATAAAGAATACGGTGCTAACCTATTATTGGATAATCCAACAAATCCTAGAACTTGATTACTTAGATTTCATAGAAACCGTATTCTATTGTGATTGGGTAAAAGTGGAGGATACAACGAATTCTTGCAAAGTTGATCCTGACTGAAAACTTATTATGGTATTTTTATTAAATATGAAGAGTAAAGATCGTTTATTTATGCCTTTCAGAAGCTATTCTACTCGAAGTGCATAAACGATGGAAATTGGTCTATTGTTGTGCATGCACCAAATGCTATGACTACTCAAGTAGACATATTAAGGGCTCCAAAAGTGTTCCAGTCATCTCTTGATGACAACCCTAATTTGAGGGATCTTTTAGGAGATTTAGAGGAAGATTGAGTATCAAAACATTATTTTATTGTTATCAATCTTATTTGTATCCTATTATAATATTGACATTGTATTAACACTTTACTTTGATGTATGAATGTTTAGTTACTTTTACGAATGTTTATCCTTGACAATCTTATTTCTATCGTACCAGATACTCTTTACTTTAACTAAAGTAGTTATACAATTATCAATATTATTTGTAGGTGTTTATGAAAATGTTAAAAAATTTATTACGATCATGTCGTTAAGTATATATGTTAAAATTTGTTGGGTATGTTCTTGATTTGCCTAGTGGATGAAAAAGTATATCACATATCTTGCAATTAATGTGCATTTCTTGATGTTTACATCAAGATATTAGGAGGCTGCAACTTGACATGGAACAAATGCAACTTGATTCCGTTCATTCTTATGTTAACTTGACATGTATGCCGTAATTATGTTGATTTCATACAATTCTATTTTAGTTTGAGATTTATTGTGATTGTGGCCATCCCCTCCGATCCTCGTGGCGGGTGGGATGGAGAAGAGCGGGCATCTTCAACGTCGAGGTGATCTTAGTACCACACATCCCTCTCGGGAGCGCTTCGGCCGGCGTCGGTGATGAGGTGAAAAATGTAGAGAGATGGAGTCGCCCGTCTATTTTAATCAAACAGACAAAAAAAAGGGAGATGTCCCGAAAGACATCATCCAAAGACATATTGATACATACGAAACCAAAAAATTATTGGAAAAGGGTTCGGAGGCTAAGTTATGAAATGGGAAGGTGTTAGGAACCCATTCCGTCCTTACATTCTCTTATGGGTTATTGATATTTTCCTTTATTATTCCGTGATATGTGTGCATGTGTATCTATAATGGAGATAATAATCATCGACTTGTATCATGGAAGAGATAAAGCGAGTCATCTATAGAAATGTTCTTAGAAGTAACATTAGGAAAATAGGATTTACGCGATTATCCTGGCATTGATCGTTATAACAGAACGATAACACATATGGAATAATACGCCACTAATCACAAATATATGTATATATAATCTAAGAGAGTTAAGTTTAAAGAATATATAAAAAAAATAGGGAAAATTAGAAAAAGGACTCGAGTCTCGGGTTTTACCCCGAGACGCCTCCGTAGCCTATAGAGGCATCAAAGTCCATGTACTTCGTATGAAAAATGAGAGGTGGGATTTATCCCATAAATCTAACCGGGGACTTATCTTATATGTGTGTGTGTGTGTGTGTGTGTGTGTGTGTGTGTGTAAAAGAAGTGTTTTAGGATTGAGAAAAGTGCGAGAATTCCCATTTGGAATTTATAAGAATACCCACTTTTTCTTATTTTTTTTGGGTTTTATTTATATGAAAATAAGAGAAGTACAATAATACTAGATAAAAAGTATATTAGGATATGTGAGATGAGAAAATAAAAGTGCTCAGTAATAAAACAAATTAATGTGAATTTAGGAGAATTTAAAGAGAGAGTTGAGAAAGTTGGACCTTCTTGAAGATCTTCAGCTTGATTTTGGATATTGGAGAGCATCCATTGAACTTGGGGTGATGATGGAGGGTAATTAATTCACCAAGTTTTATGAAAAGGTGACAAAAGGTGAAGGTTGGAAAGGAATTTTGATGTGGAAATCACGCTGACTTCGAGAGGGGTTTTCTGAGCTTACTGAGAGTGATGGATTTCAGATCTTCTCCTCCTTGGAAGGGGGTTAGGACCTCCTTTTTATAGGCCCAGGAAATTATCGATCGGCATATTCCAGGTCTTGCCAATCGGTAGGTGTGTTTAGGCACACTGCCGATAGGCAGGGTTTGGAACCTACCGTTTGGCAGTCTCTTTCAGGTTCCTTTAAAAAATCGGCCGTAGAGTGCAAACCGTTGATCCGAATCGTGCACGGGGTGAACCATTTGAAGGTAATTCAAAGACCTTTGAAAGTATTTAGGCTTCTCCCGGGTTCAAGAGTTGACTTTGTGTCAAATGTGGCTCGGAAGCGTTCGTTGGTCCTTTGGGCGTGGAATCGTCAGGCTCAAACGGCTCATTTGTCCGCATGGTATGTCAGAATTGCACAGAGGGCAGACCGTTGGAAAGGTTAAGAGATGTATTTAAAAATTCCAAAGATGTTGACTCGGTTTGGGGGGGTGACTATGGTCAATCGGGTCCTGAAAGCATTTGGTGACCTTTTGGAGTAAAACATATCGTTCGTCTGTACCGTAAGTCAAAATCGCACATGGGGCAGACCGTTGGAAAGGTGTTTTAGTGACCTTTGAAGATTCGTTCATTCTCGGTCGAACTGAAGGGTTAACTTTGGTCAAGTGAAGCCTACGAGCATCCGATGACCTCTTGATCAAGTTTTGGGGAAAACGGGTCGTTCATCCGCACCATAAGTCAGAATCACGCACGGGATGGACCGTTGGAAAGGGGTTTCATTTCCCTTCGAAGATTCATTTAGTCTCAGTCGAGATGAAGAGTTTGAATTTTGGTCAAACGGAGCCTGGGAGTGCCCGATGCCTTTAGGTCAGTACCCAGTGTATGACTTATGTTTGTAACGATGAGAGGAGGAGCTAGGGAACCTACGGAGAGGTTAGGGGTTGTTAGAATGGGATGTCTGTAGAGCCCCTCGATGGGTGAGTTTGGAACAAACAATAGCCGCTGAATTAGACACCACACGATGCCTTTGAAAGAAGATGAATAATTCAGAGGGTTGAGGCCGATTCTGAGGACTTGGGGATGAGGATGACTAATTCTGTGGGTCGAAGACAATTTTGAGGGCTTGAGGATGAGGGTGACTGATTCTACGGGTCAAAGCCAAATCTGAGGGCTTGAAGATGAAGGTGACCAATTCTGCTAGTCGAAGCCAATTCAGAGGGCTTGAAGATGATGGTGATCGATTCTACAGATCAAAGCCAATTCTGAAGGCTTGAAGATGAGGGCGACTGATTCTACGGGTCGAAGCTAATTCTGAGGGGTTAAAGATGAGGGTGACCTATTCTGTGAGTCGAAGCCAATTCTGAGGGCTTGAAGATGTGTGTCACTCCCCAAACCCAATATCCATACTAATCATTTGTTATTGGAATAATTGGATCATAATCTTGAGCCCATTGGAAAATATACTTCATTTATCACATATTTTTCTACACACTGTGTATAATGAATATAATATTATTATTATTATACCATAATGAAATATATATCAGAGTCATAATTAACCGGATATACAATACTATGATTAACTATGATAAAGTTTCACAATCATCAACTTAATCCATACTAACTCCATATATACAATGTGTTAGTATATTAAAATCTTCAGTATGACAATGATAAAATCCCCATATTTAGACCCCAGCTTTTTCCAACGGTGCAACTCTCAAAGTTACCGGTCATATGGTATTCTAGTTGGCAGCATAAAAACCTGAAATTATTAAAATATAAACCGTACGCATTAAGCTTAGTGAGGTACTCCTTCCCTACAATGAAATAACAATTCTATATCGAATATGTGGATATAAAATTTGAACAATCCTGCCCATTGGCAATAACAAATCCTGGATCATAAGATCCAAATAATTGTGCCCATTGGCAATAACAAATCCTGGAACATAAGTTCCAACAAATCATTGGATCTTTGTCCAATTCCAATCCTGGATCATAAGAGCCAACCAATCCTGGATATTTTAATATCCAAACAAATCCTGAATACCAAAGTATTCAAACAAATCCGCTCTTAGAGCTATATTCATATTTATATATGAAACAAATCATAAGTACACTCACCTCGACAATTTAACTGGCTTTTCCCTTACCTTTATCCGGTATTTGTTCAATCAGCTCTTCTTCCCTTCCTATCATTCTTACAATATTAGTATCATTATAAGAATATCAATAATCCAAAGAATAATTTAAACATAATTCAATCCATAAGCATCACATGATTCCATTCAAATCATTTATCACACGTGAAGTTCCATCCAAATCCATGTTAATATATTTAACATATCCAAATAATAGGCCAAATATAAATTCATTTATTCTTTATAATTAAATACTTGTATTATTGGTATTCCAATACAAAATACGGTACATCATTTCAAGTCTCTTAGAGAAAGATATGTCCCTTTCTTTACGACATAGCAAATCGGCCCTATAGGTTCTTTTATCATTCATTCAACTTCCAGGAATTTCCATAATTTTTCTAAATCATAAATCTATATGATATTTCACCCAACATCAGTAAACATATTTAAAAATACAATATTAAAATTTCATAATTTTCAGAGTTCATTTGCTATGTCAAGCAAAACATCGAACACATGGCGGGGATACTTCCACCCTTAGGGCAGATTTCATACCCGAACTTCAAACTCTCACCAAAGACTCATGAATTGGTATTTTCACATAATTTTCGGATATGTCATACATACATGAGTCTAGGTTAATCTCCAACTGGAATCAATCAATTCTAGTAAGTATAGAGAAATATATGGAAGTTTTAATAAACAAGGTTCCTAAACCAAACAATCTCAAGGGTTTACATATTCAAGTTTGCTTAAACTTACATCTATCCATAAGTACACATCAATACATGGAATTTAAGTAAACAAATGATTATTTCAATCATTTAAATTAGTAATACAAAAAAATAAACAAGATTTATGGATGGAAATACCTTAGGGGCTTTTACGTAATTTTTCTATGAATTTTTCTTCAATTTCTCCTCACACTTTCTTCCTAAACTTCAAAACTCTCTTTCCTTAGGTTAAAACTCTTCCATGGCTTAAATATGCTAAAGGAAGAGCTTAATTCGAGGGTTTTAAGTCGGCATAAGGCCACCCCTTCTTGGTCCAATCAAAATATAACATGTGGCATTACATAAAACAAAATATCATTTATGGCTAAATGACTACTTTACCCCCTGTTCGTAAAAAGACAATATCTTCCCACTCGGATGTCCGCTTGATGAACCGTTTATTTTGTTATAAACCTAACTCATATACCTACAAATATCTAGTTTACACCTCAACTTCATTGTTATGTCATAAAGGTCAAAACTAGCCTCCAACAGGGACATTCCTACCGAAACTTTAAAATTTCACATTTGTAACTAATTCGATATTTCATGTTTTATGAAGGTAGGATTAGACTAAAAATAATGAATTAACATTATATACACTAATAACATATTATCGATATGACACAAGATAATCATGATTTAAATATAATTTATCATAATTATATTCGGGTTGTCACAATTCTCCCCTAGTTAAGAAATTTCATCCCCGAAATTGACATACATTGGTTCTCTGAATCAAACAAATATGGATAACTAATCTTCATGGTATCCTCGCTCTCCCATGTAGCCTCTTCCATGGAATGCCTTCTCCACACAACTTTCATAAGTGGGATCACTTTTGATCTCAATATTTGTTCCTTCCTATCCACGATAGCAAGTGGTTCTTCCACATAACTCAAGTCTTCCTTTAACTCAATAGGCTGTTCCACCAACACATGTGAAGGATCCGCTACATACTTTCTTAACATAGAAATATGGAAAACATCATGTAATTGAGCTAACTCTGGTGGTAACGCTAACTTGTAGGCAACCATCCCAACTTTCTCAAGGATTTCATAAGGTCCAATGTAGCGTGGACTTAATTTACCTTTCTTTCCAAACCTCATAACCCCTTTCCATGGAGATATCTGAAGAAACACATAATCCCCTTTCTGGAATTCTAAATCTTTTCTTCGTTTATCTGCATAACTTTTTTGTCTGCTTTGAGCTGTTCTCATTCTATCTTGAATAATCTTCACTTTTTCAGTGGTGACTTCAATCAATTCTGGACCCTCCATCTTCCTTTCACCAACTTCACCCCAACATATCGGTGTACGGCATCGTCTACCGTACAATGCTTCATATGGATCCATACCAATAGTAGACTGAAAACTATTGTTATATGCAAATTCTATCAAAGGCAAATATTCATCCCAATTACCTTTGAAATCAAGCACACAGGCTCTAAGTGTATCTTCCAAAATCTGTATTGTCCTATCAGACTGCCCATCTGTCTGGGGATGAAAAGCCGTACTAAACTTTAAGTTGGTACCCATAGCATACTGCAAACTATCCCAAAATCTGGATGTAAAAGTAGGGTCCCTATCTGAAACAATAGAAACAGGTGTTCCATGCAATCGAATAATTTCATTAACATACAATCTAGAATACCTATCAACTGTATACGTAGTCTTGACTGCTTGAAAATGAGCGGACTTGGTCAATCTGTCCACCACTACCCAAATCGAATCTGACCCCTTCTGAGAGCGAGGAAGCCCAACTACAAAATCCATCGTTTCATGATCCCATTTCCATTACGGTATTGGCAACGGCTGAAGCAGACCAGTAGGTTTCTGATGTTCCACTTTCACTTGATGACATATAAGGCACCTAGCAACAAAATCAGCTATTTCCTTCTTCATATTATTCCACCAATAGTGCTCCTTTAAATCCCTATACATTTTAGTACTACCAGGATGCACAGTATAAATGGAATTATGAGCCTCATATAAAATTTCCTCTTTTAATCCACCCACATTAGGCACACATAACCGCTGCTTATACAAAAAAGCAAGGTTCTAAAAGGCGCGAGGCGTGGTCGAGGCGTAGAGGTCAAGCCTCAAGCCTTAGGAGCCTAGGCGCGCCTAGGCGAAGCCTAGGCGTAAAAAGGCGTTTGTCCTTTTTTTATTATTTTAATTATTCCAAGGCTAGTAATATAGTAAAATAGTACATACCTTGAATTTTGAAAATATATCCATATGTTTGGTAGCCATCTTTCTCACATTCATGCTCCATAATCAATATTTGTCAACTAATCCTTTGTTTTGTTTAAAAAAAGTATGTCTTAAGCCTTTTACTAAGAATAGGGGGTAATAAGGCGTAATAAGGCGTAGGCGATGCGTTTCTCTCAAGCCTCAAGCCTAGGCGGGCCTAGGCGGAGCCTAGGCGGGCCTTTTAGAACAGAGCAAAAAAGTGTCATCATTCATGATACAAAAATCTTCAGACTTACCATCTCAGACGTCTTGCCGTTTCTTTTCAAGAAAAGGATCCTGACTTTGCGACTCACGAATGCGGGTAGCTAACAAAGGCCTCACGCTTACATGAGCAAAGAATTTGTCCCCATCTGCTAACTGCAATTCCACTCCCATCAATATCAACTCCATAATATGAGCAACCCTAGCACATCGAATACAAGATAACCTGCCCCAAGCCTTTCTACTCAAAGCATATGCAACTACATTTGCCTTCCCTGGATGGTAGTGAATTGTACAATCATAATCTTTAATTAACTCCATCCACCGCCTTTGCCTCAAATTCAACTCCTTCTGAGTAAATAAATACTTAAGGCTTTGATGGTCAGTAAAAATTTCACATACCTCACCATATAAATAATGACGCCATAATTTTAAAGCAAACACAATAGCAGCAAGTTTCAAATCATGTGTAGGATAATTACATTCATGTGTACGCAACTGCCTAGAAGCATAAGCAATAACTCTACCATGCTGCATAAAAACACAACCCAACCCCTGATGTGAAGCGTCGGTATAAATAACAAAACCATCTCCACCACGCGGAATAGTAAGAACAGGTGCAGTTACCAACCTCTTTTTCAATTCATCATAACTATTTTCACAATCAAAATTCCATTCAAACTTAATATCCTTCCGAGTTAGTTTAGTCATTGGCAAGGCAATCGAAGAAAATCCTTTAATAAACCTTCTATAATACCCAGCTAAACCCAGAAAACTTCTCACCTCAGTGACATTATTGGGCCTCTCCCATTTTATAATAGCTTCTACCTTCTTGGGATCAACACATATACCATCTCCAGAAATGGCATGGCCTAAAAATACAACTTTTGATAGCCAAAATTCACATTTGCTAAACTTAGCATACAATTGCTTATCTTTCAACACATTCAAAATTGTTCTGAGATTCTTTTCATGTTCAACCATATCACGTGAATAAATTAGAATATCATCAAAAACATGTCACAAAGGAATCAACGAAAGGATGTAGTACCCGGTTCATAAGATCCATAAATAAAGCTGGAGCATTAGTCACCCCCAAAGGCATCACCAAAAACTCAAAATGACCATACCGAGTGCGAAAAGCAGTTTTAGAAATATCACTCTCCTTCACCCTCAACTGATGATACCCTGATCGCAAGTCTATCTTTGAAAACACTTTAGCAACCTGTAACTGATCAAACAAATCATCTATACGAGGTAAAGGGTATTTGTTCCAAATTGTAGCTTTATTCAGTTGCCTATAATCAATACACAAATGCATGGTACCATCTTTCTTCTTCACAAATAAAACTGGTGCACCCCATGGAGATACACTAGGTTGTATGAACCCCCTATTAAGTAAATCCTGCAACTGAATCTTGAGTTCTTTCAACTCAGCAGGTGCCATTCTATACGGTGCCATAGAAATAGGGGTTGTCCCTGGTGCTAATTCAATACTAAATTCAACTTCTCTTTCTGCAGGTAACCCTAGCAACTCACTAGGAAACACTTCACGAAAATCCCGTACAATAGGAACATCGACTAATTATAAACCCCCTTCCTAGTGTCAAGAACATATGTAATAAAACCCTCACAACCCTTACTCAATAATCTCCTCGTCTGAATAGCAGAAATGATGCAACTGGGAACAATTTTACTTTCCCCCATAAATTTAAATTCCGGCTCACCAGGCATATTAAAAATAACTTCCTTACAGAAACAATCCATAGATGCATGATATTTAGATAACCAATCCATTCCCAGAATTATATCAAAATCAGAAATATCCAATGGAAGTAGATCTATAATTGTATGTCTAGACCCCACAGTTAAAACACAATCACGAAAAACATATTCAACTACAATCATATCCCCCATTGGCATGGAAATACCCAACCCCACCTCTAAATGAGTACATGGTCTATTCACATATATGGAAAATGCAAATGACACAAAATAATGTGTGGAACCAGGATCAATCAGAACATAAGCACTTCTATCAGTAACAGAAATTGTACCTGTCACCACATCTGGAGTAATCTGAGCTTCTTTCATTGTAAAAACTCGTCCACCTGGCCTGGAACTACTAGCTTGTCCTCTGCCCATACTTTTTACTTCACTTCCTGGAGATAATATTCTGCTTGCTACTTCATTATGTGCTGCTGGAGTATGTGCCAATTGCAGACAATTCTTCCTAATATGCCCCACTTGATGACAATGGCAGCATTCCAATCCCTTAAGCTTAGGACACTCATATTTATAATGCCCTTCCTCTTTACAAAAGAAACATGTAACACCTCCTATTGGGGCATCACCTCTCCGTGACTGTCTAGCTGAACCAAAAGATCCTCCACTCCTGGTATCTCTGCCCAATCTCCCCTGACCTCTAGCACTATCCCCACTACCTCTCTGAAATTTATGAGGTTCTATCTTAACACTTCCACCCTCACCTCCCTTAGGGTGAAATGAATCGAATATACTCTTCTTAAAACTCTCTCTACTTTCCACCCCTTGGTTCATTTGCCTTTCTGCTATTGTGGCTTTGTTTACCAGAGAAGCATAATCTTCTAACTCATAAGTGGCCACTCTATTTTGAATAGGCCAAATCAGTCCATCTTGAAACTTACTACATTTATCTTCTTCGTCCTTCACATACTTAGTAGCAAATCTAGACAAAGCAGTAAATTTAGCATCATACTCCCTCACAGACATTTTCCCTTGGGTTAAATTTATAAACTCCCTCAGCTTCTCCCTCCTATAAACCTTAAGGAAATACTTAACATACAAAGCTTTAATAAATTCAGCCCAAGTAATGACATCAGTACCTTCCATCCTTGGCACCAAATGGTTGCTGGCTTCCCACCAATACTTCGCCTCTCCTTTGAGCTTAAACACAGCTAGATTCACTTTCTGGTTATCTGGAACCTTCATAACTGCAAAGATAGTTTCTAGATCTCTGACCCACATCTCAGCTTCTGCAGGTTCAACTGACCCTGAATATTCTGGAGGATTCAACTTTAAAAACTTCTCTTGCATGGAATCTTTCATTTCCTTCCTTGCCTCTTTCTCAATCCTGGCCACAATATTTGATTCTAGATATCTAGCCTATTGTTCTGCCATTTGCACCATATTTCTTTCTTGTTGCTCTGCCATCCTCATCATTGCTTGTGCCATTATTTGCATCGCTGTAGGCTATTCTTGCTCTCTAGCCCTTCTAGCAACACTTTGCTCTACTTCAACATTATCTGTACGAGAAGCTACTCCCTCTTCTCTAGGTTGTCCATTCCCAGGTTCCATTTGGAATAATCTGTAATACAACAAAGTTCTAACAACCAATATAAACAATTTACAATACTAAACTATCGGTTAGTACATAAACAATTCATAAATATCAAATCAACTCAATACTGCCATCTAGCCGTCACACACGTCCAGAATTAATAACCATGCTCTGATACCACTAATTGTCACGCCTCAAACCCAATATCCATACTAATCATTTGTTATTGGAATAATTGGATCATAATCTTGAGCCCATTGGAAAATATACTTCATTTATCACATTTTTTTCTACACACTGTGTATAATGAACATAATATTACTATTATACCATAATGAAATCAATATCAGAGTCATAATTAACCGGACATACAATACTATGATTAACTATGATAAAGTTTCACAATCATCAACTTAATCCATACTAATGCCATATATACAATGTGTGAGTATATTAAAATCTTCAGTGTGACAATGATAAAATCCCCATATTTAAACCCCAGCTCTTTCCAACGGTGCAACTCTCAAAGTTACCGGTCATATGGTATTCAAGATGGCAGTATAAAAACCTGAAATTGTTAAAATATAAACCGTACGCATTAAGCTTAGTGAGGTACTCCTTCCCTACAATGAAATAACAATTCTATATCGAATATGTGGATATAAAACTCGAACAATCCTGCCCATTGGCAATAACAAAGCATGGATCATAAGATCCAAATAATTCTGCCCATTGGCAATAACAAATCCTGGGACATAAGTTCCAACAAATCATTGGATCTTTGTCCAATTCCAATCCTGGATCATAAGAGCCAACCAATCCTAGATATTTTAATATCCAAACAAATCCTAAATACCGAAGTATTCAAAAAAATCCTCTCTTAGAGCTATATTCATGTTTATATACGAAACAAATCATAAGTACACTCACCTCGACAATTTAACTGGCTTTTCCCTTACCTTTATCCGGTATTTGTTCAATCATCTCTTCTTCCCTTCCTATAATTCTTACAATATTAGTATCATTATAAGAATATCAATAATCCAAAGAATAATTTAAACATAATTCAATCCATAAGCATCACATGATTCCATTCAAATCATTTATCACGAGTGAAGTTCCATCCAAATCCATGTTAATATATTTAACATATCCAAATAATAGGCCAAATATAAATTCATTTATTCTTGGTAATTCAATACTTGTCTTATTGGTATTCCAATACAAAATACGGTACATCATTTCAAGTCTCTTAGAGCAAGATATGTCCATTTCTTTACGACATAGCAAATCTGCCCTATAGGCTCTTTTATCATTCATTCAACTTCCAGGAATTTCCATAATTTTTCTACATCATAAATTTATATGATATTTCACCCAACATCAGCAAACATATTTAAAAATACAAGATTAAAATTTCATAATTTTCAGAGTTCATTTGCTATGTCAAGCAAAACATCGAACACATGGCGGGCATACTTCCACCCTTAGGGCAGATTTCATACCCGAACTTCAAACTCTCACCAAAGACTCATGAATTTGTATTTTCATATAATTTTCAGATACGTCATAGATGCACGAGTCTAGGTTAATCTCCAACTAGAATCAATCAATTACAGTAAGTATAGAGAAATATATGGATGTTTTAATAAACAAGGTTCCTAAACCAAACAATCTCAAGGGTTTACATATTCAAGTTTGCTTAAACTTACATCTATCCATAAGTACACATCAAGACATGGAATTTCAGTAAACAAATGATTATTTCAGTCATTTAAATAAGTAATACAAAAAAATAAACAAGATTTATGGATGGAAATACCTTAGGGGCTTTTACGTAATTTTTCTCTGAATTTTTCTTCAATTTCTCCTCACACTTTCTTCCTAAACTTCAAAACTCTCTTTCCTTAGGTTAAAACTCTTCCATGGATGAAATATGCTGAAGGAAGAGCTTAATTCAAGGGTTTTATGTCGGCATATGGCCACCCCTTCTTGGTCCAATCAAAATATAACATGTGACATTACATAAAACAAAATATCATTTAAGGCTAAATGACTACTTTACCGCCTGTTCGTAAAAAGACAATATCTTCCCACTCGGATGTCCGTTCGATGAACCGTTTGTTTTGTTATAAACCTAACTCATATACGTACAAATATCTAGTTTACACCTCAACTTCATTGTTATGTCATAAACATCAAAACTAGCCTCCAACAGGGACATTCCTACCGAAACTTTAAAATTTCACATTTGTAACTAATTCGACATTTCATGTTTTATGAAGGTAGGATTAGACTAAACATAATGAATTAAGATTATATACACTAATAAAATATTATCCATATGACACAAGATAATCATGATTTCAATATAATTTATCATAATTATATTCGGGTTGTCATAATGTGGGTGACCGATTCAGTGGGTCGAAGCCAATTCTGAGGGCTTGAAGATGAGGGTGATCAATTTTGCTGGTTGATGACAATTCTGAGGGCTTAAAGATAAGTATGACCGATTCTGCGGGTCGAAGACAATTCTGAGTGCATAATGATGAAGGTGGCTCATTCTGCGGGTTGAAACCAATTCTGAGGGCTTAAAGATGAGGGTGATCGATTCTGCAAGTCAAAGCCAATTCTGAGGCCTTAAAGACGAGGGTGATCGATTCTGTGGGTCGAAGCCAATTTTGAGGGCTTAAAGATGAGGGTGACCGATTGTGCGGGTCAAAGCCAATTCGTAGGGCTTAAGTTGGGATGACCAATTCTGCGGGTCGAAGACAATTCTGAGGGCTTATGTTGGGATGACCAATTCTATGGGTAGAAGCCAATTCTGAGGGATAAAATTGAGAAGACCAATTCTGCTGGTCGAAGCCATTTCTGCGGGCTTAAGTTGAGATGACCCATTTCTGCTGGTCAAAGCTAATTCTGAGGGCTTAAGTTGTGATGACCAATTCTGCGGGTTGAAGCCAATTCTGAGGGGTTAAGTTGAGATAACGCATTATGCAGTTCGAAGCTAATTACGAGGGCTTAAGTCATGATGTTCTCGGGGAACTATGCCTGGGAAATTACCTTGTGAATTTGATTTGAGCTAGGGAGCTGATTGTTGGGAAAATCCCCGTATCTTTTGGAGACTTTGCCGGGGGAACAACCAATTTGATGCTATAGATTCCACTGGGAAGCGATTTAGTGGTCCATTCTTTGCTCGGGGAGACCTAAGACCTTTGGGGAATTTGGGATACTTTAGAGGTCTTCGAGGGACATTGACGGGAGATGATTCACTTGGCTTTTGAGAGTTTCGCTGGGGAAATAAGGGTTTCGCTGGAGGGAGCGTGAAATTTTATTGGTGAAAATGTTCTAAATCCTTTACGGGATTTTAGGAATTTTTTGAGGATTTTTCAGGGTATCTGGTATTTTCTTAGAATTTTTATACGAAAATTAAGGGGGGTGCCGGTCAGCATGGTGTAGAGGGTCCATTCGGTAGTGGCACGGACTTTTTTGACTGCCTCGATAAGGTAAAGGGTTAGTGCTGATCGGTGGTCTTGGGTCAGTGCTGATCGGCATGACCCTTGCCACCCTATAAAAAGGGGGCGGGTTCCCCTCATTTTTCATAGCTTCTTTCCCTCTCTCTTTCTGCGATTTTCTTCTGTGAATTTCTCTAACATTCCGTAGTCTAAAAAATGGCAGCATTTGTGAGCACTCCAGTACATCGGGAGTGGTTAGTTATTGGCGAACGTGGAATGGAGGGCCAGGGCACCTCTTGCTTTGGGGAGCGAGAACTCTTTGATGCTTTTGAGATGATTACGGATGAGCGGACCTTACTGCGGGAGCCATCGTGTCATCGCTCTTCGAGGGTGGTGAACACTAGCGGTTATGTAAGTAAAATTTTTTTTATGGTTTTCCTTTTTCTTGAATTTTGACAAGGTTTTTTCTTTTGACAGTCTGATGTTTCTTTGTCGACAATGCGTGCCCGCAGGACGACGACGCTTAAGGATGTCTGGAAGCATCTTCCACTTATGAAGCATTGAGTGGTATCATTAGCAGGCTTTGGGAAGTTGGCGTATGTGCTGTATGAGATGCCTCGTTCGACAACAGTCTTATGCGCTCTAGGGAGAGGTGGTGGGACACTACCCATACCTTTTATTTCGGCTTTAGGGAGATGACTGTGACTCCCATAGACGTGTAGCAGCTGCTAGGACTGGATTATGATGGAGTGTAAATAGAGGTGGATCGCTCTTTATTGGTGAGGCTGGAGGCGGTGTGGGCGGCATTTGATGACGCGGGGAGGATAGTGTCTGAGGACTCCATTCGTCTGTTGCTACTGAGGGATGTTTTGCTGGGCAGGGTGATTGATGTGGAGGACGGACTGCAGGTGAGGCAGATGGCTCAATTGTTTATTTTGTTGGTGCTGGGGGGATTTCTGGTAGCATCGAGCGACAACGCCGTCCACTTATGTTTTTTTACCATACTTGAGCATGTTTTCGGGCATCCCTCTCTATGATTAGGGGAGCCTAAATTTTGCGACCCTTTATTTTTTTTTTGGATGCATTCAGCCAGTTTTACCGTTAGTCTTTCACTGGAGCCACGTATCTTCTTGAGGTATTCTTTAATTTGCACATTTTTCTTTCATGCATTCGCATTTTCCTTATGCATCTCTTTTTGATTGCGGATTTTTGTCTTTGGCATATGTGGTTCTATGAGGTGATTGGGTGTACTACCCAGCTGATTTCCTTGAATGATGAGACCATTGGGGACTTTTCCTGGTTGTATCGATAGCGGAAGGTTAATCGGAAGTCAAGAAGGTCTCTCTCTGGAGGCAGTGCGTCATGTCTTGAATGGCCTGACCAGTGATAGGGTAAGACTTTTCCTTTCTTTAGTCTTGGTCTTTGTGCGCTCTGATTACATATTGCCTTATATCTGCTGGGGATTTTTTAGGTGACCTTTTACCATTGGGGGACGACCGTTCAGGACATGGGGTTGACTGGGGTGAATACGCAGATGAGCCGTTTGCTGGTGCATGATTTTGGCCACTCTTGGTATCTCGGGGAGAGGGTGGTTCATCAGATTACTAAGGAGGAGTTGGTGGTGCCACCTACGAGACATCCTATGTCTATGGGGTGGGAGCGTCTATTGCCATAGGATGAGAGGATCGTGGCGATGATTGGTGAGTCCTATCTACTGTACACTGATACGATTGTGTCGTACGATTATATGGATTACGTGAAGAGATGGGTGATGGTGCCCAACATATATGATGCATTGCCCTTCCCTCCTGCGGGTTTGAGTCGTCCAGTGGGGTCCTCCCACAGCGATGGCAGTCTGTCGACATCTGCGATGATGGCGACTTCGGATGTCCCTTTTGTGCGGTTTTATACTCCTTCATATAACATTCAGTGGGCTGATGGAGGGATGGTGCCTATGTTACATTCTCCTCATGTGATGGATCCAGATGAGTTGGGCTTTACAGAGGAGGTCCTTTGTCTTGAGGTATACCTTTCTGTTCTTCTCTTTTCCTTCTTTCCTTTCTGGTTTCTTTTGACCCTTTCTGCTTTATACTGATTTTGCCCTTTCTTACAGCAAGTCCGGGTGTCCACCACTTGGCTGAGGGACATTAGAGACTGGATATCTTCGGCCACTACCCATATTCCGGACATGGTTCCAATTCCTTATTGCTTGGTGCCGTGTGCCTCATCCGTGGAGGAGTCTGGTTCAGGTAGTGGTGATGCTCCATCTCACCACAGGGGAAAGAGAGCGCATCGCAGGGGTGAGAGTTATTAGAGAGAGAGAGAGAATGTGGGTTCGGGCAGAGTCCCGTTGTTTTTTCTTTTCTTTAGTTCCTATAAGGCTAATGTAACACAGAAAAATACCTATGCAATGCAATGGAGTTTTTTTATTATTTTCTATTAATGATGAATGAATGAATGCATGCATGAATGAATGCATGCACATGAGCTTTTTACTTTGCTGCTGAGACTGTAAAAAGAAATCTTTTTGGAAGTTTTGAAGGAAATTTTTATTCACAACGAGGAATTATATAAAGATGAAAAAGGCAATTGAAATTCTGTTTGAGAATATCAATTTATTTGTATTGAGTTTTCTGATTTCGACAAAAGAGGAAAAAGGAAAATTTCTAAAAACAGGGGTTGTCGATCGGCAAGCACCTTGTCTTGGCTATTGGCAGGTCAATCCAGTCCCATCATTTCAAAGCTTTGATTGGTACCCTCTTTTGCCTTTGGTACCTTGTGGGTCTAGGTTTCCTCTGATTTTTGCAGGTGTTACGTCTTTTTGTGGGGGGTTTCAAGTATAAAAAGGGGTAAGGGTGGAGTGTTTTCATCACACCTTTATATTATATCTTTCTTATTCTATGAGATGGCTCCACCTAGTAGTAGTGTTGAGTTCGCCAACTACCTCCAGACTTTGGAGGCAATGTGTTCCTATAATGTCGATTATAATGCTTTTAACACGCGTCGAGACTCTTTATGGCGTAATCGGCCCATAGAATGGAACATGCTTATGGAGACAGTACAATTTTGGGACCCCGAAGACCATGTATTCCGCTTTGGCTTGGAAGAAGTCTGTCTAACTTATGAAGAATTTTCTTCCATGTTGGGAGTAAATCCTATTGTGGCGGCTTCTATGCCTTAGTTTTCTCCGTCTCCTAGGGAGTTATTGGCTGGACTTCTCCATATCTCGCCCTCGGCGGGTAGATCCTTGGTTACTGGAGTAATGATTTCTCTTACGGCGATGTTGGGGTTCATGCATTTATAGGAGGTTGGTGATGCTGGAAATGCTGAAGCCGTCGTTCTAGGCATGGTTTTGAAATTGTTGCTTGTGACCAGGGATCTATTGGTGGACCCACAACTTGCAGCTATTACTTCATGGATGTCCTACCGTCGCAATCCTGCGACAGTGATACTGGTAGGGACTCTTAATGGCCTGGATTCCTGTAGAGAAGGTCGTTCTGACATTTTGAGGGGTAGCCCTGTGATGTTGTTCATGTGGTTGTCTGAAAGACTTCGTATAGTGACTCCTCTGAAATACCCTTTATCAGTTATACCCAACTTCTTTTCATTCCATTTCATCAATGTGGGCCTCGACATTGAGAGCTGGAAGAACTAGTTTGTAGAACATGGGGCTCTAAATCTGTACTGGTCAGTGCCTTGGTGGGGAAAGTTGCTGCCTATTCTAGAACTGGAGAATACTCATATGTTCGACTGGTTGGTCTCAGACAGACCTCTTTCTATTTCCATTGGCGTCTTCTGTGCCAATTTGGCTGGGAGAAGATCGTTCCACCTCGAACACTGGATTTCTTTAAGGTAGAAGATTTGACAGAGCGTTTGCGAATGAGGCTTGGCTCTTTGTGGGAGAGTCGACGTCCGTCGTCCCGTCACTCTCAGTCTGTTGGGAGAGTTTGGCACATCTCTAGGCATTATATAAAGTGGTTATGGAGAAGAGTAGTTTGCAATATGTTGGAACTGGAGACTGGACAAAGGTGGCTTATCTTATCTGATACCATGGAGGGAGGTGTGGTAGTTTGTTCGAGAGTGGTTCGAGCTTATCGGTCCATGGAGGATCTGTGACACTCTTTTTAGGTAGGGGAGGCTTGGGGACCCCATGATGTAGATGACTATGTAGCGAGCTCCTCTGGTAGCTGTGGGTAGGGCTCTTGGAGAGTTTGTTTCTTATAATGGGTAATAAATTTGGGAATTTTATTTGTCTTTTAGGAAGGTAAGGGGGAAGGGAGTCATCCGTTCCGTTTCTTATTTAATTTCACTGTAATCTCTTATTAGTGAAATAAATAAGTTTTTGATCATCCAGCTGTGACTTTTGATGAATTTTGTATTCTTGAATGATATATACCGATCATTAAGTCATGTATGATCCATTTGTTCAAATATAAGTTAGAATGAACTGTCGTTCTCGGCGATAAGAATAGAATAGTTTTTTGTGAAAAAGAAAGGTTCATGCTCATATAAGATTTATGAGGTGCCTACGTACCTCTGGTGGTTTTTTGAAAAGTTTTAATATGTTTAAAAATGGTTTTTGCAGAGGATCGGGCCCACGTAGTTCTGGGTAGAGGGAAATGAAGAGATTTTTTTTAGAATAGAAAATGAGATGACAAGAGTCGTAGCGCGCTGAGATTTTTGAATAGGGGTAAAATTTCTTGAGACGGTACAGATTGACTGGATGAGCCATCTCTTCTCCATCTAAGTCGATGAGCATGGTAGCACCGCCTGACAAGATTTTCTTGACGATGTATGGGTCGCTCCAATTGGGCTTTAACTTCCCCCTAAGGTCACAAATGGACTCTACTTCTCGGATATCGTGGTCCTTGATTCTCTTATTGAATGATCGCGTTATTCTTTGATGGTACCCTTGTATGTGATACATCTCTTTCACTCTCCTTTCATTCAAGAGTGACAGCTCATCGAGATGACTTTTATGTCAGTCCTACTCACTAACCATGCTTTCAAGCATGACGCATAACGAGGGTATCTCCAGTTCCGCGAGTAGGACTGCTTCCATGTCGTAAACTAGAGAGTAAGGGGTAGCCCTAGTAGAGGTTAGAATTGAGGTTCGGTAGCCCTAGAGGGCATATTGGATTTGGTCGACCCAATCTCGACAGCTTTCAGTCATCTTACTGATGATGGATTTGAGGTTCTTATTGGCGGCTTCGACTACACCATTGGTTTGAGGAAGATAGGTAAAAGATTTGTGTCTCTGAATCCCATACTCATTGACCACTTCTGTGACTTTTGCCTTCAACTGTAACCCGTTATCTGATACAAGCTCGTGTGGGACCCCATATCGACAGATGATGCTTTTCTTGAAAAATTGGGCCACTTTCTTGGCATTTAGGACAGTGTATGACTCGGCTTTGACCCATTTGGTTAAGTAATCAATGGAAACTAGGATGAAGTCATGCCCGTTAAAGGCCTTGGGTGTAACCTTCCCTATAATGTTGATTCCCTAGGTGGAGAATGGCAAGGGAGAAGTCATGTTGTATAATGCTTATGGAGGCAAGTGTTGAAGGTTAGAGAACTATTGGCATTTGAGGCATCTCTGGATATAGGTGGAGCAATCCTGGATCATGGTGGTCCTGTAATATCCTTATCGAATGATTTTCTTAGAAAGCATGTGACCATTCATATGGGGTCCGCATTCCCCGCTGTGGATTCTCTGCATTACCTCTTCAATGTCATCCCCTGCGATGCAGTGTTGATGGGTTCCATCGAAGTTTCTCTTAAATAGTGCTTTATGACAGATAATGTACTGGGCGTCCAGTCTTCGAAGAGTTGCTCGGTCCTTCTTGTTGGAACCCTTAGGATACCTTCCATGCTTGAGAAGGTGCCAGATGTCATAATACTAGCAATTTTCTAGCTCGAGATCTTCTTTGGTGATGAGCTCAATGTGGTAGCAATGGGTTGGTTTATCTTGCTTTTCGACCAAGAAGGGGGCCATTGTTATTCCTTCGGGCATGTCGACCATGGAGGATAGGGTAGAAAGGGCATCGTCTAGGTTATTTTTTTCTCGAGGTAGGTATTGGAAGGTGATATCTTGGAATTGGGAGGCTGGTTCTTCTAAGTGGGCATGGAAGGGTTGGAGCTTCTCGTCCTTGACTTTCCATTTTTTGAGCACTTGACCAATGATGAGGGAAGAATACCCGTAGTTATCTAGGTATTGAATACCTTTCTTGTGAGAAACTTTGAGGCCTATTGTACACACCTTGTATTCAGTCATGTTGTTGGTGCAGGGGGAATCCAATTTTATGGTGATGGGAGTGTGGGAGTCATCTGGGGCGATCAGAAGTATCCCAATGCCATATCCCTTTTTGTTGGAAGCGTCGTCAAAGAACATTTTCCATCAAGGGTCGTCTCGAGCAGCATAGAGGATGTTTTCATCTGGGAATTCTGTAAATCGAATCTTTGCAAACTCTAAGAATGTGTTTAATCTTTTAAACCTTAGAAAACATGTGTCAAACTCGTACTGGATGGTACATTGTTTTTCCAGAATGCACACTTACGAAACTCTGATAGAAACACGCTTTAAATAAGATTTAAACGTCGCCTCAAAACCCATGTCGTTCGAACGACAATGCCATGTCGTTCGAACGAGAACTTATGTCGTTTAAACGACAGCGCGTAGGTTTGACTTTTTGACTTTCTGATTAAAACGTCTCTCTTAAAAGAGATCCAAATTAGTCAAACTCTATTTCGGGTTTATCAGAATAAAACTTAGTGTAAACCTTTAAAAGACTTTTAAAAACATTTTAAAACATTTTTCTTTATAAAAAAATCCTTATCTTCTATAAAAACAATTCCGAGCACCATTAATTATACGCATTCATACCTGAGTGATCTCGGAATGCAATTAACTTTGAAGACAATTAAACTTGCACCAATTAAACTTTGCCATGATTAATTCTTTGAAGCTTTGCCATAACATCTTCAATTTTATTCAATACGTCATAGACCAAGTGGGATCCTGACAAAATAAAATCTCCCTATGACATATTAAAAGCACAGTTTTGTTCACGGAATTAAGTCAAAACAATACAGGGACTCAATTGGAAATTTATGTCCTTACAAATCTCCTCCTTTGACTATTCCGGGATAAAACTAAACTAGTGAGATGCCTAAGCCAGTCCGTCAAGCCGTATGACGCCTAAATCCCATTCCACAAACCCAAAAATAAAAATATAGGACACGGACTAGTATATGTAGCACCGGGGAGCATAAACGATCTGAATGTGATGTAGACTTGAAATCTCGAATCGCTAAAGCATACCTACACACATGAAACAGACAAACAAATACCAAGCGAAGTATGGATGAACAAATGAAACCAATATATATATCCAAATGATACCAAACAACAATAGATACTAATATGAATAAACTCTAGCAAAAAACATTTGTTAAAAAATTTGAGCAGCAAAATGATACCAATGTGTAATACCAATTTGTAAACATATGTAAACCAAAACAGGCTCAAATATCCCCCTACATCACATACATATCTCCCCCTTTTTTTCTCGAATAGACAATCCGGTGAAAAGATAAACCAATCAAAATATCTAGCATGAGAATATAAACCAATTTGAATAAATGTGAAATCGCTAAATAATCATGAAACAACCAGCTAAATATGATCAAGAGGTGACAAATCACTAGCTAGTAAATCAATGAATCACACAAAGAATATAGCAATCTAATCAGGTGTGATAAACAGACTATATGCAAAAATCCAATTTAGAACCAATAAATCCTGCATATAAACTAGTTAGTTCAGAAACACTTCCAGTAGTACCAAAAATATACCAATTTAAACCAGTGGACCGCAAACCAATCAGAAGAAAGAATTCAGCATGTCGTTCGAACGAGTCAGGGACGTCGCTTGAATGAAGGATAGATGTTGTTCGTGCGACATAGAGATGTCGTTTGAACGACTTCTCGTGACCTGTCAAAATTTCCTAGATTCCCAAAAATATAATGTAATATTGCCCAGTGAAAAAAAATTACAAAAAAATTCCAGGAAGGGCCTGACAGCAGCAAAACAGTGTTAAAACAGTAGGCTTTTAACACAAAACACAAAAACTCATAAAAACTAAAAATGCGAGTTACATGCAAACATAGTAACGATGTGCTCAAACATGGATATGAAATGAATAGGCGTGAAACTACAACAAATGAGTCACAATTCCAACACATCGAAACGATCAAGAAGATCTAATTGATAGTGATAAATCATCAAACTTTATTATAGCCATATTTCAATTAAAGTGTTGGCTTAATGAACTAAACATACTACATGCACACAAATCCAGAATTTTGACGATTCTACAAACAATAACGTCAAATTGCAATGTTTCATAATAAGAATTAGTTGCGCAAACCCGTTAAAATTTTTAATCCATCCAAACTCCCTCTATAATATAATATTTTTTTTTGAATGAACTAAACAAATTTGGCCATTTTCTTAGCATATTGTATTTTCTTTTGGTCTCTTTTAAACGGTGGCTTTCAAGACGAGTTAATTTTGAACTCTAGCAGCCCTTTCCCATGAATCACTCATCATTTTTCATTTCAAATCCTCACAGTAAAAGGTTCTTACAAGTACACTTCTCCTTTAGTATACTTACGCATAGATGACAAGATTGAGATAAGAATGCCTCACTAAATTCAAATATGCAAGAGAAGTCAAACATCCATATAAACTCGTGCATGTGTGCAATGTTGGCATATATACAAAGTCAAATCAAAATGCATATCAACTTCGAAACAACCCCATTTAAACAATGGTTAAGATCATTCTAAGCATCGATAATAATGACCAAATGTCCTAGCCACATGGATAATGAAACGATGGGGGGGGGGGGGGGTCCAAGCACACCAATATGCCACATCAAACATGTAAACTCAAAAACAAAAAGCGAAAATATTTTTAGCTTTTCATATTTTCACTCAAATAAAAGCAAAATCTTTTTGGGTTTTCAAAAGTTTTCTCAAAAACAAAATATTTTTGGATTTTCAAAAATTTTCTAAAAAATAAAATCTTTTTGTATTTTTTCGATAAGACTCAAACAAATGAAAACTATAATACAAAATGATACACATGTCATAATACTAGCAATGAATATATCATGAAGCAAATTAGTATATGACAAACATGGAAACGCTATCATCCTTTAGATTTATCATGGGAATAATCAAGTGCACCCAAACGAGAGTCATGAAGTTTAATTCCTAAAGCCACTAAATGTGATTTCCTAACCCAAGTAGGTGTAAAACGACGCATGGGGGTTTGGGGAACCGGGGAAACTTTATTCCTAAACTTCCTAGGAGCTTGTCTAAGGTCATAATAATAATGCCGAAGGTGACCTTTCCTACCACAAAAAGTGCAAGTGTAGCGGTGGTGGCAATGACTACCTATATGTGGACCTTTTATAGCCTTCATAGTGTTTCTCACATGTGCGGGGGAAATGGGAACAACTCTCTCACCAAAACCTATACCTCCCATATTTACCTTAATTTGGAAGGTGCCTAGGATCTTATCTAACTTCTCCGACCTAGGATCCAAATCAAACTTGACTCTATATGAGTCTCTCAATCTCTCCTCCACCTCGTGAATCCTAGACTCGAGCAAACGCCTAGACTCTTCAAACTCTAAAATCTCCCTTTTCAAGGAATCCATCAAACCACGGAGATTATCTCTCTCTTTCTCCCCAAACTCTAGTTTCTCCCTAAACTTCTTCTCTCGTGCCCTAAAATCCTCAATCAAACTATCATTATTTTCTATGGCATGCTCATTCAACTTAGCTTGCAATTTTGAGTTAGCATTTTTCACCTTCATTGTCTCGGCATACAACTCATTAAATGCATGTTACAACTCTTTCACATCTACCTCCTCCTCGTCACTCTCTTCACCCTCACTAACATGGGATTCACTCAACCTCATCAGAAGTGTCATGCACATGAGAATCGTCGTCGCTCACATGACATGCCATAAACGCAACAAAGTTACGATCAATGGGGGAACTCTTTCCCTCTTCTGGATCACTATCACTTAAGTGGCATTATAGACAATGGGTTGCTTGCCCTCTTTCTTAAGTCTAGTGGGACACTCCTTAACCTTATGACCGTAACCCTCACACCCAAAACACTTATCCAACTCATTTCTCTCAGGCTTCTGAAACTTATCCTTAGAGGTGGAATCTACTTTGTTGTTCTTGAATTTTTCAAAGTTCTTGGCATCTTTCGATTGCTTTTGAAACTTAATAAAAATTTTAAATTTCTTTGCCAACAAAGCAACATCCTCAAAATCGGAATCGGAATCTGAAAATTTAATTTCCTCCTTCTGGGTTTTCAAAGCAATACCCCTTTCTTTCTTAGGCACTTTCTTGGAGGTAATCATGTCGATTTCATAGGTTCGTAAGTCACCAACAATCTCTTCTAGTTTTGTTGACTCTAAACTACCCAATGAGTTTAAAATGGTCACTTCCGCATCAAACCTACTAGGTAACGACCTAAGCATTTTCTTATTGACACGGTTGTTGAGAATTTTCTCACCTAGGTTAAACGACAAGTTGACAATATTAGACAACCTAGCATAAAACTCATCAAAAGTCTCACTCTCTGACATCCTAATGGTCTCAAACTTTGTAGTGAGATTTTGAGGTTTTGATGCCCTAACCATGCTAGCGCCCTCGTGAGTGAGTGCCAAAATATACCAAGCCTCTTTTGATGTTTCACAAGTCATAATTCTATTATATTCATCCTGTGTGACATGTGAAGCAATAACGTGCAGACCCTTAGAATTATATTGTGCAAGTCTTTGTTCAGTTTCGGTCCATGACTCAACAAGCTTTAAACTAGTGACGTCACCTATAATAATTACAGGGGGTGTCCAACCTTTCTCAATTTCAATCCATACACGTTCATTAATAGCTTTTAGTGCACATCTCATTCGCATCTTCCAATAGGTGTAATTAGTATCATAAAAAATAGGAGTTCGAGAAAATTCGTTATATCCAAAACTCATCTTTTAAAAACACACGAGATCACAAAACAAATAAATTATGTTTTCTAGCTCTGATACCAATTTGAAAGTTCCCAATATGTGTGTTTTAAACAAAACCAAAATTTTCATAAAAAATTATCCGACTTTTAATATGCACCAAACCAAGTTGTGAAAACCCCAATTCTTACTTTAAACCAATTTTATCTTGATTAATCCTACACATGCATCTAGTGATTAAAGAAAGTAAAATAAAGTAAAGAATAATCATACACCAGATGTACAAGGAAAAAACCCAAAATGGAAAAATAACCTTAGACGACCCAAGCCAGACAATCACTATGAACAATGGTTTTACGAAGACAGATTAGCCTTATTCAATGACTCGATCCCCACGGGTCTTGATGCTACTTCTAATCTTCAACTGTTATTCAATAGTGCCCACGTAGAAATTCTGTATTCCACGACACCTATCCACAACACTCGACTTCACGAATGTCTCGGTGTCCGCCAATTGGATTTGATTCATCTACGATGTAGGACAAGAAGTCCTTATCTTTTCTTCACCGCAAAACCCTTATGTTCAATGATAGAACAAACAAAATTGGTGCATCAAGATCACATAATCATATAAGAATGGTAACTCAGATCTTTGCAAACTCTAAGGACGTGTTTACTCTTTTAAACCTTAGAAAACATTTGCCAAACTCGTACTAGATGGTATACTATTTTTCCAGAATGCACACTTATGAAACTCTGATAGAAACACGCTTTAAATAAGATTTAAACACCGCCGCAAAAACCATTTCATTCGAACGACAATGCCACGTCGTTCACGCGAGATAGGCATCTCGTTCGAACGAGAGCATATGTCGTTTGAAAGACAGCGCGTAGGTTTGACTTTTTGACTTTTTGACTTTTTGATTAAAATGTCTCTTTTAAAATAGATCCAAATTAGTCGAACTCTATTTCGAGTTTATCAAAATAAAACATAGTGTAAACCTTTAAAACACTTTTAAAAACATTTTAAAACATTTTTCTTTATAAAAAAACATCCTTATCTTTTATAAAAATAATTTTGAGCACCATTAATTATACGCAATCATACCTGAGTGATCTCAGAATGAAATTAACTTTGAAGACGAATAAACTTGCACCAATTAAACTTCGGCATGATTAATTCTTTGAAGCTTTGCCAAAACGTCTTCAATTTTCTTCAATATGTCATAGACAAAGTGGGATCGTGACAAAATAAAATCTCCCTATGACATATTACAAACAAATTTTTTTTCATGAAATTAAGTAAAAATAATACAGGGACTCAATTGGAAATTTATGTCCTTACAAGAGATTTTTAGAGGATCAGGCCCGACGTAGTTCTGAGTAGAGGGAAACGAAGATTTTTTTTAATAAAAGGGAGATGAGTAGATTCATAGCACGTAGAGATTAAGGGTAGAATTTCTTGAGACAATCTAAGTTGACTGGATGGGCCATCTCTTCTCCGTTAAGGTCGATGAGCATAGCGGCACTGCCAGATAAGATCTTCTTCACAATCTAGGGACCGCTCCAATTGGGATTGAATTTCCCTCTGGAGTCGCAGATGGACTCTACTATTTTTTTAAGGATAAGTCCCCTTCTCAGTGACCACTGTTCTTGACTCTCTTATTGAATGTCGTGCAATTCGGTGATGGTACCCTTGTATGTGATATAAAAATTTCACTCTCCTCTTATCTAAGAGTGACAGCTCATCGAGACAGCTTTGATGCCAATCTTCTTTGATGACTTTTCTTTAAAGCATGACACGCAGCAAAGGGATTTCTATCTCTACAGGTAGGACTACTTCATTATCGTATACTAGAGAGTAAGGGGTAGCCCAGTAGAGGTTCGAGCTAATGTGTTATAGACCCAGAGGGCGTATGGGATTTGATCGGCCCAAGCTCGATAACTTTTAGGCATCTTACTGATGATCTATTTAAGGTTCTTATTAGTGTCTTCAACTGCTCCATTGGTTTGAGGTTAATAGCGAGAAGATTTGTGTGTCTGGATCCCATACTCATCGACCATTTCTGTGACTTCTACCGCGAAATGCAATCCATTGTCAAACACCAGCTCGTACGGGACTCCATATCGGCAGAGGATGTTTCTCTTAATGAATTTAGCCACTTTCTTGGCATTCAGAACTGCGTATGACTCTTCTTCGACCATTTAGTGAAGTTATCAATGGCAACCAAGATGAATTCATGCCTATTGGAGGCTTTGGGTGTAACTTTCCCTATGATATCAATGCCCCATGTGGAGAACGAACAGGGATAAGTATTTTTGTATAATTCTTGTGGAGGTAAGTGTTGAAGGTTTGAGAATTACTGACATTTGAGACATCTCCGAACATAGGTGGTGTAATCTTGAACCATGGTAGTCCAGTAGTAACCCTATTGGATATTTTTTTTTTTGGAAAGCTTATGGACATTCATGTGGGGTCCTCTCTCCCCACTATGTATTTTTTACATCATCTCTTCAAGGTTAGTCCCTGTGATGCAATGTAAATAGGTCCCATCAAAGTTTCCTTTGAACAGTTCTTTATCGTAGACAATGTACTGGGTATCCAGTTTGCGAAGGGTTATTCTGTTTTTCTTGTTAGAATCTTTGGGATGCCTACCATATTTGAAGAGGTGCCAATTAACATAGTACTCGTAATCGGCTAAATTAGGATCTTCTTCCGTGATGAGATTAATGTCGTATTAGTGGGCTGGTTTATCTTGATTTTGGATAAAGAAAGGGACCATTGTTATTCCTTTGAGCATGTCAATCATGGAGTCTAAGGTAGCAAGGGCATCGACTATATTATTCTTTACGTGGGGAAAGTAGTGGAAAGTGATATCTTGGAATTAGGAGGCCAGCTCTTCTAGGTGGTAGCAAGGGCATCAACTAGTTTCTCATCCTTGATTTTCCATCTTCTGAGTACTTGACCGATGATGAGGGTTAAATCCCCATAGACATCTAGGTATCAGATTCTTTTCTTGATAGAAACTTTGAGGCCTACCATACACGCCTCATATTCAGTCATGTTGTTGGTGAAAGGAAATCCAATTTTATGGCGGTGGGAGTGTGAGTGTATTTAGGAGGTATATTCTCATTCGAGAACTAAAAAATCTAGACATCGGCTTCTTCCATAAGGTAGTTAGCAAGGTAGTCAGAGATGGCTCTTCCTTTCATGGCTTTTATGATATAAAATTCCTCTAGAAGCATCAACCATCGGGCCATTTGGCTAGACAAAGCAAATTTCTTGAGTAGGTATTTGATGGGATGTAACACCTCATTTAATTAAATACCGGATGATCAGTCCTATACGCAATTAAAATAGAATTTACAGTTGGTTCATTCTTAGCATCACTATTTTATAAACTATTTTAACACGTTCTTAGTTGGATATTAGGTGATTTATTAAAACGAAGTGAGCTATTACATGGGATCCATTCGGGATACAAGTTTAATGGTAAATGAGAGCATGTAGTTCCGTAGTTTTAAGGTGATCCAGACGAGGGCAACACATAATTTTCCAAGGATGTGTTGTTAAATTCGTACCCAGCTAATTTTTGACTGGCATAATAGACAGCTCTCTCTTTACGAGATTCTTCAAGGTATTGGGCTAACAAAGGCCCAACTAAAATATCTATTACAATTAGGTATAGGAGTAGGGGAAGACCAGGCTGTGGTGGCATGAGTATCGAATGGTGGGTTAGGTATTGCTTGATTCGGCTAAAGGCTTCTTGGTAGGCTTCGTTCCAAAGTTGGGTGGAATCCTTTCGGAGTAGTTTGAAGATGGGTTCACAGATGGAAGTTAAATGGCTGATGAACCGACTGATGTACTATAATTTTCCAAGGAATCCCCGGACTTCCTTCTCCATTAGGGCTGGTGGCATTTCGAGTATGGCTTTCAGTTTGTCAGGATCCATTTCTTTCCCTTTCTCACTAACCATGAATCCTAAGTGCTTCCCCTTGGTAACATCGAAGACACATTTTTGTGGGTCAAGTCACATATGTTATTGTTCCATTCCTCTTAAAGAACTTTCAGAGAACAGGGACATGACCTTCTCTAGTATTAGACTTGATAATCATATCATCCACGTAGACCTCAACTTCTTTGTATATCAAATCATGAAAGATGGTTGTGGAATCCCTTTGGTAGGTAGCCTCTACATTTTTTAGACCAAATGTCATAACGATGTAGCAAAAGGTTCCCCAAGGCGTGATAAATGTGTTTTTCTCTTGATGATCCGGGTGCATCTTGAAATGGTTATATCTGAAAAACCCATCAACGAATGACTTAAAAGTGTGACTGAATATGTTGTCCATGATCATGTCGACATTGGGTAGTGGGTAGTCATCCTTCGAAGAGGCATTGTTCAAGTATCGATCGTCAACATACATATGAGCCTTCCCTCCTGACTTAAGGATAGGTACGATATTCGATCACGTGAATGAAACTCACATTCAAATGTTTTACCACTTCTTCCTTAACTTTGAGAGACCAATTGGTGCGGAGCTTTCGCAGTTTCTGTTTGACTAATTTACAGTCTGAGAGAGTTGGAATCTTGTGCTGAGCTATCTCGGGATTAATTTCGGGCATATCTTTGTAGGACCATGAGAAGACATCCATAAATTCCTTTAATAATTCTTCGAGTTGCATGCGCTCATGCTCATCAAGGCTGGACCCTTATCCTAATCTCACGCAGTTGGCTACTAGAACCAAGATTAATAACAATAGTCTCATCTTTATTAACTTGAATACGGTTATGTTATTTGTTATTAACCTTATTAAGATCAGTTAAGAATTGTTGATTTGCAAAATCATCATCATCAAGAGTTTGATTGGAATCAAGATAATTAATGCAAGGCACAATAAGATAATCAAAATCTTCATTTATTTCACTGTTAGGAAAAGCAACATTGAGAACCTCATATAAGGAGGTCTAGATTACATCAGAGTAAGGAGAAACAATAAGAGAAGAAGAAATGGGATAAATATCTAGGTTGGGTTAAATTTTAGAAGGTAGAACTGGTGCAGCATGCTAGTTGAGGAGAGGTGCATTAACATCTTTTATCATACGGGATGGATACAATGATGTAGTGATGGAGTGAACCATGCAGAGTGTCATCAAGGAATCCTCAGAGTCACACCCCTTAAAATATTTGATATTGGCTATTGTCCTCTTAATGAGTGATTGCACCTGATACTGGGAATTCTCGGCCCATGAGTAGTTGTCTTGGAAAAAGATCTTTATTTCCAGTTTCATCTTCTTATCCACATGATCATACCATGGTTCAGGAAAGTCGCAAAAGGGGAAATCTTCACCCTCTTTAATGAATCTTGCATTCAAGGAATCCCTTGAGACTATGTTGGTTCATTTTAGCCTTCTCTTCACTCGAGGCTGGCAGAACATTCTGAGTTCTTTTACTGATGGTTGATAGCCCAAACCGCAAGGAGGAAAATCTTTCTTTAACATAATGCGTTCAAGTATCCCCTATTGTCGTCATCCTAGCCCCAACCCTGGTATGAAGTGTATTTTTTTCAACATCTAGATCATATTGACATTGCCATGAGGGTTATACTCTAGAAAAACCTTATTTTAAAATCATCCCCTGTTGGGAGTAGAAGTGGTTCAACTCAGAAGCCTGAAAGAATCATATCATTCGCCCCATGTTGTATCTCAAGTACTGGATTATTAGTGCTTACATTCTCGACATTATTTTCATCGCCCAAGATGGTGATGACCTGCCCATGGGCAAAGAACTTTAGTTTCTGATGAAAGGAAGAAGACACACCCTTAATGATGTGGAGCCATGGGCTAACCCATAAATTCGTTTGTCGATTACTTAAAATTCAATAACAGGATTCATAAGGCCTATCCCTATTGCAAGCTCTATCGATCCCATCACTTCTCAAAGAGTATTATCGTAAGTGGGAACATCAGCAGTGGTTGGAGCGAGGTCTCTTACTTTCACTCCCAAATAATTAAGGGTCGTCAATGGCCTGACATTAGAGTTGATCCATTATCGATAAGAAAGAGCGAGACATTCTTTTCCATGACTTCGACAGAGATATTGAGAGCATAATTACGATTTAGCCCAATCTTAATAATTTCTTCTTCGAAGAAGGAGAGCATTCTAGTAGAGGTTAAGGATTCAGCAAGATTTACTACTTCTACTGGTGTGGTAAAAGGAGGAATTATAGGTCCTGTGAGTATCTTGATCAAGGAATTTCTATAATGCTGGGAAGGCGTAAAAAGCCCCACAGAGTGATGTTAGCTTGGGTCTTCTTCAACTGATTGAGGATATTGCTCTCCTTAAAGGACATTTTTAGCATGGGAATATTCTCAAAACGCTTTCCCTTATCGATCGCTAATTGTAGAAGGATTGGGACTTGGTAATGCATCCCTGGCCTGGTTATATGGTTCACAAAATAGGGGGAAAATAGAAACCCCATTTCCTCATCAATCTCAAGTTGTTCAGCCACCTTGTTGATTTCTCCTAGAATCTTCTCTAACGATATTATTTGACATATGATGATTATAGGGATAGTCTTCTCTGGACCTTGCTCTTCATCTGAATCATCGATCTCGTCCCCTAATCCGGTGGCAACGATATCATCTTTCCATGAGAAGTTAATATAATTCACCACCTTAATGGATTATTTATATAAGTAATCCCATTCGGTGGGGAGATGCAAAAGTGAAGGGACCAGGAACCCCTATGGATTCAAAGTTTCAAGTAGCTCAAAAATGCTGCAAATATCATCAGTCTATCAATATAAGTCTCCCATAATCTAGACGACATCATTTAGATTGATTTCATCCTTAACTTTAGAGTTGGTTCAACACTTCTGATAATTCCATATCTTACCTTAAGAATGGGCCGACGATGCATACTCTGGAAAGGAGTGACGGGGCCTGATCGTCAAAGCTCGTACGGTGTAGGAGAAAATATAGGCAAGTTTGGAGAGGTTTAATAGAGTATATAGGTATGATGGGTTATTTACTTGGTAAGATCTGGATCTTCTTTTAGGAAGATGGTATTTATATGATTTGGGAATGATTATGGGTAGTGTTTGGTTTGGGATTGGCTGGTGGGGCGATGACACCATAGTCAATCATGCCTTAGATCATATTTCAAAGGTGGAAACACTGGTCGATGGTATGACTGATAGTTTGGTGAAAGTCACAATGGGCATCTGCTTTGAAATTTTTGGGAAGTGGGTTTGGTAATGGACGAGGGTCCAATGGTTTGATAAGGTTTCGGATTAAAAGGTCCTGGTAAACTTTAGAGAGGGGGCATAAAACTCAGTGTATTCCTTTCAAACTGGGTTATCCTATTTTCAGGTGCTCATGAAGTGGAAAGCTGAGAGATGTTATTAATAGTTGAAACTGCGGCATTGGTTGGCTTCTCAAATTTTCTCGGAGTGAATTTTGCATATGCTTTCTTCAGTTTAACTTATGTCTTCACAATACATTCTTCGATTTGTACTCTGACTTCTCGGAGGGATAACAAATGAGGGTAATATTATCCTCCCATCCTCGCTCGGACATGGGGTAAGAAATTCTTCGTCACCATGTTGACTTGCTCCTTTTTAAAAGGTTGGTTATAGTGGATGCTTTCTCTCTCCACCTTATTATGAAGTTACTAACTCATTCCCTAGGGTTCTGCTTGAGCAAATCTAAATCACAACGACTGACTTCAAAATCTTTGTTGTACTTATACTATGACATGAATTCACGAGCAACATCCTCCCAACTGCGGATTCTAGACCCCTTGAGAGATAAAAACTAGCGGAGAGCACTATCTTTCAAAGTCTGTTGGAACATTTGGGCCATTATTTCCTCAGAGGCACCAAGGAGAGTCATATCTCGGTGGTAACTACAGAGATGAACAATTAGGGGTCCACTGCCTCCAAATTTCTCAATGTTGGGCATCTTAAAAAATTTGACAACCTTACTTTTGATGTAAAAACTAGACGAGGTCTAATTATTTAATCATAGATAATATTTGTAAGTAAAGTAAAGAGACAAAAAAGTTTTTTAAAGTGGTTCGACCTATGAAGAAAATCCTATATCCACTATGCTTCTTATTGCCTTGTGTTTTCCTTTCAATCACTTGCCCTTGACGAAGGGATTACAACGTATTTATTACCTAGTAAGGAGACAAATAGATGGAATGTTAAAGGATGGAATACCTTCATAAATTAGGCATTTACATCAGTACAGAAGATCCATAATATTTCTGGTTGTTGGCATTTTGCTGATAGTGTTGGTTGGCCTCCCTACCATTGGTCGGGCTTCCTGGTGTTAGTCGGCATTCCAGTATGATGGTCAGCATTCCAGGCTCAGTTGGTGGCTATACCTTGCTGACTAGGATTATTTCCACAGTGGATGACACATGTCTATTTTGATTATTCCATGTAAGTGGATAATTTTTGGTATCAACAGAAGCCCTCAATGTTCCATTCTTGATGCTTGCTTTAAAGTATAGAGAATTTAGTTCTGGTAGTATCTCGGGCTACATTTCTGATGCTTGGTCGATTATCGACTTCCCACACTTGTAAAACTATTAGCTACACAAAGTGTTTGTACTGCTCATGGTATTTTTTTTTATGAATATCCACACTTATAATGAATCGTTTTGTGGAAAATATGTCTTTTTCTGCTTAGCCACAAAAATTTAAATCATCATTTCACTTTAGTCATTACGTTCATCGATTTTCAAGGCAAGCTATAACGGCATAATCTCGGTCATCTCTTACCTCAAACTCTCTAAGATTCTATTATAATTTCTGGAGCTTTCATGTGATCGTTATTCCTGCCTTCTAGTTCTTGCTGAATCCTCAAGTCTTTGTAAGAATTCATTCTCTTTTTTCTTTTCATCATATCTAATCATGGATGATGTTGTCTCTCCAGATGAGTATAGAAAGGAATGGAATATACCAGACTGGGTATACTTAGAGTTTTCCAATCCCCCTGTGGATGATTTTTCTTTATCCGAAAGTTATTGGATCCCTTCTTTATTCGTTGCTAAATGCGGATTTACTTTTTCTCCAAATTATTTTTGTCTGGAATTTTATCAATATTATGATATTGTACCTTCTAGAGTATCCCCAAATACTTGTAGGGTTATTAATTGTGTTCATATGCTGAATCAACTCCATGGGACCCATATACGAATTCCCTAAATCATGTTTTGTCATAAGTGGGTCACTGTGACACTACTTACTATTTAAAAACTTGGGATGTAAATATAGCTTTAGTTGTTAACCTTCCTGACTCCAATAAGGATTACTTCGACCATGGAGTGATTACCAAATATTATAAATACGCACCCAATATAAGAAAAGGTATTCCTTCCAGAATTATTGAAGGAACTGCTGCTACTATCGACCAACAGAACTTGGTAGATTTGCCCATTGTATCTACTAGCTCTCCTGTAGCCATAAGTCATGGCTTATCCAGACAATTAATATAGTCTAGTACTTTACTAGATCATAGGGGTGCTACCTCTTCCATGCCCCGTTTATTTTTTTTTAAAGGGCTGCTCAAGGCCTTTCCTTGGTAAGAAGTTTTACTTTTTCATACATTTACTTTTTCATTGATTTCTTGTACTAATTTGGCCTCTCTTTTGTAGTTCTTGGATGATTTCAACCAGAAGTTATAGAAGGACGATGCACTTTCTTGAAATGACTTAGAATAGGACTTTAAATACCTGAAGAAATCCTTGTTTGACTCTCAACAAGTATTGTCAAATGAGAAGCAATCTTGGCAGAACAAAATAAAAAATGCTAGCTAAAAATGAGATTGTTGCAACTTGAAGATAAGTCTTTGAGTTGAAGAAGAACTTGGCTGGTGAGAAGGCCAAAAAAGTGAAGGCTAGATAAGCCTCTTTCAACAAGGGATGGGAGAAAGCCACAACAACTGCATCTGTCCAGATTAAGTATATGAAGAAAATTTTTTATAAGGATGGTTCGTCGGCAGCACTTACTGAGGTCAATACTCCTCCAGAGTCAGAGCTCTTTCTCAGACATGACCCTGGTTCCCCATTAAACTTATATGAGAAAGTTGAAGATTCTACCCTTTTTTCTATATCCTACAGCATACTAATTGTAGACAGTTTCTAAGTTTTCTCTCCCAACCACTTTCGAGCAAATCACTCCACCCATTTTTGTCTCCAATCTAGTTGAAGCTACTACTAATAGGGAGAAGGTGTAGACTTGCTCGGTAATCAGACTTTTTTTATTTTTTATCTCCCCTTTATTTCAATGTATTTGTAACTTTACTTCATATCAATGAAAATGAGTATTTCCTTCCTATGTATTTTTCATCTTTTGATTGTTGTTCTATGCTCTTTATTCTATTGTTGATTGGATATTTCTTGACTTTTATAGTTCATGGCAAAAATGGATTAACTTTCCTCCGCCGACTCTGAGGTACGCAAGAGATACAATGATCTACTCAAGGATGGTCATAATACTTTGTCCGATAAAGATCTGTCAAATTTTCTTGGATCTAATGTTTCAGATCAAGCCAAGGAAGCTTACTTATACTTGAAATCTCTTCTTAATCTGGTAGTGGCTAACAATGTAGCTTACTTTGAAATGATTAAAGAGCTTCAATAGGATCACAAAGAAGCTAAGGCTCTCCTGCATGATGATTATGTGGGGGAGTACAAAGCTCTAAGTGAATCTTGGGGTTTTGAGGAGAAGTTGGATAAATATGCTTCTTCTTTCAAAAAGAAAGAGTTTCTTATCAAGTGTGAAGTGGATGAAGCTAGGACCATTGCCAAGATGTTGGAGATGGAAAATAATAGTTTGACAGATGAACTAAACTCTTTAAAGGTGCCTTCAACTAGTGCTGTTGTTTCTAATGATGATGAGTTTCATTTTTTAGACTGAAAATTCTAATTTGGGGGAAGAATTGGAAGCTTTGAAAAAATCTAAATCTTCTACCTCCTCCCGATCAAGAGAAAGATCTAGTCAAGCTACAACTGATGAAAGAAGGACTTAACAAATGCTTGCAAATCAGGCTACACATATAAAGGCCAAGAATTTAGCCATTGTTGAGATGTCTCAAGAGATCCAAACCTAGGGAGAGAAACTTGCCACCTAAGCTTCTCAATTATAAATCAACGATGGAGTGCTGAAAAACTTCAATACCATATTGAAAGGTTAACTTTCCAGTTTCACAAGCAACCTAGAGAAGTTTGGATAGAAGGGTACAATAAGGACCTTAGACTATTTGATGATCATTTCAGTCAAGATCAACGTCAAGGCTATAAGTGGGGTTGAACCAACTACCTAACAGTTATGAAAGTTTATCGGGACGAAAAATTATGGTAAGATTTTAATTTCATTAACTCCCCATACATATAGGATGATCTTCCAGCAGGCATGGAACCAAAACCGAGCTCCTATAAAGCATGAAAGTCATTTATGTAATCATCAGGGGGCAATTGTTTGTTCCTATATTTCATTTGTACAACCATGAGGGTATATTATACAACCAACACCTTAGACTATTTAGCCATTGTTTGTTCCTATATTTCATTTGTACACAATATTTTCATGTAATCATCATATTTATAAATGAAAGTCAACTGATTAACTTATCTTATTAATTTATGGATGCTTGAATGACTTTGTTGTTTCATTAGTTCTACTGATACAGTTAGGCATTTGCCTAAATTTAGTATCTTTTACCAATGAGATTATCATGGGTTCTAATGATATACTCAAATTTCTAAGTTTAATAACAGTTACCATTGATGTGGCCATAGGCTCTACTAGTGCACCTAGATTTATATCCAGGTTTAGCACTAGATACCCGGTGGTATTACCATAGGTTATACTAATGGACCTAAATTTTTAGGTTCAACATCAGTTACCAGTGGTGATCAAGTGTATGTGGTATGTGTGTTTACATTCCTATTTAGCAATCTTCACAACGTTCTTCCTCCTTTTTGCTTAGTTCAGATAAATCTTATATAGAGTTTTATCCCTAATTTTTCTAGACCAGGTACCTAAGACTAAAATCCTGTTTTGACTTAGGTTTGATAGCTTTGCCGACCAAGTAATTTCTTTACCAATCAATTAATTGCTTTATCGATCAAGTATCATTTTTTCGAACAAAATCCTTTGCCAATCAAATATCGCTTTTTTAGACATAATTTGACCAATTAATGAATTCTGCCGACCAAGTATTGGGGAATGGGAATTCCCTAAACAAATTATAAAGGATGGAAAAAATTAACATTTTATTGATATTGAAGCAAATTGATTACAAAAGATGTTACTTGCTATATTACTAGTCGTACTTCTTAAGATGCTCGGCATTCCACAGATTTTTGAATTCTTCCCATACGAAGTTTCAATTCGATAAGTTTTTGGTCAAACAACTATTGATACACGAGAAGGCCCATGTCAATTATCTTCAAGCTTGTTGGTCTTCTGAATCGCATTCTTAAGTACATTATCCACTTCTAAGTTGGTCGACTTCACCCTTTTGTTATAAAAACGTGTTGTTTGTTATTGATAGGGAGCATTCCTAAAAGAAACATCTTCACGCACTTCTTTTAACATGTCCAGGTCTAGCCTTTATATTAAATCACTCACCGGAGAGTCAAAGTTCAACACTCTATGAGTTGTCAAACCTATTTTAGTTAGTATGATTACTTCCATCCCAAATGCCAGCATGTATGGTGTTTATCCAGTAACAATCCTTAGAGTTGTTCGGTATGCCCACATAACTAAGTACAATTCATTTATCCAATTCCCTTTAGCCTCATCGAGTCTTTTCTTCACCCCATTGAATAAAGTTCTATTTGTTACCTCAGTCTGCCCATTGCTTTTAGGATGACCTGGAGCTGAGTGCAACTTTTGAATCTTGGATTGGGCAAAATAAGCTGCAAACTCCTCATTGCCGAACTGCGTACCATGGTCAGTAATGAAGGCATATGATAATCTATATCTACAAATGATGTTTTTTTGAATAAATTGGTCCACCTTCTCATATGGCATATGAATCAATGGTTCTGCTTCATCCCATTTTATGAAATAGTCAATAGCTATGACCAAGTACTTAAATCTTCCTCAGGTGGTCGGCAATGGCCCGACCAAGTCTATTCCCCAAAGAGAAAATGGCCAAGGTGAAGTAATGGGAGTCAAAGTTACATGTGGACTTTTGCTAATATTATATAACCTCTGGAACTTGTCACACTTCTTTCTAAAGGTTGTATAATATACCCTCATGGTTGGCCATTAATACCCAGAGTATTCATTCAGTGTAGTAATGACCTTCCTGCCACATGAGCTCCATAAGATCCTTCGTGAACTTATTATATTAGATTTTTAACTTTTTTTAGGTGAGCACAACGCTGTAAAGTAGCTGTTAACCCTCTCCTGTATAGCACTCCTTTAACTAATACATATCTTTATACCTTATACTTGAGGTTTTTGGCCTCAACTGCATCTGTTGGAAAAATTCCTTCTTCAACGTAAGCTTTAATGGGATCCATCCAAGAAGTTCCCATGTATATTGTAATGAAATTGACCATTAAGTCTTCATCCATGCTTTGATTAAGAAAAAATTCAATGGTAATGGTTCTCCTTAGCTCAATTATGGTAGTTGATGCCAACCGAGCAAGTGCATCAGCTCGGGCATTTTCCAATCTTCGAATTCTGCTCATTCGAACAACAGGTAATTTTGCTATAACCTCCAAGCCTTCACTAAGTATCTTGTCATTAGTTCTCCTTTAGCCCCATACAAATTCAAAATTTGATTTACCACCAACTGATAATCATTATGTGCCACAACTTGCTCGACGTTCAGTGATGGAGTAAAATTTAAGCCCACAATGAGAGCTTTATACTCTACTTCGTTATTTGAGACTTGAAATTGGAATCACAATGCAGATTCAATGTCTATCCCGTCAGGGGTATTGACTATTATACCTTCTTCACTGCTTGTTGCACATGAGGATCCATCTACATATAAGTTCCATATAGGGATGTTATTGTCGAACACTTGGTCTGTTAATATCCCATGATAAAATACTTTGCTTCTTGCCTCCTAATATCTTTTGGCCATCTCCTGCATCCTTGTTTACGTCTCCAGTAGGTCAATAGGACCTTCTTATGAGCTTGTCCCTAATGGGGCCTACTTAGGCTGTTGGTTGGTGATGACTTCGGTTGGGCTTTCCCCTATTTGGGCTTGCTCTGCCTGAATATTTTGTTGCTCGAGAACCTCCGAATAAGTGAATTTAGCAATGAAGTCTGCTATAACTTGGCCCTTTAATGAGGATCTTATCTCATATACAATATTGTACTCCCCCAGTTCTACTACCCAATACATTAACCTTCCAGACTTCTCTAGTTTATGCAAATCTTGCCAAAAAGTCATATTAGTGTACAATACAATAGTATGTGCTTGGAAGTAAGGTTTCATCCGCCTAGATGCTTCAATCAATGACAAAACTAATTTCTCCAAGCTTGAATATCTAATTTCTGCTCCTTGGAAGGCTTTGGTGGTATAGTAGACAGGATTTTGAACTCTGTTATCTTCTTGTATCAAGGAAGAACCTACAGCTAACTTAGAGATGGCTAAATATAAATATAATTTTTCTCCCAACACTTGTCGAGAAAGTGATGGGGGTGATCCCAAATACTTTTTCAATTCCAAAAAATATTTCTCAACTTCATATTTCCATTCAAAATGCGTCCTCGGTACTTTAAAGAATGGTAAACACTTATATGTATCACGGGACACAAATTTGTTCAATGCTACTACTCACCCACTAAGCCTTTACAGCTCCTTTTTACAGGTCAGTGACTACTTTTTAATCAACGCCTTGATTTTGTCAAGGTTAGCCTCAATCCCGCTCTGATTCACTATGTACCCGAGGACCATGCCTTCTTGGACACTGAATACACACGTGGTCTAATTCAACTTCATCTGGCGCTTCTCCAATTCATCAAAGGTTTGGCTGAGGTCGCTAATGTGATCAGATGCTTTTTAGCTCTTCGTTAGCATGTCATCTACGTATACCTCCATGTTCTTGCCTATCTTTTTCTCGAAGACTTTGTTCACAACCCTCTGGTAAGTAGAACCTGCATTTTTCAAACCAAATAGCATAACATTATTGCAATATGTTCCTTAGGGGGTGATGGAAGAAGTTATTTCCCTATCTTTGGTCTTCATCTTAATCTAGTTATAACTCGAATATGTATCCATAAAACTCAACCATTCATGCCCTGCGGTAGCATCAACATGTTTATCAATCCCAGGCAAAGGAAAGTGGTCTTTTAGGAAGTCTTTATTTAAATCTGTGAAGTCCACACACATTCTCCATTTGTTATTTTTCCTTTTGACCATAATGACATTGGCCAAGCAATCTAGATATTTCGCATCTTTAATGAATAAAGATTTTTAAAGCTTCTCAACCTCCTCCTAAATAGCCTGGTTCTTCTCGGGGATGAACACCTTGCGCCTTTGTTTCACTGTCTTGGCGTCCTTGTGGACGTTGAGCTCATGATAGAGTAAATTGGGATCAATCCCAGGCATGTCCTCATAACTCCAAGAGAACACGTGTTTTCTCTATCTCAGGAACGTCACTAGCTCTTGTTTAAAAACACGATGTAGTATTGATCCCACCTTTGTAGTTTGCTCCATTTTATCGTCATCTAAGATGGTATCCTTCGTTACTTCAATAATTTGGCCTTTTACCAACTATGTCTCCTCTCCGGGATCATCAATTTTCATCTCAGAGTCACTATTGGTCTCACTAATATCCACTTGGTAAGTGGTGGTCTTCTTCTTTATTTCCTCAATATCCTCTTGCTCGATAGAGAAGTAATAGCATTCTCAGGCTACTTTTTTGTCACCCTTAACCACTCCTACTCCAAAGTTGGTCAGGAACTTCAAACACTGATGGACTATTGAGGGAACTGCTTCAAACTTCTTTAACCCTACTTTACCCATGATGAATTTATAGGTTGACTGTACGTTCTTATCCATCATAAAAAATGAACTTTCTCGGTCCGACTTACTGGCCAGGTGCTGAGCAAAACCTTTAGCTTGATCATGTACAAAGGATAAACTCTCACCAGAAAAATTGATCCAAGGCCTATGGTATGGATTTAGCTAACTGAGATTCAAATCTGGCTTTTGAAAACATGAATAAAACATGATATCAGTTGAGCTTTCATTATCGATCAACACGTTTAGAAAAAGTGTGTCCTGGTATCTAAATTTGACCACCAGAGAGTGATCATGAGGTTAGATAATTCCTGACAAGATATTTTTGGAAAACCCAGTTACCAACTTTTCTTTATTCACCTTCATCGTCCTATCTTCTTTGGCTAGGTTGATCTTCTGGATGTAAGAACAAGCTAAAGCCTCATTGAGATAATATTTTCTCTCAGCGGTGTGATCTCAACCTTCTACGTCTCCACCTATAATCATCTGACAATCGAAAGTACCAAAACTAAGTGTAAACATCTCACGTTCTAGTTGCGTGTTTTTTTTGGGAAGTTAGGATCGTCATCAGGGTTCTTTTGTTCACTTCCCTGGGCTTGCATGGACATTTTGACCGGTGTTGAGCACCTATGTCATCTTGCTGATCAATAAACTTATCCAGTTTTGCTTGGTGGATGAGGGTTTCTATCTTATTCTACAGAGCAATACAACGATCTATAGTATGCCCATGGTCTTTATGAAATTTATAGTATTTGGATTTGTCCCTCTTACCAGCAGGTGCTCTCAGCTTTTCAAGCCAACGTACCTTTTTATTGTGCTGAATTTCCTCCAAAACATGGTGAATGTCCATCGTTAATGGGGTGTAAATGTTGTATTTCCTGAGCCTATCATCACTCTTCTTTTGCCTTGAATCCTTCTACTCATTGTGTTCCTTTTGATCCTTCTTCTTAGTTTTCACTTCAAGCTTTGCATTCTTTCTCTATTTTGCTGTCATTGTGTAATACCCTGCACTTTTATGGATATTTAAGTTACATAAGTGGGCATAATTTAGAAATTTGAGAAATTTTAGTGAATAGTAAATTCTGGATTAATAAGCATTAGATGTTTATCGACGCGTGTTACATTTACTTTGGGGACTGAGTAAATGAGTTGGAATATTTGCTAAGGACTTTCCTTAGGACATAGTACCCTACTCGGAATGTCCTTGGATTGATCTTCTGGTTATAGTATTTCGCGAGCTGTTGCTGATAGCTCGCCAGCTTTACTAGGGCTAGCTCTCTGCGTTCGTTAGCTAGGTCGAGTTCAGTGAGTAATGCTGCATCGTTCTGGCCTTGGTCGACAAGGGTGGTTCTCATTATTGGTAGACCATCTTCCAAGGGGATGATTGCTTCCATTCCATACGTTAGTGAGAATGGGGTTCCCCTGTTGCTCACCATGGGGTAGTGCGGTAAGCTCACAAAATATGTGGCAGCTCGTTCACCCATTCGCCCTTGGCTCGGTCTAGTCGTTTCTTTAGCCCGTCGATCATTGTTTTGTTAGAAGCCTCGACTTAATCATTTATGTCGCAACTGGGTAAAGCAGTGGGAATTATTTCACGTTGTAGAAAACACGTAGTGAGATGTGTTGGGTTTAATTAGCAAATTTTATTTACGTAACTCGGATCGAGATTTTGAGTGCACGATTGGTTTTTGAATGGCCGAGATAGTCAGATTAGAATATCCGAGGGCATTGTTTAGGTTTCGGGGATTTTTGGGCTAGTAGGGACTCGCATTTGAGTATACGAGTCAGTTTCGGGTATAATAAGGGATAAGATTTATAAACCCTTATAACCCTCATTTCTCTCACATTTCAGCCCTGAGAGGGAAAGAGAAGACTAAAAGTAAAAAGAGAAGAGAGGAAGGAAGAAAAGGGATTCTGGGCCAAACTCTGCGGGATTCGACTCAAGGTCGTCGAATTTCATCCACGAGGCAAGTGTTTAATTGCTTTATTATTTTGAGCGCATATCTCATATTATAGTTGGTAGTGATAAACTATAAAGATTTCTGGGTTGGGTTTTCATTGAATCAAAATGGGGGTTTCAGAAGTTTGAACGAGTAAAACTCGGATAACATTATATCTGAGAAACGTAAAAATTGATTGAAATTGATTGTTGGTTATTAGTTCTAGGATGATTAGAACCATTTTTATATGTGAGTATATTGTTGGTTGAGTTTATATGACGATAGGGGAGAAGATAAAATCTTGGGGGTATTTTAATGGCCGAAACAGAGTCTCGGAGAAGAAGCTGATCTGATCGAGATCGATCGATCGATAGCCAGGGGTCGATCGATCGACCCTACAGGAATTTTGACAGTTTCGGCTTGTTGAGTTTAAATGGGATAAATTTATAAATTAATTAATTCTAACCTATTTATTTGAGGAATTAAATATCTAATTAAGGGAAATTAATACCTACCCATTAAAGGGAATTAATTAGGACTAGGAGATACAATGTGGAGATAAATATTAGGGGTTCCTAAAAATAGTGTGGGGACTTCTAAATTATTATTTTAGTGAGGTGTATACCTTGGGTTAGTAGAAATTAAAAATCTAGGGCTGACTAATTTAGGGGTGTTTAGAACGAGTAACACTAAGGGTAGTATTTCGGCGGCCGATTATATATATATAGTACGTGTGTCAAAAATATATTTATATGCCGCCTATATGTTTGAGTAAATCCTAGGATGTGAGTAGATATATAATTCCTATTTGATTTTATTTGTATGAATTGGTATATTCGGGAGTATATATATAATTCCTTAAGAGTGATTAAGGTACGAGTTATATATTAAGTAAGGGAATACTTATAAGTTTAGTATTGTAAGTGTGCGAATACTTAGATACTATTTCGAATGGGAACATTCGGGGTTATTGGCTATCGCTATGAGAGTTTGGTAGGTATAGTCATATATATATTGAGAAGTGATACATTATATACGGGAGTTGATACTCTCTATATGTATTATATGATACGTAAATACATACATACATATATATATATATATATATATATATATATATATATGTGTGTGTGTGTGTGTGTGTGTGTGTGTGTGCGTGTGTGTGTGTGTGTGATTGGTATATCTATGTTGGACAACTAGGTTATATATTTTTCTCTTGTGCTAACCGTGGAGGTTGCACGATGTGGGTGAATCCCCTGGCTTGAGGAGCAGGGAGAGCATATCCCCAGGTCATAACGTCCCATATACGAGTGCGATTTGTGTATTCCACTTTCAGGAGGGAATATGACAACCTCCACCGTTGTGTATTTTTACCATGCCCATGTGTGAGTCTGGCTTGGTACCGTGGTTGAGTGAGTAAACCCGGATGCGGATATGCATTATGAGACTGCATCCATGAGTTATATCTCGGTGGGATGGTTACTATACTTATGATTGTGATAGGTATAATAATACTTGTTGCGTATAATATATTGATTGCATATGAAGATGTGATACCATATGAAGTAAATTGGTGTAAAGTGTTAGATAAATAAGGTTGTATTCTTATTTCGGGAGATTCTTATCCGGATTTAAACTGTGATTCGTATATTAAAATGAAAATTATATATATATATATATATATATATATATATCACCTTGATGATTATATCAACTAAAAGCTTATGTAATAGCTTACGGTACAACCTATATTATATCACGCAGGGTAGGTGATTGTTATGAGGTCTTTTAGAAGATGGGTGAAAGAGATTGGTTAGGCGGGGTAGCTTAACTAGGTTGTTTAAAAGGTATGTGATAGGTGTGAACTATTAGAAGAGGGGTGAGGGGTATCTCATGAGAGTGATATACCAATTTAAATATGAGAGATTTCATATTTTGAAATATGGCATTTATGCACTTGCTAAAATGTTTTCAAAATTCGGGATCTGACCCATTTCTCTATTTTTCCCTCCTTTGCTATATATATATATATATATATATATATATATATATATATATATATATATATATATATATATATATTAGGTGTCCCGACACAGGGACGCCTGGATGATGATTCTTTAGAGTTAGACGTTTGCTACAATAGCTGTGGATGCATGCAGGTTTATTGTAGACGCTACTATCCTTGAGATCAAGATATGAGGTATTATAAAAACATTCAAGCCGATAACCCAACTATATTCATTTATTCTTTTACTGACCTTTAGTGCAGCATTCAATTTGGTTGTAATATGTTAAACCGAGTGTTCGGTTATTTTATTTCATTACAGTTGTTGCTTATAAACTGTGTGAATGTTTTATTTTATTGGTTTGTTAAAAATATTAGTTAATTAAACTTTTGACGCCATCCTAATGGGTTATTAGTAATTAAATTGGTTTTCAACAGTGATGCTGAGAATGAACCATATGAGACTCCTGTTTTAATTTGGTATAGGATTGATCACCCTGTATTTTATTAGGTGGAGTGTCACAGATGGTATCAGAGTATCAGGTTCTAGTGTCCTTTGGAATCTGTGTGGACGTACTACGCTTTCAGCGTTGCTTTCGATTTAATATAGAACCTTATGATTAGGATTGTTGATTCCTCTTGTGAGATTTCATTCTCCTGCTATTGTGTAAGATTATAGTAAATATTTTACACGTTCGGGTGAGATTCATGTGGTGATCGGTGAAGGGTGACCAGGGAAGGCCATGATGAGGACAGCAGGAAGTGTGGCTGAGTTGGAGCTGTAAGTTAAAGTCGGGGATGAGGACTGTAGATGAGGTCACTCCCTTTATGGCACTGGCATGAATTGCTCTAATGACTACTAGAATATAGTAGTTATATTTATTTACGTACCGTTATAGTATAGAGTGTGGTGCCAAACATGAATTACCTAGTGAAGTTTGAAAGGGCCTTTGATAAGGACCATACATTGAATTTAATTCATGCAGAGGCAATGTAGCTTTATTTAGTTGAAGTATAGGCTTCAGAAGCTTTGGATTAGAGCGGGGTATAGGAATGCCCAGATGTGAAAATTTATGGAATTTTTTTTCACTCGGAGAAATGTTGAAATGGAGGGAACGATAGTCACCATGTTTGGGGGAGCATAATGTTTTTCTCATCAGGGAATCTTACGAACAGTTTTAACCGCGAGTTCCTTTGATTTATCAGAAATGAAGAGAATGCAACTCCTAAATTATTCACATGAGGATCGGTCAGAGGCCGATAGTGAGTAAGGAGACATATGGATAAGTGGACTTTGTACCAAATTAAGGTAGGTACAATGAAGACAGAGCCCTTCAGAGGAATTATAGGCTCACTAGTAAGTCTTGCTAGCGCTAATGGAGATTTTACCCGAACTTCTTGCATATGTGAGGGCAATGTCGTACCTCTTATACAAGGAATATTAATGGCTTCCATGAGAGTGGAGCTGGAGGAGTTAAATAGTTAAGTGCAAGCGTAAAAACTGAAATTATTTGTGATCGTGAGACCCCACAGGTGGACATCCGCCCAAGGATTCATTGAAACAAGGCATTTGAGGCTAGTAGCATGTTCCCTTTTAGTTGGAGGCTAATTGAAGTAGATGTTATGTGGAAAAGTGCTGGAAATGTTTCTCTTACCGCAAGTATGTGGGTCAGGAAAGTTAAAGGAAATCGAGTTGAGGCTTATAGCCAGGCCTTGAATAGAAGGAAAACTCAGGGTATTCTTACCGCACTGGAACTATGTTATGGGTATGATGATCGTAACACTTTTACAGAGAGTAGGAGCCCCGATTAGTTAGTCTTTACATTTCACCAAGATGGAAGGACATAGTGGTAGAAGTATGTTATTAGGTTAACGAGGTAGGATTTAGAACGGCTGGATGGTGTGCCTTAGGCCGTTATATCTCGATGACCAATAATGTGAGGGAGTAGTGTAATGGGAGGGTTCCTTTTTTGGATTTCACTTTGCGAGACGACCCATGCATGAAACTGAGCAAATGTCAGAATTTGAGAGAGGTCTTGGATACTAGGGACATAGTTAGAATAGTATTTATTTTAAGTGTGTAGGAAATACAATGATCTTAGGACTACCATGAAGTAAGGCCAGTAGGACTAGTGACGCTGATTGAAGGAGATTGTTGTGAGTGAACCATGATAGGATTAGTGGGTTAACCTTGAGAAGGATTAGATTTCCATGTATACGAAGAATTGGATCTTGAGAAGATTGTTGAGAATACCCAGGTGTTAGTTTTAATCCGAGGAAATGAGGCCCATTATTTTGAGAGAGTGTTATATATGGGACGTTTACAATGGTCATGGAGATACGCGCGGGTTAAAAGATGTATGGGTACCTTGGTAAGTTGGTTTTATATATCGTCTGAGATAGGAAAGGCGTAGAATATAAAGATAAAGATTATGCTATTAGTCAGTTATAAATGGATTTGGAATGGGTTGGATGGAACGTAGTAGGAGGTACGAAATGATCCAATCATATTAGTGCAATAAGAGTTAGCACACCTGAGATGACATGGAAGACTGAAGGGAGCAGTCAAACACTAGTGTAGCTTCCTTTTTAAAGGAAATTAGATGTCCTATTGTAAAAGATTTGATTCCTGGAGTGGTGGATCTCCGATGAGATCGATAAGTTAGAGCGGAGATTGTAGGCTTATTTTCTTTAGATATGGGAATAGAAGAACTAGGTGAAACGTAACATTTTTAGAGTCAACCTTACGACCAAGATAAAGTTGTAACATATGATGATTTAGATGAGCTAGTCATTAAGATAGTGTGTTAGAATATAAGCCTTAAGATATGTGGGTACTGTGAAATGGTAGGGTACCATTTGGTGTACCAGGGTGAAGTGTGATTAGCGATCATAGGTTGGTAGTACCGATCGTAACCAAATTTCGAGGACAAAATTCCATTGTAAAAGGGGAGAATGTAATACCCTGCACTTGTATGGATATTTAAATTACATAAGTGGGCGTAATTTGAGGAATTTTAGTGAATAGTCAATTCTGGATTAATAAGTGTTAGATGCTTACCGACGCGTGTTACATTTACTTCGAGGACTGAGTAAATGAGTCATAATATTTTTATGTCATGTCGCAACTGGGTAAAGTAACGGTAATTATTTCACGTTGTAGAAAACGCGTAGTGAGATGTGTTGTGTTTAAATAGCGAATTTTAATTGCGTGACTCAGATGTCGATTTCGAGTGCACGTTTGGTTTTGGTATGGTCGAGATAGTCAAAATAGAGTATCCAGGGGCAGTGTTTAGGTTCCGAGGATTTTTGGGCTAGTAGGGACTCGCATTTGAGTATACGAGCCAATTTTGGGAATAATAAGGGATAAGCTTTATAAACCCTTATAACCCTCATTTCTCTCACATTTAAGCCCTAAGAGAGAGAAAGAGAAGAGATAAAACTAAAAAGAGAAGAGAGGAATGAAGAAAAGGGCTTCCGATCCAAACTCCGCGGGATTCGACTCGAGGTCATCGAATTTCATCCACGAGGAAAGTGTTTACTTGCTTTATTATTTTCAGCACATATCTCATATTATAGTTGGTAGTGATAAACTATAAATATTTTTGGGTTGGGTTTTCATTGAATCAAAACGGGGGTTTCAAAAGTCTGAACGAATAAAGCGCAGATAACATTCGATTTGAGAATCGAGAAATTGATTGAAATTGGTTATTGATTCTAGGATGATTAGAACCCTTTTAATATGTGAATATATTTTTGGTTGAGGTTGGATGACGATAGGAGAGAAGATAAAAGCTTGGGGGTATTTTAATGGCCGAAACAGAGTCTCGGAGATCAATCGATCGATTGACGGCCAGGGGTCGATCGATCGACCCTACAGGAATTTTGACAGTTTCAGCTTGTTGAGTTTAAATGGGAAAAATTCCTCAATTAATTAATTCTAGACTATTTATTTGAGGAAATAAATATCCAATTAAGGGAAATTCACACCTAGCCATTTAAGGGAATTAATTCGGACTTGGAGGGTGCAAAATCTTGTGGAACCTAATGTATAGTTTTGAAGAAAAATACATTGTGGTGATAAATATTAGGGGTTCCTAAAAATAGTGTGGGGACTTCTAAATTATGATTTGAGTGAGGTGTATACCTTGGGTTAGTAGTAATTAAAAATCTAGGGATGATTAATTTAGGGGTGTTTAGAACGAGTAATACTAAGGGTAGTATTTCGGCGGCCGTTTATATATATATAGTACGTGTGTCGAAAATATATTTATATGCCGCCTATATGTTTGAGTAAATCCTAGGATGTGAGTAGAATGGAATTGAGGATAGGGGCTAGAGATGCTTGAGCGGCTATCCGGTGTCGGTTGAAGACTATTATTATAGGTGATGCGATACCTATAGAACCCAAATAAGTCGATATTATACTTATTTGATTAGTACGAATTGGTATATTCGGGAATATATATATTAGTCCTTAAAAGTGATTAAGGTAAGAGTTATATATTAACTAAGGGAATACTTATAAGTTTAGTATTGTAAGTGTGCGAATAGTTAGATACTATTTCGAATGGGAACATTCGGGGTTATTGGCTATCGCTATGAGAGTTGGGAAATTATAGCCATATATATATTGAGAAGTGATACATTATATACAGGAGTTATTACTCTATATATATGATATGATACGAAAATACATACATATATATATATATATATATATGTGTGTGTGTGTGTGTGTGTTTGTGTGTGTGTGTGTGTGTGTGTGATTGGTATATTTGTATTTTAGAGACTGGTTCCACCGGCTTCCCCGGGCATAGGGTTAGACAGCCAGGTTATATGTTTTTCTCTAGTGCTATCTAGGGAGGTTGCGCGATGTGGGTGAATACCCTGGCTTGAGGAGCAGGGAGAGTATATCCCCAGGTCATAACGTCCCATATATGAGTGCGATTTGTGTATTCCACTTTTAGGAGAGAATATGACCACCTCCACCGTTGTATATTTTTACCATGACCATGTGTGAGTCTGGCTTGGTATCGTGGTTGAGTGAGTAAACCCGGATGCGGATATGCACTATGAGACTGCATCCACGAGTTATATCTCGGTGGGATGGTTATTATACTATGATTGTGAAAGGTACAATTATACTTGTTACGTATAATATATTAATTGTATATGAAGATGCGATATCATATGAAGTAAATTGGTGTAAAGTGTAAGATAAATAAGGTTTCATTCTCATTCCGGGAGATTCTTATCCGGATTTAAACTGTGATTCGTATATTAAAATGATAATAATATATATATATATGAGATTTTATATACTAAAGTGAAGATGGTATTTTAAACTAGTGAAACTTACAGATTATGAACAGTATAGTTATATATATAGAAACGAGAACTATATATATATATATATATATCACCTTGATGATTATATCAACTAAAAGATTATGTAATTGCTTACGGTATAACCAATATTATATCACGCAGGGTAGGTGATTGTTATGAGTACTTTTAGAAGATGGGTGAAAGGGATTAGTTAGGCGGGGTAGCTTAACTAGGTTGTTTTAAAGGTATGTGATAGGTGTGAACTATTAGAAGAGGGGTGAGGGGTATCTCATGAGAGTGAGATACCAATTTAAATATGAGAGATTTCCTATTTTAAAATATGGCATTTATGCACTTGCTAAAATGTTTTCAAAATTCGGGCTCTGACCCATTTCTCTATTTTTTCCTCCTTTGCTATATATATATATATATATATATGTATATATATATATATATATATTAGGTGTCCCGACACAGTGACGCCTGGATGATGATTCTTTCGAGTCAGACGTTTACTGTAACAACTGTGGATGCATGCAGGTTGATTGTAGATGCTACTATCCTTGAGATCTAGATATGAGGTATTATAAAAACATTCAAGCCGATAACCCAAACTATATTCATTTATTCTTTTACTTCCCTTTAGTGCATCATTGAATTTGGTTGTAATATGTTAAACCGAGTGTTCGGTTATTTTATTTCATTTCAGTTGTTGCTTATAAACTGTGTGAATTTTTTATTTTATTGGTTTTGTTAAAAATATTAGTTAATTAAACTTTTGACACCATCCTAATGGGTTATTAGTAATTAAATTGGTTTTCAACAGTGATGCTGAGAATGAACCATATGAGACTCATGTTTTAATTTGGTATAGGATTGATCACCCTGTATTTTATTAGGTGGAGTGTCACAGATGGTATCAGAGTATCAAGTTTTAGTGTCCTTTGGAATCTGTGTGAACGTACTACACTTTCAGCGTTGCTTTCAATTTGATATAGAGCCTTATGATTAGGATTGTTGATTCCTCTTATGAGATTTCGTTCTCCTGTTATTGCGTAAGATTATAGTAAATCTTTTACACGTTCGGGTGAGATTCGTGTGTTGATCGATGAAGGGTGACCAAGGAAGTCCATGATCAGGGCAGCAGGAAGCGTGGCTGAGTTGGAGCTATAAGTTGAAGTCGGGGATGAGGATCATACATGAGGTGACTCCCTTTGTGGCACTGGCATGAATTGCTGTAATGACTACTAGAATATAGTAGTTATATTTATTTACGTACCGTTATACTATAGAGTGTGGTGCCAAACTTAAATTTCCAAGTGAAGTTTGAAAGGGCCTTTGATAAGGACCATATGTTGAAAGGCCTTTGATAAGGACCATATGTTGAAGTTAAGTCATGCAGAGGAAATGTAGCTTTATTTGGTGGAAGTATAAGCCTCAGAAGATTTGGCTTAGAGTAGGGTATAGAAATGCCCAGATGTGAAAATTTATGGAATTTTTTTTTTCACTCGTTGGAGCAATGTTGAAATGGTGGGAACGATAGTCACCATGTTTAGGAGGGCATAATGTTTTTCTCATCAAGGAATCTTATGGACATTTTTAATCGCGAGTTCCTTTGATTTATCAGAAATGAAGAGAATGTGGTTCCTGAATTATTCACATGAGGATCGATCAAAGGCGAATAGTGAATAAGGAGTCATATAGATAAGTGCACTTTGTACCAAATTAAGGTAGGTACAATGAAGCGAGAGTCCTTCAGAGGAATGATAGGCTCACTAGTAAGTGTTGCTAACGCTTATGGAGATTTTACCCGGACTTCTTGTATATGTGAGGGCAATGTCATACCTCTTATACAAGGAATGTTAATGGGTTCCATGAGAGTGGAGCTGGAGGAGTTGAAGAGTTAAGTCCAAGGGTAAAAACTAAAATTATTTGTGTTCGTGAGACCCCACAGGTGGACATCCGCCTAGGGATTCACTGAAACAAGGCATTTGAGGCTAGTAGCATGTTCCCTTTTAGTCAGAGGAGCTAAGGGAACTATGAGGGTGATTGTCAGGATCAAGGCTATAGAGTCCAAGATACTGATAACCTTAACATGGTTAGGGTGGCCAGAGAAGGGGAATGTAATCATGTGGAATGTAGAACTGCACGGTTTGATCTTACCCGGTATGAGTTAATGGACAAGTTTAGGGTGCCGAGATGGGGCATTTGTTAAGAGATTTTTGGTTTGGTTAAGACAAGTGTACTGTGTTTGGGAACCATTTGGAGAAGCCAGGGTGATTGGCAAAGGTATTGTTATGAGTTTCACATCGGATGAAGGAGGTATATTTTATGTGGCAGGATTGAGTCACAGTATCTTTTTAGCCCTAGATTTGTTTGTGTAATTCGAGCTTTGTGGCCGTATTGATAATGATATAGAGGGTATATATCTATATGTTTTTCCGCTGTAGCGGGCATCTATTTTTCTTTATTCATTGTGAAAGCGGGTGTTAGTATTTTGAATTTATATTTGTTTTGTACTGCTCATTTCGTGTGTGATATATGAGTATTGTACGATTGTAAGTGTAATGTATTTGTTGACGATCGGAGCGATAGCAGGCAAATGATTGTAAGATTATTGTATCCGCGGTTCCAGGGTGGAACGGGTTGTTATTGCGATATCTCACCTGGATACAGGTTGAGCTCGCCTTTATTATATGTTTAGATGGAACTTCGGTGAGTAGATGTTTCACTAGCATGACTTTATTGCATGGGTAACTTATTAACATGATCTAACGTATGTAGGATTTATTATTTTACATGTTTTACACTGACATACCTCCACGACCGACAAAGTTAAGTAGTAGTGTATAGGAGGGGTTCTTTGTTTAGATTTCGCTTGCGAGACACTCCACGCATGAACCTTAACGACGTCAGGAACAGAGGGATGTTAAGGTATGCTCGGATGTTGGTTTTGAGGATAAATTAGCTGAAGGACTTGTGACGATTAAAGGCTAATTAAAGTAGATGTGCTGTGGAAAAGCACTGGAAATATTTCTCTTACCGCAAGTATGTGGGCCAGGAAAGTTAAAGGAAATCGAGTTGAGGCTTATAGCCAGGCCTTGAATAGAAGGCAAATGAAGGGTATTCTTATCGCACAGGAACTATGTTCTGGCTATGATGAGCGTAACACTTTTATAGAGAGTAGGCACCCCGATTAGTTAGACTTTACATTTCACCAAGATGGAAGGATATAGTGGTGTTGGTAGGTTAATGAGGTAGGATTTAGAACGTCCGTATGGTGTGACTTAGGCCGTTATATCTCGATGACCAACGATGTGTGTAATAGGAGGGTTCCTTTTTTGGATTTTGCTTTGCGAGACGACCCACACATGAAACCGAGAAAATGCCAAAAATTGAGAGAGGTCTTGGACACTAGGGACATAGTTAGAATAGCATTCATTTTAAGTGCGTAGGAAACACATTTATCTTAGGACTACCATGAAGTAAGGCCAGTACGACTAGTGGCGCTGATTGAAGGAGATTGTTATGAGTGAACCACAATAGGATTAGTGGGTTAACCTTGAGAAGGAATAGATTTCCATGTATACGAAGAATTAGATCTTGAGAAGATTGTTGAGAATACCCAGGTGTTAGTTTTAATCCGAGGAAATGAGGCCTATTATTTTGAGAGAGTGTTACATATGGGACATTTACAATGGTTGTGCAGATAGGCTCGGGTTAAAAAATGTATGGGCACCTTGGTAAGTTAGTTTTATATACCGTCTGAGATAGGAAAGGCGTAGATTATAAATATAAAGACTATGCTATGAGGCAGTTATAAATGGATTCGGAATGGGTTGAATAGAACTTAGTAGGAGGTACGAAAAGATCCAATCATATTAGTGCAATAAGAGTTAGCACACCCGAGATGACATGGAAAAATGAAGGGAGCAGTCAAGCACTAGTGTAGCTTCCTTTTTAAAAATCAGATGTCATGTTTTAAAAGAGTGGATTTCTGGAGTGGTGGATCTCGGATGAGATCAATAAGTTAGAGTGGCGATTGTAGGCTTGTTTTCTTTAGATGTGGGTATAGAAGAACTAGGAGCGACGTAACATTGTTAGAGTCAACCTTATGATCGAGATAGCGTTGTAACATATGGAGATTTAGATGAGCTTGTCGTTAAGATAGTGCGTTAGAATATAGGCCTTAAGATATGTGGGTAACGTGAAATGGTAGGGTGCCATTTGGTGTACCAGGGTGAAGTGTGATTAGCGATCATAGGTTGCTAGTACTGATCATAACCAAATTTCGAGGATGAAATTCCATTGTAAATGGGGAGAATGTAATACCCCGTACTTTTATGGATATTTAAATTACATAAGTGGGCTTAATTTGGTAATTTGAGGAATTTTAGTGAATAGTAAAATCTGGATTAATAAGCGTTAGATGCTTACCGACGCATGTTACATTTACTTCGAGGAATGAGTAAATGAGTCAGAATATTTTTATGTCATGTCGTAACTGGGTAAAGTAAAGAGAATTATTTCACGTTGTAGAAAATGCGTAGTGAGATGTGTTGTGTTTAATTAGCGAATTTTAATTACGTGACTCAGATGGAGATTTCGAGTGCACGGTTGGTTTTGGTATGGCCGAGATAGTCAAAATAGAGTATTCGGGGGCAGTATTTAGGTTCCGGGGATTTTTGGGCTAGTAGGGACTCGCATTTGAGTATACGAGTTAATTTTGGTTATAATAAGGGATAAGCTTTATAAACTCTTATAACCCTCATTTCTCTCACATTTCAGCCCTCAGAGAGAGAAAGAGACGAGATAAAATTAAAAAGAGAAGAGAGGAATGAAGAAAAGGTCTTCCAGGCCAAACTCCATGGGATTCGACTCGAGGTAGTCGAATTTCATCCACGAGGCAAGTGTTTACTTGCTTTATTATTTTCAGCACAGATCTCATATTATAGTTGATAGTGATAAACTACAAAGATTTTTAGGTTGGGTTTTCATTGAATCAAAACGGGGGTTTCAGAAGTTTGAACGAATAAAGCCCGGATAAAATTCGATTTGAGAAACGTAGAAATTGATTAAAATTGATTGAAATTGGGTATTGGTTCTAGGATGATTAGAACCCTTTTAATATGTTAATATATTTTTGGTTGAGGTTGGATGACGATAGGAGAGAAGATAAAAGCTTGGGGTATTTTAATGGCCGAAACAGAGTCTCGAAGAACAAGATGATATGATCGATCGACGGCCAGGGGTCGATCGATCGACCCTATAGGAATTTTGACAGTTTCGGCTTGTTGAGTTTAAATGGCAAAAATTCCTAAATTAATTAATTCTAGCCTATTTATTTGAGGAAATAAATATCCAATTAAGGTAAATTCATACCTAGCCATTTAAGGGAATTAATTAGGACTAGGAGGGTGCAAAATTGTGTGGAACTTAATGTATAGTTTTGAGGAAAAATACATTGTGGTGATAAATATTAGGGGTTCCTAAAAATAGTGTGGGGACTTCTAAATTATGATTTGAGTGAGGTGTATACCTTGGGTTAGTAGAAATTAAAAATCTAGGGCTTACTAATTTAGGGGTGTTTGGAACGAGTAACACTAAGGGTAGTATTTTGGCGGATGATTATATATTATAGTACGTGTGTCGAAAATATATTTATATACCGCCGATATGTTTGAGTAAATTCTAGGATGTGAGTAGGATGGAATTGAGGATAGGGGCTAGAGATGATTGAGCGGTTATATAGTGTCGGTTGATGACTATTATTGTAGGTGATGTGATACCTATAGAACCCAAATAAGTCGATAGTATACTTATTTTATTAGTACGAATGGGTATATTCGGGGATATATATATTAGTCCTTAAAAGTGATTAAGGTACGAGTTATATATTAAGTAAGGGAATACTTATAAGTTTAGTATTGTAAGTGTGCGAATAGTTAGATACTATTTCGAATGGGAACATTCGGGATTATTGGCTATCACTATGAGAGTTGGGAAATTATAGCCATATATATATATATTGAGAAGTGATACATTATATACGGGAGTTGTTACTCTATATATATATGATACGATATTAATGTGTATATATATATATATATATATATATATATATATGTGTGTGTGTGTGTGTGTGTGTGTGTGTGTGTGTGATTGGTATATTTTTATTTTAGAGGCTGGTTCCACAAGCTTCCCCAGGCATAGGGTTAGACAACCAGGTTATATGTTTTTCTCTAGTGCTATCCAGGGTGGTTGCGCGATGTGGGTGAATACCCTGGCTTGAGGATCAGGGAGAGTATATCCCCAGGTCATAACATCCCATATACAAGTGCGATTTGTGTATTCAACTTTCACGAGGTAATATGACCACCTCCACCGTTGTGTATTTTTACCATGATCATGTGTGAGTCTGGCTTGGTACCGTGGTTGTGTGAGTAAATCCGGAAGAGAATAGGGACTATGAGACTGCATCCACGAGTTATAGCTCGGTAGGATGGTTATTATACTTATGATTGTGATAGGTATAATTATCCTTGTTGCGTATAGTATAATGATTGTATATGATGATGAGATATCATATGAAGTAAATTGGCGTAAAGTGTAAGATGAATGAGGTTTTATTCTCATTCCGGGAGATTCTTATCCGAATTTAAATTGTGATTCGTATATTAACATGAGAATTATATATATACGAGATTTTATATACTAAAGTGAAAATGGTATTTTAAACTAGTGAAAGTTACGGATTATGAACAGTATAGTTATATATATATATATATATATATATATATATATATATATATATATATATATATATATATATATATATATATATATATATATATATATATATATATATATATATTTCACCTTGATGATTATATCAACTAAAAGATTATGTAATAGCTTACGGTACAACCTATATTACATCACACAGAGTAGGTGATAGTTATGAGGACTTTTAGAAGATGGGTGACACAGATTAGTTAGACGGGGTAGCTTAACTAGGTTGTTTAAAAAGTATGTGATAGGTGTGCACTATTAGAAGAGGGGTGAGGGGTATCTCATGAGAGTGCGATACCAATTTAAATATGAGAGATTTCATATTTTAAAATATGGCATTTATGCACTTGCTAAAATGTTTTCAAAACTCGGGCTCTGACCCGTTTCTCTATTTTCCCCCTCTTTGCTATATATGTATAAATATATTAGGTGTCCAGACACAGGGATGCCTGGATGATGATTCTTTCGAGTCAGACATTTGCTGCAGCAGTTGTGGATGCATGCGTGTTTATTATAGACGCTTCTATAATTGAGATCTAGATATGAGGTATTATAGAAACATTAGGACTGATAACTCAATTGTATTCATTTATTCTTTTATCTCCTTTTAGTGCGGCATTCGATTTGGTTGTAATATTTTAAACCGAGTGTTCGATTATTTTATTTCATTTCAGTTGTTGCTTATAAACTGTGTGAATGTTTTATTTTGTTGTTTTGGTTAAAAAGATTAGTTAATTAAAATTTTGATGCCACCCTAATAGGTTATTAGTAATTAAATTGGTTTTCGATAGTGATGCTGAGAATGAACCATATGAGAGTGATGTTTTAATTTGGTATAGGATTGATCACATGGTATTTTATTAGGAGGGGTGTCACACATTGCTTCCTCGATGTTCATTATCTTGGCTTCCTTGGCCATCAATTCAGTCATGGTCTTGGGAGGATCTTTGTCAAGTGTGTAGTAAAGCTTCTCGGGATCAAATCCACTCACAACGGCTGTAATAGTTTTTTTTTCATAATCAATAACCTTTAATTTTTCATTGTTGAAACGAGTAATGTAGTCTCTGGTAATTTCTCCTACCCTTTGCCTTACCCTTAGAAGATGAGCTACCCTTTTCACCAGTTTGGATCCAACATAGAAGTTACCAATAAACAGCTCAACTAGCTTGTTGAAGCAAGAAATTTGTCCCTGAGGAAGTCTATTGTACCATATTTGAGCAGGTCCTGTAATTGTACCTAAAAATGCTCTACATCACATCTCGTTAGGGATAACATAAATATCAGCTACTACTTGATATTGCTCTATATGAAGAATAGGATATGTTTTCCCATCATACTTAGGAGTAACCACAAGAGATTTAAATTTTAAAGGAGTAGGAAAGTCCACGATAGGTTGAACAAAAGGATACCCTTTCATAAATCTTTGTTGTAAAGGGTTCTTCGCCTTAACCATCTCTCCCGAACTACCTTCTAATCGTTGAATAGAGAGCTTACATGCATTATTACCAACATCAAATCTATGTGTTACAAATCGGTTGGTATGACCAATTATTTTTTCCATGCTCTCCTCCTGTGAAGTGTGCTCGGCATGGACAGATCGTCTAACATCTATTCTGGATTGGGTTTAGCCTTCACTTTGATTAGCTAGTCATCAAGTATTTCTCGATGATTTCGTAAGAATATTTTTATTCCCTCTGGGTCCCAGAAGACCAAAGGGAGATTCTCTACTCAATCTTTCTAATGAACTCAATCTTTCAGGAGTTAAAAGATTTCTCGTTATATGGTTCTGAAGTTCTAAGTGAAGCACTTGCTCCTGGACGGTTGGGCGTATCTCTAGTAGTCCAGGATTGGCTATGCGTGTTATTTCTTGGAGGTAGTGGTGGCATATTTCCACAAATGGACAAGGCAGGATATCAAGCCTGTAGTGTTTGGGCTAACTACCTAATAGTATCTTTCATAGCCTCTTGTCCTGTAGAGGTCTAGCAAGGATTACAGTCAGGTCATTGTTTGTTGGTGGCGTAGATGAAACAGAAGGAATGCCATCATTCCTGGTGCTTGATTCAGGAACATCAATCATGTTGGGTATATGAATGAGAATCTGTTGATGTAAAAAACTAGATGAGGTCTAATTATTTAATCACAGATAATATTTGTAATTAAAAGAAAGAGACAAAAAAGGATTTTAAAGTGGTTCATCCTATGAAGAAAATCCTACGTCCATTGTGCTTCTTATTGCCTTGTGTTTCCTTTTCAATCACTTGCCCTTGACGAATGGATTACAACATATTTATAGCCCCATAAGGAGACAAAGAGATGGAATGTTGAAGGATGTAATGCCTTTATAAATTAGGCATTTACATTATTACATAAGGTCCATAATGTTTCAGGCTATTGGGATTTTGGTGATGGTGTTGGTCGGCCTCCCTACCGTTTGTCAGGCTTCCTGTGTTGGTCGACATTCTAGTATAATGGTCAACATTCCAGGCTTTGGTCGGTGGTTATATCTTGCTGACTAGGATTATTTCCACAGTGGATGACGCAAGTCTAGTTCTGATTGGTCCACGTAAGTGAGTAATTTTTTGTATCAACACTTACTTTACGATAGGGAGTCATGTGGGTGTAGTCCACGTAGTTTCCAAAGATTCTTACTTGGTCAAAATTCTATGTGAACATTATAAGATCCTCCTTGACCTTGTTCAATTCTTCATCCTTAGGATCAACAATCACGGGTAAGTTAGCCACTGGATGGGCAAGATTCAGCATAGGTAGTTGGGCTGGTTGCGGCCCATTAACAGGAGGAGAACGTGGAGCATGTTGATATTCCTTGGGAACCCAAATGGGGTCGATTATGGGAGGACCCATAGTGAAAGGGAGGAGGACCTCAAGATTTTAGGGAATAGGGACCCGATTTCATTATATCACACGAACCTAGGTTTGAAGGTTGTCAATCTTGGCAGTGAGTTGGGCTATAACCATCATCAAATCCGGCTGCACATTTGGTACTTGGTTTGTGTTCTCCATGGAAAGCGAATGAATCTAGAATTGAAGAACTGAGGAGACTGACAGAGCTTCGGGGAATTTCGATGGAAGATCGAAGCCAATAGGGAGTCAGGCCAAGGGTCGGGTATGCGATCGACCTGAGAAGGAGAAAAATACGAATTTATTTTTTTTAAAAGAAAAGGTAAAAACTGTTATTATTTATTTATTTATTTTTGAAAAAAGAAGAAGGAAAATGTTTTTGACTTTCGAAAAAGATGAGGACAAATTATTTTTGGGTGAAAAGGAGGAAAAATATTTTTGGTATGAGGAAAGGAAAATGTTTTTGGTATTTTTGATAAAAAAAAAGGAAAAATATTTTTGACACTTTCTGGAAAAGAAAGAAGGAAAATATGAGAGACAGGTCTCAACATGATTATTACTATGTTTATTATGTTATCACTTGTGTTCGGTTTACCTAAATGCAAAAAAGAAATGACAGACAGGACTCGAGCCTAGAAAAATTGGGTTTGAAAAATATGTAAAAACATGGTTGAACTTGTTACTAGGCTCATGGGCAAGATCCCGTTTTAAAAATTGTGTAAAAATGCCGACTCGTCATTTCGACACAGTTTCGGGTGGAAACTGGCACACTAAATATGAGTGCCCTAGGTTTCATTCCTATATGAGGATATGCAATTGTTGTATTAATTGGAAGGGTTCCCCCCTTTGGCATGACTTCCACGATATACGTCTTACTTTTGAGAGCAATTGATATGTGTGCACAAGCCATTTAATATACATAAGTGTACATGAATTACCTCACTATATACGTCATGGGGATAGTACATGTGAGAGCGAATTCAATATACTCAACGTACATGAGCGAGTTCCCTACGATATACCTCCCATCATGAATTCGATCAAGCGATACGATGCGGGGGGAATCGTTTGATATACATCGAAGGTACTTTACCAATGTAAGGTGAGAGTCATATCGCTTAGGCTAACTACGACCTTCCAGACCAGTGCCCATCACGAAGTGAGCTCTCGGTTATAGGACAAAATTTGGTCAATAGTCGTGTTCTTTGGTGATGTAGTGTGCATGATGCATGATTCTTGATTAGTATCTTATGGAGAAAGTATCTTTATTGATGGGCATTATACTAAGCAGGGGATAATGTAAAAAAAAGTAAATCTATATTAAGCATGGATATGTGAGAATAAGTGATGTGGATTTATGTACAATTGAGTGTGTAGTAGTTAACTTAAGCATGGATCAACTACAAGCGGTGTGTGATAAGTTTGAGTGATCATGGATATATACAAGTGTGATAAATGGAGGTATTTGTTAGTGACACCTAAGCATGGATATTCTAAGTGATGTGTGCAACATGTGGATATAAGTGATCCTAGGTGCACATGGTGTGAAGTGTACATATAGAGTATCTACAAGTGTGTTAGTGAGTAGTGATATAATCATAAGGTATATATGTAAAACAAATAATAGAGGAGAAAAAAGGGAACATACAGGTAGGTACATACAAACACAATCAAAACAAAACACCCATGCAAACAAAGTCCAATCCTGTTATGAAGAAACTTCCCCATCGGAGTCACCACGGTGACCATCCAGATTTCCTGCGATGTCCTCCCTCTCTCCTTCTTCCCAAAAGGGGTTGGAGAAAGAAAAAGAAGGGATGAAAGGTCTTGAGCCCTTTTTTGACTTAGGAACACTTCGGCCATTTTCAGTGTAGGGTAAATGTAAAGAGATGGAGTCACCAGCCTATTTTGCATAAAATAGACAAAAGAACATGTTGCCTCCTTGAGAGAGCGACATCGAATAATAACTGATGCATATGAAACCAATAGTTCGAAGGGTTTGGGGGCTAACTTATGGAATGGGGAGTTGTTAGTCACCTATCCCGCCCTTCCGATCATTCATGGGATTGTGTTATTATTTTTCTTTATTTCTCTGTGAAGTGTGCATGCGTGTATATATAATGACGATCATAATCGTTCAACTCATACCATGGAAAAGATAGAGTCAGGTCATCCATAGGAATGTTCCCAAAATAATATATAACAAATATGATTTATGCATTTATCGCGATATTGGTCCTTGTGGTGAAACGATAATATGTGTTGGACGAAACGCTAATAAGGATTACAAACATAATATGTATACGAATGCAAGAATATGATAAATACAAAAATGGGGGATTTGGAAAAATTGGAAGATTAGAAAATTTGAAAATTTTGAAAATTGGAAAGTTGGAAAATTGGAAAATTAGATAATTGGACTCGAGTCTTGGGATTTAATTCGAAACGCCTACGTAGCCTATAAAGGCATCAACCTGCATGGAGAAATTAGATAATGCCTTATCCTAACCTCTTGTAAGGTCATCCTTCTTATCCTTGGCAGCCTTGGCATTCACCTCTGCCACCTGAGTTTTGGCCTAGTCGGCAGCCATCTTGGCATCTTCAGCCTCTTTTTTGGGAGCAATCACACATTATCTCCCAAAAGTTTCTCATATTTTAGTGTCTTGACCCTCTCCTCCAACTTCCTTTTCTCATTCATCTGACTCTCATGAGCTCGACCAGTGGCTTCCAAAGACCTACACAACCCCTTAAAGGCAACCTCAACATTAGAAGATGACACTTTCATCTTATCATTCCTCCTCAAGAGCTGGTTATAGTCTATCAGGAACGGTAAGATAAATGTCTAAAAGGGGGTGTTAAAAGAGAGTATTGAATAAGTATGAATAACAATTATATAATGGATGACCAACTTACAAGGGACAAATTATGATTTGTCGAATTAATTAATTTTGAATGAGGAAGAGAAGAAGAAACCGATTTATCGGTAGGAAGGACTTCGACACTGATTAAATATCAAGTTAACTCAAAGCGAAGTGCAATAGATTAAGTAGTATCCTTTCCCTTGTCGCCAAGATTCTTTCCAGTAATCTCCGTAAGAGGGGGTGGATCTTTGTTTATCCTCTTAAATAAAGGTTCATGATCCTTAGAAGGAGGCTTATCCATAAGGAAGGGGTTACTAGAACCTCCAACTTGAGGTTTCTTACTCCCATGGTGGGGCAACTTAGCCCCGGTAAGGAGGATGGAAATCTTGTGTTTCATCATCACGCTCAAAGGGATGTTGGATGCTTCTAGTGCAATGTCGAGAGGTGCAAAGAAGGAAGAAGTACTTTTTACTGAAAATTTATCCCTTGTTCTATGAGAGCATTTAGAATCCGAGTTTCAGAATTCTGAGGAAGAGGCTTCTGAGGTGTCTAAAGAAAAGGTAACAAGTGGTATCTTCGAAGTTGGTCTGGCCACAAAAGAAGTAGTGATGATCTTATATCTTAGAAGAAATGAGGCTGGCCTAGGATGGTCCTTAGTGCAAAAACTGTGTTGGATAGACAACATAGTTTCTAAGTCGGAAAAATTGATCTCATTAGTACGAAAAAGATTTTTCTTACTCTTCTCTGCAAATTAAAAAGCAATAATACAAAATTATCAAAGAAAAAATTGCAAGTTAGACATAAATATCTTAAGTGTGTGTCGCATCTCGGACCACTATACACATCACCCTCAAAAAGAGGAGAAAATTTTTAATTCATCACAATTAAACCATGATTCCAATAATTCTTATTCGAATCGGGTAATTTCTTGACCAAAGCCCTGTTTGAATACCTCATCATCATATAATAAATGTTCTCATTGGCGGAGCCCCAATGATAATAGTACATTGACTTTGCAATCCCAATACGAGTCCCATACATCTCATTAATATGGTGGATGCCATTAGTGATTCTCCAAGTATTTGGGGAAACTTGGAGCAACTACATCAAAGTATTGGAACAATTCCAAAAATAAACTATTAGGGGGGCAGTGACTCCACACTCAACAATAAATATGGAAGTTAAGCAATGACCCTCAGCCAGATCACAAAGGTCATAAGACCTATTCAACAATTATGTTTTTACCCATGGAAGGATTTTGTGTGTAACCCTAAAAGCTTCTATAGAACTCTCATCAACAGTAGAAACCATATTTCAGAAAAAATAGGAAATAAATACAAAGGAATGAGAAGAAGACATAAATAATACTTACAACGAAAATGAAGAAACAAGAAGCTCTCACAAAAAACTAAAAAACTTGTTGATGAAGAAATAGATTTTTAAATGAAGAGTGAAATGAACGAAGGGGGAAAACACTTTAAAAGCCTAAATGACGTTTACATGATTTCCCATAAATTACATGATTAAAAGTGTTTACCCTTTTGTTTTGACGGTGGTTTTACCAACACACCCCTAAAGCGCTTCGCTTTCTAAAAAGTTTCCTATATTTATAAGACTGCCAGCGCACGAGGAGGATGAAATTTCCCAAAAGTTGCAAACTCTCATAGATTGCTTGCTAACCACGTATGTCTACTGACCAAACTACAAAGACTTGTGACTAGGTTTCTCATAAGCTGATCAACTCTTACCTATTAAACGCTCCATCCATTAATTCCATATGACCAGCTGCTCCCCAGACAAGCTATTATTCATTCCATTCATGAATGAAGTTATGGGGGCTTTTTTATATAAAAGATATGGAATGATCTGGACCAATGGTATCGTGACACCTGTCACAAAAAATGCTCATCTTATTCGCTGAACTTAGTCGGCACGCCATCCTTTAGTTGGTTTGGTATTATTCTTAGTCGTCTAGTTGGCCGACTAAGATAAAGTAAGGTTATTACACACCAAACACACACGTGGGTCACATATGGGAACATGTACAACACCCATCACCCGCACTTGGGTTAGTCCTTTCAGTTAATCATGGTTAGCTCATCATTAGTTATTTCCTGAAATGTAGAAAGGTGTAACTATGTAATTTATAAATGCATTCCACCTCTCTCTCTCTCTCTCTCTCTCTCTCTCTCCCTCCCTCTCTCTTTTAAGTCAACCTATAAACAGTACTTGATGACACACAACAAAGGGAGGGGAAATGATTCAACTTAACGGCTATACCAAAAATCCTAGAGAGGTTCTTGAGAGAACATATTTATTCCTTTATAGTTAATACAAATAAATTAAACCTATGGATATAGGCACTTCATTGGGTTGAACCACGTTAATATCCTTTTTCCATCTCTATATCTCACCTCTCCCAAATCTAAGACATTAATCTTTTTATTTATTATATTTTATTATTGGTATTAATTAGCTAAGACCAATAAGAAAATTTATATACCATTTTTAGACAAAAACAATAACCATTATGTTAAAATAATTCATGAGAATTATATATTGACTGAATGTGTGGTGTGCGACAGAAAATTTACAAGTGATACTATTTTCAGCATTTAATGACTTGATGTTTACAATGAAGTGCACTAGTTTAATTCTCACCAGTGATTACACTAAAAATTTTAAAACACTCCAAATTAGTCTAAGTCACTCGGAACATATGGGCATAAAGAGTAAATATAATTGGAGTCAAAGCCTCGCACATATCGATAATTAAAGAAGTTTATATAAAACAAAAAAAATGTAATCTCGTGATAAGATACTGTTTTTCAAAGGATGTGAAAATGTAATCTTTTCAATATGAAAAACCATGTGAACCTTGTAACCATTTAAGGACTTTTTAGGATGAAAAATGTGTGCATGAATGATAAAAGTCAATACCTTAAAATGATATTTATGTAAAAAATGGTGAACTTGAAGAGTTATTTCTTTTTCTTTTTTATTCTTTGCAATTCTCTTCTCTTTTTGAATTCCTTTATTACTATTTTTCCTTTTGTTTTAACTCCTTTCTTCACTTCCTTTACTGTTATTTTTTGTTTTGTTTTCTCTATTTTCCTCTCTTACTTTATTTTTGTCCTACCTTTATTTCACTTTGTATTTTTTAAATATTTTTTGAAGGTGTTGGAGAAGCAAATGAAATGACGAAAATGAATTGCCTTTGATCAAAATAGAGGTAAAAATATCATTTTTGAATTTCGGTCTTAAAAATATCATATCACCATTCGTTAGTCAACAGTCAAAACAAGGACATTGAGATTTCAAATAACGTATATATTTTTCAGAAGAATAATGATTAAGTGCATACATCACTCGGAATAGGAAAGGGAATACAAAGTTCACATGAAAAGTATACATATGAATCTTTAAATTTATCGTCATTTAACTTTTAACAATTACATAATTATAATTTGTGATGTGAATAAGGTGTCAATATATGAATCATATGAATTAATAAAGCATAAAAGTAAGGGTAAATTAACTATAGAGCTATTTAGGCAGGTCAATCCTTACATATGTTAAAAAAATTGGTTTACAAGAATCAAGTAACTTAGATGGTAAAATCTATAAAGAAAATAACACGTTTAGGCAAAAAGTCTAAAATTAAATAATATTTTTCATTTTTCTAAATTTTGATTTTAATTTTTTTAAATGATTTTAATTATAAGATTTGGTTTCATCGAGAAACTTTCGTTAATAATCACTTAAAGAAAATTTAGTTATTTATTAAATTTTAATTATTTTTAGTTTTTTTGAATTTATTTATTTTATTTTTATGTAATAATGAAAAATGAACATTATGTAAACAAATACATTATGACACCCCCTAACTAAAAAGATTACATTGTCCTAAATGTTATTTAAGAACAATATTCACTTAATGTAATAAAAATATGTTATTCAATATGAGACGATCATTGAATATCACGTTCAATAATCCTACAAAATACGCTATTTTTTTAATAAAATATGTACAAAATAAAAAAAAAATATCATCCAAAAACATATTGAATTTGTGGGATTAACGGTGCACTCCCATGATGTTTCATTCCTCCTCGAAAATAAGAGTTTTGTTTATGCAACGGGGGCCTGCTTTGGTCAAAACATTTGAACTGTCATAAATTTTTGAATAAATCTTTTTTGAGTGGTGGGTGGTTTTGATAAAGTTGGGGACAAGTATAACTCGATTCTAAGAAAATTAAAATTTTCTCCCAAATATTTTTCAATTGGAATGGGAGGTAGGGCATGCTCAAGTGTAAATTCCATAATGGAAATCATTTTGAAAATATATTCATTGAGAAGAATAGGGCCAAAGTCCTTAAGACTTTCATCTGATTATTGCGGCACTTGTAATGCTCGATAATGGTGAATGAAAATTGCGAGGAAAGATATTCAACTTGAATTGATTATTTATTATTAAGAGTTTGTTGAATTTCAAAGAAAATGGATTTATTTTTAAATAGGCCATTAGATGTTACTTGAGGTGAAATTCAAGTATAATCCACAATTTTATTGTTCACGAAAGTACTCTTTTCATTGAAAAGTGACCCTATTTTCATATCTTTTGTATTTTCAATCTCCTCTATGAACTGGGTGAGAAGAATAATGGTTTTTCTAAAGTAGATATCTCTTCAAAGTCTTCGAATTCCTCATTTAGTTGAAAATTGTCACCCTTAACCCTATTAGGATATAATTAACTAAATAGTTCACAAACCACATTTATTATTTATTTATTTATTTTGTAATACATATTGAAACAACTTCAAGGTTAAAATGCGAAATGCTAAAAATCCAATTGTTTTAAGGAGACATAATTTAAACAAAACTCACATACCATTTAACTTAATTACAACTAGTACAATGTATATAACAAACGGACGAGACCCTACTAATATTCACTCAACATCCTAGACTTGGCAGTGGTAGCTTCAGAACCTGAAAATATAAACATATAAAACCATGAATTTAAAAAGTCAATGAATGTACTACGTCTCTATATAGTAAAAGTACAATATTAATATTTCAACATATCATTATATCCATCTTTGTGCCAAATTAGGCCATATACATATTCGGAGTTAATAAACCCCAAATCTCCTACCCATAGGCAATAATCAAATCTATAGGTTTTAATAACCCAACCTCTCCTGAATTGCATGGCAACTCAGCATATCTTGACTTTTATAAAGCCATCACATCTCAACATCTCTTGACTTTTAATAAGCCATAACATCTCAACACCTCGTGACTTTTAATAATCCATATCATCTCAACATATAATACATACACATCATATCCACAATCAACTCAGTAAGTACACTCACATTGGGTTGTCAACTATGTATTCACATTTCCTTCGGGTGGAGCTGAATTGGGTGGATTTGACTTTACACCTGTTAATCCAACTAAACAAGTATTGAATCTCATTCATAATTATTATATTAATATATCTATGTAACTTTCAATGACTATACAACAACAATATAATTCTACTCAAGACACATTCCATGAAACATTTGTAAAGACGAAATAATGGTATATATCTTGATAAGGTTATGAACATTCAACCATAGAAAATACCTCATAAGTAAATTATAATTAAAATAAATTAAACATAAAAAAATACTTCTCAATGTATATACACATGAAACATGTACTCAAAATACCCTTGGGAAAGAGCTGATAAAAACATTCTTTCATGGGGTATCCAGTATGACCTCAAATTATTGTCCTCCAGACTTAACCATCCCATATTCATAAATTGTACACATACAGGTGTCTAATCTTATCACTATGAAAACATATCTGAATATACTTTCCATTACTAGTGACGGTGTAATTTTTCAAGCTTCCTAGAGCAAGTTATGACCATTTCTTTACAACCTATTAAATCTGCCCAATAAGCTCCTCTATTGTTCGTTTAACTACCAAGAATTTTCATAATTTTTCTCCAGAATAACTTTCCATTGTTTTCCACCCATTTTCAATAAATATACTAAGTAGTACATAATTAAATTTTCATAATTTTGTGGCTTAATTTTCTAGTCAAAAGCTTGACCAAACTCAGGGAATATCGAAATGAAATATACAAACAGCAACTATGTACCAACTTGCAACCCTCACTAAATCCCAACCACAAGGAGTTAAATTCTAATTTTTGGATATGATATGAATATATGATTCTAGTTGCATATACAATTAGAATTTCTCAATTCCAATAAGCATACACAAATATATGCAAGTTTGAATACAATGTATTTTAATAACAAGCAATACAGGCTACATACACCACTTATCTCACATGTGAACAAATACTTATTATCACAAAAGGAGGATGGAATTTTAATCAATAATTAACTATTTAAATACTTTGAAATAAGTATAATACAAGATTAAAATAATATTAATAACATAATTATACCTCAGAAACACTTTAAGGATTTTCTTGGAATATTCCTAGTTGTTCTTGTAATCTTTTCTTCCTTAACTTCTACTTTGTCTTTCCTCAAGACAAACACTCTTCAAACTGAACCTAGGGTTTTATTTTCTGAAGAAATAGGTTAGAATAATAGTTTTAAGTTGGCCAAGGATGCCTCCCTTTCCAACCAATCAAATGAAACCATTTGGTTTACTAAAAAATAAATTACCACTTAAAGGGAATGGACATATTTTCCAATTGTTCGTAAATTCAGGTTAGCTTCCTACTCGGACATCCGTTTGATGCTCCGGTTGTTTTGTAGCAAACCTAACTCATTTATCTACAACTATATAGTTTTCACCTTGAGTCACTTGTTACATTATATATACAAATAACACATTATTAATATCACATAAGGTAAGCATGGTTAAAATATAATTTATCATAATTATGTCCGGGTTGTCACAAAAACATTCTTCGTCTTCTAGGATATTAAGAGAAAAACTATTATTGAATTCAAAGAAGGCATATAATTCTTTTTCCCAATAATAACTATTCTCATGATAATAAATATCAAATTATTCAGTTTTTATTTTGTGAATATGCACCAAATGAATTTGATGGTAAATAAACTTCATCAAAAAGAAAATTTTGATAGGCAAAATCGCAAGTATTTTTAAAATTATTAGAATAACAATTCTAAGAATTATTATTATAGTTTGGATAATTATTAGCAAAGTAATTTTTAATATTATTATTATAATAATTTTGAGGAATTTTTTCATTAAAAGAATTTGGTACATCCCTAAACCATTTTTATACTTGTGTAAATACTTGCCTTAGGTGATTTTGCAATTTTCATTTGTTTCATGTTGCATGTATTCGTCAAAAGTAATAGGTTTGGCGGGGATTAGAAAATTATAATTGTGTACCCGTAATACCATTGAAAACACTGAGAATACTAGAATAAGACATAATTACCAGGAGTGATTTGTAGATAAAATTCCACAATGGTGTATGCAGCCAAAAGATCGGCGATTCTTGAGGCTCAATTGCGTATGTCTGGTAAAAAGTTGAAATACAAGTATATACAAATGTATATACAAAATGATAAATAAATCATATTCAAAAATAAAATATTTTTCGACAACTATGCCATTTTGATTAGGTAAGTTATCGGGATCAAAGCCATAAATCAATTGAGTTTTCAAAGTAAATAATTCCTCGAAAACAATGCCATTTTGATTGAGTGCATTATCGGGTGCGGAACAATAAAATAATTAAATTTTAAAGCAATTGTTCCCAGCAATGACACCAAAATTGAGTGGTCGTGTAAGAACATTGTTGTTTGTTAGTTTACCACCTCAATGTAAAAATCCTAAACAATTACTACACTTTTTTTATAAGTAAAGATGTGCATATGGTATCGAATCCCTAGAGAACGTTGTTTAGAATTTAGTCAATTTATTACTTACAGAAAAAAGTAAAAGATTATTTTTTTGGTTTTGAAATATTTTATACTAAAATTAATCTAGGCGAGTATTATCGGAGTGCACGTGATCTAATGGACCAATTTACATAATTAAATGCCACACACATAATACAATTTTTAATCAAATTTTACTTTCAATTAATTATGGTATGCATATGAGATGATTTTCAATTTTTATTTCCAAGCCAAGCATGCAAACAAAAACAAGATGAGAAAAAATCCCTAAGAAGGGCAAAACCTTTTTATATCGGCACTATTGAGAGTTTTGAATAAAATCAGCGTACAAAACATTTACCTACACTAAGTTAGATGCGCAGAGTTTTCAAGACACCAATAGATATAACTCAGCTCCAGAGCCATTCATAGGTAGATATCCATCCTCGGTATATACCGATCAGCATTATCTTCTTCTTCAGAAATGAAACCTTGGTCCACAATCTTAGCAGTAGAGAAAAGTCTCTATAAAGTGATTTTAGAAAGAATCCTTATTGTGATAGGTAAAGTGATCTTGAATAATTCCCAAGGGTGTGGAATATAATATGAGGTATTTGATCACAAAAAGAGAACTCAAAAAATATTTTTGTTCTTCAAAAGGAGTTCTTCAAGCATCTGATCCCGTTCAGACTTTTTATAAGTACGGTTGATAAAAACGATAAACACAAACAATCTGGGAAAGATAATCTTTAAAAAAGTCAAATTATCTTGATCGATCGAACGAAACTATGTGTCGCTCGAATGACACGGTTCTCGTTAGAACAAGATTAAACAAGGATTTCGAATGAGATTCTAGAGAAATGTGAAAATGCCTCATTAGTATCTCGATCGAACGACTTCGAACGACCCGTATAATCTCATTCGAAGGATAGTCTGCTTCATTCGAACGAAGCGTCATATTTCCAATGATTTTTCTTACAAAAAAATTAAGTTTATTTTTACAAAAATAACCTCATAAAATATAACAAATCCCCAAAAAATATTTAAAAACCTTTTACCACTCACGATCACAATCTACTTCCATGATTATTGATGTAAACAAATCTTCCAATCCCTTTGGTCTTCAACAAAGTCTTCGGGTACAAAGAAGTTGTGTCAATGTCGTGTTTGTGTAATGAGATATGCCTAACCAAAAAAATAAAAGTGAGAGCAATCATAAAACTCTTACTAATCTCCCCTTTTGGCCACTTCGGTACAAAACACAAACTTAAGCCAAATTAAATCCCAACACAATAATTACCTTCCCAAAATTACAAAAGGTGGAACGTAGAAATTTTGCAAGTCTTCAATGAATCGGATCCTTCCTATGGACAGCTTTGTCTTCATCATATGTGGGTTTAAATTATCATCATCTAAGAAGAACGTCCTACACATGAGACAAAGAAAATACCACAATGCATAGAGTTTTCAATAGGAAATAAAACACCCCCTTAATTTATTCTCCCACTTTTTGTTTATAAAAGACGAAGGGAATACAACGTATTTAGAGCCCAGTAGGGAGGCAAAGAGATGGAATGTTAAAGGATGGAGTGCCTTTATAAATTAGGCATTTCTATCAGTATAGAAGGTTCATAATGTTTCTGGCTATTGGCTTTTTGCTGATAGTGTTGGTCGGCCACCCTACCGTTGGTTGGGCTTCCTAATTGGTATTCCAAGCTTTGGTCGGTGGTTAACTTGCTGACCATGATTATTGCCTCAGTGGGTGACACATGTCGATTTTTTATTGGTCCACATAAGTGGGTAATTTTGGTATCAACAGAAGCCCCCAATGTTCCATGCTTGATGCTTACTTGAAAGTATGGATCATTTAGTTTTGGTAGTAGGTCAAGATACATTTCTAATGCTTAGTTTGTTGTCAACTTCCCACACGTATAAAATTATTAACTACACGAAGTGTTTGTACTACTGATGCTATTTTTGTAAATATCCAAACATATAATGAATCATTTTGGGGAAAATATGTATTTTTCTACTTAGCCGCCAAAATTTCAATCGTCGTTTCACTTTAATCATTACGTTTGCTAGTTTTTGAGGAAATCTATAAAAGGCGGCATTATCCCGGTCATTTTTTACCTCAAACTTTCTAAGTTTCTGCTGTAATTTCTTGAGCTTTCGTGCGATCGTTCTTCATGTCTTCTAGTTTTTGCTGAATCCTTAATGTGACACCCCGCCTAATTAAATACCGGGTGATCAGTCATTTATTAAATTAAAATCAAGGTGAACGGTTGGTTCATTCTTAGCATCACTGTCGCAAAATAAAATTTCCAATTTAAACACCCTAAATAATTTAAGCTAAGTGTCAAAACAATTTTAAGACCTTATTTCCATTTTATTAAATCCAAATGTGAAAACTTGTTTAAATAACCAGCAATTTAAGATTTTTGATATACTAAATATGGATAATAACACACAAGAATTAGATTCATCCATATAAACCAAACCATCTTAACTATAAATAAAACCATCCGGACAGTAATTAAATCCCATAGAGTACCAACTAATGGAAATATAAAGGAACGTAAATCTCTGACAACAATCCAAACTGAATAGAGAAACGGGCGACACATGCCCTAACTGATAAGAACTAAAAATAGGAGTTGAATAAATAACGAGGTCGTCTAAGCAATGGCTTGTAACTCCCACATAAGCTGCAGCGCGTTCGGTCCAAAGAACTTAAGCATGACGCCCCTGTGCTGGGTACCTGTATTATATACATATATATATATATATATATATACAAGAGAGAAGAAATAATAGGAAACGGGCCATAGCCCGAGTGTAAAACAGTTTAAAATTAGTTTACCAAGTATTTAAAATGCTTATCGGCTAATGTAACAACCATGTTAGTATGCGACACTCTCTTGAGAAATTCTCACCTCTCATCTAGTGTGCACGCCTACCGCACTATTAATCCCATAAGTTTATTTTAACTTAACTTTCCCCATAAGGTTTCATTCTGTCATATACTATGGCTAATATAAATAAATTTCTGAAAATTTAGCTTTCTCATATAACTTACATTATTTGAAATAACTCAGTGATGTCACAAAATTTCCAAATACTTAAAATAAAGTTGGAGTAATTATTCATTACTTAACTACTTTTATGCACAGTGGCAAGTTCTCATTCTTAAGTATGTATATATATATATATATATATATATATATATATATATATATATATATATATATATATATATATATATATATATATATATATATATATATATATATATATATATAAACCATTTATATAATACATATGTATACTGTTGGCACCCCGCATAAAATCTATGGTGCTGGCATACTCTGCTATAAAGTCCCCATATGACACATATTAAGGGAAATACTAGTTCGGAATCACTCTCTAACTGTATTAACATAAAACACATACAAATGGAGGCGAAGCATAGTTCCAAGTCACTAAGAGGTCAACACATACCCTCACGTCCCTTAGGACCGTCTGACTATCAATCAGATAGCCTGTACCAAGTAATCCTATGTTCTAGGGTACGAGTCAGTATCCCCCATAAAGGCCCAATCGAGATAAGACCGTCCCGGCGAGGAAATCCCCGTGATAGCAAGTAGCCCGAGTATGATTTTTATACAGATATATAATATATGCACTATCATATAGTCATAAATAAATATATATATATATATCCACATTTCTAAATTAGGTGCGCTCGCGACTCATAATTATAATTATCCGCTCTTAGCACATTTTTACTTGATTATCTCGCATAACGGATTTCTCACTTTTATTCTCATATATATAAGTTACTCCATACCTACTTCTCGTCTCTCGAAGTATTCTAACTCCATAAGTATAATTTCAGTAGGCACTCTCACTTACCTTCTAGTCTAACATCCTTAGAAGTCTCGACCTTTTATTAAACGTACGCAAGATTTCATATGTGAATAACACCCCGTTAACCCTTGATTTCATCTTACATTAAATTCTCACTCAACGGAGTTTACCTAAACCCTCATGGTCCTATTTATATCCCATTATGTTCTAACAATAATAATCAAGGTTACTACGCATTTTAATCGGATTAAACCAACATAAGGGGAATATGAAGTTTTTCAGGAGGGGTCGATCGATCGATGTTCTTGGGTCGATCGATTGATCAAGCAGTTATGACGAAAACTGCATTAACCCTGTTATGGGTTTTGCCTCTCCATCCTCAACCAAATTTCCATATATAATTCCCAAACTCCCAACAAACGTTACTAAAAGTACTATATACCAGAACACATAATTTTCTATGTAAAATATATCCCAATTCATCAAATACAACAATTAAATGGGTAAAACTTTCCTGGACTTCAAGAACCCTAATTTTTCTTTTCCTTTCAATTGTTCCAATTCTTTTCCAGATTTCCTACTTCTAAATCCATATCAATTCGTGGTTTATCCTCTACATGCAATTTAGATGTCCAGAATATGATTACTTCTTCTATAACATGTGATTTTAAGTCTCAAAACTATACTTTCTTTTATGAAACAAGCTCTAAACAACCCTAGACTAACATGATTGAGACATCAACTAAAAATAAAGCAAGATAGATACTTGCCTGGAAATTTAGTTTATGATTTGTGGAAGAAAGTGGTATGGTTTCGTTCTCCGTCATTCGATCTACGATTTGGTGGTGGTATCGGTGCAAACGGTTGAGTAGTTTGGCCTTGGATTAGTTAGGAAGCTTTCCCACTTCTTCTTCAATGGTCGTTCTTTGATTTTTCTCTTGTTAATCCTAGAGGACAACTCCTAAAGGCTGATATAACCTTGGGAAATTCGTGGGTTTAATTGCCCAAAAATACGAAATGTCCGTAATACCCTCCCGGGATGCCAATTAGGCCTAAAAATGCCCCGAGACCCAAACTAAATCCCCGGGTACATTATTTTTACTATCTCGGTCGTTCCGGACACATTAGCGCACTCTAAATGAGCATATGAGAGACTTATAATTCATTCACTTTTAAATACTAATAAATTTAATCTCGACACGACACAAGTGCGTCCTAATTTAACTTCCATAATTATTAAATTATACACTCATGATAATTAAATAAATTCGATTATACATATTACTTTATCCACTAAGTAATGTTCAAAAAAATTCCAATGATTACTAACTCTCATCTCGCTAGTAAATATTTAACGTAATTTTCGGATTAATTTAAATTAATATCTCAATTTAAATTTAATAAATCCCCAAATTTAAAAGTTATAAAAATACACGGTATTACATTCTTCCCCCTAATAACGGGATTTCGTCCCGAAATTCAAAAAATATGAAATACCTGGTAAGAATAAGTCTGCGTATTTCTTGTGCATATCTGTCTCACGCTCCCAAGTGGACTCCTCCACATTATGATGCTCCCACTGGACCCGTACAAGTGGGACTACCTTCGACCTCAATTTCCTCTCGTTATAGTCTAGGATAGTCAATGTTCTCTCCTCGTAAGAGCTGTCGGGCTATAAATCAATCTCCTCTATTGCGATGTGAGTATGGTCCATGTCATCCCGAAGGTATCGTCTCAGCGATGAGATGTGGAACACATCGTGAATGCGGTGCAAATTCTCTGGCAACCCTAACCTATATGCCACCGGCCCAATCCTCTCGATAATGGGAAATGGTCCCACGTACCTCGGATCCAACTTTCCTTTCTTTCCAAACCTCATTACTCCTCTCATAGGAGATACCCACAGTAATACTTGGTCCTCGATGCTAAACTCTCGGAAGAACCACTTCGCATCAGCGTAGCTCTTCTGTCTGTCCTGTGTTACCTGAATGCGACTCCTGATGAGCTCAATCCTACCTGAAGTTTCCTGAACCACCTCAGGTCCGAGCAATTTGTTATCCCTCACCTCTAGCCAACAAGCGGGAGAACGACAAGTCCTTCCATACAACGCCTGAAACGGAGCCATGTCGATCGTGAACTGATAGGAGTTACTATAAGCGAACTCCACCAGTGGAAGATACGGCTCCCATCCTCCTCCAAAATCAAGGACACACATATGTACCATATCCTCCAACATCTGATTAGTACGCTCTATTTGTCCATCTGTCTGTGGGTGATAAGCTTAACTCAATCTCAACTCTGTACCCATGGCCTCCTGAAAGCTCTCCCAGAAGCGCGACACAAAAATCTTGTCTCTATCAGACACGATATCCAGGGGCACCCCATGTAGCCTAATAACCTAGGCAATGAACAACTGTGCATACTGGCCTGTGGTATAGTTTGTTCGTACTGGCAGAAAATGGGCCACCTTGGTCAACCGATCCATTATAATCCATATGGATTCGTGACCCCACTGCGATGTAGGCAGTCCAGTAATGAAGTCCATGGAAATACTCTCCCACTTCCACGTAGGTATCTCCAATGGTTGAAGTAACCCCTACGGTTTCTGGTGGTCTACCTTTACCATATGGCAAGTAGAACACTTGGACATGAACTCAGTAATGTCCTTCTTCATCCCGCTCCACCAGTATTGCCTCCTCATATCCTGGTACAGCTTATCTCCTTTGGGATGTACCGCAAATTTGGACCCGTGAGATTGTGTCATCACTGCATGACGTAAGTCTTCCTCCTTTGGGACCACCAATGTTACATTAAACCTCCATCAGAACTTACTGAGTAGGACTCAGCACCCTCATCTAAAAGCCATATAATTTGCTCCTCACAAAACGTATCCGCTGTCTACGCCTGTATCACCCTCATAGCAATCTCTGGTGTGACTATCATAACAGATACAAAGGAATGGGCTACGGCGTCTTGGTGACCCAACTATTTCCACTTTGCTTTCCAGATGTCCACTACATTGCCCTCCGGTCTACGGATTAACGCATCAGCAACCAAGTTTGCCTTTCTCGGATGGTATTGTATCTCGAATTGGTAGTCTTTTACAAACTCTAACCACCTGCGCTGACGCATATTCAGCTCTTACAGAGTGAATAGGTACTGCAGTGACTTGTGGTATGTGAACAAGAAAAACTTCTCCCCCAATAAGTATTGCCTCCAAATACTCAATGCAAAAATGATCGCTGCTAGTTCTAGGTCGTGGGTGGGGTAATTCCTTTGGAGCAGCTTAAGCTTGCGAGAAGCAAAAGCTATAGCCTTCTCCTCCTGTTGAAGTACTCCCCCGAGTCCCCGTAAAGAGACGTCAGTTTAAACCAGATACTCCACTCTCGGCTTGGGTAAAATAAGAACTGGCGCTGAAGTCAACTTATCCTTCAGCTCATCGAAAGCCAATTGACAAGCATCATCCCAAATATACGGCACCCCCTTGCGAGTCAAATTCATCAACGGACCTGCTATCTTTGAAAAACCTTGGATGAACCTCCTGTAATACCCGACTAACCCCAAGAAACTATGCACTTCCATCGGTGTCATGGGCTGTCCCCACTCCCTCACTGCTGACACTTTGCTCGGGTCAACAGATATTCCCAATTCTGATACAACATGCCCCAAAAACTGTACCTCCCGTAACCAGAATCCGCACTTCTCATACTTAACATACAACTGATGCTCTCGAAGAGTCCAAAGAACCTGTCACAAGTTCTCGGCATGCTCCTCCTCAGTGTGTGAATATATCTGGATGTCATCTATGAAGACGATGACAAACTGATCCAAGAACTCTCTAAACACTCGGTTCTTCAAGTCCATAAATATATCTGGGGCATTTGTCAGCCCAAACGGTATGACCCTGAACTCATAGGACCCATATCTCGTCAAGAAAGCAGTCTTTGACACATCCTTCTCCCTAATCCGTAGCTGATGGTATCCCAATCTCAAATCTATCTTCTAAAAGAAGGTTACCCCACTCAGCTGGTCGAACGGGTCATCGATTCGAGGCAATGGATATTTGTTCCATATCGTGACCTTGTTCCACTCTTGGTAGTCCACACATAATCTCAGTGAACCATCTCTCTTCTTCACAAAAAACACTTGAGAGCCCCAAGATGAGGTGCTCCTACGGATGAAGCCCTGACCTAATAGTTGCTCTATTTGATCCTGTAACTCCCTCATTTACTCTGGAGCCATATGGTACGGCGCACGTTCTATCGATTGAGTACTCGACATCAAGTCTATGAAGAAGTCTATCTCTCGACTGGTAGTAGGCCCGGTATCTCCTGAAATATATGGAATACTTATGAATGACTGGGATCTAATTTAAGGGAATCACGACCTCCTTACAGGTATCCTCCTTTATGTAGTATAAACGGGTGGAAGAGCCTCCCTCTGGGCGAGGCATCGCCACCAAAAACATCTCCTGCCCCGGAATAGCAAAGATGATACTCCCACCAAAACAATCTATCATGGATCTATACGCAATAAGCCAATCCATGCCAATAATAACATCGTGCTCATGCATCTCTAAAACTAGCATGTCTGCTGGTAAAATCAAGCTAAAAATCTCTACTCCTACTCCCGGCATATAAAGAAAATCAAAGACCCTTTCCTAGTGGGGAGTCTACGCATGTCATAGTGCTCTCCGCTGTGTCTAATAACCCTAAGGACTTCGCAAAATGAGTAGCTATAAAACAGTTCGACGCCCCAGTATCAAATAAAACCTGACCCATAGTGCCATGGATAGGAAACGTAGCCTCAATCGCAGGTGGTTCCTAAGGTGCTGCTGCTTGGTGGATGTTATAGACACGTTCGTACTGCAGCTGTCCCTACTGAACTAGAGCTACGGGGATGGCTAGTAGGACTGGCATCTGAGCTGGCACTGGGAGGGCGATTGGAAAGAGTGGCCTCTGCGACTCATTACGGGAACCCCGTTGCTGTGGGTCCCTATCTCCCTCGGGGCAATCTTGGCACCTATGGCCATTCTTTCCATATCCGAAACATCGACCCTTGAAGTTACCTCCTCTCTGTCCCTGCTGATCAGGTCCCTGTTGGCCGTTACCACCCCACCACTGGCCCTTCTCGCCCCGCTGGAAACATTGTTGGTCCTAATGGCCCTGTTGTTGATGGTGTTGGCCCTGTTGGCCATGCTGATTTGACTGGCGCTACTGACCCTACCAAAATCCCCCAAATCCCTATTTAGAGTCACCTGATTGAAACCGCTTGGTAGGGTCCCCCTGATGGGAACTCTGCTCACTGTGATGAGTCTATCCCAGGGCTGCTGGTGCCCCACCAGTACTACTGCCCTTGTCCTTCCCTGCTGGCTGGAATCCCCTGCTCGTTTGCTCCCCTGCATATGGAAGTGGTGATCCTGACAGTGTAACAAAGCAGCATTGATTACGTCCTTGTAGGTACTCAATGATAGATTGCCTATGAGGTGTTGACGGATCCTCTAGGCTAATCCATCTACGAACAGCAGTATCTTCTTCCCCTCGATGGGTGCCTCATCTGTCACTCTAGTGAGAAGTCTAGTGAACTCCTCCTTGTACTCAGCAACAGTCATATTCTCCTGCTTTTGATTCAGTAACTTCCACCTCATTTTAGTCTTCACGATGGATGGTAAGTACTTGCAGTCAAACTGCGACTAGAACGACTAAATCCTGATGATGTCCCTCTCCGCTAAGGTGGTGGTGGATTCCCACCACTGCAAAGTGGCCCCACTAGCCTAAAGGAAGCCAATAGTTATCTCTACACGTTAGTGCACTCATACATGCGCAGATGCCTCTGGATATCTTCTTCCATTGGCTAACGACTATGATATCGGAACTACCTTAGAACTCCCGGGGATGCACCTTCTGAAAGGCATCCCTAATCCTCTCTCATGCATATGGAAGCTATGATGGTGATGGAGCATCTGCCTGAATCTGGGGTGGATCTTGTTGCACTACCGCTAATGCGACATTCACCGCCTGAGCAACTATAGTGGCTACCTCAGTTGCATTCATCATCCCCTGTGCCGGAGCAGCTAGCTGCTCGGGCGAGGCATTCCTCTCTCGGGGTACGCATCTCGGAGGCATATGAAATAAGAAGGAAATTTATTAGTCTACAGTTATTAACAAATCTCGAATAGATGAAGACGCAATCATAAATACAAGAATACAACAATCCTAAAAATTGGGCTCTATATCAAAGAAGCTAAGATGGAATGCAAAGTAAGTCGTACAGATCCTATAGGAAATTAGAACCAGATGCTCTCATACCACTTGTGACATACCGCCTAATTAAATACCGGGTGATCAGTCCTTTATTAAATTAAAATCAAGGTGAACGGTTGGTTCATTCTTAGCATCACTGTTGCAAAATAAAATTTCCAATTTAAGCTAAGTGTCAAAACAATTTTAAAACCTTATTTTCATTTTATTGAATCCAAATATGAAAACCTGTTTAAATAACCAACAATTTAAGGTTTCCGATATACTAAATATGGATAATAACACACAAGAATTAGATTCATTCATATAAACCAAACCAGTCTAACTATAAATAAAACCATCCTGACAGTAATTAAATCCCAAAGAGTACCAACTAATGGAAATATAAAGGAACGTAAATCTCTAACAACAATCCAAAATGAATAGAGAAATGGGCGACACATTCCCTAACTAATAAGAACTAAAAATAGGAGTAGAATCAACAACGAGGTTGTCTAAGCAATGGATTGCAACACCCACATAAGTTGCAGCGCCCGGTCCAAACAACCTAAGCATAACGCCCCTATGGCTGGGCACCTGTATTATATACATATATATATATACAAGAGAGAAGAAATAACAGGAAATGGGTCAGAGCCCGAGTGTAAAACAGTTTAAAATTAGTTTAACAAGTATTTAAAATGCTTACAGGCTAATGTAACAACCATGTTAGTATGCGACACTCTCTTGAGAAATTCTCACCTCTCATCTAGTGTGCACGCCTACCGCACTATTAATCCCATAAGTTTATTTTAACTTAACTTCCTCCATAAGGTTTCATATACTATGGCTAATGTAAATAAATTTCTAAAAATTTAGCTTTATCAGATAACTTACGTTATTTGAAATAACTCAGTGATGTCACAAAATTTCCAAATACTTAAAATAAAGTTAGAGTAATTATTCATTACTTAACTACTTTTTATGCATAGTGGCAAGTTATCATTCTTAAGTATATATATATATATATTAACCATTTATATAATACATATATATACTGTTGGCACCCCACATAAAATCTATGGTGCTAGCATACTCCGCAATCAAGTCCCCGTATTACACATATTAAGGGAAATACTAGTTCGGAATCACTCTCGAACTGTATTAACATAAAACACATACAAATGGATGCGAAGCATAGTTTCAAGTCACTAAGAGGTCAGTACATACCCTCACGTCTCTTAGGACCGTCTGACTATCAATCAGATAGCCTGTACCAAGGAATCCTAGGTTCTAGGGTATGAGTCAGTATCCCCCATAAAGGCCCAATCCAGATAAGATCGTCCCGGCGCGAAAACCCCCATGATAGCAAGTAGCCCGAGTATATATATATATATATATCCACATTTCTAAATTAGTGCGCTCACGACCCATAATTATAATTATCCGCTCTTAGCACATTTTTACTTGATTATCTCGCATAACGGATTTGTCACTTTTATTCTCATATATATAAGTTACTCCATACCTACTTCTCGTCTCTCGAAGTATTCTAACTCCATAAGTATAATTTCAGTAGGCACTCTCACTTACCTTCTAGTCTAACTTCCTTACAAGTCTCGACCTTTATTAAACGTACGGAAGATTTCATATGTGAATAACTCCCCATTAACTCTTTATTTCATCTTACATTAAATTCTCACTCAACGGAGTTTACCTAAACGCTACTGGTCCTATTTATATCCCATTATGTTCTAACAATAATAATCAAGGGTTACTACGCATTTTAATCGGATTAAACCAACATAAGGGGAATATGCAGTTTTCCAGTAGGGGTCGATCGATCGAGGATAGGGGGTCGATCGATCGATCCATGTTCTTGGGTCGATCGATCGATCAAGAAGTTATGACAAAAACTGCATTAACCCAGTTACTGGTTGGCCTCTCCATCCTCAAACAAATCTCCATATATCATTCCCAAAGTCCCAACAAACGTTACTATAAGTACTATATACCAGAACACACGATTTTCTACGTAAAATATGTCCCAATTCATCAAATACAACAATTAAATGGGTAAAACTTTCGAGATTTCCTTCTTCTAAATCCATACCAATTCGTTGTTTTTCCTCTACATGCGATTTAGATGTCCAGAATATGATTACTTCTTCTACAACATGTGATTTTAAGTATTAAAACTATACTTGCTTTCATGAAACAAGCTCTAAAAAACCCTAGACTAACATGATTGAGACATCAACTAAAAATAAAGCAAGATAGATACTTTCCTGGAAATTTAGTTTCTGATTTGTGGAAGAAAGTGGTATGGTTTTGTTCCCCATCGTGCAATCTACGATTTGGTTGTGGTGCTGGTGCAAACGGTTGAGTTGTTTGGCCTTGAATTGCTTGGGAAGCTTTCCCACTTCTTCTCTAATGGTCATTCGTTGATTTTTCTCTTGTTAACCCTAGAGGAAAACTCCTAAAGGATGATATAACCTTGGAAAATTCGTGGGTTTAATTACCCAAAAATACGAAATGTCCATAATACCCTACCGGGATGCCAATTAGGCCTAAAAACACCCTGAGACCCAAACTAAACCCCCGGTACATTATTTTGACTATCCCGGCCCTTCCAGACACATTAGCGCACTCAAAATGACCATACGGGTGACTTATAATTCATTCACTTTTAAATACTAATAAATTGAATCCCGAAACGACACAGGCGCATCCCGATTTAACTTCCATAATTATTAAATTATACACTCATGATAATTTAATAAATTTGATTATACATATTACTTTATCCACTAAGTAAATGTTCAATAAAACCCCAATAGTTACTAACTCTCATCATGCTAGTAAATATTTAACGTAATTTACGAATTAATATTAAATTAATATCTCAATTTAAATTTAATAAATCCTCAAATTTAAAAGTCATAAAAATATGGGGTATTACACTTAAGTCTTTGTAAGAATTCTTTCTCTTTCTTCTTTTCTTCATATAGAATCATGGTTTATGTTGTTGTCTCACTAGATGAGATTAGAAAGGAATGGAACATACCAGAATGGTTCCCAATCCCCCTGTAGACGTTTTTTCTTTATCTGAAGGTCATTGGATCCCTTTTTTATTCGTTCCTTAATGTGACTTTACTTTTCCCCCAAATCGTTTTTGTGTTGAATTTTGACAATACTTTGTCATTGTACCTGCTAGAGTATCCCCCGATACTTAGAGGGTATCAATGGTGTTCATATGCTCAATCAACTCCATGGGACCGATATAGGCATTTTCGAAATCATATTTTGTTATAAGTGGGTCAGTAGTGACAGTACTTAAAATTTAAAAACTAGGGTTGTAAATAGAGATGTAGTTATTAACCTTCCCGACTCCAATAGGATTACTTTCAACATGGAGTGATTGCAAAAAAATGTCAATACGTACCCTTAAAGGGGTGAAGTGTACAATGGGCCAAAATGTCCTCAGGTGGGTCATGGGATAGGATGTTTTAAATTTTTATGTGACTTTATTAATAATTTTTCTACTGAAATGTTAACTAATCATTGGTTGTCTGTTTACTTGCAGTTGATAGGAAGAGGAATTATCCTGAGGACGATGACACTAAGATTGCCGAGCTCAAATTTCCCTGGGGCGTTCATCAAAAGATTGGTGAGGAATAAACTAGGTCAGCATCATGCTTTGTCAAAGATAGGAGTTATGTCACCTCGTTTGTTGCTCGATGTTTTACTGCTGCTCCTACCATTGGGCTTGACTTGGACCAGGACCCAGTATCCACCTCATCAGGCAGTGGTGAACTTGCTGCTGGTCCTTCTTCATCTTTGAACTTTGACCTTCCTTTTGCTGCTACTATAGGAAAAAGAAAGTTCCCAAATATAATGGGAGATGTTATTGCTCCTGGCTCCACAAAATCTATTTTTGGTGGGGCCACTAATAAAGAAGATGCTAAGAAAAATCCCCCCACTAAGAAGGGTGAGGATCCCCTTCTTAAACATATAAGAAAAGGTCTTCCATCCAGAATTGCTGTAGGAACCGGAACTACTGCCGACCAATAGAACTTAGCCGAGTTTTCTGTTGTAGCTACTGACTCTCCTATAGCCATTGGTCCTAGATTATCCAGATAACTAATAAGGTCTGGTACTTTGCCAGATCATAAGGGTCTTGCATCAGCCATGCACCATTTGGAAATTTCTAAAAAGGCTGCTCAAAGTCTTCCCTTAGTAAGAACTAATACTTTTTCATACTTGTACTTCTTCATTGATTTCTTGTACTAATTTGGCCTCTCTTTTTGTAGTTCCTGGTTGATTTTAACCAGATGTTGGAGAAGGATGATGCATTTCGTTCTTCTTCAACTAACGTATAAGAGGCCTTTAAATGCCTAAAGAAATCCTTACTTGACTCCCAACAAGCATTGGCAAATGAGAAGCAATTTTGGGAGAATAAAATAAAACTGAGGATGAAGATCAGAAGAAAGGCAAAAGATGAGGTTATTGCATCCCGGGGACAAGTCTCTGAGTTGAAGAAGCATTTTCCTACTGAGAAGTGCAAAAGGGTGAAGGCTAGAGAAGCCTCTTTCAACAAGGGATGGGAGAAGACCATAGTACTTGCTTCTATCCAGATAGAGTATGTGAAGAACAAATAGTATAAGGATGGTTGGTCGGCAGCACTTACTGAGGTCAATACTCGTACAAAGTCAGATCTCTTCCTTATACATAACCCTGATTCAACATCAAACTTAGACGACGAAGTTGAATATGATGTGGGGCCGAGGGATTTCACCCTTTCTCTAGAGCCTACAGCTGACCAACTTTCTACAATTATTGAGCCTTCTCTCCTAACCAATTTCTAGAAAATCATGCCACCCATTTCTGTCTCAAATCCAGTTGAAGCTACTACTCATAGGGAGAAGGTGTAAACTTACTCGACAATTAGATATTTTTTCTTTTGTCTTTATCTCTCCTTTATTTTAATGTATTTGTAACTTTACTTCACATCAATAAAAATGATTATTTCCTTCCTCTACATTTGTCATCTTTTGATTGTTGCTCTATGCTCTTTATTATGTTGTTGATTGGGAATTTATTGACTTTTATAGTTCATGGAAAAAATGAATCAATTTTCCTCCACTGACTTTGAGCTACTCAATAAATACAATGATTTATTCAATGTTGGTCATATGACTTTATTCGATGAAGATCTGTTAAATTTTCTCAAGGATGATGTTTCAAATCAAGCCAAGGAAGCTTACTTATACTTGAAGTGTCTTCTTGATTGGGCAGTGGCTAACAATGTAACTTACATTGAAATGATTGAAGAGATTCAACAGTATCACAAAGAGGAAAAGGCTCTCCTATAGGCTGATTATGAGGGGAGGTACAAAGTTCTAAGTGAAGCTTGGGATTTTGAGGAGAAGTTAAAGAAATATGCCTCTTCTTTTAGGAAGAAAGAGTTTCTTCTCAACTGTGAAGTGGATGAGTCTAGAGTAATTGCCAAGCTGTTCGAGGAAGAAAATAAAAATTTGAGAGATGAACTGAACTCTTTAAAGGTTCCTTCAACTACTTCTACTGCGGATGATGATGGAGTTTTATTTTTAAAGACTGAAAATGCTAATATGAGGGAAGAACTGGAAGCTTTGAAAAAATCTAAGCCTTATACCACCTCCCGATCAAGAGCAAGATCTGGTCGAGCTACGACTAATGAAAGCAGGAGTCGACAGATGCTTGTAAATCAGGTTGCATAAATAAAGGCCAAGAATTTAGCCATTGTTGAGATGTCTCAAAAGATCCAAACCCAAGGCAAGCAACTTGCCACCCAATATTTTTAACTACTAGTAAAGGATATGGTATTGAAGAAACTGCAACACAAGGTTGAAAGGTTAACTTTTCATTTTCACAAGTAGCCCGGAGAAGTTTGGATAGAGGGGTATAATGAAGCCCTTGGGAGATTTGAGGATCATTCCAGTCAAGCTCAACGTGAAGGCTATAAGTGGAGTTGGACCAACTACGTAACAGTTATGAAGGTTGATCAGGACAGTAAACTATGGTACTGGACTGATCCTGGGTTCTTGGACTGTAATAAATGTCCCTTCAAGCTTGATGTTAGCTTGATCAACTTATCTTGGTAATCTCTGGAAGCTTGAATAACTTTGTTGTTTCATTAGTTCTACTGATACACTTAGGCATTTGGCTAAATTTAGTATCAATTACCCATGAGATTATCATAGGTTCTACTGATATACTTAGATTTCTAAGTTTAATACCAGTTACCATTGATGTGGCCATAGGTTCTACTAATTCATCTAGATTTAAATACAGGTTTAGCAATAGTTACCCATGGTATTGCCATATGTTCTACTACTACACCTAAATTTTTAAGTTTAGCATCAGTTATCATTGGTGACCAAATGTATGTGGAATATGTGTTTGCATTCCTATTTAGAAATCTTCACAACGTTCTTCCTCCATTTTTCTTAGTTACAATAAAACTTGTTTATTTTCGTGCAGAGTTTTATCCCTCATTTTTCTAGACCAAGTACTGAGGACTAAAATCATGTTTTGACTTGGGTTTGATCGCTTTGCCGATCAAGTAATTTATTTGCCAATCAAGTATCGCTTCTTCTCACAAAATCTGCTCAATTACTGAATTTCTACCGACCAAGTATAAGGGGATAGGGATACATACATATCACCAATATTCCCAAAAAAATTAAAAGGATGGAAAAAACTATGTTTTTATTGATACTAACGTAAATTTATTACAAAAGATATTACTTGCTACATTACTAGTACTACTTCCTAAGATGCTTCGCATTCCAGGGATATTTGAATTCTTCCCCATCCGAAGTTTCAATTTGATAAGTTCATAGTGGAACAATTGTCGAGACACGATAAGGCCCAGGCCAATTGGCTTCAATCTTGTTGGTCTTCTGAATCACCTTTTTAAGTACATAATTCGCCTCTTTTAAGTTGGTTGGCTTCACCCTTTTGTTATAAAAGTGTGTTATTTATTGTTGATAAGAAGCATTCCTCAAAGTAGCATCTTCACGCTCTTCTTCCAACATGTCCATGTCTAGCCTTCGCATCGAATCACTCACTGGAAAGTCAAAGTTCAACACTCTATGAGTGGGCAAACCTATTTCAACTGGTATGACTACTTCCGTCCAAAATTCTAGCATGTATGGTATTTCTCCAGTATCAGCTCTTAGAGTTTTCGGTATGCCCACAAAATTGAGTGCAACTCATTTATCCAATTCCCTTTAGCATCATCAAGTCTTTTCTTCAACCCATTGAGTAAATTTCGATTTGTTACCACAGTTTAACCATTGCTTTGAGGATGACCTAGAGTAGAGTGCAACTTTTGAATCTTGGATTGGGCACAATATGTCGTGAACTCCTCATTATCGAACTGAGTATCATGGTCAGTAATTAATTCATATGGTCATCCATATCTACAAATGATGTTTTTTAAGAAAAATCGGTACAGCTTGTCATAAGACATATTCACTAATAGTTGTGCTTCAACCCATTTTGTGAAATAGTTAACAACTACGACCAAGTACTTAAATCTTCCTCCGGTGGTCGATAGTGGCTCAACCAAGTCTATGCCCCAAATAGGAAATGGAAAAGGTGAAGTAATAGGAGCCAAATCTACCTATGAATTTTTGCGAATATTGGAGAACCTATGGCACTTGTCACATTTTCTTGAAAAGGTTGTACAATTCACCCTCGTGGTCGGCCAGTAATACCCTTGAGTATTCATTCGTTGTAGTAATGATCTCCCTACTACGTGAGCTCCACAAGATCCTTCGTGAACTTTTCAATTAGATCTTTAACTTATGTTGGGTGAACACAGCTCTGCAGAGTAGTTGTTAACCCTCTCCTATATAGAACTCCTTTATCCAACACATATTTTGCTACCTTATACTTGAGCTTTTTGTCCTCGACTGCATCTGCTGGCATAATTCCTTCTTCAATGTAAGCTTTGATAGGACCCATCTAGGAAGGTCACATGTCTACTGTAATGAAATTTATCATCTGGTCTTCATCAATTCTTTGACTGGGAACAATTTCAATGGGAATGGTTCTCTTGAGATTAATTCTTATTGCTGATGCCAACTGAGAAAGTGCATCAGCTCGAGCATTTTTCAATCTTGGAATTCTACTCATCTGAATAGTAGATAGTTTTGCTATAACCTCTGATGCCTTGGCTAAGTATCTTGTCATTAGTTCTCCTTTAACCCCATACAATTTCAAAATTTGATTCACCACTAACTGAGAATCACTCTGTGCCATAACTTTCTTGACGTTCATTGATTAAGCCAAATTTAATCCCACAATGAGAGATTTAAACTCTACTTCGTTATTTGAGGCCCGAAATTGGAATCACAATGCATATTCAATGTTTATCCCATAAGGGATGTAAATTATTATACCTGTTGCACATGAGGATCCATCTACATACAAGTTCCATATGCGGATGTTATTGTCAAACACCTCATCTGTTAATATCCTATGATGAAATAGTTTGCCTCTTGCCTCCTTATATCTTTTGGCCATCTCCTCCATCCTGGTTGACATCTTCGGTAGGTCGGAAGAAACTTTTTCTAAGATTGCCCCTAATGGGACCAACTTGGGTTATTATAGTCAGTGATGACTTCGATTGGGCTTTCCCCTATTTGGGCTTGCTCTGCCTGAATGTTTCGTTGCTCAGGAACCTTCGGATAAGTGAATTTAGCAATGAAGTGAGCCATACTTGGCCCTTTAATGAATATCTTGTCTCATATATAATATCGTACTCCCCTAGTTCTACGGCCCAATACATTAACCTTCGATAATTCTCTAGTTTATACAAATCTTGCCAAAGAGGCCTATCGGTGTACACCATAATAGTATGTGCTTAGAAGTAAGGTTTCATCCATTTGGATGCTTCAATCAAAGACAAAGATAATTTTTCCAAGCGTGGATATATAATATATGATCCTCGGAAGGCATTGTTAGTGTAGTAGACAGGCTTTTGAACTCAATTATGTTCTCATTTCAAGGCAGAACTTACAGGTGACTCAGAGATGGTTAAATATAAATGCAATGCTTATCCCAACACTGGTCGGGAAAGAAATGAGGGTGATACCAAATATCTTTTTAACTTCAGAAAATATTTCTCACATTCGTCATTCCATTCAAAACTCTTCCTCAGCACTTTGAAGAATGGTAAACACTTGTCTGTAGCGAGGGACATAAATATGTTCAATGTTGCTACTCGCCCATTAAGCCTTTGTACCTCCTTTTTGCATGTCGGGGACCTCATTTTAATCAATGCCTTGATTTTGTTAGGGTTAGCCCCAATCCCCCTTTGATTCACTATGTACTCGAGGAACATGCCTTCTAGGACACCGAATACACACTTGGTCGGATTCAACTTCATCTGGTGATTTTCTAATTGATCAAAGGTTTGGCTGAGGTCGATAATGTGATCATATGATTTTTGTCTATTCATCATCATGTCATCTATGTATACTGATTCATATCGACTAATGCATATTTATACCCTTGAACCTACGTATTTTAGCCCCCTCAGGTGCCTTAATCTCTATATTTAAGCCCGTTAACTAGACAACCTCGAATTTATACTGTTAACATGCTATATGAGGTATAATTGGGCTTTTGTTCGTATTTAGGTACAAAGTATGGGGTCTGGATGCATTCCCTCTAAATTCCATACATTTTTGCACTTTCAAGGGTAATCCGGTCAACTCATAGTTTGGGCACCTGGCCTAACATCTACACGAAAGTTATAGCCCTCCTTTCAATCTTCACGGGGCCATAAACGGTGCGCAAATCCGATCCCTAATGAATAAGTTACGAGAGTTTTAGCGGAAGGGAATTCCATTTCAAGCCAAAACAGGGGAGCTGCCATTCAGACCTGCTTTGATCTATCGATCGACCCTTCTGAAATTTCCTTCGAGCTTTCACATTGGGCTGAGAACTGATCGATCGATCGATTCCTTATTTTTCTCAACTTTTCTATTTACAAGTTTGCCATTTTGGGGTTTTGTATAAATACTTTTTTCTCTCATTTGAGAGAAATATCTACATTTTTATCTTAGATTTTAGGGTTTGTAAAGAGATCATTGACCTACTCTCCATATTCCATTTCTATGTAAGTTTCTTTGTGTATTATTCATTGTTTCCTTAATATAGTTGTTGTACTTCTTTTATTTCCATTGTTGTAGTTTAATTTCATGCTTAGATATTTAGTTGTAATTATTTATTTCTTGCTTTGATTAATTAGGTTTGCTTGTTTTCTTCCAATATATGTCATTTACCATGCTTTCTAGATAATTTAGTCTAGGTTGAGTCGGATTGAACTCACCTAGGGTTTTTGTGTTTCTTGCTTTGGTGATGGAGTTTACGGGTCTATTTCGAGTGCGTTGTCCTAGTAATTACGCCTAGGAGATTTGACGGGATATATCATGTATGCTCCGTACTTACGACCTTGCGTGCGTCATTTTTGGGGTATTTGTTGACACCAAAATCTTATTAGACTTTTATACGAATTTAGGGGTGTGACAACTCTTGATTTAATTAACTGTTGAAACGAGACGCAGTCTTAACAACTTGTCGACCCATGTAACCATTTTACACTAATTAACTCGAGTGAGGGATGTTCGACGCAACCTATAGTTTTTATTCACTTTCTTAATCTAGTTTAATTTTCACTCGCCAAGATTAATATTTCCCTTTTCTGCATCTTTTCCTTTTTGTTTATATTTATCTTTTACACTTTATTTTAGGAATACTAAACCAAATAAATTCTAGCAACTCGTCTTTATGAATTTTCGATACCCGAACTTGGCCGTTATACTCACCTGTTGAGCGTAGTCATAAGTTTAGGGTTTTTTTATTGAGGGGGTGAACAAAAAACAATGAATGGCATTTGACGGGCATCGATTTTCACCCTGTGGTAAGTATTCCCACCTATCACTCGTCTTTATAGTATAGTGGTAAGTATTCCCACCTGTCACGCGGGTGACTCGGGTTCGATCCCCGACAACGGCACCATTTTGATCAAGGGTGAAAAGCAATTAATGTTAAACGACTATCGTTGTTTTCTGTTCACCGCCTCAATACAGAAAAACCTAAACTTATGACTACACTCTTTTAAGGGAGTATAGCATCCATGTCCGGGTATCGAAAATCCACATAGACGAGTTGCTAGAATTTAACTGGTTTAGTACTTTTGAATAAAATTGCAAAAGATAAATTAACAACTGGAAAAGATGCAAAAAGTGAAAGATTATACTAAGCGAGGGAAAATTAAACAAGATTAACAAAGCGAGTAAAAATTATAGGTTGCGTCGAATATCCCTCACACGAGTTAATTTAGTTGTCACACCCCTAAATTCGCATAAAAGTCTAATAAGATTTTGGCGTCAACAAATACCCCAGAAATTACGCACGCAAGGTCGTAAGTACGGAGCATACATGATACACCCCGTCAAATCTCCTAGGCATAATTACTAGGACAACACACTCGAAATAGACCCGTAAACTCCATCACCAAAGCAAAGCAACACATCAACCCAAGGTGAGTTCAATCCGACACAACCTAGACTAAATTAGCTAGAAAGCATTATAAATGACATGTATTGAAATAAAGCAAGTAAAACTAATTATGAAATCAATAAATAACAAGAAATAAATATTAGCTGGGCATGGAAATGAAAGGAAGCAAGTAAAGAAAGCATTTAACAAATGAAAGAGACAAATAAAATGAAGCTTACATACATCAAAGTGGGTAAAACACCCAAAGGAAATGGAGAAGGGGCAACTCTCCCTACAAACCCTAAACCTAATGTAAAATGTAAGATAATGAAAAAAGAAACCAAAATTGGTTTATATAGTAAGTTGGAATAAACATTAAAGGAAAAAGGAAAAATAAAAGAAAAGGAAGGTTTTGCCCTGCTCGATCGACGTTTTGGGTCGATGATCAAAGGTGAAAACCGGCGCGTGTCAAACGCCGATCGTTGTTTTCTGTTCACCACATCAATACAAAAAGCCCTAAACTTAATGACTACACTCAACAGAAGGGAGTATAGAGGCCATGTTCGGGTATCAAAAATCCACAAAGACGATTTGCTAGAATTTAATTGGTTTAATATTCCTAAAATAAAAGTGTAAAAGATAAATTATAACAAAAGGAAAAGATGGAAAAGGAAAAGATTATACTAGGCGAGGGAAAATTAAACTAGATGAACAAAGCAAGTAAAAACTATAGGTTACGTCGAATATCCCTCACCTGAGTTAATTAGTATAAAATGGTTACATGGGTCAACGAGTTATTAAGACTGTGTCTCGTTTTGACAATTAATTAAATCAAGAGTTGTCACACCCCTAAATTCGCATAAAAGTCTAATAAGATTTTGGCATCAACAAATACCTTGAAAATTACGCGCGCAAGGTCATAAGTACGGAATATACATGATATACCCCGTCAAATCTCCTAGGCGTAATTACTAGGACAACACACTCAAAATAGACCCATAAACTCCATCACCAAAGCGAAGAAACACATCAACCAAAGGTGAGTTCAATCCGACACAACCTATACTAAATTAGCTAGAAAGCATGGTAAATGACATGTATTGAAAGACAGAAAGTAAACCTAATCATGAAAGCAATAAATAGAAAGAAAGAAATATGAAGTAGGAATGGAAATGAAAGAAAGCAAGTAAATAAATCATTAAACAAATGAAAGAGATAAATATTCCTACAGACCCTAAACCTAATGTAAAATGTAAGATAATGAAAATAGAAACCAAAATTGGTTTATATAGTAAGTTGGAATAAACATTAAAAGAAAAAGGAAAAAGAAAATAAAAGGAACTATTTGCCAAAAATCTGGCAGGATCGATCGATCGACCCAAAACGTCGATCGATCGATCGAGCAGGACAGTAAAAGACGTATATATGCATCGAATTATAAATTCTGCTTTTGTAGGGAGCACGATTGCATTTAGCGTATGCAATAAGTCATTAAAACCCTAGGTTACCCTAGTGGACGAGTGTCGTCTCGTGAGGGTTTTTAGGGATGAAACACATAAACATCATATGGTTTCCTCAAAATATGTCCAACCAAGCATGCGACAAGCCCAACAATAATGAAAAAGATTTCATACGCATTATTAGAAAAATGAACGAATTCAAACAAAGGTCCAAATCATTAACACTATAGAATGCACCTCATAGAATTAAAACCTTAAAATGTGGGAAGGGAACGAGCACATGATAAGTTTGATTTGGAAAAAACTTAAATAAATCGGATAAAAATTAAAGCAAGCATATATTCAATCCTCACGGCATTACACTCATTAAGTAAATTCACTCAAAACAGGGAGTTAACACACGGAACATGCGGGAATAAAGAGTAAATATAAATGGAAACTAGGTCACGTACATGTCACGAATGAAGAACGATATACATGAAATGAAAAATTGTAATCTAAATGAAAGATACTGCTCATTAAACGAGGCGAAATTCATTTGCATAGATTATCAAAACTATTTCAAATTTTAAATTTTAAATTAAATGCACCCTAGGATCACATAGCACTTGTATAGGGTTGTAATGTAGGTTTGGCTAAGGTACGAAAAAAAAGGTATATTTGTATGGGTTCAAAGTGTTCGGAAATGAAAACTCGGGATAATGGGAAGAATGTGGGAAATATCAAAAATTTGAACATACAATCCATAAAAGGCATTGAATATAACAATGGGGAGATTAATCAAAGTTTATTGCACACTATACAACATTTACATCTTTCTCTTTCTTTTTCTTTTCTTCTTTTTCTCATATTTTCTTTTGCTTTTTGCTTTTTGCTTTTTGCTTTTTGCTTTTTGCTTTTTGCTTTTTGCTTTTTGCTTTTTGCTTTTTGCTTTTTGCTTTTTGCTTTTTGCTTTTTGCTTTTTGCTTTTTGCTTTTTGCTTTTTGCTTTTTGCTTTTTGCTTTTTGCTTTTTGCTTTCTCTTTTTCTTCTTTTTTTTCTTCTTTTTCTTTTCATTACTTTTCTCACTCTCATATGCCTAAATTGCAACCACAAGACAATAACATCGTTCAATCCCTAGTAGCATTCCAACCAAAGGTAGGGGTGGTAATAAGTATGGGCTAAAACTCCAATTTAGAGCTGGTTATGGGATATTGGGGTATGAAATGAAAGGCTATAATAAGGCTCAATGGGGTTGAGTAGGGAAACATATAAGGTGAGGTCAAGGCTAATATGGGTGATATAATAAGGATGGCCTATGATCATTTCATAAAGTTTACGCAATTCTCGAGTCAAAACAAACTTTAAAAATCATGCTCAAGTAATACATTTCATATATGAACCCAATTAATGAATGGTCAATGAAAGAATAGAGAGATTACCGACGAATTCAACGTTTTCAAAGAGGAAAGAGAGGTGTATACACTCACAAATGACAAAAGGTACAAAGCTTGCTCGGTGTAAGTATATACAATGCAACAAACGATTACCGGGTTATAAAAATATTAAACCAAATCAATAAAGCAAGAAAATTGCATGTGCCCATGGGATTAAAGTTTAATTCATGAAGCTATTCATAATATCAATGATTGAGACAAAAGTCTAATCACTTCTAAAATCGAGAACATTCATCATTGAGTTGTCTATTGGATCGACAATTATTGAAATTTATCATCGAAAACAAAGGAAAAATGACCAATAAAGGAGAAAAGGGAAAGAAAAGTATACTAAGTAACAAACATGTGAGCATAAACATGGACTAAATAAAGAAATGGATAAAATATCCCACACCCCCTAACTTAAAACCTGACATTGTCCTCAATGTGAATTAAGAACCAAGTTAAAGAGAGGAAAATAGCGATATTACCCAAAATTAGAGCGATCCTCATAAGAAAAAGTTCAAAGAATCTACAAAACAAGTTAGTACCGAGCATAGAAAAAATAAATAAAAATAACTTAACTAATTACAAGAGACTAAATTAAAAGAAAAGCAAAGAAAAGATAAAAAGAAAGAAACAATAAAAAGCTAACTATAGACAACCTACTATTTAGGCTTCACACTAAGTGTACACTTGAAGCCTAAATAGTTAAGGGTCCACCATAAAAACGATTTGACTTTGGAGGATAATTGGTGTACCCTCACTCTCAAGCATGCCTTCCAAAAAATAAGAATTCCGTTTGAACAAAGGTAGGCATGTGTAAGGCGGAAGAAATGAACCATCGCCAATTAAAAGTTTTGGAGGGATGATGAGGGATTTGGATTGAACGGGTGACAAAAACATGTGGGGACCAAGAAAAGCAGAATATCCTCCCAAGGATTTTTAAATTTGAATGGGAGGTGGCACACATGAGGGAAAAGATTCCTTCATAGAAGGCGACTCGAGAAAGTACTCCTCATTGGTGAAAAAGGTTTAACGCATTAACGTTTGAAACCGACTCATTAGGTACTTGTGATAGTGTGATAACAGAGAATGAAAATGGGGAGAAAAGAAATTCAAACTCAAGAGATGAGTCATCATCGCTTGAAGATTGAGTTTCGAAGGAAATAAAATCATTTTCAATGATATGTTCTTCTTTGGGGGCTAAAGAAGAAATCATTTCATTTCAAATGGATATTACTTCCAGTTAATCCTCACTTTAAATATCTATTATGCAATGGGCAAAGCCAGCAATGGTTTGTTCCAAATAGGCACAAAAACCTCATTTGGTTCAAAATATTCCTCGACTTCAAAAGTCTCGGAAGAAAAATCATTGTCGGTTTCAAATAATAAATCCAAATCATGTTCCCATAAATGATTTTCTTCACGATAACAAATTTAAATTTTTTCATTTTCCAGCATGCGCAAACCCTCACCGAATGTCATAGGTCGATGCGCGGATACTTGCAAATGAGAATTTTGAAAATTATTATCGGAACTATACTCGAACTCATTATTCTAATAATTTTGAAAACTATTGCAATTCATTTCAAAATTCCTATTACAAAGAATTAGAGGCCCAAAATCGTTATCATCATCCTCAAAATTCCAATAACCCAAGTTTTGACTTTCGTTATACTCGCCCAAAGTCATTTTTGAATTTGTAATATTTTGGGACTCTAAGTATTGATCGAAAGTCATAGGATTATGGGAAATTTAATAATTATAATAATGATTATCGAAAGAATTGGAATAAGATATGCTTACCCCAAAAATAGCTCGAAGTGGCGAATTCCAAAAGTAGATGCGCGTGCGAAAAATTCAAGCGTTTCTTGGCGCTCAAATGTAGAAGTCTTGCAAAAAGGTTAGAAAAAAATACAAATAGAAAAAAAAGTACTATGAAATAATAAATCAAATAAATTCTAAAACATCAAGTCCCTGGCAACGACGCCATTTCGATCAAGGGTGAAAAGTGGCGCATGTCAAACGCCGATCATTATTTTTTGTTCACCGCCTCAATAAAAAAAACTAAACTTATTAACTAAACTCAACAGAAGGGAGTATAGCGGTCAAGTCCGGGTATCAAAAATCCACAGAGACGGGTTGCTAGAATTTAACTGGTTTAATATTCCTAAAATAAAAGTGAAAAGATAAATTTAACTGAGTTTGTTTTAGAATTGATTTGATTTAGTATTTCGTAGTATCTTTCTATATGTATTTTTTGCCTAACATTTTTGTAGGACTTCTACATTTGAGCGCCAAGAACCGCTTGAATGTTTTACGCACGCATCTACTTTGTGGAATTCGCTACTTCGATCAATTTTTGGGGTAAGCATGTCTTATTCCAATCCTTTTGGTAATCATTATGATAATTCTCAAAATCCTCGCAAACCTTTGACTTTTCGTCAATACTTGAAGTCCCAAAAAATTACAAATTCAGAAATGTCTTTGGGCGAGTATTACAACAGTCAAACTTTAGAGTGCGTGTATTTTGAGGATGATGATAACGATTTTGGGCCTCTAATTCCTTATAATAGTAATTTTGAAACCAATTCCAATAGTTTTCAAAAATTTTATAATAATGGGTTTAAGTATAGTTCCGATAATAATTTCAAAAATAAACATTTCCAAAAATCCAGGCCTCGACCTATGACATTCGGTGAGGGATTGCGCATGCTTGAAAATGAGAAACTTGAAAACCGTTATCGGGAAGAAAATTATTTATAGGAGCATGAATTGGATTTATTATTTGAGTCCGCCGACGATTTTTCTTCCGAGACTTTTGAAATCGAGGAATGTTTTGAACCAAATGAGGTTTTTATGCCTACTTTGGAACAAACCATTGCTGACTTTTCCCATTGAATAATAGATATTGAAAGTGAGGATAAAATGGAAATAATATCCATTTGCAATGAAATGATTTCTTCTTTGGCCCCCAAAGAAGAACATTTCATTGAAAATGATCTTATTTCCTTCGAAACTCAATCTTCAAGCGATGATTACTCATCTCTTGAGTTTGAATTTCTTTCCTCCCCATTTTCGTTCTCTGTTATCACACTTTTAAAAGTACACAATGAATCGGTTTCAAACTTTAATGTGTTAAACCTTTTCTTCGATGAGGAGTACTTGCTCGAGTCTCTTTCCTTGAAGGCATCTTTTCCCTCATATGTTCCACCTCCCATTCCAATTTTAAAATCCTTGGGAGTATATTCTTCTTTTCTCGGTCCCCACATGTTTTTTTCACCCGTTCAATACAAATCCTCCATCATCCCTCCAAAACTTTTCATTGGCGATGGTTCATTTCTTTCGCCTTACACATGCCTTCCGTTGTTCAAACGGAATTTATATTTTTTGGAAGGCATGATTGAGAGTGAGGGTACACCGATTATCCTCCAAAGTAAAATCATTTTCATGTTAGACCCTCAACTATTTAGACTTCTAGTGTACTGTTAGTGTGAAGCCTAAATAGTAGGTTGTATATAGTTAGCTTTTTATTCTTTCTTTCTTTTTATCTTTTCTTTTCTTTTCTTTTAATTTAGTCTCTTGTAATTAGTTAATTTATTTGTTATTTGTTTTTGCTATGCACGGTACTAACTTGTTTTGTATATTCTTTGGACTTGTTCTTATGGGGATCGCTCCATTTTGGGTAATATCGCTATTTTCCTCTCTTTAACTTGGTTCTTAATTCACATTGAGGACAATGTCAGGTTTTAAGTTAGGGGGTGTGGGATATTCGATCCATTTCTTTACTTAGTCTATGTTTTTGCTCACATGTTAGTTACTTAGTATGCTTTTCTTACAAAAATTTAAAAAAAATCAAAAATATTTTCTTTCTTTTTTCTCCTTTATTGGTCAAATTGCCTTTGCTTTCGATGATAAATTTCAATAATTGCCCGATCCAATAGATAACTCAATGATGCATGTTCTCGATTTTATAAGTTATTAGACTTTTGTCTCAATCATTGATATTATGAATAACTTCATAAATTAAACTTTATTCCCATGAGAACATGCACTTTTCTTGCTTTATTGATTTGGTTTAATATTTTTATAACTCGGTAATCTTTTGTTGCATTGTATATGCTTACACCGAGTAAGCTTTGTACCTTTCGTCATTTATGAGTGTATACACCTCTCTTTCCTCTTTGAAAATGTTGAATTCATCGGTGATCTCTCTATTCTTTCATTGGTCGTTCATTAATTGAGTTCATATATGAAATGTATTACTTGAGCATAATTTTCAAATTTTGTTTTGACTCGAGAATTGCGTAAACTTTATAAAATGATCGTAGACCATCCTTGCTATATCACCCATATTAGACTTGACCTCACCTTATATGTTTCCCTTGTCAACCCCTTTGAGCCTTATTATAGTCTTTCGTTTCATACCCCAAAATCCCATATCCAACTCTAAATTGGAGTTTTAGCCCATACTTATTACCCTCCTTACCTTTGTTTGGAATGTTACTTGGGATTGAATGATGTTATTGTCTTGTGGTTGCAATTTAGGCATATGAGAGTGATAAAAGTAATGAAAAGAAAAAGAAGAAGAAAAAAAGAAGAAAATGAAAAAGCAAAAATCAAAAGAAAACAAAAGAAAACATGAGAAAAAGAAGAAAAGAAAAAGAAAGAGAAAGTTGAAAATGTTTTACAGTATTCAATAAGTTTTGATTACTCTCCTCATTGTTATATTCAATGCCTTTTATGGATTGTATTTTCCAATTTTTGATATTGCCCGCATTCTTCCCATTATCCCGAGTTTTTATTTTCGAACACTTTGAACCCGTACAAATATACCTTTCATTTGGTACCCTAGTCAAACCTACATTACAACCCTATACAAGTCCTATCTGATCCTAGGGTGCATTTAATTTAAAAGTTGAAATAGTTTTGATAATCTGTGAAAATGCATTTCGCCTCGTTTAATGAGTGGTCTCTTTCATTAAGATTACAATTTTTCATTTCCTATATAGCGTTCTTCATTTGTGACATGTCCGCGGCCTAGTTTTCATTTACATTTACTCTTTACGCCCACATGTCCCGTGTGTTAACTCCCTGTGTCGAGTGAATTCACTTGATGAGTATCCGATTTATTTAAGTTTTTACCAAATCACACTTCGCATGTGCTCTCTCCCCTCCCACATTTTAGGGTTTCAATTCAATGAAGTTCATTCTATAATGTTAATAATACGGACTTTTGTTTGAATTAGTTCACAATGCCAATAATGTGTATAAAATCTTGTTCGCTATTGTTGGGCTTCTCGCATGTTGAATTCGGCACATATTTTGAGGAAACTATTTCATGTTTATGGGTTTCATCCCTGAACACCCTCACAAGATGACACTCGTCCACTAGGGTAACCTAGGGGTTTAACGGCTTATTGCATACGCAAAATGCAATCATTTACCCGCAAAAGTGGACTCATCTCTTTATTATTTTTTCTTCCCATTTTGAACTTGTATCCTGCTTTTGGTTTGCTTGTAGTTCTTGTTGCATCCTATTTCATTTCTAGGGACTAGAAATGTGTAAGTTAGGGGGTGTGATTCGTACCGAATATTGCATATTTATACCCCCGAACCAACGCATTTTAGCCCCTTTGAGTGCCTTAATCTCTATATTTAAGCCCCTTAACCATATGACCTCAGATTTATATTGTTAACATGATATATGAGGTATAATTGGGAATTTGTAGGTATTTAGGTATAAATTATGGAGTTTGGATGCATTCCGGCTAAGTTCCGTACATTTTTGCACTTTCAAGGGCAATTCGATCGATTCATAGTTTGGGAACCTAGCCCAACATTTGCACGAAAGTTGTATCCCTCCTTAAATGATTCATGTGGCCATAAATGGTGCACGAATACAATTCCTAATGAAGAAGTTACGGGAGTTTTAGAGGAAGGGAATTCCATTTCAAACCAAAATAGGGGAGCCTCCATTCAAACCTACTTAATCGATCGATTGACCCTTCAGAATTTGCCTTCAAGCTTTCAAAGTGGGCTGAGACCTGATTTATCGATCGATTGACCAAAGGGATCGATCGATCGATCCCCTATTTTTCTCAGCTTTTCTATTTACCAGTTTTCCATTTTGGGATTTTGTATATATACTCTTTTCTCTCATTTGAGAGAAATATCTACATTTTTTTCTTACATTTTAGGGTTTGTAGAGAGAGATTTGACCTACTCTCCATATTCCATTTCTACGTAATTTTATTTGTGTATTATTCATTGTTTCCTTCATATAGTTGTTGTATTTCCTTTATTTCCATTGTTGTAGTTTAAGTTCATGCTTAGATATTTAGTTGTAGTTATTTAATTCTTACTTTGATTAATTAGGTTTACTTTATTTTTTTCAATTTATGTCATTTACCATGCTTTCTAGCTAATTTAGTCTAGGTTGTGTCGGATTGAACTCACCTAGGGTTAATGTGTTGCTTTTCTTTGGTGACGGAGTTTATGGATCTACTTCGGGTGCGTTGTCCTAGTAATTACTCCTAGGAGATTTTACGGGGTATATCATGTATCCTATGTACTTACGACCGTTCGTGCGTAATTTTTGGGGTATTTGTTGACGCCAAAATCTTATTAGACTTTTATGCGAACTAAGGGGTGTGAAAACTCTTGATTTAATTAACTGTCCAAACGAGACGCAGTCTTAATAACTCGTCGACCCATGTAGCCATTTTATACTAATTAACTCGGGTGAGGGATATTCGACGCCACCTATAGTTTTATTCGCTTTCTTAATCTAGTTTAATTTTCACTCGCCTAGATTAATATTTCCCTTTTCCGCATCTTTTCCTTTTTGTTTATATTTATCTTTTACACTTTTATTTTAAGAATACTAAACCAAATAAATTCTAGCAACTCGTCTTTGTGGATTCGTTACCCGGACTTGGCCGTTATACTCTCCTGTGGAGTGTAGTCATAAGTTTGGGTTTTTTATATTGAGGTGGTGAACAGAAAACAACGATCGGCGTTTGACATATGTCGCTTTTCACCCTTAATCATATACCTCTATGTTTTTTCCTATCTGTTCCTCAAAGACATTGTCTACCAGCCTCTAGTAAGTAGAACGTACATTTTTAAAACCAAATGGTATGACATTATAGCAATATGTTCCTCGGGAGTGATGAAAGAAGTGTTTTCCCTATCTTCGAGCTTCATCTTAATATGGTTATAACGAGAATATGCATCAATAAAACTTAACAATTCATGCCCTGAGGTAGTATCAACAAGTTAATCAATCCTAGGTAAAGGAAAATGGTCTTTTGGGGAGGCTTTACTTAAATCTATGAAGTCCACACACATTCTCCGTTTGTTATTTTCTTTTTGACCATAAATACGTTGGCCAACCGATCCGGATATTCCCCATCCTCAATCATTTTAGCGTTTTGAAGCTTCTCAACCTCCTCTTGAATAGCCTGGTTCTTCTTTGGGTTGAACACCCTGCGCCTTTATTTCACTGACTTAGCATCCTTGTTGACATTGAGCTCATGACAAAGGAGATTGGGATCAATCCCAAACATGTCCTCATGACTCCAAGAGAACACGTGCTTTCTCTGTCTCAGGAACTTCACTAGCTCCTATTGATCCCACCTGTGTAGTTCCCTCCGGCTTGTCGTCGTCTAAGAGGATATTCTCCGTTACTTTTATAATTTGTCCTTTTACCAACTATGTCTCCTCTCTTGGATCTAAAGTTTCCACCTTAGAGTAACTACTGGGCTCATTAATATCCACTTGGTAAGTGATAGTCTTCTTTTTTATTTCCTCAATATCCTCTTGCTCAGCAGAGGAGTAATAGCATTCTATAGCTACTTTTTAATCACCCTTCAACACTCATACTCGAAAGTTAGTCAGGAATTTCAAACACCGATGGATTTTTGAGGGGACTGCTTCAAACTTCTCCAACCCTACTCTTCCCATGACGACATTGTAGGCTGATTGTACATTGTTGTCCATCATAAAGAAATGAACTTTCTTGGTCCGACTTGTTAGTCAGGTGCCGAGCAACACCTCTAGCTTGATCGTGACCAAATGATAAACTTTCTCACCAGAAAAATTGATCAAAGGCCTATGGTACGGATCTAGCTGACTGAGCTTTAAATTCAGCTAGTGTTGGTCGGCATTCCAGTATGATGGTCGACATTCCAGGCTTTGTTCAGTGGTTATACCTTGCTGACTAGGATTATTGACATAGTGGATGACACATGTCTATTTTTTATTGGTCCACGTAAATGGGTAATTTTTGGTATCAACACACATGTAATGATAATCTATACCAGGAACTTTATCAACCAACTATTTTTTAAGATTTTCAATTTTCTTTTAAAGATAAAGTATAAAATGAACAAATACAATGCGCCATGGAATAAGGCTAAAATATCCTAATCATAAATGCGAAATATTGCGGTGTGAAGATTTTCCATAGGTAAATCAACATAGACAGTCATAATATATGTGCATGAAATTTTGGGACACTTCTAATGTAAGATCTCAAAGTCTACCTTTGGTGTAAAATTGGTGAACCCTCGTGAAATTGGCTTAACTTAATCAATATTTCATGAAAATAAATTATTCTAACACCAATGACGCCAAACTATGTTTTTCTTATCAGACATTTTAGTTGTGCAAACCCATTGATCTTTGACTATAACTCCCTCAAATTCTCACATATATGATGATAAACTCTCAATGTTTTTGAAAAAAGTAATGCTCATATGTAGCAAAGCATCACTAAATCAAAAATTGTCCTGACACTTCTATTTTTATGAGCCTCTAATCTTTTTAGGATCTTTTATGCAAATGGCCGTTTTTAATGCAAGGAATATTTTTATCTTTCGTTGCCCCTTTCCATTGCTTAACATTTAACAATATTTTCTGGAAATAGAGGTAATCTTACATGCACAACTTTTATCTCGTCTATACATTTGGTTCGTTATAAAGTAAAATTAAGATGAGAACATCGTATTCGACAAGTGACAAGTAAGTGCAATGTTCAAAACAAGTTTGTGCACGTGTGCAATAAAGGTGATAGGGAGTCTAATAAGTAGATAGTAGTCATCAAATAGCAATGTAATGACTCCAAGCATTATTAAGCACACTATAGAAATGATGTTATGGATCAAAACACTATGAAAAAGTCACATGGAAGTATGGAATGAATGGGTGATCCAGACATCTTAAATGTTCATCCATATAGTGTGAAAACAAAATACAAAACTCTTTTTGTCTATTTCCCAAATTTTATCAAAAATAAAATATTTTTCATCTTTTTCTCAAAAACGATAATCTTTTAGTATTTTTTCAAAAATTTATCAGTAAAACAAAACTATTTCTATTTTTTTCTAAAAATATAAAAAAGAAAAGAAGATAAATACAATAATAATACAAATCTATCAATAAGGATAAAAGGTATGAACATGATAATCACCCTATTCTAGAAACAAGACTCAACCTCAATCATTAGGCCCGAAGGAGTTCTCAAAAGGATTAGCCGTCCAACGAAATTCCTCCATCAAACATTGTGAAGTCTTGACTAAACACTCCACTTACTCTCGAAAACTCTCAAAATATCTATGGTGATATGAACGAGTGTGCGGAGTAACGCGTATGCGAGTGCGTGTGGAACCATGTGTCCAAACTCGTGTGGGAACATACTAGGGAACACACATGTGAGAAACTCTCCCTAGCTTAAAATAAAACACTCTAAAGTGACCTTATACTTTGTAATGGGGAAAGTGATAAATGGGCTTGGGTCCACCTTGCACAAAATGTCTAGGGCGGGCTCTCCTAGGTGCCTTAGGATGACGACCATATGGATCCATTACAAACTCGAGAACCGGCTCGGGTGTGGCATGGGAAGTGGAAGCGCCGTTATAACCAATTCCTTTCCTCTCAATATTACCTAACACAGGACTGAGCAATATCTTCCCAACTTTCCTAAATGTGTCCTCTTAAGTGACCTTGACCTCCCGAGCACGTTCGAGATCCTTAACGAGTTGGTATACAATGTCTTCAAGTTTCTCATGAATCTCCACGGATGCTTGGAGATCTCTCGTAAGACCAGCTACCTTGTTGATCAAGTTCCTATTCTCTGTCTCAACTAAACAAAGTCTCTCTCCCAAAGATTTTCTCACTGAGGACTCACTCCTTCTCGCCTCTATCAAATCCTTCTCTAAGGCTAATACTCTCACAGTTAAGCCTTTATTTAGTTTCTTAGTTTTAAAGAACTCAGCATAAAGATCAATCAGACACTTAAGGCAAAATAAATAGCCAATTCAAACTTATGGACACAAGATCTTTAGGACCTTAGGTTGTTATAGTCGACACAAATAAGACATACTCATATTTATCCAAAAGATACCGATACGAAGTGAATATACATATTTTATAATTCAATCATAGCAAAACGATCTCAAAAAAACTTTTGTAAAGTGCCCTTGGATGGTTCGTTGTAGAGAGTCTTCAGCAATAAAGGTAGGGGCTTAATAAACAAATCTTAAGAGCCAGACCATGAGGTCGCCATTAATGAATAGTTCACCCGCTGGAGCGATAAGACTCTTCACTGAAATGGTGGCATGTCACGCTAGGAGTAAGAGTTTATCTTAGTTTTGATCCAGAAACTAAAGGCTGCAAAGTATATCTTCACCGTAACGATGCACGATGTTGGGGTTTTGTTATTAAAAGTATGTATGACGTTTGTTTTTTTAATAAAGTAGTGCCAGACTCATTTTGAAATAAGAATATTGTTTGCGAGAATGCCTTATATTTGTTTCAAACATATTATATAGATGTTGGTCAGTTATACTTATTTGGAATTCTAGTGAGTTAAGTTCGACTTGATCACAGAAGATCAGAATTTCGATTCTAGTACGATCGAACAATCTACAACCAAGATAGGGAATTGATGTCCTATTAATAAAGTTGTGTGTGCGATCTTAGTATTTTATCTTTACTATGTGAAAGTGTTTGATGGTTCAAGAGCATGTCTAGTAGTTCAAAGAGGATTGTAAGGAAAGATCAGGATTGTATAAAACATGAACACATGTTAGATTCAAGTTAAGGTGTTCACTAGATTAAACTTGCATAATCTCACAAAGTTGTCACACCCCACTTAATTCTAGCGTCGGCCGCCACCAAAACCAAGTCGGGTGTGAGTAAATAAAATACCATTCTTAGCATGAAACAGATATGAGACATATATAAATCAATCCATATGATAAATAATTGATTAAATCCTAAATGATAATAAGCAAATGTGCGATAAGATAGCCATCACATGCTAAAACTCCAAATAATAATCCAATCTCCAATAATATAAAACTAAATAAACTCTTACTGAATCCATAAAGAAATCTGAATAAAAACCATATTAACTTTGGAACAGAATGGCCCAATCAAAACCATAAACTGCATCTCAATGTAAATACGATAGAAAGGAAGCTCAACTAAACTACTAAGCAGTAATATAAAATAAACTCCAGTTGTACCTCCAAACGATAATCTCCAAATAATTCTATGCAGCCTCTCAAGACTTGTCCTGAAAAAGTTAGTCAACGAACGAGGTCAAAGCCCCGAGCATGAATACACACTACTCCCATAAAATAGGGTCCGTGAACCCAGACAGTAACATTATACGCAATAAATATCACAATAGAGTAGTTTAATTAATACGAGATAATTAAACACAAGAAGGGTTAATTACTAACCACCCCCCAAAGAATCTTTATAAATATCACACCAATATCATTTTAAATATCCCACATTCCTAAATTATTAATTTAATTAAATTAACCCAAATTATCATTATTCTCACTTTCATTATAGCGGTCCTCTCGCCCCGGGTGGTAATTTCGCCAAAGTTTTACACTTTCTCTTGCCAAAACTCCAGCCGTATCTATTTAAACTGTCAATCCACCGCAATTTGACAAGGTTTCACACATGACATGACATAAATCGCCAGTCGGCCCGTTTGAACTGTCAGCCCCCGCACTTTATGTCACCACAAATTTTAATACCCATTTTTATCTTAGGAATTCATTCTCATTTCTCAATTTCACAATTTTAAAATCACCCCACCACTTAAATCGATGTGAGGTCCTCAAAATACCCCTTAGTCCCATACTTAAGGGTCCCCAAGTACACATACGTCCTATCCTACATATATAATGAATCACCAATATAAAACACGTCCTAGTCTCATGCCTAGGCTAATGAAATGACAATATATATAACGTAAAAAGTCTACCTCACCCTGAAATATAAAATCCCCACGAATTTAAACTAACTAGTCCTATACCTAACAAGTATAAATATTAACCAAGGCCTACCCACTAGTTCCACACCTAGTATGCATCCTATAATTAAAGTGATCAATATACTACGTAAAGGTCCCTCGTCCCTACGATGGCAAAAGTGACTAATAATAAATCACACAACACATAATTTATATGAGAAACATAGCAATTCAAACGTAAAGGCTCCGATTAATTTAAATTCCAATAATAATATCATCGTCGATTTTCAACATAGTTATTTCCATTAAAATGTTAAATTAATCAACATGCCAAAAATATTCAACTCATCATAATTGTCCTCTTTTATAAGTCACACAATTTTTATAGGTGTATACGCGTCCCACATATCATAAAAATAATCTCATAAAAATTCTACCCAAGAACCTATACCCAAATCATAAAAACCCAATCATCTCACCGACGCACTCAAGGGTTTCAAAGATTTATTCATATTCAAAAGTTTCATAAAAACAGTCCCAAAATTTGGTGTCCACTTTCTCTAATTAAGTTGCTAATTTCTTTTAAGAAAAATGTGCAATTAAGGGTTTAGGCGACACTTAAAACGCATAATACTAAAGAAAATGAATATAGTATTCATGCCTGAGATTTGTGACAACCCGCACTCCGAAATAAGGGGTGGCCAGCCCGATACTCCGACATATACGGTAATCATGGACGGAAATCATTCTCAGCACCACAAATATAGTAAGAGTAACCGAGAAAACCACCCAATAATTCAGAAAACGGGTTGTCAAAACAATTTATGCAATTTAAAAGTTAAGTTAAGAAAAACAATTTAAACAACCCATTCTAGAACAATAGTGGAATTCCAAGAACATAATTAACATACGTCTAAAACCACTATATACAAAGAGAAGAACCGAATATGATGTCGGTCCAAAGCTACACAAAAGTAATCACAACAGTTAGATGTTATGCTATACATTCATTATACAATTACAAGATTGGGCCACTCGCCCGAGTGACAGACCCGATCATAACTAGATATCAAAAGAATGACGGCGTCTAACAAAACATCCTGTAATATCCGCAATTTCATACAGCTCCTTAAAAGCAAAAGAGTAGGAATATCAACACGGGCGTCCTTGCGGAGGAGTACCTGGGCGGATACAATAACAAGCACAACATGGAGAAAAATGAACGGGTCAGGACCCGGAATATATATAGTTCCCAGATGAATAAAAAGCATGCTACATATGAATAGAAAAACATGGGTAGAGAAATCAACACTCTAACAACCTAAGCATGAATCGTAAGAAAACAAGTGAAAATGACATGATTAAAAGAGACTATGCATGATGATGAAATTATGCAAAATTAAATTAAAACTAAATTAAAATCTTGTATTTCCCAAATTCCACTTTAATCCAGTTTCAGTTCCTTAACAGGAATATACTAACATTATCTTCTTATTTCATTTCAATTCCCATTCCTTAGAAGGAATGTAATTGTCATAATATCATATAGTGGAATTATACAACCCTCAAGTCCCACTTGAGTTTTAGAAAAGCTATATTCTTACACATATAACGATTCTAAGACCGCCCCTCCGAGTTTCCCCACTGGGCGCGCCCCTAAATGACTATCATCTTCCAAGGGCCCATCAAACAAGGCAGCCTGGGTACCTAACGCACGTCAGGAAGTGGCCATATGCCTGCGAGTGAGTCATAACCACACCCGAAATTACTTCACTAGGGCAGAAAAATACATATAATAAACCCGCATATGGCCGAGGACTATAGACTCCTTGCATTCACTAGTCAAGGAACATCACCTCATGCGCGAGCTTCCCTTATGATAGCATTTAGAGAGGTGTGTTTAAGTAAATTAGCATTTACTATAAAAATAATACTTTTCATTTCATTTACAATTACATGTTTCATTTGTTTGAAACCGTTATCCTAGGATAGTTCATTTCTCATCCTAGGTTATGCCTCGAATAAATCTCCAAGGGATCATATTCACTTCCCAATCATAAGGTTTTCTATATCTCAATTTAAGCCCCTAAAGTGTCCAAGTATGGGCCTACAATTCCCATCCATATGTATAGGATGCACCAAGAAAAGTGATGCCTTAACATCACTTAGGACAACCCTTCCCCCTAACTTAACCCCAAGTGAACCCATTCAACACTAGGGTGACAACCAACTCAACTAGGACTCTAAAAGCCAAGGTTTACTTCATTCAAGAAGAGTCCTAAGTTCCTAAAGGGAGAAAAGGATTAAGAATAAAAGTAAGAAATTGGTTGAGAAAACAGGGGACCGGTCTACCGATCCCAAGACCGCGGTCGACCGCGTCTCAAAGTTTAGCTTTTGAAAGAAAGCAGAAAGTTCATTTCGGATGGACCGGTCGACCCGTGGTAGAACCGCGGTCGACCGCTCCCTCATATACATGCCTTTGAAAGAAAGCAGTGTGCCCTCCTCCGAAGGCCCGGTCGACCGGTCTGAGATACGCGGTCGACCGGCCATAGCAGACCTAGACCTATTTCTCCTATTTTCTTCTAAACCCACAGTCAACACCCAACCAAAATCATCCAACCACATTTAATGATACTAAAAGATCATAAATGCTCCCAACAACATTCTCTACCTCAATCAACAATCTGTCTCTATCTAAGATGTTGACACCCATAAATCCAACCAAAAACCACAATTATATTACATCAATACTATACATATCTACCCATACTAATTATTCATGTTAAACCATATAATAGCAAGTAGAAAACTTGCCTTGGGGCTTCAATAACAGGCTTGGTTGAAGAAGAAAGCAAGATCAAATCACAAATCTTCAAGATTTCTCTCTTTTTCTCCAATCTTCCACTCTCACTCTCTCTCACTCTAGGGCTAGAACACTTAGGGCAAATAAGAGGAAATGAAAGGCTTGGGGAAAGACTAAAACGTGGCTTAAGATTAAAAGTCTCCAACCTTTAAGTAAAAATGCCGCAATAGTTAAGTTCTAATACGCAATATGCCAAAACCAGTCAAAAGTGCCCAAAATCTCAAAATACAATATGGCACACATTTCGACTGTCTCGCACCTCCCGGAACTAACTACACCCTCCAAATTATCATTTGGAGATTTTATAAGCCATTTCAAGTTCCGGTTCCATTTTAATTCAAATTGCCATTTTAAATCTTCATGACAAAATAGAACACCATATGGTAACAACTACTTACACAAATGGTATCATGCAACTTATTAGTAAATACTAACTTATTTCATCAAATTAATACTTACCCACATGCAACATCTAATATATGCAACTACTCAACATAGTAAATAAATATGAAATGGGCACCCAAAAGCGAGGGTTGTTACATACTCCCCCCCTTATGAGGGAATTTTACCCCCAAAATTCAAGCGTACCTTGGATAAAAAGATGCGGATACTTTTCCCGCATATCATCCTCACGCTCCCAAGTAGATTCATCGACACTGTGATGACTCCACTATACTCTAACCAAGGGTACCACGCGAGATCTCAATCTACGCTCCCCATACTCCAAAATGGCCACGGGTTGCTCTTCATAAGAAATATCGGGTTGTAACTCTATATCCTCGAAAGGGATGTGCCAAAGGGCACCATCACACCTCTTATACTTCTTCAAAGAGGAGATGTGGAAAACATTGTGAATCTGTTGCAACGGTTTCGGTAAGGCAATTTGATACGCCACGGGGCCTACTTTAGCAAGTACAGGAAAAGGCCCAACGAACCGTGGTGCAAGCTTCCCCTTCTTTCCGAAACTCTTAACGCCTTTCATAGGCGACACTCGTACCAACACTTGGTCTCCAACTTCTAACTCCACATGCCTTCTTCCCGTATCGGCATAGCTCTTTTGTCTATCTTGGGCTATCCGAATACGATCTCGAATAAGCTCGATCTTTGAAGAAGTATCCCGAATCATTTCAGGTTCGAGAAACTTGTTATCTCCCACTTCTAACCAACACGTGGGGGATCTACAAGGCCTACCGTACAAGGCTTCATAGGGCGCCATCCCAATAGTGAACTGGTATGAGTTATTATAAGCAAATTCAACCAAAGGGAGATATTGTTCCCAACCACCCTTGAAATCAAGCATGCACATACGAAGCATATCCTCCAACATTTGGTTAACCCTTTCGGTCTGGCCATCTGTTTGAGGATGATAGGAAGTACTTAACTTCAATTCGGTTCCCATGGCCTCTTGGAAACTTTGCCAAAAGTGGGAAACAAAGATCTTGTCTCTGTCGAAAACAATATTCAAGACCCCATGCAATCTAACAATCTCTTCAATGAACAATCGAGCGTAACGAGCGGTATTATAATCAGTACGGACGGGAAGGAAATGCGCCGACTTTGTCAAGCGATCCATGATAACCCAAATAGAATCATGACCCTTTTGTGACATTGGCAAACCGGTGATAAAATCCATTGAAATGCTCTCCCATTTCCAAACAGGAATTTCCAACGGTTGTAACAAACCTGCCGGTAGCTGATGATCAACCTTAACTAACTGACAAGTAGTGCATCGAGATACAAACTCCGAAATATCTCGTTTCATACCCGGCCACCAATATTGGCGGCGCATATCTTGATAAATTTTATCATTTCCCGGATGTACCAAAAATTTAGAGCCGTGAGATTCCGCCATCACAGCCCGTCGTAAATCTCCATCCTCCGGAACAATAACCCTTCCATGAAAGCGCAATCCACCCTCAGAACTTACTGAGTAGGACTCTGCTCCCCCAGTCAATAACTGGCGAATGTGGTCTTGACATTCTTTATCTCTGCCTTGGGCTTCCACAACCCTTGCCACAATCGTCGGAGTAACGGTCATCACGGACATAAACGCCCTAGCAACCGCATCTTCATGACTGAGTTCCTTCCATTTAGCTTTCCAGACCTCAGCTAACTCTCCCCCGGGCTTCCTACTCAGAGCATCCGCCACCACGTTCGCCTTGCCCGGATGATAATGAATATCAAATTGGTAATCTTTCACGAACTCCAACCATCTTCGCTGCCGCATATTCAAATCTTTCTGAGAAAATAAATATTGCAACGAATTATGGTCCGTGAAAAGACTAAACTTTTCCCCAAGAAGATAGTGCCTCCAAATCTTTAAGGCAAAGACAACGGCGGCTAATTCCAAGTCATGCACCGGATAATTTCTTTCATGAGGTTTGAGTTTTCTAGAAGCATATGCAATAGCTTATCGCTCCTGCTGAAGTACACCTCCCAAACCCTGTAGAGATGCATCGGTGAAGACTAAATATTCCAACCCTAGCTTGGGTAAAGCGAGGACTGGAGCCGAAGTCAATCTATCCTTAAGCTTATCGAACGCAGCTTGACAGGCGTCACCCCACACAAATCTAACCCCTTTCCGAGTCAAATTTATCAAAGGACTAGCAATTTTAGAAAATCCCTTAATAAATCGGCGGTAATAGCCCGCCAAACCTAGAAAACTGCGTATCTCGGTAGACGTCGTGGGCTGACCCCACTCCCTCACCGCAACAACTTTACTTGGGTCCACCGATATACCTTGCGAAGTCACAACGTGACCCAAAAATTGCACTTCTCGCAACCAAAAACCACACTTCTCAAACTTAGCGTACAATTGGTGATCCCTCAACCTTTCAGGACCAACCCCAAATGAGTAGCATGGTCATCTTTCGTTTGAGAATACACAAGGATGTCATCAATAAACACAATGACAAATTGGTCCAGGAAGTCCCGAAATACTCTATTCATAAGGTCCATGAATACTGCAGGGGCATTGGTTAGCCCAAAAGGCATAACCAAAAACTCATAAGACCCGTACCTCGTCAGAAAAGCAGTTTTGGATACATCTTGCTCCCGTATCCTCAACTGGTGATACCCCGTTCTCAAATCTATCTTAGAGAAGTAGGTCGCTCCCCTGAGCTGATCAAACAAATCATCTATGCGAGGCAAAGGGTATTTATTCCGGATGGTGACCTTATTCAACTCTCTATAGTCAACACACAACCGGAGAGAACCATCTCTTTTCTTCACGAATAACACAGGAGCACCCCACGGCGATGTGCTACGCCTGATAAACCCCTGTTCCAACAACTGCTGAATCTGATCTCTTAGCTCCCTCATTTCCACAGGAGCCATACGATAAGGAGTTCGCGCAATCGGTCGAGTTCCCGGCGCTAAGTCTATCACAAATTCAATCTCACGACTAGGAGGAAAACCCGATATCTCCCGAAAAACGTCCTCAAAATCTCGAACAACAGGAATAGAATCTAAGGGAACAACTACATCCCGAGAATTCTCATCCGCAATACAATATAAATAAGTACCAGAATATCCCTCTAAACGAGGCATAACCACCAGGAACATATCTTGTCCCGGAACGGCGAAGACTATACTCTTCCCGTAACAATTAACTATAGCATGATACTTAACAAGCCAATCCATGCCCAAAATAACATCATACCCGACCATGTCTAGGACGAGTAAGTCGACCTCAAAACACAAATTACCAAGAGTGATCCCTATATGTTTACAAACAAAGAAAATAAGGGAACCGTCACCCATAGAGGACTCCACGCTAGAAAAGGTACTTTCCGCAGATTTTATCAACTCTGTGGACTGAGCAAAACTTCTGGAAATAAAAGAATGCGTCGCACCCGTATCAAATAGAACGCGACCCATGTGTCCCTGAATAAGGAACTTACCCTCTATAGCTGGCGGCGCTGGCTGAATAGGAGGAAGCATCGCATCCTGAATGTGGTAGACTCTCCCATACTGTAGTTGGCCCTGTTGAAGAGGGACAACTGGATTCGGTGCTTGTGGAGGGAACTGCACATAAGGCTGCTGAGGAACTCGTGGAGGTTGTCCCCCAATCACCTGAGGACAATCTCTCTTAAAATGACCAGCTTCTCCACATTGGAAATATTTCTCCACCATATTCTCCTGACCTCGACCTCTGTTATTTCTGAACTGCCCAAAACCTTGGCCCGGTTGGCCCCTATCTCCCTGGCCACCTCGACCCGCTTGCTGTGGTACGGAACCCTGACCTTGCCTGTTAGCATTGCCACTAACATTAAACCCGCTAGAGCGTTGTCTTTTCGGCCCATCCCCTTGCTGGGGATCCCTATCTCGTTGCTTATTACCCGCTGGTTGGGACGAAGGAAAGGCTCCTCCTCCATTCCCACTCACCCCGGGCTTCCCTACTTGCCCAATTCCTAAAGCTTTCTTGCTATTCTGAATAAACAACCGATGCTCCTGACAATGAAGCAATGCAACATTCATCACTTCACCAAAAGTTTGTAAATTCGGATTACCCAGCAAATGCTGTCGGATTCTCCAGTTTAGACCTCCCATAAATTTTGAGACTTTCCTTTCCTCCGGGGTTACCTCTTCCGGCACAAAACTAGCTAGCCGAGTAAACTCCTCCTCATATTCGACAACCGATCGTTCTCCCTGAACTAGATCTTGAAGTTTCCTCCTCATCTCCCTCTGAATCGCGGGAGGAAAATATTTTCGGTCATACAAGACCCAGAAATCAGTAATGGACATAGTATCCCTCTGTTCTGGCGTAGTCATCGACTCCCACCAATGTAACGCTGCCCCAACCAACTTGAAAGTAGCAAGGACTTGCTTCTTCTCCTCACTACAGTCCACCATTCGTAAATGGCATTGCATATCCTTCTTCCATTGATTTGCTCGAACAACATCGGAACCTCCGTCAAACTCTGGGGGATGGCCCTTTAAGAAGGACTCCCTTACTCTTTCCCACGGAGAAGGTCCCGTAGGTGCTTGAGCATCCTGTGCCCGTTGTTGAGCTGTTGGCATCTGTTTAGTTACTGCAGTCATGGCGGGATTAACTGCATGAGCCACGATATTGGCTACGTCCGCAGCATTAAAAGTTCCTTGGGGCGGTGGAGGACCAACATCCTCTTCTACAACTCTATTGCGTCTCGCAGGGCGACCTCTCTTAGGCAGCATCTGCGATGAAGGGACAATAGGGTTAGAATTCAATTCACAACAATCTATTTCACAGAAGATCGCAATTATAAGCAGCAAAGCAGTCTTATCATTAGGCTCTATATCAAAGAACGCTACGGTAGATCGTGACAAGTCCACATAGATCCTAGTACTCTAGAACCCAGTGCTCTGATACCATCTGTGACAACCCGCACTCCGAAATAAGGGGTGGCCAGCCCGATACTCCGACATATACGGTAATCATGGACAGAAATCATTCTCAGCACCACAAATATAGTAAGAGTAACCGAGAAAACCACCCAATAATTCAGAAAACGGGTTGTCAAAATAATTTATGCAATTTAAAAGTTAAGTTAAGAAAAATAATTTAAACAACCCATTCTAGAACAATAGTGGAATTCCAAGAACATAATTAACATACGTCTAAAACCACTATATACAAAGAGAAGAACCGAATATGCTGTCGGTCCAAAGCTACACAAAAGTAATCACAACAGTTAGATTTTATGTTATACATTCATTATACAATTACAAGATTGGGCCACTCGCCCGAGTGACAGACCCGATCATAACTAGATATCAAAAGAATGACGGCGTCTAACTAAACATCCTGTAATATCCAAAATTTCATACAGCTCCTTAAAAGCAAAAGAGTAGGAATATCAACACGGGCGTCCTTGGGGAGGAGCACCTGGGCGGATACAATAACAAGCACAACATGGAGAAAAATGAACGGGTCAGGACCCGGTTTATATATAGTTCCCAGATGAATAAAAAGCATGCTAGATATGAATAGCAAAACATGGGTATAGAAATCAACACTCTAACAACCTAAGCATGAATCATAAGAAAACAAGTGAAAATGACATGATTAAAAGAGACTATGCATGATGATGAAATTATGCAAAATTAAATTAAAACTAAATTAAAAGCTTGTATTTCCCAAATTCCACTTTAATCCAATTTCAGTTCCTTAAGAGGAATATACTAACATTATCTTCTTATTTCATTTCAATTCCCATTCCTTAGCAGGAATGTAATTGTCATAATATCATATAGTGGACTTATACAACCCTCACGTCCCACTTGAGTTTTAGAAAAGCTATATTCTTACACATATAACGATTCTAAGACCGCCCCTCCGAGTTTCCCCACTGGGCGCGCCCCTAAATGACTATCATCTTCTAGGGGCCCATCAAACAAGGCAGCCTGGGTACCTAACGCACGTCGGGAAGTGGCCATATGCCTGCGAGTGAGTCATAACCACACCCAGAATTACTTCACTAGCGCAGAAAAATACATATAATAAACCCGCATATGGCCGAGGACTATAGTCTCCCTGCATTCACTAGTCAAGGAACATCACCTCATGCGCGAGCTTCCCTTATGATAGCATTTAGAGAGGTGTGTTTAAGTAAATTAGCATTTACTATAAAAATCATACTTTTCATTTCATTTACAATTACATGTTTCATTTGTTTGAAACCGTTATCCTAGGATAGTTCATTTCTCATCCTAGGTTATGCCTCGAATAAATCTCCAAGGGATCATATTCACTTCCCAATCATAAGGTTTTGTATATCTCAATTTAAGCCCCTAAAGTCTCCAAGTATGGGCCTACAATTCCCATCCATATGTATAGGATGCACCAAGAAAAGTGATGCCTTAACATCACTTAGGACAACCCTTCCCCCTAACTTAACCCCAAGTGAACCCATTCAACACTAGGGTGACAACCAACTCAACTAGGACTCTAAAAGCCAAGGTTTACTTCATTCAAGAAGAGTCCTAAGTTCCTAAAGGGAGAAAAGGATTAAGAATAAAAGTAGGAAATTGGTTGAGAAAACAGGGGACCGGTCGACCGATCCCAAGACCGCGGTCGACCGCGTCTCAAAGTTTAGCTTTTGAAAGAAAGCAGAAAGTTCATTTCGTATGGACCGGTCGACCCGTGGTAGAACCGCGGTCGACCGCTCCCTCATATACATGCCTTTGAAAGAAAGCAGTGTGCCCTCCTCCGAAGGCCCGGTCGACCGGTCTGAGATACGCAGTCGACCGGCCATAGCAGACCTAGACCTATTTCTCTTATTTTCTTCTAAACCCACAATCAACACCCAACCAAAATCATCCAACCACATTTAATGATACTAAAAGATCATAAATGCTCCCAACAACATTCTCTACCTCAATCAACAATCTATCTCTATCTAAGATGTTGACACCCATAAATCCAACCAAAAACCACAACTATATTACATCAATACTATACAAATCTACCCATACTAATTATTCATCTTAAACCATATAATAGCAAGTAGAAAACTTGCCTTGGCGCTTCAATAACAGGCTTGGTTGAAGAAGAAAGCAAGATCAAATCACAAATCTTCAAGATTTCTCTTTTTTTCTCCAATCTTCCACTCTCACTCTCTCTCACTCTAGGGCTAGAACACTTAGGGCAAATAAGAGGAAATGAAAGGCTTGGGGAAAGACTAAAACGTGGCTTAAGATTAAAAGTCTCCAACCTTTAAGTAAAAATACCGCAATATTTAAGTTCTAATACGCAATATACCAAAACCAGTCAAAAGTGCCCAAAATCTCAAAATACAATATGGCACACATTTCGACTGTCTCGCACCTCCCGGAACAAACTACACCCTCCAAATTATCATTTGGAGATTTTATAAGCCATTTCAAGTTCCGGTTCCATTTTAATTCAAATTGCCATTTTAAATCTTCATGACAAAATAGAACACCATATGGTAACAACTACTTACACACATGGTATCATGCAACTTATTAGTAAATACTAACTTATTTCATCAAATTAATACTTACCCACATGCAACATCTAATATATGCAACTACTCAACATAGTAAATAAATATGAAATGGGCTCTTAAAAGCGAGGGTTGTTACAAGATTAAGATGAAGAAATTATGAATACACGGTTGGATTCCTCTCAAAAAAATAGCAAATGGATGTTCTTGAACAATCTTGAGAAAACCCGTTTTAAAGCTTCAAAACTTGGATTGAAAATAGCTCTCCAATGGAGTTAAGGTTTTGAGGGAGGAAGGAGATGTAAAAGAGGAGATTGCTGCTCTTAGGGTTCAGAAGAAAGTGTTTTTAAAATTACTAAAACCGTCATTTTGTTTATATACCAAAAAGAATTTGAGTCCTAATCAAATACAAACACTCAAAAAATGATTACGCACGATGAGCCAGTCAGAATGGCTTGAAATTTTAGTATGTTGTAGAGAACTGCGAGACGGAGCTTCTATGAAAAATTCATCTTGATCGGACGGTTGGATTTCTAAAAATATTATTTTTATCCTCCTTAGCTCGGATCCTCCTTCGATTTTTATACAAAAAGTTATAATTTCCAAATTTTAATCCCGATTTAAATTCCACTTAAAACCTTATTTTTATATATATAAACCAACATATTTAATTACCAAGAATAATTAAATCCAAAATTTTATTTTTCTCTAATTTTTGAATTAATTAAATAGTTACTTAAACATCAAATGTAAATTGCAAAACATACAGTAAGGCTCACATACGCCTACTTATTGAATGCCATAATTGGGCGCCCATACACCCAATCCTACGCGCACCTACCCAACGAACAATAAAATAATATATATCGCTATATATATATATATATATATATATATATATATGCATAAAGATGAAAGTAATGGCGTACCGCGTGTTCTCGCAAATCACCACTCGATTCTATTTTCGATGATCTTCGCAACACAAAAATCCTCAAATCAAATCACATCGCTGCATCGATATAAGACATACCCAAAATTTATACTAATGATCTTCTATATAATTAACGTCTCCGAAATCAATGCCTATAACGTTCTAAACTCAATGCCTATAACGGCAACACAAAAATGCCTATAACTCTAAGGATCCTCACATCAAGCTTACTAATTCTAAACTCAATGCCTATAACGTTCTTAAAAAAGCTCCCTATCTCCAACAAATACAACTAACACGTATGCTAGACCTTATATCTTACGAAGTACGAATCAACAAAGGATATCAAAGATTGGTAACGCGAAAGCTAAACTGACTCACAACCAATGAGACCTAAGATCATGCCACCACCAAAACCAAGATGGGTGTGAGTAAATAAAATATCATTCTTAGCATGAAAAATATATGAGACATATATGAATCAATCCACGTGATAAATAATTGAATAAATCCCAAATGATAATAACCAATTGTTCGATAAGATAACCATCACATGCTAAAACTCCAATCTCCAATAATATAAAATTGAATAAACCTCAACTGAATCAATAAAGAAATCTGAGTAAAACCCATAACAAATTTGGAACCGAATGGCCCAATCAAAACCATAAAATGTGCCTCAATGTAAATACGACGGAAATGAGGGTACGCTAAACTACTAAGAAGTAATATAAAATAAACTCCAGCTTCACCTCCGAACGATAATCTCCAAATAATTCTATGCAGCTTCTCCAAACTTATCCTGAAAAAGTTAGTCAACGCACGAGGTCAGAGCCCCGAGCATGAATACAAACTACTCTCCTCAAATAGGGTCGGTGAACCTAGTCAGTAGCATTATACGCAATAAATATCGCAATAGAGTATTTTAATTAACAAGAGATAATTAAACGCAAGAAGGGTAAATTACTAACCACCCCCAAAGATTCTTTAAAAATATCACACCAATATCATTTTAAATATCCCACCGTCCCAAATTGTTAATTTAATTAAATTAACCCAAATTATCATTATTCTCACTTTTTATTATAGCAGTCCTCCCACCCCGGGTGGTAATTTTTGCCAAAATTTTACACTTCCCCTTGCTAAAATGCCAGCCGAATCCATTTAAACTGTTAATCCCCTACAATTTGACAAGGTTCCATACACGACACGACATAAATCTCCAGCCGACCCGTTTAAACTGTCAAGCCCCGCACATTATATTGCCACAAAGTTTAATACCCGTCTTTTTCTTAGGCATCAATTCTCATTTCTCAATTTCACAATTTTCAAATCACCCCACCCTTTTAATCGATGTAAGATCCTCAAAATACCCCTTAGTCCCATACCTAAGGGTCTCCAAGTACACATACGTCCTATCCTACATGTCTGATGAATCACCAATATAAAACACGTCCTAGTCGCATGCCTAGGCTAACGAAATGACGATATAATGTAAAATTTCTAACTCACCTCAATATATAAAAATCCCCACGAATTTACACTAACTAGTCCCTACCTAGAAAGTATAAATTTAACCAAGGCCTACCCACTAGTTCCATACCTAGTACGCCTCCTATAATTAGGGTGAGCTAATATACTACCCAAAGGACCCTCGTCCCCGCGATGGCAAAAAGGACTAATAATAAATCACACAACACATAATTTATATGAGCAACATAGCAATTCCAACGTAAAGGCCCCAATTAATTTAAATTCTAATAATAATATCGTCGTCGATTTTCAACACAATTATTTCCATTAAAAAATGTTAAATTAATCAACATGCCAAAATATTCAACTCGTCATAATTGTCCTCTTTTATAAGTCAAACAATTTTTATGGGTGTATACGCATCCCACATATCATATATATAATCACATAAAAATTCTTCACGAGAACCTATACCCAAAATCATAAAACCCTAGTAATCTCACCTACGCACTCAAGGGTTTCAAAGATTTATTCATATTTAAAAGTTTCATAAAAACAGTCTCTAAATTGGGTGTCCACTTTCTCTAATTAAGCTGCTAATTGCTTTTAAGAAAAACATGTAATTAAGGGTTTAAGCGACACTTAAAATGCATAATACTAAAGAAAAGGAATAGAGTATTCATGCATGAGAGTAAGATGAAGAAATTATGACTACACGGTTGGATTCCTCTCGAAAAATTAGCAAAGAGACATTCTTGATCAATCTTGAGAAAACCCGATTTAAAGATTCAAAACTTGGATTGAAAATAACTCTCTAATGGAGTTAAGATTTTGAGGGAGGAAAAAGATGTAAAAGAGGAGATTTCTAATCTTAGGGTTTAGAAGAAAGTGTTTTTAAAAGTCCTAAACCCGTAACTTTGTTTATACCAAAAATAATTTGAGTCCTAATCAAATACAAACACTGGAAAAATTATTACACACGATCGGACCATTAGAATGGCTTAAAATTTTAGTATATTATTGCGAACGGCGAGACGGAGCTGCTGTGAAAAATTTAGCTTGATCGGACGGTTGAATTTCTAATAATATTATTTTTATCCTCCTTAGCTTGGACCCTCCCCCGATTTTTATACAAAAAGTTATAATTTCCAAGTTTTAATCCCGATTAAATTCCACTTAAAACCTTATTTTTATATAAAAACCAACATATTTAATTACTAAGAATAATTAAATCCAAAATTTTATTATTCTCTAATTTTCATATTAATTAAATAATTAATTAATAAAAACACGGGGCGTTACAAAAGTTTGCAAATGTTGTACAGATTCCTCATTCTGAGAATTATAAGGATTGGAATGTTCCAATAATTATTCCTTTGATTGTTATTGGTACAATTCAATTTAGTGGGTTCAAGTCTCTTAAAATTGGGCAATCATTATGTTGGTATTTCTGAGATCATGTTCTGGACGATTTACGACTAGGAGATATCCCGAATTTTGGTAGCTCTTGATAAACTAATAAGTTTTTATATTACTAATAAACTTGATCACATAATTATTCTATAATCTGGTAGAGTGTCAAATTAGTTAAGTTTGAGATCAAGGAATAAATAAGATGTTGGTGAAAATCAATTAGCAACAAACTAAATTTCATAAAGCGGGTATAATATGCTTTACGGCGAAAATCATATTATGTGTTATGCAACTTTTGAAATAATGCCTCAATATTTGAGTAATTATATTATAGTTAAATTGGACTGAAATTATAATTATTTGGTAGAATTAATTACACTTTAATTGGGGGGAGAGAGAGAAAGGGAGAGAGAGAGAGAGAGAGAGAGAGAGAGAGAGAAAGGAAAATAATATTCATATTTTTATGAAGGGGTGAGGACAGAGAGTTATTTTTGTCACATTTATTAAGTTTTCTTCTCCGAAAGTGCCTACACCCACAACTTTCTTTGGATGAAAGATATACTTGAAGATCAAAGGCCCATAACACATCTGATGAGGGATTTGAATGTCAATTAAGGCAATCAATTTTTTCATCAAATTATTATCCTTATTCAGATAATCTACAAGATTCACAAAGGTATTTTTGATTCAAACACTAAGTCTCTTGATTGAATCAAGTTACTTTCTTCTTCTTCTTTATGAAACATTTTTAATCAAAGTTTTTGGGCAACAAATTTTCTTTATTAATCCTTATCCATTAGTACCAGAGCTCCAGTTATATAATGATCGTGTTTTAAAAGGGTCCCTGTTGTCCAACCAGTATAAATGTGATGGAATTTATTTAAAAGAGTCATTCATCTAAAAGGACTCTACTCAAGAAAGTATTATTAGCCATAATGGAAACGGAATTTGTTTCCTTTCTTTATATATAACTGGATGTATTTGTGATTTGTTATATCTCTATCATCTCATATTTAGTATGTTGATAATTTTTTGAGCTGATTATTAAATTAATTAGGGGACTACATTATTATGGTCAATATGGATTTATTATGTGACCGTCCTAGATCATGATTTTTCTGAAAAATCAAATTGGATTTATTATTTTCTAAAATTTACTTAAATCTAGTAATCTACTTAATGAATGAATTAAATTTTTGTCTTTGAATTTTATTTTAATTAAAAAATTAAAATAGTGAGACCGGGTAATTTAATTTTATACAAGAATCGGGTATATTACTGTTGATTTTATTCAGATTTAGAATTGAATAAATAAATTTCAAATTACCCTAAGGTTCAAAATATTAGGTGGGATATGGGTTTTGATATAAACCCCACGGTCTCTTTTGGTATTTTAAAAATGTGACGTGATTAATTCCTCGTGTTAGCATCAACTTTCATCCACAATGGAAGGGATTAATCACGTCATCACTGTATTTTTAAAATTCTCAAGTGATGGTTATTCAAAATAAAATGTGAGTAATTTCTTGTGACACCCCGCCTAATAAAAAATCGGGTGATCATTCCTATATCAAATTAAAAATAGGAGCCTCATATGGTTCATTCTTAGCATCACTGTCGAAAACTTTTTTTTTAAACTTACTAACCACCTAGTAGGCAAAATCTGGTACCAAATCTTTTCTTTATTAACACAAGACAAAAATAAGTACGAAAATAAAATAAAACATCCAATACTAATAGAACCAATCATCACATAATAAAAAGTCTTGCCGAATAAACCATCGACTAAATCCAAACCAACGTAAATAACAGATAGTAAATCCCATACAATTAGAAAGGAAAGTAACTAGATAAAACTGGGAGCAACATGCTCGTAGTAACTGATGTAAATCCCTACACTAGGAACAGAAAAGACAGAGGTGCCTATCCAAATCCTGCAACATCCACATGTGCTGCAGCTGCGATCCCTAGAATGAATTTAGGTCTGGTGTCCCTGTGGCTGGACACCTAAAAGGTTTTGAAAAATATTTGATAGCGACGGTTAGAACCCAAAACATTTTGAAAATATTTAGCAAGTGATTAAATTGTAAAAATTTAAAAATTAATGGATGCGCTTCATATTTAGGCTAGTGTCGCACTCCCTTGAGGACAGACTCGCCCCTCAACTAATGTGCACACATAATGCTTTCTTTATATCCCACCTAGTCCTCTACCCCGTAACTAGATACTTGACATAATACTCTCCTGACGTACTACTTTAGGCCGAGTATGTCTAAAATAAGATATATATATATATATATATATATATAAGTTATTCATCACTCTAACTTAAATAATTATCTTCCTTTTAAGTCCATATAACATTTACACTAGTTATATGATTAATATAATTTACTCCATGTACTTAATTACCCGTATATAACTATCTATCACATTATATACGTAAAACCATATTACAACATTCACACATATGTCAAATATATTAATAGCCCATCCTCCCGAGTAATAACTCACCGGATGTCTTCTCTAGAGTGCTATCAACCCAGGCTACTCAGTCCCACCGAGAGTTCCGAGACAACTATGGTCCGCCGAATCGGAACGTAAATAATAAACGTAATGGAGGCGATCATATTTCCTTCCTGAAAGTGAGATACTCCCCTCACCCATATAACGAACACTGTGACCTGGGGATATACTCACCCTACTCCTCAAGCTAGGGGATTCAACCATATCGCGCAACCTCCCTCAATAGCACTAGAGTATATAAATTAAATAAATATCTAATTACTGATATTTAAGCACACACATTATATATACTATCACACTATCGTATATATACTTTTTAATACCAGTTTTATCGTTTATAACGTCCATAACACTTAGCCTAAAACATTCCCGAGTCTATGGCCCGACTCTAAATTAATCTGTTCCTCACAATAGTTAATTAAATATTTTGGCATCACTCAACCAATTTACCCGGACTCACTCACTTGGCCCGATTATTATTCGGAATTCAAATGCCCAAATTCCCTTAATAAGTTTGACACACCCTTATTAATTAATTCAAACTGATAATACGCAAATATCGCGTATTTCATCCTCCGAACCTACACATTTTAGCCCCCTCGGGTGCCTTAATCTCTATATTTAAGCCCGTTAACCAGACAACCTCGGTTTATATTGTTAACATGCTATATGAGGTATAATTGGGCTTTTGTAGGTATTTAGGTACTAAGTATGAAGTTCGGACGCATTCCGGTGAAGTTCCGTACGCAATCGCACGTTCAAGGGCATTTTAGTCTTTTCACAGCTTGGGTACCTGGCCTGACATCTCACGAAAGTTGTATCCATTCTCTCTAGCTTCGCGTGTCCGTGAACGGTGCGCGATTCCGATTCATAACGAAGAAGTTACGGCGATTTCAGCGGAGAAAAACCAAGGAAAGAAAAAGAGGAGAAGAGAAGGAGAAGGGAAGAATGCAGTGTGTTGCTGCCTGGCCAAGACCTGCTTGATCGATTGATCGACCATCTTGATCAGTCGATCGACCATTCTAAATTGTCGATTTTTGGCCTTGATCGATCGATCGACCAAAGGGGTCGATCGATCGATCCCCTGTTTTTCAGCAGATATTTTCATTTTTTTTCTTTCTTCTTTTCTTTTAATCCAACTTACTATAAATACAATTTTTGTTGTAATAAGAACATATAGCAGTAGATACACGATTTTAGGTTAGTTTATCTTAGGGTTTGGGTGATTTGCTTGGTTCTTCTTCATTTCCTCTTGGATTGACACACTTTTGGGCTTGAATGTTGACTATTCATCATCCTCTCCATTAATATAGTTTGTAGTTCTTCATTCCTTGCTTTCTAGTTAATTTACAAGCTTTCTAATTTAGGTTTACATGCTTTATTTACATGCTTTGATTACTTGCTTTGTAGTGTAATTTTACCGCGTTTATTTACCGCTTTCCATTTATCGCGTCTTTAACATGCTTTCTAGGTAACTTAAATTAGGTTGTGTTTGAATTGAACTCACTCGGGTTGACGTGTTGCTTTGCTTTAGTGATGGAGTTACGGGTCTATTTCGGGTGCATTGTCCTAGTTATTACGCCTAGGATATTCGACGGGGCATATCATGTATGTCCCGTGCTTACGACCTTTCGCGCGTAATTTCCGGGATATTTGTTGACGCCAAAATCTTATTAGGCTTTTATGACGATTTAGGGCGTAACAACCTTTGATTTAATTAACTGTCGAAACGAGATGCATTTATAATAACTCGTCGACCCATGTGACCATTTTATACAAATTAACTCGGGTGAGGGATATTCGACGCAACCTATAGTTTTACTCGCTTTCATAATCTAGTTTCATTACCCTTGCCTAGATTAATATTTCCCTTTATGCATCTGTTCTTTTAGTTTGTAATCATCTTTTACACTTTTATTTCGGAATATTAAATCACTTAAATTCTAAGAACTCGTCCCTGTGGATTCTCGATACCCGACTTACCGCTGTGCTTGCCTCGCAAGTGTAGTAGTAACTTAGGTTTTTGTATTGAGTTGGCGAAACGAAAACAACGACTGTGCACTTTACACGCGCATACCTTTCGCACCTCGATCACAAACCTTAATGTCTCTCTCACATTAAATATAAAACAACCTTATACTGTTTGTTCTTAAAATCCCAAACCATCCCAGATTTAAGACGCTTCCTTACTGTACCTAATTCTCCCTTAAATTCTCACCCATGTCAATCAGTACAGTAAAGACAAAAAATGGGTTGAATTTTGCCATCTTGTTCGAATGAGAAAAGGCGTCGTTCGAACGACAACTGAAGTCGCTGGAACAACAACCACTATCGTTCGAACGAGAGTCCTAGTCATTTGAACGACCCTTAACTTTATCCCCCTTTTCTTCTAGAATCAGTCCTCTGCCATTAACAAAACCTTAAAACCTTTCTTACCCAGAAACCAACCCATAATTTACACAGTAAGTTCTACTAATCAACACAAATTCCAAAATCCTTACTTCCCAATTTATATCTTCAATTGTAAATAAAGACATGAATCTAAATGATTTTCCCACAAGTTTTTCAATCAAAAATTTCTCTAATCTTACAATTTCTTCACAGTGTAATATGGATTCATAAGCCCTATCATATAAATCCCCAAAACTTGATTCGTAACATCCACAAATTTGAAAACCCAAATTGTATCAACCCAACCCAAAATCATTTTTTTTAACACCTACTATAATATGAACTGAAATCAACAATTTATATAAAAGCAAGTTTAACCACTTTCCTTATGATTCGTAGAGTCTGATTAATCGTTTGTTGTAGAGATTTGCTTTGTTGAAGAACACCTCCCTTCTTTTTCCTTTTTGGCTCCAAAGAGTTCTCTCTTTTGTTCCTCTACGTTCTTAGATTTCTCTCAACTGTGTTATGGCTTCCCACAACTCCTAAACTTAGGTTTTTATCTCCCAATCCCGTTTTTAGCCATATGGGCCTAATTAAAATGGCCCAAATACTCCCGTGGGGGCTCGGTTATGCCCAAAAATACCCTGTGACCCATTTACCACCCTCGGGTACACTTTTTCGACTTTCTCAGCCCATCCGGACTCAACCGTATGCTCAGAATTGACATTCGAGTTAATTTATTATAAGTTTCTATCTCACACCCAACTTAGTCAATATCCGACTCCCGGCTGAGATAAATAGATACCACATCACTAATACACGTTATAACGCAAATAAATTATTACTATTCACTTAGAAATTAAATTTCATAAATATTAACCATTTACCCTCTGATTAATATTACCATAATTAATTCAATTAAATTACGACGCGCAAGTAATTTAAAATTTACCCGAATTAATTAAATATTTAAATGCACGAAAATACGGGGTGTTACATTTCTATCATCCCAATGGGGAATTTCAACATGAGAGGATATAATTTTATAGAATAAATTAAGAGTATATAATTAAAATGCAAGTAATGACATCCTCCCGAATAGAGTCACTATCATTAATTGATCAAAATATACCGATTATTTTATTATATGGCACAAAGAGTTTCTAGAATGTTCGAATAACACAACTGAAAGATGAAAAGTCTGTCTAATTTAGGGTGAGGTGATTTCAGTTTCCAATGAGAAATGTCACTTCACAAAAGAATTACGATAATCCAAAGTATTCATTCTAATTGGTGGTAGAGGGAACCTAAATTAAAATTTAATAAAAAATTCATTCTCACATATGTAATTGGAAATTATTAATTTTCAATGATTATTCTCAGATTTTAAAAATGGGCTCAACATCCAACCCACTTGCTTCAATATAATAGGAAAATATATTATATAAGATGAATTTCATTAACTCGAGAAAGAACTTAGATATTTAATTAGTGTCAAATATTGTATTTTATTGCCCATATTTTGTGCAGAATTGCAATGCCAAGCTCGTTAAGTCATGTTTATACACATTTACCGTATAACCTTAAATATGCATGGTTAATCACTTGAACGGGATTTATTTGAGTATTTATAGGATTTTGGAAGCTAATATTGAAGTTTGGATACATTCGAAGCAAGAAACATTCACATATGCACTTTCAGATGACCAAATTTAGACTCGAAAACTCACAGAAGTTGTCGACCTCAAAACAAGGAACGCCTAGATTCAAACGATACATCAATTTTCTTTCAAAATGAAGAAATTGTGACCATTCAAGATTGGATTCGAAATAAAGTCTAAAGTCAAAGCTCCGAGTTAACCCTAAGGTCAGATCTTATGATCCAGATAATGCTGAAATATTATTGCTATTAAAACAAGGGTCGCATCGGTTTAAGCGGTGGAAGAATTCGAGGTCATATGAAGAAGTTACAAAAGTTGGGGTGTAATATACAAATATGGAAAACTAAGTCGATATAAGGGTTAAATATTATTGAGATCATATTATACTTGAATGATTGTTTGATGCGATGGTTAGGAAAGGGTAGGGTTCGAGTCTCACCTACCCCCATTTCATTTTAAATCGATGCCCAGTACCACGTGGAAACGAATAGCTGGCCAAGCTGGAGCGAGACACATGGCAACCCATCACTAGCCTAGATTCCCCCTGTGCGTGATGCATTGCCAACTCCCCCTTGCATACGATGCGTGAACAACCATGCCCTTACTAGATTGGCCTCCAATGCCTGATGCCTTCTTCCTTTCCCTTTTTACCTTTACCCCATAATTCACAATTTGTCATCTTTTATAATGAATTTAAAAAATGTTTTTGCCAAAGATTCTTCACAAAGTAAAAAAAACATTCATATTTTGAGGATTGTGTTTCTTCCCTTTTCCACCGGCCACCAAGGCTCTTATATTGAAATCCCATTATCAATTTGTATATTATAAATTTTAAGCCCCCAACCACCATTTCTTATCCTATAAAAAGGGTCATTTGGGTTCAATAGAAGAACAATTTGTAGTGTAGAAACCATTTATAAACACATATCATATTGTTTGATTAATGTAGTTTAGTTCATTTTTAGTTTTGCAATTCGAGATGTAATTCTAGTTATTGATAAATTCTTTTATTATTTAATTTGCTTTCGATAAATTAGTTATTTGCATTATAAATTAGTTAATTATTTTAATATATAGTTTACTTGTTACATAAAAAAATCTTATTTTAAAAATCTCTTCTCTCATACACTGTTTTATTTCATTATTTAAACTTTCTTTCTAGGTAATTAAATTAGGTTGAGATTAATGAACTCACCTTGTGTATTTAGTTGCTTCGTTATGGTAAGATGAAAGATGATTTATTTTTACGGGTTATTTATTTTTTATTTTACACATTGGAACCTTAGTGGGGTATATCACGTATGTACCATATTTTTTACCTTGTGTGTGTAATTTTAAAAATATTGTTGAAGCCAAACTAATATTTAGACTTTTATGAAAATTTGGGGAGTGACATCATATGTTTAAATAATTGCTTAAATGAATATTAATCGTGTTTTAAACCCTTTTAACCATGAGTACTCCAAGGTGAGGGATTTAATTCTCAACTTATTGTTTCATATTTGTAAATTAATTTAGTTTCAACACTCGCCTAGATTAATTGTAGAATAAAACATTTCAAAATTAAAAAAATGATCGTATACGTTTTTTGTAAGTAATAAATTATTTAAATTCTAAACAACGTTCTCTGTGGATTCGATACTCTATGCACAGTTATACCTATAAAACAAGTGTAGTAATTTTATAGGTTTTTTGTATTGAGGTGGTAAACCAACCAACGACAACGTCCTTACACGAACACTCGATTTTTACCCGAATCAAAATGGCGTTGTTGCTCGGGGAATGCTTTGTTTTAAATTTTAATTGTTTTATTGCTTTGCACTCGACAATGCACTCGATCAAAATGGCATCATTGTCGGGGTATGATTTTCTTTAAAACTTAATTGATTCATTACTTTGATTCCAACAATTCACCCAATCAAAATGACACCGTTATCTGGTGAATATTTTATTTTAGAATTTGATTTATTTATCTCTTCGTATATACTTTTTGTTTTAATTTTGTATCGGACATGCATAATTGAGCTTCAAGCACCGTTAATCTCTCGGTCGCATACAATTTTGTGAAGTTTTATCTATGAATCACTGCAGGTAATTATGTATAATTCTAGTATCCTCGGTATTTCTAATGGTATTATAGGCAAATAATTTTGTCACAATAATAATTTTTTAATCCCTGCCAGACCTATGACTTTTGGTAAAAACTCACAAAACAAAATAAATAAAAATTGCAAAATGACGTAAGGCAAGTATTTACAAAAGAGTTGAAATGATTTAACAACTATTGTGATAATAATTCTCCGAACTATAATAATAATAATAATAATAATAATAATAATAATAATAATAATAATAATAATAATAATAATAATAATAATAATAATAATAATAATAATAATAATAATAATAATAATAATAATAATAATAATAATAATAATAATAATAATAATAATAATAATAATAATAATAATAATAATAATAATAATAAGTTTTTTTTGCCTCCAAATTTATTTGGTGTGTATTTGCAAAATCAGAAAAAATGAAGAATTTGATAATTATTATCTTGAAGAAAATTATTATTGGGGAAAAGAATTAGATGTTTTCTTTGAATCGAATAATAGTATTTCTTTTAATAACTTAGACAATGAAGAATGGTTCGAACTAAATGAGGAATCCGAGGACTTTGAAGATATTTCTAGAAAAATCATTATTCTTCTCTCCCAATTCATAAAGGATACTCAAAATGGAAAGAATGTGGAAATAGAGTCACTTTTTTATGAAAAGTGATCTTTTGTGAAAAATAAAAGTGCGGGGGATACTTGGATTTCACCTCAAGTAACTTATAAAGATCGAATTAAAAGTAAATCCATTTTCTTTGAAATTCAACTAGTCCTTGTAACAACCCCCATTTTCTCACGTAAAGGCTGGCTAGGCACGATACGCCGAAGACGGGTCTTGTCGATCAATTAATACAATTCTCAGCAAAACGTAGTATAAATATTGTTATTTTAAAAAGGCGGATACTTTAAACTTTATGAATATCTCACCAACAATAATTAAACTCAACTAATACCAACTAAATAATAAATTTAACAACAAGTAAATATCACTACTCCAATGTAATGTAAATAAATCCTTGGCTTATGCCCTTAAAATGTTTCCCCAATAAAATAACTAAACTCTGGAAGCACAACACCTAGGCTAGAATCAATAATCTGGGACAGTTTCTACATTAAATTTCAATACTTTACATGCATTGTTCTTCATCAAATACACCAATTTAAACCTAACTCCCAGAAATTTAAAGGGGGTTATTACATGCATCAAGAAATAAATTGAAAATACAAATTAAGTAAGAGAATTCTTGATTTAAAGATTTGTAGAAGAAAAGCCCCTTGAATCTCCCTTGATTTTCCTTTTGTTCCTCTTTGGTATTTTCTCCTTTTCTCTCCTGTAAATACTAATCTAGGATTTCTCTATTGATAGCGAGGAGTGGTTTAGCCCCACTTAAACACTAATTAAAAGGCTAATCCCGAGTTGGGGTCTAAAACCTAACTTTTGCACCCTCAAATGGACCCAAACCCATATCTCAACTCGCCCAAAAACTCTCCAACTAATATAACTATGACCTGGAACCATTTCTAAATATTTGAAACACTAAACTGAGTCTATAATGCTCCTTAAAATGCGTTCTAATTATTTTTATTTCCCCTTAGACATTTAATTATGTTAAAACGACATGCGCCCATAAATTTATCTATGTGTGATTTATTTCTTACTCGTAAGCCTATTATGTCCAATTGAGTTATATATTTATAAAATCATGAGAAAATTTTTATTTTAAAATAATTAAAAATTGTACTCATATAAATTTAAATTCATCTGATTTGATTTATTCCCGAATTAATATTAAATTAATGAATTTAAATTAATCCAAATATTTTATTCTAAAATTACGGGGTATTACAGTCCTTAATAATAATTAATCAATTCAAGTTAAATTTATGTCCTCACCTTTTTGATTCACCATTATCAACCCATTATAAGTGCCACAAGAATCGGATGAAAGTCTTAAGGACTTTTACTTGATTCTTGTCCGTAAATGCTTTTTTGAAATGATTTCCATGATAAAATTTTCACTTGAACATGTTTCTCCTCCCATTCCAATTTAACAATCTTTGGATTTTTTTTTCTTGTGTACTTATCCCCCACTTTATCCAAACAACCCCTCAAAAATAGATTTATTCAAAAATTTATGATAGTTCAAATTTTTCACCCAAAGAATACCCCCGTTTCCATTGCATAAACGGAACTCCTATTTTAGGGGAGGCATGAAACATCATGGTATTCCATCATTAATCCCACAAATTCATGTTTTCTTGGTCGACCCCCAAAACTTTCCTCTTCTAATTTATGGTAAATTCAAAGATTATAGTTTTTTTTGTACATATTTTATTAAACATATTAAAAAAATCAAAAAGACATATTTGTTATTTTTTTCTTGTATCTAATGTATTTTGTAGGATTATTGAATGTGATATTCGGGAATCGCCTCATATTGAATAACATCTCTCTATTATTTTAAATGAATATTTTTCTTAAATAACATTGTGCACAAAATAATGTTCTAGTTATGGAGTGTCATACTGTATTTGCATATATTATGATCATTTTTAATCATTATATAAAAATAAAAAAGTAATAAATAAATAAATTTTCTTTAAGTGATTATTGACGGAAGCTTTTTGGGGAAAACAACTCTAATCATTTAAATCATTGTTTTTAAAAAAGTAAATAAAATGATTTTTTTTTTAAATCTTTTTTTTTCTTAGACTTTTTGCCTAAATTCATTGTTTTTGGTAGATTTTACTCTCTAAGTTACCTTATTATTTAAAAAAGGAATGTAACGTATTTATGGATTGACCTACCAAAATAGATATATAGTTTATTTACCATTACTTTTATGTTTATTAATTGGTATGATTCATGTATTAACACTTTATTCTCATCATGAATTATACTTGCGTAATTGTTAAAAGATAAATGACTTGGTAGTTTCAAATATGCATATGTATATCTACCATGTGAGCTTTGTGTTCTCTTTTCTATTCTGAGTGATGTATACACTTGCTCATTATTCTTTTGAAAAATATTTTAAGTCATTGGTAATCTCAATTTCCTTGTTTTGACGGTCAAGTAAATGGTAATATGATCCTTTCCAAACTTAAATTAAAAAATTATATTATCACCTCAATTTTGATCAAAGGCAATTCATTTCCATCATTTCATCCGCTTCACCAAGACCTTGAAAATTGATTAAAAAATAAACGCAAAGTGAAATAGGGGTTGGAAAAAATAAAGAAAGAGAGGAAGAGAGGTAAAGAGAGAAAAGGAAAGAAAAAATATAAATAAAGAAAGAGAAGAAAAGAGAGAAAAGAAAGGAAAAATAGATATAAAGGAATTTTAAAAGATCAAATAATTCCAATGAAAAGAAAAGAAAAGGAAATAACTCTTCAAGTTCACCCTTTTTAAAAGAAATATCATTTTAAGGTATTGAATTTTATCCTCTATGCAGACATTTTTTATCCTGAAAAGTCCTTAAAATGATCATAGGGTTAACATGATTTTTCATATTGAAAAGATTATATTATCACATCCTTTAGAAAGTGGCATCCTATCATAACTTTATATTTTGTTCGTTTTATATAAACATCTTTCATCATTGACCAGTGCAAGACCTTGCTTTCAATTACATTTACTCTCTACGCCTACACCTCCCGAGTGACATATACTAATTTAGAGTGTTTTCAGTTTTTAAGTGAAATCACCGATGAGAATTAAACTATTGTGCTTCATTAGAAACGTGGTTAGTGTCATATATTTTATTTTATTGCCCAACTTTTGTACAGAATTGCAATCCCATACTCATTAAAACACTCGTTTTAAACTCATTTAATATAAAACATTAAATATTCGTGGTTAATAACTTGTACAAGGTTTATTTAAGTATTTACAGGGTTTTCGAAGCTAATATTGAGGTTTGGATGCATTCTGAGCAAGAAATATTTTTTATGTGCTAACTTTAAAGGGAGAAATGGTAAATTTAAATGATCAAATTCGGACTCAAACTTGGACTCTCCCCACAAGTTGTCGGTCTCAAAACAAGGAACATATGGGTTTAAATGGTGTGCCACTCAACTTTCAAATGAAAAAATAATTATCGTTCAAGTTTGGACCCAAAATAAAGTCAAAAGTCAAAGCTCTAGGTCAACAGCAAAGTCAGACCTTATGACTCGGACACTACTGAAATATTATTGGTATTGAAATGAGGGTCACATCAGTTCCAGCGGTGAATGAATCCAATGTCTTTAAAGATTGGATTCGAAAGAAAGTCAGAATTGAAAGATCCGAAACAATTTGAAAAGTCTGACCTTATGCCCGAACGCTACTGAAATATAGTTGTTATCGAGACAAGGATCACATGGGATAAAGAGGTGCTTGAATCCTGTATGAAGAAGTTACAAAAGTTAGGGGGTAATGTCAAAATATTAGAAACTGGGTTAATATAAGAGTTAAATATTACTGGGACCATATTGTACTTAAATGATTGTTTGGTGTGATGGTTAGGACAGGGAAGGAGATTGAGGGAGACTCGGGTTCAAGTCTCGCCCATGCCCATCTCATTTTAAATCAATGCTAAGTTCCACGTGTCAATCCACAACTGGACAAGCCAGAATGCACCATGTTGCGACCCATCACTGGCCCAGATTCTCCCCCATGTGTGCGGTGCTCAGCCAACTCCCCCTGTGCACGATGTGTGAATAGCCTTGCCCTTGCCAGGTTATCTTCCCACGCCTGATATCTTCTTCCTTCCCCTTCTTGTCTTTAACCCAGCTTTCCATATATTAGTTCTCTGCATTCTAAATTAGTTAATTATTTTAATAAATACTTTACTTGTTTCAAAAAATATTTTCTTGATTTAAAAAATACTTTCTCCCATACACTATTTTATTTCATTACTTAAACATGATTTCTAAGTAGTTAGATTAAGTTGATATTAAAGAACTCACCCATGGTATTTAGTTTCTTTCCTATGGTATGATGGATGATGACTTGTTTTGACGGGTTAATTGTTTCCAATTTTACACTTAGGAACCTTAGTGGGGTATATCACATATGCACCATATTTCTTACCTTGTGTGTGTAATTTTGGGAATGTTTTTGAAGCCAAACTCATATTTGGACTTTTATGGGAATTTGGGGAATGACACCCTGCGTTTAAATAACTATTTAAATGAGTATTAATTTTATTCTAAACCCGTTTAACCATGTGTATTCTGAGGTGAGGGATTTAATTCTAAACCTATAGTTTCATATTTATAAATGAATTTAGTTTCAATATTTAAGATAATGTTTTATGATTGCTTATCTTTTAATTTTTATCGTTTGGCATATCCCATTACACAAACACGACACCGACATGACTTCTCAATACTCGAAGACTTTGTTGAAGACTAAAGAGATTGGAAGATATGTTTGTCTCAATAATCATGGTAGAAGATTATGATCGTGAGTGGTAAAATCTTTCTTAATATTTTCTAGGGATTAGTTATCTTTTATGAGGATATTTTTATAAAAAGAAACGTAAATTTTTTGTAAGAAAAATCGTCGAAAAAATGACGCTTCATTCGAATGAAGCTGACTGTCATTCGAACGAGATTATATGGGTTGAATGAGATGCTAATGAGGAATTTTGCACATTCCTATAGAATTTCCTTCTAAGTCCTCGTTTGATGTCGTTCTAATGAGAACCGTTACCATTCGAACACAACCCAGTTTTATTGGAATGACCAGACGAATTTGACTTTTTTAAAGATATCATCCCATATCTTTTGTGTTTATCCTTTTTATATACCCTTGTTATAAAAAAAATGTTGGACAGGATCAGATAATTTAACAACTCCTTTTGAAGAACAAAAACACCTTTTGAGTTCTCTTTTTTGTGATCAAATACCTCGTACCATATTCCTCACCCCTGTGAATTATTCAAGATCACTTTACCAATCACAAGAAGGATTCTGGCTTAAATCACTTTGTAGAGACTTTTCTCTACTGTTGATAATGTGGAACATGGTTTCACTGCTGAAGAAGAAAACAAGGATGATCAGTGGATACTGAGGGTAGATCGCTACCTATGGACAGCTTTGGAGCTGAGTCGTATCTATTGACATTTTGAAGACTCTGCGCATCTAACTTAGTGTAGCTAAGTCTTTTATAAGTCGGTAGTAGTCAAAACTGTCAATAGTTCTGATATAAAAAGGGTTTTCCCTTCTAAGGGATTTTCCTCTTCTCGTGTTTATTTGCATGCTTGGCTTAGAAATGAATATTGAAAATCATCTCGTATGCACAACATAATTAATTGAAGATAAAATTTGATTAAAAAAATTGAATTATTTGTGTGGCATTTAACTATATAAATCGATCCATTAGATCACGTGCACTCTTGAATTGGTATCAGAGCAAGTTACACCAAATTATCATGTGACCTTTTTTCGCAAAATTTTTATTGATATTTTGTATAATGGAATACCCATTTTTTATGGTTCAAATTATGCTTAATGAAAAGCTAGGATTATGTCAACCTTAAAATCTATTGATGAATGTGTCTAGTTGATTTTTAAAAGAGGGTGGACAGCACCCACTGTGATTGTTGACAATGTCGTTAGCCCTAAACCTTTCTTTTCTTAGACCGAGGACAACTTTAAATGGATCAATTTTAACTCGTGAGGTTTGAGTGACATCTCGGGAGTCATCACCCCTGATGAGTTCTAATACATTATGACGTGCACCATGTCTAAAGAAGCTTTGAATATCCTCCATCTCATTCACGAGGGAACCAATGTTGTTAAATCCTCTAAGCTACAAAATCTCACCGTAAAATTTGAAACTATCATTATGCTTGAATCTGAAAGTTTTACGAATGTCTATCTAATATAGTTAACTTGAGTTTCAATTTAGGTGAGAAAATCCCGAAGATGCGCATTGTTAAAAAAATTTGAGGCCGATCCCTGCTCGTTTTATTCCTAAGATTACTATGCTAAATTCATTAAGGATTCTAGATACTCTTAGGTTAAAATAACTCGCATGAGTCCTTCAAACGTATGAGATAGATATGTTTCTAACTGTTAAGCCTAAGGATAAGGGAATTTCACTAAAATCCCAATTTAAAAAGAAAGAGGAAGTGTCGTCGAATTACGAGTACGATTTTGACTTAGACGATTTAGGCCTTTTTACTAAAAATTTCAAAAAGTTTCTCAAACTTAAAAGAAAAAATACTTCCAAAGAAAAGAAAAGTTTTGAAAAAGATAAAAAAATATAAATCTGGCAAGAAATTTTTTGAAAAATAAATGAAAGATTTCCCAAAGAAAGATGAGGGGAGATGTTATGAGTGTGAGTGGAGGGTCACAAAGCTCATGAGTGTCCGAATAGATTAAAGAGACAAGGGAAATGCAAGGCTATTTTTTTCCTCCAAAAATAAGTAGATATTTTTACTTTTGCAAATTATTTTATCAAAATAAAATAAATCAGATTGTTCTTGAGAGGGCAAAACCTTCTCTGTGTAGAAAACTCTTTGAATTATTTTTCTAAAGTAAAAACTTGAATATTGAATTTGTTCTTAAAAATCAAGTATTTTATTCTTAAGTGTTTTCTCATATTGAGTTTGATATATTTGTGAGATTATTGAATGATCCCAAACATTTTCTAAAACATCAACCTTTAGGGTATCCACACATATTTCTGGATGTTAGTTAATTCATTGGATACTCTTGATTCCATTTTACTTGGAGCATAGTTTTTTCTCAACTATAACTAATATTTGAGGAAACTTTCAAATGACACATTATTAACAAGGTTGACATGTTGCGATGTGGCGAGTGGTTGGATTCGATCCGTTGTTTCTCTACCTACTAAAGGTGTAAAAATTTGATTGTGGTGGTTATACGATGAACCTGAGGTCGCAAAACTGATGAAAAATACTAGTTTCAATAAATACATTTAAGAATTTATGTAGACTATATACTTAGGATAAACGAATGGCTTTTGTGATGATATTCTATTGGACTATACTATGTCATGGGAGGGTGGTGAATTCACATCTTATTTTTATTATACTAAACTCATTCATATTGATATATTATTTTTTCATTGATTACTGTTGCTCTATGTTTAAGTTATGTTAATAGTTGTCAAGATTTCCCGTTCATTATTTATAGTTCACTTTATCATTTAAGATTATGAATGTATAATATACTAATTATAGATTTGGATACCATGCTTCAAATAGATATGTTTCCTTTATAAGCCATTTTAGTGTCCACGCCCTCTAATTTTTTTTCTTTGGGGAAATGAGCAAGTCATTTTTAGTGGAAGTGCACGTGCATTAAAGGCTAAGTCCTTAGTATAATTTTGTCGTAATACTTATATATATATCAAATGAAGTTACATCAAATATTTACTGAGGATGTTGAATTGTAATGAAGATGTTAAAAAAAATTTATGTAAATAATGCCCTTGGATTTTCCTATATTGATGAATAATATTAATTATGAAATTATGTATTAGTTCATAAACTTTGAGATGAATAATAAAATGATAATTTGAGACTTAATCTTAGGGACAATATAATAGTGTGAATTTATGATTATACGATTAATTTCGAGGAGTATATTTGCGTGTGAGATGCATGGATTACTTATCTGAGAATTATGTAAAGTACATATTTTTTTTTTCATATTTTGACTGAGGACTTATGTGTATATGTGTGTGTGTGTGTGTGTGTGTGTGTGTGTGTGTGTGTGTGTGTGTGTGTGTGTGTGTTCCAATGACGAAATCATATCTAGGATGCGTACATGATCTTAGGTTTGTTCTTTTTAAACACATAGTGTGTAAATCAATGCTAAATTCACGTCGCAACATTATTCGGTCTAATCCAGAGCATGACATAGTTCTTTAATGTAAATGCATCGTAAATGAATATGAGTACATTTTAATTTACTACCTTTTTTATAGTAAACACCTAAACTATGATTATTTAATCCAAATAGTTTCTTAAGTGGATAATGCAAAACAAAATAATTTCTCACTACTAAGAGGATGAATACAAGGGAGTGCATCATGCATCCCCTATGATATATAATATATTTGCCATTATCAAGGACCTAACCCAATTTGGTACCGTGAAAACTTAGGTCACATCATGAGCACTTATTATTTTGCACAACATGATCGTGGAAGTTAAACATGACAAAGATCTTCAACCGTTGCAACCCAATAACTCGTGAGCCTAAGAGGTTACCAATTTAATTTATAAATAACAATCACGTTGATGTGTTGACCTACATTTATGTAATACCCCGTATTTTGATGGCATTTAATTATGGGATTAATTCAATTAAATTGGGATAAATTAATTTAATATTAATCCGGATTTTTAAATAGATATTTACTAGCGTGACGAGAGTTAGTAATTATTGGCGAGAATTATGTTGAATATTACTAAATGATTGAAGTAATATATGAGTTTGAATTTATTAAAATTGTCGCGAGTGAATAATACGACAATTATAGAAATTAAGTCGGGACACGCGTGTGTCGTGTTGGGATTAAATTAATGGAATAGAAAATAAATTAATTGTAAGTCGCTCGTATGGTCATTTCGAGTGCACCAATGTGTTCGCAAGGGTCAAGATAGTCATAAAAGTATACCCGGGAGTTTAGTTTGGGTCTCAGAACGTTTTTAGGCCTAACCGGTAACTCGGGAGGGCATTTTGGTAATTGCTAATTTTAGGCCTTAATTATGGACAAAAATTATAAGGCTATATCTGTTGTTAGAGGTTGTCTTCTAGGGTTATAACAAAAAAAATTGCAGAAGCCATTAGAGGAGAGAAGTCATGAGCTTTCCCAAGGCTAGAAGCATCCTAATTGCACCGTTTGCACCACAAACACCGCCGGAGTGTAGATTGGAGGAAGAGGAACTCAGTCACACCATCAACTCCTAGAAACTAATACCTTTGATTTCCAAGAAAGTATTTAACTTGTTGTTCTTTAGATGATAACACATCCATGCTAGTGTAGGAGATAATAATTTTATGTCTCATGAAAATATAATGTTGTTTGGGAAATTATTATTGCAATTTGGAGTAGAAACCATGTTATGATGAATATCTTGTTATATGTAGAATATTAACCATGAAATTTGATGCCCAGTAGAGATAGAAATCTCAAAACTAATGGAATTCTTTAGAAAATTTGATAAACTAAGGTTAAATGATAAATTCTTGAATTAATCCATTTGACGACGATTCTTGAGGAATTAATGAATGTTTACGGTAGAAATCATCCATATTGGTTTATATAACGTTCATGATGTTTGGTTGGGAGTTTGGGACATATTAATGGAGGTTTGATGATTTAAATTGGAAGAAACCCATAGGCTTGATATACAGAATTCTGGACAATAATTGTTCGATCGATTGATCGACTCAAGAATATCGATCGATCGACTGGATCGATCGATCCACCATTTTCATCGATCGATCGACTCCTCCTGGAAAATGAAAATTCTCTCCCTTTTAATGTTAATTCGATCCCAATGAGTAAGGACCCTTGGACATAATTTAAATATCATAATGGGACTTGAAAAGGACCAGTATGGTATATGTAAGGTCCTGGTATTACGACTTTCTATGAGATTTGACCATGGATTTTTAGGTGTATAAAATGGAGTCGAAAGCGTGCATGTGTTAAATTAGGTCTTGTGGGAATTAAGAGTCACTTAGACTAGTAGGGTAGAGAGTGTACACCTACTGATTTTATACTTATCAAGATGAAACACTTCGAGAGGCGAGAAGTACTTAAGAACTTGCGGTAAGTGAGAAAATGAAAGAACGATTTAATTAGACGTAGGACTCAGGCATTATGTGCCACGTATGGTTAGAATATTATGGGTCGTGGGCATACCTAGCTGAATAATGTGCATATATACGAGCGCATGTATATACATAAATATAGTACGTGAATATCTGTGTGAAATCATACCCGTGATGCTTGCTATCACGAAGGTTTCTACGTTGGGACAATCTTATCTCGATTGGATGTTTATGGGAGATATTGACTTGTACCCTAGAACAGAGGATCTTTGGTACAGGCAATTTGAGAATGATAGTCAGACGGTCTTAAGAGACGTGAGGGTATATGCTGACCTCTTAGTGACTTGGAACTATGCTTCACCTCCAATATGTATGTTTTGTGTTAATATAGTTCGAGAGTGATTCTGAACTAGTACTCCATTTTGTACGAAAGATACGGGGACTTGATAGCAGAGTATGCCAGCACAATAGATTTTATGTGGGGGTACCCGATTAGTATATGTATTATATGAGTGATAAATATATATACATATACCTGTGATTACTCTACTGTACTTGTAAGTAGATAGAATTGAATAATTAATATCAAATGAATTAAGTGGTTATGAACTTAAAACTATATTGAGATGAACATAGAGGGCTTGATCAATTCTTAAGGAAAGGTTATCAGATATGAACTATAATCATGCGATCACTTGAATCAGGATTCGGTGAGGGGAAATCGGGTTAAACTAGTGAATTGGGTTAGCTTTATCTAGATTATCTCAGTAGTACATTAGGCGTACATACTGGTTGAGGGATGATAATTCCCAAGTGAGTGTCAAGGTACTAACATGTATGTAATATAAACTGGTAAGCATTTTATATACTTGCTAAACAATTTTAAAAGCTATTTTACACTCGGGATCTGACCTGTTTCTTGTCATCTCTTCTTTCTCTTTTGTGTGTGTGTGTGTGTATTACAGGTGCCCAGCCACAGGGGCGTCAGGCTGATATCTTTAGACTGTGGACGTACTATAGCTAGTGTGGGAGTTGCGGGTCCTTGCAGTAAACGACTTCATCCTTGTCTTCTCAGTTTTCCATTTAGTCATTATTTGATAGGGCACGTGTCACCCATTTCTATTTTTTATCTCATTCAGAGATATTTGTACTCTTTATTTATTTTAGTATTCTATTTTTGTTGATATTGCTTTTGAATATTATATTATCCTTCAATTTGGGATATTTTATTTGGATGATTAATCTATCATGTTTACTTCATTTGGATGGTTTGGTTTTTAGTATTAGTATCCGTGTTCATGAAAATGGTTTCATATATTAAATCATAACAATAGAACTTAGTCTATAAAATTAAATGTTTTGACACTTAGCTTAATTATTTATTAGGTGATTAATAAAGAAAAATTATTTTTCGACAGTGATGCTAAGAGTGAATCAACCGGACACCTTGATTTAATTTAATAAAGGACTAATCACCCAGTATTTAATTAGGTGGGGTGTCACAGTTGGTAACAAAGCATCATCTTTTAGAGTCCTTTAGCATCTGTACGGCTTATTATGCTTCCAGCTTAGCGTCTTTGATATAAAGCCCTATTTTTAGGATTGTTTTATTCTTATTTATACGATTACGTCTTCAGATATTTGAGATTTAATAATAACTATGGACGGATGAATTCCTTCTTATTACAAATGCCTCCGAGATGAGCCCCGACGGACATAAATGCCCAACCAGAGCAGCCAGCAACTCAGGTCCAGGGAATAATGAACGCAACCGAAGTTGTCGCCATAGTTTCTCAAGCGGTGAATGTAGCTCTAGCGGTGAATGCAGTTCTAGCGGCGGTGCAGTAGGTCCCACTCCAGGTTCAGGCTGTGGCGCCAGTTCCATCTCAGTTTCCTACTGCATGGGAGAGGGTTAGGGATGCCTTTTAGAGGGCACATCCCCCAGAGTTCTCAAGAAGTTCTGATATTGTCATCGTGAGCCAATAGAAGAAAGACATCAAGCGGCATCTTCACATGTATGAGTGCATGAATATTCGGAGACAGTTACTAGATTCATTCAAGCTAGTAGGGTCCACCTTATAGTGGTGGGAGTCCACTACCACTTTAGAGGAGAGGGACATTATGACGATTCAGTGTTTCCGGATGCGGTTTGACCACAAATACTTTCCTTCTGCCGTGCAGACTGAGATGAGGTGGAAACTGTTGAATCTCAATTAGGAAGGTATGACTGTTGAGGAGTATGAAGAGGAGTTCACGATATTGATTACTATAGTTCCAAATGAGGTGCCTACTGAAAAGAAGAAGATTCAGATGTTCATGGATGGTTTGGACTGGAGGATTCGCCAGCACCTGTTGGCTAATCTGTCATTGGGTACTTATACTAATGTACTCAACGCCGCCCTATTGCATTTCCAGGACCACCGCTTCCACCATTGGGGGCGCAAACGAGTAGTAGAGTCCAACCAGTAGGGCCGAACAGGAGGTAGTGGTGCCAGTAAGGCACCAGTAGCTCAGGGGCAGGTCCGTCAGGGTGAGCAGAGTTCCCATCAGGGGGACCCTTCTAAATGATTCTAATTTGGTGACTCTAAGAAGGGACAGGGGGTCTATAGACAGGGCCAATAAGGCTAGTCCAGTCAGTAGGTCCAGCATCGTTATCAGTAGGGCCAACCACAGGGCCAATAGGGTCGGTAGCGGTATCAGTAGGGCCAGTGGAGGGGTGGTAACGTCCATCATGGGCGAGGACATTAGGGACAGAGGGGATGAAATTTTAGGGGCAGATGTTTTGGTTGTGGCAAGAATGGCCATATATGTCAGGATCGCCCCGAGGGGGACAGGGCCCCGTTGCAGTAGGGTTCCTGTCAGGGGCCACATAAACCAATCTTCCCAACCGCCCTCCTCGTACCACCTCAAATACGATCCTTACCATCCATCCTAGTAGTCCCAGTTCAGCAAGGATAATTACAGTATGAACGTGTTTATAACGTTCACCAGGCAGCAGCACCGTAGGCGCCACCCACAATTGAGAGTAAGTTTCCTATCCATGGTACTATAGGGCGCATTTTATTTGACACTGGGGCATCACACTGCTTTATAGACACTATTTTTTCATGGGCGATGGGGTTATTAGACACGATAAAGAGTATAGTGACATCTGCAGACTCACCGATGGGTAATGGTTCGTGGATTTTCTTTATATGCCGGGGAGTAGGTATAGAGATTGGGAGCCTGCAGATATGCTAGTCTTAAATATGCACGAGCATGACGCCATTATTGGCATGGATTGGCTTGCTGCTTATAGAGACATGATATACTGTTTCAGTAGGAGTATTATTTTTTCTATCCCGGGTCAGGAGATGTTTCTGGGGGCAATGCCTCGTCCTGAGGGAGGATCATCCACCCATTTATATTATATAGAGGATCAGACCTCTTAGGAGATAATGATTTCCATTGATTCGATTCCTGTAGTTCACGAGTTTTCCGATGTGTTCCAGGATATACCGAGACTATTGCCTAGCCGATAGATAGACTTTGTTATAAATTTGATGCCGAGCACTCAACCGATAGCTCGTGCACCATACCATATGGATCCAGTTGAGATAAGAGAGTTGCGTGATCAGATTGAGCAGTTATTCAGACAGGGCTTCATCCGTAGGAGTACCTCTCCTTGGGGTGCTCCCGTATTGTTTGTGAAGAAAAGAGATGGGTTATTGAGGTTGTGTGTGGACTACCGAGAGTTGAACAATGTCACGATGCGAAATAAGTATCTGCTGCCCTAAATCGATGACTTGTTTAACCAATTGAGAGGAGATGTCTTCTTCTGAAAAATACACCTGAGATCAGGATACCATCAGTTATAGATTAGGGATAAGGATATGTCGAAGACTACTTTCTTAATGCGATATGGATCCTACGAGTTCAGGGTTATGTCCTTTGGGCTAACCAATGCTCCAGTCGTGTTCATGGACTTAATGAACATGGTATTCAGAGAGTTCCTGGATCAGTTTATCATTATCTTTATAGATGACATTCTGATCTATTCCCAAACTGACATTTAAGACGAGTTCTTTAGACTCTGCGAGAGCATTAGCTATATGCTAAGTATGAGAAGTGTGGGTTTTGGCTACGTGAGGTCTAGTTCTTGGGCATATTGTCTCCGCCAGGTGGATATCTGTGGATCCGGGAAAGGTTTCCGTAGTGAGGGTAGCCCATAACATTATTAGAGATCTGTAGTTTCTTAGGATTGGAAGGGTATTACAGGGGATTCATTAGAGGATTCTCGAAGATAGAGGTTCTATTGACTAATATGACTCGCAATGGGGTGTTGTACGTATGGGATGATGCTTATCAGTTGGCTTTCGATGAGCTAAAGGATAAGTTAACTTCTCTGCCAGTTCTTGCTTAACCCAGGCCAGGAGCAGAGTACCTGGTGTATACTAACGCTTCCCTGTAGGGACTTCGTAGAGTACTTCTGCATGAGGAGAAGGCTATATCTTATGTCTCCCATAATCTCAAGGCTCACGAGAAGAATTACCCCACCCACGACTTGGAGCTAGCAACGGTCATGTTTGCCTTGCGGATTTGGAGACACTATTTGTTGGGGGAGAAGTTTCTCCTGTTCACAGATCACAAGTCACTGTAATACTTGTTCACTTAGCGGGAGTTGAACATGCGTCAGCGCAGGTGACTGGAGTTTGTGAATGATTACCAGTTCGAGATACAGTACCACCCGAGGAAGGCTAACGTAGCTACTGATGCATTGAGTAGTAGGCCAGTAGGTGAGGTGGCCGAAACATGGAAGGAAAAATGGAAATAGTTGGGACATCAGGATGTAGTGGATCGATCCTTTATGTCCGTCATGACAGTAACACCAGAGATTGTTACGAGGTTATCCAGGCCCGAGAAGATGATTCGTTTTCCCAAGATCATATTGTATGGCTTCTAGCCAAGGGTCCGAAGTCCTACTCAGTGAGTTCAGATAGGGGTTTGCGATTTAATGGGAGATTAGTGGTCCCAGAGGGTGAGGACTTATGTCATGCAGTGATGACAGAGTCGTATGGGTCTCGATTTTTTGTATATCCCGGAGGGGATAAGATGTACTAATATATGAGGCGACAGTACTGGTGGAGTGGGATAAAGAAGTACATTGTGGAGTTCATGTCCAAGTGTGCCACCTATCAGCTAGTAAAAGTGGACCATCAGAGACCTCCAGGGTTACTTCAGAGATTAGAGATCCCTATGTGGAAATGGGAGAGCATTTACATGGATTTCATCACTGGGTTTCCTAGATCGCAGTGGAGTCACGAGTCTATATGGGTAGTAGTGGATCGGTTGACAAAGGTAGCTCATTTTTTGCCTGTCCGGACATACTATACTATGGGAAAATATGCCCAATTATTTATTGATGAGATGGTGAGGTTGCACGGGGTGCCCCTGGATATTGTGTCTGATAGAGATAAGATTTTTGTGTCACGCTTCTGGGAGAGCTTTTATGAGGCTATGGGTACCGAGCTGTAGTTGAGTACGGCTTATCACCCGAAGATAGATAGGCAGGTTGAGCGTACTAATCAGATGCTCGAGGATATGCTATGCATGTGTGTCCTTAATTTTGGAGGGGGTTGGGAGCAGTACCTTCCACTGATGGAGTTCGCCTATAATAACTCCTACTAATTTACGATAGGTATGGCCCCGTTTGAGGCATTGTATGACAAAACTTGTCATTCTCCCACTTACTGATTAGAGATGGGGACAACAAGTTACTTGGGCCAGAGGTGATTCAGGAGATGTCATCCAGGATTGAGTTGATCAGGAGTCACATTTGGGTAGTCCAAGACAGGCAGAAAAGTTACGCCGATGCAAAACAATTCTTCAGAGAGTTTAGCTTGGGGGACCAAGTATTACTACGAGTGTCTCATATGAAAGGAGTGATGAGGTTTGGGAAGAAAGGTAAATTGGCTCCGAGGTACGTAGGACCATTCCCCATTATCGAGAGGATCAGACCGGTGGCATACAAACTTGGGTTGCCAGAACACTTGCACCGTATTCATGATGTGTTCCACATTTCATTGTTGAGACAGTATGTCCTAGATGATTTGGCCCACACCCATATTGCGATAAATGAGATTGACTTGCAGCCCGATAGCTCTTATGAGGAGAGACCAGTGGCTATCCTAGACCGTAGTGAGAGGAGATTGAGGTCGAAGGTAGTCTCACTTGTATGGGTCCAGTGGGAGCATCATAATGTGGAGGAGTCCACTTGGGAGCGCGAGGCAGATATGCGCAAAAAATATCCACAATTATTTTTACCAGGTTTGCCTTATTTTTTGAATTTAGGGACGCAATTCCGTTATTAGGGAGAAAATATGTAATACCCCGTATTTTTATGGCATTTAGTTATGGGATTAATTAAATTAAATTGGGATAAATTAATTTAATATTAATCCGGATTTTTAAATAGATATTTACTAGCGTGACGAGAGTTAGTAATTATTGGTGAGAATTACGTTATATATTCCTAAATGAGTAAAGTAATATATGAGTTCGAATTTATTAAAATTATCGTGAGTGAATAATACGACAATTATAGAAATTAAGTCGGGACGCGCGTGTGTCATGTCGGGACTAAATTAATGGAATAAAAAGTAAATTAATTCAAAGTTACCCAAATGGTCATTTAGAGGGAGTCAATGCGTCCGGAAGGGTCGAGATAGTCAGAAAAGTATACCCAGGAGTTTAGTTTGTGTCTCGGGATAATTTTAGGCCTAACCGGTAACCCGTGAGGGCATTTTGGTAATTTCCAATTTTAGGCCTTAATTATGGACGAAAACTATAAGGCTATATATGTTGTTAGATGTTGTCTTCTAGGGTTAGAACAAACAAAAATCACAGAAGCCATTAGAGGAGAGAAGTCAGGAGCTTTCCCAAGGCTAGAAGCATCATAGTTGCACCGTTTGTACCACAAACACTGCCGGAGTGTAGACCGGAGGAAGAGGAACTCAGCCACACCATCAAATCCCAAAAACTCAAACCTTTAATTTCCAAGCAAGTATCTAACTTGCAGTTCTTTAGTGGATAACACATCCATGCTAGTGTAGGAGATAATGATTTTATGTCTTAGGAAAATATAATGTTGTTTGGGAGATTATTATTACAATTTGGAGTAGAAACCATGTTATAATGAATATCTTGTTATATGTAGAATATTAACCATGAAATTTGATGCCCAGTAGAGATAAAAATCTGGAAACTGATGGAATTCATGAGAAAATTTGATAAACTAGGGTAAAATGATAAATTCTTGAATTAATCCATTTGATGACAATTCTTGAGGAATTAATGAATGTTTTACGTTAGAAATCACCCTTATTGGTTTATATAACGTTCATGATGTTTGGTTGGGAGTTTGTGACATGTTAATGGAGGTTTGATAATTTAAATTGGAAGGAACCCGTAGGCTTGATATACAGAATTCTGGACAACAACAAATGTCGATCAATCGGCTGGATCGATCGATCGACCCTTTTCATCGATCGATCGAATCCCCTTAGAAATTGAAGCTTCTCTCCCTTTTAGTGTTAATTCGATCCCAATGAGTAAGGACCCTTGGACATAATTTAAATATCATAATGTGACTTGAGAAGGACCAGTGGGGTATAGGCTAGGTTCGGGTAATACAAATTTATATAAGTTTTGACCGTGGGATTTTGGGTGTATAAAATGGAGTGGAAATCGTGCGTACATTAAATTAGATCTTGTGGGAATTAAGAGTGACTTAGACAAGTAGGGTAGAGAGTGTTCACCTACTAATTTTATACTTATCGAGATGAAATACTTTGAGAGACGAGAAGTACTTAAGAACTTGCGGTAAGTGAGAAAATGAAAGAATGATTTAATTAGACGTAGGACTCGGGCATTATGTGCCACGTATGATTAGACTATTATGGTAGGGGTGTGTTTCGGATGGATTGGATCGGATCGGAATAAGGGTGTTCTGAAAAAATTCCAAAATTTTTGGAATTTGAAAATCCTTTCCAATTCGGAAAAAATAAAAATCGAAAAATCATTTTTTTCCTATTTGGATAATTCGGAATACTCGGAAATTTCAAAAATTTTATTATTCGTAAAAATATCGGAATAATCGAAATTCTCTGTTATAGTATTTTCGAAAAATATCGAAAACGTCATTTTTGAAAAGGATATTTTTAAAATAAAAATCAAACACTCCACTTTTTATCACCTATGCAATAAACTACGGAGCTATGTGAATGACAAGGCTATGCATCTCATACCATTTTGGAAATGTAATAAACTACAGAGCTATGCATCTCTTACCATTTTGGAGAAAGATCAATCAAGGCTTGACTATAATACAAAGAAACTACAAAGCTATGTGAATGAAAAAAAAAACTACCGTTTACCAACTTAAAAAAAGGAAATGCAAGAATGGTTGACAGGTGTAGCAGAGCCTGTGCGTCAGTATTTCAGATACAAAAAATGAACAAAAGGAAGATGAGGGAAACTTAATATAAATCATCCTTGGAATCTAAATTCGCATAACAACTGAATATAATTCCGAATGTTATCTTTTGATTCAGGGTTAGTGTGATGTAGAAGGTTAATATATATGGATATATATTAATGGTTGAGATGGTTTTATATGGAGGGTCAACATTAAACTAATAAATAGTAATTATATATGTAAATAAGGGTAGTAAAAATGTATTAAAATTAAAAAAATATTATTATTTCGAAAAATATTTTGGATGGATCGGATCGGCGTGATATTGGAAAATTCGGATCAGGAATTCGGAATCCATATATGATTTCCAATTCCATTCCAATTTTTTTCGAAAAATTCGGAATTGGAAAATTAAAAAATGGTGCCAAAATTGGAAAATTTTGGATCGGAAAATGGAAAATTCGGAGTTCGAAAATAACTGACACACCTAGTCGTGGGCGTACCTAGCTGAATAATGTGAATATATACGAGTGCATGTATATATATATATATATATATATATATATATATATATATATATATATATATATATATATATATATATATATATATATATATATATATAGTATCTGAATATCTGTGAGTAATCATACCCGTGCTGCTTGCTATCACGAAGGTTTTCACGCCGGGACAGTCTTATCTCGATTGGACCTTTATGAAGAATATTGACTTGTACCCTAGAACAGAGGATCTTTGGTACAGGTTATTTGAGAATGATAGTCAGACGGTCCTAAGAGATGTGAGGAAATGTGCTGACCTCTTAGTGACTTAGAACTATGCTTCGCCTCCAATATGTGTGTTTTGTGTTAATACAGTTCGAGAGTGATTCCGAACTAGTACTCCCTTTTGTTCGAGAGATACGGAGACTTGATAGCACAGTATGCCCCAGCACCATTGATTTTATGTGGGGTGATCGATTAGTATATATATATATATATATTATATGAGTGATAAATATATATACATATACCTATGATTCCTCTACTGTGTTTGTAAGTAGATAAAATTGAATAATTAATATTAAATGAATTAAGTGGTTGTGAATAGGGGTGTAAGCGGTACGATTTGGTCGGTAAATAGTAGATACCAATACCAAAACCAAACTCTAGATGGTAAAACCAAACCGTACCAGTTTACCACCCGGTACACCAAAATCAATACCAAAACCAAACCGGTTGGTATTTTGGTTTTTTCGGTAATTTCAGTTTTTTTCTGATTTCGGTAAATTCTGGTTTCTTCTGGGTTTTTTCTGGTTTCTGATTTCGGTTTTTTATGTTTCGGTAAACAACACTAAAAGTCCCCAAAAACCAAAACCAAAACCAACCAACTTTTTTAAATATTAAAACCAAAATCAAAACCAACTTTTTTCTGGTTTTGATAAATTCGGTACGGTACAGTAATTTTGGTACGGTTTTTTCTGGTTTCGGTAATTTCGGTACGATTTTTTTGGTTTCATAAAATTCGGTACGGTAATTTCGGTAAATCGATTTTTTAAATATTAAAACCAAAACAACCAACTTTTTTACGGTAATTTCGGTTTCAGTATGACTGGTTTCTGGTATTTTAATATATGAAATCAAAACCATTTTTTTCCGGACCAAAATGGTACAGTACGGTAAAAACCCGTACCGCTTCCACCCCTAGTTGTGAACTTAAGACTATATTGAGATGAACATAGCGGGCTTGTTAAATTCATAAGGAAAGATTGTCAAATATAAACTATAATCATGCGATCACTTGAATTAGGATTTGGTGAGGGGAAATCGAGTTAGACTAGTGAATTGGGTTAGCTTTATTTAGATTAGCTCAGTAGTACGTGAGGCGTGCACACTAGTTGAGGGGTGAGAATTCTCAAGTGAGTGTCGAGGTACTAACATGTATGTAATATCAATTGGTAAGCAATTTATATACTTGCTAAATAATTTTAAAAGCGATTTTACACTCGGGATCTGACCCGTTTCTTGTCACCTCTTCTTTCTCGTGTGTGTGTGTGTTCGTGTGAGTGTGAGTGTGTGTGTATATATATATATATATATTATAGGTGCCCAGCCACTGGGGCATCAGGCTTAGATACTTGGACTGCGGTATTTAGTCATTATTAGATAGGGCAAGTGTCGCCCATTTTCAGTTTTTATCTAATTCAGAGAGATTTGTACTCTTTATTTATTTCAGTATTCTGTTTTAGTTGGGATTGCTTTTTTAATATTATATTATCCTTCGATTTTGGATATTTTATTTGGATGATTAATCTAGCATGTTTACTTCATTTGGATGGTTTGGTTTTTAGTATTATTATCCGTGTTCATGAAAATGGTTTCGTATATTAAATCGTAACAATAGAACTTAATCTATAAAATTAAATATTTTAGCAGTTAGCTTAATTATTTATTAGATGATTAATAAAGAAAAATTATTTTTCGACAGTGATGTTAAGAATGAACCAACCAGACACTTTAATTTAATTTAATAAAGAACTGATCACCCGGTATTTAATTAGGCGGGGTGTCACAATTTACTCATAGGTCGCCTATGGGTTTTCACTATGACTTGATCGAGCATTAATGGAATTTTCGTGGAAACATTTATTTTAGTAAAATGTATTTCATTAATTTTATTTGTTAATGATTTAATGATAATTTGTCGTTTTTATTTCATTAATCATTTTTCTTGCTGAAGCAAAACATAATTGCAATAATATTAAACAACTAAACTTAAAAAAATTAAAACTATAATACATATATTTGTGCCATTTTTAAGTCTTCCTTGGTCGGTAGTGACATTTACGATCATGCTTGCCAAATTAACATGTTGGTAGTTTTTACAACTATCTTGAGGCATTTGGGTTCAACTCAACCTGAAGACTCCTCCGTCCACCGGCAACTATCACCTACACTGAGGACTCGCTTGCTCATACGTGTTTATAATTTACAAATGCCTTTGTCATGTTACTCAATGTCTCATGTATGCTCTAACACCGCCAAAGTAGATACTACAGATTCCCTCTGCCTCGAATAATTATATGGGTTACTTATACTTTAACTCCTTTAACTCTGCATCTATTTTTCCTTCAACACATGTACTTTAATCTTCTAGACTTAACCCCATCAATTTTTTATAAAGGAATCATTTTACCCCTAATCATAATTGTGTTAAGTTTTCGGATTAGAAATTAGTTATTTACAAAAATGGTTGGACAAGAATACCCTCATGCGCAACTCACATGATAAATTTCGTCAAAAAATCTAACAACATTAGTGTTTGGGGTAAAGTGACTCGACTTTATAAGTTAAATAAAAGGATGCGTAGTAAAGTGAGAATGGGAGCAAAGTTGGAGGGGTCAACGTTTAATTAACTCTAATTATTATTTTGACTTCGAGTTAAGAGTCTCATATCTTTTCGAGTAATGCTATGCGTACCAATTTTTTTTTTCAAGTCTGTATTCCAAATGCATTAAATGGTTGTACCTGCACTTGTAGTACAACTATTTAATGCACTGGGAATCTAAAACTTGAACTTATATTTAATCCTTCCTTTTTAGTCGAACATAGCTAGTATATTTTTATCTTAATCATTAATTAGTGTATTATTAATAAACAAAAAAATATAGGGTCATTAGACCCTTGGCATCCGCTAATTTATTCAATTTATAATTTGGCACCCACTTTATTTATTTATGTAGATTTGGCACCCATTTTGAATGTAAATCATTCAGTCAACATAGTTGACCATTAACTTTAACCATTTTTTCATATAATTCAAAAATACCCTTTTAATTAATAAAATTATAAATTACCAATAACCCTAAACTATCTTTCATTAACAAATAGCATTTTGATTTGAATTTAATCTTCAACATATTTATATATATATGAAGACACTCTTTAATAAAAAAAAATAGTTTATTTTATAAATATAATTGTTATTTATATAATAATAGCTCTTTAAAGTTATTTATAAAGAATAGTTTTTAATGAGTTTTATTTATAGTAAACATTTTTAAAAAATAGTTTGTATACTGTTTAAAAAAATAGTTTATAAAAAATAGTTTTTTAATATATACAATAGTGTTTATTAAACAAAAATTCTATATAAAAACGTAATGATGAAAAAAAGAGTAATAAAAAATGAAAATAAAAAAAATAATAAACGTTTTATTTCTAAAAAAATTAATGATTTTATTTACAAGTAAAATGTTTTTGGAATAGAAACTATTTTTAAAAATGTTAAAAACTGTTTGCCATTTTGAAAAAACATGATTTTTTTATAGTTTTAAAAAATACAATTATGTTTACTATTTCTAATAAATTGTTTTAACTGTTTTTTTTATTTAATAAAGAAAACAGTTTTTTATCATTTTTAAAACAATTTCTATTAAAAAAACCTTTTTTGTAAATAAAACTTTAAAAATATTTTTTAATAAATAAATTTCTTTTTATATAGAAAATGTGTTTACAAAAATGTTGTAAATATTATAAAAACGTTTTTTAAATAAAATATCTTTAATAGAAACTATTTTAAAAAACGTTATACAATTTAATTTACTGTTTTAAATAAAACGTTTTTTTAATAGAAATTGTTTTAAAAAACGTTATACAAATTAATTTACTATTTCTAATAAATCGTTTTATGTATATTGATGGTTAATGGTAATTTAATGTTTTGTTAAATTGAATATTATTTTCGGATTATACCAAAAAATGATTAGAGTTGACGGTCATTTATGTTAACCAAATGAATCTATTCAAAATGAGTGTCAAATCTGTATTAATAAAAAGAAAGACGTATTAAACTTTAAACTGGACAAGTTAATTTTTAACCAATTAATCCGACTTATTAAATATTTAGTTCAATTGATCTTAATTTTTTTTTCCTTCAACAGGTCTCATGCAAAAAAAAATTATTTTATAAATTCTATTCCTAAACATATAGTAAATAAATATTTACTCTATATATAAATAAGATTTATTGAAAATATATCATAAAAATATCTTATATAAGTAGGATATATTTATCAACTTCCCAACAAAAAATGTGAAGATCAAATGACCCAAAAGTCTAGTAGAGAATCAAGACTTGTGACGGTTCACGTGTGATGACCAAAGGTTTCCCCCACCTTGACTTGTGTACCACTAAATGTACTCATACTTTTCAACAAATTGTAAATATCTTTGCCATAAACGTTTCAGCTTACTGCCTTCACTTTCATGATCAACTTGGCTACGGCTATAACCTTTCCATACCTACCCAGGTTGTTGCCTTGTTTATTTGATTTGATGGTACGACCATTTTATGAGATATACTAGCTGTTTTATCTTTTGTGATAAACAAATGGAACTAGCTACCCTAATAATATCATCTCTAAGTTTGTTGAAAATAAATCAGTTTAATCTATTTATTCTAAATTTTGGAATTAGTAAAGAATAATGTTACCAGTACGAAATAATTACATTAAAAAAATACTTCAAATGATCTAAATTTTCGTATGTGTATCACCTTTATATCTAGAGTAAAATGGGTCATCGTCATTTCTCAAATCATTATTTATGAAATAAAGCTAGGTGTACACACTTTGGTACCCATTTTCCATACCCAGTACATTAAAATGTTATAATTTGTTATTGAAGGTCCCATCGAGAAATAAAGTACAATTTTTTATTGTTTTGTCTTATTAGACGAGTATGAAAGTATATAAGTGTACTGATACTCTTATTTCTGTCTTTATGTTTAAAACAATGTCATTCTCTACTCACAAATTTCTTATCTCAATGGTCTCGTTTTGTTTTTCTTTTTTTTTTAACGGAGACAAAAAATACTTCTGTGTCCGCCCCACCAAGAACATTGTCAGGAACATGCTAAATTTTAATCCATTGCAAAATAATAGGAAAAAAACAAAAGTTAAGAGGCTAGAGCCTGTTTTGCCATAGAAATTCTTTTTCTAAAAAATTCTAAATTTTCTCACGGAAATAAATAAATTAAAAATATGTTCAAATGTAATATTTTTAAATAAAAAATTTGAAAAAAGTTTTTTTCAATTTTTTAAAAATTTAAAAAAACTACATTAACATGTTTTCTATCAATTTTTAAATTTTCATTTTTGTTCGAAAATTGCATTAGACCACTGAATCTTTAGAAACTATATTTTGACCATCAGAATGTTAGAAAACTATTTTACAACTAAATTTTAAGAATACATGACATGTCCAACATTTGCTATACATTATATTTTGGCCCCTAGAATTTTGGTAATTTACACTTTGCCTCCTAAACTTTTTGTAAATTAGATTTCGGTCACTAGATTCTCTGTAACTTATATCTTGGACCTCAAACTTTTTGTAATTTATATTTTGACTTTCAAAATTCTAAAACTAACATGTATTTAATGCTTTATTTCTAACAAATATATTCAGAGCACGAAAGTCGTCTGATTAGGCAAAACTAAGATGAAGAATGTCACAAGCATGATATACGAAGTCTGATCTGAAGAGAAATGGACCAACACCTAGCTCATCGGGGTAAGGAGGGCACTTATCATTCAGATTCAGTCCCCCTTTTCAAGGTCAATTGAGGAAGAGGATCCCCCAAAGAATTTCTCTTCCCCAAGGTTTAAAATATACGATAGAAAGACTGATCCCATAGATCATGACGCGACTAAGAATGTGTCTCAAAAGTGCGTACTCTCTAGGCTCAAGTGCAAGCCTGTCGCGTTAGTAATAAATCCGGTAGGTCGGGATCGCATCCACAGGGAAATAGGACAATGGAATTGTAACGACGTTGGATAGACAAAGAAATCCTAACTCTAACTCTAAAAAGAAAGGAAAAGATGATTTGGTTTGAGAATTTGGCTACAACTAAATGCAATTTTGAAATAATGAACTAATGAATGAATGACATGCAATTACTCTAAATTACCTAAATTACTGATGATGATTGAACTGAAACTTGAACTATATGATGAAGAAAACAGGATGGGAATACAATCCCCCAACCCTAGTGTACTGATGTTAGAAAACTAATCATAAATTTAAATGATTAATTAGACCCAGAATTTAGTACTCCCAAGCATTACGTATATGAGGTTCAAGCCCGTATCATACTTAATCAAAGGCAAGTAAATCGGTATTGTGATAGTTACACTCGAATTGCATTCTAAAGCATCCCGGTTACCCGGAAGCAAACGAGATCTAAATCTACAATTGTCGTGTTTCTATGGAATAAGGTCATAATCAAACCATTAAATTTAGATGATTAATTTTATGCACATGTAACTAACACATCAGGTTGAGTTCATGTATCCCGACCATTAAAATCTTGTCGGGCTTATGAAAATTTGAAAACAACATGATAGGAATGAATGAAAACATTTTTATTGAGGAATGAATATGAGGAAAGATGAAATTATAAGTGAACAAACAACTAGAACAAAGATTGAAACAGAAATTGGAATAGTTGTAGTTGAATTGCAACTTGAAAATAACTAGGGTTTGTTGTTCTTCTCCTTCTAAATGAATTACAAAGTTTTCTTCAGTAATTAGAAGTCTCCTCCACATTTGAGAGGAGTTTACAATTTATTAACTACGAAATACCAGAGTTTGAACCAAATAGGACTCTATTTTTACAAGTGGATAAATTCGAAAATTCGATAACAGAACCGATCCGGGTAAATGGTTCGGTTCCATCTTTTGTAGCCATTATAGAAAACTCTTCGAACATGGGATCGGTTCGTTATTTGCCAGCTTCAGCTCGGTTCTATCTTTTCATCCCTTCGCAGAAAGTTTATCTAAGGTGGATTCGGTTCGTTTTTCCATTGATTCGGTTCGGTTCCCTTTTTCCATCCTTTACATAAGCTTTGCCCATAAGGGATTCGGTTCGTTTTTCCTCCCTTGGGTTCGGTTCCCTTTTATCAGTCTTTGCAGAAACCTTGCTTTCTTGTGTTTCCTTGAAGCTTTTGGTACGGAACTTGGTTTAGAACACCGAACACTTGCAAAATAGATGACAAACACACAAAACTCGACGTACTCATTAGAAACTTGCCATTATCAAAGATATGATATAATCCACTTGAATTACATTACGCGCAGCAATAAAACCCTCTAAATTACGGGGATAAATGGAAAGAATTTATGCCTAATCAAACCCCCCTAACTTAGAACGTTGATCGTCCCGAGCAATGTAAAAGAATCAAAATAAGGTTTAGCTCGTAAAAGGGATAGGATACCTCTTTCGTGGGTACGCGATTGCATTTAGCGTATGCAACAAGCCTTTAAACCCCTAGGTTACCCTAGTAGGACGAGTGGTGTCTCGTGAGGGTTTGCAGAGAATATGCCCACAAAATTCGACTCAATGAAAATTCCAAATACGCAAAAATTGTATAATTCAAACTTTCCCAAAAAATAGTCATCATCAAGTCATATTTACAAGTCTCAAATCATAGTGTGTGTGTGTGTGAAGCCAAAAATTTAACCGCAGATTTCCACCGATTGACCATTATGTTACTTATCCAAAAATTCGTTTTGATTTCAAATTCTCATGGAATGCTCTCACAAAAGAGTCTCTCGGATTATGGTTATTCTCTCGGTATGCGTGATAAAAAGAGTAAATATAATGGACGCAAAGTCACGCACACAAGTAGAAAGATGGAAATTTTATAGTGATAGGATCTCATCAACGGATTATGGTTTTAAAAACGGGAGCATTGCCTCTTATTCACGCATTATCCCTTTTATTATCTTTTAGTATATTAGCTCTCCACGCAGTAACCAATTTCGCAATTTGGACTCGGTTATGACTTTTTCGGGTTTTAAGGTATATTGGGTGAAATAAAAATAGTAGGGAAGGTTGGAATTGGAAAAGACATTTATGATGTCCATTTGTACTTTTTCCGGGCTATTGTTCGTTTTCTTCTTTTTCTCTATTTTTTCTGTTTCTCACTTCTTTTCTTTTCTTACTATTTTTGTTGAGCATAGCTATTTTTTTTTCTTGCCCCTTTTTGTTGCACTTTTCGAACTTAAATTCTAAATTTTTCCATTTTTCACAATTCCGGGCTATTTGGGTTTTTCGAGTTACCAAACGAAAATGATAAATTTTATTCGGCTCAATTTTGGGTTACAAAAGGGATAATTATTCACAACTTTTTATGGACAATATTTTTTGGTAACGATGACCTACTTCATTGTCCAAAATACTAATTGCGTTACCATATGCGTTTCGTGATGAATTAAGTTTAGAGATCAATTTTAGCACATTTTTCAGGGCAATATCACACACATTTTTCATAACCGATAAAAATGAAAGGATTGAGATCCTCGATGAATTTTTAGACGCTGAAAAAAAATTTGAGTTAACAATTAACTCAGATTGATTTCTAATTTTCACAAGGATGAAAGACTCGAATCTCATCGGGTTTGTTAATCTCCACATTTATTCATTAAGTCGCCTACGTTCGCTCAATTTCCATCTTTGGTCAATTTCGGCTGTGTATGTTATGAATTTTACAACTTGAGAGTTTAAACCGACTTTTAATGATATTTTTGAAAATTTTGAATTCCAATTTTTATTTATTTTGAACAAAAAAAAATATTTTTGGGTTTTTCAAAATTTTATGATCTCTTTTTTTTTTTAGATTTTTGGGCATTTTTGAAAATTTGTGAAGTTTTAGAAATATGCACTTGTGACCCCCCCTAACGTAGACTTTTGCATTGTCCTCAAGCAAAAAGGATGAAAATCTAACTCAAAGTGAATTAAAAGTGCGGAAGAATAAAACAAGCAAATGAAACAGAAATGCAGCTTTTATATATAGAAAGAACAACTGTGTTACATAGGATAAGGGAAATCATACAAGCAACACTGAGTAAACAATCATTTCACGCATACACAACCAACAAACACAGCAGAAACAGGCATAAGCTTTATTGAAGGGGCTGATTGGAGGGCCCGGGTGCGTGCGGATCATAGGGATCACAAAAGAAAGATGGTGGGGGACCGCCAAAGTTTAGCTCATAAAGGTGGGTTTGGAGTTGGTGCATCATCCTTGTGTCTCTCGGATAAGCCTCTTGGTCTCTGCGATAGGAGGCTTGATCTTGGTTGTATTGGGTGATGAACACGTCAAAACGGGATTCCACCACTGCGAATCGGCTATCGAAATCAACACCCGGGGGCTCAAAATCTGAGTCATCGTCTTCATTGTATTCTTCCTCTTCATCCCCTTCCATTTCAATGTCATCCGCCACCGTCTCTTCAACCTGAATTTCTTCCTCCTCTTCTAAATTGATCGCCTCCCGGGCTGCTATAATGGAAGCCCTTTGTTGGGCACTCCTCATGCGAAATGTCTTTCTAATGGGTTTTGGGAGACGGGGGAAAGCTTGGGGTGGCTGGATACCAGCGTCGGCTAAGAGGTACGTGATGAGGCGTGCATACGGGAGGGGTATCGTACCTTTGTTCTCCCAGGCGGCGAAAATGATATCTGCGTAAAGTATCCTGGCCAGGTTGAGGGTGAAATCGGGGTCGAACAGGTGGTACACAAGGGTCGCTTGGCGAGGGCGCATCGCCTAGTCATTGGAAGTTTGAAGCAAATTGACGCACACGATATGGAACGTGATGCGTGCCTTGTCATTGAGATGACCCACGGGGAAAGTACCCCATTCCCAATTGTCATCGGGAGCGAGGCGGTCGATGCACTGCTGTTTGGGAATGGTGGGGGCGTTGGTTGGGTAGTCATAGACGTCCGGGTGGGGAACGCCTTTTTTCGAAAGCTTGCGGGCGAAGATGGCTAGGGTGAATGGAATAGGGTGTCCGTCAACAAATGATTGGCAATCAAAGTAGCCTGTGCAGACGAGAGTGCCATAGAAAGCCCGGACTTCATCTGCCCATACGACTGGACGAGGCTCTTGCAAGTATTGCTGCCACCCCCTTCGACGAAAAAGGGTTGTGAGTGGGCGGGGCAGCTCGTCCCAGTTGACCACCCGCTCAATGTGCAATTGGCGGGGGAAACTGAAGAAGCGGTCACACCATACTCGCTCTATATGGTAGCGGTATTGCACATTACCGTTGGGCAGAACTTCGGTTGATAGATATTTTGGCGAGAGAGCGGGATTGGCCATTGAGGAAATTTGAGACTTAGGAGAGAGAGGACTAGGGTTTGTAAAGAGAGAGAGAGTTGGAGGTGTGAGGTAAATAAGGAAGGAGGATAGGGTATATATAGGTGGTGGGGAGGGGTGTGGGTGGGGAATTTTGGAGGGAAAAGGGGGTCGGTGTGTTGGAGGGAAAAGGAGAAGAATGGGAGGAAGAGGAGAAGAATGGGGGGAAGAGAGGGGATTGGGGGGGTTGAATGGGTTTCTCGGGAAGAAGAAAAATCGCAGGAACCGAACCGATCCGGTTCAGGGGAAATTCGGTTCGGTTCTGGGGATTTTTTTATTTTTCGATTTTTTCAAACCAAACCGATCCGGCTGAGGGATTCGGTTCGATTCCATCTGTGACAGAACCTCTTATTTCAGTCTGTTGCTCAGGAATCCTATTCTCCCACTTTTCTAGACTCTTCCACTTATTCTCGCACTTGAATTCCTCGATGCCCTCATGAATAACGTGTTGGAATGTGTGATCTAACCCCTATCCTTACGTAACTTACCTACGGACTCACCCTAATCTAACGAAGCCTAACTACTATACACAAGAATTCACCCCATAGGCGTCGGGGGTACGACGACCTCTCTTGCCAGCTCAATCGACCCCGTAAATGGGGTCTGATAACCAAACGGTGTCAACTTCTTCCATACACGCCTCTAGATATGGCTTTAGGCGTTGTCTATAAAATTGAATGTATGTCCCCTTTCAGATCTTCTAACTCAAAAACTCCGTGAGGGAAAACATTCTTCACAACGAACGGGCCAGACCATCGTGATCGCGACTTGCCCGGAAAGAGATGAAGCCGAGAGTTATAAAGAAACACTTTTTGTCCGGGAATAAACTCTTTGCGTCGAATGATGTTATCGTGAGCGAGTTTCATCCTTTCTTTGGAGATTTTAGTGTTCTCATACGCATCATTGCGTATCTCTTCTAACTCATTTATTTGAAGCTTGCGAGCTTCACCGGCCTTATCCATGGCATAGTTTAACTCCTTAATTGCCTAATACGCCTTGTGCTTTAGTTCAACTGGAAGACAGAAAGGTTTACCATACACAAAGCGAAATGGGGACATGCCGAACGGATTTTTATATACGGTACGATAGGCCCATAGCGAATCGTTCAATCTAAGTGACCAATCTTTTCGGGTAGGATTGACGGTCTTTTCGAGAATATTCTTGATTTCCCGATTCGCTAGTTCGGCCTGCCCATTCGTTTGTGGGTGATAAGTCGTTCCAACCTTGTGAACAACACCATACTTTATCATGAGCTTCGCGAATGGTCTATTGTAAAAGTGCGTGCCATTGTCACTAATTATCGCCTTCGGTGCTCCGAAGCGGGAAAGTATGTGTTCCTGCAGGAACTTAATCAACACTTTGTTGTCATTTGTCTTGGTATATATAACTTCCACCCATTTAGAAACGTAGTCTACTGCGATATGGTTGTATAGGAAACGAAAGGATGGGGGAAAGGGCCCATGAAGTCAATACCCCAACAGTCGAAGATCTCAACAATAAGTATGGGGGTAAGAGGCATCATGTCCCGGTGGGTAATAGCTCCCATCCGTTGGCACCTATTGCAAGATTTATAAGCATCGTTCACATCTCGGAATATTGTGGGCCAATAGAGGCCGCATTGCAGAGTTTTGGAGGCCGTCTTTTTCGTCGAAAAGTGGCCTCCACAAGCTTTCGAATGACAAAATTGGATGACTTTTGGGATCTCGTCATCCGGTACGCATCGTCGAATGATTTGGTCGGCGCAATATTTAAACAGGAAGAGATCGTCATAGAAAAACATGCGCGACCAAGTAATAAACCTCTTTTTATCTTGCGGTGTCCAGTCGGGGGGGACGACTCTCGTGACAAGGTAGTTCACGATATCCGTAAACCAGGGCAAAGAAGAGGTAGAAAAGAGTTGCTCATCCGGAAAGTATTCGTCTATGGGTATTGGATCACTAGGTACGTCGAACGAAAGCCATGATAAGTGGTCGGCAATGACGTTGTCTACTCCTTTCTTATCTTTAATAGAGAGATTAACTCTTGTAGGAGTAAGATCCACCTTATGAGGCGCGGTTTTGCATCTTTCTTTCCAAGTAGGTATTTTAATGTCGCATGGTCAATGAAGCAAGTAATGGGAGAACCGATAAGATAGGACCGAAATTTGTCAAGAGCAAAGACTACCGCTAGCAACTCCTTCTCGGTAGTGGAGTAATTGAGCTGTGGTCCGGTAAGAGTTCGGATAGTGTAGTAGATGACATGAGCCTGTTTGTCATTCCTTTGGCCCAAAACAGCCCTTATTGCGTAATCGCTAGCATCACACATAAGTTCGAAAGGTAAAGACCAATCCGGAACATGCATGATGGGAGCGGACACAAGTATGGTTTTGAGTTTTTCAAAAGCGCTTTGGAATGCTTCCGTCCACTCAAATGGGTTGTCCTTCATAAGTAGGTTGCTTAAGGGTCTAACGATGGCGCTAAAGTCCTTAATGAACCTTCGATAAAACCTCGCGTGGCCTAAGAAGGAGCACACGTCCTTGAGCAATTTTGGTGGGGGTAGATTGGCTATGACATCTATCTTGGCTTTATCAACTTCTATCCCCTTAGATGAAATTATGTGGCCAGGAACTATTCTCTCGGTGACCATGAAGTGGCATTTCTCCCAATTCAGCACTAAGTTCTGTTCCACACACCGGGCAAGTACTTTTTCCAGTTTTTCAAGACAACGATCGAAAGAGGTGCCAAAAATGCTAAAATCGTCCATGAACACTTCAAGTCCTCTCTCGACCATGTCGCGAAATAGGCTCAACATGCACCTTTAAAAGGTTGCGGGTGTATTACACAAGCCGAATGGCATACGTTTGTAGGCAAACGTACCAAAAGGGCAAGTGAAAGTTGTTTTCTCTTGGTCAAGTACATCTACCTCAATTTGATTATATCCGGAATAACCATCAAGTAAGCAATAGTAAGGGTGGCCCACTACTCTCTCAAGCATCTGATCAATAAATGGCAAGGGGAAATGGTCTTTCCTAGTTCCCGCATTGATTTTTCTGTAATCAATGCAAACGCGCCACCCGGTGGTGGTACATTGGGGAACTAGCTCTCCCTTAGCATTCTCAATAACTTTCATGCCCGACTTCTTCGGGACAACTTGAATAGGGCTCACCCATTTGCTATTCAAGATTGGGTAGATAATCCCGGCATCCAATAGCTTAATCATTTCGGTCCTCACCACTTCTTCCATATTGGGATTTAGCCTTCTTTTCATTTCTCTCGAGGGCTTGATATCCTCTTCGAGATGGATATTATGGGTGCAAATCAAAGGACTTATCCCTTTCAAATCAGCAATGCACCAACCAAAAGCATCTTGGTGCTTTTTCAGAATTTTTAGCAATTTACCCTCCTGCTCTTCATCTAGGCTAGAGGAGACAACAACAGGAATTGTCTCATCCTCTCCTAGGTATGCGTATTTAATATGGGAGGGGAGTTTCTTCAATTTTAGGGATAGAAATTTTTCGTTGGAGGGAACCATGCGTGTATCCCTCGGTGGTAACTCCTCGAATCTAGAAACCCAACTTACATCTCTCACGTCCTCGTCCAATGCTCTCTCATCAAATAATTCTCTCAACTCCTCAACCTCCCTCTCAAATGCGGTGTACGTCCCCCTCACTCTCGTGATTCAACACTAAACAGGACCCTAAGTCATCTCCATAATAATTTTCCTCAAAATACTCCTCTACGATCTCGTCTATTAGGTTCACTACGTGAATATCATCTTCTTCCCCCGTCTGTTAGGCGATATGGAAGATGTTAGTCTCTAAAGTCATGTTCCCGAAAGTGAGTTGCATTCTCCCATTCCGAGTATTGATGATTGCGTTAGTCATAGCTAAGAACGGGCGCCCAAGAATGATGGGAACATGGTTGCTCGAGGTGAAGGAGGGTTCCGTGTCCCAAATGACAAAGTCTACCGGGAAGTAGAAAGTGTCAACTTGGACGATCACGTCCTCAACTATGCCTCGTGGAATCTTCACGGTTCGATCCTCTAATTGGAGAGTGACCTTTGAGGGCTTGAGGTCGCCCAAATCAAGTTGCCTATAGATGGTGTAAGGGGGGATATTAACACTTTCTCCCAAATCAAGTAAGGCTTTCTCAATTTTATTTTCTTCAATGATGCAGGAAATGGTGGGTGCACCGGGATCTTTGAACTTGGGCGAGAGATCATTAAGTAGGATGGATCTCACACTCTGTGCTAGAAAGACATTTTTCTTTACCTTCATCCTCCTCTTTACCGTCAACAAGTCTTTGATGATTTTGCATAAGCTGGAATTTGCTTAATGGCATTGAGGAAAGGTACCTTCAGATTTACTTGCTTTATCACGTCTAGCACTTCATCACGGGGGTTTCCTTTATGGGAAGGAATCAACCTTTGAGGAAACGGTGCCGCGGTGGGTGGTTTCACTACTACCTCGGGCACACTAGTGTCCTCTTTATCACTCTCCTTCAAGGGGACATCTTTGGCCTCTTTCTTGTCGGGTGAAATCTCCTTGACTTTGGTTGCGTCGTGTGGGGGAGGTGATAGATCAATGACTCTCCCACTACGAAGAGTGGTCACAGCTTGACATTTCTCCTGATGTTCTGTCGAGGTGGAGCTAACACTAGTTTGACCTTGGGGCGATCTTTGGCCCTAGGCAGGAAACTTGCCCTTCTCTTGGATACTCAACAATGATTGCAACTGTGAAATGTTTGCATTCATGTCATTCATCATGCACTCATGCCTAGTATTAGTTGCAGTCTGGGTACTGATAAAGTGGTTTATCGTATCCTTGAGACTTCTTCGCGGTGGAGGGATGTATGCTCCTTGAGGTGGTGGTGCTTGCACGTGTCCTTGCATGCATGGAGCTTATTGAAAGTGAGGTGGTGGAGGAGGGGAAACATGTGAATTAGGATTCATCGCAGCATGTTGTTGCCTATAGCTAAAACAAGGGTAGTTTTTCCATGAAGGGTTATAAGAATTCCTGTGCGAGGCACCGAAATTACCCTTAAAACCTCCTATGCCACTGACTTGCTCTTGAAGCATCACTTTGTAGGTGGGTATAGTCGGGCATTCCTCAGTTGAATGACCCGCATCACAAATCGCACACACCTTATCAATGGGGTTTGGTATGGATCCAATTGGTCCTCTTCCCAATACCTCACGTACGTCTCGTAGTCCTTTCTCAAGCATATCGAGTCGACTGTCCTCTATAGAATTCTTTTCTACATGAAATAGGCTGGACGACAATGGAGTGGTGGTCACTTGACGATTTCGATTTTGATCATTAGGGTCAGATGTATCCCAGGATTGGGTAGTCTCGGCGACATACCCCGGGTGAAGCTCATCATAGTGGGAGTCTAAGTCGACAAACAGACCACTACCCATGGTTTCAACGAGTTGCTTGGAGTTAATGTTCAGTCCATTATGGATAAAGGAAATGATTTGTGTTTTATCAAAACCATGATGGGGACACGGGGTAACTAACTCGTTGAAATGCTCGTAGCATCGTTCTAATGACTCATTTTCTAATTGTCGGAACGTTTAAATTTGAGCCTTGATGGAATTAGTTCGATGTGGAGGAAAGAACTTCTTGAGAAACTTGGATTGCAATTCATTCCATGATGAAATTGAATTTGGAGGTAAAGACCATAGCCATGATTTAGCCTTATCTTTTAGTGAGAATGGGAAGAGTTTGAGGTGGAGCACATCTTTTGTGCAAGTTTGATCGCTAAGAGTCTCGCACGCCTCCTCAAATTCCATGATGAGGGAATATGGCTTTTAGGAATCCATTCCATGGTAAGTGGGAAGTATCTTGATCATACCATTCCTAAAGAGAAACTGTCCCGCATTGGACGGGAGTAAAATGCATCCCAGAGTGACAGTGCGCTCGGGATATAAGATGTCTCTCAACAGGCAGTACGGGGCCTCTCCCTCGTCGGTAGATGCACTACCGTGTTGTGACATGTCTTTCTCTCTCAAAGATTCGGTATCCTTACTTGGTATACTTGGAGTGCTCTCTGAAGTGTGTCCTAAGAAGGAAAATGGGGTGTTATTTGAGATTGAGTGTGGCGGTGTGGGAGGTGGAACCTAGAACTGTGGAGTGTTAGGAGTGTGAGGGCTATCAGGGTCGTACTCAACTATTGGATTTTCATGAATGTGGGTTGGAGTATTCTGGGGAGTTGGGGTGAGTTCAGAATTTTGCATTAATAGCTTATGAGAGATGGTGATGAATCTTTTTGTACTTTTTGATTTTTTTTTTATTTTTGGATTTTTTAAAAATTTTTGGTCACAGTTGTAGATTGACTCGATCTAATCCTAAGTCTACCTAAATCCCCGAAAACGGTGCCAAAAACTTGACGCGACTAAGAATGTGTTTCATAAGTGCATACTCTTTAGGCTCAAGTGCAATCCTGTCGCGTTAATAATAAACTCGGTAAGTCGGGATCGTATCCACAGGGAAATAGGACAATGGAATGGTAACGACGTTGGATAGACGAAGAAATCCTAACTCTGACTCCAAAAAGAAAGGAAAAGATGATTTGGTTTGAGAATTTGGCTACAACTAAATGAAATTTTGAAATAATTAACTAATGAACTAATGAATGAATGGCATGCAATTACTCTTAATTACCTAAATTACTGATGATGATTGAACTGAAACTTGAATTATATGATGAAGAAAACAGGACGGGAATACAATCCCCCAACCCTAGTGTATTGATGTTATAAAACTAATCGTAAATTTAAATGATTAATTAGACCCATAATTTAGTACTCCTAAGCATTACATATATGAGGTTCAATCCCGCATCATACTTAATCAGAGGACGAGTAAATCGGTATTGCGATAGTTACACTTGAATTGCATTCAAAAGCATCCCGGTTATCCGAAAGCAAACGAGATCTAAAGATCTACAATTATCGTGTTTCTATGCAATACGATCATAATCAAACCATTAAATTTAGAGGATTAATTTTATGCACATGCAACTAACACATCAGGTTCATGGATCCCGACCTTTAAAATCTAGCCGGACATATGAAAATTTGAAAACAACATGATAGGAATGAATGCAAACATTTTTATTAAGGAATGAATATGAGGAGAGATGAAATTATAAGTGAAAAAACAACTAGAACAAAGATTGAAATAGAAATTGGAATACTTGTACTTGTAACTAACTAGGGTTTGTTGTTCTTCTCCTTCTAAATGAATTACAAAGTTTTCTTCAGGAATTAGAAGCCTCCTCCACGTTTGAGAGGAGTTTACAATTTATTAACTATGAAATACCAGAGTTTGAACCAAATAGGACTCTATTTTTACAAGTGGATAAATCCAAAAATTTGATAACAGAATCGATCTGGGTAAATGGTTCGATTCGATTCCATCTTTTGTAGCCTTTATAGAAAACTCTTCGAACATGGGATCGGTTCGTTATTTGCCAGCTTCAGCTCGGTTCTATCTTTTCATCCCTTCGCAGAAAGTTTATCTAAGGTGGATTCGGTTCGTTTTTCCATTGATTCGGTTCGGTTCCCTTTTTCCATCCTTTACATAAGCTTTGCCCATAAGGGATTCGGTTCGTTTTTCCTCCCTTGGGTTCGGTTCCCTTTTATCAGTCTTTGCAGAAACCTTGCTTTCTTGTGTTTCCTTGAAGCTTTTGGTACGAAACTTGGTTTAGAACACCGAACACCTGCAAAATAGATGACAAACACACGAAACTCGACGTACTCATTAGAAACTTTCCATTATCAAAGATATGATATAATCCACTTGAATTACATTGCACGGGGATAAATGCGCGGAATTTATGCCTAATCAAAGCCCCCTAACTTAGAACGTTGATCGTCCCGAGCAATGTAAAAGAATCAAAATAAGGTCTAGCTCAAAAAAAGGGATAGGTTACCTCTTTTGCGGGTACGCGATTGCATTTAGCGTATGCAATAAGCCTTTAAATCCTAGGTTACCCTAGTAGGACGAGTGGTGTCTCATGAGGGTTTGCAGAGAATATACCCACAAAATTAGACTCGCGGAAAATTCAAAATACGCAAAAATTGTATAATTCAAACTTCCCCAAAAAATAGCCATCATCAAGTCATATTTACAAGTCTCAAATCATAGTGCGTGTGTGCGAAGCCAAAAATTTAACCGCGGATTTCCACCGATTGACCATTACTTTACTTATCCGAAAATTCATTTCGATTTCAAATTCTCACGGAATGCTCTCACAAACGAGTCTCTCGGATTATGGCTATTCTCTCGGTATGCGTGATAAAAAGAGTAAATGTAATGGACACAAAGTCACGCACACAAGTAAAAAGGCAGAAATTTTATAGTGATAGGATCTCATCAACGGATTACGGTTTTAAAAACGAGAGCATTGCCTCTTATTCACGCATTATCTCTTTTATTATCTTTTGGTGAATTAGCTCTCCACGCGGTAACCAATTTTGCAATTTGGACTCGGTTAGGGCTTTTTCGGGTTTTAAGGTATATTGGATAAAATGAAAATGGTAGGGAAGGTTGGAATTGGAAAAGTCATTTATGACGTCCATTTGTGCTTTTTTCGGGCTATTGTTCGTTTTCTTCTTTTTCTCTATTTTTTCTGTTTTTCACTTCTTTTCTTTTCTTGCTATTTTTGTTGAGCATAACTATATTTTTTCTTGCCCCTTTTTGTTGCACTTTTCGGACTTAAATTCTGAATTTTTCCATTTTTCACAATTTCGGGATATTTGGCTTTTCGAGTTACCAAACGAAAAGGATAAATTTTATTCGGCTCAATTTTGGGTTACAAAAGGGATAATTCTTCACAAGTATTTATGGCCAATATTTTTGGGTAACAAACGATGACCTACTTCATTGTCCAAAATACTAATTGCGTTACCATATGCGTTTCGAGATGAATTAAGTTTAGAGATCAATTTTAGCACGTTTTTCAAGGTTTTCACACACATTTTGCATAACCGATAAAAAATGAAAGGATTGAGATCCTCGACGACTTTTTAGACGTTGAAAAAACTTTGAGTTAATAATTAACTCGGATTGATTTATATTTTTCTTAAGGATGAAAGACTCGAATCTCACCGGGTTTGTTAATCTCCACATTTATTCATTAAGTCGCCTACGTTCGCTCAATTTCCATCTTTGGTCAATTTCGGCTTTGTATGTTTTGAATTTTACAACTTGAGACTTTAAACCGACTATTAATGATATTTTTAAAAAATATGAATTCCAATTTTTATTTATTTTCAACAAAAAAAAATTATTTTTGGGTTTTTCAAAATTTTATGATCTCTTTTTTTTTTAGATTTTTGGGCATTTTTGAAAATTTGTGAAGTTTTAGAAATACGCACTTGTGACCCCCCCCCCTAACGTAGACTTTTGCATTGTCCTCAAGCAAAAAGGACGAAAATCTAACTCAAAGTGAATTAAAAGTGCGGAAGAATAAAACAAGTAAATGAAACGGAAATGCAGCTTTTATATATAGAAAGAACAACTGTGTTACATAGGATAAGGGAAATCATACAAGCAACACTGAGTAAACAATCATTTCACGCATACACAACCAACAAACACAGCAGAAACAGGCATAGGCTTTATAAAAGGGGCTGATTGGAGGTCCCGAGTGTGCGCGGATCATAGGGATCATAAAAGAAAGATGGTGGGGGACCGCCAAAGTTTAGCTCATAGAGGTGGGCTTGGAGTTGGTGCATCATCCCTGTGTCTCTTCGATAAGCCTCTTGTTCTCTGCGATAGGCGGCTTGATCTTGGTTGTATTAGATGATGAACCCGTCAAAACGGGATTCCACTGCTACCAATCGGCTATCGAAATCACACTCGGGGGCTCGAAATCCGAGTCATCGTCTTCATTGTATTCTTCCTCTCCAACCCCTTACATTTCAATGTCATCCGCCATTGGCTCTTCAACCTGAATTTTTTCCTCCTCCTCTAAATTGATCGCCTCCCGGGCTACTCGAATGGCATCCCTTTGCTGGGCATTCCTCGTGCGGGATGTCTTTCCAATGGGTTCCGGGAGACGGGGGAAAGCTTGGGGTGGCGGGATACCAGCGTCGTCTAAGAGGGACGTGATGAGGCATGCATACGGGAGGGGTACCGCACCTTTGTTCTCCTATGTGGCGAAAATGATATCCGCGTAAAGTATCCTGGCCAGGTTGAGGGTGAAATCGGGGTCGAACAGGTGGTACACAAGGGTCCCTTGGCGAGGGCGCATCGCCAAAAACTTGATGCGACTACGAATCTGTCTCATAAGTGCGTACTCTCTAGGCTAAAGTTCAAGCCTATCGCGTTAGTAATAAACCCGCTAAGTCGGGATCGTATCCACAGGGAAATAGGACAATGGAATTGTAACGACGTTGGATAGACGAAGAAATCCTAACTCTGACTCTAAAAAGAAAGGAAAAGATGATTTGGTTTGAGAATTTGGCTACAACTAAATGCAATTTTGAAATAATTAACTAATGAACTAATGAATGAATGACATGCAATTACTCTAAATTACCTAAATTACTGATAATGATTGAACTGAAACTTGAACTATATGATGAAGAAAACCGGACGGGAATACAATCCCCCAACCCTAGTGTATTGATGTTATAAAACTAATCGTAAATTTAAATGATTAATTAGACCCAGAATTTAGTACTCCCAAGCATTACATGTATGAGGTTCAAGCCCTAATCATACTTAATCAGAGGACGAGTAAATCGGTATTGCGATAGTTAAACTCGAATTGCATTCTAAAGCATCCCGGTTACCTAGAAGCAAACGAGATCTAAAGATCTACAATTATCGTGTTTCTATGAAATACGGTAATAATCAAACCATTATATTTAGAGGATTAATTTTATGCACATGCAACTAACACATCAGGTTGAGTTCATGTATCCCGACCTTTAAAATCTAGCCGGACATATGAAAATTTGAAAACAGCAAGATAGTAATGAATGCAAACATTTTTATTGAGGAATGAAGATGAGGAAAGATGAAATTATAAGTGAACAAACAACTAGAACAAAGATTGAAATAGAAATTGGAATGCTTGTACTTGAATTGCAACTTGAAAATAACTAGGGTTTGTTGTTCTTCTCCTTCTAAATGAATTATAAAGCTTCCTTCAGGAATTAGAAGCCTCATTCACGTTTGAGAGGAGTTTACAATTTATTAACTACGAAATACCAGAGTTTGAACCAAATAGGACTCTATTTTTACAAGTGGATAAATCCGAAAATTCGATAACAGAACCGATCTGGGTATATGGTTCGGTTCGGTTCCATCTTTTGTAGCCTTTACAGAAAACTCTTCAAACATGGGATCGGTTCGTTATTTTCCAGCTTCGGTTCAGTTCTATCTTTTCATCCCTTCATAGGAAGTTTATCCAAGGTGGATTCGGTTCATTTTTCCATTGATTCGGTTCGGTTCCCTTTTTCCATCCTTTACAGAAGCTTTACCCATGAGGGATTCGGTTCATTTTTCCTCCCTTGGGTTCGGTTCCCTTTTATTAGTCTTTGCAAAAACCTTACTTTCTTATGTTTCCTTGAAGCTTTTGGTACTAAACTTGGTTTAGAATACCGAACACCTGCAAAATAGATGACAAACACATGAAACTCGACGTACTCATTAGAAACTTGCCATTATCAAAGATATGATATAATCCACTTGAATTACATTGCACGCAACAATAAAACCCTCTAAATTACGGGGATAAATGGGAAGAATTTATGCCTAATTTGATCACTTACGCCAATATAGGCAAGTGATGACTCTCTGAAATCATAACGATGTCCTCACGTGTTGCATATTTTCATCCATCCTAGGAAATATCGCTTGAAATGGTTTCGAAAGGTTGCTTTACATATTGATCTAGAGCTTTAATTCACTTGGAGGCTTTCATAGCTCGTTTTATAACAGGTGGTTCACACCCGAAGATAATGGATTCTCTCCTCACCATGAGTAAAAAACCCTAGAATACTTTACGAGACAATACCAGATGTTGGGAAACCTTTAATGATGTTGAAGATTGCTCGAAGCAGGTTATCGTAGCATCATTCAAAAGAGACCTGCCCCATAACTCCTAATTGCATCAGTCCCTTATTAAGAAGGAGGCAGACACAATCGATGATCTTATGTCGTGCATTGAGAAGTATGTAAAGGTGGAATATGTGGTCGCCCTCATTCAAGGAGAGAATGGTTATGCGAAGGAAACTAAGGGAAACGGAAAAGAGAACACCCCCAAGAAATGGGGTAAAAAGCAGAATGGAGGATCCAGAAACGAGAGAAAAATAGACCCATCCAAGTCATTCCAGGCAGTCAACACTATTTTCAATGAGCCAATCTATAAGATCTTAAGCAAGATCAAGGACTAGAAATTCCTCAAGTGGTCGAAGAAGATGAGCGGTGATCTGAACAAGAGGAACAATGAACTCAAATGCGTCTACCATAAGGAAAACGACACAAGACGGAGAATAGAAAGGCCCCCAAGTCTCATATGGAGGAGTTAGCCCAGGTGGGGCATTTGAACGAATTCATAAAAAAGAAAGTTGACAGGGTCATCACCAATGCTGACCCAAAACCATTTATGTTTAGACGATGAAGTGGGGCGTGAATTTGTTGTTATTAATGAAGCTTCAGACCCGAAGACAATCCGGGTTAACACAGTTTGGATTAAACTCAAGAAAGTCATGACAGTAATGAAGGCCTTCCAAATTGACCCTACTGAAAGCCACGCTAGAAAATGCAGACGACTAGAGGATGTGGACTACAACAAGCACATAGTCTTCACAAAAGATTTGATCGGAGTAAGGACACCACACCACGATGCACTGGTAATCTCTCTCAGGATTACAAACTGAGATGTGAATAAGCTATTAGTGGATTAAGGGAGTTTTTGTAAAGTGATGTACCTGAATCTCTTTCATAAGCTCAAACTAAAGATAAAAGACCTAAAGGAAGCGGCTGTCCCTCTAGTCAATTTGCTGAAAAAAATGATATTGCTGTTGGGAAAGGTACTCCTACCAGTTATGGAAGGTAACATCTCTAAACTAATTGAGTTTTTAGTGGTATCCATCGATTCTCCCTACTACACCATCCTTAAAAAAGGATGGTTGCCCTTTATAAGGGTAGGTCGCTGAACCTCTCACTAAGAACTCAAGTGCATGATAGAACAAGGAATAATGAGGATTGTGGGCGATCAGGTCAATGCTCAAAAGTGTTTAATCGCCTCCATCAAGCGTAATAAGGAAACAAAAAATGAGAAGGAAGTCATCCCCTAAATGTCCAAAGATGGGGCTGTGTCATCGAAATAATAACTAAAGTAACGGAGACTAGAGGTGGAAGAGACAAGAGTTAACCCCGTAGATATAGTCATGGAAAAACTGAAGGAGATATCTTTAAATGAGAACCCTCCAAGAATAATATTTCTTATTGGTACTGCAAACATCCCATCCTAACCCCCCCCCCCCCAAGCACCTTCTTAGGTCCCTATCACTTGTCCGTTCACCATAAATGCTAAGGTCATATTTCGAGTACTAATCTCGAGGCCACCAGTCACTCTCGGTCTCCGTTTGACTCTGGTCAACTCTCTTACTTGATCAAAGATCAATGAACATTTTAAGGGCTTTGAATCCACTTTCTAACAGTCCATCCCATGTGCCAATCGGCCTCACGGTTTGGACGAACGATCTATTTTACTTCAATTACTGATTTGGAGGCTACCGGGTGCTCCTATGATCTGTTTGACTCCGATAAATTCTCTAACTTGAGCAAAGATTAATGAATCATCGAAGGGCCCTAAATCCCCTTTCCAATGATCCATGTCGTGCACAAATCAGTCCCACAGTTCAGACGGATGATCCATTTTCATTCGAAAGTCCATCGGGACATTTTTGGACCCTTTTTTACCTTTTTTAACACTCTGGATCGAAAAAATCTTAATGAATTCTTGAAAGGATCTAAATTTCCTTTCCAATGTCTACACTGTGTGCACATCGTCCTTATGGTTCGAATGAACAAAATCTATTTTCCTCTGAAAACATCACATCCAGAGACCATTGGGCGCTTTCGATCCCCGTTTGACTTCGGTCAACTCCTAGACTTGGGAGTAACTCAATGGATTCTTAAAGAACTTTGAATTCCCTTTCCAACAGTCCGCCTTGTGCATGATTTGAACTTACGATTTTCACATGCGCACACACATCACGAAGTTAAAAAGGAGAAGATTAATATTAGCTCATGAGAGGCCGAAATGGAGAAATGGGTGCCTAACACCTTACTACTTCGTAACTTATTCCCCGAACCTTCGAACTATTTTTTTCGCATGCATTAGTTTGACCCTGTTGTCATTCTCTCTAGGCGACTACATTCTTGTGCCGATTTTAAGAAAAATAGGATGGAGACTCTATCTCTTCATATTACTCTCATTTGATGATGGCCAATTTTATCTCCGAGGCTGGATCGCGAAGAAGGGAAGTGAGAGAGGGGAGGGAAATTTTCGAGAATTGAAAATTGAGTAACGCAATAAAGTAATTGAATTTCGAGAATTTTTAGATTAAAAGGAACTCGTAATTGAGTAAACGAGTCATTTTTGGGTTTTAAAGGGATAAACCCTCTTTTCTTTCCCTATAAGACACGAGAGAGTGGGAGAAAAGAAAGAAAAGGAGAGAAAGAAGAAAGGAAGAGGAGAAAAGAGGAGAGAGAAAGCATTTCCGGGCCAAACTCCGCCGGATTTGACTCGGGGTTGTCGAATTTTATCCTCCAGGCAAGTGTTTACTTGCTTTATTTAATTTTGAGCATAAATCTCATATCATAGTTGGTAATGAAAAACCCTAAAGATTTTCGGGATGGGTTTTCGTGAATCAAACGGGATTTTCGAAAGTTTAACGGTTGAAAACCGGAAAATGTCAAATTGGATAAACTTAGAAAATTATTGAAATTAATGGTTGAATCTTGGTTTTAGGATGATTAAAACCTATTTCCTTTGTGTATATTTAGTTGTATATAGTTAGATGTTGGTGGAAGAAGAGGTATAAAGCTTGGGGGTTATTAATGGCTGAAATGGATCCGTGGAGAAGAAGCAGTTTCGGCTGCCCTGCTTGATCGATCGATCAAGGCCCTGGGATCGATTGATCGATCCTACATGAATTTTGGCAATTTGTGTTGGTTCAATTTATATGGGATAAATTCTCAAAGTAAGGATTTCTATCCTATTTAATTGAGGAAATAAATAGACATAACTAAGGAAGATATAATTATCCAATTGAAAATTTATGGGGGCTAAGAGAGTGTTTTAAGTGTGTGGTACTACAATTATATTTTCGAGGAAAATAAATTAAATCAAGGAATTAGATGTATAGGGTTCCTAAAATAGAGTGTGGACCTCAAAATTATTAATTGGGCTAAATGTAGTCCTTGGGTTCGTGGAAAGGGAATCGACGACCTATTTAAATTAAGGGTGTTTGGTGACGAATATTCCTTGGGATAATTTTTAGTGGGAACTTAGGCCTATATAATTGTGTGAGTGAAAAACATAATTATATCGATTATGGTTGACTATATCCTGCGAGACTATTAGGATGGATTTGGGAAAATGCGTATTTACTTAGTGTGAATTGGTATAGTTGGAGAAATTATATAAATCCTTAAACGTGAATAAGGTACATGTTATTAATCAAGTGAGCGAATATTTTTGGGTTTAGTATCGTGAGTGTGCGAATACTCGAATATTATTATTTATGAGAATCTTTGGGATTATTGGCCATTGTTATGTGTGATTGGCAATTATGGCCATATATATATATATATATATATATATATATATATATATATATGTATTTGAGTAACAATGTGGAATGTATATATACGATGTGATTAAAGTATATATATTATATGATAGGGAAATGTATATATATCTATGTGTGGATGGTGTATATATATATATGTGTGTGTGCGCGTGTGTGTGAAGCATACCCGCTCTAATGCTATCATGGGAAGTTGCGCAATGTGGGTGAGGCCCCTGGCTTGAGGAGCAGGGAGCGTATAGTCCCCATGTCATAGCGTCCATTTTATATTGTGTGATTTTTATTAGGGGTGAGACGTGGTGGGTATGTTTCGTCTCACTCCCGGGGAGGAACTATGACCGCTTCCCAGATGTTGTGATTTTTGGCCGCGATGTCGGTGATATTGAGTCTGACCGCTGGTCCCCAGGATGGTATGTGAGTGATGCCCTGAAAGATGATAGAATTGAGAGACCGCATCCTTGAGTTATAGCTCATTGGGATGGTTATTATACTGTTGTGTATAGTATATTACTTGTGCATGAGAACAAGATATTATATATCTCTGTTAGAGTAAAGAGATAAAAGGAAAAAGATTTAATTCTCATTCCGGGAGATCGTATCCGGACTTATATTGTGATATGGAAAATAAAATGAGTATGTTCAGTATATGTATTTATATGAGTATATATATCTATGTCGAGTACTGAGGGTCTAATGGATCTCGACGATCGACCTTGCCAAGTAGTAGTGTATCGGGGGGGTTCCTTGTTTGGATTTCTCTTCGTGAGACACCCCATGCACGAACATGGCCTAGTGTTGAGACTGGGGAGAAGTTTAACCCTTAGTGCTCTAGTTTTGGGTTCTTTTTATATGGGTACATATATATACGTTACGTACTGAGGGCCTAATGGATCTCGACGATCGACATTGCCAAGCAGTAGTGTATCGGGGGAGTTTCTTGTTTAGATTTCGCTTTACAAGACACCCCACGCACGAGCATGGCACAATGTTAAGACTGGGGAGAATTTTAGCCCTTAGTACTTGGGTTAATTAGGATTTGTATAATTTTGATGAAACGATTAGTTAGGCAGGGTAGCTTAACTAGGTTGTTTATTAAGATGCGTTAGTTGTGCACTATTAGAAGAGAGGTGAGGGGTATCTCATGGGAGTGCGATACCAATTTAAATATTTCACAATGGGAAATATGTAGCGGGTAACTCATTCACAAATGTCAAGTATATCGAATTGTCTTTCACACGTACAACCCTCACGAGGTATATCGTGAGGAAATTCACGTATTAGGTATATAAAATTTCTTGTCCACATGTACTGATGAATGATTTCCCTTATAGGCAAGAGGTATATAGTGGAAGTTAGCCGGGGGGGGGGGGGAAGGAACCCTTCCACTAACCCACCAAGTGCATAAACCTCACATAGGCATCAACCTTAGGGCACTCATAATTAGTTTGTTAGTTACCAGGCGGAACTATACAAAAATTTCGGGTTGCCATACTGCTCAATTTTTGTGCTATTTTGCTCGTTGTTAAAACAGGACCTTGTCCGCAAGCCTAGAAACAAGTCAAATCGTGTCTTATATCTTGAACAGTATTTTCCCTGGGCTCGGGTCCTGTTCGACATTTTTTTTTTTGCATTTAAACAGACATATTACAAGGGAAAACCTAGTAATAATAACCTTACTGAGATTTCTCCTTTTTCCCACCTTTTCAAAAACCAAAAACACCAAAACATTTTTTTTGCTTCTTAAAAATACCAAATTACTCTCATTTTAAATAAAAACAAATCATTTCTCCCTCTCAGGTCGATCGCATCCCGACTTTGGCCTGTTTCCCTATTAGCTTCGATCTTCCCTCAAACCTCCCCGAAGCTCCGCTGCTTTGTCTGCGACTTTAACCAAATTTGGGATCTACCTCTACAAGCTATTCATAGAGAACACCGATAAAGAACCGAATGTTAAGCCAGATATAATAGCCATCCTAGCTCCGTGTAGTACCAATGCTGGTAACCCTGAATTTGATCCTTCTACTGAGATTGTGCATGTCAAGGCGCATATTACCCCCACAATCTCACCCAAACCTCTCAAGGTTTGCCCATCCTTTCTTCTACACCTTACATGCCTTGTTAATCAAGATCTATTGCTCCTTACGAGATCATGTATTGTCATTTGTACCCAATCATAGGGGGAGGCATGGAACTACCTACTGTGCTAGACCAACTCCAAAAGTTTGGGCTGAAATTTCCCACAAAAATGTCAATCGACTACCAAAGATTCAGTGGCCTATTCATGGAAGTCCGAAAGTGGGCACGAGAATCAGACGAGTGGGTGGTACTTACTGAAAAAATTAGTCTAGATAACATTGTACAGATCATGACTGACATGTTTCTCCAGACATGAGAAATCTGCAGCATCCATGAGTTGCTCATAGCCTTAAAACTTTACGAATGCCTAGTCCTTTCACTCCTTCACTTCCTCGTTGAGTGGGAAGATTTATATAAGGAAGCCATAGAGGTTGTCGGATGCATTGATTACTCTTGGCAGTAAGACATTGTTGCCACCGGATGGGGGGATGACTTCGATAGCTCAGATGATGAACCAAACCATGAAGAAGACAGTTCAGTTTTCAGTTTGTGTGGAATGCCTATATTGGGCTTTATATGGGTGTTGGTTAAAAATGTCGTATTATTTTGAATTTTTAAAAATATAGGAAACTCTGCTGAAATTTTCATGATACTTTCCCCATTTATCTCTCCCTTGCCTTAATAAAGAATGAAGTAAAAATAAACTTTAAAATTATGCAAATGTTTATCTTTTTTATGCTCGATATTATATTAGAATATCATTATTATTTGAGCTATATTATTTATATATGGTTAATATGTTTTAGTTGTTAATTGCTATTTGTTTCCTCCTTTTGTTCAGATATCGATCTCGTCGTTGCCTATTGCGTACCTGTTGTTAAATTGGGTTTCAATGATACACGAATGGAGATAATGTTGCAGTTTAATATGCTAATTTTATTACAATATAGGTCATTTTAGATATCTTTTTACTTGTGAGTTTTTCCGAAGTCAATTGGGAGACTGTTGGTGTATATTTATTTTCTTTAATTTCAAATATCAATGACATTTTTTATACTTATTGTTCAAGTTATATTGGTACTTGGAATTTGCTGCTTTGAGTATGGAAATTTTTGCTTTGAATTTACAGATCGTATTTTATGCATAACATGTTTGGGATATTGGAATGGTATAACATAATTCAATGTAAAAAAAAGAAAGAAAAAAATATCTGTTACGACGGTTTACAATTCACAGTAATTATAAAAACGTCGTAATAGGTACCTGTTATGACTGTTTTATGTACGATGTCATTATAATGAATAAAGTAACGGTCATAATAAGTACCTTTAATGACTGTTTTATTAATATCCATCATTTACATAAGTTTATAATGATGATTCAATGAACATGATATTATTGTTAATGACGATTTGTATGGAAAAACATCATAATATGATGGTTGGTTATGACGATTTTTCCAACACCAATTTTATAATGATACACAGCATTACGACGATTTTTAAAGCTTTGAAAATCGTCATAAATAACCTTTTATGACCCTTTTCTCTGTCGTAAAAATGTTTATTTTTAGTAGTAGGGGCAAATGAGGTTCAAAGCAACTACAATGTAAGAGCAATTAAATATTTGAATCGGAGTCTATTACTTGGCAGCCATTTGATGGGTTCATACAAAATGACCATCCTTGGTTTCAAATATCTAGAGACTTGTTAGTACGACGGTTTATGCTGTTGGATTCAAAATTGGAAGGTACATGGTATGTAGGTGATAGGTATCACAGACAACTAATGGGTAACATCTCCATCCATTCGAATCCACTATACCCAAGGTCTTACTTAGTGCGTGCACACTATTTTGATCAGAACGATAATTGGGATCTTGTTGATGATTATTTAATGAATAATGACCAAGGAAAGTGGAACAATTATTGGAGTCGTGTCCCTCAGGATTGTATATTGTCTTTGTCATTTTGGTGGGCTAACCACGACAGGGTGGGATTTATGGCTCTAATGCCTTATAAGCTTAGAATTCCGATTGCACCATTGTCGACACCAAACAATGTGATTTATCAAATGCAACATCCCACAAAATCATCTCAATGTTTAATTCCGTTAAGCTGGGAAGTTGAAGAGGTTGGCTATGATGGTAGTATAAGATTTGTTGAAATAATGAAGCCAAGTCAACGTAGTCATGCACCTCTAGCTGATACCTACACGAAGGATGATTGGAGAATAATGTTAAGTGAATGCGAAGATTATTAGAAACGTGTTTAAGAGCATTTTGCTGAGAGAGAAAAAATGCATATTGTAGAATTTGATCATCTATGTGATCATGGTCCAAACTCATCTCAACATTTTTATCCAAATCCTAACCTACGAGATGACTTTATGTCGTGAGATATTTCGTCATCTTCATATGTTCTTGACCCATAAAATTTTGGCGATGTGGGAAATTGGGAAATGCTTAATATTTTTCGAATTAGTCAGTGATATCCTTGTGGATATTTACGTAAAAATAATGTATTTGTTACACTACTATTGAAATTGTGGCTTGTTGTAAAAATTTGATGTATTTGTTATAACTTTTTAGTGAAAATGTGACTTGTTATAGTATAACTATTCAAATCGTGGTATGTTGTAGCACTATTATTGAAATAATAACTGATATTGTTACTTGAAAACTCTATTACATAAAGAAAAGTGGATTATATAAAGCAAAGCGAAACCTAAATAGTACAACCTAATCGTATTGGCGGATGAAACAAAACTATGTGATATATGATGTACAATATATATCTTTGCCATTTCGAACCAAACTTAAGGGGATATATGATTTATTCTTACCATAGTAGTTATATAGTGCATTGTAATTTTTAACTTCAGATTCGTAGTCATCCCCAATAATTTATGGATACATGTAGTCAAATATATCATATTCAGAATGCGTAAAGTTCGATAGATCATAATATGATTGTAAGGTCTCGTCGTAATATATTTTCAACAACTTGTCCCTAAGATTTTCTGATCATCTTTTGGTTAATTAGGCATCATGTTATTATTACAGTCTCTTTTCCATTTGTCAAATTTATTCATCTAGTAAATCAATTATCTCATCATGGTCAGTTTGCGGTGAGATAAAAAAAAATTATCGTAGTATATGTTTGTTATTTCAGTGAGAAAATAATAGCCCTTGGCAGTTGACCATTATGGGTGATTCATTTTGCTAACAAATCGATTATTTACTAAATAGTTGATTGGTAATAGGTTTTCATGGAAGACTTTTGGAAACCTATACTTATAAACCACATTACCACTACTGCCAAAATTATGCAGAAGGGAAACATTTCCACTTCTGGCAAATGTCATATCAAAATTGTGAAGATGGGAAACATTTCCACTTCTAGAAAATGTTATTTTAAAATTGTGCATGCGAAAAATATTTCCACTTCTGGAAAATTTCATTTCAAAATTTTGCAGAAGAAAATATTTCCACTTCTGAAAAATATCATTTCAAAATTGTGCAAAAGGTAAACATCTCCACGTCTTGCAAATGTCATTTCAAAATTGTGTAGAATTCAAATCAATTATGTATATGCAAAATACTTCGGCATCAATGTAAAAGATAAAAGGTGGATGTTGTTCATGCATTTCTGAAACTCTTTAAAACTTAAAAAGTAAATTATACTATCACCAAACTATTTAAAAACTCTTAAACTCTTCAATTCTTTAAAAATGTCGAACGAGATCTTGAGGAATATTTAATAGCCAAAGTTTCATGACCAACCAACGTGTCCAAGCACATGGTGAAAGTGTTGGTTTACATATGAAATTATAAAAAAAAAAGTATTTATATATACGAAATATTAAACAATATCGGAGAAATTTTGGAAAGAAGAGTTGTACGTAGGGATGGGGAGGTTGCTCACAACTGTATATTGGGGGATTACTTCATTGAAAATGCACGGTATACTCCAGAACAATTTCATCATCGATTCAGCATGCATCGCCCATTGTTTATGCGAATAATGGAAGTCGTTGAACAAAAGGACGATTAATTTGTTTAAAAACGTGATGCCCTCGATCGAAAATGGATAAGTTTTCTAGAAAAAGGTTGCGTTGGAATGCACATTTTGGCATATGGTTGTGTGGCTGACATGACGGATAAATATATAGGAATGGTGAATTATTCAGTGTTTCCAAAGGAAATATTGTAGGTCACCTACTCCAGATGGTGTTACACGCATGCAACCAGAAAATGCGAAAAGGTAATTTCCTGGAATGATAGGAAACATTGACTGCATGCATTAGGAATGACACAACTGCCCTTACACATGGAAGGGACAATATAGTGGTCTTGATGGAGGTGCAGTAACTTCTTATGATACATGGATTTAACATTCTTTCTTTGGCTTGCCTAATGCATGTAATACCTTAAATGTCTTAACTAAATCAACGGTTTTTGAAGATTTAATAGAAGGAAACACGATCCCGATCCAATACAAAATAAATTGTAACCCTTATGACATGAGATATTACCTAGTTGATGGTATATACCCACCGTTAGCAACAATTGTTAAGAGTTTCAAACGACCATCAACTAAAAAAAATGTGTTTGCCAAATTTCATGGGGGAGCACGTAAAGATGTTAAGCACGCCATTTGGAGTACTGCAATAAAAGTCCTTTTTCATAAAGAACCTTGTGAGGTTGTGGAAACACAAAGATTTGAAGGTAATTATAAAAGTGTGTCTAATTTTGCGTAACATGATACTTAAGGATGAACAACGAGATCCTAATTAGCATATCGAGTTTGATCTACAGTTCCAACACCACCAATCAATTGAGACAGTCTTGCAAATGCATATCAGTATAGAGTGCGAGAGGCGAAGATGTATAACAAAGAACAACATAATCAACTGAGAGATGACCTTATGGAATATGTCTAGAATTTGCATGCGGATAATGATCTTGATGAGTAGCTCGCAAAGTATCTTACATTTTGATTGTTATGTTCTGGTGTATGTTATTGCAAATGTATGCTTCAATATTATCAATATTGTAATTCAGTTTCGTAATAATGACTTTTGTTCTAATTTTGACTATTGTATAATTATTTTCAGGTTTTGGTGATATCGCATAATTATAAACTTACCTACTATACAATTTGGATTTTTCCTACGGGTAAAGTCATATCAAATAATTTCAAAACTTACCTACTCATAAATCTAGACTATCACGAAGTTATAACTGAAAACACAAATGTATAATAATTAGACTTTATAGAAATTATATATTAAATGGAATTAAATTTATATTAACAAATTCAATACAACAATAATAATTAACCAAACATAACTAAACAACCCCAAATTATTAAAGCATTAATTTTCTCGAGATGGTGGATTTTGCGAACTTTTCCATGCCTTATCATGAGAATCTAATTTGTTTTCCTTTCATGTAGTTGTAATTGAATTAGAGAGAAATGTGAGGTATCTTTGAAAATTATCGCACTCTCAACCCTTAAAAGTTGCGATTGGAATTTTTGTTTTCTTATAATAATTAACTCATCCAACTTTGTATTTAGATCGTCTTGGCTATGTTGTACTACTGCTAAGTATTCATTGTACAATTCAGTAAATTTCTCTAAATTCTGAATTAGTACGGTGTGAGCTTGTATGCTGTCAGAAATTGCATTGCGTTTAACTTTCTATTTTTCACCCTTCCGCCCTGATGGTCGTGGCAGTGGGGAATGAATCACTTCAAAGTCTTCAACTAAATCAACGTCTTCGCCACCCGTTGATGGGCTAGAATCTCCATCCATGAATTGAGCGGATGTATCTGGTAAATGAAATTTTTGCACATCTTTTAAAATTTCATAGCAATGATCATACACAAATTTACGCCCACTTTCAATTTTAAAGTCATCGAGTGCACACTCAATCTGATCAAACATAAATTTGTAAAGTAAAAAATACATTATTGCGTAAAGATTCAAAAATAAATATGCTAAAATAAAATTTGTATATTAATCAAATTGTAACCAAATAGTTTAAAACGCATATTTATTCAGCGCATGATGTACCACTCTCTCTCGTCGCACCAATTGCACAAGTCATCTTTGCAGTGTACAATATACAATCACAGTTAATTGCTTGCCACTTGCCTTGCAGGAATTTTATTGATCAGTGATGCAACACACTTTCAGTAATATTGAACTCATGTTGTATTTTTGCCTACATCGTTCCTCCTCTTTGGTTATTGCCCATTTTTCTATCTATGAAAAATTTACTATATGCATAATGCAATTTCATCAACTTCACTTGAATTTGATAGTCTTTTAGCCTGGCAGGGGAAGAAATTGTAATAATATTTTTAGAGTTAATTGATTACAAAGTTTAGGACCAAAACTCTAATATTTATACAAACTTTAAATTGTTACCGTTGTCTAATGGCTAAAATGAGAGGAAATCATCATTATTTGGGAATATGTCACCCATGGAAAAGAATAATGTGTAGTGTCCAAACGGACAACTGCTCCACGTTTGGGACAGTCGTGGAATAGTTCCACGTTTGCCCTTCAAACATGTCGATCTCTACGTTTCAAATTTTATTGAGAAAGATTAGAGAGACCCACATATGTTACACATTATACCGACCCACTGATGTGGCCAATGCCACATCACTCAAAACACACGCTCAAGTGCACTGCACTTTCTAATAAATTCTTATCTTTCTTTTTATACCACATTTTGCTTTTTACTTTTTTTTAAATAAAGTATAAATAACTCATAAAATATAATTTTAGTTAAAATAAAATTTATATATTTGCACTCCTTTCAACACAATCAATCAAATGAGACCAACAACTATATATAGTTTCAATTTTTTTAAAATGTTATTTTTACTTCAAATATTTTATTTTTCGACGTTAAAAATTAAATAACTCATAAAATTAATTCTGTTGAAAACGCATTATATATATATGGACTTTCCACGAGGCCATCTATCAAACGACACCAAAAACTATAGGTAATTTTAAAATTTTGTTTTTACACTTAATGGTTTATTTTTCAATGTTAAAAATCGCGTCTCTCACAAAATAAATATATATTAAGGGACAAAATTTATATATTTTAAGTCCTCTAAATGCGATTTGTCAAACGAGACCAAACAACCATCGGTAATTTCAATTTTTTAACAATTTTATTTTTTACACCGTTTTATTTTTCCACGTTAAAATTACACACCTCACAAAATATATGTTCGTTTAACACAACTTTAGCTATAGGTATTATAGGCATTAAGAGGAGTCAAAATATAAAATTAATTCCGTTGAAAACGCATTTTATATATATGGACTCTCCTCGAGGCGATCTATCAAACGAAATTATATAACTATAGGTAATTTTCAAATTACAGCATGCCACGTCAATCGATAATTTAGAAATAGGAACTAAAGATGGAAAGAAATGTTTGTTGTCTTAAATCCATAATCAATATTATTTTAAGGTCTAAAAGTGCAAAATCTATAATATTGTACTACATTTTCAACGGTTAGCAATTTGTGATATATATATACTAGCGGATACCCGTGCCTGAAGGCACGGCGAAAATTTTCAAAGTACGTAATCGCAAAAAAAGAAAAATATTGTTCCCTAAAAAAACATCAAATTGTGTGGTACTTAATATAACTGTTAACATATATTATTAACTGTTACATGATTACGTCGCATGACATGTACATTATTTTATTACAATTATTATTATGTATATAGGGAAAACTAAATAATGATTGACATTGGTATGATGAAGTTGTCAATAAATTAATTTCCCAACTCATCAACATTCATGTATGGTGTTCCCCGTGCTTGAAGGCACGGTTTGAATTCGCAAAACAATAACACCTTCGTGCAATATGTATGGTATAATCACACCACATGCGAAAATAGTTTTTTACCGACTACAAATCCAAAAAACTGCGTCAACTAAGACTTTATTCATAGAATTTTTTATAAAACACAAAAATGTGTACACGATTTAGAAAATATGGACAAAATTTCCTCTATTTATAGGACTATCCACGTGTTTAAGAAACCAAAACTACTCAACTATACAAATAGTCCTTCATGGGCATTATATAAACCAACAAAAAAATCATTATTAGCACTATAATTAATACCAACCAAAATCCATAGTAATAATACTCAATTATGTTAAAACGCCAACAAAATTGTAAACGAAATGCCCGTGCCTGAAGGCACGAATGTAATATTCCAAATAATTAAGTCGTGTATAATTTAAGTCAAAAAAAATTTATAACACAAATTATTGTAAACACCAATGTCCCGTACGTTAATGGCACGACACGTGTAATGTTTAATTTATGTGTCAAGTTCTATTTTATTTTGCGTAAGGTTAAAGAAAACTACACCTTCGTGTAATGTTTAATCACACCGGTTTAAATATTTTTTTCTATAAATATTACGTTTTTCCAGAAATACGGGTTCAATTTTCATTTCTTTAGCAATATCTATAGCTTCAATTTTCGCGGATTCAAATCCGTTTTCTCTTTCATTTTCAAAATAAGAAACAAGTCCTTTTAAAATAAAAATAAAAATTTTTATTTTAAAATCCGTTTTTTCGTGACCGGAGGGATATTTTCTAGTAGACATATTCACACAACAAGTGTAATTTGTAAAAATAAAAATTAATCACAAAATCACAAGATTCTCAACAATATTGACAAACAATATTAAAGAAAAATGCTAAAGAGGAACAATAGAACCTGATTTGTAACCAATTTGAGAGCAATTTCAAGTTTTAATTTGTAAATGCCCAAATAACAAATTGGAATCTAAAAAAAAAAAAAAAAAGGATTGCCAAAGGATTGCCAAAATGTATGTTTCTTTTTCAATTTCTTAAATTGCATGTTTCCAGTCTTGATCCAAAGTATCATACTAAATAGAGTAATTTTATTAATTTCTATCCCAGTTTTTATTTATTAACAATAAAAACTGTTTTTGTCACAGTTTCGTATATAAAAAGTAGTTTTATTTAAAACAATTTTTTTCATATATATAAAAAAGTTTTTCCTTGTTTTTGTTACTGTGTTATATAAAAATAGTTTTATACAAAAATTAGATTATGCACTTTTAGGACTTAAAGTAATATTGGTTATGGATATAGGACAACAAACATTTTGTTTTCATTTTTAATCCCTGTTTTTAAATTATCGGCTGACGTGGCATGTTGTGATTGGTTGACATTTTATGGATATAGGTCCGCGCCAGCGGCTTTATTCAAAAATAGGGACTAAAAATGAAAACAAAATATTTGTTGTCCTATTTCCATAATACACATTACAATATGTCCTAAATTTACAAACCCCTAAAAAAATTTACGAGTAAAACGTTCATCTCTTTTGTTGATGGGTTTTTGTTGCCAAAAAAAGAAATGTTATGAAAAAAATGCATTCTAATATAAAAAAACAGTTTTTGTTGATTGTTTTTTTTTATATTAGAATGCATTCCAAATGAATAATTTTGTAATTGTTATTATTATTATTTTTAAGTAATTTCAACACAAAGTTAAAAACTAACACAAAACAACTTGTTGAGTTTTGGTGAGGGGATAGATTTTGGTGTTTTCGGATTTTGGTGGGTTTGGTGAGATAACAGATTTCTTTTTCTCTTTCCTACGTGGACAGTTCCACGTAGGTATGTCCATGAATTGTGTAGAATTGGCAGGTCTCCGTAGCAAAACTCAATTTTATTTCCTATAGTCATTCCCTTATCATTCTCACAAATTTGAGGAAGGATTAACGAATCCCCTCTTTTTTCTACCTGTTTATACTCCCATTGTAACCCAATTTAAAGATCCGCAATGGGTTTAAGATACCCATTGTAGATGTCTTTAGTGGGATTATAATAAAATATATAAATAAATATATTATCATAAATTACAATTTAATAATTTGTTTTATTGCATATCTTTCACATTTCTGAAGATAGGATCTGTCACCTTTATAGATTTAGAGGTGTTTGAAAGCAGGTCTTCCACCCTCTCTCTTAACTTAACAATCCATAGTCTTGTCTTATCTTTCACATATTGAAGTTTGATTATTTTATAATACATAAATAAAAGTGGTGAAAATTGAGAGGAAATGCCATAATTAACTCAACTAAGGCGCGTAGAGGCTGAAAATTTATCCTACTGATTTTCAAAGGATAAAGGCTTCCCAAAGCACGTGTTACCCTATTGCCCAAAAGTGGGAATCTCCTGTTTGCAACATTGTTGAAAGGAATTAGGGATAAGCTTCAAGGATTTTTATTTTCTCACCAAACCCACGTGGTGGTGGTGGTGGAAACGTTACATTAGCCACGCTGCTACTTTATCTCTTTATTTAATTATAGAAGATGTTACTTAGTTCTCATCACCTGCCTATATGCTATCTTTTTTGTCCATACATAATAAACTACCCGTGCTACAGAAGCAAAATCAAATAAAAAGTGGTTTCGAATCTTTAACAAGAAAATGTGTCCCCACCACACTTTTATGATGAAGAAAACGACAAATTATAATATAAATAATTTAGCTTTCCAACTAAATTTATAATTAATTGTATATAATTATATATGTACATAAACAATTTGTCATAGAAATAATTCTGTACGTGTAGAAGAATCATATAAAATTGTATGTACTTTTATATTGATTGGTATCTTAAATTTACTCAAAATACAAATTAATATTGACATAATACATCAATTTATATATTCGATTATGTATGAATTCCTTGTAAAAATAAAATTATTGTTTGTCATTGATCATCTAAAAAAGGTGCCATATTGATGTAAGATATTATTAAAGGAGAGGTGCTGTCAGCCTGTCATCAGCCATTGTGAAGTTTGTTTGGCACCAATTATTATGCATGTCAACAACTCAATGATCAACCATTATTTTATTTTGTTCCCTTTATATATTGAGAATAATTTTCTTTAAATATCTTAAATATTGAAGAAAAAAATTTATTTGTCAACTAAGAAGAAAAAACGAAGTTCAAGATATTAATTAAAATAATATGGTGTGTAATTTTCAACAAGTGATGTGTGTGAAGGATCCAAAGATAAAGCAAGAAAAATGTTGCTTCAAATTGTGCCTATGCAAGACATTACGGTCATGTTGCTATTTCTTAAATTTGAGATGAATAAAACAATCTCCCTCAATATATCATCATTGTATATACTTTTATTTTTATTTTGTTTTTAAAATATGAGTTTTTATATCAATTTTTCTATAGTTTGATTAGTTGTAATCATAATTACTCCGTACCCACACATAACATGTATAACATATTAGTTATTAATTAAGAGGTTGATTGATGGAATGAGTCCAGTCCCCACCAGCCGTTGGTTTATTTTCATTTGTTTTTGTTTCAATATTATCTTATTTAACTTTTAGCAAACTAACACCTAATCTGTGATGTCCATTTGAATGTAACAATTCTTATTTTGGAATCTCACGTCTAGTTTTCTCATATTTCTAACAAGAATTTATCCCCGTGTGACAAGGACCCACCTTCGAAATAACATATGAATGATAAAAATATACCCCCTACAGGAGCTTTAGATACCAAACAGTGAGGGAGAAATAGGTAATCATTTTGTTTTAAAATATACATGGGCATTTCTATATATATATATATATATATATATATACAAATTTTATTTAAAGAATTCTTAATAGTGAAATTCCTTCTCATTTTAGGAGAAAATAGAAAGAAAAAAAATGAAAGAAAAAAAGCAAAGAGCAATCGATGTACAAAATACTGATATAAGTAAGTACTTTTATTGTTCAGACTTTAACATAACGATTTCTTAATGTAATATAGAATCAAAATAATATCGGACTCTATTTATATTTGTGAAAGATATATTTATGAGATTGTGTTGTAATACTAAATTTTCTTTACATATTATGTGGTTTTAAGACTTAAGACTTATAATAATGTTGATTCATAGATGACATAAAACTTCATTTTCGCAGAATAGTTCCAATTTTTTAAGGTGATTTTATTTTTCTAGAAATAACAATTCTACCTTTACATTTAAAATTTGTAAAACGATATTTGGCGTCCATCCATCATATCATCCTGTTTTCGGCTACCGAATTTCGAATCACTAGAGGGATTCTGATAACCAGTGCTTCGATTGAAATGAAAATTTACAATATAAAAATAATAAAGAATCAATATTTCGTCGCACCTTTTTGGCATTGTACCTCCTCCATGTAATCGACTTTTTCAATGCAATGTTTAGGCTTAATTACACTTGTACCCTGAATTTTACCCCTGTTATCACTTCACATCCGAACTTTAAGTTTATCTACTTAACCACCTAAATTTTATAACGACTTCAATTAAACCCCGACCATTAACACTGATAACTTTTTGGACGGAAAATTTAGTCATGTGAGTTGCACATTATCACTTTTTAGGGTATAATGGTCCAAGCTAAGATAAAACTTTAAATAATAAAATTACAGAATAACTCAATTAAAAAAAATTAAAAATCTGAGATTATAGAAAAATATCATCAATTAAAAAAATCAAATAGATAAAAAAACAAATTTTCAGTAACAAAAAATAGATTTTCAATTAAAAAATAGATTTCTAATTAAAATTAGGAAATACTCTTTTTATGACCCTTAACATCCATACGAATGAACCACAATTGGATTACCCCATGTGAGCGAAACATGGGGGAATGTTGTGCTAGAATCACCTTAACTCAAGTCATGCTTACTATTTGGTATCCGTGGGAGAGTCTTGAATTTTAGACTTTTGGCCTAAGGGGTTTGCTCCTTACCGTTGGAGCACTACTTAAAAAATCTTGTTAATATATATATATATATATATATATATATATATATATATATATATATATATATATATATATATTTATATATATATATAAAGAGAGAGAGAGAGAGAGAGAGAGAGAGAGAGAGAGAGAGATTCTTTAAAGCGGACTTCTTAAAGAATGGATTAACGGACTTTTGTCCTTATCCTAATGTGGTCCCCTCGTGGTCCCAAAGATATTTTTGTTATTTTCCTTAATGGTCCCCTCTTGTCTTATAGTAAAATCTTTTTTAAGACCATACATTTAAATAAAATTATATTTTAGACCCAAAAATTGGTATCAGAACTTTATAAAGGGAAAACCCGACCAGAACTTTATAAAGGGAAAACCCAACCGAATTCCGACCCAATTCCAATTCTGGTATCAGAGGCAAGACGCTCATTTTCGACCTATAGTAAAAAGACTTTAATGCCCTTGGGATTTATCTCATGCATTTACAAAAATATTTTTGGAACCAACCCAGGCTACCAGCCCATACCAATAACTGATTTAGACTCATAAGGTTGCTTAACCTCACACATAGATGGCTGTTCACACGTCAAACATATCCCAGCTAAACACGCATACAGTAGAAAAGTTACTGCTAGTGCTATCAATAGTATAATAGACCAAAATAAGTGTATACTCCTTATTTTAAGACAATTAATTAAAGACACTCAAACCTTAGAAACAAAGATAAAAAAAAATATCTCTAAAAGAATACAAGAAATAGATAGTCAAATCCCAATAGACCTTGTACAAGTACTACAAGAAATAAATATTATGACTAATCACATAGAAGTCCTTAACAAAGACATTTTAGAAATTAAAACTTTGACAAAAAATCAAGAAAGTAAGTTAATTAAACTCACCAAAGAACAAGGTTAACTTATTCCTAGATTAGACAATTATCTACCTAATGGAAATAGTTAGATCATATTGGAATGAGGTAGCTGAAATCCTCTCCTTTCAGACCCTAGCATATTTTTACCAAAGAATTCTAGAAAAGATAAATGATGATAGATTTTATTATAAGATAAATGAAAATGAGATTGTTAATGCTGCTAAAGCATCAAAACTTATACTTGAGAGATTAAATTTAATCTCAACATCAACAGCAGCTACTCAAGACTACAATAGTAGCTTTGTTAAACACTTACAATTAGATTTAAAGGCTAAGATGGAAGGATTAACCACATTCTATACAGACTTTCTTAAATTCTAACAAAATTTAGCAAATTATCTTAACAATATGGAAAGCCATAATCTCTCCAGAATGGATAGTATTATTAATGAACTTAGACTAAATATGGCACAAGTAAAAGAAAAATATGAAGAAATTATTTAGGGAATCAAGGTCATATAAAATAAACTTTCCCAATCAGAATTAGACTCTCCATTTATTCTAACAAGATTAGATAAAATAGAAAAAACTGTAGAATCTATAGAAGCTAGAATAACACAAGAATCTAAGAAATAACAAGCAAAAGATGATGAGGTAAAAGACTATATTATTAACGTTGATAATTCTCTTATTAATACTCTTGCTAAACATAATGAAGATATTAATAATAGTGCAAGAAAGTAATAAGATCTTTAAAGAAGAAATCCTTAGTCGGATTAAGAGACAAAGGGATTATTCAGACTCTTTAGAAAGAGTTGAAAAAAAATAGGCAACTACGTGTAAATTTAGAGAAACTCCTTACATAGAAACTAAGGAAGGAAAAACCATAACTAGAAGAATCATAAATGATAAATTAGATAAGACTAGTAAGATAGTTATCCCTATCCCAAATATTAGACATAGTAATTTTATGCTCTAAAGACTTAAAGATTCATCCTCTAATGTTAGAACATGGTGGAAGGAGAGACATTTCACCAATCCTCTCCAATGAAAAATTATAAAAAATTCCATACATAATGGACAACTTTCAACAGTTAGATACGTAGACTTATTTAAAGAAGGAACCACTCCCAAAACTCCTAATTATAACATGACCTATCATTGTATAAATCATGTGTTAGACAAGTCCTATACTGAGCTTCAAGTTTTTGACTCAGAATTGCTAAGATCGAGAGGAACTGATAGAAAATTCCAGTTCCTAACCTTTGAACTCTTTCAAGCATGAATCCAAGGATTATATAGACCTCAAAATAATATCAACATATTATGTTGTTTAATAGATAAAAGATGAAAAGATTTTGAGAAAAACCTTATTGGGATAGCCCAATTAGAAATGTTAGACAATATAGGATACTTTAATAATATTATTCTGGCATTTACAGTAAACGTAGACACAACCAAACATTTTAAGTTAATCTTTAGATGCTAGTGGCTTTGAAAACTATATTATTCTAGGTGCTAATATGAATATAGAATTCTAAAGTTATGTGAAATTCTTCCAATTCTCTTATGAAGGAATGGAATTGGTAATTCGTAGCGGTAGACTTAATGAACAGATATTAGTCATAACTAATAATTCAGACTACAACCATTCTTACAGTATTAAGAATATTGGACCTATGAAAGAAAAAGCTAAGACTCTTTGGCAATTGCCAGAATTTCAAGACACTAAGACTATACAGAATAAACATTTGTTTATTAATCAACACGATGCCACTAGAAACGTTACTATCAAGTTTGGTCCCCCTACGATTACAAGTAAGAATATCCAGACTGAAGAAATCAGATTTAGAAATATGGGAGAAGTCATAATCAATGTTCCTTCAAAAGGAGAATGTAGTAGCAAAACTAGCTATAGCTTGCTACGACAAGCTTCAGTAATTAGACATAGAAGATCGTTTGAACAAAAAGACTTAATTAGAGAAAAAGCTATAATCCAAAATTTTGGACATGAACCCTTAGAATTAGACATGAAGACATTTAAAGAACATTTTAACATAAGTCATTCCGTTAGGTTCCAAGATAGAGATAAATTTAATATGATAGCCCAAAATCATATATCAAACTAATAAGAATATAAGAATACTAAAGGACTTTTTGGAAACTTAAGACTAATGGAAGAAGTAGAAGAAAGATTAATGCCAACAACACATGTAGGTCCTAATAAGCAATATATAGGAACCAATAGTTGGCTAAATGACGCTCCTAGAATTTTTAGTAAACCAATAGGAATAAATATTCTTATATTTTCAAACACATTGGTAAAGACCAAACCAGATTATATAAAAGATTTTTCAACTAGTGATAAGAGTTTTACTCCTATTAAGAGCATGGCAAGTCAAGACATAAATCCAGTTGGGATATACCTTAACTTAGACAATGTCCAAAATAGGAAGAAATACTTAGATGAATAGCATGATCAGATGAACATGTGTTTTGCATCTAATGAACAATGGTATGAAAATTCATGTAAATAATACGATGAGCAATCCATTAGAGGTATTGCAAAAGATTATTTACATAGCCTAAGACAAGCTACAGATGCAGAATCCTTAGCTAAGATTGAGAAAACGAAAGAAAACCTAGAAGAAAGATCAATTGAAGAATATATCCAATTATTTACTTCAGAATTCATTGGAGCTGGACATATAGCTCAAATCAATGAACAAGACTTAACAAAAACTAAGTTAGCTCTTCTTAGTATTTGCAAATTAGATAAGATCAATGAATATAGCAACAATTATGAAAAACAATATTACCAAATTAAAGAATTTGGTGAGACCTTAAAGGATGAATATTTTAGAAAAATACTAGACATGAGACAAATCCTAATTAATGAATAGAGGAACTGGCCAGGAGTAGCTGGAGTTAAGGATAACTCCCTTGGAGAAAGAACCAATTTTGCCAAAAGACTATATCGTATCTAAAAGATGAGATATAACTCAAGGAAAGTTAATTGGAGAAACTTTCAAACAGATTCCTCCAATTAAAGATGAAAGAGACAGTGCTCCAATCTAATGGGGATGTGGAAGTGAATCTAAGAAATTCAAAAAAAAAACTAGATTGGAAACAAAAGAAGTTTAAGGCTAGGTCTTTAGGTTTTCCAAAGAAATATATATTCAGACCATCTACTACCACTACACCAAAAACAGGAAACTGGCACGGTTTAAAACCGTGCCAGAATAAGGCGTGCCAGATTTTTTGGCGTGGTTTAAAACCGTGCCAGATTTTCCAAACTGGCACACTTTTGGCACGCTTTTAAACTGTGCCAGTTTTTTAATCTGACACGCTTTTGGCACGCTTTTAAATCGTGCCAGATGTTAAATCTGGCACGCTTTTGGCACACGCCAAAACCGTGCCAAAATATCTATTTTCTGGCACGCTTTTGGCACGGTTATAAAGCGTGCTAGATTGTTTTATAAGCATTCTCATTTTTTGCATTGGCACGGTTTTGGCACGGTTTAAAATCGTGCCAGATTTTTCAGTTGATTAAAAAAAATAATAATAGGAACCAAATCTGAAAAATATGCAAATTCCAAATTCGGTAGGAAAAATATTTATTATTTGCAAAAACAAAATCAAGAAAATTCACAAATTATTAATATCGCAGGTTGTTGATAAACTAATGTGCATACAAACTTCAAAAAATTACAAGAGATAATACCAATATAAATCAACACATGACCATAAAAGTCGACAATAACTTCAAAAAATTACAAGAGTTAACAGTTCCCATATAAAAAAAAAATTGGGCAGAGTTCCCTCTATTTTTTGAGCATTCCAAAACCTGCTAACATAAAATCTGCCCATATAAAGACCGCACGGCCATAAAAGTAAACAATAAAACTACTATAGCCAGCACGACCATAAAAATAAACCATAAAACTACTGAAGCCTCCTCGGCCATAACACAAAAAATAGAATCCTGAATATTAACGACACTAAATACGCAATCCCCCTGTTGTAAAGCATTGACTTCTTCGTGCCTTCCAAGTGGATAAAAGCTAACGATTGAATGTCATCCTACAAAAAACATAAGACACAAAAAAGATACAACATTAGTAACCAAGTCATTTTTAAAAAAATCATATTCAAGCAAAAAAATTGCATATACAAGAAGAAAATTGCAAATTATCGTCATAAGTGTTATTTTTGCAAATTATCGTCATAATTTAAAACCGAGAGACCCGGGACTACGCGGTCAGTTCCTACAAGTTACATTGGTCCCGTGCCAGGTGTTCGTGCCTCCCACGGGGTCGTTTGGAACTGGTTTGGGTTTTCACCCTCTAACGGCCTGTTTTCAAGTCTAAGTAAGATTTTTGCAAATTATCGTCATACTCTCAAACCGGGAGACCCGGGACGACGCGGTCAGTTCCTACAAGTTACATTGGTCCCGTGCGAGGTGTTCGTGCCTCCTACGACTGGTTTGGGTTTTCACCCTTTAACGGCCTGTTTTCAAGTCTAAGTGTGATTTTTGCAAATTATCGTCATACTCTCTAACCGGGAGACCCGGGACTACGCGGTCATTTCCTACAAGTTACAATGGTCCCGTGCGAAGTGTTCGTGCCTCCTACGGGGTCGTTTGAGGGCTGGTTTCGGTTTTCACCCTTTAACTGCCTGTTTTCAATCTAAGTGTTATTTTTGCAAATTATCGTCATAATCTCAAATCGGGAGACCCGGGACGACGCGGTCAGTTCCTATAAGTTACATTGGTCCCGTGCAAGGTGTTCGTGCCTCCTACGGGGTCGTTTGGTGGCTGGTTTGGGTTTTCACCCTGTAACGGCCTGTTTTCAAGTCTAAGTGTGATTTTTGCAAATTATCGTCATACTCTCAAACGGGGAGACCCGGGACGATGCGGTCAGTTCCTACAAGTTACATTGGTCCCGTGCGAGGTGTGCGTGCTTCCTACGGGGCCGTTTGGGGGCTGGTTCGGATTTTCACCCTTTAACGGCCTGTTTTCAAGTCTAAGTGTGCTTTTTGCAAATTATCGTCATACTCTCTAACCGGGAGACCCAGGACTACGCGGTCTATCTGTACAAGTTATAATGATCTCGTGCGAGGTGTTCGTGCCTCCCACGGGGTCGTTTGAGAGCTGGTTTGGATTTTCACCCTTTAACGACCTGTTTTCAAGTCTAAGTGTTATTTTTGCAAATTATCGTCATAATCTCAAATCGGGAGACCCGGAACTACACGGTCAGTTCCTACAAGTTACATTGGTCCCGTACGAGGTGTTCGTGCCTCCTACGGGGTCGTTTGGGGGCTGATTTGGGTTTTCACCCTTTAACGACCTGTTTTCAAGTCTAAGTGATTTTTGCAAATTATCATCATACTCTCTAACCGAGAGACCCGGGACTACGCGGTCAGTTCCTACAAGTTACATTGGTCCCGTGCGAGGTGTTCGTGCCACCTACGGGGTTGTTTGAGGGCTGGTTTGGGTTTTCACCCTTAAACGGCCTGTTTTCAAGTCTAAGTGTTATTTTTGCAAATTATCGTCATACTCTCAAATTGGGAGACCCGGAACTATGCGGTCAGTTCCTACAAGTTACATTGGTCCCGTACGAGGTATTCGTACCTCCTACGGGGTCGTTTGGGGGCTGGTTTGGGTTTTCACCTTTTAACGGGCTGTTTTCAAGTCTAAGTGTGATTTTTGCAAATTATCGTCATACTCTCAAACCGAGAGACCCGGGACTACGCGGTCAGTACATACAAGTTACATTGGTCCCGTGCGAGGTGTTTGTTCCTTCTACAGGGTCGTTTGGGGGCTGGTTTGGGTTTTCACCCTTTAACGGCCTGTTTTCAAGTCTAAGTGTGATTTTTGGAAATTATCGTCATACTCTCAAACGGGGAGACCCGGGACGACGCGGTCAGTTCCTACAAGTTACATTGGTCCCGTGCGAGGTGTTCGTGCCTCCTACGAGGTCGTTTTGGGGGCTGGTTTGTGTTTTCACCCTTTGACGGCCTGTTTTCAAGTCTAAGTTTGATTTTTGCAAATTATCGTCATACTCTCTAACCGGGAGACCCGGGACTACGCGGTCAGTTCCTACAAGTTACAATGGTCCCGTACGAGGTGTTCGTACCTCCCACGGGGTCGTTTGGGAGCTGGTTTGGGTTTTCACCCTTTAACGGCCTGTTTTCAAGTCTAAGTGTGATTTTTACAAATTATCGTCATAATCTCAAACCGGGAGACCCGGGACGACGCGGTCAGTTCCCACAAGTTACATTGGTCCCGTGCGAGGTGTTCGTACCTCCTATGGGGTCGTTTGGGGGCTGGTTTGGGTTTTCACCCTTTAACGACCTGTTTTCAAGTCTAAGTGTGATTTTTGCAAATTATCGTCATACTCTCAAACCGGGAGACCCGGGACGACGCGGTCAGTTCCTACAAGTTACATTGGTATCGTGCGAGGTGTTCGTGCCTCCTACAGGGTCGTTTGGGGCTAGTTTGGGTTTTCACCTTTTAACGGTCTGTTTTCAAGACTAAGTGTGATTTTTACAAATTATCGTCATACTCTCTAATCGGGAGACCCGGGACTACGCGGTCATTTCCTACAAGTTACAATGGTCCCGTGCGAGGTGTTCGTGCCTCCCACGGGGTCGTTTGAGGGATGGTTTGGGTTTTCACCTTTTAACGCCCTGTTTTCAAGTCTAAGTGTTATTTTCACAAATTAACGTCATACTCTCAAACCGGGAGACCCAGGACTACGCAGTCAATTCCTACAAGTTACCTTGGTCCCGTGCGAGGTATTCGTTCCTCCTACAGGGTCGTTTGGGGGCTGGTTTGGGTTTTCACCCATTAACGGCCTGTTTTCAAGTCTAAGTGTGATTTTTACAAATTATCGTCATACTCTCAAACCGGGAGACCCAGGACTACACGGTCAGTTCCTACAAGTTACATTGGTCCCGTGCGAGGTGTTCGTGCCTCCTACGGGGTCGTTTGGGGGTTGGTTTGGGTTTTCACCCTTTAACGGCTTGTTTTCAAGTCTAAGTGTGATTTTGCAAATTATCGTCATACTCTAACCGGGAGACCCGGGACTACGTGGTCATTTCCTACAAGTTATAATGGTCCCGTGCGAGGTGTTCGTTCCTCCTACGGGGTCGTTTGAGGGCTGATTTGGGTTTTCACCCTTTAACGGCCTGTTTTCAAGTTTAAGTGTGATTTTTGCAAATTATCATCATACTCTCAAATCGGGAGACCCGGGACTACGCGGTCATTTCTTACAAGTTACAATGGTCCCGTGCGAGGTGTTCGTGCCTCCTACGGGGTCGTTTGAGGGCTGGTTTGGGTTTTCACCCTTTAACGCCCTGTTTTCAAGTCTAAGTGTGATTTTTACAAATTATCGTCATACTCTCTAACCGGGAGACCCGAGACTACGCTGTCATTTCCTACAAGTTACAATGGTCCCGTGCGAGGTGTTCGTGCCTCCTACGGGGTCGTTTGAGGGCTGGTTTGGATTTTCATCCTTTAACGGCCTGTTTTCAAGTCTAATTTTGATTTTTGCAAATTATTGTCATACTCTCAAATCGAGAGACCCGGGACTACGCGGTCAGTTACTACAAGTAACATTGGTATCGTGCGAGGTGTTCGTGCCTCCTACCGGGTCGTTTGGGGATGGTTTGGGTTTTCACCTTTTAACGGTCTATTTTCATGTCTAAGTGTGATTTTTACAAATTATCGTCATACTCTTAGACCGGGAGACTCGGGATTATGCGGTCAGTTCCTACAAGTTACATTGGTCCCGTGCGAGGTGTTCGTGCCTCCCACGGGGTCGTTTGAGGGTTGGTTTGGGTTTTCACCCTTTAACGGCCAGTTTTCAAGTCTAAGTGTTTTTTTCACAAATTAACGTCATACTCTCAAACCGGGAGACCCGGGACTACGCAGTCAGTTCCTACAAGTTACATTGGTCCCGTGCGAGGTATTCGTTCCTCCTACGGGGTCGTTTGGGGGCTGGTTTGGGTTTTCACCCATTAACGGCATGTTTTCAAGTCTAAGTGTTATTTTCGAAAATTATCATTATACTCTCAAACCGAGAGACCCGGGACTGCGCGATCAGTTCCTACAAGTTACATTGGTCCCGTACGAGGTGTTCGTGCTTCCTACGGGGTCGTTTGGAGGCTGGTTTGGGTTTTCACCCTTTAACGGCCTGTTTTCAAGTCTAAGTGTGATTTTTGCAAATTATCGTCATACTCTCAAACCGGGAGACCCGGGACTACGCGGTCAGTTCCTATAAGTTACAATGGTCCCGTGCGAGGTGTTCGTGCCTCCTACGGGGTCGTTTGAGGGCTAGTTTGGGTTTTCACCCTTTAACGGCCTGTTTTCAAGTCTGAGTGTGATTTTTGCAAATTATCGTCATACTCTCTAACCGGGAGACCCGGGACTACGCGGCCATTTCCTACAAGTTACAATGGTCCCGTGCGAGGTGTTCGTGCCTCCTACGGGGTCGTTTGAGGGTTGGTTTTGATTTTCATCCTTTAACGGCCTGTTTTCAAGTCTAATTGTGATTTTCATAAATTATCGTCATACTCTCAAACCGGGAGACCCGGGACTACGCGGTCAGTTCCTACAAGTTACATTGGTATCGTGAGAGGTGTTCGTGCCTCCTACAGGGTCGTTTGGGGCTGGTTTGGATTTTCACCTTTTAACGGTCTGTTTTCAAGTCTAAGTGTGATTTTTACAAATTATCGTCATACTCTCAAACCGGGAGACTCGGGACTACGCGGTCAGTTCCTACAAGTTACATTGGTCCCGTGCGAGGTGTTCGTGCCTCCAACGGGGTCGTTTGAGGGCTGGTTTGGGTTTTCACCCTTTAACGGCCTGTTTTCAAGTCTAATTGTTATTTTCACAAATTAACGTCATACTCTCAATCCGGGAGACCCGGGACTACGCAGTCAGTTCCTACAAGTTACATTGGTCCCGTGCGAGGCATTCGTTCCTCCTACGGGGTCGTTTGGGGGCTGGTTTGGGTTTTCACCCATTAACGGCCTGTTTTCAAGTCTAAGTGTTATTTTCAAAAATTATCATTATACTCTCAAACCGGGAGACCCGGGACTACGCGGTCAGTTCCTACAAGTTACATTGGTTTTGTGCGAGGTGTTCGTGCCTCCTACGGGGTCGTTTGGGGGCTGGTTTGGGTTTTCACCCTTTAACGGCCTGTGTTTCAAGTCTAAGTGTGATTTTTTCAAATTATCGTCATACTCTAACCGGGAGGCCCGGGACTACATGGTAATTTCCTACAAGTTACAATTGTCCCGTGCGAGGTGTTCGTGCCTCCTACGGGGTCGTTTGAGGGCTGGTTTGGATTTTCATCCTTTAACGGCCTGTTTTCAAGTCTAAGTGTGATTTTTGCAAATTATCGTCATACTCTCTAACCGGGAGACCCGGGACTACACGGTCATTTCCTACAAGTTACAATGGTCCCGTGCGAGGTGCTCGTGCCTCCTACGGGGTCGTTTGAGGGCTGGTTTGGGTTTTCACCCTTTAACGGCCTGTTTTCAAGTCTAAGTGTGATTTTTGCAAATTATCATCATACTCTCAAACCGGGAGACTCGGGACTACGCGGTCAGTTCCTACAAGTTACATTGGTCCCGTGCGAGGTGTTGGTGCCTCCTACGGGGTCGTTTGAGGGCTGGTTTGGGTTTTCACCCTTTAACAGCCTGTTTTCAAGTCTAAGTGTGATTTTTACAAATCATCGTCATACTCTCAAACCGGGAGACCCGGGACTACGCGGTCAGTTCCTACAAGTTACAATGGTCCCGTACGAGGTGTTCGTGCCTCCTACGGGGTCGTTTAGGGACTGGTTTGGGTTTTCACCCTTTAACAGCTTGTTTTCAAGTCTAAGTGTTATTTTTGCAAATTATCGTCATACTCTCAAACCGAGACTAAGAACTCTAAAAGTTCTGGAGTGTACACCGGAAAGAGACTAAGAACTCTAAAACTTTAATACAATACATTCTTAAATTACTACCATAAGACTTGTGTGCTTATTTTCTTTTTCTATATTCTTATCCGTATAAGAAAAAAATTCCATTTCCTCCTATTCAATTCCTCATTAATAGAAAAATACCTCATTATCTACTTCTAAACTTTTATTTCTTCTTTTTACCCTTGTTTTTATCACAATTAGTTGGAGTTCTTTTACCCATTTTGGATTCCTCATTGTTGAAGAAAGTTCATCATCCCAAAGAGTTTGATGAAAGATGGCACTTAATTTTGAAAACATTATCTTCCTTGAAATAACTAAAAACTGTATGACCCCCAAAAGTCGGCAAACTACCAACTGTCATATTATTTCTTAAAAACTGATTCACTTGAAAAAGAAAATAAAAAACATAAAAAATAACTTAGCATATTAAATGAAACTAAGAGATTTTGAAGCTGCTGTCACCTCTGGGCCTTGTTTGTGGCTTGAAGTTCATATCGTTAGGCTAGCTGTTGGGCACGTGCTCCATGCACCACTTTCGACTGAGGGCAGTCTCAGTGGGAGTTGTCGAGAGGCTTGGGCATTAACCTAGTGGCTAGCTGTAGACATAGAACAAGAAGAGCAATTTTCAGAAGGGGAGGAACACGAGATGAAAACTAGGCCAAATAGCTTCAATCAAAACATAATTCTAGAACTCAAACAGGACATTGCACCAAGGTAATCTATCTTTAGCATTTTATCAAACATGTAACATACGACATTTTCAATAGATTGTAACATACAAAAATATATAGTATGTAAAAGAAATTTATTATGGAGACATAAAGGAAACACGAACCAAAATCCATCGGAGCTGAAACCACGGGCTCTCACTCATCTTCTCCCTTGTCGTATTATGACCACCTTGAATTATACACAATACTATCCTAAGACAAAAATAAATCGCAAAATTAGGCATGAGAATATATAATACAGTGAATAAGAATCAATGTTTCATTTCAGATATACTTCACTAGAGTATGAATTCAACAAATATATCAACTAAATAATTTCTAAATCTAACACACAATTGAAAAACCTAAGTAACAATGAAATTTGTTACAAGTGAAGATATGTTTCATCGAAGTACTCGACAAATACATTAATTCATCTATTTAGAAAGATAATATGAAACTGATCGTTGCCTAAGACAAAAGTAAAATTGATGCCATGACGAACTACTCCTTGCCTAAGATAGTTAAGGCTCTAAGGTCATGCTTTGGATTAGCGTTTTTTTATAGAATTTTTTTGAGAAGATATATGTCCTTATCAGTAAGCCCCTGACCATGATGCTCAAGAAGAAGAACTTTTAATAGTCAACTGAATCTATAAAAAATTTCAACAAGCGTAAAATAGCTATGACTACTACTCATGTTCTAGAAATACTGATTTTATTCAACACTTCATGCTAGTAATTAAGGGATTAGTGTTGATATTATGCAAGGCTCTTAGCATTACTAAGCAAGGCATTACCTCCATGAAATATACCAATAACACTGTGATAAACACCTCCATGGCAACCACTTATTATTCTCTACAAAAAATGATACTATCAATAAAAAAAATAGTAGGTAAACTAAATTTCAACCAATATTCATGAAATCAAACAAGAAAAATTATTGAACCATGTCTGGATGTAGAGTTGGATCTGAAGTTGGATCGTGAGACTCAAGCAGATTGACCAAATCTTCAATCTCAAATTTCTTATTTTATGGAATGCATAAATTACCTATGTTGATGACCAAACCAAATTGTCGAAGCTTTTGGAGATGACCAAACCAAATATTCAACCAAACCTTCGGAGGTTGGTCTGACCTAACTCCGATGGCAGTTCGTGGATGGCCAGAAGAAGAGGATGATGGAAGTTCGTGGATGAAGCAGAGGGTGTATAACAATGAATAACTTACTTATGCTACCTGCTGTGACACCCCGACTAATTAAACACCGGGTAGCTACTCCTTTATAAAATTAATTCAAAATGCCAAGTTGGCTCAGTTAATAGCATCACTGTCGAAAACATTTTTAAAGATTGCTAACCACCTAGTATTTAAAAAGTAAGTGCTAAATTTTATTAAATCTGATTAACATGCAACAAAAGTAATGAAGAAATAAATAACACCATTCACCATACTGAAGTGAAACGAATAACCATCACAAAATGTAAATAAAACTTGGAGGAAAAACTCCTCAATACAAATCCCACAACTGATAAGTAAACTGGAATAAATAACTAAAACTGAATACTGAGCAATACATGCTAGAGTCTGAGAACTGAAATGTAAAAATGTCTAATAGAATTGGGCAACATGCCCTACAACTGATAGGTGCTGAGACTGGAATCCAAATGAGAGAAGCGTCTACATGCAAATCCCTATAGCTTCCACAAACAGCTACAGCTCGTCACCTGAATGAGAATCCTATGCTTGGTGTCCTTGTGGCTGGGCACCTAAAATGGTTTTAAAAAAATATATATATTTGGAAGCAAATGGGTCAGAGCCCGAAAGTGGAAGTCATTTTAAAAAAAAAAAAAAACCTGCAAGTGCTTTAAAAACATTTAAAACATTAAATGCAAAGTACATGTTAGGACGTGCCCTCACATTAAATTCTCACCTCTCGACTAACTGTGCACTCCTAACGTAAGTACCCATCTATAACTACCCTTTCCACTAGCTGAATGACAACGTAACTAGCTAGACTACCAAAGATTCTACCCATTTTACTCGGTTCCAATTAACATAACAACGCTCGTAATTAAATAGAGGTTTCACGTAAACTCCGTTATTAAGTATGCCATTGATATAACTAACAGCTAACTCATTATATATCTCGAAACAATACCGGAATATTTTACAACATTAACATGAGGATTTCCATTAAATAAATGTATATTATTCATCACATAAATATACGATTTAAGCACCCCGCAATCTAAGCTGTAGTGCACACATACTCTGCTATCCATCCCGGTACATCACGTACATAAGGATTACATATTCCGAATCTCTCAGGAATAGTTTACCGATAACAACATCACAAATAATGGAGGCGAACACAGTCACCATCACATGGGTCACGCACATACCTACGCTCCCATGGTCAGCGGACTTATTAATATCACAATAAGTCTTTCAATGACCTATGTTCATCAAGGTACCAGTCTATATCCCCCCCGTAGGCACATAAGGATTAGAGGGTCCTAAGCGAACGAAACCTCCCGTGATAGCAAGTATGGTAGGTATGTCATACATACAATCCATATATCAATACTAAGTAAACACACTTCTTAGTAATACCGTATTATATTCGTAGTACATATTGCACTCTCGTACTAATTATAATTATCACAACTTATCTCATTCCGGTTCATAATTATACGTGCCATAATTTATCCTCACATCGTAGTAGACACTCACGTCTCAACCCAAATGGTTCATTGAATATAATTCTAGTATATGATTCACTCCTCTCAATAACCCAAAAATCCCAAATCAATCACTATATCATCAAAGGAATGCTAACTCTACCCTTGAACCAGCTTCCGGGACTCCAAAAGTCAAAACAGTCCAAAAAGGACCCAACTGTCAACTCGTTAGAAGTCTCGTTCGAACGAGGCTTCGAACGAGTTTGGACTGTCAGGTCGTTAGAAGTCTCGTTCGAACGAGACTGTTCGAACGAGATCCCAGTTCGTTCGAACGAACTGACCCTTCTAACGATATCTCGTTCGAACGAGATATCGAACGAAAACCCCACTCGTTAATAACGACTGGTCAACTCGTTAGAAGCTCGTTCGAACGACCTGGGGGCTGCTTCTAACGAGATGCCAGTTTCGGCCCAGATTTTTCCCCAATTCGTTTTTCACCATATATAACACTTCTAATCTCTCCCAAAGTCCATCCTAACAACGTTTTAGGGTCTATAATCAATACTAAACATATATAGTCACATCCTAACATGTTTCTAAGGGATCAATCCCTCCAAATATTAATTTAATTTACACCTTTCTACACTTTTTCCAATTATCTCAAGAACATGAACCCTAACTACATATCATCATCAAATCCCAGAATTTAATTCGTTTTCTTTCCTTCTAATCACAATTATAATAAGGGAAATCATTTACCTATCATACTACATGCAATTCTCTTCACAATTTTTTTAAGTTCTAAACCTCAAACTACATGGGTTTTCATTATCTTCCAAGAACAGTTGAAATTTATCAATTTCTAACATGGAGGAAACATTCTACGAATTTAAATGCGATTAAAACACTTGCCTTGGTTTGATTTCTGGTTTGGTGTAGGTTTGGTGAAGATTCTGCAGAGTTTCTTCTCTCCCAAGCTCTGTCTCCAATGGTGGCTCAAGGTGGCTAGGGTTTTGATTTGGGGAAACTTAGAAAACCTAAATGACAACCTACGTAGCCTTCTAGGTTAATATGGGTTGGCTAATGGGCTTAATGGGATAATATCCACATCAGATTTAATCTCTAATTTTCGTCACTTTTAATTCCTCAAAATGTAAAATTACCAAAATACCCTTTAAGTTACCGGTATGGCCTAAAAATACCCCGGGACCCAAACTATACCCCCGGCTAGTGTTTTCTGACTATCTCGACCCTTCCGGATGCGATGGCGCACTCAAAACGACCATACGGATTATAGATTTTAAATTCACTTTTAATATCAAAATATTATACCGTGACGCGGCGGTCCCACGCGTCTCAACAAAATTTCTAAAATGCCGTATATAAATCCCACGACAAATTTTATAATACCAAGTACATATATAATCATATATGCACATACTCAAATACCAATTCGCATCACATTAGTATTATTATTGACCCGGATTAATTTCCAATAAATACGCAATTTAATTAATTAATCCCAAAAATAAATATAGCCAAAAGTACGGGGTATTACATACTTCCCCCCTAATAACTGAATTTCGTCCCGAAATTCGAAACTAGAAAGTACCTGCTAAAAACATCTCTGGATAACGTTCGCGCATCTCATCCTCGCGCTCCCATGTGGACTCCTCGACATTGTGATGTCGCCACTGAACACGCACTAACGGGACTATCTTTGACCGCAGTTTCCTCTCGCTTCGGTCCAAAATAGCAATTGGCCCTTCCTCATAAGAGCTATCCGGCTGGAGATCGATGCCCTCCACAGCAATGTGAGAATGAGCCAAATCATCCCTAAGGTATTTCCTCAGCGAGGAAATATGGAATACGTCGTGAATCCGATGCAATTGCTCCGGTAACCCTAGTTTATACGCCACCGGTCCGATCCGCTCAATAATAGGAAACGGCCCCACATACCTCGGTGCCAACTTCCCCTTCTTCCCGAAACGCATAATCCCCTTCATAGGAGATACCCTGAGCAAAACCTGGTCCCCCACTTGGAACTCCCTGAAAAACCTCTTCGCATCAGCATAACTCTTCTGCCTGTCTTGAGCTACCCGAATGCGACTCCGAATCAACTCAATCCTTGCCGAAGTATCCTGAATTACTTCTGGCCCAAGTAGTTTGTTGTCCCCCACTTCTAACCAACATGCTGGGGAACGACAAGGCCTACCGTACAATGCCTCAAACGGAGCCATGCCAATCGTGAACTGATAGGAGTTATTGTAAGCAAACTCCACCAGTGGGAGGTACTGCTCCCATCCACCCCCGAAGTCAATAATACACATGCGTAGCATGTCTTCCAACATCTGATTGGTGCGCTCGGTCTGCCCATCAGTCTGCGGATGATAAGCCGTACTCAATCGCAATTCCGTGCCCATGGCCTCCTGGAAACTCTCCCAAAATCTTGAAACAAATATCTTGTCTCTGTCAGACACGATATTCAGGGGCACACCGTGAAGTCTCACAATCTCTGAAATGAAGAGCTGGGCGTACTGTCCCGTAGTGTAGTCAGTCCTTACGGGTAAGAAGTGAGCGACCTTGGATAGCCTGTCCACAATTACCCATACGGAGTCATGACCCCTCTGCGACGTAGGCAACCCCGTGACAAAATCCATGGATATGCTCTCCCACATCCACACCGGAACCTCCAACGGCTGTAGCAATCCTGCTGGTCTCTGATGATCCACTTTTACAAGCTGACAAGTGGCGCATTTCGAGACAAACTCAGCGATATCTCTCTTCATACCGCTCCACCAATACTGCCGTCTCATGTCTTTGTACATTTTGTCCCCTCCGGGATGTACCACGAACCGTGAGCCGTGCGACTCTGCCATAACATCGTGTCGCAATTCCTCTCCTTCCGGAACTACCAATCTCCCATTGAAGCGTAATCCCCCGTCTGAGCTAACGGTATAGGACTCGGCTCCCTCTGCTAGCAACCGAACTATCTGCTCCTGACAGAACGAATCATTAGCCTGTGCCCGTACTACCTTTGTGACAATCTGCGGTGTAACGGTCATCACAGACATGAAAGATCGGGCCACTGCATCCTGGTGTCCCAATTCCTTCCATTTTTCCTTCCACACCTCTGCCACCTCATCTGCTGGCCTACGGCTCAACGCGTCTGCTACCACGTTAGCCTTACCCGGGTGGTACTGGATGTCGAACTGGTAGTCTTTCACAAATTCAAGCCACCTACGCTGCCGCATATTCAATTCCTTCTGCGTGAACAGATACTGTAGTGACTTGTGGTCCGTGAACAGCTGAAACTTCTCCCCCAAAAGATAGTGCCTCCAAATCCGTAAGGCAAATACCACTGCTGCCAACTCCAAATCATGCGTGGGGTAATTCTTCTCATGAGGCTTAAGCTTACGGGAAGCATAAGCTATGGCCTGTCTCTCCTGCTGCAAAACACCTCCAAGCCCTTGCAAAGACGCATCGGTGTAAAATAAATACTCAACTCCCGGTCTCGACAATGCTAACACAGGTGCTGAGGTCAATTTGTCCTTCAACTCGTCGAATGCCAACTGACAGGCATCACTCCAGATATATGGCACACCCTTACGAGTAAGATGTGTCAAAGGACCTGCTATTTCTGAGAAACCCCGAATAAACCTCCTGTAGTATCCTGCTAAACCCAAGAAACTACGAATCTCCGTTGGTGTAGTGGGCTGTCCCCATTCCCTCACCGCTGACACCTTCCCCGGATCGACAGATATTCCCTGGTCGGAAATAATGTGACCCAAGAACTGGACTTCCTTCAGCCAAAACCCGCACTTTTCATATTTTGTATACAGCTCGTTCTGACGAAGTGTCTGCAAAACCAACCTCAAATGCTCGGCGTGCTCCTCCTCTGTCTGAGAGTAAACCAGAATATCATCAATGAAGACAATGACAAACTGATCTAGGAAATCTCTGAACACCCTGTTCATCAAGTCCATAAACACTGCTGGAGCGTTGGTTAAGCCGAAAGGCATAACCCGAAACTCATAAGAACCATATCTCGATAAGAACGCAGTCTTCGAGACATCCTCCTCCCTGATACGCAACTGATGGTATCCCGACCTCAAGTCAATCTTCGAGAAGAAAGAAGCTCCTCTCAACTGGTCGAATAAGTCATCGATTCGAGGCAACGGATACTTATTCCGTATCGTGACCTTATTCAACTCTCGGTAGTCCACACACAACCTCAGTGAACCGTCCCTCTTCTTAACAAATAAGACTGGAGCGCCCCAAGGTGAGGTACTCCTACGAATAAAGCCCTGCCCTAACAGCTGCTCTATCTGATCCCGTAACTCTCGCATCTCAGCTGGAGCCATACGGTACGGTGCACGTGCTATAGGTCTCGTACCCGGTAGCAAATCAATAACGAAGTCTATTTCTCGACTGGGTGGTAAGCCTGGTATCTCCTGAAACACATCCGAGTACTCCCTGACAACCGGGATCGAATCTAAAGGAATAACAACCTCCTTAGAGGTATCCTCCTCTATGTAATACAGATGAGCGGTCGATCCTCCCTCTGGGCGAGGCATCGCCACTACAAACATCTCTTGCCCCGGAATGGCAAAAACAATGCTCCCGCTGAAGCAATCAATCATGGCCCTATATGCTACGAGCCAATCCATACCGATGATCACATCGTGAACATGCATGTCTAACACTAACATGTCTGCAGGCAATACCAAACCACCAACCTCTACCCCGACTCCCCGGCATATAAAGAAAATAAGTGACCCACTCCCCAATGGTGAGTCGACACACGTCACTGTGCTCTCTGCCGTAGCTAACAGTCCTAAAGCTTTCGCGAAGTGTGTAGCTATGAAACAATGTGTAGCACCCGTATCAAATAACACCCGACCCATAGTGCCATGGATAGGAAACGTACCCTCGATCGCGGGCGGTGCCTGTGGAACTGCAGCCTGGTGAACGTTGTAGACACGTCCATACTGTAGCTGCCCCTGTTGAGATGGGACCGCTGGAATGGGTGGCAATGCTGCCATCTGTGGCGGTGCAGGAAGAGCGGCGGGAAACATAGGTCTCTGTGGCTCCTGGCGAGCACCCTGCTGCTGCTGCTGTGGGGCCCTGCCCCTATCAGGACAATCCTGTTTCTTATGGCCAGTCTTGCCACAAGTAAAGCACTTCCCTGGGAAGTTCCCTCCCCTCTGCCCCTGCTGTCCCCGGCCCTGGTGGCCGTTACCATTCCTCCCTTGGCCCTGCTGGCCCTGATGGAACTGCTGCCCATTCTGCCCCTGCTGGCCCTGATGGCCGTTTGGACCCTGATGGCCCTGGCGGAAACCTCCCTGTCCCTGCCTGTAGTTCCCTGACCGGAACCTCTTATTGTCCCCCTGCTGGTTACCCTGCTCAGTCTGTCTCTGCCCCTGACCGGTCTGTGCCCCGCTGGCACCATGTCCTCCAGTCCTGCCCTGATGGCTAGACTCCCCTGACCGCTTGCCCTCGGCCATATGAAAGCGGTGGTCCTGACAGTGTAGTAATGCAGCGTTAACCACATCAGAATACGTGGCCAACGATAGGTTCCCTAGCAGATGCTGACGGATCCTCCAATTCAGCCCGTCGGTGAACTTCTCTATCTTCTTCTTCTCTGTTGGAATCTCGTCTGGAACGATATTCAACAGGTTAGTGAACTCGGCCTCATACTCGGCCACTGTCTTGCCCTCCTGCTTCAAACTCATCAGCTTCCTCCTCATCTCTGTATGAACTGCAGACGGAAAGTACTTGCGGTCGAACCGCACCCAGAACTCCTGAATCGTGAGGGTATCCCTCTCCTCCGCGGTGGTAATGGACTCCCACCACTGCAGTGCAGATCCAACTAGCTTGAAAGTAGCTAGCACCTGCTTCTGAACATCTGTGCACTCATGCATCCTCAAATGCCTCTGCATGTCCTTCCTCCACTGGCTCGAGACCACTACATCTGAGCTTCCAGCAAACTCTGGCGGATGCGCTTTCTGAAAAGCGTCTCGTACACGCTCCCAAGCAGACGGGAATGCATTAACCTGTACTGGCGCGGCAACCGGCGCCTGCGGTGGTGCCTGCTGAATCACGGCAATCGCAGCATTTACCGCTTGGGCTACTATAGCAGCAACCTCAGCGGCGTTCAACATGCCCTGAACTGGAGCGGGCTGTGGTTCGGGCGTGGCATTCCTGGGAACTCGTCGTGCACGTCGTGGAGGCATCTGAAATAAGAACAAAGTTTATAAGTTCACGGTTTATAAACTTAACATAGCTGAAGAACGAAGCATATACAAAAGAATACAACAGTCCTAAAATATAGGGCTCTATATCAAAGAAACGTAGCGGAAACATAATAGCCGTACAGATCCTAAAGGACACTAGAACCTGATGCTCTGATACCACCTGTGACACCCCGACTAATTAAACACCGGGTAGCTACTCCTTTATAAAATTAATTCAAAATGCCAAGTTGGCTCAGTTAATAGCATCACTGTCGAAAACATTTTTAAAGATTGCTAACCACCTAGTATTTAAAAAGTAAGTGCCAAATTTTATTAAATCTGATTAACATGCAACAAAAGTAATGAAGAAATAAATAACACCATTCACCATACTGAAGTGAAACGAATAACCATCACAAAATGTAAATAAAACTTGGAGGAAAAACTCCTCAATACAAATCCCACAACTGATAAGTAAACTGGAATAAATAACTAAAACTGAATACTGAGCAATACATGCTAGAGTCTGAGAACTGAAATGTAAAAATGTCTAATAGAATTGGGCAACATGCCCTACAACTGATAGGTGCTGAGACTGGAATCCAAATGAGAGAAGCGTCTACATGAAAATCCCTATAGCTTCCACAAACAGCTACAGCTCGTCACCTGAATGAGAATCCTATGCTTGGTGTCCTTGTGGCTGGGCACCTAAAATGGTTTTAAAAAAAAATATATATTTGGAAGCAAATGGGTCAGAGCCCGAAAGTGGAAGTCATTTTAAAAAAAAAAAAAAACCTGCAAGTGCTTTAAAAACATTTAAAACATTAAATGCAAAGTACATGTTAGGACGTGCCCTCACATTAAATTCTCACCTCTCGACTAACTGTGTACTCCTAACGTAAGTACCCATCTATAACTACCCTTTCCACTAGCTGAATGACAACGTAACTAGCTAGACTACCAAAGATTCTACCCATTTTACTCGGTTCCAATTAACATAACAACGCTCGTAATTAAATAGAGGTTTCACGTAAACTCCGTTATTAAGTATGCCATTGATATAACTAACAGCTAACTCATTATATATCTCGAAACAATACCGGAATATTTTACAACATTAACATGAGGATTTCCATTAAATAAATGTATATTATTCATCACATAAATATACGATTTAAGCACCCCGCAATCTAAGCTGTAGTGCACACATACTCTGCTATCCATCCCGGTACATCACGTACATAAGGATTACATATTCCGAATCTCTCAGGAATAGTTTACCGATAACAACATCACAAATAATGGAGGCGAACACAGTCACCATCACATGGGTCACGCACATACCTACGCTCCCATGGTCAGCGGACTTATTAATATCACAATAAGTCTTTCAATGACCTATGTTCATCAAGGTACCAGTCTATATCCCCCCCGTAGGCACACAAGGATTAGAGGGTCCTAAGCGAACGAAACCTCCCGTGATAGCAAGTATGGTAGGTATGTCATACATACAATCCATATATCAATACTAAGTAAACACACTTCTTAGTAATACCGTATTATATTCGTAGTACATATTGCACTCTCGTACTAATTATAATTATCACAACTTATCTCATTCCGGTTCATAATTATACGTGCCATAATTTATCCTCACATCGTAGTAGACACTCACGTCTCAACCCAAATGGTTCATTGAATATAATTCTAGTATATGATTCACTCCTCTCAATAACCCAAAAATCCCAAATCAATCACTATATCATCAAAGGAATGCTAACTCTACCCTTGAACCAGCTTCCGGAACTCCAAAAGTCAAAACAGTCCAAAAAGGACCCAACTGTCAACTCGTTAGAAGTCTCGTTCGAACGAGGCTTCGAACGAGTTTGGACTGTCAGGTCGTTAGAAGTCTCGTTCGAACGAGACTGTTCGAACGAGATCCCAGTTCGTTCGAACGAACTGACCCTTCTAACGATATCTCGTTCGAACGAGATATCGAACGAAAACCCCACTCATTAATAACGACTGGTCAACTCGTTAGAAGCTCGTTCGAACGAGCTCGTTCGAACGACCTGGGGGCTGCTTCTAACGAGATGCCAGTTTCGGCCCAGATTTTTCCCCAATTCGTTTTTCACCATATATAACACTTCTAATCTCTCCCAAAGTCCATCCTAACAACGTTTTAGGGTCTATAATCAATACTAAACATATATAGTCACATCCTAACATGTTTCTAAGGGATCAATCCCTCCAAATATTAATTTAATTTACACCTTTCTACACTTTTTCCAATTATCTCAAGAACATGAACCCTAACTACATATCATCATCAAATCCCAGAATTTAATTCGTTTTCTTTCCTTCTAATCACAATTATAATAAGGGAAATCATTTACCTATCATACTACATGCAATTCTCTTCACAATTTTTTTAAGTTCTAAACCTCAAACTACATGGGTTTTCATTATCTTCCAAGAACAGTTGAAATTTATCAATTTCTAACATGGAGGAAACATTCTACGAATTTAAATGCGATTAAAACACTTGCCTTGGTTTGATTTCTGGTTTGGTGTAGGTTTGGTGAAGATTCTGCAGAGTTTCTTCTCTCCCAAGCTCTATCTCCAATGGTGGCTCAAGGTGGCTAGGGTTTTGATTTGGGGAAACTTAGAAAACCTAAATGACAACCTACGTAGCCTTCTAGGTTAATATGGGTTGGCTAATGGGCTTAATGGGTTAATATCCACATCAGATTTAATCTCTAATTTTCGTCACTTTTAATTCCTCAAAATGTAAAATTACCAAAATACCCTTTAAGTTACCGGTATGGCCTAAAAATACCCCGGGACCCAAACTATACCCCCGGCTAGTATTTTCTGACTATCTCGACCCTTCCGGATGCGATGGCGTACTCAAAACGACCATACGGATTATAGATTTTAAATTCACTTTTAATATCAAAATATTATACCGTGACGCGGCGGTCCCACGCGTCTCAACAAAATTTCTAAAATGCCGTATATAAATCCCACGACAAATTTTATAATACCAAGTATATATATAATCATATATGCACATACTCAAATACCAATTCGCATCACATTAGTATTATTATTGACCCGGATTAATTTCCAATAAATACGCAATTTAATTAATTAATCCCAAAAATAAATATAGCCAAAAGTACGGGGTATTACACCTGCCCTGAGTGGTATGTTTTAAAAATTAATTTACATCCTAAATGTATTAAATCAATATATAAGATTATTACGAGTAATTGCAATTCACACATGCATCGCGGCGGTTTACAACTACTAAAATTAATTTCGAAAGGACAAAATGGGCATGAACTCGGAAGGGAAAACTATCAATTGAGGCACCAAGGTCTTAAGTATACTAGGTCTAAGCCCCGTACGATGCGTGTACGATGTGCATAAAATAGTATATATACATACATATATACAAGTGAAACATGGTTAAATCTCACTTAACATGATGATGATTATATATTGATTTATATTTTAAACGAAGATTGAAAAATTGCGAGAAAGTTGTTATGTATCCAGTAAAATATTACTTATTTAGATACTTTGATAATGATTTATTGATCTAGGAAAGTACAACAATTCAAACAAATAAAAATTGACAAAGTAAAAACAGCCAAAGTACCCTTCTTAAATTGCAAAACTAATACAACTCGAATTCCCAGTAAAGCTCATGCTCAAGTTTTATAATGTACAACCTGAATGATTATAAGTTGGAAAAAATCTTTATTAAGTCAATCAAATTCATCTTAGTTTCATAAAAAATGCCAACACGCTTGACTAACCCTTCAAAATCTTGAATCAAGAAACAACAAGTTGAAAGAAAAACATGACACTGAGAAGCTAAATTTGAGTCGAAACAGCACAAGGCATTACAAACAAACATTCACATTCTGCAACATAAACTCTAGAATTTCATGAAACTAAATTAAACAATGAATAAATCAATCCAAGTGGTTTTGAACCTTAATTCCCATACTGTTGGCAGTACCGATGATTGATTTGGTGATGGACTCCAACGACATGTACTGACAATAAGGATCCGACTGCTTAACCTTAGCGATCTCATAAATGTGCTTTGTGGTTAGGGTTGAGGAGACCACGTGGCCGGGGCGGCTACTACCGGACTCAATGCCGGCGGCCTTTTTGAGGTACCAAGTGACTGAGGGGGACTTCACGGTGAACTCGAAGGTGTTGTCTTTGAAGGCGGTGATGGTGACGGCCATTGGGGTTGTTCGTGGATGAAGTAGATGATGGGGTCGCCTGGTATTAGACGAAGTAGACGAAGCAGAGGATGAGTGGCAGCGTTGATGGAGGCGGAGGGTAGGCGGCGGGTAGTGTGGATGATGGAGGCGGCGGGTAGAAGCAGGTCGCCTGGTAGCGTGGAGAGAGAGAGAGAGAGAGAGACTTAGAGAGAAGAGAGGAGATCAGATTGATGTCCCGCCTTGAAAGTTTTGGTCCCCGGTTGAAATTTTAGGATATTATTTTTTTAATGAACTGTACCCATATTTGGCACGGTTTTACATCGTGCCAGAATTTGACACTCATTTAAACCGTGCCAGTTTATGCTAAAACCGTGCCAAATTCTGGCACGGCTTAAAACCGTGCCAAAATCTCCTTGCCACAGCGTGCTAGATTAGCATTTTTGGTGTAGTGTACCTTTAGAGAAAGAAACTATAGAACCAAGAAAAATAGATTCAACCAAAGGAGATATTTAAAAAACAACACCAATAAACATAAGAAGGTTCCTAATTATAAGAAGGAAAAAGAAGTAGCTCAATTTAAGACTACTACCAAAGAATGTTGGACTTATGTCAAAGAAGGATACTTTGTTAAAGACTGTCCTAACAAGAAAGATAAAGAAAGTATTTACATTATTAATACAATATTAGACTTTAGAGATTAGGAAGAATTAAATATTTTATATGTTATAGAAATATCATACATGAAAACTAACGATAATACTAGTATCTATAGTGCATACACAGACAGTAATTCAGAAGATTATAATAGTGACGCTGATTAGTATGAAGACTCCAAAGATACTCTAAATTTTTACATGATGCAAATTAATCAAGATGATCAAGATGATGAATATATAGACTTTGAAGAAGCTTGGTATAAATGTATATTAAGCCCATTTTAAAGAAAATATGGACAGTTAGTAACCCTAAGTTACTAACATATATACCTAGATGTTACTTTGATGAAAAACATTATTGCACATTTGAAATGAAATGTTGCAAGAAAGACTTTAGATGTATAGAATGCTTTGAGACTATACAAACAGAATTATTTATGATTTGTGTTATTTGTTAATTACACAACATGCAAACTATTAGAGAACTAGATTTAGAGCAATTTATACTACCCAGTATGATGCTCAAATATACCAAGATATTAAAACATATTTTCAAGACATTGATAGAAATGTAGCCAAGAGATTACAAGAAAATGAAGACTTAAAAAGAAAGGAAATTTCCTATGATTTAGATGATAACTACACTTATAGTAGTTCAGAAGACCTAACACCAATAGAATTCATAAATACACCTGAAAAAGGAATTTCTATTCTAGAAAAGAATAATTTAGGAATATCTACTAAACCACATGCTTGTTTTGTAGAATTATTCATACAACATAAAGATTATCCTAAAAGACTATCAGCCTTTATAGATATAGGATGCTCAAAAAGTATTTGTAAGGCTAATTCCTTTCCTCAAGATTATTTTTTAAAAAGTAATCAATAGATCCATGGTAAGTTAGCTAATGGAGAACCATTTACCTTATATTTTCAGACTATTCCTATTTATTTTAAATTAGGAAATCAGACTAACAAAACCGTCAATTATCAATTTTGGATATTGGATCCTCGTCCTAGTTTCACAGGAAACATTATCTTAGGATAAGACTTTATTAGTAAATATCATCCTTATACTCTGATAAGATATTACTTAGTAACAAAGAGGAGTTTTATATTATTGCGCCTCTAATAGATCACAAGACTGATTTTGACCTTATGCAGGTCAAACCTAATTTTAAGCTAACAAACTATCAGAATTCTTAAACTGAGCATGGTGGACCTAGACATATAAACCAACAAGAATCCCTAGAAATAACCAAACCCTTACAAAAAGAATGTAAGCATCCAGACCAAAAGTATTACAAGCAAATAACACTTATTCAACAAAACATTTTAGATCAAGCCCAGCAAACCTTTATTAAAGGTTCAAGCTATGTCCAAACAAAAGAAAATGGATATAGAAGTAGAAAAAGAAAATATTATGCAATTAATAGAGCCTACTTTAGGAGAAAATCCCATTGCCAATGGGATAAACATCAAAGTTATTGTGAAATCATCCCTATTAACCCAGATGCCACTATTAATGGTGGAACCAATAAGAAAGGACTTTCACAAGAAAATAAAGAACAATTCAAAAAAGACATAGGTGAAATTCTTAAGCTATGAATTGTTAGAGAAAGAAAAAGTAGATACAATAGTCTTGCCTACTATCTTGAAAATGAGTCTGAATGAAAGAGAGGAAAAATACGAATGGTCATAGACTATAGACAACTTAATAAGGATTGTGAGTTTGATTCCTATAAGATACCAGATAAGAATAACTTAATTAATCTAATTGAACACAAAATTATATTCAGCAAGTTTGATTGTAATTCAAGCTTCTAGAAAATAAAGATGCACCTATATAGTGTAACTTGAACAACCTTTAGTGTGCCCCAAGGAAAATATGAATGGTTAGTAATGCCATTTAGATACTTGAATGCCCCTCAAGTATTCCAAAGACGAATGGATAATATTTTTAGACCTTATTCAAAATTTTGTTTTATTTACATAGTTGATATTATTATAGCCAATAAGACAGAGATAGAACATGTAGACCATCTTAAGAAGATTATTTTAGAATTAGATAAACTGGTGTTGTTATTCCTGAAAAGAAAATACAAATATTTCAGACTGGAATAGATTTTGTGGGAATGCATATTAATAAAGGAAATATATCCTCAGCAAAACACATAACTAAAAAGATTCTTGAGTTTCTAGACCAACTTAAAGATAAAAAATAATTACAATCATTTTTAGGATTGCTAAATTGTAATGCAGATTTTATTAAAGACCTTACTTCAAAAAGACAAAGCTTAACTTCTAAATTCAAAGGAACTGATAAAAATAATCCTTTTCGATGGTCAAAAAATGATTTTGAAGTAATAAGACAAATTAAAGAAGAAGTCAAGAATGTCCCTTTACTTGAGTTGCCTAATGCTGAAGATTAGTTCATAGTAGAAACAGATGAATCTCATAAACAATGGGGAACAATATACTTTGCTATTAATCATCAGACAAAAAAGAAGAAACTTTGTAGATATAGTTCTAGAATCTTTACTGGTCCAGAAACAAGATATACAACCCATGAAAAAGTAGTTTTGACTATAGTAAGGGCAATAGAAAAATATATGCTTTTTCTTAGACCTAAACATTTTACTATTTATACTGACTCTTCTTATGAAGTAAAATTCAGAGACTCAGACTTATCTAAATCAAGAACTAATAGACTTATTAGATGGCATCAATTTCTTAATGGTTATAACTTCTCTGTTATAAACATTAAGGGAAGCAAAAATACCATTCCAGACATCATAGCTAGAGAACCTATATTCGCTAACACTAATAGTATCTTTTGTTTTATGTTGCAAATAGAAGACTTAGACATTATGAGTTCCTTTGGAACAAATAGACTGAATGGAGAAGACGCTACAAACTATCTTAGACGCGTAAGACCAAATGCGGGTAAAACAAAAAGACAATCCCATATTCAAGACTCTCAAAAAAGACCAATTCTGGAGAACTTTGATGATATTATAATTCCTCCCGAAAAATCTAGAAATGAAATTGTTTCCCAAAATAGACTCATTGGGAAAATGTATTTTCCCCAATATAGACCAGAATGGAGATTCCCAAACTTGGTAAAATTTAGACGAGAATTTTTTGATGATAAAAATACTCTTGTAAATGCCCTATGGTGGAATGTAAAAAAACAAGCTATGGGTAGAATTCAAGCAGAATTTGGTAGCTATTGCCAGATTTATGTGAACTCAAAGACTCGCAGTTACGCAACTTAGTGGTACTGCTACTCCTAGTCCATAGACTCAAACGTATGCTCAGACTCTTCGAGAATCCTCCAAAATTATACTAGCTAATAATTTTTATTATCAACAAAAGACTTTTAAGACTAAGATTGTATTCCATTTGGCGATAATAATCTTCCACTTTCATAAGACTATAAAAAGAAAGTAATAGCATTATTGTGCATTTCAATATGTTATTATCTTAGATTAATGGAGATGCCTTAATGATTAAAGGTTTCTTAAAAGAAGTTTCAAAAATTTGTCTTTTGGAAAATCAGACATGGCATAAATAACTTTGGCAGACCATGGGTTCATTGGACTTGTACTAATAAAGACTGTAGAAGACTCTATTACTCTTGGAAAAATAGTCCATGAGTACTTCAAGAAGGTAGAAGACTTTTTCCCCTGATTACCAGAATTTATCGGATTGCTCCAAGTTCCTTTAGAGGAATGAGAATTGAAGGATTTAGACTTATTATATTCTCCACTTATTCAATTGAAGGCGTTGAGATTCTATCAAAAGATGAAACTAAAGACCTCATGGTTGACAAGTCCAAATCCAGATTGCCCAAGCTATGGAAATGACGGAAATCATGGAGTTGTTAATAAGCGAAGAAGGATGGTACACTGCATACAATAAGGAAGACCTGATTATCCAAGTAGGTGAGCCATTCAATGGAAGGCTCAAGAAGGAATCCAAAAAATGGCAGAGATAGCTTTGCCAGCCAGCCTTCGAGTGGTGGGTTTTATTGATGAATTCTTTAATAATAATGCTCTACCGGACAAAAATAATGTAGAATTGATAATAGAAAAAACAAACGAGACAGATAAAGACCCCACCTTACTTAATGAATTATTAAAAGACAAAAGATACCATCATTTAGACCCTTTGTATAGAGCAAAGATTCGTTTGAATTATTCTACTTTCTATAATAGACCTAATGTGACCTGTAGGGGCCACCAAGTTGGATTATTCAAAAGAAGCCAAAGTTTCTTTATGTAAAGTAAAAGATATAGACTTTATTTATTTTATTCTTATCACAGGTTAGCGTTTAGCCTCCGCTTGTCTTTAATTTGTAATATCCCTTATGTTATAAAAGGGATAGTTGGGTTGTAATAAGAGATATCGAATATCTGAGAAAGCGAGGGACAGAGAGAGAGAATCAAGTTAGAGAAAGCTTAGAGAGTAATATGTACATAAGTGAGTAAATCTTTCATAGTTAGGGCAGAGGGGAGAGTTGTATTTACTTATGCAATGCAATAAAAATATTTTCTTTTCTAGAAATCTCTTATGTTAAGTTGTTATTATTATCTAAATATCTCTAACTTTCTGTTCATTGAGGACTATTATGTGGAACCTCAGGTGTAACACATAGGTATTATACTGTTGAACCGCCGTCAGGTGCCGATTGGCGTGGTGGCGTAAAGGCAGGAAACGGGTCCAATGCCAAACTAGTGGATTGAGGTGCGATACACAAAGAGAGAGTTATAGGAGGCCCGGACCGGAGAAGAATAGCAACAAAACTAAAGAGACAAAAGAAAGAAGATAAAGATATTATAGACTAAAAGGAAGGTATAAAGTCAAACCAAACCCCTAGCTATTTTACATATTATTGTTATAATTCAAAGACACTTGCATGAGCCTACAAATCACTACAACCTTTTTAGCATTTGTTAATCAAACAAATCTAGACTTAACAAGAGAAATCCAAGAGTGGACTCTCATAGGCCCCTCAAAAAAAATAGTTATAGAAATTGATTTAACATGCGCAGGTGGTACTTATAAATATATAAACCAAATTATTGAGTGGTTAGTACGTGAAGTACCTAGAATAGAAATAGTTATAATAGGGATCCATGATCTCTTCAAATAAGAATTAAGAAAAAAAAAGTTAGCAAAAGAACTTTTAAGACTAGAAAAATACAAGACTATACTAGAATACTTGAAGACTCTATAGACGTATTATAATACATAAGACATAAAAGGTTTGCGAAAGCACGAACTACCTTAATTAGAGAGGAGGGACCCGTCCTCTTCTTAAAAACATAGAGACAGCTGCCGCTAGAACGTATCGTAGATTTTTGTCATCCTATGGTGAAAACAAATTAGACAAATTTATAGAAGACAAACTAATCTATATCATGAAAAGTAGAAGGCCCCCGATTTTTAAAATCTTACCACAAAAAGTAATTATTTCATTTTTAGATGTGGAAGCGTGAGATGATGGTTCAATTAAAACAAATTAACAAAATTTTAATTTCTTTCCAAATTAAAATTAAACAAAGTGAAATAGGATAAAAACACACACACAATTTGATTTCACTTAAACACAATTAATTAACCCAAGTCCTAGATATTTTCCTAAGTCATATTTAAACCAATTTTAACAAATTAGGCCAAACCAATTTTAACAAATTAAATTAATGACTTGAATTAACTACGCATTACCCAATATTAATTTAGCACCAAATTAAACAAGTAGTTATTAATCCAAATTTTATCTTTTTACCTAAACATGCATTCTAGGTGACATAGCAAGATAAAATTAAACAATTAATCACTATGCCGTGATGTACGAGGAAAAATCCACAAACGGGAAATAACCTCGGACGGCCCTAGCCATAAATCCACTAAGTATGGTATTTTACAAGTACAAGTCACGAAAAACTTACAACACTCGACTCGACTCCTTTCAAGCTCCGATGCTCCTTCTTGTACTGACCTCCGCTTAGTTGATAATCCCGGACTCCATCGGAACCATGGAATTCACCAATGAGGAACTAGGAAGCAACCGTCAACCACATATGGTGCCTTTCACCATATGAGAATGCCGAAGCAAAACAAGCTTCTTCTTCTTTGAGGGATTTAGAAGTAAACCCAAACTTCTCTTTAAATGGTAGAGATCAAACAGGTGCCAAACTCCAAGTAAATTATATATAGAGAGGAACTTGGATAAATAAAATTTGGGTGTAAACTAGAGTATTGAATAAATTTTTCTTGAAAAATAGACACTCATAAGCATAAACTTTAACTACACCAAATCTTCACTATTGTCACGGTCATTGACCTTGACAAGTTGGACTTGTCAAGGTCAATGACCGTGACAATTCGGGGGGAGACAACTTTTATTGTCACGGACGTGTCACGGTCATTGACCTTGACAAGTTCGTTAGAATTGTCACGGTCGTGTCACGGGCCATGACCGTGACACGTTTAGTCACGGTTATTAACCGTGACAAATCCTTGTCCCCTTTAAAAAAAATTATCACGGTCAATGACCGTGACAATTCTGGGCAGAATTGAAAAAATATCTGCTGGGCAGTATGGCCACTACCACTACCCAGCAGTATATTTGTACATGTTATAGCAATGTTGTACTTGTTCAAACATCATATATCCAAACAAACTAAAGATAATGCAAGTATATATTCAAAATAGAAACTATTTAAGAAGAAACAACATCACCATCAATTATCTCAAATCTACAAACTATTTAGCTGGAAAAGAGATTTTGTACCGCGACGCTCGGGGACACCTCCGTATCCTTCCCTTCTCGTCCGAATAGCCACATAACTATCGAGCATATGCGGTCTACCCTCAAGGCCACTCCCTGTCCTCTGAATTGAATTAAAGTAAAATTAGTATCCGTCCCTCAAATATAGATAAATATAAATCGAAATTGAAATCGAAATCGAAATTGACATATAAATATAAATACATTACCTGTAGTGTCACCCAAACAGCTAACTTGAGCTCATATTGCACCTCCTTCCAACTAATGTACCCAGGGCAATCGTGTCAAATATAATTCTCTTTATATCTAAACACTAAGAAATGCCATAATCCTATGGAGTTATGCGCTGCAAATTCCTTCCAACCGTTGTGTAGCCAAAAATCAACAGTTGAAGTTGTCAATTCCACCTTTCAATGGTCTCCCATGTTTTGTTAGAGGTTCCAAGTGGTGGGGTATGGAAAGTGGAATTGACAACTTCAACCGGTGATGTTTGGCTACATAACGGTTGGGAGGAATTTGCCGAACATACTCCATAGGATTATGGCATTTCTTAGTGTTCAGATAGACGAAGAGAGTCAGTCACCTCTCCACAAATAGGACACCCCAAATAACTATATACTAACCACCTATTAAAGGTAAGAAGCGTATATCCATGGATTAGTATAAAGAAGGCTTAGATGTAGTTAAAATATTTATGTATTAATCTCCTCTCCACACACGCACACCACACAAGAGTGAAAACGATAAAGTGCAAATCAATTAAAAGCATTAAAAATGGATGTTTCAGTACAAATTGAAATATTTATTACAAATTGAAAAATTGTTTCAAATTCTGGTTATTATAAAAAATGGATTGATATTCGGTAGGAGCAGCCAAGTCATCCACACTACTATTTAGACGCCTTGGAGCGTGTTGGACAATTGACCACGGCTCGTTGTTGATATACTCTGAATAAAACACTTGCTTAACCTTTTGAAATGCACAAACAAATGGCTCATCGCTCACGTGGTCGTTGCTCTTCAACTTGGACAAGTCAACCATGACAAAATTGGTGGCAGGATTAACTTTACAAGCATTTTTATCCTCAACTCTTACCCAGTCACAGTAAAATACAACCTCTTTGAAGCTTATATAATCCAATTCAAATATATTTTGGATTACACCATAGTAAGTCATTTCAGTTTCAACGAGGTTTTTATCTTTTGCGCTCGCTCGAAAGATAGTAAGAGCTTTGTGTGAAATTCCCGAGTTCTGTACATTTGTACTTTCCTCGTACACTTTAGCGCGGAAAATGTAACCGTTGAATCGATACTTTTTGTACTCTTGTACCACGAACAAGGGTCCAGTGGCTAGACGAGCAAGCCTTAATGTCGCATCACCCGTCTTTAGGAGCTGGGAATATAGATAAATTAATTATATTAGTGGTAAAATTTGAGTGTAATGTAACGTTATATAACGACTGTTTTCATTATAATTACCTCTTATGTCAACCACACCCTAAATTCGCTGTCTGATTGTACCATTGTTTTTCGTCTTTTATTGTTCTCAGAGGCTTCATATTTTTTGCATATTACAAAATTAATCATGTATAAAATAATCTAAAATAATGTTAAACATTATAATAATCGAAACTTACTTTTTCAATTCTTCGACATCTTCATGTGTGTCAAATAGATAACGAGCTACTTGTTCATGTTGCAAACTCGTTAATTTCACTCGTTTTCCCATCACATGACATCCATCATCGACGAATTCATCAGTGTCATCAACGCTGGTCGAGTCAGGCATATATTCCCGAGTATATATTGATGACTCCACGGTGATGTATTCCTTTGTAATTGATCCTGCAATGTATCGCGTATTCTTGACGTAATCTTTAAAAACTTTTATCAATCTTTCAAATGGATACATCCACGGATATCTAACTGGACCACAAAGAAGTGCCTCGTCACATAGGTGTACCAACAAGTGAACACTTATGTCAAAGAATACTGGGGAAGTACTTCTCCAATACACAAATCGCTTCGATCACAGCCAATTTTACGGTCACTATGTGTTCTCGATTCACTACCTTCTCACACAAGAGGGAGAAGGTAATACTAATTTGCATAATAGCCCTACGCAAATCCTTGTGCTTGGAGAAACAATGCTTAAAAAATAGAGGAACCAATTGCATGATCACATGCCAATCGTGGGACTTACACTTATGTAAATCATGAGTAGCATAATTCACAATCCATTGCAAGTTGGATGAAAAAGTAGATGGGCCCCTCAAATTATATATTGTGTCTAGAAGCACCTTCCTTTCCCCACTCATCAAAGTAAACGCACCAGGGGGAATTATTGTCCTTCCCCTGCTATCTTCTTTCAACCATAGTTGTGGCTTAAGTTTTAACGTTTTAAGGTCTTTTCGTGCATTTTCTCCATCCTTCGAATGACTCCCCCCAAGGAAATTACCCATAATATGTTCAGCGAAGTTCTTCTCTGCATGCATCACATCCAATACATGGCGCACCGGGTTATTCTTCCAATAAGGCAAGTCAAATAAAATTGACCTCCGAGACCATGCCTTTCTTATCTCAGTTTCATTCCCAGTTGGGGTCTTCTTATGCTTGACATTATTAAATTTGGGATTCTTACCTGGCATATTAGGGACACATTCAGAAGATTTACATTCAATTTCTGAACCTGAAAGTTGTCTCGGCGGTAGCCTATGTTCAACTCCGCCCAATAAAAAATTGGAACCTTTCTCAGATCTGAAACTATGAGCTGGGGGTAAAAACCTCCCGTGGCAATGGTATACATTTTTTAAGCTAGAGGATAGATGAAGAGATTCAGTCTACTCTCCATAAATAGGACATCCCAAATACCCATGTACTACACAACCGGATAATGTCCCATAAGCTGGAAATTCATGAATTTCCCACATCAACATAACTTTCAGCGTAAACTCTTATTTTCTAAAAGAGTCAAATGATTGCACACCCTCTTCCCACAACTCATTTAATTCTTCTAGCAAAGGAGCCAGGTAGACGTCAATGTCATCACTTGGTGCCTTTGGCCCAGGTATCAACCAAGCCATCATCAAAAATTCAGGTCTCATACACTGTGAAGGAGGTAGGTTGAGTGGGGCTAGGATCACTGGCCATACACTCTGATTGGTGCTTAGATTTCCAAATGGATTGAAACCATCTGTTGATATAGCCAAACGAATGTTGCGTTGTTCTCGAGCAAAATCGGGATACTCAAAATTCATCCTCCGCCAGGCAGTAGAATCAATAGGATGACGCATGATATTACGCCCTACTTCTGCCCTAGCATGCCAAGTCATCGCCTCTGCAATCCATGTACTGTGAAAAATCGCTTTAATCTAGGCCCAACGGGAAAATATTTCAATACTTTTTGAGGTACTTTTGAGCTTGTACCTTCCTTACTAGTAGATTGGACATATCTAGGTTCATCGCATACCGGATACCGATCGAGATTTTCATACTCCTTTAGGTATAGTATGCAGTCATACACACAAACATGAATCTATTTATACTTCATTCCCAAACCTTTCAAACTGTTCTTCATAACAGGATAGCTATTTGGAAGTGTATTCACCTTGGGTAATAAGCCCTTCACCCATTTCAGAATTCCCGTCACGCTATTTCCAGACAAACCGTAATGCCTCTTCAAACTGTGCAAACCAACCATGGCATGTAAAGTTATTTGATCTTTCTCACAGCCAGAGTATAACGACTGGGTCGCCTTAAATTTTAAAATTTGGTAGTCATCGTCAAGTTTTATCATGTTATCTTCACGAGCACTTGAATCTTCTACATCATCAGTAACCTCATTCTCCTCTGCTTCATAAACTCCGTACACATCATCAACTAAATCCTCTAACATATTATGATCTACGTCGTCCCCTTCTACATCTATTCTACTTGCTGAAGGTTGTTGTGAAGGTTGGTCGGGGACAAAAGGAACTTTCAATTCACCGTGAAAACTCCAAAATCGATAACTATCTTGCATACCCGATCTTAACAAATGTAGTTCAACTGTTTTCCAGTCAAACACCTTACCATTCTTACACCTAGCACACGGACACGGAAACTCTTCATCATTATGACATCTCTTTGCATATTTCACAAATTCGTTAGCACCTCTGCGAAACACATCCCCCATTCTATTAGTCTCACCCATCCACTCTTTGTATTTCGGATATCCCATCACAACTACCACAACTAAACACCTATTAAAGGTAAACAAAACTTAGATTTATAGTATCTTTTATTTAATTATCCCATCATTTAATTATCCTATTAAAGGGTGAGTGGTCCTATCCCATTCAAGACTGCATTTTTCTGTAATATACTTAACAGCTCATGCACATTGTTACGATTTGAAAAAAATTCGACAGCATATCCACGTAGTTCTCCAAGTACACGAGGTGGATTGGCAGGTGTGAGTGTTATTTCAATTGATCAATTGAAATAACAGTCACACTTGTCAATCTAGTATGTACCCAGAGAACATTAAGATACGACTGCAGAACTTCCTCCAAAAGTAACAACTGTAAGCCAATAAGAATATTATACAGAAATTATACAGTCTCAAACTGTCCAAACGGGACAATTCGAGAGATCTCATTACAGGGGTAATGACTCTCGAACGGGTATAAGGGCTATTGAATGCGTACGCATAAGAACTAGAAGGCTAGTATCTATGCGCACTATATTTAATTTCAAGTATGTTTCATGTAATTATCATACTATATATATATTGTTCGATATACAAAGTAATTTTCAAAAAAAGTTGAAAATTCTCACCCCCATATGTACAATAATCCAGTGGTCATGCCACTTTTAAAACTAACCAACCAAACATTTACTAAACAAAATAATCCAACAACAATGTCAACAACAAATGTGTATCCCGTACTCCTAATTCATCTACTCAATCAATTCATTCCATCAATTAAACTAACAATTAACGTATAGAATTATTAATTTACTAATTTACACTGAGGGTCAATCCTACTTTCATATGGTACTTGCACGATATTAAGAGAATTACAACGGTACCTTGACTTACCCTGCCTCCCCACCCCTACCCCCCACAAACAAATTGACAAATTCATGGGTTAATTCATGGGTTGATTCAAATACAAAAATAAATTCATGGGTTAATTCAAATACAAAAATACAAATTCATGAGTTAATTCAAATACAAAAATACAAATTCATGGGTTAATTCAAATACACACACACACACACACACACACACACCTCCCTCCACACCCCCCACTCACCACATACACACACACCCCCACCCTCACCCCCACCCTGCCCCACCTCCCTCCACACCCCCCACCCACCACCCACCACACATATACACACATACACATAATAGCCCCCCTGCCCCACCCCCCACTCACGCACACACACACACACACACGCACATATATATACACACACACACATATATATATACACACAACATATATATAAATGGAAGAGAGAGAGAGAGAGAAATAAACCTGAAAGCAGAGAGAGAGAGAGAGAGAGAGAGAGAGAGAGAGAGAGAGAGGGAGGAACGGCGTGAGGGAAAAAAGAAGGGGTAAGGGTTTTTGCAGAAGAAGTTGTCACGGTCGTGTCAAGGTCATTGACTGTGACAATTATTTAAAGAATTATCACGGTCATTGACCGTGACACGATCGTGACAACTACATTTATCACGGCCTTGTCACGGTCAATGACCGTGTTGTCACGGTCATGTCAAGGTCAATGACCGTGACACAAAACGCAAGATTTGTGTCACGGTCAATGACTTTGACAAAGGTGGCCAGCTGAAAGGTGACAATTTTGTAATTTTGGTGTAGTGTTTTTCTTGGAAGATTAAACTCTCTCTTGGAGATAGAGTATAATGAAAAAGTTAATTGAAAAAAGTTGGTTCCCTCACATATTAAGCCTGTCAAAAAGTTAGTGGAGAAAACTAGTGGGAAAGTGGAAAAAACTGTCAAAAATTGCCCAAAAAAACTGTTCCAGCCAAATCTCGTTCGAACGAGATTTTCATTCGAACGATACTTCTAACGAAGTTCCAGTGGCAGGTCGTTGCAAACCTCGTTCGAACGACATTCTCGTTCGAACGACAAACTCGTTCAAACGACAATATCGAACGAAAAAATAGAAAGTTGAAAATTCTATTTTTAGCCTTGAAACTTTATTTTAAAGTTTTAATGAAACTTTCTGAAATACAACTATAATTTAAAATAAAAATTCACCCAATACAAAATGTTCCAAGATCCTATATATATATTCAAAATGCATTCATACCTTAGGAGCAATGGAACCAAGTTGATGACGTAGAAATGAGGCACTACAAACACGGCATTTGATGAAGCTTTAATATTTTTGCCGCTACGTCTTCAACAAACACATCATAGGCTTGAATGGATAAACTTGAACTCTATCCTCTGACTCAAATATTTTTGTTCGGAATTGAGCGAAAACTACGAAGGACTCAATTGGAAAATTGTGTCCTTACAAATCTTCCCCTTTGGCTATTCCGGGACAAAAACTAAACAAAAATCCTAAAGGTCCGTTAAGCTCACTAGACTCAACAAAAACCCCACGCAATACTTGACACAAGACCCAAGGATCAAAATCTTTGTCGGTGAAAGTTGCCACTTAGAAGAATTCTTGCACACTTAAGCAAACTATCAAACATATAGGGAATATCAAGGATATTAAATGCATAGAATAAATACTCCCCCTAAATTAATTCTCCCCTTTATCAACTATGATCAACCTAAGAAGATAGCGCTCTCCCCCTAAGTTAAATCTCCCAAACTAAGATACGATACCATTTCTCCCCCTATCATTCCTCCCCTTTTTGTTCAGGAATAGACAAAGGCTAAAGGATAAAAAATTAACTTATCTCTCCCAATTAAAGCATATACACCCCTTAAACTAAACAAGGGATAAATAGAATGGGATAACAAGCTAAACATGCAAAAGTGCGTAAAGTGATGAGAACATTAAAGCACATGGGCAACAAAATCATAACTAATCCAACAAATAATATGAATATCAATTATGATGCGATAACAAAAGATATCAATTGATTGTAGTAATTTAGGCATGTGATATCGAAACAAAATTCGCGACAAGATAGATACCAAAAATGAATTAAAGGCATAGATGGGACAGTTAAACAAGGCAAAGACTAAAAAAAATATCATATATAGGTATACATAATAGATTCAAACTAAGAATAAGTACACATATATAGATATAAACACACAAATGACACAAAATAAGATAATCTTTTCACACTCGTATGGCAAAAATGTGTCATATGGAAATGGAAGTGTTGGGGTGTGAACTAGTAACAATTAAATTGAGACCCAATCACTTAAAACATGTTCACGGAGTTCTTAATTAATTGCAAACTTCATCACATTTGAATATAACCTCACGTGATAATATAGATTGAACTCAATGAACAAACATACACAATACATACAAGCCTAGCATGTTGATGATTCCACAAACCAATATAGTTATGACATTGAAAATACAACTAGGATAAACGGACATTATTCAAACCATTGATATATCATCCAAACTCCCTCAATAAGCATATATATTATTCTTTTGAATGAATATATCAAACAAAAATAGGCCTTGGTAATTATTTTTCTTTTTAATGCCATAATTCTATTTTTAGGCCTTTAGACCACGTATTTCTTTTAGGTCCAAACAAACGGTGGCTTACTATTCGCAATCCTTTCGGAGCCCTTCCCCGTGCACATTTATATTTATCATTTTTTTATTTCTCACAAATCTCACGTGCAACGAATTTTGACATGCACTAGTCCTCCTAGGTCGCAAATATGTAGATGATAAGATTGGTAGGCGAACACCTCACAAAGCTCAAATATACATACGCAGTGCAAATTTCAAAAGAGCTCGTGCATGTGTGAATTGAGGCATATAAAAATAGAATCCATTTAAATCAACGCAAAATCCAACTACTCCATGTAAGCATGGTAAAGAACATAGTAAGGATTGACAATCTTAACCAAAAGTTCTAGCCACATGGGAGAGTAAAAGATGGTATTCTAACAAAAGTATATGCCACATAGAGTGTGTCAAACTAAAATACACAAAAAAATATTTTTGAGTTTTTCATTTAATGCAAACAAAAATGAAGGAAATATAATACAAAAGATAAACAAGTCATGATTTCTAGCATGAGATATGAAATAAAGAAATGACTAGAAAATGACTCAACAAGCATACATTTAGCATGATAATATAGCATGTAGTACAAAAGCTAAAGTATGCAAATAAAACTAACACATTCAACCTTTAGATTTTTCAAGTGAGGAAGCATGTGAAAGCAAGTGAGAATCAAAAACCCTATCACGTAATGCTACCAAGTCGGATCTCCTAACCTAAACTAATGACGAATGACTATCTGGGGCCATTGGAATCTTGGCTACCATGGTTGCCTTACGTTGAGATTTTCTAGGACCTCGTTGAAGATCAAAACAAAATTTCCTAACATGACCTTTTTTACCACAATGTGCACAAGTAAAAACACGTCGAAAATTTGTACTTAAGGATTAATCTCTAAAGGTTTTCCTAGGTGATTATCCTAAAACATGGTTTTTGGCTTTATGAGTAGATTAATTGCAAGTATCGAAGCCTAAACCACAAGTGTCATTTTTAATTTGGACCGTTCTTAAAATTTTATCTAGTTTCTCCGAACGACATTCCAAATCAAATTTGACTTTCCTAGAGTCTTTTAATTTATTTTGTAATTCTAAAATGTTAGACTCTAATAAAATATTTCTCTCTTCAAACTCAAGAAGCTCCTTTTTCAAGGATTCCATCAAACCTCTAAGGCTATCTCTCTCGCCTTCTACATATTCAATCTTCTCTCGAAGATCTCTCTCACGTGTCCTAAGGTCTTCAACCAACACACTATCATCAACAACCAACACAAGTCCTAAAAAATTTCCTAAGTCATATTTCTCAATTTTAACAAATTAGGCCAAACCAATTTTAACAAACTAAATTAATGACTTGAATTAACTACACATTACCCAGTATTAATTTAGCACCAAATTAAACAAGTAGTGATTAAACCAAATTTTATCTTTTTACCTAAGCATGCGTTCTAGGTGATATAGAAAGATACAATTAAACAATGAATCACTACGCCGTGATGTACGAGGAAAAACCCACAAACGGGAAATAACCTCGGACGGCCCTAGCCATAAGTCCACTAAGTATGGTATTTTACAAGTACAAGACACGAAAGACTTACAACACTCGACTCGACTCCGTTCAAGTCCCGACGCTCCTTCTTTTACCGACCTCCGCTTAAATGACAATCCCGGACTCCACCGAAACCATGGAATTCACCAATGAGGAACTAGGAAGCAACCGTCAACCACATATGGTGCCTTGCACCATACGAGGCAGCAAAACAATCTTCTTCTTCTTTGAGGTATTTAGAAGTAAACCCAAACTTCTCTTCAAATGGTATAGATCAAACCGGTGCCAAACTCCAAGTAAAGTATATATATAGAGGAACTTGGATAAACAAACTTTTGGTGTAAACTAGAGTGTTTAATAAATGTTTCTTGAAAAATAGACACTCATAAACATGAACTTTTTCTTGGAAGATTAAACTCTCAAAACTCTCTCTTGGAGATGGATGATAGTGAAAAAGTTAATTGAAAAAATTTGGTTCCCGCACATATTAAGTTTATCAAAAAGTTAGTGGGAAAAATAAGTGGGAAAGTGGGAAAAAATGTCAAAAACTACCCAAAAAAACTGTTCCCGCCAAATCTCGTTCGATCGAGATTTTTGTTCGAACGAAGTCTCGTTCAAACGATACTTCTAACGAAGTTCCAGTGGCAGGTCATTGCAAACCTCATTCGAACGACAATATCGAATGAAAAACCAGAAAGTTGAAAATTCTATTTTTAGCCCAGAAACTTTATTTTAAAGTTTTAATGAAACTTTCTGAAATACAAAAACAGTTTAAAATAAAAATTCATCCAATACAAAATGTTCCAAGCTCCTATATATATATTCAAAATGCATTCATACCTTAGGAGCAATGGAACCAAGTTGATGACGTAGAAACGAGGAACTACAAACACGGCATTTGATGAAGTTTTAATATCTTGGCCGCTACGTCTTCAACAAACACGTCATAGACTTGAATGGATAAACTTGAACTCTATCCTATGACTCAAATTTTTTTGGCCGGAATTGAGCCAAAACTACAAAGGACTCAATTAGAAATTTGTGTCCTTACATATTATTAACCAAATATATAAGGAAACAAGATTGATAAAACCTCAGTATCGCATAGGGTATTTAAGACTAAAATATTTTTCTCAAAAACCTCTTGAAATCTCTAAATACCCAAAGGGAAATATTTATATAAATAGTCCTCACTATTCCGAATTCCAGTACGATAGTGACGGTAGAAGTCGGACAAATAGCCCTGAATTTTCTACACTCAGACTTCCATATTAAAATAGATTTTAAAATAAGTTTAATAGACTTTAGAATCAATTAGGATATAAATTTCTATTCTAACAAACCTTAGAAAAAGACAATAGTATAAAAAGACGAAGCGGTCCCTAAAAGGACAAAAGTGGTCCTAAAAGTGTTTGGACGGTAGCTAGTCCGTCATTTAAGCCCGTTAACTTAGTCCGTCAGAGAGCCGACCCGTATATATATATATATATATATATATATATATATATATATATATATATATATATATATATATATTACATAAAACTTTAAAACATGCAAATATACATAAAAAAATTGATAAATAAAATGTTTTATCAAAAAATTGAGAAAATTGAATAAATATTTTTAAAAATTCTATAAAAAATTGAATAATTATTTTAAAAATATACGAGAAAAATTAAAAACGGTGAAAATTAAAAAAATACTAAAATATTTTTAAAACTCTTAGGAAATTCGATTTTTTTTACAAAATGTGGAAATGTTATAACAATATTTAAAATATTTGAAAAAATATACTTATAAAAAATCCTTTGGATCTTGTAATAAAAAAAATCATATTTAAGGAATACAAAACAAATTTACTGAATGAAAAAAATACATATCTACACTCGATCTGGAAACAAATCATTTTTTGCCAAAAAACGTATTTATGGAATAAAAAATCAAATCTCAAAAAATTACAACCACAAAACGGGGATCTAAACCACAAACAAAAAAATGAAAAGAACGTATTGCAAAAATTCTAAAGAAAAGGTCCCAATTTTCAACCCTAATTCCATCCAAACATAAACCCTAAATGTTCTTCAAAATGAGCGTCGTATCTTAGCAAAATATCAATCCATCTGTTCATTAAAATGACCAAAAATCTAGATATTGTGTGTTTGTTTGATGTCCATAAAAATTCAGTCCTATTTTTAAGCAAAAATCAGCCCCAAATGTGTTCGTTTATGTGTTCATGTGTGAATTAGTGCATGCATTTATGTGTGTGATTGTGCATTAGCGTGCGCGTTTCTGTTTGTATTATGTGTGTAAGACAGGGAAGTAGAAGGGGAAGGTGAAAAGAAGATAGAGAGAACAAAGAGAATTCATGGATGTGCTACGGTTGCTCAGTCTTGTGAGAAGAGAGAGAGAGAGAGAATCAGGCTTAACACACACACACACACACACACACACACACACATACACAGATATATATATATAAGTAGTATCATGTTTTTGCTATTCCATAAGATGATAAGATAATTAGGGGCTAGGAATGATTGTTAGAAAGTTGAATCCAATACTTGATGATTAAGGGTACTTTTGTAAACTCTCCTAAAATAATTATCCTCCCTAACCCTAGCATACTTTCATTTTTTCCCTCACTCCTGCCTTTTCTCTCTAGCAGATAATACCACCGGGTGCCGCCCTTCACACAATGCAACCCCATGCACCCCCTCATTCTCTCTCTCTCGACTGATCTTCGTTTTTTTCTAGGTGGGGGAGGTCAAAATCGCATGATTTCATTTCCAGGTATTTTTTTTTATTTTTGCATTCAATCATCACTTTTAAATATATCTGTGTATGTGGGTATGTGTGTGACAGGGAAGTAGAAGGGGAAGGTGAAAAGAAGATAGAGAGAACAGAGAGAATTCATGGATGTGCTACGGTTGCTCAGTCTTGTGAGAAGAGAGAGAGAGAGAGAATCAGGCTTAACACACACACACACACACACACACATATATATATATATATATATATATATATAAGTAGTATAATGTTTTTGCTATTCCATAAGATGATAAGATAATTAGGGGCTAGGAATGATTGTTAGAAAGTTGAATCCAATAGTTGATGATTAAGGGTACTTTTGTAAACTCTCCTAAAATAATTATCCTCCCTAACCCTAGCATACTTTCATTTTTTCCCTTACTCCTTCCTTTTCTCTCTAGCAGATAATACCACCGGGCGCCACCCTCCACACAATGCAACCCCATGCACCCCCTCATTCTCTCTCTCTCGACTGATCTTCATTTTTTTCTAGGTGGGGGAGGTCAAAATCGCATGATTTCATTTCCAGGTATTTTTTTATTTTTGCATTCAATCATCACTTTTAAATATATCTGTGTATGTGGGTATGTGTGTGTTTATTCTAACTAGATTTATTTTGCAGGTTTCTTTGTTGATCCTCTCTCTCTCCCTCCACCATTCAAGGTATTCTCTTAGATATCTTCATCCAAAATGTTAATATTATTTCCCCTAATTTGACATGTTGTGATAAAGTTGATGTTTTTAGATTGCTTGAGTATACTTTATTGAAGGATGATATTTTGTGCATATGATTTTTTGGTTATTATTACCAACTCTTGGTTTGTACAGATTATTTTGTTTGTTGTTACCGACTCTTAGTTTGTACAAATTATGTTGTTATATGTAGGATCTACTATGGGGTTGTATTTATATAGAGTCATATAGATATATGCGTGTTTCGATTTGGTGTGCTATAAATATCTACTCCTTATTACTCAATAAGTATGATTTGAAGATATGGAGTTGTGAAGTTTGCCCGACCGTTGGGAACCAAGACAAAAGGATTGCATGATAACTTTTGGGTCACAATTACCAATTTTGATTGGTCACCAGTTTTGGGGTAATATTATATTTAAAACTTATGGTACTTTCAGATTGTTTTTCTTTCTTTTATAGACTTTAAGCATCCCTCTAATCATATGGTCCTTTGTTTGCAAAACAGTGTAACCAAACACTAATAGACTTCTAATGTCGACAAATCTTAGAATGTGTTCCTCAAGGTATGTCTTTCCAACCTTCCTTTGCCTCAAGGCATCTTTTATCATTGTTTGTATTTAGATTACTTAAGAAATAGAACATATAATTTTGAAAACCTTGACTTCACTGTGGCTTATGTTGTTATTTCATGTGTTAGTTAAAAAAAAATATTTACGTAACGTCATATGGTAGACGTCCTTTGACCAAGACTGCCACCCATATTGATAATTATGATGTAGGATCATATATATTGGGACAACACTATCCCTTTCGATCCATCTAACTTGAGGAGGGACAACACAAATCGATGGATCAGTAAGTTCTTATCACTTGCTGAAAGTGTTTTATTAGTTAATCATGTTAGTTATGATAATTCTATTACGATCAATCGGTTCCATGTTTTAGTATATAATTATAATTAAGTGAAACTGCTCTATAGAAACTGTACAATCAAAATATAATGGTATAACTCGATAGAAATATAAAACTGCATCTACGTGCCGTAATTAGAGACTATTTTGGGATTTTAATGGTACTACTTGCTTAAGTCAGGTAAGCTTTTTCATTGCTTTGTCTAAATAGATATAATTAGAGTATGATGTGTTAACTTTTATAAAAATGAATATACAAAAAGTATTTCCATTTTTTTAATTAGACTGTTCTTTATTGATATTGATGCTCTTACTAAGTTCTAAAATCTCGATCATGCTATTGGGTGTTCTATCTTTTCTTTCTATGCTTGAAAGAGTTTCCACTATAGTTGGATTTCGTACGAGTTTTTTTAATCCCTATGCAGATCATATTGTGTGGGCCATAAAATGTGTGGTTATTTTTATTTAAATCAACTGAAATTAATAGTTTTTCTATATTTAAAAAACTTATGTGTTGTTTATAATTATTTAATTGTCATTTTAGGTGTTCTTTGCATGTTAGTTTTTTATCCTTTACTACAGATTCATTGATTATGTGATCCGGTTATCGTTTGACTTACTTTTCAAAAAATATTAAACTTACATGGAAATTGAATATATGATGAATTTTCCCATTTAGAACTCTTATATTTAGAGTTGTTAACTGATGTTTAACACTTAATTTTGTGTTACCCAAATGGTTACTTTACTTTGCTTCTGTAGTTTAAGTTTTGGATTTTTCATTAATAGGCATTTTGTTCATTTTCCCTTTTGGACGCCTCTTCGATACGCTTTGGCAACATAAAAGAAAGTTACAAGTTTTGACATCCCCTCTTAGAGATATGCAACACTAATTAGGGTTTTGCAGAGATTACTAAATATGGCAACAAAACTTGTTGAGATACATAGTGTCATGATTATGTTGTGATTATAACCTCTTAAATAGGTTCTCTGATTTGATTAATTTTTGCTCCATATTCAGTTAATCTTCTTTGTAATTTATTTAATTCAATTAAGTGTTTTTTGAATAACTAATTTCATAGCCTACAATGTAAGGTAGCCTTCCATGCACTAATATTTGCGAGGCCAATTCGAGAACCTGGTAATTGGATTGCAAGGAGAATGTGGATGAAGGTCCCTACATTTCCATGCATCTAAGGCTAGATAAGGATGTGTGGACGAGAATAAAGTGTCTCACCACTAATATGACAGAATTATAACCCACGATCGGGTGTCTCACCCTGAATACCTAATCGAAAGGTTGAATACAAGTTATGTTTAGCACAGGATTTCAAGTAAATGCCCACTTTATACAATAGAAGTGGCAATACTCTTGAGCAACTATGTCTATTTTTTCTGTTTTTGTACTATTTTAAACACATTGCAACTCATTCATATTTTGAATCTATTATCGATTTCACATGTAATAATCTGTTATTGAGTTCGAATTGCAGCTCTTTGGGTTTGTAAGGAAGTTAATTTTTGAAATAAGTTGTTCCTTCCATCACCAATTTTTCAACTAAGCAGTCCTTCCATCTCTTTGTCACGGCCTTGTCACGATCAATGACCGTGATAAAAAATGCGTGTTTTTTTGTCACGATCAATGACTGTGACAAGGCTAAGCGCTTAAAGGGTGACAGTTTGACCATTTTAGTGTAGTGTAATGTTTCGGTAATTTGGTCACCCAGATTCAAGAACTTAACATCATTCGAAGTGAGGTAACTTCAGTCATTCTTGGAGTTTCCTTTCACGGCCACTAGAGACACGGAGATATTGGAGATTCTTCTCACAACCACTTGAAACTTCTTCTCACAACCAGACGAACCACGCATGCACTTTCTTACAATATTTACATTTATAGTTCAATTCCAACTGTTATAAATGATTTATTATAGTCCATCTGAATGGGATTTCTATAGGTCATCCGAATGAAAATAATGGTTGTGAGAAAATTTCTTACTCAGTCCATACGAATGAAAATAGTCCACTCAATTTTAAAGACTTCTTACTCACCATCCAAATGAAAAGAAATGTTAACAGTCCATGGCTTCTAAATGCCTACTTATTAATATATTGCAATTGGACTTTTCAAAACCCCACCCAATGCATAAGTGGGCATAAGTAGGCATTTAAGTTTCACTTTGTTGAGCGACTTTTTTTTCTTCCAGCTAAGATTATCCATGAGTTGCACAAGATATGGTTTTTGTTTCAAGTTGAATGTGCCATTGTGAAAATAAATGATATTACTTTTATGCCTGAATTTTGTTATTTTGGGATGAAATGGGATAATAGAATTCAAACCCATAGGTTTCTAACATTCATGACTTGTTTTGTTAATAGTTATACACTTTTTGTTATTTTTTGCTTATGTTTTGTTTTGATGATTAATTTTGTTATTCATCAATTATTTTGTAGATCGAGCCATAATCGCTCTTCAAAATCATAACAGGTATACTCTTTGTTCCATTTCTCAGCATCGGATTTAAAATTACATTTAAATTAGGATTTTGAAACCCTATTTTTTAGGTAGGTTTTCGGTCTTTAATGTTTTCATATGTATTCTTTGTGTATTAAAAATAGTGAACTATTATTATAAAAATAGTGAATTGTTATTCTAAAAACAGTGAACTGTTAAACACTATGAACTAGGTTCAATTATGTAGAATTTCATTTGAATTGATTTAAGAACATCAATTTATTGTTGCAAGTACATGCTTAATGGAAATGGATGGGCCTTTATTATTTAGTTTGATGTTCTTTGTTCTTTATACAGAAAAAATATTGATATGATGTTGACATAATCATGAGGCACTAGGTTTTGAGTATCGTATATGTACTTGCAATAGCTTGACTTTGGCAACTGTGTAACTTGGACAATTAAGTTGCCGAGTTTAATTTAGTTTACCCCTTTGGAAACGAGTTGGATTCATTAGGTCTCGACTTGAAATTTGAAATATTAATGCAATAGTGCATTTTATTTGTTTCTCTTTAAAGTTTGTTAGTAAAAATTTCAATTTATATTTAACCTTTTGTGATTCACAAGAAGTTCTCCATTCCCCCAATTGCATTCCTTAAAGGATAGACTCATAGAATCATTAATGAAGCTATTGTGCGTTGACTATGGCGAAAGATGCTCAATGCTCAAAGAGAATTTTCCTTAGATGTATAGATTTTTAGTAAATTTATTTAATGTAAACAAGGTGTGTGATGATATGCTACATAGGCGTTGTATATATCGATGCAGAGTCAATTAAGGTTTTACGATACATAGATGTCTGGATATGTCTTCATTCTATTACCTCATGTCTGCACATGTCTTACAACTGTCTCAACAGATCGAGCTTGAGCACGTGGTGGAAGCTTGGTCAAATGTAGGGCTCCAAAATAAATATTGTCTCAAGCCTTCGAATGAAATATCAATAGCGGAACATTCCTCTTACTTTTTTCTATTTGTACTTACTTTTTTACTCCTTTCCTTGATTAGTAAAGTTTAACGGAAGGTTGAATTAGGATGGTATCATTATTTTTAGTTATTAAGTACTAATAAAATGGATACCATTGCTCAAAGCATTGAGAAAATAGTCATATTTTATTATTACATTTTTCTCTATGAATCCTTCTATCAACAAAATGATCATAATTCTCCCATGCCTTGCTTTTATTTTTCACATTTTATGTTGATATTATGTCAATGTAAATAAATTCTAGACGCGATAGCGACAAAGTGATTTATATAATAAAGAGTAAAGGGATCCGTTTCATCCTTTCATCCATAATAAATGTAAATAAATTCTACCTCATAATAAAATTTCTCTTGTTATCTATTCAAATGTGGCCCGAAATGTGAAGAGATATTTGTTTCATTATTTTATCAAACAAAAGTTTTATTTACTTTTCAAAAATTCTAATAGACTCCTCTATTATTTGGTTATAAAGTTCTTAAAGTAATAAAATCACTAGAGTGGCCTACATGAGGCATGTTGTAAGCTCAAAGTTCTTAAAGTAATCCTCTATTATTTGGAGCGAATATATACCAATATTGTGATAGAACCCAAGTAGATAAAGATACACATTCTTATTTTCGTGCATACTTTTAGTTTATTGTGCTATTCATTTTTATTAATAACATAATCATGGCGTGTTCATTATAACCTTTATATGGTATTACGGCTATAAACAGGTATTCAAAAATCCGCATCCGTCCGATATCTGAATTCGAATTTGTGGATATTTATTCGAAAAAATGGAAACGGATACGAATATGGATACTCAATAAAAATATCCGAGAAAACGGATATGAATACGGGTAGTACTAGTATCCGACACGGATAATCCGTATCCGATGCGGAGTATCCATTTTATAGGATATCCGTTTTACTAGATATCTGTATTCGTCAAATATATGTTTAAAATATTATATATATATATATATATATTAACTTAACAACTCATGATCACCCCACCCATTACACAACATAACCTAATACCAAACCCCAATTCTTATCTTCTCTCTCTCTATCTATCTAAAAACTTCTACGAGCCAACGACTATAGCCTACAACACCTCCACTGTAAGGTTCGTCCCTTCCCTCTCCGTCTCATCCCAACCTATCCGTCTCCATCCCTTCCCTCTCTCTACAAACCCTGAGTAGTCCATTTCATTTTCTCCAGCCGCACAGCAAGATCCAAGATCCGATGACAGAAGTTAAAAGGTTTCAAATATCCAAGATCCCACACGGACCATTTTTTGTCTTCCATATACGCAGCCTATCAGGTATGTTTTTAAACATTTTTAGTGGCTATTTCCCCTTTCAAACATCACTGTTATTGTATATATTTGATGTAAATCTGTTTTAATACAGTCACATGTAAAGCTCTCCTTATTGTATAATTTCCCTTTTCATGTTTAACCACACGGGTATTTACACTACATAACCTAATCCCCACCCATCACTGCTATTGTATAATTTTAATGTAAAATCTGTTTAATATATCGTTTACATTAGTGCTATGTTGTTATCTGTTTTAATATAATTTTGATGTATAATTTCCCCTTTCAAACATCACTGCTATGGTATAATTTTGATGTAAAATTTGTTTTAGTATAATAATTTGTTTTAAAAAAATGTTGTTTTATAAGTGTTGTTTTTAATTTAAAAAAATGTATTATTTTTTGTGGGTATGGATCGAATAGGACCGATACCGAACATGGACCGCTTAAAAATCGAATAGGACCAAGAACAATTATTCCGGTTCGATCTCAGTCCATAATGTTATAGAACCGATTAATGCGGTCCGGTCCCAAAAATACCTCAAAACAGGATCGAACTAGACCGCGAACACCACTAGGCTAAACAATGTAAATGGATACAGATTTTATCCGAATCCGAGGTATCCGAGAGGATACAAATATGGATAGTTTTTTAACTATCCGGACGGATACGGATACGGATATGGATAGTGCATCCAGATAGCGGATATTGATATGAAAAACATGGTATCCGATCCGTATCCGTCCGTTTACCACCTATATATGGTATATATGTTCATTCATTCATCCACTGTTCACCATTGCTCATACAGTATTCGGTGTGAGCAACTTCATGAAGTTACTTGCTCTTGCACAATGTCGATAAATACTCATATTGATAGTAATGGTATACGTGCAACAAGTGAAAAATGATTCGTTATTATCGGGATTCCAATGCCGACTATTAGTACTATTGTTGGATTATTTTATTTTCTTAAAAAAGGTGGATTGTCCTATAAATAGAGGAAATTGTCTAAATTTATAAAATTATTCACAATTATTTGTGTTTTAAATTTTTTTTTTAACTTAAATTAAGTGCGACTTCACATGACATACATTGGGGAATGAAATTTGTGTCGTTTACCAATTATGTATTTTGAAAATTTTTGCCCTTTTATGGTTACGTACTTTGTAAATTTTCATCGTGCCTTCAGGAACGGGCATTCCGTAAGTGTGTATATATATATATATACACTGTTGCTCTTGTGCGGACTGTCTCGCATTTTAACAATGCGGACTAGACATGTGTCACCTAGCGATGAGCCCATAAATTATCGGTTAAATTATAGGCGCACACTCTCTCTCTCCTCTAGGCTCATCGCCAGATGACACATGTTCAGTCCGCACTCTTAAAATGCGGGATAGTCCACACAAGAGAAGTATTATATATATATATATATATATATATATATAGTGTGTGTGTGTGTGTGTGTGTGTGTGTGTGTGTGTGTGTGTGTGTGTGTGTGTGTGTTTGTGTGTGTGTGTCAAAAATAATCTTTTAAAGTGTCACATGACCCTTTTTTGTCTAAAAATTAGCCGTGTTAATGATACGAGATTACTTAAAGTCGTGTTGGAATTTCAGGAGCTTAGGTGTAGAAATCAAAAGTTCAGATGATAAAGTAAAAGGGGGTAAAGTTTGGAGCCTAATTGCAATTAAACCTAATGTTTATTTTGCAGTTAAAATACTAACATCCTTTAAATTAAAGAGTATTTCAACAAAATTGAACTATCACAAAGTTATAACTTAGACAATAATTAAACGAGATATTTTTCAATCAAAGACAACACTGAACTATAAAATCATAAATCCATAACAGTGAAAAAAATCATGATTGCTAACTAACCAATCTCCTAACAAACCCACTTGTAAAAACTAATCTAATATATATATTAAAAACGGAGTCTCTAAACAATATTGCGCCACGTGTACACCTTCATTAATATGTTACTGCTTAAGCCGTCTATTATTACTCCAACTTTTCTGCTCATTCTCCCAACTTAAACTTTTCTAATTCCAAAGATCCCTGGATTAATAGTTGATGTCCATTATTTTATTCCCTCTTTCGTTTCTTCATCCCTTCTTTCTTTTTCATTTTCATACTTTCCATCTAATTACTATATCCATATAGTAGCCATATTTTTTCATGTTCAAATTTAATACCTCATAGTAATGAAAATGGTACCGGGAAAATCTAATCGACATTATTCTGATCGGGGAGCAAGGGTTGTAGGTGACAACATAATTAATTCGTATATATAAATTATTTTGTTTTGATATATTTATAAATAAATTGTTATAGATGGGAAAGTAATAAATAATATATCTAAAATTTTGTATTATTTATATTAGAATATTTTGATACATAGTGACATGTTAAATATAATGAAATATAACACAATGTTCAGTTGGTTCTGAGACAAACATTTACCATAAATATTATTGTAATATTCATTAGAAGAAAAAAAATACAAACTACTACAAAATGAGCATGTGACTAGACATTAGGGCATATATATATATATATATATATGTGTGTGCGTGTGTGTGTGTGTGTGTGTGTGTGTGTGTGTGTGTGTGTGTATCAAAATCTAGAACACAAACTGTGATTTGCTATAATGCTTGATTGGTTATTGCCTAATTTTTCTTAAATTATTTTTAAAATATGTATATTATTTTTTGAGTTTTTATAATATTTTTTTTTTTAATTATTAAACAAAAAAATGCATAAAAATAAGGATCAAGAATGTGCATTAAAATATTTAATAATATAATATTATTATATTTTGTAATCGCTATTGATGACAGAAAATATAGTGGACATGGGAAGTGACTTATTATGGAGAGGCTAGCTTTAGCATATTTCTCTCCTCCCAACAATGAAATAAATATTTACATTGATGTTAACCATAACCTTGTTACATTTACCGATTAACTTTCACCCAATGTTAATTTTTTTGGTTAAATTTAATATATTACCATCCTCATATTTAATAAAATATAATTATACTTCATATGTCTTTTGCAATTTGTCTGTTTCCCATTGTAAAACAAGAACTACGAGGTGCTTTTGCATCGCGCGACATTAAATACTAGTTAATTCTGAAAATGGTATATCTAAAATTCCATAATTCAATGGGGTTCAAAATGGAAAGACGTGGTGTTGAAGTAAGCGGGAAATAAAGAAGAGATCGTGTGTTGGTGATCGACGCCAAAAAACTAGTTATAAGCGGTAGTTTTCCGAAAGCAATTAGAGTAAAAGAAGATATATAGGTATTGCTGAAGAGTAGTGGTGGTGTTGACTAGAGAATATATGTGAGAATAAAATGATTTAGAGGAATGGGTGTTTGTGTTATTAAGATATAATATGAACTATCAAAGAAGTTGATCACCTTCGAGATCCTAGCTAATCAGGTTCTCTTCATGCTTATCGCAGATTGTGAACCCCTATCTCAGATTATGAACCCCTATGTCTTGGTAACTGCATAAATTTCTTCTGTTCCTATCAAATCATTATGCTCGGATTATTCCTTCATAATTGTCATCAAATCTTTATGGCCTGAATGGGATGGAGAGGTTTAATCACTGATGGAATGATCATGGTTGCCTGAGATACTTTTGTCACAACCCTAGGATATAAAAGTGCATTAACACTTATTAAAATTTTGAGATGAGAAATGTGTTATTCTACCCCTTGGGCCTGTAGGGGAATGCTCATACTTTCATTAAATTAGTTGTTGGTATGCTTATAAAACTCCTAGGAGGAGATCAAAAGTCCAAACGTGATTTCCAATTGCTATCTTGGGTCCCATTTCAAATGATGACGCATCTTTTGAGTTAGACCAAACCTTTTTAAATATTGTATACCGTCGTTTGTCCTTCCACTTCAAGTATTTAAGGGTTATTAGATCTTATGCTTGCTTCACCAGTAAGTTTATTCTCTTCCTAACATTTTTGGATTTTTTACTTGTCGTTACATTCTTCATCAACTTCGTCCTTCAATATCTAAGAAAATATAGTATACACTCCTTCATCCCTGATTAGGCTGAGGTGGACTGCAATACCCGTTCAGAGGATTTATATAATGTTAATGGTGGTCACTGGATTCATAACATTCCCCCACCCCCACCCCAACGTTTTCTGCCCAATGTTCCCTAAATACCTAGAAGATAGTAAGTGGTTTTATATCATAAATGAATTGAATGGAACCCGAATCTAGATTCCAAAAATTAGATATTGATATTCTTGGTCAAAGACGAACGATAATTTCTTTTAACTGAAGTAAATAAAGGCAAACAGGGTCCTGATTGTCAATTTCCATGATTCCAACAACAAAATATTCGGGTCATGGCTTTGTTGCTAGAAATTGGAAACATCCACCATTTCCTAACGATGGTGAGCCATATAGTGCATTTAGGTGACCAGAGTGGGTGAAAAATAGGTTGATATGTCTTCATCTTGAATTATATTTTTACTTATCAATGGTGTATGAAATTATTGCTAACATCAGCTTCATTATATGTTTTGTGCACTCAAGTCAAGGAAAAAAATGAGCCATTTTATCTTTCATTTCAACCATGAGGAGATAAAAAAAGGTCTAGAATATTATAAGACCATAGTCCCCATGTGCTAAACACCTAAGGTCGGTACCTACGACTGAGGATTTAGAGATGTCAATGAACAGCCTAAGGGACAACTAGCTTTTGTTCATAAGTCAAGTTTCAAGAAAGGCTGGACTCGGCCTTAGTTAGGATAAATGTCCCCCAAGAGTTTGATCTCTTCAATGAATACAATCCTTATATGCCACCAATTGTTGATGAAGAGGTCGGGACCTCGAGCAAGGGCCTATCAGAGGAGATCCAAGAGATTGGATCTGCCAACAAGGATGAGACTACAACCAATAAGGATATTGTCACTGCTGACAAGGACAAGGCCTCTGTTATTAGGGACAATACCCTTGTTGCCCAAGAGAATGTTAAGGATAAAGAGAACCTAATTAGTTAGGTTTTAGCTTAGGTTTATTTAATTTCTTGTGTGATGCTTTTATTCTTCTGAGTTGTAGGGGCATGCCCCTTCCTTTGCGTTTTATTGAAAAAGTTAAATTTCTTTCGTACTAGAATGTTATTTGCATGCAAAGTGTTCATTGTAATCCTAAGTATCTCCATTTTATCTTTTTCTAGTTTGAAAATAGTTTGGCTACAGTATCGGGACTCCCTGAAGAAGAGAATTTAAACTTGATACTTGGTCGAAGGTCTTCTAGTCAAGCTCATTAAGCCTTCGTATCTGTTCAACAAGCTCTACATAATATAACAAGCGCTTTGACGAGAAAACTCTCCTGATTACTTTGTTGAGGGGTGAAATAAAGGATTTGGAAGACATCAGGGAGCAGTTAGAATGAGAAAATAATACCATGAGGGATAATTTGGCTAGAGTGAAGAAGACACATGACTAAGATTACTCGATTAAGAATGATCTTTATGGAAGAATCACGAGGCTTAAATATCAATTTTGCCAAGGTCCGAGAGCATTTTGGAAGACAACTTATGGTGATGGATGGACATATATTTTGCCTCATTTGGATGAAGCCAAGAGAATTTCTTATAAGCATGGCTGGATTAAAGCTTTGGCATTGATAAAGGTACCAAAAAAGTCTAACCTTTCGTATTAGTATGAGGTGGACTGCCCCCATTATCAGCTTCCTCCAATGGGGAGTACAGACTTATGGATTCCATATGAAGTTGTTCCTTTATAATTAATCTCGAACAACTTGCTTAATCAAAATGTGAAAAAAATATATTTCAATAACAAAAAAGTTGCATATGACGACAACACAATTGATATATGATCACACTTCACTATTGTCGTTCTAATGTACCTGATATAAAAGAAAGCAATCAATAAATTATTAGATATATTACCAGGAATACAAATCCATGAAACCATACCAATGCCCAATCAACTCAATGAAGATCCCAATCAATATAAGATCAACATCAATCTAGTTCAGCCATACACACAAACAATATCATATCACAAGTATTAGAGAAAAGCTCAATATCAAATTAGAGAAGATCAAAGCTCAACCACACAGATAACATCACACAAAAAAGTTTAGAACCACATCCCATAACCTATTGTGATAAAGATCAAAGCAAGCAATATATCACAAGCCTTCATTGGATGATTCAAGCAAGTCAAGAATGCTCAAATACCCATATGTTTATTACTTTAATTTTTTTTACGTTAGGAACCTTTGTATAAAAGTAAAGTAACATGTTTTAATCATTTATAAGCTCAACTCGACTCACATAAACTTACCCTAAACCTTTCATAAACCTTCACTAAGTCTTGGATCCTAAATAAACATCATTTTGACCAAAACTAAATATTTCAGCTCACTCAAAGTCCCACAAATCAAGTTCAGTCATCTCATCTTCACTTTGACCCATCTCATCTCTTTGAAGGAATTATAGGTGCAAAGTGCCAAAAATCTAGCTTCTCACCTCGTTAACTGTAACAATCCCTATTTTTTATGTAAAGGTTGACCAGACACAATACACCGAAGATGGGTCTTGTCTAACAATGTATATCATTCTCAACATCAAAACCATAATAATAATGATAATACATTTGAATTTTTCTTTTATAACGACATGAAGAAAACATTTAAATACCAACTGATGATAAAAAAATCCAACAACAATACAAGTTTTCGAGTAACTGAATAATAAAAGCAGGCTTGTCCATACAATAATCCGAAATAATAAACTAACTGAAATGGAAATAGTAACCTATGCTAGAATCAAATGAACTTAAGTAGTCACTACGCAAATATGATCGCAAGTCTGATCTCCTATCAGCCTTATTGTCTCTGTTTATGTAAACCTGTGGGGGAGACATTTTATAATTTGGTTCAGCGCCCTAGAGTTGCAAAAATTAACTTATAAAATTAAAATGCAATAATGCAGTTAATTCAAAGTGTGTAATGCCCATCGACACTCGCATGTGATAAGTATCTTACCCCTTATCCAAGTGTAATATATATGCATATTAATTCAAGTCCCATTTGTGAAAGCATGATAACTATAACAATGATTAATAATCAATGCATCTAGCCTAATTTATGTACCGAAGATAATCGTTTACACATGAGCCTCTATTTCCCAGAGTACCCCTGCTACTACCCACAAAAGTAACATAACATCCATGTATCATGCATTTGCATAACAATGGGTTCATAATTGGTTGTCTACATCATTACACTAATTAATTAATCTCAATTAATATATATATATATATATATATATATATATATATATATATATATATAGGGGGTGCGTGGGGGGGTGTGGATGTCCTTTCATATATACGACATATGAAGGCATCTACCTCTAATATCACGTTCATACTCTATCGGTAAGTTGAGAGGAGTCCTTTATCCAAATGAATATCACAAAACACATACAAGTGGGGCGGTCTCTAAGCAGTACACCATTGAATGGTTCATACCCACAATGATCACAATGAATTTTGGTATCTACGCCTACCTATTTGTAAGTGGCGCTACTACGTAGTACCTATAATAATGACCTACACAATGCCTAGTCCACCTGTGCTGACGTGTGCTACAGTCTCGAGATGTACGCAACCCCAATCGATAGCTCGTTCATGAACATGGGTATGTTCATGTGACACCCCGCCTAATTAAATACCGGGTGATCAGTCCTTTATTAAATTATAACCAAGGTGAACGGTTGGTTCATTCTTAGCATCACTGTCGCAAAATAACTTTTCCCATTAAACACCCTAAATAATTAAGCTGTGTCAAAACTATTTTAAACCTTATTTCCATATTTAATTTAAGCCCAATAATAAAAACCTTTCATAATTCATAGTTTAAGAGTCACACAACAACTAGACTGGAAAAGATCATCCAAGCAATTTAATCATTCAAATAACAAATTCCAACGTTAAAACTTCAAAGGAAAAACATCCTGACAGTAACAAATCCGAAAGTAAAAATACTAAAAGTAAAGGAATCACACTCTCTGACAAAACCAATTGAATGAAGAAAAAGGGCGACACATGCCCAACTGGATAAAATAGAACAAGGAGTGGAATCAATAATGAGGTCGTCTAAGCAAAAGGCCTGCAACTCTCACCTAAGCTGCAGCACGTTCCTTCCAAAGAATCCTAAGCATGACGCCCCTGTGGCTGGGCACCTGTAATATATACATATATATACAAGAGAGAAGAGAAAATAGGAAATGGGTCAGAGCCCGATTGTAAAACAGTTTAAAATTTAGTTTAGCAAGTATTTAAAATGCTTACCAGCTAATGCAACAATCATATTAGTACGCGACACTCTCTTGAGAAATTCTCACCTCTCTTCTAATGTGCACACCTATCGCACTATTAATCCCCACATGTTAAACTTATCTTAAATTCCTCATAAGGTTTCATGACGACAAATTCTAGGCCTGAAATAATTAGTTTCTGAGAGTAAAGTTTTCATAAGGATTTCATTTCATAAAAAAAATCTTTCAGTATTGCCTCAAACTTTTCAAACACTTATATCAAAATCGAAATATTTATTCATTACTTAACTACTTTTAGTCACAGTAGAAAGTTCCCAATTTCAAGTCTCTCTCTCTCTCTCTCTCTCTCTCTCTCTCTCTCTCTCTCTCTATATATATATATATATATATATATATATATATATATATATATATATATATATATATATATATATATATATATATATATATATATATATATATATATATATTAATCACTCACATAATATATATGCTATCGGAACCCCACATAAAATTTACGGTGCTAGCATACTCTGCTATCAAGTCCCCTTATCACTCGTACTAAGGAAAATACTAGTTCGGAATCACTCTCGAACTGTATTAACACAAAACACATACAAATTGAGGCGAAGCATAGTTCCAAGCCACTAAGAGGTCAGCACATACCCTCACGTCTCTTAGGACCGTCTGAATATCGATCAGATAGCCTGTACCAAGGATTCCTATGTTCTAGGGTACAAGTCAATATCCTCCATAAAGGTCCCATCGAGATAAGACTACCCCAGCGCGATAACATCAGTGATATGATTTTTACACGTATATAATAGATGCACAAACACAGTCGTATATATGTATAATACCATTCCCATTTCTAAATTAGGTACACCCACGACCCATACTTATGATATTCGTTCTTAGTACACATTACTAGATTATCCCGTATAACGGTTCGTCTCTTTTATTATTATTTATGGGATTATTCCCAACTTACTTCGTATCACTCGTAGTATCCTATCCACCTAAGTATAATTTCAGTAGGTACCTCCTTATTTTACGACGTAACATCCTTACGCGTTCACTCCTTTAGACACACGTTCCCATTATTCCTTAAGTGTAATTCACTCCCCGTTAACCCTAATTTCGTCTTACATTAAATGGTCCATTTTTATAAGGTCCTACTGGTCCTTTTTATGTCTCAAAATGTTTTAACAATAATATCCAAAGATTACTGGTCATTTAAATCGAAATAACTATTTAAAAGGGAAATATGAGTTTTCCAGGAGGGGTCGATCGATCGATGGTAGGGGCTCGATCGATCAAGCAGTTACGGCGAAACTGCAGAAATATCAGTTACGGGAATCCTATTCCAAACTCATCCAAATCACCATTTATCACTCCAAAACTCCCAACAATTGATACTACAAGTCTTATATATCCAAATAAATAACATTCTACGTAAAACATACGAGTTTTCATCATGTATAACGAATTAAAAGGGCCAAAATTCATATAAATATCAAGAACCCTAATATTTTCTTTAACTTAGTTCTTCCCATTCTTTTCCCATATTTTCTACTCCTAACTCAATGCAAATTCGTGGTTCAACCTCTACATATGAATTAGATTTCTAGAATATGATTTTTAGCTCTAGAACATGTAAATTCTAGACTCCAATATATGCTTTCTTTGACGAAAACTAGTTCTAATCACCCTAGACTAATATAATTGAAGCATTAACTAAAATACAGTAAGATAGATACTTGCCTGGAAATCTTTGTTTCTGATTTGTGGAAGAAATTGGTGTTGTTGTGATCCTCGTCGCATGATCTACAATTTGGCGTTGATGGCGGTGCAAACGGTTGAGTTCTTGGCCTAGAACTCCTTGGAAAGCTTATCCTCTTCCTCTCCAATGGCCGTTCTTGGTTTTTGGTTATCCTAACCCTTGAAGACAACCCCTAACATCTGATAAAACCTTAGAAAATTCGTGGGTTTCCATGCCCAAAATTACAAAATGTCTAAAACGCCCTCCTAGGATGCTAATTAGGACTAAAAATGCCCCGAGGCCCCAACTAAACCCCCGGGTACATTATTTTGACTATCTCGACCCTTCCGGACACATTAGAGCTCTCAAAATGACCATACGGGTGACTTATAATTTATTCACTTTTATTCACTTTTAATAATGCGAATTTAATTCGGACACGACACAGGCGCGTCCCGATAAAATTTCCAAAATTATCAAATTACATTCTCATGATAATTTTTACTAAATTTAATTACACATCTTACTTTACCCATAAAGTGATTTACAACAAAATTCCAATAATTCCTAACTCTCATCACGCTAGTAAATATTAAATGATTTTCGAATTTATATTAAATTAATATCTTAATTTAAATTTAATTAATCCCCAATTTAAAAAGCCATAAAAATACGGGGTATTACATACTTCCCCCTAATAACGGAATTTCGTCCCGAAATTCGAAAAATAAGGCATATCCGGTAAAACAATTTTGGATACCTTATTAGTATGCAAACTAACTTCAAAGTATGGTGCCCAATCACTATAGTCCCCGTTTCACATCTAGCTTGTTTAACACTCTCATTAACGACACTTCCACAATATACTCCTATCCGATAACATTCCCACAAGACGAGTCTATACATCATTGACTCCCATTATTTCAACATTATTGGGAGGCCGCACCTCACTACATGACAATTACTCGTATTTATCTAAACACAAATCTCCCATTCTGAGAGAAACCACACGAACATTTGACCACAACTTGCTTGCCTAAAACAGCCGTGATAATTCCACCATACACATCAGATTCTAACTCAATTAATCCAAAATTCTGATTACCCGCCCATCTCTTAACATTCATAATGTTAAAAGTTAAGGTTTTTCCACACCAAAACCTCAATAAGCTTCTTGTTCACAGTAAACAGGCACAAGTGATCCCACGGAACCCTACCATTAGGTAATATCCACCCTAATTACCGTACTATACTCCATTTGTTAGCTAGAACCATTGTGGAAAAATGATCACCGTGAATCCAAAATTATTTTCACACTGTTCTACTAATGGTCAATCAACGCTCGCTTACTCCCCGAATCATGGGTGGTACAACTTGCTTAAAACGAAATGATATCCCCACTGCTTCCTTAAATCCCATATTGAAGGTGGGGTCCAAAAATCTCAACCTAATTCAGAAAAATACCGTGTAGGACAACGTACCGGCGCGATCCTTCCTTTCGAAGGAAGACTGGGGCACACTAGCTAATATTGCAAATCACTCCATGGAGTGTCAATCACTTCCTTCTTAGGCATTTTGTTCAACATGATCGAAGGAACTCTTGATCTTACCTTGAGGTTGTCAAATCATTTAAGAAACTTTACGGACTTTACCGGCCTCTTCCACTATAGGAATTGTCGATAGCCATAAAATACTCTGGTTGATGCCCTTGTTTCAACCGATTTCTATCTATGAGTGGTGTATGAGGAGACCACTCACTATGCCTCACTCAACATCGACTTCTATTTGAAATGTCTCACATTAAGTGACACTTAATACTCTCCTTATTTCCTTTGCGTATACTGAAAATTCTGATCCGCGCACTTTTCTCCACGATGTGCACTTCTGGACCTTTTATATCATACTAACATCTTCACTCTTTGTACGCGTCATTCGCTCTCAACATTTGACTAATTACAACTCTTCTCTGAGTGTTCTCCATAATAATTAAATTCTACCATTATCAAGGAATACCCCTTTTTAAATGGCCTCCTACAGCCTTCTAATCAAATTCGGGTGTGCTGCTCTAATCGCACACGTATATATGGATCATCCTTTTTCACGCGATGCTTAATCTACTCTACCACTTCCACCTCGTTATGTTAGTTCCTTAAACATATATTCCACACGTATATTCCCACATCCCTATAACTCAGAAAATTGTATCATCTGCTAACCAGGATGCCGACATTCTGTAGCACCCCGCTCACCCGGGAAGAGCGAACGGTGTGCTACTCGTTGATAAAAACTAGCCAAATTCATCAAAATACTAGGTATAGAGCATTTACATCCCACAATAACAAAAGAGAAAATACTAATCTCAGATTTCTTCAAATAAGCACAACAATCCTCCCGAATAAATACAAGAAATAAAATAAATTACCAATGCTCTATACATAAAAATAAATACAAGTCATCTCTCTTGTATTAATAATTCTTCCCAGATAATCCACGCTAAAAATCATCCCATCTCTTTATTTCCCTTGTGCTCAGAACGCGGTTATAACACTTGGGTATTCTCAATCACCCCTAGAAATCGCAATTTTAAATTCCCCCTATCATCGTTCCATCCTTCAACTCGTAGTGATAAAACAAAACTTTCAATGCTTTCTTACCACACCACTGGCTCCACTGGTCTTAAATCATAATTTAACTCCTAACTTATATATTTAATTACCTGCTCCTATTACGACCTAGGTACCGAACTCATGGACTAACGACCAAACATCTCCCTATTTCCTACTTTACGCCAAGTTTCATGCGTGGGATGTCTCACAAAGCAAAATCCAAACAAGGAACCCCCCTAATACACTACTACCTAGCATTGTCGGTTATCGAGATCTGTTAGGTCCTCCGTCCATAGCATGTATCCCCTTATTTCGTCTCTTGATGGAAAATTTACATCTCCTCCCGTAATTACACTTAACAAAGAACATTTCGCCAATTTCACTATCGTTCAGTTTTGGTGGTAATCGCGTTCCATGAACCTTGGATACATACAATTGGGATTCTCGAAATCCTGTCCCCAAACATATGGGTATAACTCTTAATTCTCACATATCTAAACGATAGATATATTAATGCGTTCTTCCTATCACCAAATCTTGAGCGCTAATCAAAATAATGAGTTAAATCTTTTCTCTCAACAGTACCCAATACGTACTGAATCATAATAACGAAGTCCCCACACACACCGGGATCGAATATCTCGAGCCCACTATCCCCTCCAAAGTCTCTAGAATATATAATATAAGTGCAAGTCCGACCCTCTCGTAGGTGAGGTCTCGCCAGAACAAAACATGATGCACTAATGCAACCATTCCGATAGCCTTGCAATAACTACCTACTACCATACTAACGATTACTATAAAGTTGTAACTAAGACAACATCATACTCGTGTATCACATCACTAAAACGAGTACTCTCAATAAAGTATATAACACTAGTAATACACCCATTCCTCCTCCGCGGTTAGCACTAAAGATAATCCCGCTACACTAGGAAAAAATATTCACATAATAGTAATGTTTATAGCTGTACACATTAAATTCGTCTCACATGCTTATCTAGCAATAAACAAAATATAATGACATCGTGTCACCTAAAACACGCCTCATCCTCTCAGAATAAAAGTCATACTTCTACTTTGCCAAACACCTTGGCTAGTCCTCCCTCTGAGCGAGGCATTGCCACCAAACACATCTCCTGTCCCGAAATGGCAAAGACAATGCTCCTATCAGAAAATCTAGCATGCCAATAATGACATTGTGCTCATGCATATTTAACACCAGCATATCCGCAGGTAAAATGAAGCTACCCATTTCTATATTTACACCCCGTCAAATATAGAAAATCAAAGGCTCATTCCCTAATGGTTAGTCTACGCATGACACTGTACTCTTTATCGTGTCTAATAACCCTAAGGCTCATGCACAATGAGTAGCTATAAGATAGTGTGACGTCCTAGTACCAAATAAAACTCAATCCATAGTACCATGTATAGGAAACGTACCCTCTATCGCGGGTGGTGCCGGAGGTGCTGTTGTCTGATGGACGTTATAGACACGTCCATACTGCAATTGCCCCTGCTGGTCTGAGGCTACATGGATGGCTGGTAAAGTTAGCCTCTGCGGTTTATTGCGGTCATCCTGCTGTCGTGGGGCCCTATTCCCTTCTGGGCAATCCGGACATCTATGGCCATTCTTGCCATATTTGAACCACTTGCCTCGAAACTGTCTCATTTTACTACACGATTGTCTAATTTCGCCTTTTCCTTGGCTTTGTTGGCCTTGCTCAGCAACTTGAGGGAAAATGATGTCAGGTTGAGGATAATTCTTCCACTTATGACCCGGTTGCACACATTTATAGTAGAGTCCTGAAATTTCTCGTTGGTCGGGTTGGAGTTTCTCTCCAGTCTGATTCGGACAAGATTGACGTTTATGACCATCCATTCCACATTTGAAACACCTCTTTGTGACTTCATTCTGACCCCGACTTTGTTGGCCCATATGCTTTTGGCCCTCTACGTAAATTTTGTTACCTCTGGAGCAGTCCTGGTCTTGAGGGGTTTATTGCCGCAACTTCGGTGTCTTCGCACAATTGTCAACTCTAGTTATATAAAATTGACTAATCTCTCTAGGTCTTTTGCCTCCTCTGAGATGCATACGGCGATCGTGGTACTGTAAGATTGCAGTGGCAACTGCCTGTACCACAATGCCAAAAAATTTGGCGATTGGTACCCTCTTTGGAGACCCCTGCGATGTGAGATGTTTTGGCTCACTAACTTCCCTAACGGCATTAGCTTGTTCATTTTGACGGTCCATCTGAAAGTTTAAAATAATCTGGATAAGTTCAACATTCACATCGACAAATCGCAGAAGCAAGAATTTCAAACAAATAAAGATGAATACAACATTCTTAATTATAAGGCTCTAAATCAAAGACGCTAAGCTGGAAACGAGATAAGCCGTACAAATCCTAAAGGATACTAGAACCTGATACTCTGATACCACCTGTGACACCCTGCCTAATTACATACCGGGTGATCATTCCTTTATTAAATTATAACCAAGGTGAACGGTTGGTTCATTCTTAGCATCACTATCGCAAAATAACTTTTCCCATTAAACACCCTAAATAATTAAGCTAAGTGTCAAAACCATTTTAAACCTTATTTCCATATTTAATTTAAGCCCAATAATAAAAACCTTTCATAATTCACAGTTTAAGAGTCACACAATAACTAGACTGGAAAAGATCATCCAAGCAATTTAATCATTCAAATAACAAATTCCAACTTTAAAACTTCAAAGGAAAAACATCCTGACAGTAACAAATCTCAAAGTAAAATTACTAAAAGTAAATGAATCACACGCTCTGGCAAAACCAATTGAATGAGGAAAAAGGGCGACACATGCCCAACTGGATAAAATAGAACTAGGAGTGGAATCAATAATGAGGTCGTCTAAGCAAAAGGCCTGCAACTTCCACCTAAGCTGCAGCACGTTCCTTCTAAAGAATCCTAAGCATGACACCCCTGTGGCTGGGCACCTGTAATATATACATATATATATACAAGAGAGAAGAGAAAATAGGAAACGGGTCAGAGCCGGATGGTAAAACAGTTTAAAATTTAGTTTAGCAAGTATTTAAAATGCTTACCGACTAATGCAACAATCATATTAGTACTCGGCACTCTCTTGAGAAATTCTCACCTCTCTTCTAATGTTCACACCTACCGCACTATTAATCCCCACATGTTAAACTTATCTTAAATTCCTCATAAGGTTTCATGCCGACAAATTCTAGGGCTGAAATAATTAGTTTCTGAGAGTAAAGTTTTCATAAGGATTTCATTTCATAAAAAAAATCTTTCAGTATTGCCTTAAACTTTTCAAACACTTATATCAAAATTGAAATATTTATTCATTACTTAACTACTTTTAGTCACAGTAGAAAGTTCTCAATTTCAAGTCTATATATATATATATATATATATATATATATATATATATATATATATATTAATCACTCACATAATATATATATGCTATCGACACTCCACATAAAATTTATGGTGCTGGCATACTCTGCTATCAAGTCCCCGTATCACTCGTACAAAGGGAAATACTAGTTCGGTATCACTCTCAGATTGTATTAACACAAAACACATACAAATTGAGGGGAAGCATAGTTCCAAGTCACTAAGAGGTCAATACATACCCTCACGTCTCTTAGGATCGTCTGACTATCGATCAAATAGCCTGTACCAAGGATTTCTATGTTCTATGGTACAAGTCAATATCCCCCATAAAGGTCCCATCGAGATAAGACTGTCCTCGCAAGTAGCGCGGGCATGATTTTTACACGTATATAATAGATGCACAAACACAGTCATATATATGTATACTACCATTCCCATTTCTAAATTCAGTACACCCACGACCCAAACTTATGATATTCATTCTTAGTACACATTACTAGATTATCCCGTATAACGGTTCGTCTCTTTTATTGTTATTTATGGGATTATTCCCAACTTACTTCGTATCACTCGTAGTATCCTATCTCCCTAAGTATAATTTCAGTAGGTACCTCTTTATTTTACGACGTAACATCCTTACGCGTCGCACTCCATTAGACACACGTTCCCATTATTCCTTAAGTGTAATTCACTCCCCGTTAACCCTAATTTCATCTTACATTAAATGCTCCATTTTTATAAAGTCCTACTGGTCCTTTTTATGTCCCAAAATGTTTTAACAATAATGTCCAAAGATTACTACTCATTTAAATTGAAATAACTATTTAAAAGGGAAATATGAGTTTTCCAGGAGGGGTCGATCAATCGATGGTAGGGGCTCGATCGATGCTCTTTAGTCGATCGATCGATCAAGAAGTTATGTAGAAATATCAGTTACGGGAATCCTATTCCAATCTCATCCAAATCATCATTTATCACTCCCAAACTCCCAACAATTGATACTACAAGTCTTATATATCCAAATAAACAAAATTCTACGTAAAACATGCGAGTTTTCATCAAGTATAACGAATTAAAAGGGCCAAAAGCCATATAAATATCAAGAACCCTAATATTCTCTTTAACTTAGTACTTCCCATTCTTTTCCCAGATTTTCTACTCCTAACTCAATGCAAATTCGCGGTTCAACCTCTACATATGAATTATATTTCCAGAATACGATTTTTACCTCTACAACATGTAAATTCTAGTTTCCAATATATGCTTTCTTTCACGAAAACTAGTTCTAATCACCCTAGACTAATATAATTAAAGCATTAACTAAAATAAAGCAAGATAGATACTTGCCTGGAAATCTTTGTTTCTGATTTGTGGAAGAAATTGGTGTTGTTATGATCCTCGTCGCGTGATCTACAATTTGGCGGTGACGGCGGTGCATACGGTGGAGTTCTTGGCCTAGAACTCCTTGGAAAGCTTTTCATCTTCCTCTCCAATGGTCGTTCTTGGTTTTTGGTTATCCTAACCCTAGAAGACAACCCCTAACATCTGATAAAACCTTAGAAAATTCGTGGGTTGTCATGCCCAAAAATACAAAATGTCTAAAACGCCCTCCCGGGATGCTAATTAGGCCTAAAAATGCCCCGAGGCCCAAACTAAACCTCCGGGTACATTATTTTGACTATCTCGTCCCTTTCGGGAACATTAGCGCACTCAAAATGACCATACGGGTGACTTATAATTTATTCACTTTTAATAATGCGAATTTAATCCCGACACGACACAGGAACATCCCGATAAAATTTCCAAAATTATCAAATTATATTCTCATGATAATTTTTACTAAATTTAATTACACATATTACTTTACCCATAAAGTAATTTACAACAAAATTCCAATAATTACTAACTCTCATCACGCTAGTAAATATTTAAATGATTCCCGGATTAATATTAAATTAATATCTCAATTTAAATTTAATAAATCCCCAATTTAAAAATCCATAAAAATACGGGGTATTACAGTTCACACAAATACATAAATACTTATCTTTATCACATAAAATATATAGGTAATTAACTCTATAATTACCCCACATGGAGCATCCATAATGCCGAAGTAATATTCTTACTTTAAAATTAATCATCCAGTTAATTGTCCATTTTTCCCATTTATAAGAATACTGATGCAAGCCTATTTTTATCTCACAATTTTTTAGGTCATTAACTCTATAATTAACTCCCCGAGATGTCCCTTTAATCACGTACTAATAATTCTCGAGAAATCCCATTTAATCATCATGTACTAATCCCAATCTATGAATAAACCATATAGTTTATTGATATGTTCCTATTTACCAATAGTGGCACAATTCCATTTTTAATAAAATGTCCTCTCACTTGGATGACCTCTTACAAAGTCTCACATGTTCCTAAATATCCCCCGAACAAATCCTTGTTCCTAACCTGGCCCAAACCTAAAAAGGTTGTTCGAAAAAAACCATACCTCAACTTCATCAACTATGAATTCATATTAATAAAGTGGATCCATAAACAAGGTGTTATAATAATGCTAAACATAATCATGCATAAAATAAAATCCATCCCGAAATTACTAACTAAAGATTTCGGCCTTGGACACCCTTCTATAGAAAATTCATAACTAATTAAAAAAAATCAGAAAATACAAAACTGGCGGCCATGCATAACGGGTCGTTGGAAGGAATACCAATCTCGTTCGAATGAGAATTTTACCTTGTTCGAATGACGTTCTCACGAGATTGACAGAAAAAGTGTGGAAACTCATATTTTTGCCTACTTTTCAATGTGGGATTCATAGTTTGAAACCCAACTTGCATCCCAATAATTTATACATCTTTATTTCCATTAATATAAGTTCTCAATGATTAACTAACACTATTTAGATGATCATTTACACAAATCAACACAAGATTATGCCCTAAAATTCCATAAAATTAACCCAACATTAGAGTTCATCTTAACCCATCTCGATTCCTCTCCCTACTAAATTATTCTCAGATTCGAGGATCTACACATGAATGATAATCATCAAATAAAAATCCTACAACTTGGGCTCCAAGATTCAATTCAAGGTTAACATGATTTCAATTTCTTGGTTGGTGAATAATTGGTTTTATCATTAAACACCCAAAATTCATATTTTTCCTTCAATATGAATAAAATTTATTCCAACCATACTTTTGATGTCTAAAAATGGATTGATTCCAAATTTATAATAATATATAAATAAGAGATAAGTAACCCAAACCACACACACAAAGACAAAGGTTTTTAAAGTGGTTCGGCTATAGAAGAAAGCCTACGTCCGCTGCTATTTTATTTAAGGGTTTATAATAGCTTAGAGATGAGTGATTTGAGTCATAGAAAATTGACTTGTCCCCGTTAGTTGGGGGAGGATATAAGGGTCCCAAACACTAAAGATGGAACGTCTTTATATTGGCAAGCATTTACATCTGTATATACTGACTAAGATATTAGTTATTCCAAGTTGGTTGGCATTCTTGTATGAGCAACGATTTGTATTTCGGTTGGTTGACCTTCTTGTGTTGGTGAGCGTGTCTCTGAAGATGATTTAGTTGGTTGGTCAGGTGTGCTAGAAGATAGGTGTACGCTCATCATTGGTTTAGGTAAAAGTATGATTTTTGCATACAACAGAAGCCCTGAATGCTTCATGCTTGATGCTTGCATGAAAGTATGGAGTATTTTCTTTAGGAAGTTAATCGGTAGGCTATCAGGGTGTCTGGTCGGTAGCTGACCTACCATACTTGTAAAACTTTCCGATCTGAGTGGCATTTTTGTAAATAATTCAAAAATTAGCGAACCACCAAAGGTCACATTGGTATTTTTCCCATTTGAAGCTATGTCACAATAAGGATATCAATCATTGGAATATGTAATCATTTTTTTTGCCATTTTTTAAGTAAGCTATAAAAGGTACGAAGGTTTCCCTGTTCTCACTTAGCATAAACTTCTTGAACCATCGCCATTTCTTTGTCTTCACACTATTTCTTATGCGAATGTTTTCCGCCTTTTTCTTTAGTTCTTGCTAAATCCTTAAATCTCTATAAGCTCCTTTTCTTTCTTTCTATTTTATTTTCTTAATCATGATTCACGTCATTGATTAGGGTTCCCTGGAGGAGTTTAGGAAAAAACATAAAATCTCATATTGGGTAAATCTGGAAATACCTAGTGGTCCTATTGACGTTTACTCTTTGGTTGAGGGTCATTAGATTCCAACTTTGTTCATAGTTGAGTGTGGTATTACATTCCATCAAACCTTTTTTTTTCATTTCTGTCAATATTTTGATGTAGTCCCTGCAAGAATAGTCCCCAATACTTGGAGGGTTGTGAATGGTATAAATAGGTTGAATGAACTCTATAGGACCCATATTGGGATCCCAGAGTTAATGTATTGCTATAAGTGTGTTACTACTGGAGAGGGAACTTATTATTTGAAAACTAGGCAAGTAAATAGGGTTTTAGTAGTAAACTTGTCAAATTCGAATAAAGATTACTGTGATTAGGCTTTAGTGGTCAAGAATTGGCAATATGCTCCTCTACATTTTGGAGTATCTTATGATGGTTCCAGATGTCCGAAATTAGGGCGTGGGATAGGTTATTATTTTATTACTTGCTATTCCCTTTTAGATTTTCATTTTTGATGTCTTCTAATTCACATTATTGATGCTTTGAATGTAGAGGATAATAAAAGGAGGTATCCCAAAGAAGAGGAGGTTAATCTTGTTGAACTCAAGTTCTTAACTAGAGAGTAGGAAGTGAACACCCCCGATCATCTTCTATGTTATTGGAGTATAAGAGCTCCATAACTTCATTCATTGATCGGCCCATCAGTACTCTGCCTTTAATTGTGGTAGACTTGGAGAAAGAGCCAGTTTCCACTTCCTCGGCTGAAGAGTCCATTGGAGTTGATGAAGATCTCAGGCCATCTTTTTCATTTAAAACTTTAGATACTTCTGCCTTCCCTTCTTCCCTATTGACAACTATGGGTAAGAGAAAGATTCCCAATCTGATGGACGAGACCTCATCTCCCACTACCAAGACCGTCACGGATGTTGATCCTAAGAAGTCTAATGTGATTGAGAAGTTGCCTAGGGTTACTAAAAAGTGCCTCGGGTTATTAAAGAAGTTGACACTACTGCTTCTGAATATAAGAGGTTGAAGAAAGATCCGCCCTCTAGCCAATAGACTCGGGCCAAGAAGTCAAGTGAAATTACCAATATTGCTGAGTTGGCAAAAAAATCTTATGTTGAGATAGGTGGAATTGAGCAATCATTTGTTGCTCTCAACCCCGATTTGGTTAAGAAATTAATAAATTTTGGGACTTTACTTGCAGACAGGTTGGCAACAGTTCCATTAACAAGAGACCGACTAACTAAAAGGGTTGCTCAGAACTTAGCTTTGGTGAGCATTCACATGTTATATTGATAGGATATAGCTTATTTTTTTATGTGATGGAAGTTCATTTTTCTTCCAATTCTTGGTCAACGTTAACCAAATGATGGAAAAGGATGACCAAATAAGAGCATCCACCTCTTATGATGTGAAGGAGGCCTTGATAGGTTTGCAAAGATCTCTAAAAGCATCTAAGGAGGCATTAGAGAGAGAAACAGTCCTTACAGACCAAGATCACTGATGTCGAGAATAATCATAACAAGGCTGAGGAATTACAGCCTGCAGCTACATTGGCTAGCTTTGAAGCTGAGCGTAGGACAAAGGCTGTAGATGATAAGTTGACCATGAATCAAGATTCTTTTAAGACTGCAGAGGAAATAATTTGGGTCTAAAGACTAGTTTAGTTATCGAGAAAGCCAAAAGGAAGAAAGACAAGGAGACTTATTTTGATAAGGGCTGGGAGAAAGTTATTTCAGTAACTTCTGCTCAGATTGCTTACTGTTGATGTAAAAAATTAGATTGCTCTAATTATTCAATCACAGATAAATAAAATGAGACAAAGATTTTAAAGTGGTTCAGCCTTATAAGAATGGCCTACGTCCACTGTTATGTTATTGCTGAATGTTTTGGGAATTCTCGATTACAAGCTCTATCAAGAAATCCCCCCCCCCCTTAAATGAGGGAGATACAATGTATTTATAGCCTAGAGGCTTACATATGAAAGGGTGATACATTAAATGATATACATATGAAAGGGTAATACATTTAATGCCCTTTAAGCGTGTGCGTCAAATGATAAGCATTCAATGAATAGATGAACTGTTGGTTGTTTGAAAATTAATGCTGTGATCGAGATGCAGCTCGAACCGCCTTAGTTGCTCGTCGTTCAGGAGTTCCTCGGAGTATTAGAGTTCCTCGGAGAAGTCTGTTCCTCGGTGTATTAGAGTTCCTTGGAGGGACCTGTCCTCGGTGTACACTTAATGCTCGGAGTTAGTATGACTTGGTCGAGGAAATAAACTTCCTCGTTGCTATTGTGCCACGTAGATTGACACGTGTCTTCCTATGATTGGTCCACGTCAGCAGATTAAATTTGGTATCAACAGAAGCCCCCAATGCTTCATGCTTGATGGTTTACTTGAAAGGATGGAGTATTTTATTTTGCAGTGTTGGTCGGTGCTCGTGCAATTCTTGATCTACTTTCTTGATTTGTTCAACAGAAATTGCATTATCTCCTGGACTTCTGAATATGCCTCCGTGTGAGTTTGTGAAGTTGAATTATGTGCTCGATCGCATGATGTTATAAGGGTGTGCCACCAAATGAACAAATATATTTTAAATGATCCACCTGCTGGCGAGGAATCTGTTTCTAAAACAGAGGGGGAGAAAACAATAGAGTAGGAATCTCAACGTAATAGTTAGTACACAATTTAATATCAATGTAATAAATTTGTGTAATTCATTTTGAATTTTGTTCACAAATTTGTATTGCTATTGTCTTGTATTTGTCAAACACTTTATATTTGTGCTTGCATAACAATATTGTATGGTTCATCGACCAAAAAAGTTATAAGTATCAATGTTGCTCAATCACTTAATAATAAAGTAATGAGTATAAAAATGTTTAAAATTTTTCCAATCAACCAAGGTTGTTAAATTGTGCTTGTCGACCAACTACAGTTGGTGGGTTTTTATCCCCGACCAGCCATACTTGGTTCTATTTGAAATATTTTCTCCTCGTCGACCAAATACAGTTAGTGGGTTTTTATCCCCGACCAACCATACTTGGTTCAGTTTGGAATATTTTGTTCTTTGAGGAACTTTTGTAATAATATTACCTCCCGACCAACATAAGTTGGCATTTGAGAGCATATTTTGTTTTCAAACCAACTGAGATTGGCGTTATAAGAATGTTGTTCTTGCCCTTTTACCAACCAAAGTTGGTCGTGGGTTTGAACTGTTAGGTTCTTTCGAACTATCTTGTCCACAAGCTCTTTTACCCACCGAAGTTGATCACGCAAGTGTACGCCTCCTAACCAAAGGAGTATAATTTTTTCTCGCTATTTTACCAACCGAAGTTGATCACGCTCAAACTATCAGGTTCTTTCGAACTATCTTGTCCACAAGCTCTTTTACCAACCGAAGTTGATCACGCAAGTGTACGCCTCCTAACCAAAGGAGTATAATTTGTTCTCGCTATTTTACCAACCGAAGTTGATCACGCTCGAACTATCAGGTTCTTTCGAACTATCTTGTCCACAAGCTCTTTTACCAACCGAAGTTGATCACGCAAGTGTACGCCTCCTAACCAAAGGAGTATAATTTTTTCTCTCTATTTTACCAACCGAAGTTGATCACGCTTTAACTATCAGGTTCTTTCGAACTATCTTGTCCACAAGCTCTTTTTCCAATCGAAGTTGATCACGCAAGTGTACGCCTCCTAACCAAAGGAGTATAATTTGTTCTCGCTATTTTACCAACCGAAGTTGATCACGCTCGAACTATCAGGTTCTTTCGAACTATCTTGTCCACAAGCTCTTTTACCAACCGAAGTTGATCACGCAAGTGTACGCCTCCTAACCAAAGGAGTATAATTTGTTGATCCTGTAACATCCACAGGTTGATCAGCGAGCAACTTTTGTTTCTCGGGAGTATTAAGATCAGTAAACTCTGCTACAGCTTGTCTTAATGGCATGTCGGTATGCATGGTATGGGCCTGGAAACATGGCCTCATTCTTCTACTTGCCTTAATTAATGCCAATGCCAATTTTTCCAGCTTTGGGTATCTGATTTCTGCACCTCTTCCTTCGTCGTTAGAGATCGCAGCCCTAAAAGGGCTTTGATCTTGTCGGGATTTGCTTCAACGTCTCGCTGGTTGATGATGTACCCGAGGAACATTCCTTCTCGTACTCCAAATGTGCACTTCGTCGGGTTGAGTTTCATTTGATAATTTATCCAATTGATCAAAGGTCTGATCTAAGTCAACTAGATGATCAGCAGCTTTCTTGCTTTTTGTCAGCATATCATCGACATAGACTTCCATACTGCAACTGATTTGTTCAGCAAAAACCTTATTCATCAGATGCTGGTATGTCGTTCCTTGTCTTCAGGTTTCATTTTGATCTGGTTGGAGAAAGAGTAAGTATCCATGAGCAACTCGTGTCCCGAAGTAGCATCCACTGCCTTGTTGAGATCGGTGAAATCAACACACATTCTTCATTTATTGTTTTTCTTCTGCCCGACGAGGAGATCTAGATCTCTCTCTTGCTCGGTCTTCATGTCCTCTTGTATAGCTTGATTCTTCTCGGGGCTGGATACTCTTCTTCTTCGCTTTATCATCTTCCACTTTGGTTTCTTTGGTGTCCATATTCTTCTTCGCAGACATGGCCTCCTAGGCATTCATAATCTTGGACGCTTTTCTCATTAGGTCTGACATGGTTCGAGGAGGGTCTTTGGCGAAAGTGTAGTACAACTTGTTAGGCAACAACCCACTCATCAAGGCGGTGATTGCTGTCTTTTCCTCATAATCTATGACTTCCAGCTTCTCGTTATTGAAACGAGTTATGTAATCTCTAGTACTTTCACCAGATTTTTGTCTAACACTTAACAAATGCGCTACTCGTTTTACTGGCTTTGCTCCAAAACAGAAATTGCCAATGAACAACTCGGCCAACTGAAAGAAAGTTGAAATCTTACCCCGAGGAAGATTGTTGTACCATATCTGGGCAGATCCAGTAAGGGTTCCCGAGAATGCTCTGCATCTCATCTCGTCGGGGACAGCATAGATGTCGGCAGCAGCTTGATATTGTTCTATGTGAAGAACAGGATCTGTCTTTCCATCATATTTGGGAGTCACCACAGTGGCTTTAAATTTTGACGGGGTAGGAAAATTAACAATATCCTGGACAAAAGGTGTTCCTCGAACAAAGGTTCGTTGTAGAGGGTTCTTGGCCTTAGCCATTTCTCCCAATCTATCCTCCAATCGCTGAATGGAACCTTTCCAAGCATCATTTCCTTCCTCGGGCTTATTAGTTCGAGCAATTGATTGTTCTGATGTGGCCTCTTGAGATCTTTCTTGACGAGCAACTGGTCGTGATTGTGCTGATCCTTCTCTTAGATCTGATGGTCGTCGAAAACTCCTTGACATGGTCTTAGGTGGACTCCTATTCCTCCTAGGGCCTAATCGACTGAAAGGAGACACCCTACTCAGTCTTTCCACGACACTGGGTCTTTCTGGAGAGAGAGTGATACGTTGATCAGTATCTGTAGCCCTTATTGACGAAGTTCGCCCAGGTTGATAAGAGAAATCATCAGATTCCTCATTACGATATGACTCAGTACGCCTGTATCGTGAAGGAAGTAAATAAGTTTGCCTCTGATCACTTCGTTATCCTGAACGTGCAGGTGCACCGCCATAAAGGGTCTGTATGAGTTGCCTCATTGTTTCTTGCATGGCGGTTTATCCTTGGGCCAGATTCGTCATAATCCCAGCCAGATCTGGAGGTGCAGAGGGATTTGGAGAATTTCCAGCATTTCGATTACTGGATTCTGGGTTATCTGCCATTGATGATGAATGATTTTTGGGGAAAAGCGATAATAACAATCGTTCCCACAGACGGCGCCAATCTGTTGATGTAAAAAATTAGATTGCTCTAATTATTCAATCACAGATAAATAAAATGAGACAAAGATTTTAAAGTGGTTCAGCCTTATAAGAATGGCTTACGTCCACTGTTATGTTATTGCTGAATGTTTTGGGAATTCTCGATTACAAGCTCTATCAAGAAATTCCCCCCCTTGAATGAGGGAGATACAATGTATTTATAGCCCAGAGGCTTACATATGAAAGGGTGATACATTAAATGATATACATATGAAAGGGTAATATATTTAATGCCCTTTAAGCGTGTGCGTTAAATGATAAGCATTCAATGAATAGATGAACTGTTGGTTGTCTGGCAATTAATGCTGTGATCGAGATGCAGCTCGAACCGCCTTAGTTGCTCGTCATTCAGGAGTTCCTCGGAGTATTAGAGTTCCTCGGAGAAGTCTGTTCCTCGGTGTATTAGAGTTCCTCGGAGGGATCTGTCCTCGGTGTACACTTGATGCTCGGAGTTAGTATGACTTGGTCGAGGAAATAAACTTCCTCGTTGCTATTGTGCCACGTAGATTGACACGTGTCTTCCTATGATTGGTCCACGTCAGCAGATTAAATTTGGTATCAACAGAAGCCACCAATGCTTCATGCTTGATGGTTTACTTGAAAGGATGGAGTATTTTATTTTGCAGTGTTGGTCGGTGCTCGTGAAATTCTTGATCTACTTTCTTGATTTGTTCAACAGAAATTGCATTATCTCCTGGACTTCTGAATATGCCTCCGTGTGAGTTTGTGAAGTTGAATTATGTGCTCGACCGCATGATGTTATAAGGGTGTGCCACCAAATGAACAAATATATTTTAAATGATCCACCTGCTGGCGAGGAACCTGTTTCTAAAACAGAGGGGGAGAAAACAATAGAGTAGGAATCTCAACGTAATAGTTAGTACACAATTTAATATCAATGTAATAAATTTGTGTAATTCATTTTGAATTTTGTTCGCAAATTTGTATTGCTATTGTCTTGTATTTGTCAAACACTTTATATTTGTGCTTGCATAACAATATTGTATGGTTCATCGACCAAAAAAGTTATAAGTATCAATGTTGCTCAATCACTTAATAATAAAGTAATGAGTATAAAAATGTTTAAATTTTTTCCAATCAACCAAGGTTGTTAAATTGTGCTTGTCGACCAACTACAGTTGGTGGGTTTTTATCCCCGACCAGCCATACTTGGTTCTATTTGAAATATTTTCTCCCCGTCGACCAAATACAGTTAGTGGGTTTTTATCCCCGACCAACCATACTTGGTTCAGTTTGGAATATTTTGTTCTTTGAGGAACTTTTGTAATAATATTACCTCCCGACCAACATAAGTTGGCATTTGAGAGCATATTTTGTTTTCAAACCAACCGAGATTGGCGTTATAAGAATGTTGTTCTTGCCCTTTTACCAACCAAAGTTGGTCGTGGGTTTGAACTGTTAGGTTCTTTCGAACTATCTTGTCCACAAGCTCTTTTACCCACCGAAGTTGATCACGCAAGTGTACGCCTCCTAACCAAAGGAGTATAATTTGTTCTCGCTATTTTACCAACCGAAGTTGATCACGCTCGAACTATCAGGTTCTTTCGAACTATCTTGTCCACAAGCTCTTTTACCAACCGAAGTTGATCACGCAAGTTACGCCTCCTAACCAAAGGAGTATAATTTGTTCTCGCTATTTTACCAACGGAAGTTGATCACGCTCGAACTATCAGGTTCTTTTGAACTATCTTGTCCACAAGCTCTTTTACCAACCGAAGTTGATCACGCAAGTGTGCGCCTCCTAACCAAAGGAGTATAATTTGTTCTCGCTATTTTACCAACCGAAGTTGATCACGCTCGAACTATCAGGTTCTTTCGAACTATCTTGTCCACAAGCTCTTTTACCAACCGAAGTTGATCACGCAAGTGTACGCCTCCTAAACAAAGGAGTATAATTTGTTCTCGCTATTTTACCAACCGAAGTTGATCACGCTCTAACTATCAGGTTCTTTCGAACTATCTTGTCCACAAGCTCTTTTACCAACCGAAGTTGATCACGCAAGTGTACGCCTCCTAACCAAAGGAGTATAATGTCCTCCTAACCTAGGTTTTTATGACTATAATAATCCTCCATTTGCGCTGGATAAGAGTTGGATTCCTCCTAATGTCCTTCCCTAATGTTTAATAACCAAATATTTAGGGTACTATGGATTCCATTATGAACTTGAGATAATGCGTCCTGAACATTTGATTAATCAGACGAGCAGTAGGAATAGACATATGCTGAGTGATTTTAACTACATAAATTCTCCATATACTTTGGATGACCCTCCTGCTGGCATGGATAAGGCTCAAGGAAAGCGTCCAGTCGAATGATTTTTGTACTTTTTCTTTCATTGTAGTTTGTTGAATATTGATGAGATGAAATTGAAGTTACCTCTTTATTGTTTTATATTTCTTTTTTAGCTGACTAGGTGATCTGTTATGACTAGTTAGTCGGCCCTATAAATTGAGTTGTTATCTCTTCATTATTTAATCTTATGGTTCTTACTTAAATGTGAAGAATATAAATATAAAGAATATAAATATAAAGAATATAAATATAAAGCCATAGATTCTGCTAATGTTATTTTTGGATAAAACGGCAATGAGTTTTGTTAACATTAGTTATCAACGGCGACCAAGTGTGTTAGGAATGTATGTGTGTATTCCTTTATTTAGGAATGTGTACATGTATTCTTGTATTTAACCCAGTCAAGTGAAACTTGTTTTTAACTTTTTTAGAGTTGTAAACGAAGTTTTGCAAGCTTCTTGTTCTTAACTTGTTAAAGACAAAGTTATACATGAAACACTTATCTGAAGTTGGAAAAGTTTAAAAAGATGACGTATAAACTTTTCTGGAGTTGGTAAAGTTAAAAAGATGAAGTATAAACTTTTTTGGAGTAGAAAATGTTTGAAAAGCTGAGGTATAACTTTTTTGTTATTGATGGTGTCATATACTCTAAAAAGAACAAAACATAAAATAGGATTATGACTGAAACAAACTTCTTTTCATTAACTGGTTGAGTTTAAACTGATTACATGGCATAATAAAAATTACTGATAGTAATTGTGAATATGGTCGGCATTCCAAGCATTCTTGAATTCTTATCCTCCCAAAGTCTCCAGTCGATAAGTTCCTTGTCGGACCTCTGTTGAGATACGATAAGAACTATGTTAATTAGGTGCTAACTTATTCTTCTTCAGAATAACTTTTTTGAGAACTAGATCTCCTTATTTCAAGTAAGTCATCTTGACTCTCTTGTTATAGAACTTGGTTGTCTGTTGTTGGTAAGCAGCCATCCGAGTAGCAGCGTCTTATCTGACTTCCTCAATCATATCCACATCTATTTTCCTCCTCATATTGCTTTTGGGTGAATCAAAATTGATTACTCTATGAGTTGGCAGACCTATCACTACTGGTATCACTGCCTCAGTGACAAAGGCACGCATGTAAGGTGTCTCTCCCATTGTTGTTCTTGGTATGGTCTTGTAAGCCAAAAGGATGCTATATGGCTCATTGATTTAGTTGCCTTTAGCATTATCTAGTCGTTTATTTATGCCATCTACTAGAGTTTTATTAGTTATTTATGTCTGATCATTACATTGAGGGCGTCCAGGAGCTGAGTGAAGTTTATAAAATTCCTGATCTCAAAAAGTATTGTCCAAACTCATCATTATCAAACTGTGTGCCATAGTCTGTGATGAAACGACATATGATTTTCTTCTATATGAATTGGAAAACCTTTTGATAAGGCATATCTACCAGAGGTTCAGTCTCAACCCATTTTATAAAGTAATCTACTGCAATGACCAAGTATTTGAACCCTCCTTTTATGGTCGGCAAGGGTCCTACCAAATCTATTACCCAAATTAAAAATGGCCAAGGTGAAGTGATAGGAGTGAGGTAAGCACTATGATTTCTATGAACTGCAATAAACCTCTGGCATTTATCGCACTTTTTTGCGAATGAAAGACATTAATCTTTTCGACTTCTTAGGTTTGTGTAGGGCTTGTCTTAAAGGCAAGTAAGTGTACAGTACAATAGTGTGCGCTTGAAAGTACGACCTCATTCTCCTGAATGCCTCAGTTAGTGCTAACGACAACTTTTCCAAGCGTGGGTATCTTATTTCAGCTCCTCTAAATGTTTTACTTGTATAATACACAGGCTTTTCGACTCCTTCCTCTAGTCGAATGAGTCCCGAGCTGACAGTTGATTCTAAAACAGTCAGATATAAATATAATTTATCTCCCATTGTTAGTCGGGAGAGAAATGGTGGAGATCCCATATATTTCTTAAGTTTAACAAAAGCTCTTTCGCATTTATCATTCCACTCAAAGGTATTCTTAAGAACTTTGAAGAATGGATAGCACTTGACGGTTGCCCTGCAAGCGAAGCAATTTAAAGTTGCTACCATTCATGTGAGCTTTTGCACCTCCTTTTTGCTAGTCGGGGCAAGGCTTTGATTTTATCGGGACTAACTTCTACTCCCCTCTAATTGAAAATGTAACCTAGAAACATTCGTTCCTATACCCCAAAAGTACACTTGGTCAGGTTTAGTTTCATTTGATGCTTCTCCAGTTGGTCGAATGTCTGGGTTAAATCGGCGATGTGGTTGGTGAACACCTTGCTTTTAGTGAGCATACCATTAACATAAGCTTTCATATTCTTATCGATTTGCTATTCAAAATCTTTGTTTACTATCCTCTCTTATGTTGCTCCAACATTTTTTAGCCCAAAGGTCATGACGTTATAATAGTATGTTCCTCGACTGGTAATGAAGGATGTGCTTTCTCTATCTTCAGGCTTCATTTTTATCTGGCTATAACCAGAATAGGCCTCCATAAAACTAAGCAACTCGTGACCTGCAGTTGCATCTACCAATTGATCAATCCTTAGCAAAGGAAAATGATCTTTTGGGTAAGCTTTATTGAGATCGATAAAATCAATGCACATGCACCACTTATTCTTCTTCTTCTTTACCATCACCACATTAGATAACCAAGTTGGGTACTTGACATCTTTGATGAAATTTTCAATCTGTAATTTCTCTACCTCCTCGTGGATTGCTACATTTTGCTCCGGACTCAAGACTCTTCTATTTTTTTGACTGGATTGGAGTCCTTGACTATACAGAGCTCATGGTAGAGGAAATTGGGGTCGATTCCCAACATATCATCATGGCTCCAGGCGAACAGGTACTTTCTTTCTTTAAGAAATTTAATTAATTCCTATTTGAGAAAAGGGATTAACCTTGTACCAATTTGGGTAGTTCTTTTTGGCCTCTGTTCATCCAAAATAATAGATTATGTCTCTTCCATGACTCGTCTCTTAACCAGATCATTTTCTTCTCTTGGGTCCAATGTGTCGATATTATAAGTTGTGGTGATCTTCTTGACCTCTTGCTTGTCGATTGAGGTATAGTAGCACTCCCTCGCAACTTTTTGGTTTCCATTGACCATGCTAACTCCATAGTTAGTCGAGAAATTCATACATTGATGAACCGTGGATGGGATGGGTTCAAAATTCTTTATTCCCACTCTGCCAATAATGATGTTATAGGCAAATGGGACATTTTTTTCCACCATGAAGAAATGAATCCGCTCTTTCCTGCTCACCGGCCAAGTGTTGAATAGGACGCCCAACTTAACAGTACCCAAAGGATATACTCTTTCTTCAGTAAATCCTATGAATGGTCTATGATACGGTTTTATCATGCTATCTTTTAGCCCAAGCTTACTAAAGCACTCATAGAACACTACGTCTGTCGAGCTTCTGTTATCGACCAGTATCCTTGCAACCCCACCTTTACGAACTTGGCATGTGATGACTAATAAATCATCATGAGGATAAAGTACCCCATTCAGATCATTATTAGAGAAACCAATTACTAGTCGATATTTGTTGACCCATCTTGGTCAGTCATCATTAGAGTCAACCTTGTCAATCTGTCTAATAGTTGGGAAATCCTTAGCTTTATTTATGTAGACCTTCCTTTCTGCTATTGCATCTCCTCCTCTAGTGTCACCTCCTGCAATAAAATGACATCCGAAAGAGATCGTGTCGACGTACATCTCTCTTTCCTATGGTTTATTGGGTAGGTCGGGATCATCTCTAGCTTTTTGGTTGTGTGCTATTTTATTATCGTCTATTCCTCTACGAGGTGAGTTTGATCTTCTCCTGTTGTTCTGACCACGCTCTTTGTCGATGAATTTGGACAACTTTCCTCTTCAAATCAGAGTCTCTATTTAATTTTTTAAATAAATTCACTTGTCACTGGTATGCCCATGATCCCTGTGAAATTCACAAAACTTTGAAGTGTCCCTTCGATTAAGGGGTGCCTTTAACTTTCTCGGCCAGCGCATCTCTTTATTATTCTGAATTTATTCCAAGATATGGTGTACACCTTTAGTGAGAGGGGTGTATTCCTCATATTTATTCAATCAGTCCAGGTTGTCCTTCTTCTTATTTCCTCGATCCTTTTTGAATGAATCTTTCTTATGCTCCTCGACTTTAGGATCTGTAGCCCCATTGACCGCCATATCTTCTTTGATGTTCATTATCTTGGCAACTTTAGCCATCAATTCCTCTATAGTTTTTTGTGGTTTCTTTGTTGGGGAGTAATAGAGATCTTTAATGAGTAACCCGCCCATGAGTGCTGTAATATCGGTCTTTTCTTCATAATCAACAACTTTGAATTTTTCATTATTAAATTGGGAGATGTAGTCCCGGGTACTTTCTCCCGGATTTTGACGCACAGTCAATAGATGAGTAACATCCTTGATTGGTTTAACCCCAAAGAATAAATTATCAATAAATTGCTCAGCGAGTTGATTGAAGCAGGAATCTTACCTTTAGGAAGGATATTATACCAAATTTGAGTTGGTCTAGTGATGGAGCTAGAGAAAGACCTACATCACATTTCGCCGAGGACAGAGTAAATGTCAATAACGGCTTGGTATTGATCTATGTGTAGGACTGGATTTATTTTTCCATCGTACTTAGGAGTGATAACAAGAGTTTTAATTTTATCGGTGTAGGGTAATCCACAATGGCCTACACAAAAGGTGATCATTTGATAAAAATCCTTTGCAATGGGGTTTTGGCTTTAGCCATTTCACCCAAATGATTCTCTAGATGTTGCATGGATACCTTCTAGGATTTTTCTCCTGACTTAGATACACTATCTTATGGGACCTTACTGTGCTTATTGGCTGAGTTCTCTTACGAACAAGTCTGCTCGGTGTGCACAGACCCACTAATAGTGACTCACGATCTCTGGAGGGCTTCTCGATGACGTTGTTATTCCCTTCGATTGTCCCTAGTTACTCGGGCACCTAGCCGATCCAAGGTCGACTCCCTACTGAGACTTTCCACAGCACTTGGCCTTTCATGAGAAAAACATCTTTTGTCATAATAATCTATCGAACGGAATGAAGAGGTTGCTCCTAGGCGATAAGAACGATCGTAAGAAGCACTGGAACAATGACTCCTTCCATGTCTAGCAGGCGGGTGTGGCATGTTTTTCCTAGAATTAAAAGATTTATCTTGTACAGTACGAGCTAATTATCGAACTAACTCTTGCATTGCCTCCTATCCTTTCGCCAGATTGAGCAAAATTACTCAAAAGTCTGCGTCATTGAGGGAAGCGTATAACTTTGGTATATCCTTGGCAGTAGCCTGGCTGATTTCTAAAATAGTAGTCATCCCTTATGGAAAAGGATGAGTTATATAATAAATGAGATAGAGAATGATGACTGACCAGTCATTCCCACGGACGACGCCAATCTGTTGATGTCTAAAAATGGACTGATTCAAAATTTATAATCACAAATAAGTAAGAGAGAAGTAACCCAAATCACACAAACAGAGACAAAGGTTTTTAAAGTGGTTTGGATATAGAAGAAATCCTACATCCACTGTTATTTTATTCAAGGGTTTATAATAGCTCAGAGATGAGTGATTTCACTCGTAGCGAATTGACTTGTCCCCATTAGTTGGGGGAGGATATCTATTTATAAGCGTCCCAAACCCTAAAGATGGAACGTATTTATATTGATAGGTGTTTGCAGCTGTATATAGGGACTTAGTTATTAGATTTCCAAGTTGATTGGCATTCTTGTTCGAGCAGTGATTTGTATTCTGGTTGGTTGGCCTTCTGGGGTTGGTCGACGATATAGCAGACTAAGTGTCTCTGAAGCTGATCAAGTTGGTTGGTCGAGCGTGCTGGAAGACAGGTGTCCATTCATCATTGATCCAGGTGAAAGTATGATTTTCACATACAAAATATACAAACATGATGGTCCCTTTTAATTTCTTATGCGAAAAGTGTTTTAAGGATGACAAAACAAATTCTATTTTTGTGAAAAACCTTTTTCCAATTTTTTAATTCCCACCAAGTTGTGAACAATTTCTCATTTAACCAAATTTTATCTTGATTAATCCCAAACATCCATCTAGTGATTAAAGCAAGTAAAATAAAGTAAAGAATACTCACAACGCCGGATGTACGAGAAAAAACACAAACTGGAAAAACCTCGGACAGTCCAAGCCAGACAATCACTATGAATATGGTTTTACAAAGACAAACGGTAGTCTAAATCAACGACTCGATCCACACACGAGACTTAGTGCTCCTCTGATCTTCAATCACTCCTCTCACAATTCCCACGCAGAAAGTAACCTTTTTTCACAATGCATGTCCATAACAAACGCGTCCACGTATGTCTCGGTGTCCACCGATATGGCTTGTAACTTCTACGATGTTAAAACCGGACTCCACCTAATCTTCACCACAAAACCAACAATTGTTCTTCAATTGAAACCTTCTTCTTAGTGCAAACAAGATCACAGAACGTATACTAATGATACTCGGATCTTTTGAAAACTCTAAGGATGTGTTTTGATTTGTAGAACCTTAGAAAACTATTGTAGAAAAATGTATTGTTTGTAAACTGAAATTCGTTCTGCACGCACTTCAAAATAAGCAAATAAACACGCCTTAAATAGGGGACTTTAGGCGTCTGGTCGTTCAAGTGACATTACTTATCGTTCAAACGAGACTGCATGTCATTTGAACGAGAGTGCATCTCGCGCGAATGACTGATAGAGTCGTTTGAGCGATGTGCTTAATTAGAGTCCATAATAATTCCAACTCTAATTTAAACATGTCAGTTAAACGTGTTTTATTCCAGGAATAAGTCACAATTACATTAAGACTCAATTGGAAATTATGTCCTTACAAAACATCAGTTTATCAACTTTAACCTAGAAATTAATATAAAAAGAATACACAAATGAATTAAGAAACATATTGGAAATTAAAATAGCAAGAGAGTTCTTGACTTAGTTTGACGATTTAGGGTTTCTTTCTCTTGGATCTTGGATCATGGTCTTTATCTTTCCCTTGATCTTCCCATCTTCTCTAAACTTGGTAACCTCTCCAATTGGGTGTGAGCTTCTAGGGTTAAGTTGTGGTGGATCGAAAATATTATCTTAATAGCTAATTAACTTAAAATAAGTACTAATCCCGAGTTACTAGATGACCCCCACATTTGTCCCCCCAAATAAGCCTGAGACCATAACTGGATTGGCCCAATAACTCTCCAAATGGTATACCTATATCTCGGGCCTAATTTTTAGATGTCTAAACCATCAAAACGAATCCCCAAATCATCTCGGAACATGCTCGAATTATATTTTTTTACTCAACATACACATTTTTATTATGTTCAATCAATACATAACTATAAGTGAATTAACATTCTATTTATTTTCCATGAGTGAACCCATCATGACCAATTGAGTCAAATAAATATGTAATCACGAATAAGTATTTATTCTCAATTAAATTTTACCACTTTAATTTAAATTACCCCGATTTAATTTATCCCCGATTTTATTCCGAAATTATTAAATTAAATTTTGTCATAATATTTTATTTCGAAAACACGGGGTATTACATTCTTCCCCCCAACAAAGGAATTATTTCCTTGTAATTCACTGAAGCATAACATCACATTTTAATCTACACAATTATCATAAGTTTTATACTCAATTAATCCATACTCATATCCCATGAGATAAAAGGAAAAAGGCTCATCTACGCCTTTCATAATATTATTGAGATGCCTTGCACAACGTCTATCCCACCTGTGCCGACGAGTGTTATGGCCCCGAATGTGCGTAACCCCAATCGATAGGACCGTCCATGAATATAGGTATGTTCACATAATAAATACAAGTACATGTTATTCTCATATACTATGTATAGGTGATTACTCTATAATCACACAAGATATTCCAAACGATTACCCATAAAAAAATTACACCTTTATAATTGACCATCTTGTTACTTATTAATGTCTTCCTCTTTATAAGAATATCTAACCATCTATTTAAGTATAGTTCCCCATTTAATATTTGTGCCACAAAAGTATTTTTAGTAAAATGATCGTTTACCCAAACACCGTCCCACCCACTTGTATGGGTTCCCAAAAATATCCTGAATCAAATTTTGATTCCACCTCAACCTGCCCTAGGGGCTGAATCAATTCGCCTTGGAGGGCAACTCGATTCAGATCTAGACAGAAGCCCAGATCTGCTATGTTTTCTTAACACTTAAATCCTTATTTCCTCCTCATCTTCCATCCTAAGGGTTGATACATTTATATAAATATTAAAGCACGTCTTTAGGACTTAGTTTATCATCTTAGGCTAATTATTTGCATAAACTGGAAATAATTTCAATCCCCCAAATCCCATAATTTAACACCTTAACATGCCTACATAAATTAAATCCTATTCACTTAGTTACACTATGTTCTGTCATTATACAAGGGTCTCAATTATCAAAGTTTTTAGATTTCTAAACATGAATACAAATCCTCTACATATGAATAAATTTTTCAATTTCTTCAAGGTTCTAATGCATGAATTTCATCATTTAAAATCAACCTAACCTCATCCCAATTTCTGGATTCACCTAACTTAATTCAGATTTGTATTATCTACACTCATGCAATTTAATCATATATTTCTATCATTAATTCCCTATGAAATTCAGTATATACATGGAATAAAACTTCAATGATTTAAAAAGTAATTTGGATATTTAAATTTAAGCAAGAGAATTATTGCCTAATTATAAAGGTTTGATGAGTTCCTCTTGAATACTTTACAACCTCTCCTTTTCCCCTGTGTTTTCTTCTCGCTTGAGGTATGGCTGCTAGGTTTAGATTTTGAATATGTGTGAGAAATTATTAACCCTACTATTAAACTTATATTAGCCCCAAATCCCGAGCTAAGACTTATATCCCATCTTTGGACCCCCAAATGGGCCTAAACCCATAATTAAACTAGCCCAATAACCTCCCAACTCATATACCTATACATCGGAACCATTTCTAAAAGTCTAAAATACCTAAACGAGCCCATAAAGCCTCATAAAATGCATCCCAATTATTTTTATTCCACCTAGACATTTTTATTGTGTTTAGATGACACGTACCCATAAGTTCATTAACGTACAATTTATTTTCACGAGTGAACTCATCACGCTAAATTGAGTCATGTAATTATATAATCATGAATAAACATTTGTTTTTAATTTAAATTTTATCCATTTAAATTTAGATCCATCTGATTTAATTTATTCCCAAAATTAATCCAAAATTATTAAACTTATTTCTACCACAATATTTTAGTCTGAAGACACATGGTATTACATTCTTTCCTCTAATAACAGAATTCCGTCCTCAGAATTCTCTAAGCGTAACTTTACATTTTAATCCGCACGACTATTGTAAGTTTTACACATAATTACTCCATACTCATATCCCATGAGATAGAAGAAAAGGCTCATATATGCCGCTCATTACATCACTGAGGTGCCCATATATCCACGTTACATGCATACACATGCACAAATATTGATGGCATCTAAGCATCCAATCGAACCATACATGCCATGCATATCCAGAAAGCAAAGTATATCTCCACACATGTAAAACGTAAAAAGAAAATAAACGTCTTAGTATCCAACTTCCCTCAACTCTCGACTTTTTCCAATTTCATGCGTGGGAAGTCTCGCAAGCGAAATCTTAACAAGGACCCCCCGGATACACTACTGCACGGCTTAGTCAGTTATTGACATCCGTCGGCCCAAGACTAAAAAATAAATATAATTATTTACGCTAATTACATAAATTTTAGTTTACGGCCATTCTCAACCAAAGTTTTCTTACTTCTAAGGGATACACTAAAATGTCATAGTTACTAACATCTCTAAACCCCGATATTTGTTACTTTCATGCGTGGGACGTCTCGTGAACGAAATTCAAACAAGGTACCCTCTTGATACACTACTACATTACTTTATCGATTGCTGATATTTGTCAGTCTAGGACTTACGTCTATTAATTTTCTTAATCAATTTATAGGCTCCACAAGCCTAATCATTCTTGTATAGGCTACTACCGCCTATTTCCAATGACATCGTCACTATAATAACATCATTTATGATCGTACATCTCATCATGTAATTGGGACTACCACTAGTCCTAGCATTCCAAAAGGAACCATATATTTCTAAAATATAGACTAGTTTCTCTTTGCATACTCTTAACATAAATAAGAAGATTTCATCACTGGATAATTATCTCATTTATTCATCCCTAAAACATAACACTATTTTCATATAGTCCACATTCGTATCCCGAATCGAACACTCAAGTTATCCTTAATTTCTAGAAATTCTTAGTAATAAAGCCTGAGATTTCACATTACGGTGCCCGCTCTAGATAAGGTAACTCTTCTGGGTGATTGCGAGTCCTACAACTAAAGTCCCCACTCCCAAACGATCCCTCACTATATATAATTTATGATTTCTTTTCATGGGTCCTAATATACTACCTTTACAATTTTACCATTGGACATCTATTTGTCCATGAACTTCACTCATCATCGGTGCATCGTCAAATCCCCGGCTATGACACAAAAGTCACGTCGTTCCCTCTTAAGCATACTAAATTATATAAAATCATCATGTAAATTCCCAATCCTTATTGCCATCCATTTCCCCATATTTAGGCTTAAGGTATTGCAATTCTCGTAATATTTCCCAAAGTTATAGTGAACACCATTACCCAACTAGTTGTACTACATTCAACTATTAACTTTGAATAGTCCCGTAAAATCAACACAAGCACTCTGATTTCCTTCAAATCCATCCTAGGATGTTATCATATTCTGACGTTACTTATGAAAATAAGTTTTTAGAAACCCTAAGTCCTTTTAAGATCAATCCTTGTACCTCTACACATGAAGTACTATGGATGCTTGTCCCTCAACTCGTGGATGAAACAACGTAAGGCGCTTTGATAAAACAGAGTTTACTGCTACACCAAAAAGGCCAAATTGTCACCTTTGGGCCCGCCAGATTTGTCACGGTCATTGATCGTGACAAATTTAGAAAATTAACATGGTCAAAGACCTTGACAGGTCCGTGACAACTTTCTCAGTGAAAAATCCTACCCCTTATTTTTTCCCACCATTTTCATTTCCCCCCCCCCTCCATTTTTCTCTCTCTCTCGCGCGCGCACATGCGACTGCTCTCTCTCTCTCTCTTTCCTTTGCATATGTATATGTGTGTGTGTGTACGTGTATATGTATATGTGTATATTTATGTGTGTGTGTATGTGTGTAGAACTGTGTGTGTGTGTGTGTGTGTATGTGTGTGTGATGATGTGTGTGTGCAGGTGTGTGTGTGTATGCGTGTGGGGGGGGGGTAGTGGGGGCGGTGGGGGGGCAGGGGGAGTGGGGGGAAGAAGAGGGGGGGAGTGATGGGTTGCAGTGGTGGTGGGTGTAGGGGTATGGGGGGGAGTGGGGTGGGGGTGTCAATGGTGGGACAGGGGGGAGTAGGTGGCAGGGGGGAGTGATAGGGGAGGTTTGGGGATCAATTTGGAGAGGTACGAAAATCAATTTGGTGAGAGAATCAATTTATGTTTGGTTTGGGTGTAAGAGAATTTAGTGTGTTGTTCTCAATTTGGGGATCAATATACGGAATGTCACATGGGCGTGTATGATTTCGGAAATAGTGTCAATGTTGTTTGTGGACTTTATACTTTGCCCAAATAGTGTTACCACCCCCTTAGTACCTTATGAAATGGACTGAAACATATGAAATGCTCTAAACATTGTAATTCTATAGGACCCGTTTCTCTAAATTGAAATTGAATTCTAATTGGTATTGATATTGGTATAAATTGAAATTGAAATTAAACTTATATTGATATTGGTATAAGTTTTAGTTCTTATGCCTACTTTAAATTAAATGAAACTTACTTTAAATTACATAATTAAATGAAACCTCTAGAATTGTGATAAGACATAATTAAATTAAACATATTTTAAATTACATATAGTGTGCATAGATACTATCCTTCTAGTTCTTATGCGTACGCATTCAATAGCCTTTAGACCCGTTCGACAGACGTGATCCCTGTAATGAAATCTCTCAATTATCCCATTTGGACAGTTTGGGACGACATAGTTTCTGTATAATAATTTTATAAGTGGCTTAAACTTGTTACTTTTGGGGGAAGTTCTGCATTTGTATCTTAATTCTCTGGGTACATACTAGATGATGCGATGTTAAGTGTTATTTCAATTGATAAATTGAAATAACACTCACACTTGCGAATTTATGTCGTGTACTTGGAGAACTATGGGGATATTCTGCCGAAATTTCCTCAAATTGGAACAATGTGCATGAGCTGATAAGTATATTGCATAAATATGTGGTCTCGAATGGGATAGGACCACTCACCCTTTATAGGAACTAGAGGAAAACCTTGACAATGACTACTAAAGTTTAAAATTTATGGTGAGCCAACTTTTATACTCTGGTTGTGAGAAAGATCAAATAACTTTACATGCTATGGTTGGTTTGCATAGTTTGAAGACTCAATATGGTTTGTCTGGTACTAGTATGACATAAATTTTGAATTAGGTGAAGGGCTTGCTACCTAAGCAGAATACGCTTCCAAACAGCTATCCTACTACGAAAAATAGTTTAAAAGGTTTGGGAATTAAGTATAAATCTATTCATGCTTGGGTGTAAGACTGCATACTATACCAAAAGGAGTATGAAAATATTGACCAATGGTCGGTATGCTATGAACCTAGATAAGTCCAATCTATTGGCAAGGAAGGTACAAGATCAAAAGTGCCTCAAAAAGTGTTGAAATATTTTTCTGTTGGGCCTAGATTAAAGAGGTTTTTCACATTACCATGGATAGTGGAGGCAATGACTTGGCATGCTAGGCAGAAGAAGGGGAAAATCTCATGCGCCATCATATTTATTCTACAACTTGGAAGAGGAGAAATTTTAAGTATCCTGATTTTTCTCGAGAACAGCGTAACATTCGTTTGGAAATATCAACAAATGGTTTCAATCCATTTAGAAATATAAGCACCAATCAGAGTGTATGGCCAGTGATCATGTCCCCACTCAACTTCCCTCCTTCACAGTGTGTGAGACCTGAATTTTCGATACTGTCTTTGTTAATCACTGGGCCAAAGGCACCAAGTGAGGACATCGATGTCTATCTGGATCCTTTAATAGAAGAATTAAATGAGTTATGGAAAGAGGGTGTACAAGAATTGACTCTTTTAGAAAAGAAGAATTTACCCCCTCTCATAGTTTTAGATATGTGAAAGGTTCTAATTTTTTACCGGGCGGGTGAACATGGGCTATTGTCGAGAATACTTTCAGGCTCCTAAATTAAAAGTAAATCTTCTGATTGTGGCCCTAATATGCCAGGTAATAATCCTAAATTTAAGAATGTCAAGCATAAGAATACCCCAACTGGGAATGAAATCGAGACAAGAAAGGTATGGTCTAGGAGGTTAATTTTATTTGACTTGCCTTTTTGTAAGAATAATCTGGTGTGTCATGTATTGGATATGATGCACGTGAAGAAGAACATCGTTGAACATATTATGGGCACATGCCTTGGGGGTGTCATTCGAATGATGGAGAAAATGCACGAAAATACCTTAAATCATTAAAACATAAGCCACAACTATGGTTGAAAGAAGATAGTAGGAGAAGGATAATAATTCTCCCTAGTGCATTTACTTTGACGAGTGAGGAAAGGAAGGTGCTTTTAGACACAATATATAATTTGAAAGTTCCATCTAATTTTTCATCGCTACCATGATTTACATAAGTGTAAGCCCCACAATTGGCATGTGATCATACAATTGGTTCTTCAATTGTTTAAGCACTGTTTCTCCAAGCAAAAGGATTTGCGAAGTGCTATTATGCAAATTAATATCCCCTTATCACTTTTATGTGAGAAGGTAGTCAATCGAGATCACATTGTGGCTGTAAAATTAACGGTGAAAAAAGCATTTTTTTGTCTTAGAGAAGTACTTCCCCCCATCTTTCTTTGACATATGTGTTCACTTGTTGGTACACCTATGCGACGAGGCACTTCTTTGCAGCCTAGTTAAATATCGATGGATGTATCCGTTTGAAAGAATGATGAAAGTTTTCAAAGATTACATCAAGAATACACGATACATTGAAGGATCAATTACAGAAGAATACATCATCATGGCGTCATCAATCTGCGCTCAGAAATATATGCCTAACTCGACAAACGTGGATGACAATGATGAGTTCGTCGATGAGGGTGGTCATGTGATGGGCAAAATAGTGAAATTAACGAGTTTGCAACATGAATAAGTAGCTCATTATCTATTTGACACACATGAAGATGTCAAAGAATGGAAAAAGTAAGTTTAAATTATTTTAATTTTTACATGATTAATTTTGAATACATTCGTCATGATCTATGCAGAAAATATGAAGCTTGTGAGAACAATAAAAGACGAAAAACAATGGCACAATCAGATAGCGAATTTAAGTTGTGGTTGTCACACAAGGTAATTATAATGAAAATGGTTCATATTAATTATCACATTACAAGAAATCTTTATAAATAACCTAATTAATTTATCAATATTCTCAGCTCTTAAAGACGGGTGATGCGACATCAAGGCTTGCTCGTCTAGCCACTGGACCCTTGTTCATGGAATAAGATACAAAAAGTATCGATTGAATGGTTATGTATTCGGTGCAAGGGTGTATGAAGAAAATACAAATGTACAGAACTCGAGCATTTCATACAAGGCTCTTACTTTCTTTCGAGCGAGCACGAAAGATAAAAACCTCGTTGAAGCTGAAATGACTTACTATGGTGTAATTCAAAATATATTTTAATTGGACTGTGTAAACTTCATAGAGGTTGTATTTTACTGTGATTGGGTAAGAGTTGAGGATAAAAATGCTTGTAAAGATGATCCTCGCACCAATTTGATAATGGTTGACTTGTCCAAGTTGAAGAGCAACGAACACGTGATTGATGAGCCATTTGTTTGTGATTTTCAAAAGGTCAAGAAAGTGTTTTACTCGGACTATATAAAAAATGAGTCATGGTCAATCGTCCTACATACACCAAAGCTTCTAAACAATAGTGTGGATGACTTGGCTTCACCTACCGAATATCAATACATTTTTTATGATAATCTGAATTTGAAATAATTTTTTGATTTGTAATAAGTATTCAAATTATTTGTAATGACCAGTGGTTGTATTATTCAAGTGCTTTATTATTATTAGATGACAATTTAATATTTTTTATTCATTTATACTTGATCATTTTAATGCTTGTAATAACCAAGTGAATATGTTAATTAGAATTTTAATCAATTTAAGCATTAATTCAAAGTCCATGACCCGAGAGTGGGGGGGGGGGGGGGGGGGGGGGTAGTGTGCGTGTGTGTAAATTGAAATTAGTATTGGTATAAATTGGTATGTATTGTTACTATCGAATTTGAGAATTAATTCAAAGTTCTTATATATGTTTGTACTAATAATAATAACTTTTACAGAAAATGACTTCATCAGGGCGTGGCAGCGGAGGCAATGAAGGCTCCTCGGCCAGTAGGCCCACAAAATGGGGTAAAGTGGGGTCCGTCGTCGAGAATAAAATGGCATTATTATCTAGATCCCTAGAGTTGTTGAAGGCAATTGTTGGGCCGGGGTCCACTAATTGGAGGGCCGTTGTTAACACAAAAATTCTCCATCTACGAGGACCAATCAGAAAAGGACACATGCCATCCTACGTGGCAATATTCGACACCCGAGGAGAGTTCGTCGGCACCCGAGGAGTGTTAGTCGGCACCCGGGGAGAGTTGGTCGGCACCCGAGGAGTGTTGGTCGGCACCCAAGGAGAGTTAGTCGACACCCGATGAGAGTTAGTCGGCACCCGAGGAGAGTTGGTCGGCATACCAACCAGGAAGATCAAATGATAACTATGCATTTAATGTGCATTAATGAAGATGGCAGCGCATTTAATGAGCCTTAATGTACATTTATATTGTAGATTACAACAGATATCATACCAAACAATTCAACAATTAGATTCGTTGAATGTAGACATAATGTATAAATGTCTACATACAATGAATCTCTTTATCTCCCATCACTATAAATACATGTATTCCCTTAGCCAAAAGGAGAGAGATCCAAGAGATCCAAAAGAGATCCAAGAACCGAGAGACACCATACACAAGATCCATACCTTTTTCTCTCTCTACACCACATTGTGCTATTGTAAACCCCTGGGAATAAAATAACAGTGGACGTAGGCTTTTCCTTATAGCCGAACCACTTTAAAAATCTTTGTCTCTCATGTGCTTGATTGGATTGCTTTTATCTATTTATCTGTGATCATAAAAATGGGATTCGGTCCAGTTTTTTGCATCAACAGATTGGCGCCGTCTGTGGGAACGTGTTACAACCATTGTTCTCCATCAAAAGCTAAGTTTTTATTTTCTCTACGTATCATCAATTATACATACATCTTTTGATTCAATCATGATTTTTATGTTTATATACATAAATTAATTGTCCAATTTTTATCTGCAAAATGTTGCATATCATGATTTTTAAATCATAACTATTAGATTAATTCTTATTTAGAAATCTGAAAAATAATGGATTTCATAAATCATAACTCTTTGCTTGATTCTCAAGTTTCAATTTTATATCATGGAATAAATATTTTAAATGATTACATATACCAATATATATGACGATGATAAGATTTGATAATTTTCATTGATAATTTTCATTATAAATTTTGTAAGATCTTTGATGTCTATTCAAGTTCCCATCATATTTTTAATAAAAGAATGGGAAAAGGTTAAAGACAATAAAAAGTCTTCTCGTGGAAATCATGACCCAGATCTATTTTCTCTCTCTTCAAGTTTGAGTCTCTTTGCATTCACTTTTATGAACTATATACTTAATTTGGTTCAGCTTCCATTTATGTCAATAAAGTCAAATTGATTGATTTTTTATATAAATTTGGTAATAACTTCTATCATTCAACATATTTTTATCTCTCCAAATAGGGAATAGGAAGGGATAAATATAAAAAATAATTTTCTCTCACCTGAAAAACCCACTAACTGTAGTTGGTCGACGAGGAAAAAATATTCCAAACTGTATCAACGTAGTTGGTCGACGAGGAAAAAATATTCCAAACTGTATCAACGTAGTTGGTCGACGAGGAAAAAATATTTCAAACTGTACCAACGTAGTTGGTCGACGAGGAAAAAATATTCCAAACTGTACCAACGTAGTTGATCGACGAGGAAAAAATATTCCAAACTGTACCAAGTATGGTTGGTCGGGGATAAAAACTGTACCAACGTAGTTGGTCGACGAGGAAAAAATATTCCAAAAATTTACCAAGTATGGTTAGTCGAGGATAAACTCTCACTAACCATAATTGGTCGATGAGCACAATTTAACAACCTTGGTTGGTTGGAAAAAATTTAAACATTTTTATACTCATTACTTTATTATTAAGTGATCGAGCAACGTTACTAATACTTGTAACTTTTTTATTACTAAGTTGGTCGATGAACAACACAATATTGTTATCTTTTTAACAAATACATATGCATACATGTAAAGTGTTTGATATTTACAAGACAATAGCAATTAAGATTGCGAACAAAAATGAAAGTCTTTCATTAAAATCAAAAACAAAATACATTGAGAATGAAAATGTATACTAACTATTACATTGAGATTCCTACTCTATTGGTTTCTTTCCCTCTTCTTTTGAAACAGGTTCCTCGCCAGCAGGAGGATCATCCAAAGCATAAGGGGAGTTTATGAAGTTAAGATCATTCAGCATTCTGATGTTCATCACAGATGGTCTGTCCGAGCAGCTCTTGCTCGTCCTCGAGAAGCTCTTGCTCGTCCCCGAGCAGGATGTTGCTCTTCAAAACTCATGATCTTCTCGGACATCTCAGCCAAGTCCTGGTTCTTTGCCATTAGTTGGAAGGCTTGATTCTCCAAAGCAGATTGAGTTCTCTGTTCTTTGACAGTTTCCCGAGCAGCTCTTGCTCGTCCCCGAGAATCTCTTGCTCGTTCTCGAGCAGAGGTAGAAGTCAAAATCATCATCTACAGCACTGAGATATTTTGCTACTACTGTCTCGACCAATAATGAAGAAGAAGTTGTGTGAAAATGTTTCGAAGTCCACCACTATCTTGGTACTAATCAGATTGAAGAGTTGGGTTCAAAAGCTAGTATGTTACTCAACAAAGTATTCAGAGGATCATAAATCGGAAGAATCAAGCACGTGAAGTTAGCACTCAGTGGCTCGGCACAGGAGGCAGTTGGTCGGCTAGCAAACCAATCAACATACTTGAAGATTATGACAAGCTACAAGCTACAAGCTACAAGCTACAAGCTGCATACTATAGCATGGTTGTATCCAAATTCCCAGGGGTGATACGTAGCACACGGAGTTCCTCAAAAGAAAGATTAGTAACCATCGATCAGCCTGCATCATAAGTCGTCCAGGAGATAATGCACTTTATGTTGAATAAATCAAGAAGGTAGATCAAGAATTTCACGAGCACCGAGCAACACTGCAGAATAAATACTCCATCCTTTCAAGTAAACCATCAAGCATGGAGCATTGGGGGCTTCTGTTAACACAAAAATTCTCCATCTACGAGGACCAATCAGAAAAGGACACATGCCATCCTACGTGGCAATATTCGACACCCGAGGAGAGTTCGTCGGCACCCGAGGAGTGTTAGTCGGCACCCGGGGAGAGTTGGTCGGCACCCGAGGAGTGTTGGTCGGCACCCGAGGAGAGTTAGTTGACACCCGATGAGAGTTAGTCATCACCCGAGGAGAGTTGGTCGGCATACCAACCAGGAAGATCAAAGGATAACTATGCATTTAATGTGCATTAATGAAGATGGCAGCGCATTTAATGAGCCTTAATGTACATTTATATTGTAGATTACAACACATATCATACCAAACAATTCAACAATTAGATTCGTTGAATGTAGACATAATGTATAAATGTCTACATACAATGAATCTCTTTATCTCCCATCACTATAAATACATGTATTCCCTTAGCCAAAAGGAGATAGATCCAAGAGATCCAAAAGAGATCCAAGAACCGAGAGACACCATACACAAGATCCATACCTTTTTCTCTCTCTACACCACATTGTGCTATTGTAAACCCCTGGGAATAAAATAACAGTGGACGTAGGCTTTTCCTTATAGCCGAACCACTTTAAAAATCTTTGTCTCTCATGTGCTTGATTGGATTGCTTTTATCTATTTATCTGTGATCATAAAAATGGGATTCGGTCCAGTTTTTTGCATCAACAGATTGTGTATTTAATATTTATATTTATATTTATATTTATAACTGCAACACTTACTCTCTTTTTGGTCTGTATTTGTTTGACAGGAACAATGCGGCCTGCTCGCATATCTCCGTGACTCAACGTTGGAGCAATTGAGGGATCAATATAAGAAGTGGAAGAAGAATTTATGAGCACGGTACTTTGGGAAGACTCGAGAGTCCATTCTGAGAATACGTGACACCGTCCCTCCAAGGAGCCGATATCATTGGCACAATGGCAAAACTTTATCGCCAATGAGACCAATGAAGGGTAATTGGCATCTCGCCAATCAGAGACGGACAAGCGGGAGAAACATTTGGATGTGCACTACTTCGGGCGGACGTCTTACGCCGAGGTGGAGCACAGGATGGTAGGTTTTTATTTTTATTTAATTTTAGTTATTCTAATTTAGCATTACTTTTCGTTACTTACTACTTTTGTATTACTTTATTTCAGGACATGGGGAGTGTCCCTAGGGGTAGGCCACGTAGGCTCGATGCCTATGTGGCAAGGAGGTGGCCCCGAGCGTCGCAACCACCATTGTAAGTTATAAATGTTTAATTTTTTTATTTACTTAATTAATTAATCATGTAATTGTGTCTTTTCAGGCAAAGCTTAAGGAAGTGCATAAGTCGCAGTCTGATACCAACAAAGCATCTTTGGCTACGGACGCACTCAGCTAAGTGCTTGGGGCGGATCGCAAGGGGAGGACTAGGGAGGTGAGCTCGCGGGTGGGGAAGTCTAGGATCATCAGCATGGAGACGAGCAACAGCGGGTTGGCACAAAAGGTGGATACCCATTATGATAAGCTATCAAGGTTGGAGGCGACGGTCCTAGATATGTACGCCTACATCAAGCGTCAGTTGGGAAAGCGCAAGGGAAAAAGCAAGGGGAAGGAGAAGGAGGTAGAGGAGGATGAGGAAGAGGATGCCACTTCTTCACCGTACGTACGGACTCGGCTCCATATGATGATCTATTTCCCATCGTGACCCCCTTTGACCGGCCTATGTTAACACTCGGTTGGTCGAGCATACATCTACTCGACATATATTGTGGGTAGCCAATAGCGACGGGATTGAGGTATCCAAGCTTCCTCCCGGTTATGCTGGTTTATGGACGTCCCCTCCAAGACATTGAGGCAAGAGTATGCATCACGCATGTGGTGGAAGGAAAGGAGAACTCACCTTTGTGGTTGTGCAAATAATGTGGCGTTCAGCATATTGCGGGGTGTCTAAACTCATATGTCGTATGACCTTCCTTCTTCCTTCTATCTGCTCAAGACCCTTCTTCATGACATTATTTCTATCTTTTTATTAGGATATTTGGATATTGGATTGTATTTGTATTTTTCTTATTTTGGTACATATTAGTTTGGATATGTTGTATTCTATTTTATTTGGATTTGGATTATATATGCCATGATTTGGTATAATAATTCTAAGTTATTTGGATATATACTGTTTGGACAGGTAGAATTTTGCTACAATAGATACAAATATACTGCTGGGCAGTGGCAGTGGCCATACTGCCCAACGTTTTTTTTTAAATTCTGCCAGAATTGTCACTGTCAAAGATCGTGATAATTGTTTTAGCTTTTCATGGGATTGTCACCGTCTTTGACCGTGACAAAAACTTGTCAACGTCAAAGATCGTGACAGTACCGTGATAAGCCCTTGACAACTAAGTTATCACCCCCAGACTTATCACAGTCAATGATTGTGACAAGGTGGACTTGTCACGGTCAAAGATCCTGACAAGTCAACTATTTTGGTGTAGTGTACCCTCCCCAATGTACTAACGAGATAGTATTTACCACGGAGTACTACACACTAGTACTAAACTAAGCATATTTTACAAGATAAAAAATTTGGGATCATACCATCAATGGTCTATGTTAGCACTAACCCCTCGCCTGGTGTGAGGTGATACACACATCCATGCTGCAGCTGCTGATGCCGTCACTGAGGTGGAGCTTATAGAGTTGGTAAAGATGGAACTACCTCCACTGGCTAGACCTATATTGGTTGACACCCCCCTGAGGTGATCGGTGTCCTTGTTGTCCCCTTAACTCTTGTGCTTCCTAATTTCCCTGAGGGCACTTCTTGGCAAAATGTCCTTTCTCACTACAAACATAAAATAATTCTTGTAATTGATGCCTGTCTAATTTTCGCCCCTGTTGGCCGTGATCTTCTTGCCCTTGGCCTTGGTGGCCTCTGTGTTGTTTGCCTTACCAGCATTGGCCCTATTGTCCCTATTTGTTCCGATCATCAAAACCTTTAATATCTTATGCTGCTCTGAATATTAAGGACCTTAAAATTGCTAAGCCTCTTAGCTGTTAATCCTATTCGCCTTACCCTGTTGGTTTTATGTCTCGGAGTGGTGTCTCTTCTCCCCTTTACTTTTTGAAGACTTCCCTATGATCCTGACAATGCAGTAAGGCAGCATTCACCATCTGGTTATATATAGTGAAAGTCAGATTCCCTAATAGTGACTGTCTGATGTGTTAGGCTGTCCCTAATACGAACTTTTTCATCTTCTTTTGTTTTGTATTTACCTCCTCCTTAAAAAAATAGTAAAGAGCAGTACACTCTTCCTCGTATTCTTGCACAATACAACCCTCTTGCTTGATATCCAAATTTCCTTTGTAATTCTTATTGCATCGCCAGAGAAAAGTACTTTCCCTCAAATTTCTCCTGGAACTCATCTATGGTTAAACTATCTCTCTTCGATTCCAAAGTGATGGACTCCCGCCACTAAAGTGTTGCCCCTACAAGTCGAAATGAGGCTAATGTCTGCCTCTGAACTGGCGTACACTCCACCATCTGTAAATGTTGTTGAATATATCCCTTCCACCAGTTCGTCACTAAAATATCTGGACTGATCGAAAACTCTGGAGATCGGCTCTTTACGAAGGCCTCCCTAGCTCTATCCCAGCCTGTCCCTGACGTCTGTCCTAGTACTGCCACCTACTGTAATGGTAGTGGTTGTTGTTGGGCCTATGGCAATGGAAAGTTATGGAGCATGGCTTCTATTGTAGTGGAAACCTCCTGAGTCACGATGGTAGCAACCTCTTCCAGAGTGATAATGGGTTGCTCGGGTGGGGCCTAGGGTGGCTTCTATGGCTCCATTTGAGCCTCCTCATCTGTAAGGGGTGTAACTACACGCCCAGTTCTATCCCTCCATCCGTTTTTCATCTGAAAGCAAATAAAGTTCGAATTAGTACAATTTGCAAGAATACAACGAATCCTAAGCGTAGGCTCTACATATCAAAAAATGGTACGAAGAACGTAATAAATGCAACATAAATCCTAAGGATACTAGAACCTTAATGCTCTGATACCAACTGTAATAACTCCCATTTTTTCACGTAAAGGTTGGCCAGATATAGTATGCCGAAGATGGGGCTTGTTATACAATCTATATCATTCTTAGTATCGACCGTAATAAATATTCATATAATGAACCACATTTGAATTAAAACTAGATTAAACTAAATAACATGAAGCAATAATGAAACCAAAATCCACATCCAACCAAATAAAAATGAATATGAACAAATACTATCTTGACTAATAAATAAAATAACTATGGGCTTATGCCCTTACAATAATCCAAAATTGACAGGAAAAAGTAGCAACCTAAGCTAGATTCAATAAGAAGATTTTCAAGAAACAACACGTGCCAACAAGTATGATATTCCTTCAATCCCACTATCCATGTCTTAGCAAACCGGGGGGGGGATATTTATAATTTTGGGTCAGCGCCCTAAAGTGTGAAAAAATTAACTTACCAAATTTAAAGTGCAAAAATATAGTTAATTAAAAGTAAGTAACCTCCATTGTCACTCACTTGTCTCAAGTATCTCACACCTCATCTAAGTTATAACCGAACAAGCCCCAAGTAATAAATGTTAAACGTGTCAATAAGATCTAAGATGCATTAAGTAATAACCAAATTATTAAAACATGATCGTCTATGATCGTATTACCATTTTCTAAAGTATCCAAGTCATACCACTTGTAAAAGTGACAAAAACATCTATTATGCATACTATATAGTATTGGGTATGTGATCTATTGTCTACATTTTAGACAACTGGATTAATATCATTTCATTTGTAAAATCATATATATATATATATATATATATATATATATATATATATATATATATATATATATATATATATATATATATATATATATATATGCGACACTTAAAGGCATCTACCAGTAGTGTCTCGTTTGTGCCCTATCGGTAGGGGTGTGCACGGGTCGGTTCGGTTCGGTTTTGGACCGCAATCCAAACCGAACCGATCGGTTCGGTTTTGGAAAGGGTTAAACCGAAACCGAACCGACAATGAAAAAAACCGTCGGTTTCGGTTTATGTCGGTTTCGGTTCGGTTCGGTTTCGGTTCGGTTTTGGTCGGTTTTTAAGGCCGGTTAATGGATTTTGCATATAAAAATATAAGTTTTTTAATATAAATATTGATATCGGTTCGGTTCGGTTCGGTTCGGTTCGGTTTATTCCATGGCTAGACCGCCAACCAAACCGACATGGTCGGTTTTTTAATTCCTTAAACCGTAAACCGAACCGGGCTAAAAAAAACCGCCGGTTTCGGTTCGGTTCGGTTTTCGGGCCGAGCGGTTTTTTTGAACACCCCTACCTATCGGTAAGTTCGAAGGAATCCCTTATCCAATCAGACATAACAAAACACACATAAGTGGGGCGATCTCTACGCAGTACACTAGTTCACGACCCATACCCAGTCGTGACAAAGGATCCCATCATCTACCCCTACCTCTCGTAAGTGGCACCACTACGTAGTACCTATAACAATGACCTACAAAACGTATAGTCCACTTGTGCCGACGAGTGCTACGGTTCCAAAAGCGCGTAACCCTAACTGATAGGACCATCCACGACCATAGGTATCTTCACACAAGAAATATAAGTACATATTATTCTCATATACTATGTATAGGTAATTATTCTATAATTACCCAAGATATTCCAAATTATTACCCATAAATAATTACACCTTTATAAGTAACCATCTAGTTACTTATTGACTTCTTTCGCTTTATAAGAATATCTAACCATCTATTTAAGTACAGTTTCCCATTTAATCTTTATAAGAATATTTAACCATCTATTTATGTATAATTCCCCATTTAATATTTGTGTCACACAAGCATTTTTGATAAATTCCTGGTTTACCCAAACACCATCCCACCCATTCGTATGGGTTCCCAAAAATATCCCGAATCAAATCCCGATTCCACCTCAACCTGCCCCAAGGACTGAATCAATTCGGATCTGGGGCCGAATCTATTCGCAGGGTCCGAATCGATTTGCCTAGTTGGCCGAATCGATTTGGATCTTAGCATAAGCCCATATCTACTACGTTTTCTTAACACGAAAATCCTTATTTCTTCCCCATCTCCCATCCTAATGGTTGATACATTTATATAAACATTAAATCACGTCTTTAGGACTTCGTTTATCATCTTAGATTAACTATTTACATAAATTGGCAATGATTTCAATCCCCAAAATCCCATAATTTAATCCTTTAACATGCCTACACAAATTAGATCTCATTCACTTAGTTCCACTATGTTCAAACATTATACAAGGGTCTCAGTTATCAAAGTTTTCAGATTTCTAAACAGGAATACTACTCCTCTACATATGAATAAAGTTTTTCAATTTCTTCAAGGTTCTAATGCATGAATTTCATCATTTAAAATCAACCAAACCTCATCATAATTTTTGGATTCAACTAACTTAATTCAGATTTGTATTGTCTATACTCATGCGATTTAATCATATATTTCTATCATCAATTTTCAATGAAATTTAGAATCTACATGGAAGAAAACTTCGATGATTTAAGAAGTAATTTTGACATTTAAATTTAAGTAAGCGAATTCTTGCCTAATTATAAAGGTTTGATGATTTCCTATTGAATCCTTTACCTCCTCTCCTTTTTTCCCCTTTGTTCTTTTCTCGCTTGAGGTGTGGTTGCTAGGTTTAGGTTTTGATTATGAGTTAAGCTTTATATCCCAATTTTGGACACCCAAATGGGCCCGAACCCATAACTAAATTAGCCTAATAACCTCCCAACTCATATACCTATATCATGTGACCGTTTCTTAAAGTCTAAAACAACTAAACGAGCCCATAAAGCCTCCCAAAATGCGTCTCAATTATTTTTATTCCACCTAGACGTTTTTATTATTTTTATACGACACATACCCATAAGTTCATTAACGTACGATTTATTTTAACGGATGAACTCATCATACCAAATTGAGTCATGTAGTTATATAATCATGAATAAACATTTGTTTTCAATTAAAATCTTACCAATTTAAATTTAGATTTATCTGTTTTCAAAATTAATCTAAAATTATTAAATTTATTTCTTTCACAATATTTTTGTCTAAAAACAAGGGGTATTACATATTTTTTAGAAAATAAACTATTTACACAATTAAAAAATGTTTTAAACGCTTAGTGAAAAATAAATGTTTTTAATAGTTTTTAAAATTTTGAAAACTAGAAACAAATGTTTCCCCCTTATTTATTTGTAGAAACCAGTTAATTATTTTTTATATATAGATAACGTACAATTTTTTACATTAAAAAATAGTTATTTATTTATTAGAGTAGCTTTTTCCCAGGTTTAAGTAAAAGAAATAATTTTTGAAAAAAAACACTTTTTCAAAAATATTAAAAGATTTTTTTAAAAACTGCTTTTTAAAATTATCATAATAGTTCCTCTAAAAAATACAAAATAATTTTTTATTTTTTTATAAAACTCTTTTTTCTTATAAAAATATATTTTTATAAAACATGGTTGTTAAGTAATGAATGAACGAGTGACATATTAGACATTGTAGGCAATAAAATTAGTCACTTAACGGTCAACTGACGGAATATGTCAAAATAAGGGTCAAATCTCACAAAATAAAAAATATGGGAGTTTGACTCAATAACGAATAATTAATGGACATTAAACCCAAAATAAATTATAAAATAATTACAGCTCAACATTAGGTAAGTGACACTACCTTATTGTTGGAAGGCTTATGTTAATAACACTAATATCCTGCCTAATCTAGACAGAGACGGAGCTACCTTAGGATCAGTGGGGCTTTATCCCCCGCAACATTGTTTAAAAAAAAATACACGTATAAGAATTTTAAAACATATAAGTAATTACACTTAGGCATGTCTTGTTTCTCTCTCTATTTATTTATCTTGATGTTAAATTTGGATTTAATTTGAGGTTTAAATTGCTAATATTTGTTAGAGTTCATTTTACAATTATTATTGGTTTAAATTTTAGGATCAATTTAATGATTAGCTTTAGGAGTATTGTTGGTTTAAGTTTGGGCCGTAATGTAAAAATATATGTTTTGTTTCTCTCCCTCTCTATTTATATTGAGGCTAAAGTTGGGATTAATTTTAACGCTAATGTTTATAAGGGTTAATTTTAGTGTTGATGTTAGGATTAATTTTATGAATTATTGGTTTAAATTACAAATTATGTTTTTATATGTGTTAGAGTTTAAAATCTTTATTCAGTTAATTTTATTTATCTTTCCATTAAATCCAATCGATATTTAAGTAACCTTTTAGTAAATGCTAAAAAAAACTTCAAAAAAAATTGATTTTGGGGTTACCGCCTCCAAACCCTAAAAAATAATCATTAAATTAGTCGCACTCATGCTAAATCTTGACTATTTTCGTGAATCTAGGTAAGTGTTAATCACAAAATTATTATCGGTCTTGATAACATGTAAGGGTGGCAATTCGGATCAACGGATCGTGTTTCGGGGCGACACGACACGACATAACAAAATTTTTTTGGACACGAACACGACGCGACACGAATTCTTATTTTTTTTAGTTGACACGAACACGAGCCGAATAAAAAATAACACCTCACGACACGACACGAATACCAGAATTTCTTAAATTTCACGCCTAAAAAATAACACCCCACGACACGACTCATAATTAAGGCACGGACACGACACAACACGACTTCGTGTCAAAAAAACACGACACGAACACGAAACATTGTATCAATTTTGGATCGTTCCGTGTCGTTTTTTCGTGTCGTTTCTAAATTTGCCACCCCTAATAACATGTGTTTTAAGCGCACACATTTATAATCCAAAACAATAGAAATAAAATTTCGACATATAATTAATAGGCCACAAATACTTATATAAAACTTTCATATTTACTATTTTAAAGTTTAATATATATACAGTTGGAACACATATTGATATTTTTAGTTATTATTTACTTCAACAAACTTTGATTTTTCACCCAAAAAACACAAAAGATTTTACTATTAACGATAACTACTTTGTTCCTTATATTCTAGTAAGGAAAGAATACGGTTGCAACGTGTCCATCATGGGTCATCGCTTACGTCACAAGATGACATCATCATTTCACTAACCCATTACACACGTGAAAGAAAACAAAATATCCAACTTGCCCACTTGTCCACTTTCAATGAATGAAACCCAAAAATCAAGAAATTAAATATTACAAATTGACCCATTGGTTCATGCATCTCTCTCTCTCTCTCCTCCACTATATAACCCTCAATATCATAACCTATATTCGAATATGATCCTTTTCTATCTCCTGCACCCTAAAAAGAAAGAAAAAAACACATCTTGTTTCTCTCAAATTCTCAATATCATGAATGGGCCAATTTTTGGTGATTTTCCGTTATATTGCCGGAGTTCAAGTTTTAACAGTTTAATACCTTGTTTAACGGATACATGGGGTGAGTTACCCTTAAAGGTAGATGATTCTGAAGATATGGTTATATATGGGATTCTACGTGACGCCGTTAGTTTTGGATGGACGCCGTTTAACTCAACGGCGAACGCCGTTAAAGCCGAGCCAAGCGAAGAGCTTGAGTCGCCAAGTTTGACAATTACGGCGGCAATTGAGGTGCACGCGCCGCCGGTAGCGGTGGCTCCGGTGGCGGAGCCGATAGCGGCGACGACGGGGAGGCATTATAGAGGTGTGAGGAAACGGCCGTGGGGGAAATTTGCCGCGGAGATAAGAGATCCGGCGAAACACGGCGCTAGGGTGTGGCTTGGAACTTATGAGACGGCCGAGGAAGCCGCATTGGCTTATGATCGAGCCGCGTATAGAATGCGCGGCTCGAAAGCACTTTTGAATTTTCCGCATAAAATTGGCTCGGGCGAACCGGAGCCGGTTCGAATAACAGCTAAAAAAAGGTCACCCGAACCGTCCATGTCATATTCGTATTCTTCGATTTCTTCAGAGAGTGGCTCGAACTTGCTTTTAAATAATATTGGTTCGAATGAGCATGAGTCGATTAGGATAACGGCTAAAAGGAGATCGCCCGAGCCGTCGATGTCATATTCATCGGCTTCGAGGAGTGGTGAGCCGAAGAAAGTGAAGAGAGAGATTGTAGCCAAGCCGGAAGTTGAGAGCCGAGCCAAAGAGTTTCAAGTTGGGCGTCAAATGAGAGAATTGTTACATGGAGGAGAATTGTTGGTAAATTGAATATGAAATGAGGATTTAGTGTGTAATTAGTTAGGGTGTGATTGGTTTGTGTAAATATATAAATGTGTGTTTGTTTGCAATTTTGTGGTTTATAGTGTGAACAATTGAGGTTAGTTGTGAAAATGAAGTGAATGGCATTAGCACTAATTATGGGAAAATATTAAAATAGGAGATTTCATGTTGTCCAAATTTACATTAACTCCACCTCTAGGAAAAAACAAAAAATCATAAGAAGAAAAAAAATAACAAAAGTGGTGTACATTTATATATTTTTAGTGTTAGAAAAGAAAAGTGACGAAAGGAAATTTACTTATCCTCCACAAAATTATTGACACATTGCGAGAGACATAGATCATTTAGGGCGGACAATGGGTCCATAATTCTGTAATAGAACTAGCCATCCCATTAGAGCAGTAATATAATTATTTAAAATATGATTTTGGTAAATGTATTTCATATCTTACTTCAAAATATCACAATATATCTTAAAATTATTATACAGAGTGCAGTAAAATTTATACGACAATATTTAAAAATAAAGTATGAATTGCCTTCTTGGTCACCGAAGAGAAATTAAAAAATTATAATGAATTTGAAAATTAACATTCTTTGTGTGTTTACAAGATGAAACTTAATCATTTGGAGATGGGCTCCCTTAAGCCATTCATAATGGGGTCCTTAAAAAAAAGCTAAAACTATTCATTTAGATTGTCTGAAATGTGGGGTGATTTCCACCGTGAAACTCTGTAAATAATTAATAAAAAATGATCTGGGATAAAAACCATTCCTAATGAGTGGAAAATGGGGCCAATTTGCACAAAAAGTTTTTTTTTTCTTTTTTTTTTTTATTGTCAAAGCACAAAAAGTTTTTTACACGTTGTACGCACTTTTTTTAACCCATCAGAAGAAAAAGTCTAACTCGTTAGAGCAACCCTTACGAGTAGTCTAAAAATTCATATTATTAGTGTAAATATACTAGTGAAAAATGAAGAAAAATGCTACGGGCCATAACTTGATAGGGCAAAAATAGAATACTGTAACTGAAATAAGCCAAAACGGCGTCGTTTTGGGGGGAATAGTTGGAGCCTTGCGCGGAACATGATGTTCCGCTTAAGGTTCTTTCAATTTATATTTTACCCCCCAAATGTCTTAAGCTTTTATGTTTTCCCTCCCACATTAATTACCTCAACTACTCCACCTACATTCCAACCACAAAATTAAATCCAACAGCCCTATTTAAATCATCCCAGCATAAATCTTTTTTATCACTTATATTAATGCAAATATAATATATATTGCAGCTAAAAAAAAATTCGAAATTAATTTTGGTAAAAAAAAATTATATATTGTAGCTAAAAAAATAATATTTGATAATAATTAAATTGAAGATACTAGAGAGTGTTTTGAATAAAAATATAAATGGAAATGAAGATACTAGATAGGGTTTTGAACCTCTTATTTATAAAAAAATAGCGGTTGAATAAATAGAGCCATTTAAATATAGCTTTTGGAATAATTTGGGGGTCAAAATAGAAATAGGGGAAAATGGTTATAAGCTTGCGCGGAACATGATGTTCCGCTTTAGCTTTTTTTTTTTTTTTTTATTTCTTGCGCGGAACATGATGTTCCGTTTAGACAGTGGATCCCACAAAAAACTAACTAGTTCAAATCTATCTTTGTTATTTTTTACCTTAAGAACGTTTAAATTTACCATTTTATCCTACTCATAACATACATATATACCACATATATACGAATTTACCCTATCCATAAGGATTGCTCCTACAAATGCCATCCATTGTGGAAGCAAACCACGAGTGGAAAAATGAAAATAAAAAATGTATTTTACTCCCTTGTGTTTCCTAGTGGGGATACACGATTCATGTGAAGGGCATATTGATACTACAAATACAAAAACATGGCCTATGACAGTTGACAAGTTCATTGAAAAAGAGTTACTTTAAAGTAAATAAAATGATCAATTTGACTCACAGTTCAATAGGTTATACACGTAAGAGTACTGTTATAGTTATGAACATGTTTACCGCATTTTTACGTGGTTTCTTTAACATAGTACATTTAATCAAATGTCAATTTATTAAAAATACACTAACAAAATGTGAAAAAAAAATCAAAAAATGTTCCAATAGTTTGAGATGTAGCGTCGGATCCAAATGTTTATTAGAGGGGATGGAATCTAGAAAGAAGAGTATCTTCAAGTTATATTGTATTTAGATGACTGTAAAAAAAATAATATGTTTGTCAAGGATAAAAGTGGTGACAATTTTTCTTTAGAAGAATTTATTTGTACAAAGTGATGTACCAAGAAATTTCGTACATACTCACGCAGCTTTGGTTACTTTTTTTTATTGAAAAAAATGCAAGTGCCGTCGTTTTGTTTTTTGTAAGCTAAAAGTCATTTTGAGTGCCATTTTGGATTGAAAAATGTTAGACCCATCAAATGTTAGTATCGATTTAGTATCGGTATTGTTTTATTTGTTTGTATTATAGTATAGGTTCCGTCAAAAAATATTGTAAGTCCTATCAATATACAATCAAATCAAGCCCATTTAATACTAAATCAGAACTTAGATCCGGTAAAAATATCATTACTCTTTTAAAGTTCTCTTTCATCTAAACTTCAAACCCTACTCTTTATCCATTTACATCAAGCTCTCCTGTTGCCGTGCTATTCCACCATTTTTGCTTTATATAATAGATAATTCAAGTAAGTACTATTTATATTAATATTCTATGTATTTTGATATTGATTTAAGGCATAAATAAACTTTAAAATGTTTTTTTTTATATAACCTTTTATCTTTTTTTTAATTAGGTTAATTTTTTACTTGTATTTTCATATCTTTTTTTTTTGCTCCCGAACTTTTCCTTAGATTTTTGACCTTTTAGTGACCCACTTAATCCATTTGTTTTGTAACTTTTTTACTCCTTACCCCCTAGCTATTATTTTATAGCTAACCATGTTATGTTTTGTTGCATTTTAATTGCATAGGAATGGTTAAAGAATTTTTTCAAGATAATTATAGTATTGACTTGAATAAGTATCACGAAGAATTTGAGGAAAATGATGTTGACAAAGTAAAGGGTGTTGATGAAAATGAGTATATTAAGGATGCTCGAAAATAAAGCGAACCCGAACCCGAAGTTGGAGTGAAATTTGATTGTGTTGATGAGAGGTTTGAATATTACAAAAATTACGGTAATGCAAAAGGTATTCTAGTGAAGAAGAAAACGTCAAAGAAAGGGATGATGATGTGGTAAGATGGGTTACCCTTACGAGCTAACGAATCCAAAATTTATGGAGGTTCAATAGGAGATGAAGGGGAAGTGATATTGTAATTTGTCTACTGTTAGAAAGGATGGTGGCATTGAGTTGTACGACGTACATGAGGATATTGTTGGAATGAAAGAACGAGGTGTCACTTTTACAGTTACATTTAACCTCGATGATTGTGATGTGAGGTGTAGTTGTTGCTTGTTTGATTTTCGAGGTATCTTTTGTAGACATTGTCTACGGTCTTAATTAAAAATATATGAATTTATACCCAAAATACTTTCTTCGGTGGTGGAGGAAAGACATCACACAAATATGAAAATCATTTAATCCGATTGGGAATGAATCCCGAGAATGAGCGTAATGATAAAATATGTAATGCATTTTATAAGTTGTCGGAGTTGGCTAGCGAAAGTGAAGATTAAACCAAGTTGGTGATGAATTGGATTAAGAGATTATCTAATGAGTTAGAGAACGGTAGAGGAACTTGAAAGTTTTTAGGTTTATTGGTATTTTTTATGTTTGAAAATTTCATTAAGATATCACATTTTTTTCTATTTATTGTAATTTTTTGAGTTAATTATTATTTTGTATCACAACACAATAGCTTCAGTTGAAAAAAAATGTAAGGCTGAGGTGTGGAAAGATACAGGTGTGGCGTGATTTTTTTTGTACTTAAGTGTAGAGATTTTTCATTAAAAATTTAAAGGGATGTAACTTATCGGCTTGTTCGGTTTCAATTTTGAAGAATAATGTTTCTCCACATCACTCTATACACTCTATGTACAAAAGTCCTCTTTGCAAATAGAAAGGCTTTTTCTTTAAATGCATAAAACTATTTTGACCATTTTTATATTTTAAAAATAGAGTAATGCTAGACTTACAAACAAATTGTAAATTTTTTTTAAAATGAAAGAAGGACAGACTGTAAAACTTTTTATAGAAACCAATGTGACAAGAGTACTGATACTCTTACCGGGTCCAAGTACCGGTTTAGTACCAAATGCGCTTTATTTGATTGTACATTGGTGGGACCTACAGCATTCCCTGGCGGGACCCATACCATAGTACAAACAAATAAAGCAGTACCGGTACTAAACCGGTACTAACACCCGGTGTGTCTAACATTTTCCATGTGACAATATTCAATGAGAATATGAGATCACAGTTTTAATGTTTTCATTTTCGTCTCTCCATCATTACTTTGTGTCAGAATAATTTGTACAATATGTTTATAAGTTTATGAACTTTTTGATCAATCTTTCAAGTGTTGTACAAATATTTATCCAATAGCTAGAGCTGACCCTAAAATTTTGGTGGCATAAGGCTTAGAATAGTTGAGAGGACCTTATATATACAATAAACACATAAAAATGTAGAAGAATAATTGATACCTAATATGTTAGGGCAACTGCCATCTAACATGGCCTGGATAGAATGAAGATAAAAGAGTAATAATAATAAACACAACGATGATATAAAAAGCGAGACAGTAACAACTACACCAAAATATATGCGGTTAAGCAATTTGGCACATTTATCAAAGATGGCCGCATCTACCATATTTGAAAAAAGAACAAGTACAATAAGGAATAATAACATAAATTAAATTATCCTACCTAAATCCCAGAACCTTTATACACCAACTCTTTCTTCATGCGAATCCAGGTTATAAGAGAATATCTATCTCAATCTCGTGATTTAATTTGTTTTCTAAGTGTGTCTCATGTACGTAACTCGGTGTATCTATCTTCCCATGTAAATCGATAAAAAACTCCTCACACAATATTTATAAACACAACTACAATACATGAAATACTCACTGAGTTACATATCTTTTATGTTTGAGCAATAACCATATGTGAAAGGAAAAATACCTCACCTCTCACCTAAAACCCTCACCTAAGTAAGAAACCCCGCATCTCTCTCTCTCTCTCTCTCTCTTAAAAGCTTATAAAAATTTAGCCACACTATATAATCCATTTATATGTGGAATACATTTTTGGTAAAATCCACGAAATAGCCCACTTAAACTTATTTTTGACACTTATGACATCAGTTGGTACAAAGAAACACCATTCGCTGCAGTGTGTAAGTGAGTAGTTCTCTTTGTTAGGTTGTTTAAAGATAAACTGGGGCATAATCCATATTAGTGAAAATAAATACAATAATAATTCACTCTTAAATGACAATGAAGAATATGAACAAACTCGTATAACTCAAAAACAGATAATCAATACAAGTATTTGACAATACATGAACCTCCAAAGAAATTATATTGAGGAGGAGAGAAGCGGTTACTCTAGATACACCACAACTAGGCAACTCAAACACCAAGGTAGGTATGTAGGAATAATGGCAAAAGCTCAATGAATACTTATGTTCTTAGTAAAGACTTGGAAAAAGCATTAATGGTGAAAGATGAAAGCTATGGTTTGCAATAACTCTCTAAAAAGTTGTCTTTTTTTCTTACAGATCACGTGGCTTCTCAAACTGTACAAAGGGGGTATATATAGCTTCATCTCACACTCGTAGAAGCTCAAGTGAATTCAGTGTTAGTCAGTCCACCATACCTAACATGTTAAACGTATTAAATGCCAAGTAAAATCTTGAGTGACCAGTCTTTGTGTCCGGCAAAGCCAACAACCAAAAAAAGGTCGACCGAATCGTCCGTGTCATATTCTTATTCTTCGATTTCTTCTCAGAGTGGCTCGAACGCACCCTTAAATATTCTGCACAAAATTGGTTAGAATATGAACGAGTCGATTAGGATAAAAACTAAAAGGTGGTCTCTGAACCGTCGATGTCGTATTCATCGGCTTCGAGGAGTGTTGAATCGAAGAAAGTGGAAATAGAGATTGTAGCCGAGCCCGAAGTTGAGAGCCGAGCGAATGAGTTTCAAGTTGGGTGTCAAATGAGAGAATTGTTACATGGAAGTGACTTGTTGGTAAATTGAATATAAAATGAGGATTTAGTGTGTAATTATTTAGGGCGTGTTTCGTTTGTGTGAATATATAATGTGTTTGTTTGCAATTTTGTGATTTATAGTGTGAACAATTGAGTTCAGTTGTGGAAATAAAGTGATTCCCATTAGCACTAAGTATGGGAAAATATTAAAATAGGAGATTTCATGTTGTCAAACTATACATCAACCTCACCTTTAGGAAAAAAACAAAAAACCACAAGAAGAAAAAAAAATAACCAAGTGGCGTACATTTATATACTTTAGTGTTAGAAAAGAAAAGTGATAAAAGGAAATTTATTTATCCTCCACAAAGATATTGACACCTTGGATGAGACATAGATCATTTAGGTTGGACAATCGGTCCATAATTATGTTAGGGTCCGTTTGATACATATTGGACAAAAGTATTGACATGACAAAATTTGCCACGACAAATTTTGCCTAGGCAATTTTGCCTAGACAAATATTTTTTCCTCACATTAAGCTATCAAACACCAAATGAGGTAAAACAAGTTTTTTAGGCAAAACATTTTAATAACACATTTTTGGTCCATATTAACATATATAATAATAAAAAATATTTTTTTTTAATTTTCGTCCCGAGTCTTATATAATAAAAAAACAGTTTTTTCATTTCTTTTTTACTTCCCTTTTTTATTTATTAAAAAAGTAACAAACTATATATAAAAAAAGTTTTTTACGCCAAAACTACTTATTAAAAACAGTTTTTACATTAAAACAGTTTTTAATTTTTACATTAAAACAGTTTTTATATTAAAACAACTTTTACGTTAAAACAGTTTTTAATTTTTTTTACATTAAAACAGTTTTTATATTAAAATAATTTTTTGCATTAAAACATTTTTTAATTTTTTACATTAAAACAATTGTTACATTAAAACAATTTTTTATATTAAAACAGTTTTTACGAAAAAACAGTTTTTACATTGAAATAATTTTTTACATTAAAACAATTTTTTATATTAAAACAGTTTTCACATCAAAACAATTTTTAATTTTTTACATTAAAACATTTTTTACATTAAAACAAATTTTTTCATTAAAACAGTTTTTTACATTAAAACGGTTTTTACGAAAAAACAGTTTTTACATTAAAACAGATTTTAATTTAAAACAGTTTTTTAACTATTTATAACAATTTTTAAAATATTCATAACAGTTTTTTTTAAATTATTTAAAATAGTTTTTAAATTGGTTTTTAAAATATTAAAAGCGTTTAAGAAGTTAACAAATTTGTTGGCAAATATTTCTCACCCATATAGCAAAGTAAAATTTGCCAACATGTTATGCATAAGAGGTGTTGTACATTGACAAATAGCTTGTAGGCAAATTTTGCTATCAAACACACCAAATTGTAGGCAAATGTATTTGTCAACTTATTTGTCATTTGCCATGATAAATTATGCTATCAAACGGACCCTTATAGAATTAGTTCTCCCATTAGGGCAGTAATATAATTATTTAGAATATGGTTTTGATAAATGTATTTTATATTTTACTTTATAATATCACAATATATTTTAAAATTATTATACAGAGTGCTGTAAAATTTATACAAGAATATTTAAAACGAAAGTATGAATTGCTCTCTTCGTCACCAAAAAGAAATTGAAAAAATATAATGAATTTGAAAATGAACTTTCTTTGTGTGCTTGCAAGATGAAACTTAATCATTTGGAGATGGTCTCCCGTAAGTCATTCATAATGGGACCCTTCGAAAAAAAAGCTAAAACTAGACATTTAGATTGTCTGAAATGGGGTGATTTCCACCGTGAAACTATGTAAAAAATTAATAAAAAAATGATTTGTGATAAAAACCATTTCCTAGTGAGTGGAAAATGGGGCCCCAATTTGCATAAAAAGTTTTTTATACACATTGTGTACAGTTTTTTTACCCATGAGAAGAAAAAGTGTAGTTTACTACAAATGTCATCCCATTGTGGATGGCTTAAAGGAAGTTAAAGTAAGAAACAAACTACATATGGAAAATGAAAATGAAAATGAAAAATTTATTTTCCTCCCTTGTGTTGCCTAGGGGTACGGCTGTGTTTTTTTTCTGAACTTTCCGATTTTTCCGATTTTCGATCCGATTTTTTCCGAATTTGGAATGAAATTTTAGTTTGCCGATTTCCGATTTCCGATTTTTCCGAAAAAAATCGGATCGGAAATCGGAAATAATTCTGAATTTCCGATTTTCCGATTTTCCCGAACCGATTTTTCCGAAACTATGCCGATCCGATTTTTCTGATTTTTTTCCGAATTATTTCCGATTTTTTTGGAATTATTTTCCGATTTCCGATTTTTCCGATTTCTTTTCCGATTTTTTGAAAGTTTTCCATATCCCACATCGATTAGAAGAGGGAGAGGGCTCCAAAATATGCTCTATAAAAGGAGAGTATCCTCATAACTTCTACACAAATGAAAAATGAGGCAAATCCTCATGTGTTTACATGTTGGGTTAAGCCATTTTCATTGTTTCTTTAAAATGAGAATTTCGAGTAGTCGAAAATCCATAATTTATTTTTTTGAAATTTTGGAATTTCCGAAATTTCTGGATTTTTAATATATTTTGTGAATTTCCGATTTTTCCGATTTTTTGCCGATTTTTCGATTTTTCCGAATTCGGAATTTTTTTTAATTTTTCGAAAAAATCGGATCGAAAATCGGAATAGTTATTTTATTTCTGAAAAAATAGGAATTTTTTCCGAATAGGCATTTTCCGATCCGATTCCGCCGAAACACAGCCCTACCTAGGGGGATACACGATCCATGTGAAGGGTATATTGATACTAGAAAATACAAAAACATGACCTATGACAGTTGGCAAGTTCATTGAAAAATAATTACTTTAAATTAATAAAATCTCTTAGTCAAGTGGTATAACGCTGACATTGGAACAGTCTTGGGGGGGATTGAGTTTGGTCCTTAGTTCGCTCCCTGATATTGTCGAAATAATGCTTGACTAGCGAAAATCACGAACTGCGAATGTGGATTAGTTGAGGGTGCGTAAGCTGACGGACACCGTATGGTATGCTATAAAAAAAATGGTCAATTCGACTCAATTCAATCAGATCGATAGTTAGGACTTACGTTATATATGTAAGAGTAGTAAAGACTCTTGGTCTAGTGGTATAAGGTTGGCACTGGTACACTTTTAATAGTGAATTGGGTTTGGTCTCCAGTTCGATCCTTGACACTATCAAAATAATGCTTGACCAACGGAAGTCACGAACCACGAATGGGTATTAGTCGAGATACGCGTAAGCAGACTCGGACACCTTATGATATGCTACAAAAAAAAAATATATGTAAGAGTACCGTTATAGTTATGAACATTTTTACCACATTTTTTACATGGTTTCTTTTACATATTATATTTAATGGAATGTCAATTTATTAAAAGTGCTTGCTAAGAAATGTGAAAAAAATATCTAAAAAAGTTCCAATAGCTTGTGATGTAGTGTTGGATTCAAAAGTTTATTAGACGAGATGGAATTAAGGAAAAAAATATCTTCAAATTATTTGTATTTACTTGATTATCAAAAAAAGTAACAAGTTTCTCATGGATAAAAATAGTTACAATTATTTTTGAAGAAAAAATTATTTGTACAAAGTGATATACCAAGAAGTTTGGTACATACTCATGTGTAGTGCTGTGTTTTTTTTTCTCCTGAACTTTCGATTTTTTCGATTTTTGATTCGATTTTTTCCAAATTCGGAATGAAATTTTAGTTTGTCGATTTTCGATTTTTCGATTTTTGACTTTTTCGAAAAAAATCGGATCGAAAATCGAAAATAATTCTGAATTTTCAAATTTTCGATTTTTCCGATTCGATATTTCCTATTTTTTTCCGATTTCTTCGGAATTATTTTTCCGATTTTTTGAAAGTTTTTCATACCCCACATCGGTTGGGAGAGGGTTCCAAAATGTGCTATATAAAAGGAGAGTATCCTCTTAACTTCTACACAAATGAAAAAATTGGTCAAATCCTCATGTATTTACATGTTGGGTTTAGCCATTTTCTTTATTTTTTTTAAATGAGTATTTCGAGTAATCGAAATTCAATAATTTATTTTTTAAAATTTTGGAATTATTGGAATTTCTGGATTTTTAATATATTTGGTAAATTTCCAATTTTTGCATATTTTTCTGAATTCGATTTTTTCTTTAAAATTTTTCACAAAAATCGGATTGAAAATCGAAATAATTATTTATTTTTTGAAAAAATAAAAAATAAATTCGAAGAGACATTTTTCACTCCGATCCGGTCGAAACACAACCTTACGGTGGTTTTATTTAAAACAGAAGAGAAATGCAAGTGCCGTCGTTTAGATTTTTGTAAGCCAAAAGTCATTTTGAGTGCTATTTTGAGTTTTTCTATCATCTAAGCATCAAAACCTACTCTTTCACCATTTAAAGCTGCCGTCCTTTCCATCCTCCTAATGCCATTTTACCATTTTTGCTTTACTTGTAAATCATTCAAGCAAGTACACTTTATGTTAATATTTTATGTGTTTTAATATTAATACTGTTTATATTAATATTTTATGTGTTTTAATATTTATTTAAGGCATTTTTTTTACTTTAAAATGGTTTCTTTTATATAACCTATTACCTTTTTTTAATTAGGTAAAAACTATTATTTTTTTACTTGTACTTGTACTTTTATTTCTTTTTTTTTGCTCCTAAACTTTTCCTTAGAAACTTAACCTTTTAGTGACCCACTTAATCCATTTGTTTTGTAACTTTTTTTACTCTTTACCGCCTATCTATTATTTTTTACCTGATTATGTCACGATTTGTTTCATTTTAAATGCATAGGAATGGATAAAGAATTTTTTCAAGGTAATCATAATATTAACTTGAATAAGTACCATCAAAATGAAGTTGAGGGTGTTGAGGAAAATGAGTATATTGAGGATGCTCTAAAACAAAATATACCTGAACCCAAAGTAGTAATGGAATTTGATAATGTTGATGAGATGTTGGAATATTACAAAAATTATGGTAATGCCCAAGGTATTCCAGTGAAGAAGAGGACGTCAAAGAAATGGGTGATGGTGTGGTAAGATGGGTTACCCTTACGTGCTAATGAATGCAAAATTTATGGAGATTCAAGAGGAGATGAAAGGGAAGCTATATTGTAATTTGTTCACTATTAGAAAGGATAATGGCATTGAGTTGTACGACGTACATGAGGATTTGGTTGGAATAAAAGAACAAGATGTCACTTTTTACAGTTGATATGCCCCATATGTACCCAACAACTCAGAGACAAAAATCTCGGCCTGGGAGATGCCGAGGATAAAAGGACTCTAGGTTGGCGACCAGCGGTGTCGTCCTGAGCCAGGTCGGCCATAGCCGACGTTACTAGTCGCCTCATGGCCAAGCAACAGATGAGGTTGCAATGGCCCATGCAGATAGTAATCCATCAAGCCGACATCGTGCCTACACCATACATCAACCTCGGCTGAGTATAGGCCAAGGAAGTAGAGACTACACAATCATCGCAACCAGCCTCGGCTGGGAATCAACCGACGTTCTTGCTACTCCACCATTACCTCGGCCCAAGCCGACATTACAGCTCCACCTTCCTTACATCGGCTCTCCCACCGAGCCAAGGTCACCACTGATCAAGCGGTTGCCCGACCACACCAACCTCGTCCTCTTCCAGGCTGAGGTTGGGACCAATCACAGGTAGCCGAGCCTTTATTCGCATATGTGTGGTTGGAAACACGTGTACACAATCAGTTATAACGAATCAATCCCCTCACGTGAGGGAATATTTCATCATCATTCTCTACATGTAACAGTGACAGATGTCTCCATCATATTGGCTGGATCAACACACACATACTCATTGCATGCATAAGGGGTACATTACACCCCCCACATACTATATATACTTGTCTTCTCCTTCTTGGAGAAGGAGGAAAAAAGGAGCAATTCTGGCTGAAACTCTGTCCAGATATACAGTAGAGAGAGAAAGCTTGAGAGATTGTATCTATGGCCATTAGAGCCCTCATACAGTGATATTAACCACACACCTTCACAGTGGACGTAGGCCAGGTTGGATGAACCATTTATATTCCGGTGTCTCTTCTACCATATACACTTATATTGCCATTGTTAACATTGAATTGAGCTTACAAACACCTTGAAGGGTGGTGTTGTTTTCAGCATCATCATTTTGGCGCCGTCTGTGGCAATCGAGAAGCTATCTCTTCCTCATTTTTTGCTTAACCTCACCGTAGACTCTGGTGGTGAACCAGGCCTCACCCCTTGCGTGGAGCTGTTTCACCATTGAAAGAGGTCCTGTAAGGTATTAAGCTTATCTACTACACCAACTCTTTAGTGCTAACATATGGCACCAGAATTACCGCCACCTCTTCCGTCGCCTGGGGATGGAGTGCCTAGCTCCAGCCAGGCGTCGCCTCAGTTCAAAATGGCGGAGGTGGCCACAGCCTTGAGGTCCTTGGCTGCAACGCAACAAGAAATGAAGGAGCAATTTGCACAGCTCAGTCAAAATATGATGAGGCCACCTGAAGTCTCACCGGAGAATATTACTCCTCCGGCTGTCCAGGCGCATCCTGAAGTCAAGGGACCACCCCAGGCACCGCGCAAGGACCACCCTACGCCCCAGCGGAGGAGGGACGTTGCTGACCCTAGGCGTTTGCGCCTGGGGAGGCAAGGACACCCTTGTCCTGAGAATAGGTATGATGATCTAGAGGCGGAAGATGTCCCAGAAGATTGTTGGGAGCCATATGAGGTTTCGAATAACACAGTTCGTCCTATCTAGTGGAGCCAAGGTTGTGGGGGCAGAAGAGGAGGAGAAGCCCAACAACGAGGATCAGCTTTTGATTGATTAAGCAGAGGGTCGACGTTTGAAAGGCTCAGCCCCGTAAATGACCTAAGACAGAGGTTATCAAGGTTGATAAGTGCAGCCGGCTCACAAAGGGAAGAGAGGCAATGTCGGCCTCATCAGGGACGAGGAAGAGACCAAGAAGAGGTCAACAGCCGACGTTGTGCTGTGGATGGGGAACCCTCAGTCCACCCTTTGGAAGTGGCTGGGGACAACCTCGGCCAGGCCGAAGTTGCAAGGCCATGGAATGACTCCATCCAATGTCTTGAAGAAAATATAGGAGACCTCATCAAAAGCCGAGATCCAATGCAAAGAGGTTTCTAAGAGGGCTCCCCATTCGTGACTAGGATAGTGAGTTTTCCAACCCCCGCTAAGTTCAAACCGCCCACGGTGTCTCCCAAGTATGACGGTAGCACCAACCCTGTACATCACATTGAGATGTACCAGTCAGAGGCGGACATCTATTCAATACCAGATGAGATGAAGTGTCAGGCCTTCTCTAGGACTTTGACGGGAGCAGCACACATCTGGTTTACTTCTCTTCCGAATAATTCAATTGAGAACTTTAAGGGCTTGGCTGAAGGATTCATTCACAACTTCTGCTTTGGGGTAAGACCTCAAAAGAAGACCACCCATCTATTGTATGTCAAGCAAGGCAAGCACGAGAGCCTAAGAGACTACATCTCCAGGTTCAACAGAGAAAAACTTAAGGTTGAAGATTACGAAGAGAATATAGCCATGACCGCCCTCATAGGAGGTCTTCAGAAAGGGAAGTTGTTATGGAAACTTGAGAAATACCCTCCCAAGTCCATGGCAGAGCTATTGTCAACTGCGGGGAAGGTCATAAATGCTGAAGAGGCCATGGACGCTAAGTATGAGGACGAGAACGACGGTAGCAGCGAGAAGTTCCAAAGAAAGAAGGACGGAAAGAAGAGGTCAGCTGACGACAAGTTCGCACACTATACCCCTCTAACGGTGAGATGCGAACATATCCTCAATGAGATTAAGAATGACATGTCTCTAAGATGGCCGTAGAAACTTAAGGCTCCTTCGCATAAGAGGAACAAGAACTTGTGGTGCGAGTTCCATCAAGACCATGGCCATGTTATAGACAAGTGCTTTGCCTTGAAGGATAAAATTGAGAAGATGCTGAAGTCTGGAAAGTTGAGGAAATATGTTGATGGCAAGGCTCCCAAAAGGGGAAGAGATGACCCCAAAAAGAAGAGAAACGACAGGTGTCGTGACGATACCCCAGCAAGAAGAGATGGTGACTCAGATGGTGATGACGAAGACAATCCAAGCCTCCCACCAAAAAATGACAACACCCCAGTGAAAAGGGTTGGAATGATTACCTTTGGTGTTAACACCATATGCGGAGGACTTGCGGGGGTGGTTCTGAAGTGGCCGATCAGAAAGCTCATGTTGCAGAGGCCAAGTCAGTGGCCAAACTTGAAGTAATAAATCGGATGTCTTCCGAGGCAACACAGAAGAGAAAGAAGGTGAACATGGACACTCTCGTAGTTGGGTTCTCCCGACTCGACTTCAAAGGCATCCTAGCTCCGCATATGGCCCTTTGGTAATCACAACTAGAGTTCACGGATGCGAGGTGCAGAGAATTCTTGTAGATGGAGGAAGTTCAGCAGATGTGATGTTCTGGCCCTGCTTCAAAAGCCTAGGCCTTAGCAGAGCTAGGTTGGTACCCTATCATCATTCGTTAATGGGCTTCAGCGGTGGAAAGGTCCATCCGTTGGGCATGTATGAGATAGACGTGAGAATGGACGATGAGCGGCCTAAGAGGTTAACTCGAAAGATCAATATTTTCGTTATGGACGAAAACATTTTCTCGGCCTATAACCTCATCATAGGTAGAGTGCCCCTTAAGGAGTTTGAGGTCATGCTGTCGACGGTCCACCAGATGCTAAAATTCCCGACCCCCTATGCGATAGGGGAAGTGCAAGGTGACCAGACCATAGCAAGAGAATGATACTTCAACTCGGCCGAAGAGAGAGAGTCCCATAAGAGAGTAACTACCACTTATAATATTGATACACCTGACCCAGAGATAAAATAAAGTTGAAGAAAGGAGAGGCCGTGGAAGAGGTAGAATCCATCATCCTCAATGAGGACGAGCCGAAAAAAATTGTCCATGTCGGCAAAGCCTTAAAAGAGGAGATCAAGGAAGAACTGATAAACTTCTTGAGGAAGAGGTAGAGTGTTTTCTCTTGGAGTCACGCGGATATACCTGGCATCGACCCTGAGGTTATGTGCCACAAACTCAACGTGACTAAGGATGTTAGGCCAATCAAACAAAGATGAAGAGTTTACTCTAGGGAGAAGTACGACGTCATCCGGGAAGAAGTAAGAAAGTTAGAAGAGGCTGAGTTTATCAGGGAAGTCATATATCCAGAGTGGCTATCGAATGAAGTCATTGTTCCCAAAGCCAACGAAAAATAGAGAATGTGCGTAGATTTTACTGACCTGAAAAAGTCTTGCCCAAAAGACAGTTATCCCTTACCTCGAATCGACCAGATGGTAGATGCAACTACAGGACATGATCCCATGAGCTTCATGGATGCGTACTCAGGTTACAACTAGATCTTCATGGATGTTGAAGACTCAGAGAAGACGACCTTCATCACTGATAAAGGGATATATTGCTACAAGGTTATGCCCTTCGGATTGAAAAATGTAGGGGAAACATACCAACGTCTTATGAATAAGATGTTTGAAGACCAAATAGGCAAAACCATGGAGGTGTATGTAGACGATATGTTAATGGAGAGCTTAAAGTCCTGCACTCATGTGGCAGACCTGGAAAAGACATTCGACACCATGGACTTATACAGAATGAAACTCAACCCTACGAAGTGCATCTTCGGGGTAGGAGCTGGGAAATTTCTTGAATTCATTATCAATCAGAGGGGAATAGAAGCAAACCCCGAGAAAATCAAGGATTTGCTCAATATGAAGACACCAAGGAGTATCAAGGACATTTAGAGGCTCATTGGAAGAGTAGCTACACTCAACATATTTATTTTCAGAGCGACGGATAAGTGTCTTCCGTTTTTTAAGGTGCTTACAAAGGCCTTCGAATGGGACAAAGAGTGTAACGAGGCTTTTAATCAACTCAAGTACTACCTCGGATCTCCCTTACTCTTATCTCGACCCATAGTAGGAGAAAAGTTGTATGTTTATTTAGCGGTCTCTGAATCAGCCATAAGTGCATCCATAGTATGGGAAGACGTTGGGGTGCAAAGGCCTGTATACTTCAACAGTAAGGCCCTTCAAGGGTCAGAACAAAACTATTCACGAATGGAAAAATTAGCCTACGCTTTGATACATGCCTCGAGGAAGATGAAGCCATACTTACAAGCCCATTCTATAGTCATCCTCACTGACTCTCCACTAAGATAGGTCCTCCACAAACCTGAGAAGTCGGGTAGATTGATGACATGGGCCATTGAGTTAGGAGAGTGTGACCTTATTTATCAGTCCAGGGCGGCCATTAAAGGGCGGGCACTTGCAGATTTTATTGTTGAGTTCACATGGGAAGAGGCCGAGGTTGAGAATGACCTAGAGACTGCAGAGGGATGGAACAACAACGTCTTCCGAGATCAGGAAGAGGTTGTATCCAAGAGAACCAGAAATGGAATATCCGAGAATGAGGAAGACCGGTACCTCTTCAAGCAAAGAATCATGTCAGAAGGGAGCTTCTCATCAGATAAAGACATCTGAAACCTCTTTATTGACGGGTCTTCTTACGAAAGCGAAAGCGGTGCAGGGCTGATACTGTCAGCTCTGGATGGTGCTAACGTTGAATATGCCCTAAGGTTTAACTTTAAGGCATCAAACAACGGGTCATAATATGAGGCCATGATAGCAGGTCTCTTATTGGCAAAGACCCTTAGGGTAAGACGACTCCTGCTTTATAGTGACTCAAGGTTGGTTGTTAACCAAGTATTGGGGGTATATGAGGCCAAGGATGAAAGGATGACCAAATACCTGAAGACGGTGAGAACGATACTCGAAGGTTTCGAAAAAGTAAAGATAAAGAGAATACCTCGACAAAACAATAGCCACACAGATACATTAGCAAGGCTAGCTTCGGCAATAAGGACAGGTATCAGAAGGACAGTCCCAATTGAGATCTTTCCCAAGGCGACCATTGAAGAAGAAGAGGTTAGTAACCCTTAACTCAATTTAAACCTAGGGGACTCATGGATGGATCTCCTTATCAGATATATCAGAGAGGGAGAGCTATCGGAATCAAAGTTAGAGAGGAGAAAACTGAGGTACGAAGCTACAAAGTTCTCAATAGTAGGAGATATAATATATAAGAAGGGATTCCTATTACCTCTCCTTAGACGCATTCATCCCACAGAAGTTCCCCCCGTCCTATAGGAGGTACACGAGGGTTCTTGCTCCAGTCATATAGAAGGAAGACCTTTGGCTAAGAGGATTATTAAGCAAGGATACTGGTGGTCGACCTTGGCCAAGGATACTGTAGCCTACGTAAAGAGGTGTGACAAATGTCAGAGATTCTCCACTATCCCCCATCAACCTCATCAGCCTATAATGTTAATTAGTTCACCTTGGACCTTTTCAATATGGGGAATTGACTTAGTGGGTCCCCTGCTAAGGGTTGAAAATAATTATCGATTTCTGATAGTTGCTATTGATTACTTCTCCAAGTGGGTAGAGGCAGAGCCAATGATAACAATTACAGAGCAGAAGACCTTCCAATTTATTTGGAAGAACATCATATGCAGACATGGCCTCCCAAACACCCTCATCTCGGACAACGGAACCTAGTTCAAGAACTCTTCCTTAGAGAAATATTATGAAAAAGTTGGGATAAAGCATTTTTTTCTCTTCTCTTGGCTGACCTCAGGCAAACGGTCAGACATAAGTCACGAATAGAACAATCCTCGATGGAATCAGGAAGAGGTTAGAAGAAGCTAAGGGAAGATGGACTGAAGAGGTTTATGTTGTGCTATGGGCCTACAAAACAATGGCTAGGACACCGACGGGGGAAACCCCGTTTATGTTAGCTCATGGCTCAGAGGCCGTTATACTAACAGAGGTAGGACTCCCTACTCATAGGGTCCAGACCTATGAACCTGAGAAGAATGGGGAAGAGAGAAGACTCGACCTAAATTTGACTAAAGAGAGAAGGGAAGACGCAGAAATCAGACAAGCCGCTTACTAGTAGAGAACAATAAAGTTCTACAATCAAAGGGTAAAATCAAGACCCATAGCCATGGGAGACCTAGTACTGAAGAAGACGTTGCAGAAAGCAAATAAGCTTCACCCAAATTCGTATGGTCCTTACAAAGTGATTGAGGAGGTTGTACCCGGGACCTACAGGCTAAAAAACCTCGAAGGGGAACCTTTCTCCAATCTTTGGAATGCTGATCATCTAAAAAAGTATTACATATGATGTTATAAGGGATTTCATGTAAATGTATCATCTTATGAAGAGATTATTAATGAGAAGATCAGTTCCTATGTCAATTCTTGGTTCATTATGCTCTAGTGGTAGAAATTATGAGGTTAACATCCAAAGTGATGACCTCAGACCTTATAACATCATAATTTGGTGACAAGGTATGAGGTAAGACATCATACTTGGATGACCTCAGACCCTTAATATCATTAATTTGGTGAATATTTTATGAGGATAACATCTTAGTTGACGACTTCAGACCTTATAACATCATAATTGGTGATAAGGTCTGAGGTAAGACATCATACTTGGATGACCTCAGACCCTTAACATCATTAACTTAGTGAATAATTATTTATGAGGACAACATCTTAGTTATGACCTCAGACCTTATAACATCATAATTTGGTGACAAGGTCTGAGGTAAGACATTATACTTAGATGATCTTAGACCCTTAACATCATTAACTTGGTGAATATTTTATGAGGATAACATCTTAGTGGATGACCTAAGACCCTTAACATCATTAATTTGGAGAATATTTTTTTAGGATAACATCTTAATGATGACCTCAGACCTTATAACATCATAATTGGTGACAAGGTCTAAGGTAAGACATCATACTTGGATGACCTCAGACCCTTAACATCATTAATTTGGTGAATATTTTATGAGGATAACATATTATTGGATAACCTTAGACCCTTAACATCATTAATTTGGTGAATATTTTATGAGGATAACATATTAGTGATGACCTCAGACCTTATAACATCATAATTGGTGACAAGGTCTGAGGTAAGACATCATACCTGGATGACCTCAGACCCTTAACATCATGAATTTGGTGAAAAATTAGTTATGAGGACAACAACTTAGGTGATGACCTCAGACCTTATAACATCATAATTTGGTGACGAGGTCTGAGGTAGGACATCATACTTGGATGACCTCAGACCTTAGACGATAATATTGAGACTTCAGATATAGAAAATCATTCAAGGAACATTCAGCAACTAAAGAAATAAAACCCTCCTCAGAGGATGATATAGACTAAAATTGAGAGTTACAAACTACAAGGTAACAGAGTTTGTCATTAGAGGTTACATTTCTTCATGGAAATTAAAATTAGAAAAATCTTCACAAAATGGTCAAGTGTCTGCAGCCTCAGGGTTAGTTTCTATACCTCCGTCTCCCTGACCGAGGGTGGTTACTTCCACCCCTTCGTCCTGAGCGCCAACATCTTCAGTCCTGGTGTCATCTTGGGGGGCAGTCTCGGTAGGTGCAGCACCTTCCTCCTCCTCTATCTCTTGCAAGGCCTGAGCAAACCGAGGATCGGCATAATCCAAACCAATGAAGTCAGAGGTTGCGAGGCTCCCTGATTCCTTCTCCTTCATGGCAGCCCATTTGCCCGTGGCCTTTACACCCCTTTCTAGGTATTCGAAGCCAAAGCTGAAAAACTCATCAGAGACCTTTTACTCCTCCAAGATCTTATCGGAGGCATCATCTAAGGCAGCCTTCACAGCCACATCGATTTTATGTTAAAGAGAGTCAGCCTGAGTCTTCAGGGTAGTGCTATGATCCTTCCTCTACTTGTCCATGTCTTTTTCTAATCTCTTCATGATTGACTCAGACTTCTCTAAAGAGGCCTTCAGACGCTCGACTTCAGCGTTCAAAGTGGCCTTGGTCTTCTCGACCTCTTGGCCCTTCTCAATCAGAGGAAGTTTCCTCAAAGTCCAGTTAATAAAATGGTGCATGGTGAGGAGACCCTGTAGAACATGTACAGAGATGTCAGTCTAAGGTCCGATATTGTTCAAAACCAATGTTACACTTGAATATAATTCAGTGGCAAAAGCAGAAGTTCAAGGTCTTACTTGGATAAAGTGATGGAGGGAGAACTCAGCCAACAGAGGCCTATCCAAATAGCGACATAAGCTCTTGTCAGAGTGGGTCATGGCATCGCCGATTACATCCAGGGCCTTCAGACTATGGTCGATAAGACTGTCACCAATCTTCAGTTACTCTAAGCGAGCAATTAATGCATCCTCAGAAGAAATGGGGATGGCATGATCCCCCTTTTGGTTTTTCTTCTTCTTCCTCTGATCCTCAGGGGAAGGGTCAGTAGGTTTCCTCTTCTTGGAGGCCTTAGCCCTTGAGGTAGTTGGAGGGGGAGGAGGCGCATTTAGACCTTCTTTCTTTACAAGCTCCGTGAGACTAGGGGCTGCCATCTCCCAGAGGTCGTCGAAAATGCCTTTTAGGCGCTCTGCAAAATAGAAAGGTTTGAGCTAGAAAATTAAGATACACAAATTCAGAGGTATAACTTATTAAAATAATAGAGCAACTTACGGAGCTCGGTCAAAGGACTCCACCCAAGGATAGTTTCGAAGAGATATTAGGGAGTCATCAAATGCTCGTACTTGACTAGAAGACCATTTTCCCCCTGATCCTGAAGGTTTTTGACCTTCTGAAGATTATTTTGGCTTAGCCCAGGGTCGACCCTAACAGCCATTATCACCCTTCCCCATCTAAGGGGTATTCTCGGCTCTAGGGAGAAAGAGGGGGTACAAGGACCAAACTCCCATGGCCCTGACGTAAAAAAGTAGCATGGTTTCCAATTATATTTTGAGGTTTGGGTAACCTGCAATAGCTTTTTATTTTACTTCCGAGCTAAAAAATGGTAATAACTCAAATGATTACTGGCAGATGAGGGGACGTAGCATCCTATGAAGACTTGGACGGGAAGGTCTTAATGATGGACTGCCCTCCATAAGACAATAGCTCCAATTATTACCCTCCAGGCATTGGGTGATAATTGGGAAGGAGCCAAGTTGATGTATGACAATATATCCCTGATGATGGGATGAATGGGCAGACGAAATCCCAACTTGAACATCTGCTCATACAAGCAGATCTCACCATCTCGGTCGCCGAAAGCCCTCTCTTCCCTCAGAGGTCTCTTGAGTTTTATTGAGGGACGTATTAAATATAGATGTCTGAAGGCTAGAAGGTCGACCTCGCTGACAGTGCTCTCTATCTCGTTCGCCTCAGAGGTGTCAACATCGCTTTCAGTACCATCATCATCATTCAGTGCAACGTCGGCCTGAGCAGACGATGGGGCACCACTTGGGAACCTCTTAGCGAATTCAGCTCCTGTGACGGGCGATAGGGGGAATAGATTCAAGGATTAGGGGAATAACCACGCTAGGTCCTACAATTTCAACGTCGGAGGAAGACTGCAATGTGCTTGAACTCTTGTGAGATGAGGCCCGAGTGAAAACCTCGGCTTGATCGGGGACCTGAACCTACTGAATGGAAAAGTCCATGGTCTCTTGAAAGGAGTACACAAACATAGGGTCTGAGGTGGACGACTCAGACTCAGACATGGGAGTAGGTTCAATTGGGACCTCTGCTGACTTAACTGGTTCGACTGGCTCAGGGTATATGACCTTCACAAGGGGTGGAAAGATAAGTCTGAGGGGGAATGTCTCTGCCTTACGAGCTTCCTCTTGGGATCTTTCTATTTACTTAATTTTATCTAAGGTATTCTCCCTAAGAGAGGGGAATTCCTCTAAGAGTTGATAAAGGGGCCTGAGCATATGAGTCAGACCCTACACGTGTGACTCTAAATCCTAAATAAACAGGATTAGCAATTTAACTAAGGATCAAACTGGGTTTTTAAATAAGAACGACTAAAGAACAGTTCACTGTAAAAATCTTAAGCTCGCCGAAAAATGCATAAACTCGTCGGAAAAGGCATAAACTCGCCGAAAAATGCAACAAATGGAAGAACAAGGCAGAAAAATGCAACAAATGGAGAAGAAGGGGTGATAGACGATACCTGAGGGAATGCGATGAGAAGAAAGGAAGGGTTTGCAAGAAAAATCCACCAAATGCACCTTATCCAAGCTCTTATAGAGAGAGAGAGAGCAGAGAAAATTCAGGCAAGAGAATGAAGAAATGTGGACGAAAGAGAAAGAAAAGGGGTAAAACCCTCAAAACTTATTGCACGTATCCCAAGGCCCATCATTTCCTTGGGAGCCCAAATGACAACTGACATCATTGAGCTTGCCTGGCACACCATCTACTTCAGCAGTTAACACTCGTCAAGAAAGCATTCGCACTAACAGAAATCCAACCTCGGACGTGTATACCCCTTAGTCATCACATAGGCAACTAAGGTCTAGGGGGTGATTGATATGCCCCATATGTAACCCACAGCTCAGAGATAGAAACCTCGACCTGGGAGATGATGAGGATAGAAGGAATCTAGGTTGGCGACCAACGGTGTCGTCCTGAGCAAGGTCAGCCATGGTCGATGTTACTAGTCGCCTCATGGACAAGCAACATATGAGGTTGTCATAGCCCATGCAGATAGTAATCCATCAAGCCGACATCACGCCTACACCATACATCAACCTTGGCTGAGTATAGGCCGAGGAAGTAGAGACTACACAATCATCACAACCAGCCTCGGTTGGGAATCAGCCGACGTTCCTGCTACTCCACCATTACCTCGGCCCAGGCCGACATTACAGCTCCACCTGCCTTACCTCGTCTCTCCCACTGAGCCAAGGTCACCACTGATCAAGTAGTTGCCCGACCACACCAACCTCGTCCTCTTTCAGGTTGAGGTTGGGACCAATCACAGGTAGTCGAGCCTTTATTCGCATATGTGTGGTTGGGAACATGTGTATACAATCAGTTGTAATGAATCAATCCCCTCACGTGAGAGAATATTTCATCATCATTTTCTACATGTGACAGTGATAGATGTCTCCATCATATTAGTTGGATCAGCACACACATGCTCATTGCATGCATAGGGGGTACATTACACCCCCCGCATACTATATATACTTGTCTTCTCCTTCTTGGAGAAGGAGGAAAAAAATAGAAATCCTGGCTGAAACTCTGTCCAGTTATACATTAGAGAGAGAAAGCTTCAGAGATTCTATCTATGGCCATTAGAGCCCTCATACATTGACATTAACCACACACCTTCACAGTGGATATAGGCCAAGTTAGCTGAACCACTTATATTCCGGTGTTAATCCTCTTCTCCTCACGCCCTTCTACTATATACCCTTATACTTCCATTGTTAACATGGAATTGGGCTTACAAACACCTTGAAGGGTGGTGCTGTTTTCAGCATCATCAACAGTTACATTTAACCCCGATGATTGTGATATGAGATGTAGTTATTGATTATTTGATTTTCAAGGTATCCTTTGTACACATTATCTTGCGGTCTTAATTAAAAAATATGAGTTTGTACCCGAAAAATGCATTCTTCGGTGGTGGAGGAAAGATGTCACGAGATGTCACACAAATATTAAAATCATTTATTCGGATTGGGCAATGAATCCTGAGAATGAGCGTAATAATAAAATGGGTAATGAGTTTTTTAAGTTGTCATAGTTGGCTAGTGAAAGTGAAGATCAAACCAAATTGGTGATGAATTGCAAATAGATAATAACCAAGGTCATAAACATCACTAACTTGATATACATCGAGATATTTAGAATCAAATTGATGTTAAGCTACATCATATCCAAAAACTAGCTATCCAAAAACTAACTAACGTCTACTAAAAAATAGTGATGATACATCACAATATCCAAAAACTAGCATTGAGAATTACATCATAAGAACCACAATCCAAAATACTACTCAAGCTAGGACGTTGTCGAACGTAATACTCGATCAAATTTGTTCTTGACGCTATCCAACCCAGAATGAGTAACCCTGCAATCAAATATAATCAACATAGTTTTCATCAAAACACAATCATCTCAACACATTTTCATTACAACGTAACAAAATACAATTACTCGGAAATACCTAATATATATAATCCGTAATGAACTCAATGAACTATATTTGAACTTCATTTAGCTCATTCAACGTGTAGGTCATTTTACCGGACAATCATCTCATCTAAAAAATTGAAGATAGAATTGAATTTATTATTACGGTATATAATAGTTAATAACTAAACAATATTTTATATAATAGGACAAAAAGAGAACATTGGTAACATACCTTTATTTCAAAAGGTATGGAAGGATCCTCCATGAAGTACTTCATGAACTTCAACACAAAATATCCGCAATAAAGAGTACCATTTCCTTGCATTGGGCACTAGTTAACACAAAACATTACCACTGAACAAATAATAAAGAGTACAAGTCTAAAATATTTTTTATGCAACACAAACAAGTGTAAAAACTATAATAATTTTGGGCAGAATTTCCTCTCTTTATATGACTATCCACCCTATTCAAAAAATATAAAATACTCCAACAACAAAACTAATAGTTCATAACAACTCATAAGCTCAATGAGAGTTATTTCATTTAAAATCTGTCACACCAATGTGAAGAGAAAAGCTAAAATTAGATCTCCTTGTATCAATCCTATTAGAGATCCAATTTCTTATCTAGGACTGCATTCACAAAAAATCAGATAATTAAAAACTGTCAAGTGCACCTCATCCATCTAGCTGAAAATCATTGTACTCAAAAATTAAATTTCAAAATTCCAAATTCACATGGCCATATGCCAACTACCTCATTCTCTATGATAGCAAAATTGAACATTCGTCTATTCCTTACAAAAAAAACTCTTGGATCTTTGATATTGTGTCATTAAGGAATAATCAATGGGCCTTTTGACAAAACCTTTAATTGAAAAGGGTCGTGGTTCCGGACCAGGGATGTTTATAAAATATATATATATATATAGCAACTGTGTATATATATACCTATATATATATATATATATATATATATATCATATCTACTCCTAATGCCTAACCCACCAAGACCAGTTATGTCAACCGAACCAAAGTCAAGGTAAACCGAAGCAATGCCTTAGCCAAGAGCTCTTGCCAATTCCTAGACCAGTGTAGGCTTGGTCATCATAGGCTACACGAGCTAGGTTCACACTTTCAAGACAGAGCTAGTCTAACAACTATCGATTCTTCTCAAGCTCAGCTCAACTCTAGAATGCTCTACAAAGCGCAACGTACGCACATTTAACGCAACGCGCTTCAACTTTTCTATAAGTAAGGGAGGGTCCTTTTAAGTAGATGCACAGGAAAAACATTGCTCCTACCTATCATTATAGGTTAAGAGCCGAAGATTCCTGGTGCAACAAAGGGAGATCTTTTGTCAAGGGTCGCAGCGGGCCGGGCTATGATACCGATCAAACCTATATATATATATATATCATATCAGTATTATATATATCGATATGATATATATCAGGTATATATATATATATATATCATATAATCAGTATATCATATAATCATATATCTGATATATATATCAGGTATATATGTATCATATAATCAGTATATCATATAATCATATATCTGATATATATCAGGTATATATATATCATATAATTTGTATATGATATAACCATATACCTGATATATATCATATCAGTATTATATATATCGGTATGATATATATGATATATATCAGGTATATATATATATATATATATATATATATATATATATATATATATATATATATATATATATATATATATATATCATCGAACAAAAAAACCAATTACGAGATAATTCCATGATTCTCTTTAGGCTTAGAGGGTGCTAGAGTCAAGGGAGAATGTCAGTTTAAAAGAGCTCTTTTTTCGAACGGATAGGTGCAATTTTGAACAGTCATTTCTATCTTTTTTTTCCAATTCTAAGAAAGAGAAATCCCGTGGACGCTGCTGAACTCAGAAGTATTTCCACGACTATAAGAAGACTTTTAGAGTGCGACTCCCTCTGGAGGAGGGGCAGATGCTAATATATCCAATGCAAAAATATATAAAAAAGGAGTGCCCCCTTGAGCACCCTTATCATTAGACCTGCAGAGCCTTTTGAAGGCTTTACATCTTCATGAGAAAGCCCCATGCCTCCGCTTATGGCTTTCATACCACCCATACGTGATCTCCTTCTCTCTCCCCCCGCCATTGCCTTTGCATCAAAAAGAGGAAGAAGGGTCTATGCCGAAAAATACCTTTGCCCTACTATGAACTAGGAGAACCACCAATTCATATTATTTATCCCTATTGGAGCAAGTGAATCTTCTAGAAGAACGAACAAAGTAAGCTGAGCTTCCACCGCTATGGGAAGAAAGCATTGTGACTCCTACTGGCAATCAATAGATGAATTCCTCCCAATCATTCATGTTACGGCTGTTTTATCTAAGCATGTGTAGGAAGAAGACCTCACCTCCAAATCAATCAATAGAAGATCCCAATCCATCATTGAATGTGTGTGACGGAACAATAAGCATTCCTATTACCAATCATTCAATAGAATCCTTCCTCCCAAACAAGAAGAATGTCGGTTCAGAAAGACGGAAAGATTGAACAAAGACAGATTCAAGTCAAGTATAGGAAGGCGAACTCACTCGACCAAAGGGAACTGATGATATATATATATATATATATATGAGTAAAATTTTGTTACTATTTCATAAAGAGATAACTTAATTAGAGGTCAAGATTTTGACAACAAGGCAAAAATTTAACGGTTGAGATCCAAGGGTTTCATTTCAATTAATCAAATGGCTCAGATTTCTCCCATCCCTAAAATCTAAGGATTCACACTATGCCACGTCAAAAATCTAAACGGGGAGGGAGACAAACCCTAACTCAATCTCTCATTCCCTCATTCAGTCATGCTCCCATCTCTCTCGCTACAAACCCTCTAACTCTACATCGAACCGCCTCTCCCCTCAGCCACTGCTGAATCGCCTCTCCCTCTTCCTCTACATCCATATGAAACCACAAGCACGAACGGTATTTTCTAGATCACCACATGGTATTTCTCTCTTACTCTCTAGGTATTTTTTGTTTTTGAAATCAATTTTTGGGGATATTGTGTTCTTTGCACTGTATTTTCTAGATCACCACATATATGGTTCAAAATTTGGTGCTTTTGTTTTGAAGATTTCGATTTCTAAAGACTTTGAACCATTTGTTTGGGGCTTTTATTTTGAAGATTTTGATTTCTAAAGACTTTGAACCATTTGTTTCAAAGTTTAGATTTTTGGGTTTTTTGAAATTTTGAATTGGGGATTTTCTTAAAATTAAGAGTTACAAACAAAGTTGCGGTTTTGGAGGAGTTATCAGAATGACGAGTATTGCAGGGGCTTTGGAGGAGGGGTGCATGACAGGTGGTTGCGAAGTGATAACAATTAAGTACTTCTTTAATTTGCATTTTTTTTTGTATTTTGGGTTCTAAATGTTCACAATCAGCAGGGTGAAATAGACAGTTCATGTTTATAGAAAAAATCAACAACACACATATGTAATAATTTGGTGATGAGATAGTTCTGTTAGCATCAGTTCTCACCTTATCACTTATGTCAGATGGTTCCGTTAGTTGAGTTGATTTGTCTATTTTTGAGGTTATTGTAGGTCGGAACTTTGAAATATGGCTACAGAGGGTCCAGTTTCCAACCAATTTCAGCTCTCTTATAAAATGACTGGCCAAAACTGTTCCTGGGATTTGAGTTCATGGCATAAACTGCTCTGCCACTGCTGAATATTTCTTCACATTGACTTGTTTTTTTTTGTTACATATAGTGCATCTAATAGGATCTGGTTGTTTATTACATAGTTTTTGGTTGTTTATGAATCATTACTGATTTTCAATATGTGTATACTGAAATTATTGTTACTGGATGTGCAGTGAAAGAGCTTAAGTAAAGTTGATTATGGACTTTGCATTTGAATGTCTACGGTATTCTCGCTCTACCTTCTCTTTCAAGCTCCATTTCTCTCTCACACATTGTGTATTATTTTTGCATTTGTAGTGATTATGAGTGCACTATTCCATTGATGACGTCAAACCAGATCTGAATCTAAGGAGTGTATATTCCCATTCTTTCGAAACCATAGGTCTAAATTGTTGGCCCTGTTTTGTAAATATTAGATAAAGTTGTGATACATATGTTGTTCAAACAATCAATATTGTCATGCATATTAGAGTAGGTTATTCAACACTGTAATATATGTTACATCTCAATTCCGTTTTTTTTTATATTACTAACACTGTAATATATGTTACATCTCCATTCAGATTTTTTTATATTACTAACATTTTTAGGGTTAATTGTAATAAAAAAGTAGTGTAAATATCTAATACGAACTGAGCGAAGCGTTGCAGCTAGAAATGGAAGGGGCATTTCACTCTGAAATTATCAGAGTCCAAAAGATTATCTGAAATCTATGAGCATGTAAGCGAGATGCGGGGGACTTTCTAGGATAGTATAAGAGTGTACTTCTAAGCATGAAGGATTTTCTTGTGTGTGAAAGTCGAGATGGAAACTCATGTTCGACTCTCCATAAAAGTATTCTAAAGTGATTGATAACCCGAATTAAAAGGATGTGAAGTATTAAGACCAAAGTACTCTTCAAACCTCAACCTCAAGAAACTTCAAACGATGGCACATACCCTGCTTATGTGAAAAAAAAAACTCAAATAAGGATTTGCTTATGGTGAGTTTAATTTCTTCTAAAGTTGGATTTTTCATTTTCTTTTGTTTTTACTATTATGATGGTCTCTGTTGACGCCACTAAAATGGCAGTCTCTTTCTGACATCCAATTTTATTTCATCATAAACTATTCAACTATGCACATGTTTTTTCATGGAATATCATGTTGAATAGTTGATTGACCAACATTTAGCCACTACCACACTTTTTTCAAGTTCGAGTCGACACTTCACCCCGTCTTTCGGTTTTCCTGGAATATTAAGCAAGGTTCCAATGATACTATCACAGACATTCTTTTCAATGTGCATGACATCTAAGTTATATCGAATAGGCAAATCCTTCCAATAAGGAAGTTAAAAAAATATCGATTTCTTCTTCCAAAAAATTTTAACCCTATTGTTACTAGGACCGCCTTTTTCAACCCCATTACCTACCTTCCTCGGTCTCTTACGCTTTAATTATTTCTTCAAATTAACCACCCTCACCTTTTTTGCCTTCTTTCCCCATGCAACCTTAAGTCTCCCAACTTTTATCAATATTTGTTCGCCGCTTAAAGTTTCAGGGGAGGCTTGGAACTCTTGCTCACCGTTAAAAGCCTTTTTCTGGCTTCAAAATGGATGGTTTTATAGAAGGTATCTCCTATGTCCCATATAAACGCACTTGCCACAGTTTTGTAATCTGATGGAATACGTTTTTTCACTACATATTGGACAAGCATTATAGCCTTGAACAACACTTCCAGATAAATATCCATAGGATGGAAAATCATTAATTGTCCACAACAGTATTGCCCTCAAAGTAAAAGATTCTTGTCGAAAGGCTTCGTAGGCTTTAACTCCTTCATGCCACAAGGTATTCAGACCTTCTATTAACGAAGCCAAATAAACATCTATATTATTTCCCGGTTGTTTTAGACCCGATATCAACAAAGTCAACATTGTAAACTTTCTTTTCATACACAATTCCGGTTCCAAGTTATATGTGTTCAACCTCATTATCATCCAAGTAAAAGCCCACTCATTTCTCATTTTTCATTTTATAATGACATAATGATTTTCTCTAGAGAAGATAAAAAGAGTTTAAATGACTTAATGAAGTTCCTTGAAATGTTTTCATTTATAATTGGGCATAATATAAACTTCAATAAAAGTATATTTACCATTAATGAGAAGCAGGAACCGAGAAGACGAAATAATATAGCTAAAAGCACAGATCTCAAGTTTAAGGCTCTTCCACTCAAATACTTAGTGTGCCCTTTGTTTAAAGGGGGAAACAAAATTAAATTATATTGGAGCTTATTTGATTCTCCAAGAAGCAAAATAGCTAGTTGACAAGCTAAAGTGTTATCCACCAGAGGTAAATACATTCTGATCAAGCTTGTTCTCTCTTCTATTCCCTTTTACCTCTTGGTATCTATTCAACCTTCCAAATCAGTAATTAAAAGGATTGACTCTATTTTGAATAAACTCTTTTGAGGAGGTAATGAAATTCATGGATTGAAATACCAATGGGAAGGATGGGAATTTTTATGCAAATAAAAATGTTAAAGAGGCCTCGGATTAATTGATTTTAACCTCATCACTAAAGCTTCAAGTATGTGATTGGTTTCGAAATATATAAGTGATGATTCTATATGGGTGAACTACATACAAATCATTAGATCAAACTTCAAGTGTTTTTTTTTCTTGGAGAAGAATGATTGAAATCAAATACACCTGTCTTAACCATATGGAAAAGGCATGGAGATCAGTGGATTTAGAAAGCTTATGATTCAAAAAGCTTATGTCATAGCCTCTAATTATCTTATATGTTTATGGAATAGTAAAACTATTTATATATATATATATATATATATATATTTATTTATAAACAATCAAAAGGTCTTGTGTTCATTACTATGCCCTATTTTGTTTTTTTGTTCTACTTGTGTATATGCATTGAGAGAGACTACGTGTTACCTAGGAATATTTGTACGCATCATGTTTGCATCTAGATTTTCTTCTGTCTTGGTTACAATCCAGTAATGTAGTTTCGATTCTAGAACATTTCAAAGCTCCCAAAGAGAGTAAAAATAGCACAAAATGAAACTAAAAATTGGACATAACTTTAAAAAACTCCACGGTATCTAAATAAAAGAAAACACATAGCCCAAAAGATGTGTTAATTGAATCACACTAATTCTCAGGGAAAAAAATCTTAATTTAAGCATTCCTCAAAACATGACCAATAAATGTAAATGTGAGACAAATTGAAAGTGAAATAAAAAAGAAATCAAGAGAACATAGAATGTCAGATAAGCCTTCTCTCATACTAGATTATAGCCTTCTATCCGAGAAGAATTAATGACACGAGTCATGATCCAACAACTATCTTTAGATTCAAGAAATATAAGAATAAATTATCTCACTTTTCAGTTCATATCTTACTGTCTTTAGATTCACAAAATATAAGATAAATTAATGACGCATAGATTGATTTGTGTCGAGTTTTTATGAGTCTATACGCTTACTGTTCAGTTTGTAGCTCGACTCATAGCTCTAAGTGTTATGATATTTAGCTGCCATCTACTTGTGAATCATGCATGCCGTAGGTCCATCGGGGTGAATTAGTTAAACATCATCCTCATTTGCTTTCATTATATTGACTCTTTAACATGTGAAAGGTCAAGATTCCTCTACGTTTGATCCATATTACAATGTGGTTATACATTTGAAATGTGAAAATATTATATTGGTGCCTTTTTTACAATTAAAATGTATGCATTAAGTGTACTTGGTTTGGATGTAACACATGTAATGCTTGATGAGATTTCCCCGTGTTGATTTCATAAACTTTCTATTGGACTTTCAAGAAGACTATTACAGTACATCCTTTATACCATAGACTTATGATGACACAATAAACGACATTCATAGTTCTTAGTTTGTTAATGTCCATTAATACATTGCCATTAAAGTTGTAAGGTAAGTTCATGTTTATTACTAATTTCCATTGCAATACGTTCTTTTAAAAAACTAATAAATGTTTACTGAGGTTTTGTCATTTTTGTTCTGTTTTGTGAATGATATCATAGATCAGTTGCATCACTATAATCTTTGAAAATCTATGTTTATGTATTCTTTTTATGTTACATTGGTTGGATAATTCTAGAGCTATATCAACTGTTTTTGAATATGTGAATTGGTTTCTTTCACTTGTTCAATATTCTACAATGTCATATAGGTATAATTCCTTCTGAGATGCAAGATGATTAATAATATTCCAAATCAGAAACCTCTTAATGGCTTAACCTACCGAGTTGAGTTGTACTATGAGCCTGACTATATCGAGTAAACACAAAGTCACCAAGTTGCAATCGATTTCTTTATTACAAGCCTATGAACAGTCTCAAAGTGAACTCTAAAAGTCCCCACACTAATACCAGGTGTACTCAATAGGTGAAACCAAGTAAGATTAACGCATAAGGGAAATGCTTCTGAGTCTGACTATGTAAAGTGAACACAAAGTCGCAAAGTTATACCAATTTCTTTATTACAAGCATATGCACGGACTCAAAGGGACATTTAAAACTCCCACACACTAGTATCACATGTACTCAACACGTGAAAGCAAGAAAAAATAATGCATGATATACTTTTTTTATTCAAATGTTGATTAAAAAAGCAAGCAAATCAAAACATAAGCAATAAACTAAAACATATATGGTCCTTTGAAGTCTCTGTTTGTAGTATGGGGCTTCCATCTTTTCTATAAAATGAAAAATTAGATGGTTCTAGGTAATTCAAAATAATATTTTTAAATTATGTTGAAGTCAATTCAATATTTATTGCAACACAGAACACATGAGAAAGAACAATGACTTTAAAAACACACTTGTCACTTTTGGGCTATAAAAATTGACAAAATTTTAAAAAGGAGAAAGAAATATATGTCTGTAGAAATTCATTACATCACGTGTGGAGGAACTGAGATTTTTTTAACTAAGGTCTTGTTAGGTTTTGTATTCAGTTACTAGCTTTCAGAATTTGGAAGTGCTGGAAAAAAGATAATACACTCCTTCCTTTTCAATTTAGGAATATAACATTGCTTCTTAGTACGTCTCATATTTAGAGAAGTATGTTCAAAATCAATGTACCAAATTCCAAATTAGTTAGTTAGTTTAAATTTTGACCAATGATTACATTAATAATAGTATTCATTAAAAATATTAACTTTCAAATTACCACTCTCGGTTTGAGACAGTGTATTTTGTATCTCGGTTCCTTCTAATTCATGAGAATTTGGACGTTCAAATTCAAACATAAGTTGTGAATTGGTAACTTAGAATTCAATTAACAAAAATAAAGATAATTTATCATAGTTTTTTTTTTAAAATGTACAAAAAAGTCAGGAGATGTGTTGTTATACAAGATCTATATGTCTCCAAATTGTAAAATCCAAATATCTGAGATATTCATGATAAACAAGCACACCCATCCTCTATGCGTACCCAACCCACATTACCCAGACATTCCCCAAGCCGCTACCAGTACTCCCACTCGTTAGTTCCCACCCAACTCCCAATAGCCCCACCTTCCCAGTAGCTATAACATACACATATAACCCCAGTGCCTGACCCGCAAAACCTAGTTCGTTTATTTAAGGGGAAAAACATTTCATTAATATCGATGCATATACAGGACATTTGAATGTAAATATGTCAATACCATTTACGAAAAATTTGAATATCACTTTTGAACGGTAACTGACATCTAGGATTCCAAAGCCATAACTTTGTAGTGGAATTTTATCAAACTCCTCTGTTATTTGGAAGTATTATGAACAAGTTGTTCTTAAATAAATATATGACAAGAGTGAAAGGTAATAAAACCAACAACGAACAACACAAATAAAATATCAGTAGAATAAGATGAGAATGCAAAGAAGAAAAACTATGTGCATGAAATTTAACTCCAGATAAATAGATAAATTTTAGTATTCCTAATAATTTGTTTACATTCACTTCTAAGTGAATATAGGCTAGTTGATAAGATTATAATTATTCAATGTCCATCAAGATTCAATTCTAAATTAGACCATTGATGCTTGAATACATATAATTGACGCTGAATTTAATGAATTTACAAGCATACAAAGTGGTGCCTTTTTCACAACATTTGTTCTAAATTAAATCATCATAAAGCCCATTTTAACCAAGACATCATAAAACTCAATTTCCTCCCATCATTTCAATGTAAGACGTGTAAATACAGGGAGATGACCATATGTCCATTTTAAGAATGAATTAATTTTCTGTGTTTTCTGGTTGTTTTATGTGTTTTTTTGTTTTACTTAAGTTAATTCCATTGTGGAATGCGCAAAAAAGTCATTTTCAATTTCATTTACACGGTGAGATTGTTCACGTAGAGTTGAGAGGGATGTATTAACCATTCAACTATTCTCATGCATGCCCTTTAAAATAATTGATGAGTTTTATATTGTATACTATGTTAGCAAGTTGTTAGAATCTAATGATATATATAATTTATAATTTTTAATAGCAGATGATTATTGTTAAAACCATTGTTAAGGTTCATTATTGTCTCCCCTTCACTGACACATGATGTACAATATAAGTCATTTGGGGGAAATTGTATTAAAATACAAACCTTCAAATCTTTTTCTGTTAATTGCCCGTCAGACCATTATCCCAATTGTCGAAAAGGGAGGCTTAGATAAGACCACTCTAGTTATAAGAGTTTACAACCACTAGGTAATAAAACGAGGGTTTGATTGTTGGTATTTTATCGTTGTATCACTAACAAATGAGATTGAAGAACTACTAAGAAGCATTGTCAAATAATTCTTCAAGGAAAATCAAGTGGTGACTCCCAGAAGCTTGGATTCAATGTCCTACAGATAACTTGTGGAGATGTTAATTGACTATTTGCTGGATAAAAGATATGTTATTGTCTTAGATGATGCTTGGAGCATACCTCTTTGAATTAGAATAAGAGGTGCATTTTCGAATAATAATTATGGGAGTAGAACTATATTCACGATAAGAAATTAGAATGCAGCGACCGTAGTGGGCCCCGGAAGTCATGTACAAAGTCTTGAGCCTTTTCTGGAGAGTGATGTATGGGCCCTCTTCTGTAAGTCCTTTTGGAGTCACCCTAATAGCAGTTATTCGAAAGAGCTGGAAGCATTAGCCTGAGTGATTGTGAAGAAATGTAAAGGGTTGCTTCTCATAATAGTGGAAATTGGGGGGGGGGGGGGGGGGTCATGTGTTCAAGTAACAAATGGCTCAACTGGAAGAAGGTTCATGATAGCCTTAATTGGCAACTGAGCTACAATTCCATGCTTGAACATGTGAATTTAATCTTTTTGAGTTTTATTGACCTACCATTCTACCTAACGCACAGTTGCATGTACTATTGTGTTTTTTATGATGGCTTTCCTATCAAAAGAAAAACAATTGAATAGAATTTAGGTAGTAGAGGGGTTTATTATAGAAATAAAAGAATTAAAATGAAGAAGGTGGTAGAGGACTAACTCATGGAACTTATCTTTCGAAGCATGATCCATGTCACTAACATTAATGATGGTGGGAGGGTGAAGACATTTAGAGTTCATAACATAATGCGAGAATTGACTGGGACGACATCAGACTAAGAGAAATTTGTGCACAACATATGATGGTAGAAAGTTAAGGTTAGAATGGAAATATTAGCGCCTAGTCTACAACAGAGGTGAAAGCTTCCGATTATGCCGGACTATGTCACACCATCTTTGCTCTTTCGTCGTCTTTGAAACATATTCATGCTTGTCATAGACATCAGAATAAGAGAATTTATGCACAACATATGATGGTAGATAATTAAGGCTCTAGTGAAAATACCAAGCATCTAGTCTAAAACAGAGGTGGAATCATCCGATTCTGTCGGACTATGTCATACCATCTTTGTTTTTTCTTCATCTTTGAAACATTATTATGCTCGTCATTCTCTGAGTGTGACAACATCAGACTAAAAGAATTTTTACACAAGATATGACAGTAAAGAGTTAAGGCTAGAATGAAAATACCAAGTGCCTAGTCTAAAACAGAGGTGAAATCATCTGATTATACCGAACTATGTCACATTATCTTTGCTCTTTCTTCATAGTTGAAACAAATTCATGCTCGTCATTCTCTGAGAGACATATCATCAAATTTTAAGTTACTAAGGTCCTTGACCTATCGGGGGTGTCTATTAAAATAATACTTGACACGTTGGTTGGGCTATTTAATTGATGTACTTAAACTTACGGGAAACCAAGGTTAGAAATCTTCCCAAGTCAGTGGAGAGTCTAAGAAACCTACAAATACCTGGATATCAAGAACACTAGTGTGGAGGAGCTACCAAGTTAGATATCTAACGTGCCACATTTAAGACATTTTTTTTGGTACCGTAATAAAAATAAGGACACCGAAACATCAAGTTTCTAATGTGGCAGACAGGGGAATAGGGAAAATACGAAGATTACAAACTCTATTATGCGTTGAAGCAGAAGAACTAATCCAAAAAGTTGGAAATACTTAAGTTAATATAGTCTTGTTAATTAGATAGTGATGATTCAAGCTCCAACAAGATTAAATTCTAAATTATACTAATGATGCTTAAATACATATAATAAATGCTGAAGTTACAAGCATACAGAGGAGTGCTTCTATTCACAACATTGATTCCAAAATAATAGGTAACAAAAACTCATTTTAACCAAGACATCATAAAACTCAATTCCTCCCACAATTTCATTGTAAAACATGTATATATAGGGAGATGACCATAAGTCCATTTTAATTGAATAAATAAGTACAAGAAACAAATACATAAACTTATTGTCCACATTACAATATTTAAGTTCTTTTCGTAAAAGAAACATTGTTATCCGTTTATATTTTCTCATGTGAATTTGACAAGAAAAATATTATACCTTAGTACCAGTTGATAAAAAAAAATGGAAGGATGCGTTTTTATTTACCCGGCGAAGAAAAATTGAAAGCACGGAATGAGAGTTTCACTTAAATTATTTAGTCTTTGATTTCTCCAAGTCTCTTGAGATCTACATGAGTAAAGCCTAGAGATGTGCGAGCCGATTTGGCTCCACTGAGGGTCTGGTTTGAGGTTCGTTAAGATGGGAGCCTAAGGTATCGATTAGAACAACCACCTTTGGAGGAAAGATATAGGCAACCTAGGTCTACTCAAATCTCATGCCTCATTATAGCCTACGAAGTAATGGTCCAACGATAAGAGGATATAGCTCGCCTTTAGGTTGAAGAAAATTCTGTAACAACCCTCGCTTTTAGGAGGCTAATTTTATATTAATTTACCGCATAAGGTAATTATATAAAATGTTGGAACTGGAGTAAATATTAATTTAATGAGTTAGAAGTTAATATTTACTAGATTGATGTATATTTACTGTATGTGAAAGTAAATATCATCAGGTTGCATGTTTTATAGTGTCATGTATTTAAATGACATTATGGTTTAAATAAAATTGGAACGGGAAATAATTTATAAAATTATCGGATGCCAGTTTAGAGGGTGTAGTTAGTCTCAGAAGGTGCGAGACAGTCAAAATAAATGCCATATTGTATTTTTGGGTTTTGGGCACTTTTACCTGGTTTTAACTTAAACGCGTATTGGGAGTCATTTTAATGTGGTATTAACCACTTAAGTTGGAGACTTTAGACTTAAGCCACGATTTTAAGTCTTGCCCCTTATTTCATTCCCTCATTTTTATGTCTCAAACATAGAGAGAAAAAGGAGAGAAAGAGAGAGGAAGAGAAAAGTGGAGAAGAAGAAGAAGAAGAAGAGAGAGAGAGAGATTGAAGCTTGAATTTCATCTACCACAAAGAAATCTGAGATTTCAACCCTAAGGCAAGTTTTCTACTTGCTAATATGTGATTTAAGATGAATAATTTGTGTGATATTTATGTGTTTGCATTTGGGTATAAAAAATGGAGATTATGGTATTTAAACCTAGATTTTGATTTTGATGATGATATTGTGGGTTTTAATGGTTATAAACCATGTAGGATAATCTTTGGGTAGATAAATGAGGTTGGTTATGGGTAATAATGGAAGAGATTGGAGTTTAGGTAAATCTAGGGTTTATAATCCTCGAAGCCATTCTTGGCAAATTCTCCTGGACGAATCGATTCGCTAAGGGGCAGTTCCCAGGTCTGCTTGGACCGAATCGATTTGTTACTAAGCTGAATCGATTTGGAAGTTGCAGAATCCCAGGTCTTCATGCCCAAACCGATTCGCTTTATGGGCGAATTGATTCGCTAGGGCAAATCGATTCGGCCCTAGGGCGAATCGATTCGGTTTCCTGTTGTTTTTGAGTTAATTTTATAACTCAATTCCAATTCTTTTTTTTTAAAATCTAGGGCCTGGGAACCTTCTTGAATGAAGTAAACTTAGAGTCCTAGAGTGTGAGATGAGTTAGTTGTCTACCCTACATTAGGAATGGGTTATGTGGGGACTTTTTCGGGTTTATGCCTATTGATGATAGGGTATTCTTTTCTTCTAGTTAATTGCTATAAAACTAGGAGATGTAGTGTTATGTTTGGGATACTTTAGAAGCTCAATTGAGCTATACTAGTTTTGATGGTTTATATTATCACCCCAAAAGAATGTTGGGAGATTTTAGAAGCTCAATTGAGCTATGTTAACCTTGATGGTTCTTAATAACGCCATAAACGAATGTTGTGAGAATAAATTGAAAGTTTCTTCATTCCTTTGAGGTATGATAGTATTGGGGTTCTAAAGTAATATCCCAAAATGTTTGGAGATAATTAAGGGTTTATTTACTCCTTTGAGGTGGTAGTAACGATATAATTTATCGTATGGCTCCGGATAATAAGGTGAATTATTTACAATAATGTAAATAAGTATGGTTTCAAATAAAACGAAACATACACATAAATGGAAATGAAATGGTTATGGTAATGATGATGGTAAATGGTAATTTACTTAATCATGAGTTTGGTAAATGATAATTTACTTGATTTTGAAAATGGTAAATAAAATGGTTTAACACACCTCTCTAAATGACATCATAAGGGAAGTTCTCGCGTTGAGGTGAAGCCCCCTGGCTAATGAATGCAGGGTGGATATAGTTCTAGGCCATGTGAGCGTTTGTTGATATATATTTTTCTGCGATGGGTAGGAGATTTCGGGTGTGGTCTTGACTACCCCGCGGGCACATGGCCGCTTCCCGAAGTTTTGCGTTATAGGTGCCCAGGTTGTCTTATGATAAGCCTTGGAAGATGATGGTCATTTAGGGGCACGCACAGTCCAGAAACCCGGACGGGCGGTCTTAGAATCGTTATATGTATATAAATATAACTATTCATAATCAAGTGGGACTTGATGGGTTATATGCCATAAAGAGCATAAAGAAGTGCCACAAAGAGCACATATAAATGCCACGAAGATCATTTGAAAATGATTATTTTCCTGTTAAGGAAAGGATTTTTACAAAAAGTAAAATTGAGATAAAAATTCCATAAAGAGCATAAGATTATGATTATATATATACTTCCTGTTAAGAAAAAGATATATGAGATAATTAGTGCGCATGATGAAGTTTTAGATTAATGTTACTCATTTTATTTTTCTTGCTTAGGTTATGTTTTCAAATTGTGTAGGTAGATTTTTATTTCTCTTTTAGCATGATTTATCATTCATAATTGTCATACTCTTTATTCATCTGGTAATCATATAGAACCGGGCCCTGACCTCTTCATATTTCTTGTTGTGCTTGCATCTGGAATCCGCTCAGGTACTCCACCGAAAGGATGCCTGATCTGATTTCCTATCCCGGTGTCTTTGGCGAGCCGTGATGCTTTGCGGGTATTATGGGACATTTTGAAATAGACGCCATCATCCTTGCACTTTAGTTAAGATCGGGTCTTTTTACTCGGGCGAGAGGCCCAAGCTTTTGTAATTGATTAATGTAATGTAATATGTAAATAATTGAACTTGTTTAATATTGTTGTATGATTCTGTGGCCGACAGCATATTCGGTCCCTTATTGTACATTTGTGGGTATATAATATAATTTCATCTGGATTTTCACTTTCTTTTTAGTTGGGTTGTTTAAATTATTTTCTTTAACTTTAAAACCAAAATTTTTGGCAACCCGTTTTTCTGAAATAAGGAGTGGTTATCCCGTATACTTCTTATTTTATTGTGATGCTGAGAATGATTCCATCCATGATTCCGTTATTTAGGAGTATCGGGCTGGCCACCCCCTATTTCAGATGGCGGGTTGTCACAGATGGTATCAGATCATCAGGCTCTAGAGTCCTTAGGAATTTGTGTGAACTCTTTACGCTTTCAGCATTGCCTTTGATTTGACATAGTGCCTTAGGGTTAAGATTGTTAATTTCTTTTGTGAGATATCGTTCTTCTTCCATGAGGTAGAACTTATAGAATCTTTTGCGCATTCATGTGAGAATAGTAGGTTGATTGAAGAAGGGCGTCATGAGAAGGAATTACCAAGGACTGTAATTTGTGGTCGAGGATGAGGATCGCTTTGGAGGTCACTCCCTTTTTGTAGCACTTTCTTGTCTTGCTACTGCGACTACTAATTACGGTAGATTTAGTTTTCTAGGTACCGCTAGAAGGAAGGGTGGTACTAAGCTTGAGATTTCAAGCGATGTTAAATTGAAGTAGAGAAGTGCCCAGAAGTAGGAGGGAGGAAATTTTTTCACCTGTAGGAGTAGTGTTGAAATGGTGGGAGCGTAGTCACCTTATTTGTGGGTGCATAAAGTTTTACCCATGGAGAAACCCGATAGATACTTCCTATCGTAAGTTTCTCTGGGGTAACTGAAAGGAGGAGAAGGTAGATCCTCAAATGTTCACGCGAGGCTCGGTCAGAGGCCGACATGTGAAGAAGAGTTGTGCGATTAGGGAGATCGTGCACCAAAGAAAGGTAGGTATAAGGGAGAGCCTCCCAATGGAATGATGGGCTCCAAAATAAGTGTCGCTAACACTTCTGATGGTGCAGTGATCATGAAACCGCATTGGTGGATATCCGCCTGGGAAGATTTCATGGAACTAAGGAAGAGGAGGCCGAGAGTGTGTTCTCTTTTATTGAGAAAATAAAAGGAACTATGTGGGCTATTGTGATGTTGAAGAACCACGCGTTTTCATTACACTGATTGGAGAGCAAGGGCAATAATAAAGTGCCTAGTTGGGGAGTTGATGGAAGTAATGTTGGTTCGTCTAAGGCTCCAATATCGAGTCTGAGAACCATTAGTATTGGCCCGGAGTGATTGGCATGAAATGTTGGCGGGAATTCCACCTTATTAGTGGGTGGTGTATTCCTTAGGATAAGATTTAGTAGTATTATATCTACTATAGATTCGGGTGTGTATATTGAGGTAGTGGTAGTTTCGATATTACTAAATAGAGTAATTATAAATCTTCCGTGGTAGGGAAGTTTTAAATTTTCTTCACTCGTTATAAAGCGAGTGACGATGTTTTCTTTTTTTAGTATTATGTACGTTATATGTTACTTGTATGTTAAAAACTATACAAGTAAAGATATTTTGGTTTGATTGGGGGTAATAGCAAGCAATTAGATTGCGAGGCTATCTTACTTATAATTTCAGGATGGAACTAGTTGTCCTATAATGTCTCTCCTGGATACAGGTTGAGACTTTATGTGGGTGGTTGAGGTAAGTAGGAGGTTTTTATTTCTTGTTATGTTATCTTGCGTGTGTGTTTGGTTGATTTCTTATTTGCATTGTATGTGATTGATATGCCCTATCTCCACGACCGACAAATTTGAGTAGTAATGCATATGAGGGGTTCCTTGTTTGGATTCCGCTTTTGCGGGACGCTCCACACGTGAACCTCAACGACGTTGGAAGTGGGGAGATGTCATTCTTTCTTATTTTAGTTCATTCCATTTTATTTTATTTTATTTGGGTTGGTTAAGAGATGGGTTGAAAGGTTTAGCCTAGAATCACGTAGAAGAGTGATTAAGGGCTATTAAAGTGCAAGATAGAAGCACTATATGTAGTTCTCTCCTCTGAACGATGTGAGGGAGACTGAGATACGAAGTCGAATTGAGACTTCGGGTTATGCCTTGATAAGAAGGATATTTGAAAGATGTATTTATGTTATGTGATAAAATTTGTAAGACTTCACAAAAAGTGAATGTCTGATCAGTTAAAATCTTTAATCATGCTATGGTAAGACGTAGAAGTAGAATTTTGTTAAAATAATTGCAAGTTAAAATTTACCGATCCCAATCATGTGTTTTAGACCGTCACATCTTGATGAGCGACGTTGCGAGGTAGTAGTGTAACGGGAGGGTTTGTTATTTGGATTTCGCTTCGGCGAGACGTCCCACGCATGAAACCGAGCGAATGTCGGAAGTTGAGATTGGTCTTAAAAACTAGGGATATATTTAGTATTATATATATAAGACTTAGATAGGATATATATGTATAGATCGACCTTAGTTTTATAGGGACGTAAGGCCGTTAGGGCATGCGATGTTGATTTAACAAGGTTATAGGGAGTTGACCACAAATATGTTGTGGGTTGACCCTTAGGGGGAGTAGATACCTAGGAACGAGAAGTTTGGAATCTAAAAAATTATCGGAGGTTGGGCTGATGAAGATGAGGTCTCTCTTAGATAGAAGGTTACATTGGTAACCTAACTTTCGGGGGAGTTAAAAGCATGAGCTGACTTTCACTCCCGAGTTCATGTGCTTAGGTTCGGGGGTGAATTTAAGGAACAAGTCGCTGCCAGGATGGGGAATAATAATACTGGAGCATGAAACCGTTGAGTATGCGTCTCATAAACCCTAGCTTTGTGGGAAGTATTATTCCACGCTTGATTTGGAATTCATTGTGGTAGCAATCGCCTTAAAGAAGTGGAGGCACTATTTCCTGGGCAGGAAAGTTGGTCTTTCTCGTGAGCAACAAGTTGTTGCAGTATGTCGGGGGAGAAATCAAGTTGGTTTATGAAGTTTATAACGGATTATTGATTTGGGTTTTCTCATTCGCTAAGGGAATGCGATTGGGGTAGTATATGCGTCAAGTAGAAACTGTCAGAGATATGGGTGATGGCATGGAGACCCAAATGAAACGAGCATGACTAAGATGACTTGTAGCTAGAACATTTTGGTCTATGATTGACCGTATCACCTACTTGTGTGAAAAAGAGTAGCGGTGGAATGAAGAAGGGTATATTTATTGACATCTTTATTGAATTGCCAGCATCAGACTGGTCATGATTCTATTTGAGGAAATTGTTGATCGTTCGACCAAGCCATTGCTTTTCCAAACATTGCGGGTGGACGATGTGTAGAGGAGTACGCCCCACTTTTTATGGAGGGGGTGAAGTGCCTAGCAATAGTGGTGGACCGCGACTAGTTATTCATGTCGAGGTTCGGTAAAGTTTCCATGAAGGAATGGGAATCGTATGGAGATGGCGCGTATTTTACCGCCCTAAAATGGATGAATGAATGGAAGAAATTGACTTAATGCCTAAGGGCATATATTGAATGCGAACCTTAGGATACTCAACAGACGGTGCAGTAGTTGTATGGATGGAAATTCCCGTACAATAATTGGGATTTTAAGACTTATGCTAGAAGGGCTACGCCTATGCGAGGAGAAGTTGAGAAGTGTCGAGGTTCTAGCCATTTAGCGCTGGTGTGAGTACCCCTGTGATGTGATGTAATGCGATCCATGATGTAGGGCAATTTACGCCGAGTCGCGTGGTTATTATCTTTCGCCGTCGGAAGTTAGAATTGATAATAGTGAGGGACGCTTTGTGCTATGCTAAGGCACAAAGATTGTAGACTGAGATCGATAGTGACGACATTAGTCCAAGTCCATTTTGGGACGTCGTATTAACGAGGGTTTGTTAAGGACGATAGAATGATAGTTTGAGATAGTATACCCTTTATGCGTATAGGGGATGCCCGAATTTTGGGGAGAAAATTCCCTCATAAGGGGGGGGGGGGGGGGGAGTATGAAACAACCCTCGCTTTTAGGAGGCTAATTTTATATTAATTTACCGCATAAGGTAATTATATAAAATGTTGGAACTGGAGTACATATTAATTTAATGAGTTAGAAGTTAATATTTACTAGATTGATGTATATTTATTGTATGTGAAAGTAAATATCATCAGGTTGCATGTTTTATAGTGTCATGTATTTTAAATGACATTATGGTTTAAATAAAATTGGAACGGGAAATAATTTATAAAATTGTTGGATGCCAGTTTAGAGGGTGTAGTTAGTCTCGGAAGGTGCGAGACAGTCAAAATAAGTGCCATATTGTATTTTTGGGTTTTGGGCACTTTTACCTGGTTTTAACTTAAACGCGTATTGGGAGTCATTTTAATGTGGTATTAACCACTTAAGTTGGAGACTTTAGACTTAAGCCACGATTTTAAGTCTTGCCCCTTATTTGATTCCCTCATTTTTATGTCTTAAACATAGAGAGAAAAATGAGAGAAAGAGAGGAAGAGAAAAGTGGAGAAGAAGAAGAAGAGAGAGAGATTGAAGCTTGGATTGCATCTACCACAAAGAAATCTGAGATTTCAAACCTAAGGCAAGTTTTCTACTTGCTAATATGTGATTTAAGATGAATAATTTGTGTGATATTTATGTGTTTGCATTTGGGTATCAAAAATGGAGATTATGGTATTTAAACCTAGATTTTGGTTTTGATGATGATATTGTGGGTTTTAATGGTTATAAACCATGTAGGATAATCTTTGGGTAGATAAATGATGTTAGTTGTGGGTAATAATGGAAGAGATTGGAGTTTGGGGAAATCTAGGGTTTATAACCCTCGAAGCCATTCTTGGCAAATTCTCCAGGCCAAATCGATTCGGCCCTCTGGGCGAATCGATTCGCTAAGGGGCAGTTCCCATGTCTGCTTGGACCGAATTGATTCGGTCCTAAGCCGAATCGATTCATCAGTTACAGAATCCCAGGTCTTCATGCTCGAACCGATTCGCTTTATGGGCGAATCGATTCGGTTTCCTGTTGTTTTTTAGTTAATTTTATAACTCAATTCCAATTATTTTATTTAAATCTAGGGCCTAGGAACCTTCTTGAATGAAGTAAACTTAGAGTCCTAGAGTGTGAGATGAGTTAGTTGTCTACCCTACATTAGGAATGGGTTATGTGGGGACTTTTTCGGGGTTATGCCTATTGATGATAGGGCATTATTTTCTTCTAGTTAATTACTATAAAACTAGGAGATGTAGTGTTATGTTTGGGAGACTTTAGAAGCTCAATTGAGCTATACTAATTTTGATGGTTTATATTATCACCCCAAAAGAATGTTGGGAGATTTTAGAAGCTCAATTGAGCTATGTTAACCTTGATGGTTCTTAATAACGCCATAAACGAATGTTGTGCGAATAAATTGAAAGTTTCTTCATTCCGTTGAGGTATGATAGTATTGGGGTTCTAAAGTAATATCCCAAAATGTTTGGAGATAATTAAGGGTTTATTTACTCCTTTGAGGTGGTAGTAACGATATAATTTATCGTATGGCTCCGGATAATAAGGTGAATTATTTACAATAATGTAAATAAGTATGGTTTCAAATAAAACGAAACATACACATAAATGGAAATGAAATGGTTATGATAATGATGATGGTAAATGATAATTTACTTAATCATGAATTTGGTAAATGATAATTTACTTGATTTTGAAAATGGTAAATAAAATGGTTGAACACCTCTCTAAATGACATCATAAGGGAAGTTCGCGCGTTGAGGTGAAGCCCCCTGGCTAATGAATGCAGGGTGGATATAGTCCTAGGCTATGTGAGCATTTGTTGATATATATTTTTCTGCGATGGGTAGGAGATTCCGGGTGTGGTCTTGACTACCCCGCAGGCACATGATCGCTTCCCGACGTTTTGCGTTATAGGTGCCCAGGTTGTCTTATGATAGGGCCTAGAAGATGATGGTCATTTAGGGGCGCGTACCGTCGGGAAACCCGGACGGGCGGTCTTAGAATCGTTATATGTATATAAAATAACTATTCATAATCAAGTGGGACTTGATGGATTATATTCCATAAAGAGCATAAAGAAGTTCCACAAAGAGCACATATAAATGCCACAAAGATCATTTGAAAATGATTATTTTGCTGTTAAGGAAAAGATTTTTACAAAAAGTAAAATTGAGATAAAAATTCCATAAAGAGCATAAGATTATGATTATATATATACTTCCTGTTAAGAAAAAGATATATGAGATAATTAGTGCGCATGATGAAGTTTTAGATTAATGTTACTCATTTTATTTTTCTTGCTTAGGTTATGTTTTCAAATTGTGTAGGTAGATTTTTATTTCTCTTTTAGCATGATTTATCATTCATAATTGTCATACTCTTTATTCATCTGGTAATCATATAGAACCGGGCCCTGACCCGTTCATATTTCTTGTTGTGCTTGCATCTTGCATCCGCTCAGGTACTCCACCGGAAGGATGCGTGATCTGATTTCCTATCCCGGTGTCTTTGGCGAGCCGTGATGCTTTGCGGGTATTACGGGACATTTTGAAATAGACGCCATCATCCTTGCACTTTAGTTAAGATCGGGTCTTTTTACTCGGGAGAGAGGCCCAAGCTTTTGTAATTGATTAATGTAATGTAATATGTAAATAATTGAACTTGTTTAATATTGTTGTATGAGTCTGTGGCCGACAACATATTCGGTCCCTTATTGTACATTTGTGGGTATATAATATAATTTCATCTGGATTTCCACTTTCTTTTTAGTTGGGTTGTTTAAATTCTTTTCTTCAACTTTAAAACCAAAATTTTTGGCATCCCGTTTTTCTTAAATAAGGAGTGGTTATCCCGTATACTTCTTATTTTGTTGTGATGCCTAGAATCATTCCATCCATGATTCCGTTATTTAGGAGTATCTGGATGGCCACCCCCTATTTCGGATAGCGGGTTGTCACAAATTCTTACCTCCAACGACGACTAGAAGAGATGGAGATAGAACTTTACCAGAACCAAAAGTTTTAACCTTGGACTCCTAGACCTTAGGCGAGCAAGACTCGCAATCTATAGTGATGCGTAATCAAAGGCTTCAAACTTGTGATGCGTAAGATAAACATATATAAATATATAGTGACCATCAATGAATATGGTAAAATACTTACACTCACCTATTACTCATATTGTGATGACCACATAAATGGGAGTGAACTAATTCTAACAGATCTTTGGATTAACAACATTTAATGGTGAACATAATCTTGATCATTTTATCTTCTAACTAAGATTCACATATTTGAAGTTTGAATAAGTTTCATCGGCCCGAAATCAAATGTCTCTTTTAATCATGGAAACACATTAATAAATCCATTAATTTACAACAATTATTAATGAATGATCAATTACAATGCAATACGGGATGTAGTTGGATTGATATCACACTTTGTTAAACAATAAAGAGTAGGGGATATATACATCACACTTTTATATAATCTAACATAAATTGTATATCATTTATCTCATCTTTGCTAAAAATGTTAAAAAAAGATGAAATCACCGGTCCAAATATCTAATCACAAAAACACTGGATCATAAAACACAATAGTCATTAAGTGTATTAAAATATTCAAGAATCCATATAGTGATTTTATTAACAAACACTTGTTTAATCATATTTTAAAAAACAAGAATTTCATAAAGAACACCACATGATTTGATAATATAGTACCACATACATGCACTGACCCCGTTTCAAATGAGAATCAAATGAGGGAAATTTAACCAAATACTAACTAATAATCAAATGTTATTTAAACATTTCAAAGGAATCGAAAAAAAAAACTCATAATTCTACCCTGATACACAAACAAACACATACACATTGAAATTAATTGCAATCTAAAACATCACACACTGAAATTAATTGTAATCTAGAACACTGAACATCAAGGCTGATACACACACAATGACGGATCCAGGATTTTAATTCAGGACGGGCGGAACTGTAAGACTGGACTTTTTTTCACAACTCAGGCAAAATATTATTTAACATATTAAAATTAACCAGCTCGACTCGAAAGAAACCCGAATATGACAGGTCTGACTCAAAAGAAACTCGAATATTGAAGGACACAAAAGCGATACTGCACAATTACGTATTAGGAACTAAAAATCTTAACCAAAATTCAAGTACTAAGAACTAAATGAATTGACCCTACATTTCTAAACATCTAAATATTATACATTAAGCATAACATTTTGCATTACGTCAAAAACTAGCTATTTTACATTTAACTTAAATATTTTAAGTCAACCGGGACAATTAATGTTTAATCGCTAGGAGCTAAGTATATTTGACATTTAGTCCACCTTATTTTTTTAATTTTGCAAAAACTCCCCTCTTTACTTTTTTTGATAATTATTTCTTAAAGTTTAGGATAAGATAAAAAAAAAGTTTGTAACTGTTTTATGCGGCGAGGGATCTTTTGGAACAAAATAAAAAAGTTTGGACTATATATTAATTATAAAATTGTCGAGGGACTATTCTTCGAATGACCCTACTTTTTTTTGCTACAAGTCATTAACCAAAATTATTAAACATTGAACATATAAACTGAAAAGCAAATAAAATTACGCTTGAAACTAATGACACTCAACTATTTTTTTAATATGTATTTTTTTAAAAATGACAATATATAAACTGAATTTATAATAGACACAATTCTTTAAAGGGTATTACTGCTAATAGTTGTAATAAATCTAAACAAATAAAGGCCTGAACAATGTTTGGCACAAACATAACTATTTACTAATGAAAAAATAGTTGTTAAAGAAACGTACCCAAATTCTCTATGTGCAAACTGGGCCGGGGTAGAAAACAGGAGAAGAGGGAAGGCGTCCCAACTGTGAGTCTGATAAAAGACACAAAATGAAAAGGAAGAGAAATCGATTAGGTTTTCAAACAAAAATTACAAACTCATATACATAAATCAAGAACAAATCGCATATACACAAATCACACACATACATATCAAGAACAAATCGCATATACACAATACATATACACAAATCGAATCCATATATATACAGAAACCCTTGAAAATCCATATTAGGGATTTTTGTACCTGATTGATGCCGGCGCCGGAGGTGATGAGATGTGAGAGGGCCGGAGGTGAAGTGAGAGGATTGTACGTGCGAGCCAGAGAGAGAGAGGGACGCAGCGAGTGAGAGAGAGAGAGGGACGCAGTGCACAGAGAGAGAGGGTGGTCGTGCGAGCCAAAGAAAGAGAGGGATGCAGCGAGCAGAGAGAGAGGGTGGTCGTGCGAGCCAGAGAGAGAGAGAGAGGTGGTCGTGGGAATTTTGAGGAAGCAAACTTTTGGAGCGGGAATGAAAAAAAATAGCCCCGCCGCTTTTTTTTCATTTATCTTAGTTTTTACTGAGAAGGCTAAAATAATTAAAGTATATTTATGTCATCTATATATAAATATGAGATAAATGATTTGTTTTTTATATTAATTTTACTTAAATTGAAATAAAAATTTACTTTAAAAGTCAAATTGACATAAATAAATATTATTTATGTCAATTTACATTTGTCTAACATAACGTTCATTTTTAAACTGACATAAATGATGTTTTTTCTTGTAGTGATATATATATTAGTGTGTTTGTGTTCATATTTTGTTAGGTTCGAAAACTCCTTTAAGATTGTGATATGTTTATGCATTTATTGATATTTCTGGGTTTGGGAATGGTACCAAGACAATGTAAAGTTTTGGGGTTTATTGGTTTTTTTTGTGTTTGAAAATTTCATTAAGATATCATAATTTTTTTTGGATTTATTGCTATTTTTTGAGTGAATTATTATTTTTTACCATGGCACAGTAGCTTCAGTTGAAGAAACATTATAAGGATGAGGTGTGGAAAGATATAAGTATGGTGTCATTTTTCTTGTCATTAGGTGTGGTGGTTTTCATTTAAAAATTGAAGGGGTGTCAGTTACGGCCTATTATGTTTCTCTTTTGAAGAATAATGTTTTTCCACATCACTCTATACACTCTTTGTACAAAAGTCCTCTGTGCAAATATAAAGGCTCTTTCTTTAAATGCATATGTAAGGACACAAATTTCCAATTGAGTCCATATATAGTTTTGGCTCAATTCCGGACAAAAACATTTATTCATAGGATAGTATTTATTGTAATATTCTCAAGCCTATGAAGTGTGTATTGAAGACGTAGCGGCAAAGAATTTAAAGCTTCATCAAAATGCCGGTTTGTGTGCCTCGTGTCTACGTCATCAATTAAGGTTCCTTGCTCCCAAGGTATGAATGTAATTATATGTATATAGGAGCTTGGAACAATATGTATTGGGTGTTAGGTGAAATAAAAACTGCATTTTATTTTCAGAAAGAATCATTTAAAAAACTTTCAAATAAGTATATAAAAGTTTCTGGGCCAAAATCGAATTTTTCAATCTTTCTGGTCATTCGTTAGAAATGTCGTTGAATGAGTTTTTTCGTTCGAACCAGATTTCGTTCGAACGAGTTTTGTCGTTCGAACCAGTTTCGTTCGAACGAGTTTTGTCGTTCGAACCAGGTTCGTTCGAACGAGTTTTGCCAACGACCCTAACTGGTCAGTCGTTCGATATGTCGTTCGATATGTCGTTCGAACGAATGTTCGTTCTAACGAGGTATCTAATGAACTTCTAACGAGCCCAGGCTGGTCACTCGTTAGAAGTCTCGTTCGAACGAGAATCACGTTCGTTCGAACGAACTTCCAGCGGGAACAGTTATTTGGCAGTTTTTTGCAGTTTTTTCCCACTCCTCCACTTGGTTTTCAACCAACCTTTTCCATACATTATTATGTGCGGGAAACACATTTTCCAAGACAACTTTTCCAACATTGTTTATCTCCTTGAGAGAGTTTGAGAGCAAAATTAGTTTAGGAAAATGTTCAAGTTTTGAGTGTTCATTTTTAATGAAAAATTCATACACACTCTAGTTTACACCCAAAAATTGTTTATCCAAGTTTCTACATAAATATCAATTGCTTGGAGATTGTTTTTGCACCGGTTTTTCTCTACACCGAATTGAAGAGAAGTTCGTTTCATTTCTACCCGTTTGGAGAAAGGCTCCATGTTCGGGTGACGGTGACCGTTTAAAGTCCTATCGGTGAATTCCGAGACCACGGTGGAGCTCCGTTGGTTATCCGCTAATTGGAGGTTGATACAAGAAGGAGCATCACGGCTTGAGAGGGTTCGAGTTTAGGAAGTAAGTCTTTTGTCTTGTATTTTGTAATACCGTTTTTAGTGGATTTGAGGCTAGGGCCGTCCCGAGGTTTTTTCCCGTTAGTGGGTTTTTCCTCGTACATCGCGGTGTAGTGTGACATTGTTTATTTTTATCTTGCTCAAAATTTAGAACGCATGCTTTAGGTTTAATTCAAGATAAAATTCGGTTTAATTCTCACACTCATTTAATTTGGGACTTAAATTAAATATTGGGTAAAATTGGTTTATTCAAGTCACTTGCATTAATTTGGTTTCGCCTAACTTTGTTTAATTGTTAATTATGACTTAGGCAAATTCTAGGACTTATGTTTTAATTTGTTTTGTGAAATTAAAACTTGTTGTTGTTTTATTTGAAAGTTAAAACCATCTCAACGCTTCCGCATTTATTTAAAAGGAAATTATATTTTAACTGTGAGATTATTACAACCCGGGACACTTTCCACCTTTTCAAATTGGTATCAGAGCCAAAAACGATAATTTACTTCGTTACGATCCTTTAATTTTTGGCTAAAATGGATTTTTCCCCATTTTCAAAATTTCTTATTTTTGATGGTTCAAACTACGCGTATTGGAAAGCGCGAATGAAATCAGCACTCAAATCTATCGATGAACGAGTTTGGATGTCTGTTGTTACCGGGTACTCCCCACCAACTCATCTAATTGAAAATGAACGTGTTCCCAAACCCATCGATAGATGGACCGAAAATGAGTTTAAGCTTGCAAATTTTAATTCCCGTGGTTTAAATGCATTATTTAGCGCTGTCGCACCGGATGAGTTCCGACGTATTATGACGTGTGAAACTGCTAAAGAAGCTTGGGATATTTTACAATTAACTCATGAAGGAACGAGTGTCGTTAAAGCTTCTAAACTCCAAAACCTCACCACTCAATTTGAAACTATCAAAATGGATGAAAAAGAAACTTTTGATAAATTTTATGCTAGACTTTCTGATATTGTTAATTCATCCTTTAACTTGGGAGAGAAAATACCTGACGACCGTTTAGTAAAGAAAATTTTGAGGTCCCTACCCGATAGATTTATTCCTAAAGTGACCGTTTTAAATTCTTTACCCACTTTAGTCTCTACGAAATTAGAAGAGCTTGTAGGTGATTTACAAACCTATGAACTAGATATGTTTCCCTCTAAAACTGAAAAGAAAATTGAAAAGGGTGTTGCTTTAAAAGCCTGAAAAGAGGTCAAACAAGTAGTAGAGAGCGATAGTGATAGTGACTCGGAAGACATGGCTTTGTTTGCTCGTAAATTTAGAAAATTTCTTAAATTTAACAAAGATAAAGTTAAAAATGATTTTAAGAAATTTGATACTTCTAAACATGATAAAAGCGAGAAGATTTCTAAAGCCGAGAAAATCCCTAAACCTTGTAATGAACATTTAGATAGGGACGAGTCTAATAAGTGTTTTGGTTGTGAAGGTTATGGCCATAGGGCTTATGAGTGCCCCACTAAACTAAGGAAAGATGGTAAGCGACCTATTTCATATAATGCAACCCTTAGTGATATTGATAAGGAAGAAAAGCCCGATTCCCCAACTAAGAAAAATTTTGTGGCTTTTATGGCTAGACATGTGAGTGATAATGAGAACTCATCGAATGATGAAATTATAGTACATGCCACTTCCAAGGTCATTGTACATGATTCTCTTATTTTTGATGATAGTGAGAGTGAAGAAGAAAGAGAGAGTGAAAATGAAGATGAGGTTGATATGAGTGAACTTCAAAATGCTTTTCATGAATTATATAAAGAATCTATTAAATTGAAAAGAGCTAATTTGAAGTTAGAAGCGAGTTTAAGAGAGAGTGTCAAGGTCATTGATGAAAGTGCCTTAATAGAAGACCTTAGGACACATGAGAGGACTCTTCAAGAGAAGCTTAACTATGTAGAAGGCGAGAGAGATAGCCTTAGGGGTTTAATGGAATCCTTGAAAAAGGAGCTTCTTGCTTTTGAAGAGCGAAATGTTTTACTAGAATCTAAAATTTTAGAATTGGAAATAAATTAAAAGATTCTAGTAATGTCAAATTTTATTTAGAGTGTCGTTCGGAAAAACTAGATAAAATGTTAGGAACGGTCCAAATTAAAAATGACACTTTTGGTTTAGGCTTCAATTCTTGTGATGATTTTAACCCTAAAGTCAAAACCAATGTTTTAGGAGAATCAACTAGGAATACATTTAAAGATCACTCCTTAAGTAAATCTTTTCGACATGTTCTCACTTGTACACATTGTGGTCGACAAGGTCATCTTAGGAAATTTTGTTTAGATCTTAAACGAATTCCTAAAAAATCCCATAGTAAAGTAACCACGATAGCTAACGTTCCTACACCCCAAGATAGTAATTCTTCATTAATTTGGGTTAGGAAATCCGACTTGGTTGCCTTACAAAATAGGGATTTTGATTCTCATTTACTTACACATGCTTCCTCCCTTTCTAAATCTAATGGATGAATGTGTTAGTGTTTGCATACTTTAGCGTTTGTACTTCATGCTATATTCGTATGCTAAATGTATGCTTGTTTAGTCATTTTCTAGTCTTTGCCTCATGTATATCATATGCTAGAAATTAAGACTTGTTTATCTTTTTGTATTATTTTTTGTGTTTGATTTACCTGAAAAATATAAAAAGATTTTAGTTTATCATTTGTGTTTTATTTATTTCATTTAAGCTTAATGAAAAATACAAATGATTTTTGTTTAGTCTTTTGAGTATATATCCTTATTTTTGATTAAAATGTTAAAAACTCAAAAAGATTTTGTTTTGTGTGTATTTTAGTTTGACACACTTTATGTGGCATATATTTGTGTTTGAATCCCATCATTTACGCTCCCACGTGGCTAGAACTTTTGGTTTAGATTTTCAATCCTTAAAATGTTCTTTACCATATTTTATATGGAGTAGTTGGATTTTGTATTGATTAAATGGATTCTATTTTCATATGCCTCTATTCACACATGCACGAGCTCTTTTGAAATCTTAATGTCACATGTTATATTTGAGCTTTTTGAGGTGTTCTCCTATCAATCTAGTCATCTACATATCTATGACCTAGGAGGACTAGTGCATGTCAAAATCCGTTGCATGTGAGAGTTGTGAGAAAAATGAAAACATGATAAATTAATATATGCACGGGGAAGGGCTCCGAAAGGATGAATTAAATCCTTTGCGATAGTAAGCCACCGTTGATTGGATCTAAAAGAAATACGTGATCCAAAGGCCTAAAACACAGAATATTTGGCATTAAACAAAAAGCAATTGCCAAGGCTATGTTTGTTTGATATATTCATTCAAAAAACAAAAGAATATATATGCTCATTGAGGGAGAATTGGATGGTATATCAACGGTTTGCACAATGTCCGTTTATCCTAGTTGTCTTTAATGTCATGAATCTATTTGGTTTGTAGAATCATCATCATGCTAGGCTTGTATGCATTGCGTATGTTTGTTCATTGAGTTCAATCTTTATATTGTCACATGAGGTTATATTTAACTGTGATGAAGTTTGCAATCAACTGAGAACTCCGTGAACGTTTCTTAATTGTTTGAGTCTAAATTTAATTGTTGCTAGTTCACACCCCTACACTTCCGTTTCCATATGACACATTTTTGCCATACGAGTGTGCAAACTTATTGTATTTTGTGTCATGTGTGTGTTTATATCTATATATATATGCAAGTACTATATTGGTATATTTATAATGTATATATATATGATATTTGTTTGTCTTTGCCCTGCTTTTATTGCCCATATTGCCCATATGCTTTCACATGTTGTTTATTAGTTCTTTATCCTTTGCCTATTCCCGAACAAAAAGGGGGAGAATGATGATAGGGGGAGAAATGGTATCTAATCCTATTATTATTGTATCTTCGTTTGGGGGAGATTTATCTTAGGGGGAGACGTCTTTCTAAGTAGGTCATGTGTTTAAAGGGAGAATTAATTTAGGGGGAGTAATTAATTAATTGCATTTAATATTTTGATATTCCCTATGCATTTGATGAGTTTGCTTAAGTGTGCAGGAATCTTTCTAAAGCGGCATCTTTCTATGGCAAAGCGTTTGATCCTTGGGTTGAGTCAAGATTGGGCGGGTTATGTTTTGAGTCTAGTAGAGCTTGACGGCCCTTTAGGATTTTTATTTGGTTTTTGTCCCGGAATAGCCAAAGGGGGAGATTTGTAAGGACACAAATTTCCAATTGAGTCCATATATAGTTTTGGCTCAATTCCGGACAAAAACATTTATTCATAGGATAGTATTTATTGTAATATTCTCAAGCCTATGAAGTGTGTATTGAAGACGTAGCGGCAAAGAATTTAAAGCTTCATCAAAATGCCGGTTTGTGTGCCTCGTGTCTACGTCATCAATTAAGGTTCCTTGCTCTCAAAGTATGAATGTAATTATATGTATATAGGAGCTTGGAACAATATGTATTGGGTGTTAGGTGAAATAAAAACTGCATTTTATTTTCAGAAAGAATCATTTAAAAAACTTTAAAATAAGTATATAATAGTTTCTGGGCCAAAATCGAATTTTTCAATCTTTCTGGTCGTTCGTTAGAAATGTCGTTCGAATGAGTTTTTTCGTTCGAACCAGATTTCGTTCGAACGAGTTTTGTCGTTCGAACCAGTTTCGTTCGAACGAGTTTTGTCGTTCGAACCAGGTTCGTTCGAACGAGTTTTGCCAACGACCCTAACTGGTCAGTCGTTCGATATGTTGTTCGAACGAATGTTCGTTCTAACGAGGTATCTAACGAACTTCTAACGAGCCCAGGCTGGTCACTCGTTAGAAGTCTCGTTCGAACGAGAATCACGTTCGTTCGAACGAACTTCCAGCGGGAACAATTATTTGGCAGTTTTTTGCAGTTTTTCCCCACTCCTCCACTTGGTTTTCAACCAACCTTTTCCATACTTTATTATGTGCGGGAAACACATTTTCCAAGACAACTTTTCCAACATTGTTTATCTCCTTGAGAGAGTTTGAGAGCAAAATTAGTTTAGGAAAATGTTCAAGTTTTGAGTGTTCATTTTTAATGAAAAATTCATACACACTCTAGTTTACACCCAATAATTGTTTATCCAAGTTTCTACATAAATATCAATTGCTTGGAGATTGTTTTGGCACCGGTTTTTCTCTACACGGAATTGAAGAGAAGTTCGTTTCATTTCTACCCGTTTGGAGAAAGGCTCCATGTTCGGGTGACGGTGACCGTTTAAAGTCCTATCGGTGAATTCCGAGACCACGGTGGAGCTCCGTTGGTTATCCTCTAATTGGAGGTTGATACAAGAAGGAGCATCACGGCTTGAGAGGGTTCGAGTTTAGGAAGTAAGTCTTTTGTCTTGTATTTTGTAATACCGTTTTTAGTGGATTTGAGGCTAGGGTCGTCCCGAGGTTTTTTCCCGTTAGTGGGTTTTTCCTCGTACATCGTGGTGTAGTGTGACATTGTTTATTTTTATCTTGCTCAAAATTTAGAACGCATGCTTTAGGTTTAATTCAAGATAAAATTCGGTTTAATTCTCACACTCATTTAATTTGGGACTTAAATTAAATATTGGGTAAAATTGGTTTATTCAAGTCACTTGCATTAATTTGGTTTCGCCTAACTTTGTTTAATTGTTAATTATGACTTAGGCAAATTCTAGGACTTATGTTTTAATTTGTTTTGTGAAATTAAAACTTGTTGTTGTTTTATTTGAAAGTTAAAACCATCTCAACGCTTCCGCATTTATTTAAAAGGAAATTATATTTTAACTGTGAGATTATTACAACCCGGGACACTTTCCACCTTTTCAGCATACAACTATTTCGACCATTTTTTATATGTGAAAAATAGAGTAATGCTAGACTTACAAATAAAATGTAAAACCTTTTTTTTAAAGAAGGAAGGATAGACTGTAAAAACGTTTCATACAAACCAATGTGACACTATTCAATGAGAATATGAGATCACACTTTTGATGTTTTCATTTTCTTCTCTCCATTATTACTTTGTGTCAAATCAATTTGTACAGTATGTTTATAAGTTTATGAACTTTTTTTTATCAATCTTTCATAATGTATTAGAAATACTTACCCAATAGCTAGAGCCGACCCTAAAATTTTGGGGGATCAAGGATTAGAATTACTGAGAGGGCCTTACATATACAAAAAATACATAAAAAATGTAGAATAATAATTGTTATGCCCTGATAACTAATATGTTGGGACAACTTCCATTCAACATAGCCAAAATAGAATGAAGATAAAAGAGAAATAATAATAATAATAATAATAATAATAATAATAATAATAATAATAATAAGCACAATCATGATTTAAAAAGTGAGACAATAACAACGACACCAAGATATATGTGGTTCATTAATTTGGCACATTAATTAAATTTGGTTGATTCTACCTTATTTGAAAAAATAACAAGTACAATAGAGAATAATAACAAAGATAAATGACAAAAATTATATTCTCTTACCTAAATCCCAGATAACTTTTGTACACAAACTCCCCATCCAGGTGAATCCAGGTTATAAGAGAATATCTCTCTTAATCTCATGATTTCATTTGGTTCCTAAGTGTTTCTCTTGTAACTAACTATGTGTATCCATTTTTCCATGTTAATCAATGAGAAACTCCTCACACAATACTCTTATAAACACAACTATAATACGTGAAACACTCACACAGCCACCCCTCTTTAAGGTTTGAGCAATACCTGTAGGTGAAAGGGAAAATACCTCACTTCTCACCTAAAGCTCTCACCTTAGTAAGCAAACTCACATCTCTCTTTCTCTCTCTCTTAAAAGATTCTAAAAATTTAGCCACCCCAAACAATACATTTATATGTGGAATACATTTGTGGTAAAAATGACGAAATACCCCTCTTGAACTCATTTTTCACACTTCTGACATCAGTTCGGTACAAAGAAGCACCCCTTCGCTGTAGTGTGTAAGAGAGTAGTTCTCTTTCTAGGCCATTGAAAGATAAACAAGGATGTAACCCATATCAATGGAAATAAATACAATAATAATGAACTCTTATATAATAATGAAGAAATTGAACAAATTTACTTGCATAACTCAATAATAGACAATCAATACAAGTATTTGGTAATAAATGAACCTCTAAAGAAAATAGCTTGAGGAAGAGAGAAGCAATCACTCTAGATACACCTCAGGTAGGAAACTCAGTCACCAAGGTATATAGGAATAATATACAAAGATCAATGATTGTTTATGTTCTTGGTAAAGACTTGAAAAAAAAACATTAATGGTGAAGGATGAATGCTATGGTTTGCAATAACTCTCTCAAAGTGATCTTTTTGCCTTAAAGATAATGTGGTCTCTCAAACTATAAAAAGGGGGTATATATAGCCTCATCTAACACCCAGGGAAGCTCAAGTGCATTCAATGTTGGTCAGTCCACCATACCCAATATGTCAAACGCATTAAATGCCAAGTGAAATCTCGAGTGACTATCCTTTATGTCAGGCATCGCCACAGTGCTTCAGCGCCGAGCCAACTACTTGCTCACTAAACCATCATTGTTTGAAGTAAGTTTGATTTGATGTGTGTTAGATATGGTATGAAGTCACACAAATCTTTATGAAAATATACTCAATTTGGCACTAAAACTCAATGATTATTGACCGAGTAATCTCTCTCGTGGTTGCTCAATTTCCCAATATATCTAAAAATTTTAAGTCATGCTTTAGCACTGCCTCTCTCCTCAATCTTCTAAATCCTTTCCCCGAAAGGTTTCCAAGTGAGGTTTATTCATAGAGTAAGAAATCTCTCCCACTTACTACCAGGCATAGTTCATCAATGGTACCAAGTAACCTCAACAACATTACAACAAAATTCATAATTAGATAGTAAAACAAATATAAAGACATGGTTCATCAACTAGTTTCCACTAAAAGTATTCCTTAATCTTTAATTAAGATCCACTCTAACTTGATCTTGAATCAAATTTGTTGAGTCCTCATACTCCTTTATGATGTCATTAATATCTAATGAATCATTCTCTAGTTTCTCATTTAACATCTTAATGAGGAGGTATATCTCTAAGTAAGGGGTTTATCAATAAGCCATTACTACATAGTGAAACATCCTTTACTACACATTAAGTTAGATAGAACTAAAATTTGGTGATTTCAATTCAAATATCCATAAAAATCACATAATTTTTATTAATAATAGATTGTTTATAATCAAATAGGTTAACAAGTAAAAAAATAATCTACAATGAAAGAGCGGCAAGAATTTTCGGCATCGACATTGAAGTAGAAACTATATATATATATACATATATATATATATATATATATATAGAGAGAGAGAGAGAGAGAGAATCTCATGAGGTCCCTGAATGAGGTCAATTTTTTTTAAAATAGTAAAAAAAAATAAATATTTTTTTATGGTTTTTAAATATTTTTGTAGGGCTAGATAAAAAAAATCAGCTCAAAATGAATTTTTTTTACTATTTTAAAAAAATAGGTCAAACTTTGTCAGTTTTTAACATCTTAAAAACTGACACAGTTTGACCGATTTTTTTAAAATAGCAAAAAAATCAATTTGAGTTTATTATTTCTTTATGGTCCTATTGAAATGTTTAAAAACCATAAAAAAAAATTAGCCCAATTTTTTTTTACTATTTAAAAAAAATGGACCTCATTTAGTGACTTCAAACTGGGACCACACTTAATCCTTTCCCTATATTTATATATATATATTGGGGGTGGGTGGGTCAAGAATTTCTCTAGCACGTTCTTGACCACGTGCTCCCCAACCACATGCACCTATGATTAAGGGAGAACCCTGGTCACTAAGAACTATTCATAAAAAATCATTTGTAAATGCTGATCATGATAATGGATACGTCCAAAATTTTAGGGATAACTATTTATAAGGCTTAGGATTCTCTTAAGCTACCATATAAAGTATAATCACCTCTTATGAATAAGGCATAAATAATTGTAACATCAAGCAGTATTACAGCTCTGCCGACCTGAGTTCTTGAGTAATAGAGTACATATCCTAGCACCTCATGGATGTAGACATATTTTCGAACCACGTACATCTTGTGTTGTGTGTGTGATATCATTGTTTTTTATCATCATTATTCTCGTTTGGCTTGTGTGCATTGAATATCACTACTTGTAAGAAATTATTACCTAAAACTGGCGCCATCTCTAGGAAGGATCTTATTTTTTTTGCCACTAGTTAATTTTTTTGTGATGTCTCACTCACCCAAACAAGATCACCAAAATCTCGATAAAAATGAGGGTCATCACCAGCATAGCCATGGATAACAAGAGTGCCACCATTTGGACTATGACAACTATGACAACAAGAAAGGTTGTTAGCCTTTTCCCTTAGCCAAAAGGGTCAAGTAACATATTGGTGACTATCACCAACCTCCTAACGTGTGTTATCATCATCAAGAGGAGAGGGCAGATGAAAGTGATAAGCATGAGTGATCTAACCAGATCTCAATGCTTGTCAACAATTATAAGAAGCTCCTTCGTGATGAAAGATCTTCTACTATGAATCAACAAGAGCAGAATATTATGCTCCAATGACTCTTGGAGAATAGAGAGAGAGAGGCCCTTAAGGAGATGTGCAAGTGTAGCCACAAGTTGCATACTCCTAGTCCTCAATCAAGTAGAGCTTGCAGTCGAGGGTGGAGCACCCAATGACAAAAGGAATATTCTCCTCATGAGAATTCACATGGAAGGATACCTCACTCTAACGAGTGGAAATGAGAGAATCAACTCTATCATTTTATCAGGAGAGGTGAATAGACACCCTGCTCATCAAGGACCACGTACGACCAAAGAGTTATCTAGAAGAGCCCAGGTAATCCAGATGAAATAGCCTTTCAACCAAGCTATTGAGGAGTTTGAACCTCTAAAGAAGTTTTTTCTCCTTGGTTCAAAATTTATGACAGGAAAACCGATCACAGGAATCATGTCAAATAGTATCACCAGATAATGACACTATGGAACACAAATGAGGGTTTGATGTGACGAATAGTTCCCTTCAGTCTTAGATATATTGCTCAGATGTCGTTTGAAAAGCTATCACATAGGTCGATCACATGTTTTAAGTAACTCGATAAGGCTTTATGGCTAGATTTATCACCAGTAGTACCCATCCTAAACGGATGGATTCACTTCTTATGCTGAAAAAGAAACCCCAAGAAGTATTCTGGGAGTATGCTAGAAGGTATTAAAAGGTGTATAATATGGCACCGAGTAGGTCGCAGTGACTTCCTTCAAGATTTAGATAGTGAGCATCTCCATAACATACCATTCTCTCACCTAGAGGGGTGCCATCACTATAGATGACCTCATGAAGAGGATTGAAATATACGCCAAAGTTGAGGATGCAGTAGATGGAGATGTTCAGGAGGGTGATTTTGCAAATAATCTAAGAACGAGGATAAAAAAGGAACGAGTAAGAGATGAGGGAAAAAGAAAAATGGGTCTAAGAAGAATGATCTCGAAAAGGCATTTAAGGCCATCAATACGATTTTCATTGAGTTGATCTACAAGATATTTTTAAGATCAAAGGTTGACAGTTTTTTAAGTGGCCCGAGAAGATAATAGGCGATTCCACAAAAAGAAACATGACATTAAGGAGTGCATACCACAAGGATCATTATGACCAAAAGACTAAATATCACAAGGACCTAAAATCACATCTTGAGTAATTAGCCAATATTTAGAACCTTAACGGGTTTGTCAAGAAAAAGGAAGGTCAAGAACAACATGTGCGCAATCAGATACCAGATAACATATTTGACAAAGATTTTGGTCACGAGTTTGTAGTAATTCAAGGGACATTAAATAAAAGTCAGATCAATGGAAATGCCCTCGGTATGGGAGTGGAGAATCTCGCAACAATAATTAAGGGGCTAATCCCATTACGAGAAAACCTCAGAGACCTAAGGAGACTGATTATTCCAAGCATATAGTATTCACTGATGATAATTTTGGTTGGACTGAGGACTCCCCATCATGGTTCCTTTGTAATTACTCTCAAAGTTGCTAACTAAGATGTAGACAAGCTACTGGTGGATAAAGGGCGTTCCTTAGAGTTAATGTACCTTAAGATGTTTAACAAATTGAATATGTGTGCATAAGGACTAAAGGAAGTAATTGTGACTGTGGTTGTCTTTGTATGAAGGATGAACTTGACTCTTGTGAATGTGGTTCTCTCGATTCAAGTAGAAGGGATCTCCAAACTCATTGAGTTCCTCACAGTGGATATATATTCCCCCCATAATGATATATTTGATAGGGGTGGCTACATGAAATGAGCCTAGCTCCTTCCACCAACCACAAAAAGTTAAATTAGATATCTATGAAGGGGATAATAGAGAATAGGGGAACCAGGCCCTGGCTCGACTGTGCTTCATAGTTTTCATCAGACCAAAATAGGTGAAAAAGAAAAAGAAAGTTGTGGAACCAACAGAGGGCTCTGTTCCCTCCCAGTAGAAATTAAAATAAGGGTGACTTAGTATTAAGGAAATCAGAGTTTGCCCTGTCTATCGTGTCATAGAGACCCTCTAGGAGGTGGTCATTGACAATAACTAAATTGATAAAAAGTTCTTGATCTGTATCACACTTATTGGAGAAGAGATGAAAGAAGTCGTTACATTTATCAAAAGCAATCAGGATGTTTTTTCCTAGAATTCGTATGATATTTTAGGGATTGACCTGAAGGTTATGTTTCGCATGATCTGCGTGGACTCCTTAAATCTACAGTGACTCAAAAGGCGCAAAGAACTTCCCCTGCAAAAGTAAGGGAAGTAAAGGAGGAAGTGGTAAAACTTATAAAGGCACGATTAAACAAGTAAGTTTAATTCCTCAAATGGCTATCAAATCATGTGGTTATACTGAAGAACGATGGAGAGTGGATAGTTTGTATAGACTTCACTAATCTAAACAAGGTGTGGAAAAATGATATTTTTCCTTTGCCCAAGAAATAACAGTTAGTTAGCACAATCGTCAACCACCAACGGATGAGCTTCCTTGATGCCTACTTAGGGTAAGACTTCTTTCATTTTCCACTTTAGGATTGTACTGCTACAGGGTGACCCCATTTAGGTTAAAGAACGTTGGGGAAACTTAGTAGAAACTTATGACTAAGATGTTCAAGAAGAATTTGGGAGAAGACAATAAAGGTGTACATAAATTCCATGCTTGTGAATAGAAAAAAGTATGGGGATCACCTTACAAAGCAGGTAAGAACTTTTGAAGTCATTCTCTACTACATAATAAGACTGAATGCACTCAAGTACTCCTTTGGGGTACCATTAGGTTCCTTGGATATTTGGTCAGTTAAAGGGTAATTAAGGTGAACCCCGACTAAATTAAAGTAATAAAAAAGGTACAATCTCCAAACACCTTGTGCGAAGTACAGAAGATGACTGGCATGATCGCTGTACTTAACAGGTTCATATAAACATCTTCAAAGAAATGTCGACCATTTTTTTAGATATTAAGGAAATAAAGGAAATAGATATTGAACAATGATTTTACCCAGACACTCGATGAAGTAAAGAATTATTTGAGACGACTGCCACTACTAACTATCACTGACGAGGAAGGAACCTTGTACTTGTACCTAACAGTGTATAGTCACGCAGTTTGCTCAGCTTTAGTTTATGAGAAGATGAAAAATAAGGCCCCCATCTATTATGCAAGAAAAAACTTTCTTGCCGTTGAGAAGAGATACCTTTCACAAGAAAATCTTGCATATATGCTAATGATAGCCTCTCACAAGTTATCACATTATTTTGAGGTGCACACGATCATTGTCCTGAACTCCTTCCCACCAAAAGAAGTGCTTTGAAGGGTAGATCTATCTAGATGGATGTCTAAGTGGGCAATGGAGTTAGGGAGATTTGATATCCAGTTTTAGCATAGGACATTAATTAAGGGGCAGGTCCTGCTGACTTCAGCGTTGAATTCTCTAGCGACCAGGCACCAGTGGAGGCTAGTGTTGAAAAAAAGGAGAGTATTTATTAATCGATAGAAGAGGGGAAATGTTGACCCTTTATATCTATGGAGCCTCTAATTCAAAAAGAAAAAAAGTGGGGATAGTGATTGTATCCTAGAAGAAAACTTTCCTCGAGCAGGAAATACACTGCGGATTTGAAGCTTTCAACAACAAAGTGGAGTATGAAGCATTGATTGGTGGTTTAAAAGAGGCACCCTCCCTGGGATCCATTCACCATAAAGTCTTTTGTGACTTAAGGCTAGTATCAAATCATATATCTAGAGACTACAATGTCATATATAAATGCATGGCTATATATCTTGAAGAGGCCCAACACCTAGAGGCTCATTTCAATCACGTACACGTATAGCATTTTTCGAGAGGGAATAACACTCATGGAGATGCCTTAGCCACATTATCTTCATCTATAAATTGAGATCTATAGTGAAAATTTCATTTCGAATACCTCTATTAAACCAGTATCAATAAGGGGAAGTTGGTCCATCAGGTTATGGCCATCAACAGGTCCCCAAGTTTGATGGATTCAATATCCTTTACTTGAAAGGGGATGTTCTACCTGATGAGAATAAATAGGAACAAAAGATCCAAGTAAAGTCTTCTCCCTTCCATTTATTATTGGATGAGAAGCTTTATTGGCACTCTTTTTTAGGATCGTACTTGCAATATGTTCACCTAGACGACGTTGACCAGACCATTTATAATTTGAACAAAGGAATACATGGAAGCCATGACATGGGAAAATCATTGGCATTCAGGGCAATGGATAAGATGATTTTTGGCGTGTGGTCGTTGTCTTCAAAAGACAATATCAAAATTCCATATTACCCACAAAACTTGCTAAAACAACTCGTATTGCGTTAAGTACTGGTATCAATCCAACTTTCAAGGTGAAATAATTGACGTGAACACTTGCAATTCAATTTTTTATTAAAATATTTTCTATTGTTTTAAAACAATTTCAAGGGAGAATTAACTACTAAATAAAAAAACTATGAAATGACTAAATAACGAAAAATAATGTGCAACCGAGTGTGATAAATGTGAGAAAGTCAAGAGAAGGGATTACACCGCATTATCAATTATTTTAATTTCTCAATTTATTAATTTGAAATATTTTGAGATAGTATTAAATCGATAATCTAACTCTCGTTATAATTATAAATTTAATAAAATATTTTTCAGAAAATTAATTCAAAAATGTCACATGATGATAAATTAAGAACTATACTATTTTCAATAAAATTACCCGCTGGGATCAATTTAAGAAAAACCTGTATGAATCCTCAAATGTCAACACCGAATTAATATTTAATTTTAGGAAAAACCTATCTCTCGTTCGATTCCTAAAATCAAACATTAATTTGTAAAATTAATTTACTAACTCTCGTTACATAAATTAATTTGTGCCAGTTTAAATTAATTAACTAAGAAATATAGCATTAATGAAATTAATCAATTAATTTAATATCATACATAGTGCATCCCACCCCTTGAATTGGGTGACTAGCGAAACATAATTAAACAATCAAGTACAGTCACAAATATGGAACAATAATTTAAAGAGTAGAGCAAGAAATACAATACGCAAAAGTCTCCTTTTGAATTGATTCCTTGAACGCGTTTATATAAGTGTGTCCCAATGTCTTCACAAATTCAGTACTTGATATAAAAATAGAAATAAAAACTAAACCTGATTTTTTTTCAAAGACTTCACTAATCTTTTTGTATTTTTCTGAATTTTTTATGTTCCTACTTTGTACATAATATACACTAGCTTTCTCTCTTTTTTCTACAGTCTCCTCGCTGAGAGTCTTCTTATATAGTGCACATGGAGCTAAGGAGTAAATTGGGTATGGATTAAAAGTGTGCATGGGGTGTGAGTAAGGGTAAAAAAAAAAGACAAATGGGCACACATGTGTTATGGGTGAGGTCATGTGGAAGAAATGGGGAAATAAAGTAGTGGGGTATTTTGGGAAATATGGGTTATTAGTCTTAAAAGACATGTGGGTTGTTATTTGATTTTTGGTCTTGGCTTTTATGCAGGTAGGGACACGATTTTTGCCTTGGGTTAAAAATGGGTCTTGGGAAGAAATGGGTTTGGCTTGGAATGAAATGGAGTGCGATCGGAATGAACTCGGAGGGGTTTGGGTTCTGGGTTTGACAGGTCCGTAGTCATAGGGTCGTGGTTTGGTGATGGCGGTGAGTTGAAGGTCAGGTTTAAGGGTCGAAATTGGTCACGGGTATATGGATTTAGAAACAAGTTAAAACAAGGGGATCGGGTTTGGGTTGTGGGTCTCCAATGACAGGTTCGGTGGTTGGGTCCGAATTGGAGATTTATGGGTTTGGTGGGATGGTGGATGATGGTTTGTTAATAATGGGTTTTGAAATGGTGTTAGTTTTGGTTTTGGTTATGGGGGTTGAGGAGAGAAAGTGAGTGGTGAAGAAGATGATAGGGGTGATAGGGAGTGTGAGGAGGGTGTATTCGTTTAGGTGAGGGTGAGTGAGTTTTTGTTTAGGTGTATAAGTGTAGCAGTGAGTTGTGTGTGCGCACGTTAGTTTGTAACTAGTTGAAAATAAAAATAAAAACTAATAAAACTAAAAATTACAATCTAAAAAATAAAATTCTATAAAAAATAAATATGTAAAAAACTAATAAAATAAAACTAAACAATATAAAGTCTAAAAATAAAAAGACTCAAAATAAAATAAAAATAAACTAACAAAAAGGTAAAAATCATTAAACTAGAAACTAAAGTCCTAAAACATATAAACTTTAATAAAACTAAATATAAACTACTAAACACTAATCCTAAAGCTAATAAAATAAAATAAAAATAAGGACTAAAATTAAAAACTAACAAAAATTAAAAATAAAAATAGATAGAAAATAAATTCTAGAAAATTCTAAATAAATAAAAAATTAAACCTGAAAATGAAAAATAAAAATTTAAAAAAAATCTAAAAAGCACAAACTAAACACACATGGGGCTTGGGTGAAGGTTTGGGCTAGGTTAGGCTTGGGTAAGGTTACCGGGGAGGTTATTTAGCTCCATAAATCACTCATGTGCCTTGATATAAGCATTTGAACTCCACAAACGGCGATCAAGCCTGCACTTTAAATAGTTAAGCATATAAGACCCAATTTGTCGAGAATCAGCAACTAAAATGCATCTATTTGGGGTATAAAATGTACATTTTTGGGTGCTTATCAACAAAGAAATAAGGGTACTGGTGGTTGTACATAAAACAAGATGTGGTTGCCTGTGTTTGGAAGTGTAAAAACTTCCAAATCTTCTCACCTTTAGTTCATCAGTGCGGTAGTGAAATCAAGTTCGTCATAAGCCCTTGGGCTTTCGTGCAATGGGGATTGGAAATTATTAGTCCATTACCCCTTGCATTTGGTAGTGAGAAGTTTCTTTAAGTTGGCATGAACAATTTTTCCAAATGGGTGAAAGGATAACCACAAGAAAACATTCGAGATATCGATATGACTAGATTCATCATCATAACAGACAATGAGACTTGATTCGAAAGCAACCCAGCTTTTGGCCTACCCCGGAGCAACGGATAAAAATAAGCGTCCAACAAAATAGTCCTCTAAGGGATAAGGAAGAGTTTAAAAAAAATGAAGTGCACATGGGTCGACTAGATCCCCCACGTTATCTGGGCATATCGAACTACACCTGGGAGATCAACCTAAGGAATAATGTTAATGATGTCTTTCAAACGATATTATCGAACGAGAAAACAAAGAAAAATAAAAGGATCTCATTTGATAGTTCGTTCGAACGACATTTCAGAAAAAATTATTTTTCTTTAAACAATATAAAATAATGTTAATCGAAGTTTAGAAAATAAAATGATACCCCAAAATAAATCCAAGGCTCTCTATATATCATATGCATTAATACCTGTTGTTGATACCAAAATTAATATGCTGATGTGGACGAATAATACGAAGACACGTGTCAATCTACGTGGCACAATAGCAGCGAGGAAGATCATTTCCCGACCAACCATGCTTCTTTCCGAGCAACGAGAATACACCGAGGAACTCTATCACACCGAGGAACTCTAACGCACCGAGGTACTCTAATGTTCCGAGGAACTCCTGATTAGCGAACAGCTATGGCGGTCCGAGCTGCATCTCGGTCGTATCATTAATTGCCAGATAATCAACAGTTCAGATATTCATTGAATGCTTATATTCTTGGCACGCACTCTGCATTAAATGTATTACCCTTTCATATGTATGTCATTTAATGTATCGAACCTTTCATGTACAGCCTCAAGGCTATAAATACCTTGTATCATCCTCATTCAAAGGGGACCAGAATTTCTTGAGAGAACTTGTAATCAAGAATTCTGCAAATACTCAGCAATAACATAACAGTGGACGTAGGCTTTATTCCTAGCCGAACCACTTTAAAAATCTTTGTCTTATTTATTTATCTGTGATTAAATAATTAGAGCAATCTAGTTTTTTACATCAACAGATTGGCGCCGTCTGTGGGAAACGACTGTTACTATCGTTTTTCGCAAAAAATCATTCACCATCAATGGCAGATAATCCAGAATCCAGTAATCGAAATGCTGGAAATACTGGAAATCTTCCAAATCCATCTGCATCCCCAGATCTGGCTGGAATTATGACGAATCTGGCTCAAGGACAAACCGCCATGCAAGAATCTATGAGGCAACTCATTCAAACTCTTCAGGGCGGTGCACCTACCTATTCAGGGCAAAGGAGTGATCGTGGGCAATCACAATCCAGACGTACTGGGTCATATCGCAATGGGGAGTCTACTGATTCTACGTATCAACCTGGGCGAACATCATCGATACGGGCTACGGATACAGATCAACGTGTCACACTCTCTCCGGAAAGAACCAGCGCTTTGGAAAGATTAAGCAGGGCGTCTCCTTTCAGTCGGTTAGGACCAAGGAGGAACATGAGTCCACCTAGGGCTCCATCAAGAAGTTTTCGACCACCACCAGGTTTGAGAGAAGGATCTGCACAATCGCGACCAACTACTCGTCGAGATAAATCTCAGGAAGCTACGTCAGAGCAATCAGTTGCTCGGACTAAGCGGCCCGAGGAAGGGAATGAAGCATGGAAAGGTTCCATTCAACGGTTGGAGGATAGACTGGGAGAAATGGCTAAGGCGAGGAACCCCTTACAAAGAACTTTTGTTCAAGGGACACCTTTTGTGCAAGCCATTGTGGATTTCCCTACACCGTCGAAATTCAAAGCACCTGTAGTGACCCCCAAGTACGATGGAAAGACAGATCCCGTACTTCATATAGAACAATACCAAGCTGCTGCAGATATCTACGCTATCCCCGACGAGATGAGGTGTAGAGCATTCTCGGGAACTCTTACCGGATCTGCACAGATATGGTACAATAATCTTCCTCGGGGTAAGATTTCAACTTTTGTTCAGTTAGCCGAGTTGTTTATTGGCAATTTTTGTTTTGGAGCAAAGCCGGTAAAGCGAGTAGCACACTTGCTAAGTGTTAGACAAAAATCAGGTGAAAGTACTAGAGATTACATAACTCGTTTCAATAACGAGAAGTTGGAAGTCATAGATTATGAAGAAAAGACAGCAATCACTGCTCTGATGAGTGGTTTGCTGCCTAACAAGCTGTACTACACTTTGGCCAAAGATCCACCTAAAAATATGTCGGAGTTGATGGCAAAGGCGGCCAAAATCATGAATGCCGAGGAGGCTATGGCTGCGAAGAAGAATATGGATAAAGAAGTTAAAGTGGAGGTCGACAACTCTAAGAAGAAAGATCAGAAAGGTAATGGTGGTGACAAACATTCCAGGAATAACAGGATGAAGTTGGAAGTCCTAAAGAAGTATGATAATTATACTCCATTAAAAATGGGTATTAATCATGTTTTGGAAGAAATCAGGAATAACGAGGAAATCAAGTGGCCAGAGAAACTGAAGACAAATCCCGATCTGAGGAATAAGGTCAAATATTGCGAGTTTCACAAAAATCATGGCCATATGACCAAAAATTGTATAGCCCTTCAGAACGAGATTGAAACACTCATCCGAAGAGGAAAATTATCAAAGTATGTAGATCGCAGAGGTGAAAGGAAGAATGATGATAGAACTAGAGAGAGATCTAGATCTCCTCATCGTGCAGAGGAGAAAAAGAGGAGGGACCATGAAGAGGATCCAGATGATGACCCCGATCTTCCCAAGAAACCAAGGAAACCTGAACGAGAGGTATTTTCCATACGTTTTGGGTCATTTGATTGTAATGTTATTACAGGAGGAGATGCAGGAGGAGGAGACCTTACTGCAGAAAGAAAAGCTTACCTCGGAGAGGCTCAAGCTTGTTCATACATTCAGCGAATAAACCTGGCCGAGGATGATCGTCCGAGGAAGGTAAACAAAGAGAAGATAGTGATTGGTTTTTCAAAAAACGACCTGGCAGGTGTTCTTTACCCTCATGATGATCCTTTGGTGATCAAAATGAGGATGAAGGATGTGGTCATTTCAAGGGTGTTAGTAGACAATGGTAGTTCGGCAGACATCATGTACTATTCATGCTTTGATAGCCTGAATTTAAAATTATCTCAATTGGAACCTTATCACAGACCCCTTCTGGGTTTTGCTGGCGAGAAAGTTTTTCCACTTGGGACGATCAAGTTGGATATACTCATCGGAACTTGGCCTGCTTGTCGAACAGAAAGAATACGTTTCTTTGTGATGGATAAGAATGTGCAGTCAGCCTACAACATCATCATGGGAAGAGTTGGATTGAAGAAATTCGAAGCAGTTCCATCTACAGTACATCAGTGTTTGAAATTCCCAACAAATTTTGGAGTAGGAATTATGAAAGGTGATCAAAAAGTAGCTCGGGAATGCTATTATTCGTCTGCCGAGCAAGAAGAACTTGAAGAATCAAGGAAAAAAACTACTACTTATCAAGTAGAGGAGGGCACAGAAATTGAAACTCTTGACCCTAGGGATGAATCTCAACTTGTAAAAGGACAGGTGATGGAATCTACAGAAACTGTTATCCTGGACGACGAGCATCCTGAACGAGTAACTCAGATAGGATCGTCGTTGGATGTTTCAATAAAACAAGAGTTGATAACTTTCTTGAGAAGCAGGAAGAATACTTTTGCTTGGAGTCATGAAGACATGCCAGGTATAGATCCAAACTTTTTATGTCATGAGCTCAACGTGAATAAGGAGATCAAGCCTGTGAAGCAAAGAAGAAGAGTGTTTAGTCCGGAGAAGAACCAGGCCATACAAGAAGAGGTCGAGAAACTCCAGAAAGCCCAATTCATTGAAGATGTGAAATATCCAGATTGGTTGGTGAATGTGGTGATGGTAAAGAAGAAGAATAACAAATGGAGAATGTGTGTTGATTTTACTGATCTCAACAAGGCATGTCCAAAAGATCATTTTCCATTGCCCAGAATTGATCAACTAGTGGATGCTACCTCGGGACACGAGCTACTCAGCTTCATGGATGCTTATTCTGGCTATAACCAGATCAAAATGAAACCTGAAGACAGGGAAAGTACTTCTTTTATTACCCCAAGGGGAACTTATTGTTATAATGTTATGCCTTTTGGTTTAAAAAATGCAGGTGCAACATATCAGCGGTTGATGAACAAGGTTTTTACCGAACAAATCAGCCGCAATATGGAGGTCTATGTCAACGACATGCTCACCAAAAGCAAGAGAGCTGCAGATCATTTGATTGACTTGAGTCAAACTTTTGATCAACTGGATAAATACCAGATGAAGCTTAACCCGACGAAGTGTACCTTTGGAGTTCGAGAAGGAATGTTCCTCGGATACATCGTCAACCAACGAGGTATTGAGGCAAATCCAGAAAAGATCAAGGCTCTTTTAGGGCTGCGATCCCCGACGACGAGGAAAGAAGTGCAGAGTCTTACCGGACGGGTTGCAGCACTCAACAGATTTGTATCCCGAGCAACTGATAAATGCCTCCCATTCTTCAAAACACTGCGAAAAAGTTTTGAGTGGACTGATGAATGTGAGAAAGCCTTTCAAGATTTGAAGAAGTATTTGGGAGCCCCACCATTGTTGTCTAGGCCAATAACTGGAGAGAAGCTGTACTTGTATTTGGCAGTATCAGAAAACGCAGTTAGCTCGGCGTTGATCAGATTGGAGAATGGAGTCCAGAAGCCAATTTATTACACAAGCAAGGCCTTCCGAGGTGCGGAAATCAGATACCCAAAGCTGGAAAAATTGGCACTGGCATTAATTGAAGCAAGTAGAAGAATGAGGCCATACTTCCAGGCCCATACCATCATTGTGTATACCGACATGCCGTTAAGACAAGCCCTTCACAAGCCAGAAAAATCAGGAAGATTGATGTATTGGGCAATAGAGCTCGGTGAATATGATATTGTGTATGAACCCAGATCATCGTTGAAAGGGCAAGCCGTGGCAGATTTTATAGCAGAGTTCACATACCCTGATACCCCCGAGGAGCAAAAGGTGCTTGCTGATCTACCTGTGGATGATACAGGATCAACAGACACAGATCCAGACCAACCAAGGTTGGTAAAAGGACTTGTGGATGTAGAAAAATCCTCATATTCAAACCCCGACCAACTCCGGTTGGTAGAAGGGCGCGAACAAATGACCGACGAGGAACGAAGGATACCCGGGGATGATGAAAGAAAACAGATGATATTTCACCGAGGAACTCTAACAGATAAGAAATTTGAAGACGAGTTACATACATGGAGATTATATGTAGATGGATCATCTTGCACGGCTGGTTGTGGAGCAGGGATTGTTTTAAACTCTCCAGATGATATTGACATGGAGTATGCCTTGAGATTCCAATTCAAAGCTTCCAAAAATGAGGCTGAATATGAGGCTATGATAGCAGGTTTTCATTTGGCGAAAGTTATGGAGGCACGTCAAGTAATTGTTTTCAGTGATTCTCAATTAATTGTGAATCAAATGATGGGAATATATGCAGTGAAGGGAGAGTTAATGGTGAAGTACCATGCAAAAGTGATGGAGTTATTGACAGAATTTGATGCTATTCAATTGGTGAGGATACCGAGAATGGAGAATGCTAGAGCAGACGCATTGGCCCGACTAGCGTCAGCTACGCGCACCGAGCTGCGAAGAACAATACCAATTGAAGTATTAGAAAGTTGGAGCATAGAAGAAGATCTGACGGTGAAGATTATTACCCTTGATTTAGGACCATCTTGGATGGATCCTATCAGAGCATACATTGAAGAAGGAGAATTGCCGGAGGACAAACTAGCTGCCAAGAAATTGAAGTATAAAGTTGCTCGGTATGTGTTAACTAATGGTGTTTTGTATAGACGAGGAATTATGGTAGGTTTGCAGAGATGTGTGCATCCATCAGAAGTCAAAGAATTGATTGAAGAAATTCATGAAGGATCTTGTGGAGCTCATGTAGCAGGTCGAACACTTTTGCAAAGGGTAATGACACAGGGATACTACTGGCCAACGATGAGGGCTGATTGTATAGCCTATGCTAAGAAGTGTGACAAGTGCCAACGTTTTTCCTCCATCCGAAGAACTCCACAGGCATTGTTGACACCCATAACATCACCTTGGCCATTTTCCATGTGGGGAATTGATCTGGTTGGACCACTACCGACGACCCGAGGAAGGTTCAAGTATCTCGTCGTGGCAGTAGACTATTTTACTAAGTGGGTGGAAGCTGAACCACTAATTGATATGACGTACGAGAAGGTGTATCAGTTCATATGGAAGAATATCATTTGTCGATATGGTCTCCCCCACGCTTTCATCACAGACCATGGAACACAATTTGATAATGAAGAATTTGCTGCCTATTGTCATCAGTCGAACGTTTTGAAGTTTTATTCAGTACCAGGCCATCCCCAAAGCAATGGACAGACTGAGGTGACGAACAGAACATTACTAAATGGGTTGAAGAAGAGGTTAAGTGAGGCTAAAGCAAATTGGATTAATGAGCTACAGTCAGTTTTGTGGGCTTACCGAACAACTCCCCGAGCAGCAACAGGAGAATCACCATATATGCTAGCATTTGGAAGTGAGGCTGTGATACCTGCCGAGTTGGGCCTACCAACACACAGGGTGTTAAATTTCAATTCTCCGACCAGTGACTTGATGAGAAGACTGGATTTGGATATGCTCGAAGAAGTCAGAGAAGAGGCAGCCATTAGGAATGCTGCTTATTAACAACGAACAGCTCTGTTTTACATCTAAAAGAGGGGGATTATGTGCTAAAGAAGGTCATTCAGAAGCAGAATAAACTGGAAGCAAACTGGCATGGACCTTACCGAGTTACAGAGGTTGTTCGACCAGGAACTTACAGAATAGAAACTCTAGAAGGAGAGGAATTTAAGAACGCATGGAATGCTGAACACCTGCGCAAGTATTATCAGTGATGTCAAATGTAAAGCATTTCTTTCATTATGAATAAAACGAGGATGTTTCGCCATTTTCTTTCTGGTTGAAAGTTTTTCGGGGAATACTAGTGTAATACACTACACAACAAAATGCTCTAAGGAGCCAACCTCCTTTGGTTAGGAGGACAGCTCTAAGGAGCAAAAGTGCTATAAGTAGCCAACCTCCTTTGGTTAGGAGGACAGCTCTAAGGAGCAAAAGTGCTATAAGTAGCCAACCTCCTTTGGTTAGGAGGACAGCTCTAAGGAGCCAAAAAGTGCTATAAGTAGCCAAAAGCTTTAAGGAGCCAAGAAATATTCCTTTGGTTAAAAGGTGTACACCAGCATGATCAACTACGGTTGGTATGATAAAAATGTACTCTCATATTACAACTTATGTTGGTCGGGAAGTAATATTATTACAAAAAGTTCTTTGAAGAACAAAATATTCCAAAATATACCAAGTAGAGTTGGTCGGGGATAAAGACCCACTAACTGTATTTGATCAACGAGGACAAATTATCGACCTTGGTTGGTCGGACACATTTTAAAGACTGAAAATACACAAAGTATAGTTGGTCGGGGATAAAAATCCATCAACTATAGTTGGTCGACAAACATTATTTATCCACCTTGGTTGGTTGGAAACAGTTTGAACAATTTACTTTATTAAGTGATTGAACAACCTTGATACTTGTAATTTTTTTTAAGTTGATTGCTGGTTAGTACAATATTGTTATCTTTTTAACAGATACATAGATACATATGTACAAATATAAAGGTGTTTGATAAACACAAGACAATAGCAAAATTGGCAAACAGAAAATGAAAATCTTTTCATTAATCTAGAATAAATTACAAGTTACATAAATGTACTAACTGTTACATTGAAAACCTATTCTATTGGTTTCTTTCCTTTATTTTGTGAAGCAGGCTCCTCGCCAGCAGGAGGATCCTCTAGGCAAAGAGGAGAATTGATGAAATTAACATCCCTGAGCATTCTGACGTTCATCACAGAAGGTGTATCCAAGAGATGCTCAGGACGAGACAATTCAACCTGAGAATGAAGGCTATAATCGCCAAGGTATTTTGAAATCAAGCTACGAGGAATGGAACGAGCTGGGATCCATGCCATGTCCAATTTGAAAGGTGGTACAGGCAGGTCTAATAATGATGGAGCATGATAATCCCATAAAAAATGCCCTTGCTCCAATTTCAACACACCCAGTGCGTTTAACCATCCTTGCTTGTAACCTTCATTGTTGGCATGTTCAATACGAGCATCCAGATGAACAAGGGCTTCATTGTATCCTTCCATCCAGAATTCCCTTGGCTGTTTATGGAATTGGAAGGTTAATCTATCCAATTGTTCATGAAGGCTTTTGGCAAAAAGATCCTTATTATGCAAGGCAGATTTCGTCGATGTAAGCTGATCTTCCAGAGACAGATTTTTATTGGACATTTCAGTCAGAGCACGGTCTTTTACTTTCAACTGGAATGCTTGAGTTTCCAGAGTAGACTGAGTGCGAGCCTCTTCAACATTTTGGCTGAGGATTCTTCCTCGCCCCCGAGAACCTCTTCCTCGTCCCCGAGCAGTTCCAGAAATGGCATATCTTCTTAAGTCCTCCAGCTCTTGCCTTAGTTTGGCGTTTTCGACCTCTAAGAACGAGAAGCCTTCATCAGTAACTGGTATTAATGCAGTAGAAGATGAAGCAGCAGATTCATATTGAGCCAATTTTTTCTGCAAATTATTATTTTCTTGTTCCAGGATCTCGGCAATTTGTCTGCAGGCTTCAACTTCACCTTTTAGGGTCCTTTCCCTAATATCATATGCAACAATGATCTTTTTATGACCTGTATCAGAAGAAAGTTGTTGATATCTATTTTTATATTCCTTGTGTAATGAAGCCATTGATTCATTGTGCTGACCTTGGAGATCCTCTAAGGAACAATGCATCTCTTCAATCAAGTCATAATAAGAGACATTATTGGCCACAGCTCGGTCGAGTAAATCTTTCAAGTACCGATAAGCCTCAATAGCCTGTTCTGAAGCACCATGACCAAGGATATCAGCAATTTCCGATGTACTAAGGTCTGTATGACCAGCCTTATAGTATTGATGACATTGCTGCATCAGCTCGGTATCATGTGAAGAGATCAATTCCATTCTAGCAACAAACTAAGGACGAGAAAAAGACAACAATCAACAAAAACAAGTTATCAACAACAGAGATGAGCAAAGATGTATTTTATTAGATAAAAAAGGATTACAGTGTTCGATTACAAGTAATGAAATATAAAAATGATACCGAACAACTTCACACCTTTTCCTTATCCCCCAAGACTTTCTCGGGAGGCTGGGACGAGGAGCTCGGTTGCTCGGTGGTAACAACATTTTGATCAGCTGGAATTTTCTCGGCAGGAGGAGGCATAGAAGAAATGTCCTCAATGACAGAGGGTTGAGAAGTAGAGACTGGGTCATCCACAGCCATAGAAGATTCATCTGAGACGGGCTCATCTTCTTCTTCTTCCACAATTGCTGGAAGAGGACCAGGGAGGTGTTGTTGGAATAGCTCGGAATTGTCTTCGATTTTCAACTCTTGAAGAGCAGCTACCCAGCCATCATAGAAGTATTTCAACTTCCCATATTGGACTTGGGATGTCATAGCAGCAATCCCTTTATCCCATCCTTTTTCCCAACCAGCACTGAAATGTTTCTTGATTACAGCTTTTCTTTTCAACTTCTCCGAGGAGAGTTTGGCATCCAACTGTTCTTTTTGGACTTTGATGTCTCGCAGGGTAGATAGTTCTTCTTCTGCCTTCTTCAGCTGGTCGTCGCACTTTTGCTGATTGACCTCTAAGCTTTTCACCTTCTCCTCCAAATTCTTGGAGGTTTCAGCCATCTTCATCTTATCAGCCTCAGCCACAACCAACTTTTTCTCCCAAACAGTTTTCTCCTCGATGTACTGTTGGCGAGATTCCTTCACAGATTGGGCTAAACCCAACAAAGCATCGTCAACATCGGACGAGGAACTGGAAGCTTTAATAACTTGATCTTTCTTCACGATGGTATTGAAGCAGTTTACCAGCTGAAAGATAAGAAAAACAATAAAGTCAACACAAATACAAGAATTCAAAAAAAAAAGAAAGAAAGACCAAAGGTATGAGAAATTTACTGAAGAAAGATGACGAGCAGCTAGGGATGTCAGTGTATCCCTAGGAATTTTTTCATCAACCCCGAGAACCTCGGGTATAACTGAGCTCATTGAAGAACTCGAAAGAATGATGTTTGAAACACTACTACCACCAGCGGGTAGAGAAGATGCAGTTCCAGCAAGATTAACTGAGGATGATTTCCTCAATCTCTTCAAAGGAGGGTCAGCAGCATCAACCAAGGAAGAAGTCTTGGTCGGAGAGATTGTAATTACTTCCATGGGAGCTTTCTTCTTGCTCGGAGCCACTGGGGGCTTCTCGGCAGCTTTTGAAGGCTCAATATCCACCTTCTTAGTCCCCTCTGGGACATCAGTTCTGCTTTTCTTAGCCTCAGTAGCAGAGGAAGAATCATCAAATAGAGCAGGAGGAGCTCTCTTCTTGCCCATTTTCTGACTTAAGGGGACGTGAGAATCTGATGAGGAGTCCTCTGGAGTTGATGCAGGTTCAACAGGACGAGCAGTATAAGAGGTCGTGTAGCTCTTATACTGCAGCAAATATGATGCAGACCTAATATGCTCGTCTGCAACTGTCTTATGCAAATTCCAGATAAGTTTCAAATGCTTGATATTCACTTCTGACTCTTTTGGAGTTTTTCTTTTGCTATCAACTGCAAATAAATACATAATGAAATATCAGTCATACATTTTGTCAAACATAATGAATTCATAAGTTCATAAATGAGATAAAATGAAAAATAAACCTATCCCGTTGCCATATAAGGGACATCTGGGACCATTGTACACTTCGTCTCCCACCAGAGGGGCATATTGCCAATTTTTGATAATCACCCCATGTTCAAAATAGTCTCTATTTGCATCGGGGAGGTTAACTACAAGGGCCCTATTTAAAAACCTAGTTTTTAAATAATAAATATTATCTAAAACAGCCCATCTGTAGCAATACATGATTTCAGGGATCCCTATGCGAGTCCCATGAGTTATATTTAATTTATATACCCCATTAATAATTCTCCATGAATTTGGGGCTATCTTTGCAGGAACGAGATCAAAATATTGACAAAATTCAAGACACAATGGGTTTGGTGGAAAGGAAAACCCACATTCAGCAAGAAAAAGACTGGGGAACCAATGTCCCTCAGCCAAACGAAAATAATTTTGAGGTTCTGAAAGTTCCTCCAGAATTACCCTAGATGGGATAGAAAAGTCAGAGCGGAATTTTTCAAGAGATTCAATAATATAAACCATAATGAACAAAGGAAGAAGGAAGAAAATCTTACAGAAAAGAAGAAGGTCTCCTGACAACTAACGAAGGAAAAGACGAACGCACAAGAGGGAAGGAGAGAATAGAAAGCTTGAATGCAGAAGATTGGAAAACGTAGAGGACGGTATGGTTACCAAAGAAGTTTAAATACTTTGCATTGGGAAACGGCGAAAGAAATGATTACCAAAAAGAAACTACTGAACTTCCGACGGCTAAAAGGACAAAAATTGCACGAAGATCGAAGCGCTTATAAAAAAGGCAGAAAACAGCGAAATAAGAAGGAAATTTGAATACAATGTTCCTGAAACCCAGGAAGGTCATTTAATATTGCCATATACCGAGAAAGAATGTTACATACTCCTCAAAATTCGAAATATGAAACATTGGGGGCTTCTGTTGATACCAAAATTAATATGCTGATGTGGACAAATAATACGAAGACACGTGTCAATCTACGTGGCACAATAGCAGCGAGGAAGATCATTTCCCGACCAACCATGCTTCTTTCCGAGCAACGAGAATACACCGAGGAACTCTATCACACCGAGGAACTCTAACGCACCGAGGTACTCTAATGTTCCGAGGAACTCCTGATCAGCGAACAGCTATGGCGGTCCGAGCTGCATCTCGGTCGTATCATTAATTGCCAGATAATCAACAGTTCAGATATTCATTGAATGCTTATATTCTTGGCACGCACTCTGCATTAAATGTATTACCCTTTCATATGTATGTCATTTAATGTATCGAACCTTTCATGTACAGCCTCAAGGCTATAAATACCTTGTATCATCCTCATTCAAAGGGGACCAGAATTTCTTGAGAGAACTTGTAATCAAGAATTCTGCAAATACTCAGCAATAACATAACAGTGGACGTAGGCTTTATTCCTAGCCGAACCACTTTAAAAATCTTTGTCTTATTTATTTATCTGTGATTAAATAATTAGAGCAATCTAGTTTTTTACATCAACACCTGTATAGACCATGGAAAACATGAAAGGTTGATGACGTAAAACTTGGCACGAAAAACCGACAATATTGATATCTTCATTTTACGCTTGGCCACAATGTCTTCAACTCAAACGTCATGGGCTTGAAGGAGACAATAAACTTCTATCATATGACTCAAATATTTTTGTCCGGAATTAAGCCAACACTTACAAATTGACTTAATTGGAAATTTCTCCATACAAATCTCCCTCTTTTACTCTTCTGGGACAAAACCAAAATAATAATCCTATGGGTCGTCAAGCTCATCTAAAAAGACATAATCCCACCCAAAAATAAGAAATTACAAACGCTTCTATGACACATGGGATGATAAGCTTTGCTTTCTTTAAAAGGTTGCCACTTAAGATGAAAACCTGCACACTTAAACACACCATCAACACATAGGGAATATAACAATATAAAGTGCATTATTAAATCCTCCCTCTAATTAAATACTTCCCATTTGTCTAAAAAATGTCTACCCTATAAAGGACGTCTCTCCCTAAGATAGATCTTCCCAAATTAAAAGGTTTGGATACCATTTCTCCCCCTTTTTGTTCAAGAATAGACAAAGGATAAATTGCATATAATAACTCATTTTGCCCCAATTGAAACAAATTCTCTCACTAAATGAAATAAGGGATAAGCATAATGGAAAAACAAGTATATCACGCAATGGTATATGTAGTTAAAAGTACGATAAAGTAACATGGCAACAAAAGAGCAACCAATCCACACAAAGATTAATAGATACCAATAGCATACGAGGATTAGTTAACAAAGCAAAGACTCAAAAATAAATTATACCATATATATAAATACTCAAAGGATACTAAGGACGCACAAGCACATATATATAGGTATACATACCACACATGATATAAAATACAATAAGTTTTCCACACTCATACATCATAAATGTGTCCAAATAACCATGTGGTAAATGGAGTGAAGGTGTGTGAACTAGAGACAAAAGAATTATGACCCGATCACTTAAAAATGTTCAAGGAGTTTTATTTGATTGCAAAAACTTTATCAAACATAGATTTAAACTCATGTGACAAGATAAAGTAAACTTAAAGAACAAAAAAGCGCAATGCATACAAGCCAAGAATTTTGATGATTCTACAAACCAATATAATCATGACAAAATAATAATAACTAGGATACATTGTCATTGTGCAAACCCGTTGATAATTCCATCCAAAATCCCTCATATATAATAATTATTTTTCTTTTATTTTGAATGAACATACCAGCTAAACTATGTAGGACTTGGCTACTTTTTACAATGCCATAATTTTTTAGGCCCTTTTTAAACTCTTAGGGTCTTGATTACTTTTTATAACGCCACCCTTTTTTTGGACCCTTTCTGTGTACCCTAATATATATATATATATATATATATATATATATATATATATATATATATATATATATATATATATATATATATATATATATATATATATATATATATATATATATATATACAATACAAACAAATCTCATGTGTGACGGTTCTTACATACACAACCCTCCATAGTCATAGCAACGTGTAGATGACAAAATTGATATAAGAACATCTCGCTTAGCTCAAATATGCATGTGAAGTTAAAGTTCAAAGAGCTCGTGCAAGTGTGTGAGAGACATATAAAAAGAGAATCCGTAAAGCAACTAAAAAATTAAACTTCTCTAGGAAAACATGGTAAACAACATTTTAAGAATTGAAATTCATGACCAAGAGTTCTAGCCACATGGAAGCGGGGGAATGATAATCGATTCAAACACAAGTATATGCCACATAAAATGTGTAAAACTAAACTACAAAAAAAATCTTTTTGAGTTTTTTTAAAAATTTTAAACAAACAAAAAAAATTCAACTCAAAAGAAAAACAAAATCTTTTTGTATTTTTCAATAAGACCCCAAAAAAATAATACAAAAGATACACCTATCATAATTCTATCGCAATTTATATAATGAGGCATAAACTCGAATATGACAAATAAACATATAATTAGCAAAAATCTATCATAAAGCACAAAATCTAGTGTATGTAAATAAAACTAACACAATTAACCTTTAGATATAGTAAGGGAGGAATCATGTGCAAGTAAATGAGAATCATAAGCTCTATCGTGTAAAGCCCCGAAATTGGATCTCCTAACCCACATGAGTGAAACACGTTAATCTTGGGATTTGATGACCTTGGGGACTCTACCCTTTGACATTCTAGGACAATCTCTAAGATCAAAACAAAACCTCCTAAGGTGCCCCTTCCAGCCACAATGTATGCAAGTGAAAACTCGACGTGGAGTGTTACCTAAAGATTGATCTTTTCTAGTGTTCCTAGATGATTCTCTTAAAATTATGGTTTTGGCTTTATTAGTAGAAGCATTTTGAGTATCAAAGCCAATGCCACACATGTCATCTTTGATTTTGATAGTGCCTAAGATTTTATTTAATTTCTCTGACCTACACTCCAAATCAAATTTGACCCGAATTGAGCCTTTCAATTTCTCTTCAAGCTCCATTATTCGAGACTCAGGTTAACTACTACTCTATTCAAACTCAAGAACCTCTTTCTTCATAGCCTCTATTAAACATTTAACGATATCTCTTTCACCTTCAACATACTCTAGCTTCTCACGAAGAGTTCTCTCATGTGCCATAAGATCTTCAATTAAGACTTTATCATCATTAGCTATGGCACGTTCTCTCATTTTTGCTTCTAACTTCAAGTTTACCTTTTTTAATTTCAACAACTCCGCATACAACTCACGAAAGGCTACTTGAAGTTCACTCTCCTTCTCCTCTTTTTCATTCTCACTCTCTTCTCCACTTTCTTTATCATCAAACTCATGGGATTCATAAACAATGGACATGGAATTGTCATGTATTAAGTTAAACTCAATGGAAGATTTTTCACTATCTCTCACATGACTAGCCATGAACATGACAAAATTATGCTCAATGGGGGAATTGGGTCCCTCTTTTGGTTCTCTATCACTAAGGGTGGCATTATATGAAATCGATCTCTTTCCCTCCTTCCATAGTTTAGTGGGACACTCGAATACCCTACGTCCATGACCCTTACAACCATAACATATATTTGACTCGTCCCTATTAAGGTTTTCATTACAATATTTAGGTAATTTCTCGGCTTTATTATGCTTAGACTTCTCAAACTTCTTATAATCACTTTTAAGTTTCTTTTTTTAATCTTAAGAAATTTTCTAAGCTTCTTAACAAACAAAGCCATATATTTCGAGTCAATCTCAAACTCATCATCTAAAATCGATGTTTCCTCCTTCCTGGCTTTCAAAGCTACGATCTTGTCTTTCTTCTTCTCATCCTTGGAGGGAAACATGTCAAGTTCATAAGTTTGTAAGTCACCTACAAACTCTTCAAGTTTCATGGAGTCTAAAATTCCTAAAGAATTTAAATGGTTACCATTGGAATAAATCTATCAGGTAATGACCTCAAAATTTTCTTTACGACAAGGTTATCGGGTATCTTTTCTCTCAAATTAAAACATAAATTCACAATATCGGACAATCTCGCATAGAACTCATCAAAAGTCTCACTTTCTAACATCTTAATGGTTTTAAATTGAGTGGTAAGGTTTTGGAGTTTAGAAGCTTTAAGGACAGTTGTACCTTCATGGGTGAGTTAGAGTATATCCCAAGCTTCTTAAGACGTCTCAAACGTCATAATCCGGCGGAACTCATCTGATGTGACCGCACTAAAAAGAGCATTTAAACCTCATGAATTAAAGTTTTCTAACTTAAGCTCAGTATCACTCCATATTTCTACATGTTTAAGTACACTAACCTCTCCTTCTAGATGTTGGTGGGGACCACCCTTTAACTACCGAGTACCAAATCCGCACATCTAATAATTAATTACTAAGCTCATATGCGCTTTCCAATACGCATAGTTAGAACCATTAAAATAGAAAATTTTGTAAAAGGTATATTTTCCATAGTTTAAATTGAAAATAAAAGAATCTTAACAAAATAATTCAGCGTTCCTGCTCTGATACCAATCTGAGAATGTGATTTCTTAACTTATATAATCTGATACCACTTGAAAGACTTATATGATAATTTTTAAATTCAAAATGGGATGGTTCACACAATATTCCTAAATTCAAAATTCTTACAAAATTAAAATAAAATTAAACTAAATAAATATCTAAAATTTTCTTTTACACACAATTATTCAATTCAAGTTAGAAATTAGGTTAAATACACCATAGATCAATTTTACCAAATTAAATTATGTTCGACTTGAATTAAATTATAAAACCACCCAAATTAATTTAGCACCAAATTTACACAAATTTTGATTTAAACCATTTTTATCTTGTTAAACCTAAGAATGCCTCTAAATGACTTTTTCAGGATAAAAAATACAATCACAACACCACGATGTATGAGGAAAACCCACAACGGGAAAAACCTCGGATGGCCCATCCACAAGTCCACTAAGTATGGTTTTACAAGGACACAACATAAAGAATTACTTCCTCAACTTGACTCACTTTCAAGCCTTGACGCGTCTTTATTCCTCCACCTCTGCCTAGTCAAAAACTCAAGAATTCACCTTTGTCTTAGAGTCCACCGACGGGGAAATCAACCGTCAACACACAAAATCCGCCTCCGTATGTACACCATAAGCCAAGTGAATGGAATCTTCCATAGAAAACTTTTTCCTTTTGGATAAAGAGTGGTACCGAGTGCCAAACCAATGATCTCAAAGCAAATATATATATTGGAACTTTGATCAAAATAAACTATGGGTGTAAACTTTGTGCTTTGGTGGAAATTAAACCATTAAAGATTAAAAACACAAATGGACTTTTTGGATTAAGAATTTTTCTCTCAAAAGCTCTTAGAAACTTTGGAAAAGTCACTAGAAACATTGTGTTCCCACCTTATTAATTTATGGTTAAAAGAAAGTGGGATAGTGGAAAATTTTAGAAAAAAACTGACAAAAAAAAATGCCAAAAACCGATGGTCATTTAAATGACATTTGAAAGTCGTTTAAACGACTTCATCAAATGAGATTTCAAAGATAAAACGTACAAATCTCGTTTGAACATGTCGTTCAAACGACGTCATTCAAATGATATTATCAAATGAGAAAATATAGAAAAATAAAAGGATCTCGTTTGATAGTTCATTCGAACGACATTCAAATTTCGTTCGAATGAGATTGAAATGTCATTTAAACGACATTTCAGACAAATATTATTTTTCTTTAAAAAATATAAATCATTTTAAACAAAGTTTAGAAAATTAAATGATACCTAAAAATAAATCCAAGGCTCTATATATATCATATGCATTCATACCTGTAAATACCATGGAAAACATAAAAGGTTGATGACGTAAAACATGACACGAAAAATCGACAATGTTAATATATTTATTTTAGTCTTGGTTGCTACGTCTTAAACTCAAATGTCATAGGCTTGAAGGACCCAACAAACTTATTTCATATGACTCAAATAGTTTTGTCCGAAATTAAGCCAACACTTACAAATTGACTCAATTGGAAATTTGTTCTTACAATCTCTCCATCCCCAGGCATCATCAGTTGGAAAGAGATGAAACACATACAGTGGCTTTTTCCTGCAATGGATCACCATAATTATTGATTTACGTTGCATGGTTATCTTTTACGCAATTGTAGCAGAAACATCAGCATGTCGGTTCATCGTTCTTCAATATCTCCCCACTTTGACTTCATAAAACTGGTCAATCAACCTATATATGTAAAATACCCCAATTTTTAAAAATAAAATATATAGTATAATGTGTGCTTGGACAGCGTGTGATGTCATAACATGTATATATTTATGTATCTATTTATAAATAAATTGAAATTAAGACACGATAAAGTACTTAATAAAGGGTGTATTGTGAATGTGTATTATGGAAAACTATGGATTGGTTCAAGACTTAGTATCGAAAGTTTTCTTTTTTGGATTATCCCATCAGTGTTGGGTTCCAATGGTCGTATATAGTTATCTATAATGGTGTGTCACACCAAACAAATAAGTAAAATAATTAATGATGGATGGTATATTGTATTTTTACAATAAGGTGTATTCAGGTTAAACTTAAGAGATTTGGAAAATTATATGGTTTAGAATGTTTTAAAAGTTATTTTTTGAGATATAATGTTAAAATGTGATTGTTATGGGAATAAATGAAATTAGGCTAATTAGTTGGATATATGACTTAGTTGGGTTTTAAAGGCCTTATAGTAGAATAAGTTGGACTTAGAGGTTAAGACCCATGTAGGAGGCCTAAGTTTAGTGAAGAAGAATAAAAATCCTAGTAAGACTTAAAATCCTTTGGTTCACCATAATCATCATCTTAGAGAAACCCATTTATATAGAGAGAAAGAGGCTGAAGGAGAAGGAAACTTGGAGGATTTGTAGGCCTTTTCATCAATATTTTAAGTCAAGTTTAGTTAGAATGATAGTATAACTGTGTATTGACTTAGATTATGACATTCTAATAAATTTTGAATTAATATGAGTTAAATTTGATTTCAAACTCTAATATCGTAATTAAGATGATTAATTATTTATTAGTACCGATTTCTCTTGATTTGATTCAAAACTCACTTGAATCTGACTTAGAACCCATTATTTTATGAATAAAACTTCTTTAATTATGATAACAATCAAAAGCCCCTTGTTTAGATGTAATTAAACATTGCAATCTATAATCATTTGAAGATAATTAAGTTTATAGGGTTCTTGAATGTGATAATTAAGGATTTGTTCAAATTTTAAATTAGAATTAGGATTTCGATGATGGAATTATGTTTTAATTATGTTTTGTATGTGGATTCAATGTGTAGATGATATCTAGAACTTATATTAAGGTTTTTAGGTCATTAATGGAGTGTTAGTTTGCAAATTGATGAATTGAAGAAGACAAACCCCGTAAGTGGGAAATTTTATCAATAACTGAGCGATCGATCAATTGATAGATGGATTTGCTCGATCTATTGATGCTTCTGATTTTTGGGCAATTTCACCTATTGTTTAAAAAGGTATTTTTTATTTGGGGTTTTGTTTTGGGATAACCTTTTCCCTTAATTGAGTTATATGAATTAGTTTATATTATGATTAGTGGGATATAACTTTTGAGATAATGGTGGGATTTCTCATTTTCATTTAGAATGAATTATAGTAAATAATCCTAAATGTAGATTTAAATGTTATGAATGCAATGGATATTGCTTGTCGTGTTATTTTGGGTAATTCACACCATGCGAGAGTACTCATGGTTAGTGTACTGAGGGTATTCCATTAAGGGGCTCGTACAATGCGAACCGTTATGGTGCCTCGGTGAGTAGATGAGATGGCTCAGTAAATTTTTATCCATGGTTCACATGAATAGGTACCCACGTCCGAGATGGATTGCATGGATATTTCCTTTATATGGTCTTGTGTATGGTAGGCTATATGATTGTTGGGTAGACATGGTGATATATCCCTTACCATGACGAGGTCTTAGGTTTGGGATGACCAAAGACTATACTTAATACGCGTGAGGGATCCCCAAGGGCAATAGGGATGGTCCTTCATTTCTTGGCTTACTTATGTGACTCTTAGACTTTAAGATTACATTAATTTCTTTATACAAGTGATGTTGATTAGGTTCATGATATTTAGATTCCTACGTGTAGAATAAGACTTAAACATGGGTTCATTTGGGATGGGGACCTTATTTTCTTGTGATATTAGTATCTTTAGGTGGGATAAATCTAAAAGACACTAAAATGTGAGAGGTGCGTGTATACTTATGGTTTATTTCAATTATAGTTAGACTCTTAGTCTTCTTAGACTTGTTATTAGCATTATGGATTTTAATGTTTTCATCACCCTGATTAGCTATACCATCTAGCCTTGATCAGTTACACTATCAACATACTCTTGTTGTTCCTTAGGATGTAGGTGTCATGACCTGCATTTTAATTTATTTTTTATCCTCCATTTGAGATAATTTCAGTACAATACATAGTACGACATCTATATGGTACATTTGATGGTTTAGATACTCAGACTTGTATGAGTTTTATGGATGGTAATCTTTACGTATGGTATCGGAGTTACTTCTTCATTACTTTACATATTTATCATTATTGTATTTAGTTATGTGTTATTTTACGCATGCCTAAAATGATATTCAATTATTATGACTCTCATATTATTTAATTTAGGTCTGATCAACCTATATTAGATTTTACAGGGTGTCACAATATGATTGTTTGATAAAGAACTAGGCTGAGGTGTTTCAATGTGTATTCTCCATTAACTTGTGTGACCACCAATTTTGAGTCTCCTTTGATGCAAAGTGAATGAATGCCTCTTCCAAGGGCCTCAAGTAATCATAAAATCAAAGCTTCACATTCAACCTCATTATTTGAAACAAGAAAGTTCAATTTAAAGGATAGATAAATCTCCCCATTTCTTCTATATAAAATTACTCTAGCTCATCCTTTGCCTTGAGCCGATGAACGTGAAGCTCTATAGGCCATTTCTTCAAGTGTGGCTCACAAATGTCAGATTCCAAATCATCACCATGTATATTTTCATGATGTGTCTTAAACAAACCTGATGGAAAAATAGCTAATAAATCTTCATATGCTTGAATTTTAATTGCGCGAGGAAACATACACTTTAATTCATATTAAAAAATAATGAGGAACACCTTACTGTTCTCACAATTAAGATTGTTAGTTCTAGAAAAAACTTAATTGGACCACATTTTTTTACTATGCGGATAGTAAAATCTTTCATATAATGCTTAAGTTTTTATTCACAAATACTAGATCCAAATAATGTCTTTCTATACATGTGTATCTTGCTTTAGGACCATGGATGATTCTAATCAAGTAGTAAACATTTCTCTCTTATCCATCAACATCCCACGCAAACTTTTGACCGATGGACCTCGTAGTGGAGGTTGGATAATCAACAAAGGTAATCCTACCTTGGGCAGAATCAATCATTTTAGGGGAAGTGAGCAATCTCTTAAGCTTGTCAAAATATTCCTGGTGTGGTTCTTCCTATTTGAAATTTTTGGTCTTTCTCAAGTTCTCCATCAGCGGATGAGTTATCTTATAGAAATACCTGGAGCTAATCTCCTTAAGTAAGGAATCTTTTTTAGTTCTTTATTGGTGTTTGGACAAGGCATATAAAGAATGTATTTTTGCTTGTTTTGGTCCATATGCACTCCTTGTTGATTAACCAAAAAATCTAAGAGTTTTATACTTGTTGCACCAAAGGCACACTTGCGTGGGTTCATCTTCATCTTTTACTTTCTACATCTATTGAAAAATATTCTTAGGCCAGCTATGTGAGAATCCTTCTTCTATGATTTAATGACTATACCATCCAAATAAAATTCCACAATGTCATGGAAAAAGTAATGAAATTTACCATCATTGTCCTCTGATTAGTTCCCCACACATTTTTTAGACCAAAAGGCATTAGAATACATATGAAATTTTTTAAAAGAGTTATAAAAGTGTCTTTTAAGCATTATTCAGATCCATCTTGATTTGGTTGTAACCAATATAGACATCCATAAAGCTATACATATCATGACCAGCAGCTAAATAAATCAAGCTATTGATAGAAGGTATATGGAACTCATCTTTGTGACAAGATTTATTAATATCTAAAAAATCAACATAAATGCGAATTTATGTTTTATCTTTCTTTCCCACTAGCATAATGCTCGAAATTCAAATTTGATGTTGAATCCTCTTGATAAATTCGTTTAGTAAAAATTTTACCACCACAACCACAATTTTGAGATCACCCTCAAGATTGTACATTCTGGTTGGTTGCTCGACCGGTATTGTTGAAGACAAAAACGTTCAACATGTGGCAACTCACTTATTGGTCTAGCCCTGACATCTCAATGTATTTTCAAGCAAAATCTTTTTTAAACTCTCGAATGATCTTGAACTGTTCTCTCTTCTTCATGTCCTCTAGGTCTTTCAAAATGAAGATTAACCTTGATTCATCTCTACCCTAAGCTAAATAAATATTCTATACCTTTTAAATTTGAGGTTTAGGATGACCTTACCTACATGAAGGATCATCTTCAACCTCAAGTATAGCTCTTAAACTTGAATTATCAATGAAAAGACAGGGTCCCTAATTATCAATAAAAAAGTTTTCATAATTCGGGTCAGCTTCTTCAGGGTCTATCACTTCCAACACACTTTTAAAGGCGATAAATCACCCATCCATCATTGAGTACCACATTTTTGCATTTTCGTACAGAGGTTGATGGTGCCTTTATTTTCTTTAAGTTTCCCACCCGGTCCATCCCTGTTCTATTAGCTTTTCTTAATGCACTCTATTATTTCACCTCTTATTCCACGGGGTCTATCCTTGGATTTATTTTATCTCTAAGTTATTGAGAAATAAAGTGATATTTAGGAATAACATGCCTCCCTTGATTAACTTTCAAAGTTTCTTCGAAATCTTTCTCTTGATCTTCCATAGGTCACAATTTATCCTTAACAGAGGACACTCATACCTATTCGATAAGCCTTGTGAGGATATATGCTTCCTTGTTTGTATAAAAATCAACATACATAAAATGTGCTTCCTCCTTTGTAAAAGGATTTCTGCTTGATTAGATCACAATCTTTGTCCCTTTAACATTGGTTTTTTAACACTGATGGTATGTTAAAGACCAAACCATGGTTGTTCATCCAAACCCTTCCAATTAACAAATGGTATGATGTAGCTAACTCAATAACGTGAAATTTAATGTGTGATATTAGATTTTCTATTGTTATTCTAACATTTACATAACTAATGGACTTGGAAGTTTGGTTATCATGGCCTAGGATTAAAAGAGGTATCGCAACCAATCTTGTGTTTGAGATATTGACAATATAAAATGCACTAATAGGCATGATGTTTCTAAAGAAATTTGTTCCATTAATTCCCGCTGTTATATATAAAGGCTTATTATGAGGGAATATAATTGATCTTAGTCTGAAAAAGTGATCTCAAATATAAACTTTATATCAGTCTAGCCATAAGTCCTCTCTACCTTAATGATGGAATAATATTTTTCTTTGATATGTAAAAAATATCCCTAGTAATTTCTAACATGCTTTATGAAGGCATACTAATATGATAAAAAAACTAAGAAAACTTTGGTGACTTCAATATAACTTGGTACTCTAAGCTTGGATCAACCTTATATTCTTTTTCCTGGTAAGCTTATTCACTATCTCTTCCACTTGGTTCATCTAGGCAAGAACCACATTATCCATTCCTTGCAAATAACTATCACATATATCTTGGAAATCATCTTCTTCTCTCATTTGAACTTCATCTTCTTCACAAAAAACAACATCTATGTGTGCCCCATAGGCTGTTAATGGATTGTTATTAACATTGCGTTGAGGAATCTATCGAGTCACAACTGATACGTGCTTGTTGATAATATTCCTCAAGGTAAAGCATTAAATCGTTGGATGATCGATGAGCCAATAAATCTGGTAGTATTTTGGATCAGCTTGAACGTCTGCCTCAGAAGCATAAGGTGGAAAGCTCATAGGAGGAAAAATTAGTCCATCACCTAACATGGTGTTGAACTAACTCATTGCCTCTTAAATACTACAAGTTAATGGAGGTGGATCCTCGTGATCAAACTTCATTTTTATTATTATTCCTCTTCCCATTTTGCCTCCTTCTTAGCCTCCCTTAGCATAATTGACTCATGGAAACTAAGCTCCTCGAACTTCTAGCGATGTTGGTTATGATAAGAAGAGGTAGATTGACCAATGTAATATTTTGAGCCACTTTCGTGAAGGCTTTGAATGTGCATTCTCTTGCCTTATTTATTAAGTGACAAATGAACTTTGATAGCAATCCTTATGCGCAAACTTGAAGTAGCTTTCCCTCTATTGAAGCTTCCTGTACATCTATATACCTCTCTTTGAACCTTTTGATGTAAGCCATCAAATCCTCCCATGGCCTTTGCTTCTTTCAAGCATGCTAGGATAGAGTAAACTCATCATCTTCCAAAAAGAATTTCTTTTGAATTTGCACATGCATATTTTCCTATGTATCCACACTCCACGGGGCAAGGTGAGAATACCATGTGTAATCTTTGCCAATAAGAGATTTTGGAAACTCTTATTAATGTAACTTTTTATAGTTGCAATTTGCACCTAAATGCTCTTTAAATATCTTCAAATGTTCCTTCGGGTTTCCCCCTATTCCACTAAACTTATAAAATGTTGGAGGAATATACCCCTTTGGATAAGGTTCATCATTGTACTCCTCTAGGTAATGAGAACGAAAATCATCAAAATTGATGCAGCTTCACTAAATGTTTATGATGACGATGTCATCATCTTCATTATTTCCCTTTTAAATTCCTCAATGGTTAAAGAAGGCGAAAAAACTGCATCTACTATCTTAATACTTATTAGAGTGACCACCGGTGAAGGAGCGATGAAAAATGTGGATTCAAAGGTTGGTGTTACAGTAGGAGCAAGATTTATCACAATAGAAACAATTGGATTGAGATCGGGAATGAGCATTATCGTAAAAGAAATGAGAGGTTGTGCCACTAATGTAACGCAAAAACTTATATTCATCATGGAATCAAACGTCGACAATCCCTATTGACTTTGAAGGAACTCCATGAATTTGATGACGAGATTACTAATTTGGTTGGACCTAAAAATAGAGCTTGTGGAGCTTGGCCTACATGAATATTCTCCATAAAAGTAGTGACTTGAGTAACCTTAGTAGTAGGTGTAATAAAATTTGCTCATCCTCGTGATGAGCATCATCAAATGGAAGAGTACAATTTATATTTTCATTCACCATCTCTAAGAGAATACCCCCCCCCCCTCCAGCAGAATCGCCAAATGTAGGAGGGCACTTCTGCTTGGGTTGTAAGAAGTGGTGATTTCTTTTATCGCTTGGGTGTTTATGGTAAACCTGAGGCGTAATCCATATTAATGGTGATGAGAAAATATACTTTGCGAGAATGATAATAAATAAACTCAACAGTGAAGGAAAATATGCTCAAATGAGAAAATTAATTGTAATAACACAACAAATAACATGGTTTACCCAACATGGGCTATATTCGCAGGAGCTGGTGTTTTATTTCACTTAGTGAATGAAGTCAATGTTTACAAACACTCAATCTCAATAATAAAAATTCTTTTCTCAAGTGTATACGGTGTTTAAACTCTCTCAGAATCTCTTGAAGTCTGTTAAAATCTATCTTCTCCTATATTACATTATCTCTATTGTTCTCAATGGAACATTGTATCATATATAGTCTCAACTTTAATCTCGTGGGATCTTGAGTCCCTTTTCCTCTTTTGGATCCTTCTGCTAGTAAACCACCACAAATCCTTTAATAAAGTAAAACTCGTTAAACATGGTTTAAAGTTATCTTAAAACATAGACACAAGTATTATTTTAGATTAAAGTACCAACCGCATTGCCCAATAAATAATATAAAGTTTCCATGCATGGGATCATGTTCAAATATTCATTTATGTCAGATAGTTCTCTCTAGACCAGCACATATTTATAGCTCATTAATACTTTAGTTGATCAAGTTAATGATTACTCGTAACATGTTCAATTTGATGAGATATTTTGTAACATGATTTTTCTTGTAGATTTTTTCAGTCCCTATATTCTCGAATGCAGTTTCCTTAGGAACTTTCCTAACTACATCAATTGGTGGTTCATTGAGCTTCCTCGATTATGCTAGATTTGGTATTTTAAGTGTTTTGATTGACCACTTCCATATAATATCGAATGAACTCCCATTTGACTTGGTGAGGTAACTTCTTTTTTAATAGGGTATTTTACAAACAAGCACCTCCTACAAATACTTAAAGTTATTACAAGGAAAGTGAAAAAGATAGTACTTTATAATGAAGAAGTATATATGTCTAGATGAATTATGCGACCAGAGAGATTCATTCTCTACAGGTTCAACTCCACCAGAAAGAATGTCAACTGCAGAAAGCCTAACAGTTTCATCCAAGTTTTAATTATTGATGGCCCTCCAAGGGTCACCTTGTTGACCTAGTGTGGAGGACAGTAACTCCCATAATCTCCATCAAGCCCATAGTCTCCAAGATACTTCCTTATCAAACTGGTTAGAATGGCTTCCGTTGGGATCCATAAAATATCAAGCCTGTAAGGAGGATGCTGATAATATTGGCAACCAAGATCATAACAATACCGTAGATTAAAATCCTTGGGCCCCTTTTCTTATGGAATTATAATATGAGGTGATTAAGATTCTCGGACATGATCTTGATGATCGCCTCCTTATCATGCAAAGACTTTTATTCTTCTCCATCTCCTTTCTCTGCCGACCACTCTCCTTTGCATGATAGGAGGACAAAATTTTAATGGTCGCATCCTTGCCATACAAGGACTTTTGGGATTCTCCAGCTATTCTCTAAGTTGATGATTCTCTTGGTTAAGAAAGGAACCGCTTTCTCTAAATTTCATGTCTAGTTGGTATTTTATTGACCCTCCAAAGCTGAACTCTCAAATCACTATTCATTATATCAAAAACAACAATCTGACACAGTTTTAAACCGTGCCAAACTAGGTTGTAAAATCCGACATGATTTTGGCATGGCTTTAAACTGTGCCCGATTTTAATCTGGCACACTTTTGGCACAATTTCAAATCATGCTAGATATTAAATTTGGCACACTTTTGACACGATTTTTAAATCGTAATAGATTTTTATTTTCTGGCACGCTTTTGGCACGTTTATAAAATGTGAATGATTATTTCATAAACATACTCATATTTTATAATTTGATACGGGTTTGGCATGGTTTTAAATTTTGATAGATTTTCTAATAAATAAAAAATATTTATCATTTTTAAATAAATCAAGAAAATCAGCAATTTGTAAATTTGTCAAAAAAATATTTATTCTTTGGAAATAAATCAAGAAAATAAACAAATTTCGAATTTGGCACGGTGTTGATAAACTAATATACATACTAAACTTCAAAATACTATAAGACTTAATAGTTCATAGACATAAAAATTGGGCAGGGTTTCCTCTATTTTCTGGACATTCTGAAACCCGTTCTTATAAAACCTACTCGAACGTAAAGCCCACACGATCAAAAAATTTAAAATTACAAACGCACAGACGACCATAAAAGTACACAATAAAATTAAAAAACTCTTGCATAGTTGTAAGACATCAAAATATATAACCTCGGATGTCAATAATAAATAAATAATCTCCTTGTAGTAAACCATTAACTTGTTCGTGTGTTCCACGCGGATAAAAGCTAACGCTGAAATATTATCCTACAAAAAAAATATCAGTGATTAAATACATTTAAAAAAGTCATCTTCAAGTTGAAATATTGCGTATACTTATCGTCATATTTGAAAATTATCGCCATTCCCTTTGGGAGGTGTTTAGGCCTCTTACGTGGCGATTTGGGGGTCGTTTTGGGTTTTCCTCCTCTAGCAACATGTTTTTAAGCCTAAGTATAGATATTTACAAATTATCATCATATTCTCAAACCAGGAGTCCCGTACTATATGATTAGTTTTTACGAGTTACATTGGTCTCGTGCAAGGTGTTTATGCCTCTTACTGGGCCGTTTGGGGGCTATTTTGGGTTTCGCCCTGTAATGGTATGCTTTTAGCCAATATGATGATATTTACAAATTATCATCATATTCTCATATCAAGAGTCTCATGACTACACGATTAGTTCCTACAAGTTACATTTGTCCCGTACGAGGTGCTTGTGGCTCTTATAGGGTCGTGTTGGGGATTGTTGTATTTTCACTCACTAACGGCATGTTTTTAAATATATATGATGAAAATTTTCAAATTATCATCCTATTCTCAAAATAGGGACTCTCGTGACTAGGTAGTCAATTCCTAAGACTTACATTGGTCCTATGCGAGATGTTCATGCTTCTTACGAGGCCGTTTGAGGGTTATTTTGGGTTTTCCCCCTCTTATGGCATGTTTTTAAGCCTAATTCTATATATTTTGAAATTATCATCATATTCTCAATTCAAGAGTCCGCCAACTATGAGATTAGTTCATACGAGTTACATTGGTCCCGTGCGAAGTGTTCGTGTTTCTTATAGGTCTATGCCCTTCAACGGAGTATTTTAAGCCTAATTCTAAATATTTACAAATTATCATCTTATTCTCAAACTGGGAGCCGTGAATACATGGTCAATTCCTATGAGCTACACTGGTCCCCTGCGCGGTGTTTGTGCCTTTTACGGGGCCGTTTGAGGGCTGTATTGGGATTTCACCCTCTAACGACATGTTTTTAAGCCTATTGTTGATATTTATGAATTATCGTCATATTCTCAAACCGGGAGTCCCGTGACTATGCGGTTACCTTCTATAAGTTACATTGGTCTCGTACGTGGTGTTTGGCCCTTATAGGGCCGTTTGGGGGTTGCTTTATTTTTTCACCTTCTGGCAACATATTTTCAACCATATATAATGATATTTGCAAATTATCATCATATTCGCAAACCTGGAGTCCCATGACTACACGATCAAATTTTAATAACTAAAATTATTATGGAGTAAAGTACATTATGCCATACAGTCTAGGGGAAATGACTAATTATAATTATGTTTATATGAATTACAATTTTAAGATTTAAGTGCCTAAATTAAAATGTAGAGTTAAAGCATACTATAATATGTATCTTAGAAATTATGGTATTAGAATATAAACTTCAATGAAATTGACAAAATTTATTTTATGTAATTGCAATGTTCCAACAACAATGTTGGCTTTTCATTACAAAACACAGGCACAAGCCTCTGAGCCTTTGACGATTTCAATAATAAAGGTCTCTTAAAGTTTGCGTTACACTTCTTAGCATTTTCATTTTTCTAGAGGGAAATGATTTTTTTTATTTAACATATATGTTTTCTAATATTTCTACCTCCTTCAATCGGACATGTATAACCAGAAGATGAATTAATCAAACATGAACATAAAAAAAATCACAAACATGTAGAACTAGTATGACGAATTTAACAAAGCCTACAGATTTCATCATTTTGCGTCTCTCCAATACAATCTACTAAAGAAAATCATAGACCAACAAACTAATATTTAAGCACAAGAGTTAAATATTAGACGATTTTTTTATTTATTTTCACGCTCACTATTATTTGAACATTCGTATTACACCCTCACTTTGAGATACACTCACAAAACGTCGCTAAAGTCCACATAGTGGCCTCAAAGTGACTCTTAGACATATTTACTAATTCTTTGGGGAATATATCTCAAACTTATAAAAGACTGGGGTTATAATAAATAAAATAGAGGGTGAAAATAAAGATAGCCCCATAATCTTTACATGGATACGCAAGTAGCTATGATGGTAAGCACTTCTAGACGAAGTCAAAAGATTTTAACACGATTTAATAACATAGTTAAAATATGGAAATTTCAATTGATTTTTTTTAATATCTACTTTTATGTATATAATTTAAGATATAAGATATTTACTTCTTGAATGGAATCCTATCCTTAATCTCCATTTCATATCTCTAAACCTGAAAAAACTTGTTAAGTTGTGAGCCAAGCATGCATAAAATTTGTTTTTGCTTTGTTTAAATAAGTGCAATGATTAATCCAGACCAATATCCAAAAGCTCCATTAAATTAATTATGTAGGATTCCTAAGAATTTTGGCGTGGTAGAAATATATCACACTTATGAATTTATGAACTTAAAAAACAAGACACATAGAAGCTAATAATGATAGAGGAGTATGCAAAGAGTAATTGATCTATGAATATCATCCTAATTAAGGTCTTGTTCCGTAATTAAATAGACAACTCAAATAAATAGATAAATTAATAACATAAAAACTAAAAAGAACCAAGGACACTATAAGATGAAGTTTCCATGTGGCCAACTGATAAATGCCCAAGATGCTACAAAATCAAGTTCAAACTATAGTATGTGAATGGGCCCATATTAAGAGTCTATTTGAACGTCACACTTTTAAAGGGAAAAATATTATCTTCCAATTTCTCCACCTAAAAATTATGAAAACCTGTATCAACATATCAAGCGGTATACATATGGCACCCCAAATGGTTTTGTTACCTCGGTGAATGCAATATATACACGTGTTTTCGTCATGATATCTCAACATCCAATCAAAGAATACAGATACCATAAATTATCTCTTAAAACTTAAAAGTTTGTAAACAAGATTCGCATTCTACTGTCACTAATAAAATACACTATTGATGGTAAAAAAATAGATAATAAAACCATGTATTATGAGACAAGAAAATACAAATAAATTCATCTTATAAAATGATCTGGAATTATTCAAACAATATACCTGGACCATTTTGCTAATAAATTTCAAACCACCAAGTCCAATAAGTAAACTCGCAAGAAGATAGCCAACAATAACCTACCAAAATAGCGACAAGGTAACAATGATCTACAATTTGAAGTTTAAATATTCCATAAATTAATTCTCACTTAAAATAAACAAAGATCAAGCTAAGAATAACAATGGAGTGCAGAAGATGCTAAAAAAGGCAACCACATCAAAAGATACAATCGGTTGTCCTAGAAAGGAAAAAATTATTCCATCAAAGACAGTAAAAACTATAACCACCATAAAGTCTGAAATAAGCCTTGAGAAATGCAAAATGGTAACCCCATGAGTCACCTCTACCAAATAAAATTGATAACTGAACTTTGATATATGAAACATGAAGATATTAACCTCTGATCTACTTAGAGTACTGGATATTTTGATTCATTATTAGACATTACAAACACGTTGTCCTTCCATAAAGGAAGAAAGTTAGCAGATTCAAAACTTTGAACAAAATAATTACTACAAAGCATCTGCAATGAAGTTTCTAAAATAATTATGCTTCCAAGTTTCTAATCGCCTTTTTATCTATCAAAGTTGTCATGTCACCAGAACCTTAATTTTCCAGAGAAAAAACATCCTGAAACTAGAATGATCTAGTACCATTGTCAAACTCATGTAAAATAATATATAAAATTAGAAAGTCCATCATACGTAGGGTAAGAGGATTATTATATAAAAGAATACATTCTATATACAATATTATCATGCACTAAGTTTTCGTGCCAAAGAAAACTGTATAAATTACCTTACTTTACCTTTAAGATTTCATTTTGTTCAGCTCCTAAAGAGTGATTTTAGCTATAGTTTCCAATACAACCTAGAGAACATGATAAGAATATCCAGGTTGACACAAGAGATATCATAGCAAAAAATAGATGTAAGAGTAGAACAAACGTTATACTGGATTTAAATGTTAGTGGTATGGAAGTAATACAAACTCCAAGTATTTATGTTAAGAACCCAAGTAAGTCACATTGAAAACCCTCTCAAAAAGTGAAAATAACATACAAATATATAAATATTGATCAGATCGTTGGAAGCAAATGATTGTGAAGCTTTGGGGGTTAATTCCAGTTCGGAATCAACCGCAGTTTTGGGATTATACCTAATTTTTTGGGTTGGAACTGATTGGGATATATATATATATATATATATATATATATATATATATATATATATATATATATATATATATATATATATATATATATATAAAGGGGGAGAGAGAGAGAGAGAGAGAAATTGATCCGTTTATCTCTTCTATCCCGTCGTAGTTATTTGACATCTCAAACACTAGCTTCATATCGTCCACGATCGTTCGATGAGCTATGTTCTCCGAAACCACAACCCCCATCCTGATCTTTAGCATCTCCATGGTGATACCTCTGAATCAATATTGGGAGAAGAGCATGAGAGAATGAATCGGGCTTCATAGAGGGTGGACGAGAGGGTGGGCGGGGATGAAAGAATATCAACTTTGTGAATTGCATTCAAAACCCCATAAGGGAGAACATAAACCTACAAATATAGGCTAGTGGATATTATTCTTGGATAATATGTAAGTAATCTTGCTATAATAGGTATTACGTCATGATATTTTGGCAAGCATAATAAAAGGCATGCCTTAAACTACGAAAAGAATGTAAAGCCCAAATTAAGCATAATATATCTGATGATATAACATGGCAGATAAAAAATGAATAGTTAAAAGTTTCATGTGCTTTGAAACATAGTACCTTACACTAAAAATATATTGAAGGAATTAAAATGATATAATTAACTTAAAAGATTTACAGCCACTTCCTTTGTTCATTTAACATTATTCTCATAGGTTTGCTTGGATATTTACATTTTTGGGGCAAAACAAAGAACATTGTATCATAATGTAGATATAATACTCATGCAATCATATTAGAATACATAAGAAAATATTACACCATAAGCATTGTGTTGATTTAATATTAGCAACTTATTGTTGACATAAGCAATGTCTTTATGTAGCTAACAGAACTAGGGAGAGAGGGGGGGGGGGGGGAGTAAGTCACATCAAGACATTTACTATAACGAAAAACAAAAAATGTCAAAAGGCCATTTTATTTTAAACTTTAAAATATGAATGTTTCTTCATTGTGGGTTCTATCTCACACCTATAAAAGTCCCAACAACTGGGCGCCACGAATTGCATGATAAAATAAAAAACGTAATACTTTTTATAGACAAAATATGAATATGAAAGAAAAAAATATAAAACCCCAGTCCACTATAAATGTAAAATTGTGTGACTCACACCACGTGAGCGTCTTAAAAAAATAGTTATACAATGACAAAATCCTCGAAAATAAAAAATTCTTTGTACAGAAAATGAATATGATAAGGGTTAATAATTATAATATGGATGTGAGATGATCAATAAAATGAAGAATCGAAAATTTCATGAGCTATATGTACTTAAACGAGTGTGTTTAACCAATTAATGACATATATTCGTGATCTTAGATTTAGCAAATCCCTTGACTTATCTTTCTCTAACATTCTCTCACCCAAACCTCATAAGATTTTAAATAGTACAAACCAAACAGTACAATCAAAACAAAAAAATAATTCAAACATTAACATATAAATCTCCTTACTCTACTCCTCAATTTAACCCTAACCTAACCCTAATTATAAGTCAAAACCAAAGAAGAAGAAATTCCAAACAACTAGCAATTTGTCAGTCATTCTCTAGCAATATTTGATGATGTTTATTCATATAATCAAAGACCGATCAAACCTAATATTCACAAGGGTTTCAATCACAGTTCATATGAGAAAGAATTTGGGAGATGAGCATGAACCGATCCAGAATTCAAATGTTGCTAGTAAAATTTGGAGAATTATAACCTAGATCCAGAATTTAAATGTGAAAGGGTATTGGTAGATTCCTCTAAAGATGTCATCTTTCATTTCCATCTCGTTGAAGTTCATTATAGGTTTAACGCCACTTTATGTCTTAAACACAAGGTTGTCTTCTTCCACCATCATTGGACAAGCTTTGCTCTCCGGAATCACCACCCCATCACGAGCTTTAGCATTTTCATTATGATACCTCTGAATCGATATTGGGCAAAGAACAGGAGATAAATAATTAGGATTCGCAGAGAGTGGGAGGGAGAGTGAACATAGATGAAAGTAAATGGATCTAAATGAAAAGTCAATTAACTTTAAGTATTTTATTTCTCTTACTTAACCTTTTCAACCTTGGCATGGTTTTGGCACGCTTTTAAGTTATGCTAAATTTTAAGAAACTGTGCCAGATTCTCCTTATTCAAGCATGTCAGATTGGAATTTTTAGTGTAGTAATCCTCTTTATCAAGGAGAGTAGAGACTTCCCTTGCTCCTTGGAGGTTGGTTTGTAGGATAAAATCCTTCCTTGTATGTGAAGACTCAATGTTGGCCAATTTCTGGTCAAATCCACTTTTTTTTAACCAACTCGGCCAAATCCTTACCAAATTTATCCCTTGAATTGTCTAATACATCATTTTGTCTGACTTAGGTAGAATGTATCATGTCACAATAAACTACTTTATTTGCTATAACCCGATGGAATAGTCGATGCAGATTCGAGCAGGCCTCTTTTCCTCGAAAGGATGCATCAGAGCCCAATATCTTATCTAAATCATCAATATCATCATAAATGGCATCAAAATTCCTTACACGCCTTTATTCAAAGTTGTGATGAGTAGTGACAAGCGCTACAAGTCTTGTGTCAAACTGAAAAAGGGTAAGGATAGATGGTCGGTCACTTAATCTCACTTAAAAATAAAGTGCACATTACATCACAAGATAAATGAATAGATAACAAACTTTTAATTTCATTGGAATATTGTTAATGGGAAAACCCTTACATCATAAATTGAAAGTGAAAAAATACAACATTTCCTAACTCTAAGTTGGATTCTCTCCTTACCTTCACGTTCTTGACAACCTGAACAAAGGTAATATATTCTAAGTGGTTAGATGCATACTTAGACTTCTCAGCATCTTGGTAAGCTTTGGCTTGTTTAAGAACCTTAATGGCCCTATAGCTGTCTTTCACTTTCTCAACTTCTTGATCAACGCCATCATTATCCACGTCAACACCAGTATGTATAGCCTCAAAACCATCAGACTACTTGCAAACCAACCCCTCATAATAATAATAGTAGTAGTAGTAGTAGTAGTAGTAGTAGTAGTAGTAGTAGTAGTAGTAGTAGTAGTAGTAATCGTCAACTAGAGGATGGGAACATATTCTATGCTCCGAGAATAGACCAAAGTCCTCAGTAATGTCAGCCTTGGCAAGAGCCTTATCCTAACCAGTAAGTAGTAGTAGTAGTAATAATCGTCAACTAGAGGATGGGAACATATTCTATGCTCCTGGAATAGACTAAAGTCCTCAGTAATGTCAGCCTTGGCAAGAGCCTTATCCTAACCAGTAGTAGTAGTAGTAGTAGTAGTAGTAGTAGTAGTAGTAGTAGTAGTAGTAATCGTCAACTAGAGGATGGGAACATATTCTATGCTCCTGGAATAGACTAAAGTCCTCAGTAATGTCAGCCTTGGCAAGAGCCTTATCCTAACCTTTCTTAAAGAATAACTTCCTCATATATTCGATATGCTCTTAGGAATTGGCAAAATCCTTATCTTAACCATAAGTATAAGTATCAAAGTTAGCTTGTGTGTATAAGTATCAAACTTAGCTTGTGCAACTCCAACAAAGGGTTTTCTTAGCCTTGGCCTTGTCCTCGTCATCCTTGGATTTAGCATTATTAGCCTCAGTATTGGTCTTCTCAACATCCTCATTAGCCTTTTGAGAAGCAACTAATAAGTTGACTGATTCTCTAAAATTCTTATGGATGTTAGGCTTATCAACCTCTAAGCATTTGACCTTCTGGCTAACCTTTTCCTTTTCAGCTGCCTCAGTGGCACCAACTTCCTTAGCAACTGTTAGAATCTTTCATTTCATCAAAGGTTATCTCCACATCCTGAGAGGGCTTCTTCAACGTATCATTTCTCTCTAGTAACTGGTCGAAATTAACGAGGAACTACAAAGCATAAGAGAAAAGTTAGTGACTTTTAAACAAGATTGAATGCAGGAAAAATTACATATAAAAAAGGAAACTTACAAGGGAGAGGTTATGGTCTGAGTGTTCCACCAATCAATCATGGGTTGAGATAGCAACAACTACCCTTTCAGAAGGACAGACTTTTTACCGGATCAAGCCTCAAGCCAGTCGAGCTGGCTAACAATAAAATGGACAGTGACCTTACCCTTGTCAATAATATTTTTCTAATAATAGCGAGTGGGTGAGGAGGGGCACGATCTATTTTCATCATTTTTTTGGGGGGGGGGGGGGGGGGGGAGGAGGGGCTCCGTGTCCTTAGTGGTGGAATCCTAATACCCAAGGGGTTAACAGGACCCCCTACTTCACTTTTCTTGCCCGCTGGCTGAGTCGAATCTTTATACTTGCTCATTAGGCGAGTAGGAATAAAATTTATGCGGAGTATATCTTAGGGTTCATGGTGCCAGTAGAAATATCAACAGTGATAATGGATGAAACTTCTAAAGAATCAAAGGAATAAGACGTTCCCTCCATGTTCGAACCCTCAGAGGAAGAGACCTCTGTATCATCCAAGTCAATTAAGATGATCAGATTCTGGTCAATTGTCCTCCCAATAAAAGAGCTTATCCAACTCTTGTAGCGAAGAGGAAGGAAAGACGACCTAGGTTGGTCACGAGTTCTAATATTCCGGTGAATTTACCCAACTTTTTGAAGATTAGAAAAATTCACGTTCTCATCGTGGGGAAGTTTTTTCTTGCTATGGACTGTTAAAAATAAAGAAAAAATATTCACAATTAATCAAGTTAAAAGGAAAAATCAAAGAGAAGATGAAACTGTGACCTAACCTATTCCTTTCCTCTCCTAAGGTCATTTGGGCCCTTTATATTCCGCGCCCTTGGAAAAGAGGGTGTGTTACCATTCCTTCATAATAACATCATGATCCCAAGTATTTGTTGGAATCAAATAACTTCACCACCAGAGCTCGATTGTCTACCCTCGTCTTCAAGTAGTATATATTTTCATAGGTCGACGCCCATTGGTAATAGTATGTGATGTCATTAATATCAAGATTAGTCCCGTACAACTAGTTAATACCTTAAACCCCATTAACGATCCATTAAGTATTTGGAAAGACATGGGTCGAGACCACGTTGAAGTATTGAGTAAACTCAAAAAACAACTGATTCATGGTAAAGGTTACCCTACACTTAATTATGAAGTTCGAAGGCATATAATGGACTTTTAAAAGTTTACATAGCTCACATGGGACCTCCACTAGTTGTACTATAACCCATTGAGAAATATAGTCAAGTTTGATCTTTTCTATAGTATTTCCATAATCGACACACACAATTTTTTAAGAATGATATAGTCAAGTTTGATCAAATGGAAGTAATGAAAAGAACTAAGGAAATAAATAGAAAAATAAAAGAAAATGAAAGAGATGGAGTTAAAGTGCTTATAGTCAAATGGAAGTAATGAAAACCCCTTCTTCAAATGAGCAGGCTTTAAAATGAATGGGTAGGAGAGGGAAATTTTTTTGTGGTGTAAGATAACTTCATGGTTTCCAAAAATTATTATTACTAGCTTGAAAGTCAAAGCATTATATGATGGCTACCGAAGGGACATTTTCATTTCCTTTAAGTCTAAGTAAAGATGTCAAATTTAAAAGAGTTCCCCTGGGGACTTAACATACAAAAGGTTGTTTTAGTTTTTGAGGCATTTACAGAATTTCCCTCCTACCAACACATATATATTTTAGATAACAACTGAACTCCGACCAAATAAGAAATTCCACTAGTGCTGCAGAGCGTGAAGACGTGGAAAACATCATCATTCGATCATAGGCACAAAGTCCAGCGACCTCAGAGAGCCACTGGACTTTGGGGAAATTGTGGGGTCAAGAATTGGAATGACTCATACTTGGCCACATGAGCCCATGATTAATGGAGATTCCCACTCAACAAGAAATTGCTCAATGATATCACTTGTAACGGCTTATCATGATCATGGACAAGTCCCAACTTTTAGAGATAACTATTAAAGGGGATTAGGACTCTAATAAGATGCCGTATAAAATATAATGCATCATTATAACGTCGAGCAGTATAACAACTTCGTTGACCCCAGTTCTTGAGTAATAGAGAACAAATCCTAGCACTTTATGGACGTAGGAACATTATTGAACCACATATTTCTTTTGTTTGTATGTGATCTCATTATTTTTTGTCATTATTATTCTCGTTTGTCTTGTGTGCATTAAATACAAATACATGTTGGAAAATACCACCAATATATATATATATATATGTGTGTGTGTGTGTGTGTGTGTGTGTGTGTGTGTGTAATATTAGGAAGCGTGTTTTACTATTCCAAACAATCAAAGGGCTGAGATTTGTCCAGCTACTATAATTGAAGGGTCTCACATTGTGCCTTGTCATAATGTGAGACATATGGCATGGAAAATGGGAGACAACATGCATGAACACAATGGTTACTCGATTAGTTTTTTTTTTTTTTTTTTTTTTTTCTGAAGTTGTTTCATTTTTTTCCTATTTTTATTCATAATTTCTATAATTGTCCATTTTTCCCCTCGAAAATGTATGATCTATTTTAATTTTTGTTGTTGAAATCATTGACATCTCAACAGATACACAATGGTTACTGAGATCTTGGATATCATCCTTACAAAGGTATAATCTAATTCATCAGTGGGCATCTTTGTATTACATACATGAGTTTTATAACTGGAACATTTTGAGTAATGTGTTTATTTTGAGTTTAATAAATGCAACATTTTGTATAAACTTAAACGTTATTTCTATTGGACATTCTATCATTGTTTGATCAATTAATTGAAAGGTTACCATTCCACATTCTAGCTTGATGGTTGTGCATTAGACATTTCTTTTTAGTATTTGTGTTTTAGTCATTATGTTTCATATTTTTTTTTTCAAAAATGCTGTTATATTTTACCATTTCCTATTGTTCGTATTAAAATTTTTAGTTCATGTTGTGATAATCACAACATAGAGTAGTTTTTTTTCTCGTTAATCGATTGTGGTGGTCGTAATAATTTTGTTGATCAGTATGTACTAATTTGTTTAAGGTTATTTATTGTGATTCATTAACTGAAGAAATCATTAATTCTATTATTAAGACCTATGATATTTATAAAAATTGTTATTAAGACCTATGATTTATGACCACTACAAAGTATTTCTCTCACCTGTAGAGTGAGAGGCCCCAAACATGAGATTATTGCAAATTCTGATCCTTCCATGGTCAACTTCAACTTAATACTAGAAACGAATATCCAAAATTTCCCCAATATTAATGAAGTAGTCACTTCCCAAAATAAACCCTCGACTTGTTCAATCGCTATATAATGTCACCCCCTTCTTTATGAAACGACACATACAAACAAAATCTTTTAATTCCTCTCTTTATCCATCATTTCCAAAATTTTCAAGTATGATCACAAATTTCTTGAACTTTAGCACTGTTTTTGTCAATGTATTGAGGTATGTTGTTTATTTCTTCTGCAATGCATTTTTCACCAAATTACTTCATGTTTTCCCTCTATATTTTCCATGGTTGTATCTGCATATTTAACAATATTATTGATCATTTATATGTCCATGACATTTGTAGAGTATTTTCATTTGGTTGGTATACTAATCCATATATTTCACGAGTTTATTGTTCATTTGATTTATTGTTCGTAATTTTACTTTTTCAACCTAAGGGCAATCTGTTTATAACATGCTTTATTATTCTCTAAGACTTATTTGTGGTTGTTATTAATATTTATATTTTTTTCAGATCCAATGTTTATTATCTCACTATTAAAGATGGGTTTGGTGATGTCTTCTGTTTGTTTGTAGACGTTTCTCTCTTGGATTCACCAAACGGTGGTTCGAATCCGACCAGGTATGCACTAAGTGTTGTTATAGTTTTTATGATTTGAAATTGAATATCAAATATTATTGTTTGATATTAAGTTTATGATTTTCTAAACATTGGGTTTTCATGATCTAAAATTAGATGTCAAATATTATAAGGTCGGGTTAGATTAGCCAGCTTCATATAGTCTATATTGGATCTATGCATTAACTACCATCATCTAACAACTTAATAATTCATAATTAGAAAGTACGTCCCAGACTTCTTACTCTACACTAATTACATAAGGGTTCGAATTTTCTAACCCATTACATTTGGGTGGGAAGACAAATGTCGCCCGAACTAATGAGGATTTCAAAATAGAAGAATATGTTGGAGCAACAAAGCAAATGTCGCTTGATGGAATGTTTTACCTAAACGTAACCCATTTTCAACCAAAGCCTAGATAGGTTCTTAATTATAACACTCAAGAAAATTTAATGGATTATTTATCAATTTTGTAACTCTCTCTATGAATTTTATTAAATATGTATTAATATTGATTTAGATTGCATTTAATTAATTCCACTTATCAAGGGATTTTTGCGATGTATAAAACTAAGTGGACTTAAATAAGTGGAAATTTATACACGGAACCTTTCCATAATGCCCGACAATCATATATCCAAATCTATTAATTAATACCATGTTTGCATTGTCTTCTATTTTCTATAGGAATAATGGGAATATAACGGTAGTTTTATAAGCATTAGATTTTTAACTTCTCTGTAACATGTATTTAGTTGCATCCTTTTGGATCTGATTCAAATGCATGTTTGACTTTATTGTTAAATTTTAAAACAGCATGGTGTCTTTATCAGGTTCAAGGTCTGTATTTTAATTTCATATTTGTGGTTTAATTTATGATTAATTACATAATTAATATTAGATTTTAATTTTATATCTTTGCAGATCATTGGAAATGACTATGAAGAATGTAATATTGTACTGATTTTGACTTTTGTTGCTTGAGGTTTTAAAATTTATGCTTGAGCCGAATAAGACTTTAGGACCATTCATTGCATCCTCAAATTTCATCGTTTGAACTCTGAAACTAAATTGTGTCATTTGAACTCTAAAACTAAATTTTACCATATCTCCTTAACTCTCTAGGTATGTGAGCTTCAAATTTATTTATCCGTTCCAATGTTAAAAATTTTAAAAACGGATGCGTAGAACTAAAGTTTATAGAACACCATTGTTTTTGGATTTTTTTTATATCTTTGGGACCTAACAGTGTGTATATAGATCACAGACCAGTTTGTTCTCATCTTCAGTTGTCAATTTTATGATCTTAGCTAATGATATAACTGTCACATTGTCATTTTTTTGTAATATAGTAGTAATAAGAATACCATTGGTGGGGATTCAGTCAGATTGCACTTTGGATCCATTTTATATGTTGAGGCCTTTGACACCTCTAGTTACTAGAGATTATTCTATTTCTTCTTCAATAGATTCTTCTTTTGTAGATATTGCATTAACTGCATATGTAACCATTTGTAGTGACGGGCTGGTGTCGGGTGGGACGAACACTATGAGATACTGTCCATTCCATGTAGGCACGACATCCACTTGATTGACCCTCACCATCAGAGATTGAAGTTTCTAGACACATGTATGAGATTTTCGCCTATTATTCTTTGGCCGAGACTCAGTTTTCTTGGTCAGTTGGGCCATAAAGACTGTTTGACATTAATTTAGTTCAGCATGAGATGAGGAATGCTATCAAGGTTGATAAAAAAAATTATGTATGCCTTTTGTGCACTTTTAGCAATTTGGTTTCGGTATATATTTTAAACATAATAGGGTTTTTGGAATGGAATTTTCATCGCGAGTGGGTTCAACATTTGGGGGTTTTGTTCCAAACATTTTTGTGTGCAATTTTCCTTTTTAGCACCATTTTAAGTGCTCAGATATGCTCTTTGTTCATTTATCTATGTTGATTTGTTGTGAAATGATTCATTTGCATCTTTAAGCTTCATAGTAAGCAATTTTAAGATTCATATTAGTATACTTGAAGCAAAATATTTATCCCCCTATTTTTTTTGTTCTTGAGTTATTCTTTTTCTACAAACAAATTTTTGGGTATTATTAATCTTATACGAAATCACATTCAATTTCCTCTAAACATTGTGATGTCCAAACAACCCTAATTTCTTATGGTAATTTTTCAGTGCATTTCTAAATAATGTGTATTATATTAAGATACTTTAACCCGAGGATGTATAGAAGTTGGGGATTCAAGATGTTGAATCCTTTCGTGAACAAAATGCAGTCGTTTAAGGATTACAATATATAGGTTTACTCGAATACTAAGAATAACTAACAAGGCATTCCAAATCTCTGCTTTTAGATATCTCTAGGTTTATTTGTTCACCCTTTATTTTTCTTTAAAGTGTGCGACTACTCCCTATATCATGCATTTGTTTCTTTTATGTGCCATATACAGAAAGTTATTGTAATTTAGTTGATTTTTAATGAATGCTAAATGACTGAACTCGTGTTAGATTAAAGTCGGATTCAAGAATTGGAACTTGTAGAGTATTTCTATCTAGTACCCGTTAAGCTAAGCCAACAATCTTATGTGGAAGTATTACTATTTCCTCTGTATTTTCTGTGACTTTTTCGATCTTGATCAAGGCATCTTTTTAATTTAGTACTTGCATATGTTTCTTAATGCACCTTTTCAAATTATATTTGGGATACTGAGGTCATATAGGAATTTAATATAAGATCTGTGATAGATAGTTGTTTTGTCTTAGTTATCAAACCATCAATGTACGATCTCAAGCCATCAATGTGATGGATTTAATGAATTAAACTTAATGTAAGATCCCAATCCATCAATGTAAGATTTGTTCTCCCAATCTCCGAGTTTATACCAATGGTTATTTTGCCTTCACTATTTACTAATTGATCTTCAATATATTAGATTAAGGAAATCATATTGAATGTATTAACACCTATGTAGACCGCTATAATGGTTTCGTAGCACACGAAGGAAGTCTGTGATAGAGGCGTCAACACCCAAAATAGCGATGACGGAGATTCTGATGAAACCGGTGTTAGATCCGAGCCCCCTATGAGTTTTATGGTTTGATGTATACATATATAAATTTTTGCGATTTCATATCTTTGTATATAACTATAATTAAGTGAATATGCCTAACATAATATTGTTTATTGTATTATTTTTATATGGACTTTTTACTCAAACCGAACAAAATTTTATTTTAATACATTTTGGTAATTGATCAAGGTATTTCAGTATATGAAGATCCTTGAATTTTTTGTTTTCTGGTATTATAGTTACCAAGGCCCTATAGAAATTTATTAAAAAACATAGATATATGTAAAAGGTTGATAATATGTTTTTTTGCAAATCTAGTGTTTAATAAAATGGTTCTAAGAGTTTATGATTATATTTTATGTTAGAACTATATGGTTACAGGGCATTTACTTGAATCAATGGTGCATAAAGGTGTCCTAACTCCACCGTTGTTGCCAAATTTACTACCCAACTACTGTATTTTGGTAGTTGTCTCTCTTACCCGCCCTGTGTATTTGTATTTAAAACAAGGTGTGTAACTAGGAGATCTGTTTTTTTTATAAACTTAACGAAGTTATTAGGAAAATATTTCACATATCTTTTCGGATATGTGTTTTGAACATATTCAAACAAAGTTTGAGTGGTTAGTTTACTTTTTGTTGTTACCGATCTACTATTTTCGTATGATTCCTATTTTTGGTGTTCTTCATTTTTAGTCTCATATTAATGCAATTGTATATTTGGCCAGTGTTTGTTAAGGTGTTATTATTATTTCTTTTGGAATTTTCTTACTAGGCATGTATACTCTACTTGGTTTCATTATGTATTGTAATATGGACAATATATTATGATAATTAATCTCAAAAGTACATTGTTATTGTTTTTATTTGTATTTTTTTCATTTTTACTACATTATATCCAATGACCAACAAAATGGCAAACCTTTTGAGTTGAACTACCTTAATACAGTAATTATGCAAATGACATAGGCACAATGGTCCAAAGACAAAAAATAATTTGGCATACCAAAGACATCCTTTTACATTGCACTATATTTCAATAGAATCATATTTGGTTAACAAAATTAGTTCCTTGGAATTCACTTGATATTATTTTTTATTGTATGAATTTGGTTGGTCTGTTAATTCATGCTATATTTCGCGCTATTCACGTTATTTGGTATTCACGTTGGTTTTCTGATTTTGTGTTATTAAACAGGTAAATAGAGAACTATAGTGCCCTCTTTTTAATCCATTCAATAAGTATTCACTTACCACTATTGCTCTTAATATTTTTATATCTAGTGAAACAACTAAGTAAGAATTATTGTTTATTTTATGCCACCCGTTTTTTTTTAACTTCAACAGGTTTGCTATATTGAATTCCATTAACATTACGAAATCATTGAACAATTTTCCGAGTTTTGCGGACTTTGATAATTCAAAGTGGTATAAGATTTTTCTATAAATTTGTGCTGAGATGAATTTTTCATTTTAATTTTCATATTGAATTTTCTTTTTATGCTTTTGCCTATTTTTTAAGGTATAATGGAGGCTTTTATGGTTTGTTTACAGGAAAAGGGTATCCCAATGTGTAAACTTACGGATCGATTGGATAATTTTATTTGAATTCAACTCTGTAAGCTTTGTAATTATCAATGGAAAATATTGAAAATGTGTAGTCATATGGGTTATGTAAATGTGCACATTTATGGTTTAGGATCATTTCCATGTGTTTATTTGAATACTAAATTGTAACAACCCCCATTTTCCACGTAAAGGTTCTCAGACACAATACACCGAAGATGGGACTTGTCTATCAATCAATATAATTCTCAGGATCAAATCAGAATAAGACATTTTTATTTTAAAACAACATGAAAGATAAAACTGGTTTAATTAATAACTGATAATAAATAAGTCCATAATCCAGATAGTGATAAACACCCCAATATAAGTACGACTGATCTCAAAAGACTGAATAATAAACTTCAAACTTATGCCCATACAATCGTTGAATAATAAAAATAGCTGGAAAGGAAATAACACCCTAAACTAGAGTCATATGTTCTAAATGACTGATGAGCAAATGTGGCCGCAAGTTTGATCTCCTATTAGTCCTCCTATCTTTGTTTAGGAAAATCTGGGGGATAAACATTTTATAATTTCGGACAGCGCCCTAGAGTTGCAAGAATTATCTTATAAAATTAAAATACAATGATGCAGTTAATTCAAAGTAAGCACCACCCATTAGAACTCACATGAAATAAGTAACTCTCCCCTCATCTAAGTGCAATGCTATACGTATATCAATCCAAGCCTTAATGTGATAGTCCGATAGCTATAACAATGAGATACTATTTAATGCATCTAGAGTAATTTATCTACCGAAGCTAATAATCTACACATGTACTTCTATTTCCAAGAGTAACCCCTACAATACTACCCACTAGAAATTACATATGTCATTACGAAATTTATATAGTATTGGTTTCATTATCAATCGTCAAATTCACAAGACTACATGGATTCAATCTCAATTAATTTATATATTACATATGTCCTTACATATATAAGACATATAAAGGCATCTACCTTCAGTGTCTCATTCGTTCTAAGTCCAGAAGAGTACCTCATCGAAACAGACATCACAAAACACACAAGTGGGGCTATCCCTATGCATTACGCCATTGCATCATCCATACCCCTCACATTGACAATGAATCCCAGCATTTACACCTGCTTCCTTGTAAGTGGCGCTGCTACATAGTACCTAAATAATGACTTACATATTGCCCAGCCCACATGTGCTGAGGCGTGCTATAGTCCTGAGACATACACAACCCCAATCGATAGGCAGTCCATGAACATGGGTATGTTCACACAAACAAATAAATACATATTTTAACACATAATATGTATGAGTAATTAACCCTGTAATTACCCCCAAGAAGTCTCATTAATATTTAATTAATATCTCTACCTTAATAATTATTTATCTAGTTAATTATTAACTTTCCCAACTAATAAAATAGTGAGACAAAATCCATTTCAATAAATTATACACTCACTTGGATGACCTCTTGCATACGCGCATAAGTTTGTAATGTTTCTCTAGTGCCATCTTAGCCCAACCCTTACAGGGAATTTATCCGTGGTTAACCTAAGGTACTCCCTAACCTTTTCTCTATATTCCCATAAGTCCAATTCCATCTCCAGGACTCCATAACCATGTCGAACCCTAAATGATTCATGAAAAATCACAAAAGGCAAGGCGGATTATCACATCAAATCGAACTAGTTCGATGGTCGGACCGAACTAGTTAAATTAATGAATCAGTTTACCCATCCTAGTGAACCAGTTCGGTTCTACTCGGCTACCAAGATGAACAATGACGGAATTTTTCCTTCTCCATTCATCGATGGTGTCTCAAACCTTCAATCAAACTTGATGAATGAACTTCAATATATTTTCTACCACGAAACAACAATTCTATACATGAAAATCACCCCAAAAACACATTAAAATCATTCGACAACAATCTATATCAAGAATTATGCGATATTAAAACCCTACTTTCCAAGATTCAATCTTTTCTCTTTTAAACCATGCAAGAACCTATCTTTCTTATCAATTTACATTAAATTCATCATTCCTATAACATGAGTTCTAAGGTTAAATTTCCAATTAACACGATACCCAATTTTTGGATTTATCACCAATTAGTTCAATTCTTAAGCGTTATAATTTCATATTTATTCTTCAATGTACATGATGTTTATTCCAGTCATATAAACATCCATTTATCTACTTAACCGAGAAAGTTTTATGAGAAATACATAATTGAATTAAGAATCACATTGAAAATTAATTTAGCAAGAGAACTCTTACCTTAGTTTGACGATTGGGGATCTCTTTCTCTAAAATATTTGATCTTCCTCCCTTTTCTAGACATGGTAACCTCTCCAATAGGTGTGAGGCTGCTAGGGTTGAGTTGTGGTCGATGAAAAAGTAATGTTTTTAATTGTTGATTTCCCTCTTATAATACAAATCCCGAGTTACCCATAAACTCCCATGCTTGGGCCCTCGAACAAGCCAAAAACCTTACTTGGATTGACCCAATAACTACCCTAATGGTGTACCTATATCCTGGGCCTAATTTTAAACGTTTGAAACACCTAAACGAGTCCCCAAATCATCCCAAAATGTGCCCAAAGTATACCTACCCAAATTACATACATTTATTATGTTGAAACACCATATAAAAATAATTTAATTAACATGAAATTTATTTTCTACGAGTAAACATAACATGCATAAATGAATCAAATAAACACGCAATTACATCTAAGTAATTTATTTTCAAATTTATTTAATTAAATTCTACCAAATTAATCTAAATTCTACCAATTTAATTTATTATGAAAATAAGGGATATTACATTCTTCCCTCATAACAGTGGAATTCTATCCTCAAAATTTGCATATGCATAACATCAAAACTTAATCCACACAATTATCATAAGTTATACTCAATTAGTCTATACTTGTATCCCACGCGATAAAAGAAAAAGGCTCATTTATTCCTACCATAGTGTGATCGGGATGCCCATCCGCCACATATCATATATACACATGCACAAACATAACATATGAAGGGAACCTATACATTCAAAATGAACCATACATACCTTGTGTATCTATAAGGAAAAAAGATACTCGAATATCCTGCTGACCGTGACTCAATTCATCTAGATATTATCCCACTTATTCCACTAGTGGTGTAAACATTACTAAGTCCTCTCATCATCGCACTCCTTGGCCCTGTTGGCCCTAATTCATATAATATAACGTCACCCGATGCATTATATCTCCACACATGTATAACGAATTAACAAAACATTCTAGAATCCAAACGTTCCTGAACTCACGACAGTTGATAAATTTCATGCGTGGGACATCTTGTAAGCGAAATCCAAACAAGGAACCATCCCAATACTTCACTACATAGCTTCGTTGGTTATTGAGATCCTTTGGTCCAAGATAAACCCAAAATAATACGCTAACCATACAATTTTTAACTTGTGCCAATTTCAATAAAAGGCTCATCCTTCTGAAAGTTACACCAAACCCGTTAAATTAATTAATACAATAATGCTAAAAACATCATGTTCCTTTTCACACATACGATCGGACACCCTCTATCCATCCTTAAATCTAGTATTATAACATTATTATAACACTATTTGTGACAATACACATCTTCATGTAACCGAGGTCATCGCTACCCATAAAGCTCTCAAAGTAACCCAAAAATTTTGCAATACAATTGCTTCTCATCATGCATATCCTTACCTACTAAAGTAAAGCCTTCCTCGAATAACCACTGCATTTATTCATCCCTCCGATACCAACTGTAACAACCACCATTTTCCATGTAAAGGATGTCCAGACACAATACGTCGAAGATGGAGGTTATCAATTAATCTATATTATTCTTAGCATCAAATCATAATAAAATATTCGTATTTAAAACAACATGCATAATAAAATCGATTTAATTAATAATAGATAATAAATAAGTCCATCATCTAGATAGTGATAAACACTCCAATATAAGTACAACTCATCCTTAAAAAACTGAATAATAAACTCCAAGCTTATTCCAATACAATCTACGAATAATAAAAATTGTTAGAAATGAAATAGCAACCTAAACTAGAGTCAAATGATCTGAATGACTGATGAGCAAATGTGACCACAAGTCTGACCTCCTGTTAGTCCTATTGTCCATGTCTAAGCAAACCTCGAAGAAAAACATTTTATAATTTGGGTCAGCGCCCTTGAATTGCCAGAATTATCCTACGAAGATTAAAATGCAATGATGCAACTAATTCAAAGTATGCCCCACCCACTGGAACTCACGTGCAGTAGGTATCTCTCCCCTCATGTAACTGCAATACTATACGCATATCAATCCACGTCCTAATATGAAAGTCTGATAGCTATAACAATGAGATAATATTCAATGCCTCTAGCGCAATTTATCTACTGAAACTAATCATCTACACATGTACTTCTAATTGCAAGAGTAACCTCCCCCCCTCTTCCATTATACTACCCACAAGAAATAACGTATTAGCCATTATACATTTTACAAAGTATTTATTTTTTGGGTACCTCGCTTTGCCATAACGGGCCTAGACAAGTAGCCCAATAGAAACGGACCAAAGTTTAGTCTCCTCGCATCTTAATTGAATTCGGTTATGACTTAGTCTACCCCTAAAATCTCGTAAGGAGATATTCTAGGAGTAGAAAGTGGACGTGGGGAAGTCCAACACCACCACTCCCCGAGAACAAACATGTATATAACAAACCCTAAGCCTGGGGTAAAAGGCATGCATTGTATTCTCTATAAAACACTCCCCGGAGTATATAGAAATAACACCAAGAGAATGACCGTGGACATAGGCATTTCTTGATAAACCACGTATATGCTGTGTTGTGTGATTAGCATTTTTTTTATTCTCTATTCCCTTTAGTTGTGTTGAATATAATTGTCACCACAATTGGCGCCGTCTGTGGGAAACGTTTGTATTCCTTAAAGAAAGCCCTCACCATCAAAGAAGGTAGAATGTCTGGTCACAGTAACAATGCCCCTCGGGCAGGGGATATCCAAGAACAGCCTACCCCTCATAGGATTAGATCTGAAGTTCGGCGTTCAGATCAGAGGGCTCGCTCAGAGAGGCCATCCTCATAGGAGAGTCAAGGAGCAGCGAGGTCAACACAAATCTTCAGATTAATTGATGCCTATGAGGCAAGGCTCCAAGAGCAAAGGGAGTCCACTTGCAAGAAAGAGGCTGAGAATGATCACCTCAAAAGGAAATTAGATAGGATGGAGAAATAACTCCATCGCAGCACTAGGCGACGTCCATACCGCACTCCTAACCCTCAGGCGAGTAAGTCTCTCAACCGAGGAAGGTGCCCAAGATACGGATCCCAGAGATTTAAGGAGCACAAGTTGAATGACAACTTTCTCGAACAACAGCGACCAGTTCGCCGTTACAGGAGCCCAGCTCGAGGTGATGAGGATATATGGAATTTGGTTCGAAGGGAAATGGACCAGCACCTAGCTCATCGGGGTGGTAGATCAACCAGGGAGCTTGCTCGACGAGATCTCAAGATCCAGATGAAATCCCCTTTCTCAAGGGAGATAGAAGAAGAAGCCCCCAAGAAGTTTACTATTTCGAGATTCAAGATCTACGACGAAAAGACTGACCCTATCGACCACGGTAGGCAGTATCGGTAAGCCATGACTCTCTCGAACCACCGGAATGCACTAATTTGCTATATTTTACCCTCGAGACTGCACGATGTGGCCCAGAAGTGGTTTGAGAGGCTCCCTCATAGGTCCATCAGGAGCTTCAAGTCCCTAGCCGAGCTCTTCGTGGCTCGCTTCATTACCAGCCGCTCCTATCCAAAGAGGATGGATGCTTTGCTAATAATGAAGAAGGCGCCACAGGAGAGCCTTCGGGGCTATGCAAAAAGGTACTGGGAGTTATTCAACAAGATCGAGGACTTCTCAGAACAGGCAGCAGTGGCCTCTTTCAAAATCGGCCTACCCAGCTTTTGCCTTCTGCACCAGTCCCTAAGGAAAAAGGAGGACACAACCATCGATGACCTGATGGATCGCATCGAGAAGTACGCCAAGGTGGAAGATGTGACCTGTCTCAATGCAGGGGAGAATGGCCAAACTAAGCTCTCTACCAAGGGAAACAACAAGGTTAAAAAGCAAAAGAAATGAGGCAAGAATGGGGGTAAAGATGGCTCTAAGAACGAAGGTAAGAATGATGATTCGAAAGCATTTTAGGTAGTGAACACTGTCTTCAAGGGACCAATCTATAAGATCCTGGCAAAGATCAAAGACGAGCCATTTGTTAAGTTCCCCAGAAAAATAGGAGGAGATCCCTCAAAGACAAATAATTCATTGAGATGCACTTTTCATAAGGAGGGAGGACATAAAACTGAGCATTGTAAGGCTCTTAAATCTCACCTCGAAGAACTGGCCTTGACTGGGCACCTGAACGAGTATGTGGAGAGAAAGGAAGAGAAAGTCACTGCCAATGGAGAAAAAAGATCGATAACGTACTCGAAGACGATATTGAACACAAATGTGCAGTTATTCATGGGGCATCTAATATGAAGTAGATTCAAGGGAATTCAGCTCGGATGGAAGTGAAAAAGCTTACAATAGTAATGCAAGCTTTTCAGATCGATCCAGTAAAGACACAGTCAGGAAAGCGTCGATGAATAGATGACGTCGACTATAGCTAACACATCGTATTTACAGATGAAGATCTGGTGGGGGTAAAAACCCCACATCAAGACGCCTTGATCATTACGCTCAGGATAGACAACTATGACATCGAAAAGTTGCTCGTCGACCAGGGAAGCTCATCCGAGGTAATGTATCTCGACCTCTTCAGAAAGTTAAAGCTAAGCATTATCAACCTGAAGAAATCCACTGTCCCTCTAGTTGGCTTCGCTGGAAAAGTGACTATTTCATTAGGAAAGATCATGCTGCCGGTAAGGGCCGAAAGTGTCTCCAAGATGATTGAGTTTCTGGTTGTTGACATCAACTCGCCATATCAAGCTATCCTCGACCGGGGGTGGCTACATGCAATGAAGGCAGTCCCTTCGACCTACCATTATAAACTCAAGTACGTGACTGAGAGAGGAGTAATGGAGATTCACGGAGATCAAGCGATGGCGAAAAGGTGCTTTGTAGCAGTTATCCGCCCTAAAACAGAGAAGAAGGTCGAGAAGGACAAAGAGAAAGTCGAGGATCAAGAAGGTTTGATACCTTCAAAATAAAAGTTAAGATATGGAAAGCTCGGAGTGGAGGAGACCAGGCTCCTCCCCTCTGAGTGGGTCGTTAAAAACCTGGAGGAGATAACAGCTGGTGGAAGCAAGAAAGATAGGAATTTCTTGATCGGGACTTCTCTTACAAATCAAGAGAAGATATAATTGATGGTACTACTGAGAAGTAACCTAGATGTTTTTGCGTGGGAACCATACGAGATGCATGGCATTGATCCCAATGTGGTTTTCCATTAGTTACACATCGACCCCACCTTCATGCCTATCATGCAGAAAGCACGACGAATCGCGCCCGAGAAGGCCAAAGCTGTAGAAAAGGAAGTAGAGAAGATACTGGACGCATGATCCATACGAGAAGTTAAATTCCCTAAATGGCTATCCAACCCAGTAGTAGTTCCAAAGAGCAATGGAAAATAGAGAGTCTGTATAGACTTCACTGACCTTAACAGAGCCTACCCTAAGGACAGTTTCCCTCTCCCAAAGATCGACCAATTGGTGGACGCCACAGTAGCTCACGAGAGAATGAGTTTTCTGGACGCATATTCGGGGTATCATCAGATCCCTTTGTATGCACCAGACCAAGACAAGACAACTTTCATCATTATTGTCAGATTATACTGCTATAAAGTTATGCCCTTGGGCTCAAGAACGCGGGAGCAACCTACTAGCGGTTGGTCACTAAGATGTTCAAAGACCAAATGGGAGATACCATAGAAGTCTACATTGATGATATGCTCATCAAGAGAAAGCAAAAATAGGACCATCTCTCAGACCTATCAAATACCTTTGAGATCCTTAGGAAATACCGAATGAAACTCAACACAAGTAAGTGTTCTTTCGGTGTCCAGTCAGGAAAATTCCTCAGATATTTGGTTAGCGAGAGAGGCATTGAGGCCAACCCAGACCAGATCGATGCGATCAACAGAGTACAACCCCCTCGTATGATACGAGACGTGAAAAAGCTCACGGGAATGCTCATCACTTTGAACCATTTAATCTCGAAGTCCTCTGAGAAATGCAAATCGTTCTTCCAGCTCTTGAAAGGAAATGAATGGTAGAATGGAATCAAAATTACTCGTAAGCATTGGATGAGCTCGAGGATTACCTTAGCTCACCACCTCTGCTCGTTATTCCTCAAGAAAATGATCCCCTGTACTTGTACCTCGACGTCCCAAGTCACACCATAAGTTTCGCACTAGTGTGCAAAAAAGTAGGAGTCCAACAACCAGTTTACTATGTGAGCAAGACCTTATTGGAAGCCGAGCAACGCTACCTACCACTAAAGAAGATAGGTTTTGCACTAGTGATAGCTTCGAGGAAGATGAAGCACTAATTTGAAGCTCATACTATCATCGTCCTCATGTCACACCCACTTAAAGCAGTCCTACAGAAAGAAAATCTGTCAGGCTGTTCAAATGGTCAGTCGAGCTCGGACAATTTGACATCCTATTTTTACCTAGGAATGAAATCAAGGAGAAGGTCCTCACCGATTTCATCGCATAATTCACAGGCGAACAACCTTGCAACCATCTTCGAGCAATGAAGCAAGTGGGAGATCACCCATCAGTAGGAGTCTTGCGACTGTTTGTTAATGGATCCTCCAACTCAAAGGGGGTAGGAGTAGGCATTATGCTCGTTACTCCGGAAGACACAATCCTCAAGGAAGGAATTAGACTTGGATTTAAAGCCTCCAATAAAGAGGCAGAATATAAGGCTCTGATAGCCGGTCTGCAAAAGGCACGGGCGTTAGGGGAAAAGCAGCTGCAGGTATTCGGTAACTCATAATTAGTCTCCAATCAGATAAGTGGGGACTTCAACGTAAGGGACAAAAGGATGGTAGCCTACCTCACCCTGATAAAAAAGTTAATGACTAGCTTTGAGGAAGTCAGCGTCCAACAGTTTCCTAGAGGAAAGAATAGCCATGCCGATACCCTGGCAGCCCTAAGTTCAGCATTCGATTCCGACTTAAAGAGGACGATCCCCATCGAATTCCTCCCCCATTCGAGTATCAACCGGGGATAAGAGCTTCCAAACATGGAATACATGCTTCTGATTGAGTCAGCACTCAGTTGGATGGACCCTTTGACAAACTATTTGAAAGATGGTGCACTTACAAATGATAAGAAGGCCGCTCATCAGATAAAAGTCAAATCCGCTCCCTTTCACTTATCTCCTGAGGGAAAACTATACAAGAGATCATTCACCGGCCCTTCCTTTTAATTTGTTCACCCTAAGGGCTTCGAGTAAGTTCTACACGAGCTTCATAAAGGAATCTGTGGAAGCTATATTGGAGGGACGTCACTAGATTTTCGAGCAATGAAGGAAGGCTACTAGTGGCCATATATGCAAAAAGATTCAGCAGTGTATGCTCACAAATGCGAGAAATGTCAGCTACATGCTCCTATGGTCCACCAACCTGCCAGTGACCTAAGATCGCTTACCAGCCCATGGCCTTTCGCCCAGTGGGGGATGGACATCGTAGGCCCTCTCCCTACCACCATCGAAAATCGTATGTATTTATTGGTCGCAATAGATTACTTCACCAAATGGATTGAGGTAGAGCCACTGGAAAATATACGAGATGCAGATATGATGAGGTTTATATGAAAGAATATAATCACTCATTTTAGAATCCCTAGAACCGTCATCACCGATAACAAAACACAATTCGAGAGTGGCCCTTTCCAGAACTTCTGCAGAGAACACGGGATCAGGCACTATTTCAGCTCGGTAGCCTACCCCTAGAGCAACGGTTAAGTCGAGGCTTCCAACAAAATAGTGATCGATGGGCTAAATAAATGACTAGAGCGAGACAAAGGCGCATGGGTGAGTGAGCTACCACATATTTTGTGGGCCTACCGCACTACCCCGAGATGAGCAACTGGGGAAACTCCATTCTCACTAACGTATGGAATGGAAGCAATCATCCCCTTAGAATCTGGCCTACCAATCATGGGAACCACCCTTGTTGACCAAGGCTAAAATCATGCAGCATTACTCGTTGAACTTGACCTAGCCGACGAATGCAAAGAACTAGCCCTAGTAAGGCTGGCGAGCTATCATCAACACCTCGCGAGACACTATAACAAGAAGGTCAATCCAAGGGCATTCCAGGTTGGGGACTATGTCCTAAGGAAGGTCCTTGGCAGTGTAGTAAAACCATCAGATGGCAAGCTGGGTCCAAATTGGGAGGGACCATTCGAGGTAATAAGGGAAGACCTACAAGGAGCCTATCACTTAGAAACGCTGGAGGGCAGAGAGATAGCCCGAGCTTGGAACGCAGCCAATCTGAATAAATTCTACTTCTATTTTTTTTCTTTCATCTTTTATCGCATTTTTAGAATTAGCAACTCAGTTCTTATTGCTTGTGATTAATAAAAGATTGTTTGTCAGTGATATTCTGAAGTGTTAATTTTGTATTATGAACTTTATAACTTGCACACCTTTTCCAAGTGACAGGCATATTACTAAGTATGCAAAAGCAGGGAATCACCCTCCTCAGGTCTTCGTTATGAAACACGAACAACCTCTTATCATTGCCCCTGGCAATATATGAAGCCGTACAGGGGACCCTTAGGCAGTTCGGACAAAACGAATTGGTCGCCAAATAATATTTGGCTCAAAAAGCCTGATCGAATAGAACATCCAACACCAGCTGTGTCCTCGCCATTGCCATAATTAGACATAAGGGAGTGTGACAACACGACTTAAAAGGTACAATAGGGCAGAATGGTATCTCATAAAGCATATTGGACTGGGAGGATAATCACACAACAAAACAACTTTACCTACATCAAATCTAGTTGGCTACGAAGAGCCCAAGATAATCCAATAGAAAATAAGTGAAGTAAAAGATATAAAACGCATGTTTAGTCGGCGAAATCGCCCAGTAAATAAATATTACATTACTTCGTTACATGTACAATGAGTTACATCCGGTAAAATATTAATGAGGTTGAGGCCTCTAAATAAGATAATCAGCTACTTGTGCTCTTCGGCCATCGTCTGGATGAGGAGCCAATTCCTCCTCGACCTCATTCACATCTGACTCTAACAGCTCCCTAAGAATAGAATCTATAGGGATCCATTGGTTTTCCCTCCTAAAAGTATTCGGCCTCAGAGTTAAAGGAGAGATCTCATGACGATACCATAGTACTGAGTTCCGGGGCACCTGCAGCTCCCTGAGGTCACTCAACCATCCCCCAATAAAGGCGAGCTCTTCAAACTCTATCAGCCTCATCAGAGCATCTATCCAACTTTGGTCATAACCATCAGCCCACACTCGCTGAGGTCCTTTCTTAAATAGATGCCTCAGTCGTGTGACATCCCTTTGAAGCCCATCAGTAATCACGTATGCTTTATGGACATCTTCTCGAAGCTCGTCCATCTCCCTAGTTATACCCCCTGCATCTGGACCAATTCGCAGAGCGGCTGATGAGGTAGAACCTCGCAAGGATGGAGGAGCACCGCTCATCCCTATGCCAGTGATCGAGGTGCGAAAAGTGTGCGCGTGTAAAGTGCACAGTCGTTGTTTTCGTTTCGCCAACTCAATACAAAAACCTAAGTTACTACTACACTTGCGAGGCAAGCACAGCGGTAAGTCGGGTATCGAGAATCCACAGGGACAAGTTGCTAGAATTTAAGTGATTTAATAATCCGAAATAAAAGTGTAAAAGATGATTACAAACTAAAAGAAAAGATGCATAAAGGAAAATATTATTCTAGGCAATGGTATTGAAACTAGATTATGGAAGCGAGTAAAAACTATAGGTTGCGTCGAATATCCCTCACCCGAGTTAATTAGTATAAAATGGTTACATGGGTCGACGAGTTATTACAAATGCATCTCGTTTCGACAGTTAATTAAATCAAGGGTTGTTACGCCCTAAATCGTCATAAAAGCCTAATAAGATTTTGGCGTCAACAAATATCCCGGAAATTACGCGCGAAAGGTCGTAAGCACGGGACATACATGATATGCCCCGTCAAATCTCCTAGGCGTAATAACTAGGACAACACACCCGAAATAGACCCGTAAACACCATCACCAAAGCAAAGCAACGCGTCAACCCGAGTGAGTTCAATTCAAACACAACCTAATTTAAGTTACCTAGAAAGCATGTTAAAAACGCGGTAAATGGAAAGCGGTAAATAAACGCGGTAAATTTACACTACAAAGCAAGTAATCAAAGCATGTAATGAAAGCATGTAAACCTAAATTAGAAAGCTTGTAAATTAACTAGAAAGCAAGAAATGAAGAAATACAAACTATATTCAAATGGTAGGGGAGATGAATAGTCAACTTACAATCCAAATGGGGTGTCAAACCAAAGAGAAATGAAGAAGAACCAAGCAAAAACCCCAAACCCTAACCTATTCTAACCTAAAATCGTGTGTCTCTGATATTAAAACCAAAAAATGGGTTTATATAGTAAGTGGGAAAAAATAAGGGAAAAAGGAAAGAAAGAGGAAAGAGCCCAAAATATCTGGCACTACCGGTCGACCGGTCGCAGGGGCGCGGTCGACCGGTCCCTTAAGCCAAAGTATACTGGTTCCTTCCCACGGCAAAAGTTGAAACCGCGGTCGACCGGTCCCTTGTACGCGGTCGACCGGTACTCTGTTTTCAGGCTGCATTTGGTCCATGATGAGGGGGAAAAGGTCCATTACGGAAACGAGCCTAGCTTCTTCGTCCGAACTCCAAACGACGCACCGTTTGCGGCCACACGATGCTAACTCAATGAACTACGCATCCGTGGAATTTCCAAGAGCCGAAAAAGAAATGTGAATTGACTAAAATGCCCTTGAAGTAGCGTGCAGCGACGAAACTTCTCCAAAATGCAACGGATCCTCACTTTTAGCGTTCCAATACCTACAAAAGCACAAATAACCCCTGCAAAGCATGTATATATCCAAATCCAAGGTTGTGTGGTTAATGAGCATAATTATAGGAATTTAGGACCATAAAAGAGCTAGAATGCATAAGGATAACGGGCGGAAATATACAATATTCGATACGAATCACACCCCCTAACTTACACATTGCTAGTCCCTAGTAATGAAACAAAGAAAACCAGACCACAGAGGGCGGTACAAAATGTATATATGCATCGAAATATAATTGCCACTTTCGTAGGGAACACGATTGCATTTAGCATATGCAATAAGCCGTTAAACCCCTAGGTTACCCTAGTGGACGAGTGTCGTCTCGTGAGGGTTTCAGGGATGATACCCACAAACATCATATGGTTTCCTCAAAATATGCCCAAACCAACATGCGACAAGCCCAACAAAAGCGAAAAGGATTTCATATGCATTATTAGCAAATTAATGAATTCACACAAAAGTTCGAATCATTAACATTATAGAATGCACCTCATAGAATTGAAACCTTAAAATGTGGGAGGGGAGCGAGCACATGCAAAGTGTGATTTGGCGAAAAACTTAAATAAATCGGATAACATTAAAGCAAGCATACATTCAATCCTCACGGGCATTACGCTCATCAAGCGAATTCACTCGAAACAGGGAGGTAACACACGGGACATGCGGGCTAAAGAGTAAATGTAAATGGAAACTAGGCCGCACACATGTCACAAATGAAGAACACTATATATAAAATGAAAAACTGTAATCTCAATGAAAGGATACCGCACACTAAAAGAGGCGAAATGCATTTTCACAGATTATCACAACTATTATGACTTTTAAATTACATCAACCTAAGATCACATAGGACTTTAATAGGGTTACAATGTAGGTATGGCTAGGGTATGAAATGAAGGAATGTATGTACGGATTCAAAGTGTTCGAAATGAAAACTCGGGATAATGGGATAATGCGAGCAAAATCAAAATTGGAAAACAAGTTCCAAAACGGCATTAGATATATCAACGGGGAGAGGAATCAAAGCTTATTGAACACTATACACAACATATACAAACTTCTCTTTCTTTTTCTTTTCTTCTTTTTCTCATTTTCTCTTTTGTTTTCTTTTGCTTTTTTCTTTCTCTTTTTCTTCATTTTTTTCACTACTTTCTTTTCTTTACTTATCAAACTCTCATATGCCTAAATTGCAACCGACATCACAACCACATAATTCAATCCCAAGTAACATTCCAAACAAAGGTATGGAAAGTGTATGTATGGTTTATAACTCCAATGTAGAGTTGGTTATGGGAATGGGGTATGAAATGAAAGGCTATATTTAAGCTCAAAAGGGTTAACGAGGGTAAACATATAAGGGTGAGGTCAAGGCTAATATGGGTGATATAACAAAGATGGCCTATGATCATTTCCGAAAGTTTATACAATTCTCGAATCAAAACAGTATATGAAAATCATGATCAAGTAACACATTTCTAGTATGAACTCAATTAATGAACGGTCAAATGAAAGAATAGTGAGATTACCAACGAATTGAACGTTTTCAATGAGAAAAGAATAGTGTATACACTCACAAACGACGAAAGGTACAAAGCTTACTCGGTGTAAGTATATACAATGCAACAAAAGATTACCGAGTTATAAAAATCTTAAACCAAATCAATAGAACCATAAAAGTGCATGTGCTCATGGGATTAAAGTTTAATTCATGAAGTTATTCATAATATCAATAATGGAGACTAAAGTCTAATAACTTCTAAAATCGAGAACATGCATCATTGGGCTGTCTATTGGATCGAGCAATTATTGAAATTTATCATCGGAAACAAAGGCAAAATGCCCAAAAAAGGAGAAAAAAGAAAGAAAATCTTTTTAAAATTTTCAATTTTTCTAAGAAAAGCATACTAAGTAACTAACATCTGAGCAAAAACATGGACTAAATAAAGAAATGGATAGAATATCCCACACCCCCTAACTTAAAACTTGACATTGTCCTCAATGTAAATTAAGAACCAAGTTAAAGAGAGGAAAATAGCGATATTACCCAAAAGTGGAGCGATCCCCATAAGAACAAGTCCAAAGAATCTACAAAACAAGTTAGTACCGAGCATAGAAAAAACAAATAATAAAAAGTTAACTAATTACATTAGACTAAATTAAAAAGGAAAGAAAAAATAAAAAGAAAGAATAAAAAGCTAACTATATACAACCTACTATTTAGACTTCACACTAACTGTACACTAGAAGTCTAAATAGATGAGGGTCCACCGTGAAAATGATTTGACTTTGGAGGATAACCGGTGTACCCTCACATACAAGCATGCCTTCCGAAAAATATGAATTCCGTTTTAACAACGGAAGGCATGTGTAAGGCGAAAGAAATGAACCATCGCCAATTAAAAGTTTTGGTGGGACGATGGGGGATTTGGATTGCACGGGTGACAAAAACAAGTGGGGACCGAGAAAAGCTGAATATCCTCCCAATGATTTTGAAGTTGGAATGGGGGGCGGCGCACACAAAGGCAAAGATGCGATCGTGGAGGGCGACTCGAGAAAGTACTCCTCATCGGCGATAGGGTTTAAAACATTAAAGTTTGAAACCGAATCATCGGGTACTTGTTCCGGTGGGGTAATAGAGAATGAAAACGGGGATGAAAGAAATTCAAACTCATGAGATTAATCATCATCGCATGAAGTTGGAATTTCAAAGGAAATAATATCATTTTCAATGAAATGTTCTTCTTTGGGGGCTAAAGAAGAAATCATTTCATTGCAAATAGATATTACGTCATTATCATCCTCACTTTCAATATCTATTACGAGATGGGTAAAGTCTATAATGGCTTGTTCCAAAGTAGGCACAAGTACCTCATTTGGTTCAAAACATTCGTCGACCTCGAAAGTCTCGGAAGCAAAATCGTCGTCGGACTCAAATAATAAATCCAACTCATGTTCCCACGAACGATTTTCTTCCCGATAGCGATTTTCAATTTTCTCATTTTCATACATACGCAAGCCCTCACCGAATGTCATAGGTCGAGGTGCGGATGCATTAGAATGGGAACTTTGAAAATTACCATCGGACTTAAACGAAAACTCATTATTATAGGAATTTTGAAAACTATTCGAATTCGTTTCAAAATTCCTATTATAAGGAGGAAAAGGCCCAAAATCATTATCATCATCATCAAAATTCCAATAACCTAAGTTTTGACTTTCGTTATACTCGCCCAAAGTCATATTTGAATTTGTTATACTTTGGGATTCTAAGTATTCACCGAAAGTCATAGGTTTGCGAGAATTTTGAGAATTATAACAAGGATTACCGAAAGAATTGGAATAAGACATGCTTACCCCAAAAATGGCTCAAGTGGCGGATTCCACAAAGTAGGTGCACGCGGAAAGAATTCGAGCGTTTCTAAGTGCTCAAATGTGGAAGTCCTGCAAAAGGTTAGCAAATAATACAAATAGAAAGAAAATACTATGAAATATTAAATCAAATAAAGTCTCAAACAAACTAGCCCCCGGCAACGGCGCCATTTTGATCGAGGTGCGAAAAGTGTGCGCGTGTAAAGTGCACAGTCGTTGTTTTCGTTTCGCCAACTCAATACAAAAACCTAAGTTACTACTACACTTGCGAGGCAAGCACAGCGGTAAGTCGGGTATCGAGAATCCACAGGGACAAGTTGCTAGAATTTAAGTGATTTAATAATCCGAAATAAAAGTGTAAAAGATGATTACAAACTAAAAGAAAAGATGCATAAAGGAAAAGATTATTCTAGGCAATGGTATTGAAACTAGATTATGGAAGCGAGTAAAAACTATAGGTTGCGTCGAATATCCCTCACCCGAGTTAATTAGTATAAAATGGTTACATGGGTCGACGAGTTATTACAAATTCGTCTCGTTTCGACAGTTAATTAAATCAAGGGTTGTTACGCCCTAAATCGTCATAAAAGCCTAATAAGATTTTGGCGTCAACAAATATCCCGGAAATTACGCGTGAAAGGTCGTAAGCACGGGACATACATGATATGCCCCGTCAAATCTCCTAGGCGTAATAACTAGGACAACACACCCGAAATAGACCCGTAAACACCATCACCAAAGCAAAGCAACGCGTTAACCCGAGTGAGTTCAATTCAAACACAACGTAATTTAAGTTACCTAGAAAGCATGTTAAAAACGCGGTAAATAGAAAGCGGTAAATAAACGCGGTAAATTTACACTACAAAGCAAGTAATCAAAGCATGTAATGAAAGCATGTAAACCTAAATTAGAAAGCTTGTAAATTAACTAGAAAGCAAGAAATGAAGAAATACAAACTATATTCAAATGGTAGGGGAGATGAATAGTCAACTTACAATCCAAATGGGGTGTCAAACCAAAGAGAAATGAAGAAGAACCAAGCAAAAACCCCAAACCCTAACCTATTCTAACCTAAAATCGTGTGTCTCTGATATTAAAACCAAAAAATGGGTTTATATAGTAAGTGGGAAAAAATAAGGGAAAAAGGAAAGAAAGAGGAAAGAGCCCAAAATATCTGGCACTACCGGTCGACCGGTCGCAGGGGCACGGTCGACCGGTCCCTTAAGCCAAAGCATACTGGTTCCTTCCCACGGCAAAAGTTGAAACCGCGGTCGACCGGTCCCTTGTACGCGGTCGACCGGTACTCTGTTTTCAGGCTGCATTTGGTCCATGATGAGGGGGAAAAGGTCCATTACGGAAACGAGCCTAGCTTCTTCGTCCGAACTCCAAACGACGCACCGTTTGTGGCCAGACGATGCTAACTCAATGAACTACGCATCCGTGGAATTTCCAAGAGCCGAAAAAGAAATGTGAATTGACTAAAATGCCCTTGAAGTAGCATCCAGCGATGAAACTTCTCCGAAATGCAATGGATCCTCACTTTTAGCGTTCCAATACCTACAAAAGCACAAATAACCCCTGCAAAGCATGTATATATCCAAATCCAAGGTTGTATGGTTAATGAGAATAATTATAGGCATTTAGGACCATAAAAGAGCTAGAATGCATAAGGATAACGGGCGGAAATATACAATATTCGATACGAATCAGCTAGCTCGCGGAACAGCCTATGAAGAGGAACCTCGTAAAATATGAGGTGCGACGCTCGGCGCATGATCCCTGAGTCGCGACACCTCCCTCCTCAGAGTCCCGTTCTCTTGCTGAAGAATTTCTCCAACTTGTTTGATTTCAGAGGCATCTAGGATCTTATCTCTCAATGTGTTCACTTCTTCTTATATAGAGGCACCAACTTCTTCTATTTCTTGAAGTCTATCCTTCAGTTTGGCAACGAGCTTGGACTGGTCCTTAAAGATCTTATTTCTCGACCTGAGAGACTTGTAAAATCCTAACGATGGCCTGACGAACTTGGGTACTCGCATTAGGTCCAAGGATCCTTCCCAATTGAGAGGTGGTAGGTATATACTCGTCTACATCAATCAACTACAAGACGTACAAGCAGTAAAAAACATAAGAATCAATACCCAGAAAAGAAAAGTACTTTCATATCATTGAAATAAAGGGGTACAATTACATCGATAATTAAAAAAATTAGTATAAATAAAGAAAAAATACAGAGAATTCCTGAGTGCAAACTTGCTAGCAACGTCGGTTTGTTTAGAGAGAGCTGGCTATTTTCCCTTGTCAGCAGCAGTAGGAGTGTTTCCCTCAGAAGGAATAAATTATGTTCTCGAGCAGGAGAAGCACTAACAGGAACAGTTTGCGAGGCGGGGATAACACCTTTAACGGTTGGGGAAGGTGCTTCCTCTATAATAGGCTTTGGGCCTGGATCATGATCGTCGAATAAGGGTGAGTCAATATCCACCCCGACAGCCAGAAGAGCCTTATTCTAGCCCTTCTTGAAGTTCAGACGGCTGATGTAGCCTATCTGAGCATCAACATCCTTATATGCGACAACCCACTTAAAATTATACAAATTTTCCTTAATGGTGGCTGCCTCGGACTCCATTCTCTTCATCTTCTCTAACAGCACCTTATTATCCTCAACCACGACCAGCTTGCTCGTGCAGACTAGGTCGTAGGACTGCCTCAGCTCATTCAGCTCCATTATCACCGCCTGCTTTGCTCTATTAGAATCAATAAGGGCGAGATCGGAGGACTTCTGAGCCTCATTGGAAGCCTTCAAACTGGCCTCCAGCTCGTTGCATTTCCCCTTCAGTTTAGCATTCTTATTCTCTAAATCCGCATTCCTACTCACCAACTCGTCGAGAGTACGGTAGAGAACAGAGAATTCGATCACGAATTAAAAATAAAAATAGAGCATTAGAAAGAAGCATTGAATAGGATATTGTAATTATTGAAGAATGAAAACAGACTTACCAAGGCTAGCCTCTGGCTCGCTTGTAGAGCTACTGGTCGTTCGCCATTGCCTTCTGTCGATCAACATTCAAAATTGCTCACTTGAGCAACGCATGAGCTAACTGAGGATAGATGGCGACAGAGGCCCCCTCAGGCAATACAAAGACAGGCACCAAAGCTTGCCATGCCTTCGTCCTCACTTTTACTCTCCTTCTCTTATCCTCCCTCTCCTTCTTCTCCCTTTCATCTCTCTTCTTCTCTTTCTCTTCTTTCTCTCTTCAGCCTTCTTCCTATCCTCCTCTCTCTTTCTCTGTTTCTCTTTGAACATCTCATCCTCCTTCCTCTTCTTCTCCTTCTCATGAGCAGTAGACTGAGAATCGATGGAAACATCCCCACCACCGGACTTTTTCTTCTTTAACCACTGAGCAAGAACCACGTTATCATCATCATCATCATCATCATCACAGATCAGATTCCTCCTGGGGGGGAACCATATCTTCCTCACAGGAACTACTGGATGTACTTGAAGACTCCTCAGCCTCTGAAACCTCTTTCGATCTGGAAGATACTTCACCACTAGACCTCGCCTCACTATAACCACCTTCAACACCTCCCCTATTATAACCTTCGGAGCTGCTCTCCTCCTCGTCCAACTGAATGGGGTCTGCAACAGCTTCTTTAGTGATACCCAACTTAGGGATGCCATCTACAGGCTGAGTGATGAAACTAGACCCAATATTTTTATACCCCAGAAGAAAAGTAGCTGATCATGGATGTTCACCATCAGCCAAGGGTTCTCTAATGTTCCAAGATTTGATCAGCTCGGCAGTACGGACCTCACTAAGAGAAGGTTCTAAATTTTTTGTCCTCACTGAAGAAAAGAGATAAGAATATCAGATAAATCATATATTAACAAGAAGATCAAAGAGCAGAATAAAAATTAAGCCTACCTATGTAATCCTCCCCATAAAAGGGGACCGTGAACCTGTTAGACCTCGACCCCTCGGTATGGGGAGAATATTGCCAATTTCTAGCAAGAAAACCCTTTTACCAGTAATCCTTATGGGAATCAGGTAGATTTACTACCAATACCCTGTTAGGAATCTTGGCCTTGAGGTAGAGCATACCAGAACTTGTTCACGAGAAAGAATAGCATAAGCATATTTCAGCGAGCCCTAATTTAGTGCCATAGAGTTGGTTTATTCTATTGACACCATTAACTATCTTCCAAAAGTTTGGCGAGCACAGTGAAAGAACGATATTAAAATAACTAAATAAGTGCAAAAATAAATTACTTGGGGGGATAGTGATCCCCCCTTGAGATAGAAAAATAGCGTGAATCCAGTGAGCACCTTCTATTTCTCTAACATTTTTAGGGAGAGAGGCATATTCAATGTTTACCCAATTCGAAATGTTGTAATATTTCCTAAATTCAGTTATTGACCTATTACCTATTTTTGCCATTTGCAAAACCCTAACTACAAATGCTAGAAGATTGAAAAAGAGAAAAGCACAGAAAGAGAACAAGAAGGACTTACGAAATATAAACTTAGCTTGAAATTACACGAAGTCGTAGGACAATGGAGGAGATTGAGATTGGGAGACGATGACCTCTGAATGAGGGCGCAACGATAGGAGCTTAGAGGAGATGCTTGGAAGAGATTATGAGAAAATATAAAGAAGCTTGGAACGACGGTATGGAAATGCTGTTCCAAGTGACCTTTTAAACATTTCTAAACATATCGCACGAGACCCGAAGCAGGCTGCCGCCAAAATCAAGTAGGGAACTCCATTCTTGGGAAGAGTTACAAAATTTACAAGAGAGCCATTATGACAAATCATTTAAATTTATTGAGCCCAAATTGTGGCCCAAAAACTTTAGGGGCAATTGCGGGTGCCTCGATTTTCCATCACGGGCCTAGACGAGTAGCCTAATAGAAACGGCCCAACGTCTGGGCTCCTCGCATCTTAACTAAATTTGGTTATGACTTAGTCTACCCCTAAAATCTCGTAAGGAGATATTCTAGGAGTAGAAAGTGGACGTGGGGAAGTCCAACACCCCCACTCTCCGAGAACAAACATGTATATAACAAATCCTAAGCCTGTGGTAAAAGTAATGCATTGTATTCTCTATAAAACGCACCCTAGAGTATATAAAAATAACACCAGGAGAACCACCGTGGACGTAGGCATTTCTTGCTGAACCACGTATATGCTATGTTGTGTGATTGACATTTTTTATTCTTTATTCCCTTTGGTGATTGCGCTTTCTTATTAATTTGTGTTGAATATAATTGTCACCACAAATTTCATTATCAATCGTCTACATCATTAGACTGTAGGAATTTAATCTAAATTAGTTTGTATAATTCCATATGTCCTTATATATATACGACACAAAAAGTCATTTACCTTAAGTGTATCGTTCGTGATCTATCAGTAAGTATGGAGTAATTCCTCATCCAAATGGACATCATAAAATAGATAAGAGGGGCGGTCCCTACACAGTACACCATTATACGGTCCATATCCCTAACGATGACAATGGATCCCAGCATCTACACCTACCTCCTTGTAAGTGGCGCTGCTACAAAGCTACTAAAATAATGACCTACACAACGCCCAGCCCACCCGTGCCGATGCGTGCTACTGTCCCGAAATGTATGCAACCCCAACCGATAGATCGTATATGAACATGGGTACATTAACACAAATAAATAAATAAATATATTTTATCACTTAATATGTATAGGTAATTAACCCTATAATTACCCCCATTAAGTCTCATTAATTTCAATTAATATTTCTACCTTAAGAATTAAACATCTAGTTAATTGTTAACTTCCTCAACTATTAAAATAATGACAAAACAATCCATTTTAAGGAAATTATCCACTAACTTGGATGACCTCTTGCATACTCGCATATGTTAATAAAAAATCACCTGAACATTTCCCCGGTGCCAACCTGGCCCAATCCTTACACATAATTCATCATCGGTTGGCCTAAGTTACTCCCTAACATTCCCTCCATATTCCCAGAAGTCTAATTCCGTCTTCAGACTCCATAAACCGTGTCAAATCCTAAATAATTCAAGAAAAATCACAAAATGCAAGGGTGACTAGCACAGCAAACCAATCCGGTTTGGTTAGCGAACCGATTTTCCCCTCCTAGCGAACCGGTTCAGTTCTGCTAGGCTTCCAAGACGAATAATGACTGGATTTTACCTTCCCCTTCATCAATGGTGTCTTTAACACTCACTCAAACTCGATGTATGATCTCTAATCTATTTACTACCCTGAAATAATAATTCTTTACACGAAAATCCTCTTGAAAACACATCAAATTCATCCCCAAATAATTTATATCGAGAATCATGAGCTATTAAAACCCTAGTTTTCAAGATTCAATCTTATCCCTTTTAAACCATTAAAGAAGCTATCTTTCTTATCAATTTTTGTGAGATTCATCATTCCTACAACATGAGTTCTAAGGTTAAATTCCCAATTAATACGATACCCAATTTTCGAATTTGTCAAAAATTAGTTTAATCCATAAACGTTATAATTTCGGATATTGATGAGGTTTATTCCAATCATATAAACTGCATATTATCTACTTAACCCAAAAATTTATATAATAAATACACAATTGAATTAAGAAACATATCAGAAATTAATTTAGCAAGAGAATTCTTACCTTAATTTGACGATTGGGGATCTCTTTCTCTTAGATATTTGATATTCTTCCTTTCTCTAGCTTTGGTAACCTCCCCAATGGGTGTGGACATCCTTAAGAAATCCTCCTCCCGCTTCCTTGGGGAATTTTTTGGGTAAAAGAGGGGGAGATAAACGTCCTATGGCCCTTACTACATCGCGGGGTTCTTTGGCCATCCTTGGTTTTGGGGGTGATGTAAAGAGATAGAGTCACCAGCCTATTTTGCAAAAAATAGGCAAAAGGACATGTAGCCGCCTCAAGAGAGCAGCATCGAAGACAAACATATGCTTGCAAAACTAATAGATCAGAGGTTCATAGGTTAAGTACAAAATGGGAAGGTGTTAGGCACTCATCCGGCCCTTTCGGCATGTCATGGGCTTATGTTACTATTTTCCTTAATTTCTTTGTAAAGTGTGTGTGCGTGTATATCTAAGTGAAGATCGAAATCGCTCAACTCGCATCATGGAAAGGATGGATTGAGGTCATCCATAGGAATGATCCCAAAATAATAATAATAAAAAATGATGTGTGTGCTTATCGAGATATTGATCGTTATAATGAAACGGTATTATATGTTAGATAAAATGCAAATATGAATCAAAAGTAAGATATATTTGAATAATATATGGATATAATAGGAAAAAGATGAAAATATGAAAATATGAAAATAGTATTGGGATTTAGCCTGAAACCCTTTTGTAGCCTATAAAGGAATCAAAGCCCATGTAGTTCTCATGTGGCACAAAGGTGGGGTTTTCTCCCATAAATTCAAATGGGAGTGTATTATGTATGTGTGTGTGTAGAAAAAATATTTTTAGTTTTTAGAAAATGTGGTGAATAATTCCGTCGGGATTTATAGGTGTAACTCTCTTTTTCTTTGTTTTGATTTTTTTTATAAAAATAAATAAATTATGTGAAATATAACTAATAAAGGATGGGGTATTAATGTGTACAATCTAAAGTAAAAGATAATTAAGAATTTATATAACTAATGCAAAAATAAAGAAATTTAAAGATAGAATGATGTTTGGACCTTCTTTGGAGACTTGAAGCTTGACCTTGATCATTGATGAGCTTCCTTGCAAGTTCGATTGAATTTTGGATGAGAGAGAAGGAAATTTTTGCTAAATTGGGTATGAGAATGATGGGAATGAAAGGTGGAAAGGAAATTCACATAAGGAAACCTTCACTGATTGCAGAAGAATGTTACTGAGATCACTAATATTGATGGTTTTGGATTGCCTTTCGAAGTGACAACATTCTCTCATTATATAGGTTAGGGGGAATGCCGATCGACATAGTCCTTTCCCTGCCAATTGGCAGGCAGCGCAACACACACTGCCGATGGGCAGGGAAATGCACCCGCCAATTGGCAGTCTCATGTAGATTTTTTTGGAAAAATGATCATAAAATGCATTTCATTAGTCCAAATCATGCACGAGGCATACCATTAGAAAGGTAATTCAGAGACCTTTAAGAATACTTGAGGATACTCCCAAGTTCAGGAGATAACTTTGGGTCAAACCGGGCTCAAAAGCTCCCCCGTCTATCCTTTGGATGAAAGATCATCAGACGAACCGTAAGTCTAAATCACACATGGGGTGGACCGATGGAAAGTTTGTGTGAGGTACTTAGATGTTACAAAGAGATTCACTCAATTCTAATAGTTAACTTTGGTCAAATGGGGCCCATGAGCGCTCGGTGACCTTTTAGAGTAAAATGGATCGTTCATCCATACCATAAATGCTCATGGGGTAGATCATTCGAAGGGTATTTAGTGACCTTAAAATATTCACTCAATCTCATTCGATCTAAAGAGTTGACATTGGTCAAACGGAGCCCAATTGTGCCTAGTGACCTCCACATAAGTTTTCGAGGGAAAATATATCGTTCATCCGAACAATTATGTCATTTTGAGCATGGGGCAGACCATTAGAAATGGGTTTTAGTGCCCTTAGAGGATCTATTGAACTTTTTCTCTGATGATGAAGTTGATCGAGTCAAACGGGGCTCGAGAGCGTACGGTGTCCTTTGGATATGTAATCGAAGTATGATCAATGATTTGCATTGAATTGTGGAGGTGCTAGGGACCGAAGGGATGAGGATGACCAATTCAGAGGGTGGAGGTCGATTCTGAGGACCAAAGGTAATGATGGTGATGGCCGATTCTGAGAGTCGAGGTCAATTCTAGTGACCTTAAATGGGAGTGACCAATTCTGAGTGTCGATGTCAATTCTAAGGACGTTAAGTTGGAAAGACCAATTCTGATAGTCAAGGTCAATTCATAGGACCTTTAAGTGGGAGTGACCAGTTATGAGGATCGACGTCAATTCTAAAGACCTTAAGTTGGAGAAACTAATTCTAATGGTCGAGGTTAATTTTGAAAACCTTAAGCGGGAGCAACCAATTTTGAGGATCGAGGTCAATTTTGAGGACCTTAAGTAGAAACGACCAATTTTGAGGGTCGAGGTCAATTATGAGGACCTTAAGTGGGAGTGACCAATTCTGAGGGTTGAGGTTAATTCTGAGTACCTTAAGTAGAGAGTGACTAATTCTGAGGGTCAAGGTCAATTATGAGGACCTTAGGTGGGAGCGACCAATTATGAGGGTCAAGGTAAATTCTGAGGACCTTAAGTGGGAACGAACAATTCTGAGGGTCGAGGTAAATTCTGAGGACCTTAAGTAGAGAAAAACTAATTTCGAGGGTCGAGGTTAATTCTAAGGACCCTAAATTGGAGCGACCAATTCTGAGGGTCGAGGTAAATTATGAGGACCTTAAGTTAGAGCAACCAATTATGAGGGTCATGGTCAATTCTGAGGACCGAAAGTTGGAGTGACCAATTCTGAGGGTCGAGCTCAATTCTGAGGACCTTAAGTGGGAGCGGCCAATTTTGAGTGTCGAGGTCAATTCTGAGGACCTTAAGTGGGAGCGACCAATTCTAAAGGTCGAGGTAAATTTTTAGGACTTTAAGTGGGAGTGATCAATTCTGAGGGTTGAGGTAAGTTTTGAGGTCCTTAAGTAGGAGCTGCCAATTCTGAGGGTCGACGTCAATTTTGAGGACCTTAATCTGGAAGCGACCAATTTTGAGGACCTTAAGTTGAGAGTGTGGGGAATATCTCTCCTAGGGAATTTTGAATTAACCTTTCTCGAGACTCTACTAGGGAAGATACATCTTTTTGGAGATTATGTCTAAGAGATAAAAATCTTAGTCTGGAAATTCCACTTAAGGTTTTAGAATTCCTATAGGGAATGAGATGCTCGGGAGAGATATCCGGTTAGGGATTCTAGCTCTGCTTGGGGAAATTGGAATTTTTTTAAGAAAAATTTTAATTCAGGAATTTATGTTGGGGAAACGGATATGATATTACGTAGCCCTGCTGGGGAAGCATTTGATTTATGCTGAGGATAAAGTTTTTGGGATGCAGGTGCACTAATTTTTAGGATTTAAGCTGGATAAAATGTGGTATTAATCCGGTTAGGAACTGGGGAGCTTGGAAGATAGTTTTCTTAGTGAAGAAATATTTATTTAGCCATTTTAGGATTTTTTCGAGAAATTTTTGGAATTTTCTAGCATTTCTAGGATTTTTTGCATGAAATTTTAGGGGGCTTTCGACGTCCATGTTGCAGGGGTTATCGTTTGGAAATGGCACGATCTTCTGGGTTACTTTGGGAAGATGAAGATGTAGGTGCCGGTCAGTATGGAGTTCAACAACTGTTGGGGATTGATTATGAGGGTTTTCAGATAGAGGTGGATCGTATGCTGAGGGCAATGCCAAAAGCGGGGTAAGCGACATTAGGTAGGATTATTGAATCTCTATTGGGTATGTGGGTGACATTTAACCCTTAAGGGATGGCTCCTTGAGATATGGGGGTGACATGTCAGTATGCGCAAATGCGACGGTTGATAGCACGTGAGTTTGAGTACATCTGGTACCTAGGAGAGAGGGTTATGAGGTGAAATCCAATTCTGGTTCTTTCCCTTTGGGATTTTCTTAAAGGTTCATCATTAGTTGTGGAAACTTGGTGTTTGCATCATTACACCTGAAAAGAGACTAAAAAAAGATTCACATTTTGTTTGAATATCTTGATTTAGTGGCTTACTTAACATGCACTTCAATTTGCTACCGAGTTTTTGCTTTGATAAAAAAGTAGGAAAATTGTTTTTTTAAAATGAATATGTTTGGAGATGGCCTTGGAGGCTTGATTGAAAAATAGCTTCCCTTTTGAAGGGATTTATTTTGAGAAAAAGTAGTAAAAATTAGTTTTTTGGAATTTTTATTGAATAGAGGAAGGCCTTGGTGGATTGGTTGGTATAAGGATTGAAGGATAGAAAGCTTGGTTGTAAAGTGGAGCTTACCGCCTTTGTTGGATTATCCTCAATCTGTTGTGTTGAAGAGGCTGTATTGATGCTGATTTTGTTGGAGATGCTACTTTAGGCCTAACTTCGAGGTTATTGCTAGTGATAGGGGACCTGATAGTGGACCCTCAGCTGGTTGCTATTACAGCGTGGACATCATATCGTTGTAATCCTGTGGCGGTGATACTGGCAGAGACCCTGAATGGTCTAGATGCTTGGAGGTAAGTCCATTCTGACTTTCTGAGATGAAGTTCGATGATTTTGTTCATGTGGTTGGCCAAGAGATTTTGTTTGGCGGTCTCCCTGAATATCCCTAGCAGTTGTACTGAATTTCATCACTCGTTATTCCATCAACTTTGGCTCATCCATAGAGAACTGGGTAAAATCGTTTGTAGAGGATGGATCTCGATGTCGATGCTGGTTGCTGCCTTGGTGGGTGGAGTTACAGTCTATTTTTTAACTTGGTGAATACTGATACATTATGGTTAGTTGGACTCCGATAGACCTCCTTCTAATTTCCTTGCCGGCTCCTTCATTAAGTCAGATGGGAACAGATTATTCCCTCCCGTATCCTGGACTTCTTTCCTGTAGAATTTTTTACGAAAGGTATGCGCATGAGGTTGGTTCTTTATGGGAGAATCATCGGTCGTCAACCCGTCCATCCCAATATATTGGTAAGGTTTGGCATGTGTCTGGAGATTATATGAAATGGTTGTGGAAGAGGGTGAAAATCTTAGCAGAGGAGACCAGGCAGAAATGGTTTGCGATGATTAACACTATGGAGGGGGTGTAGTGGATTCCTCTAAGATGATTCGGGCTTACCGTTTCATAGAGCGCCTTCGGTATACTACTCGAGTAGGGGAAGTTTATGGGCATTAAGAAGTAGATGATGATGGGGCTGGATCTACTGGTAGTTGCGGGTAGGGTCATTTGTGAAGTTAACGATATTTGTGAAGATTGTGTATGATTGGTAAGAGTTTGGTTGTTTTTTATTGTGGAAATAAATTTAGGGAAGGTTTGGTTAGTTATGTTAGGAGTGGTTTGATTTTAGGACAATTACGTTGACACGGGTAGTTGTTTAACTCTGTACGCTGATATTTCGTGTAATCGTGCCGAATTTTTCCATAATGGAATAAAAAAAGATTTTAATTATATTTTTTTGCCTCTTTATGAGTTTTACATTTTAATTATCTATACTAATATCTAAAGCATATGTAATCCTTTTGTTCATGTAAATGATAAAATGAATTATCATCCTCACGGGTAAGAAAAGAATAGAATTTTATGAAAAGAAGGGGATCGTGCCATGTATAGCACATGAGCTGCCTATGTACCTCTGAGGGTTTTGAAAATTTTATAAGTTTTGTTTTTGAAAGCAAAAGTTTTTTAGGGTATCAAGTCCCATGTAGTTCTGAGTTGGGGCAAATGAAGAACTTTTTTTTTTTCAAATAGAAGGGGGTTGAAAGGAGTTGTAGTGCACTGAGATTGCGAACTAGGGTTAAAATTTCTTGAGGCAGTCCAGGATGACTGGACGCATCATCTTTTCTCCATCAAGGTTAGTGAGCATAGAGGCTCCACCAGACAATATCTTCTTTACGATGTAAGGGCCACTCTAGTTTGGCTTGAATTTTCCTCTAGGGTCCCAGACGGGTTCTATGATTTCTTTTAGGGCTAAATCCTCTTCTTGGACACTGCGGTCCTTAACCCTCCTATTGAAAGATCGTGTTATTTGGTGATTGTACCCCTGTATATGATATAGAGCCTTTAGCCTATTTTTCGTTCAAGATCGACAACTCGTCAAGTTGGTTCTGATGCAAGTCTTCTTCGTTGACCTTACTTTCAAGCATAGCACATAGTGAATGTATTTCTAGTTCAATGGGTAGGACTGCTTCCATGCCGTATACTAGAGAGTAAGGGGTAGCCCCAGTATATGCTCGAACTGAAGTGCGGTATCCTTAGAGGGCGTAAGGGATTCGTTCGGCCCAATCTCGGTAAGTCTCGGTTATCTTGATGATGATTTCATTGAGTTTATTATTGGTGATTTCAACTACACCATTGGGTTATGGTTGGTAAGGAGAATATTTGTGTCTCTGAGTTCCATACTCGTCGACCAATTATGTGACTTCTGTCTCGAAATAGAACCCATTATATGATACTAGCTCGTACGAGATACTGTATCGGCAAATGATGTTATTCCAAATGAACTTAGCTACTTTTTTAGCATTCATCACTGCGTATGACTCGGCTTCAACCCATTTGGTGATGTAATCAATGGAAACCAAGATGCACTTGTGCCTATTGGAGGCTTTTGGTGTAACGTTCCCAATAATATCGATGCCCCATATGGAGAATGTCCAAGGAGAGGTCATGTTGTACAATTCTTGAGAAGACAAGTGTTGGAGATTGGAAAACTGTTGGCATTTGAGGCATCTCCAAATATAGGTAGTGCAATCATGAACCATGGTTGTCCAATACTAACTGTGTCGAATAATATTCTCGGCAAGCATATGCCAATTCCTATGGGGTTCGCATTCCCTGCTATGGATTTTCTACATTATTTCTTCAATGTCATCCACTGCAATGCAATGTAAGTGGGTTCCGTCACAATTTTTCTCCAATATTGCTTTATCGTAGACTATGTACTGGGCGGCCATGAAGGGTTGCTCTGTCTTTCTTGTGGTCATCTTGAGGATACCTATCATGCTTGAGGAGGCGCCAAATGTCATAGTGCCAACAGTTGACTATATCAGGATCCTCTTCTGTGATGAAATTGATGTGGTAGCAGTGGGTTGGTTAGATATGCTTTGGACTAAGAAAGGATCCATCATTATTCCCTCAAGCATATTGACCATGGAGGCCAAAGTAGCAAGGGCATTGGCCAAGTTGTTCCTTGCTCGGGGCAAGTAGTGGAAGGTGATATCTCAAAACTGGGAGGCCATCTCTTCTAGGTGGGTGTGTAAGGTTAGGAGCTTCTCGTCCTTGACTTTCCATTTTCTAAAGACCTAGCCGATGAGTAGGGCATAATCTTCGTAGACATCTAAGCATTGAATTCCTTTCTTGATAGATACTTTTCGGCCTGCGTTGCATGCCTCATATTCGATCATGTTGTGGGTACATGAAAAATCTAGCTTGAGGGAAATGGGAGTGTGAGACTTACCAGGGGCTATCAGGAGTATCCCAATGCCGTATACCTTTTTGTTGGTAGCGGCGTCAGTGAACATTTTCCACTGGAGGTCTTCTTGAGAGGTGCAAAGGATATTTTCATCTGGGAATTCAGAGATCCAAACATCGGCTTCTTTCATAAGGTAGTCGGCAATCTAGTTAGAGATGGCTCTCCTTTTCATGGATTTTTACATGACATGCACAATATCGAACTCAGCTAGCAACATCAACCATAGATCCATTTGGCTAGACACGGCAGGCTACTCGAGTAGGTATTTAAAAGATTCATTCGAGACACAAGTTTGATTTGAAAATCGAGCATGTAGTGCTGTAATTTTTCAGTGACCCAGAAAAGGGTGACACATACTTTCTCCAAGGCAGTGTAGTTTACTTCATACCCGACCAATTTGTGACTGGCATAGTAGATGGCCCTTTTTTACGGTATTCTTTATGGTATTGTGATAGAAAATCCCAAGATGTGGTGTCTGTTCTGGTTAAGTATAGGAGTAGAGGGAGACCAGGCCACGGTGGCATGAGCCAGAGGTTGGGTTAGATACTGATTGATTTTATCGAAGTCTTCTTAATTGGCTTCATTCCAGACTTTGGTTGAATCTTTTAAGAGGAGCTGGAAGATGGGTTTATCAATAGAAGTCAACTTGATAATGAACTGGCTGATATACTATAATTTTTCTAAGAATCCCCGTATTTCATTCTCTGTTCGGGGTGGTTGACTTTCGAGTATAGATTTTAACTTAGCATGATCTGCTTCAATCCCCTTTTCGCTAACCATGAATGTTAAAAGCTTTCCTTTAGTAACGCCAAAAACATATTTTTGTGGGTTAAGTTGCATCTGGTATCACCGCAGACGTTTGAAGAACTTTCGAAGAGAGAGAACTTGACCTTTTCGAGTCTTAGACTTGGTGATAATATCATCCACATATACCTATACTTTGTGTATCAGATCATGCAAGATAGTCGTGGAAGACCTTTGGTAGGTAGCCCCTATGTTTTTAAGACCAAACAGCATAACTATGTAACAAAAGGTTCCCCGTGGGTTATTTTTTCTTGATGATGACTGTGCATCTTATTCTGATTGTATCTGGAAAACCTGTTAATGAGCGACTTAAAGGCATGACTGTCCATGTTGTCAACAATCATGTCGATATTGGGTAGAGGGTCATCATCTTTCGAATAGTCCTTGTTCAAATGTTAGTAATTAATTCACATGGAGACTTTTTGTCTTGATTTTGGCACGTCTTCAATGTTGGCAAATTATGTGGTATATTCGATCACCTGGATGAAGGTTGGTTTTAATTGTTTGATCACCCCATCTTTAACCTTGAGTGACCATTCGCTATGAATTCACTATTTTTGTTTGATCAATTTACATTCTGGGAGAGTTGAGGTTTCGTGTTGGGCGATCTCATGATCGATGTTGGGTATGTCGCCGTATCACCATGCGAAGACATCCACAAATTCCTTAAACAGTTATTCGAGTTACCCGCGCTCATGCTCGTCAAGGGTGGACCCTATCCAAATCTCGCGCAGTTGGAAAATAGAACCGAGATTGATAAAAAAAAGTTTCATCTTCATTAATTTGAACACGGTTTTTATTGTTTGTTATTAAACTTATTAAGATTAGTTAAGAATTGTTCATTTGCAAAGTCATTATCATCAAGAATTTGATTACAATCAAGACAATTAATTTAAGGCACAACAAAATACTTAAAATCTTCGTTTATTTCATTCTCGAAAAAAATAGCGTTGAGAATTTTATCAAAGGAGGTCTCAAGTACATTGCGATCAGAATAAGGAGGAACAACAGAAATAGGATAAACATTTGGGTTGGGTTGCATTTTAGCAGGTGGAACTGGTATAGCATTCTAGTTTAGGACGGGTGCATCAGCACTCTTGATCTGAATGGACGAATTCGATGATGTAGCACTCGAGTGGATCATGTATAGTGTTATCCCCATTGTCTGCAAATAGAATGAGTCCTCAGAGTCACATCACTCAAAAACCTCGGTAACATATGTAGTCTTCTCAACAAGCGATTGCACATGATGCATAGAACTTTCGGCCTATGAGTAGTTATCTTGGAAGAAGTTCTCCATTCCTGGCTTCATCTTCTTGTGAACTTGATCATACCGTGGTTCGGTAAATCCATAAAAGGGAAAATATTCAACCTCTTTGACGAACCTCCCATTTAAGGAATCTCCTAAAACAATCTTGGCACTTTCTAACGTTTTCTTCAATAGAGGTTGGAAGCGAATTATGAGTTCTTATGATGATGGTTAATAACCGAGACCACATGGAGGAAAGTCCTTCTTTAATACTATGGGTTCTAGTATCCCCTATTGTCTTCGTCCCAGCCCTAGTCTGTGCATGAAGTGCATATGCTTGAACATCTATATCACGTTGGCATTGCCATGATGGCTATGCTCTAGAAACACTCTATCTTTGAAATAATCCCCTACTAGGAGTGGAAGTGGTTCAACTCGAAATCTAGAAAAAAGCATATCATTCGACCCATGTTTTATCTTTATTACCAAGCTACTCATGCTTTCATTCTCGGTATTATCATCATCGCTTAAGATGGTGAATGAACTATCCCTTGGTGAAGAACTTTAGTTTCTTATGGAGAGAGGAAGACCCCCCCCCCCTTTAATGATGTGAAGCCACGTTCGACTGAGAAATAGGTTGATATGTCAATAGCTTGAAACTTGGTAACGAGATTTATTGGGCCAACCCCTATTATAAGCTTTATGGATCCCATCACTGCTCATTAAGTGTTATCATAGGCACGCACTAGGACGAAATTTGAAGCAAGGTCACTTACTTTAAAACTCAAGAAGTTAAAGTTTCTTAACAGGCAAGCATTGAGTGAAAGTGGGATTGTCTTCCCTAGAAATGTTAAGGGCATAGTTATGATTAGGACCAAACTTTGGGATTTCATATTCATAGAAATAAAGCATTCTAGTAGAGGTTAAGGATCTGACCATGTTCACTAATTCTTCTGGAGTGGTGGAAGTAGGAACTATGGGCCCGGTAAGAAATTTTATCAAGGCATTTCGATGCAGTTGGGAAGACATAAAGAGTCCCCACAAAGTGATGTTAACCTGAGTTTTTTTTTACTAGTCGAGGATCTTATTTTCCTCGATTGTCATCTTTGGCACGGGGAGTTTCTCAACAACACTGTTTCCTTTATTCTTCATTGTATATTGAGGGTTCGGACTCCGGTAGTGCCTCCCAGATCTTATCATATGGTTCACAGAAGAGGGGAAGAATATAAACCCCATTTCTTTATCTATGTCTGGTTGTTCGGCCACTTTGTTAAACTCTTCTAGAAGATCTTCAAATGATACCATTCCACATAAACTGATAACTGGTCTAACCTTTTCCTGTTTTTACAACCTCACTACCTTCTTCATATAAATCCTCCCACTCAATGGGGGAGATGCATAAGTGAGGGGACCAACCGCCCTTGTACTTTTAAGGCATCAAGTAACTCGGATATATTGTAAATATCATTGGTTAGTCGAAATAAGCTTGAACTGCATTGTCTAAACTTACTTCATCAACAAGAACCACCCAATTATCAGACTCCCGAGCCCACTTCCGAGTTTTCATGAGCGGTGTGCTAAACTTTTGGCAGCCAATTGTCATTTCAGAGGACAATCTCATCCTGAGCTCTAGAAGCTGGTCCAGTACTACTGGAAATTCCATATCTTTCCCTCCAGACTGGGTATAAATGATAATGCATGCTCTTATAATAAGTGATAGGGTTTGATTGGCAAAGCAGGTAGGGTGTAGGAGAAAATATGGGCAAATGTTAAGGGTTTTAAGTGAATATACGTGTATAATGGGTGCATTATTGGGTTCAATCTAGGTAAATGGGTCAAATTCTGGATCATTTTCTCGAAAGATATAATTTTTGTGATGTGGGAGTGGATTTTGAGTGGTTTTTGGTTTAGGATTGGATGGTAGGAAAATAACACCCCGATCAATCAGACCTTGGATTACATTCCGAAGATGGAAGTACTGATTAGTGGTATGGCCGGCATTTTGATTAAAATCACAATGGTCGTCGGGTTTGAAACTTTTAGGAAGTGGGTTTAGTAATGTACGAGGATCTAATCGCTTCATGATATTTTGACCCATAGAGCTTGATAGACTTTGGAGAGAGGAGTATGAAGCTCAACATATCCTTTTCTAACTGGGTTGGCATGACTTTCTGTAGCCCAAGAGGTAGCAGGCTATGAGATGTTATTGATGGCTGAGACTGTAGCGGGCTTCTTGGAGTGAACTGTCCAGATACTTTTTTTTTCTCAGCTTCTGTCTTAGCAATATTTTCTTTAATCTCCACTCCTTCTTCCTGAAGGACTGAAAAATGTGGGTTGTACTGTCTTTCAATCGTTTCTGCGACATGGGGTATGAATTTTTTCTTCACAATACTAACTTTGTCCTTTTTGGAAGGTCGGTTGGTCATGGTGGCCTCTTTCTCCTTCCACCTTGCTATGAAATTATTGATAGTTTCTTCGGGATTCTACTTGAGAAGATCTAAATCACATTGTGCATCCTTTAACTCCTCGTTGTATTTGTATTGTGATATGAATTCACGGGTAATAGCATCCCAACTATGAATTCTGGATTCCTCGTGATATAGGAACCAGCAAAGAGCGTTGTCCTTCAAAGTCTGTTGGAATATTTGGGACATTATTTCCTTGGAGACACCTAGGAGAGTTATGGCGTAATGGAAACTTAGGAGATAAACAGTTAGGGGTTCTCTACCCCTGAACTTCTCAATGTTAGGCATCTTGAATTTTTTCGATAGCCTTGCTTTAGGGTAGGGAGACACATGGGTGTAATCCATGTAGTTCCTAGAGATTCGGACGTGGTCAAACTTCTTGGTCAATAGGTTAAGTTCTTCCTTGACCTTATTTAACTATTATTCTTTTGGATCAGCAGGTATTGGCAGGTTAACCCCTGGCTGGGTAAGATTCAATATAAGGAGGTGAGCTAGCGGTGGACAATTAGTAGGAGGGGCACGTGGAGCGTGCTGATATTCTTTTAGGACCCAAATAGGATCAGGTGCAGGCGGACCCATAGCCTGAGGAAATAGAACCTTGGGCTTTTTGAGAATAGGGACCTGATTTTGCTACATCTTATGAACCTTAATTTGAAGGTTGTCAATCTTGGCGATAAGTTGGACTAGAACCGTCATTAAATAAGGCTACACATTCGGTACTTGGTCAGCTTTCTCCTTGAAGAGTTGGTGAAGATAGATTCCAGACTCGGAGGAAGTAGTGGAAGACTTGACGGAGCTTCGGGGCTGGTCGACGAAAGACCGAAGCCAATAGGGAACTAGGCCAAGGGTCGGGCATGTGATCGACCTGAGAGGGAAAATGATTTGAATTTATTTTTGAAAGAGAAAAGAAAAAATATTTTATTTGAAAAGAAGAAAATGTTTTGACATTCTTTTGGAAAAGAGAAGGCCAAAATGTTTTTGGTATTTTGATCAAAGAGGAGGGAAAATATTTTTGACACATTTGGTAAAGAAGGAGGAAAAACGAGAGAAGAGTCTCATCATTATTATTATTATTATTATTATTATTATTATTATTATTATTATTATTATTATTATTATTATTATTATTATTATTATGTTTTCACTTGTATTAGGTTCACCTAAATGCAAAAGAAATGTCTGGCGGAACCCTAGCCTGGGAAAATTTGAGTTTAAAAAATATGTAAAATGTGGTTTGACTGGTTGCCAAGCTCATGAATAGGGTACCATTTTCGAAAAAGATGAAATTGTGCGAAAATTTGGGTGGCATGCTGACCCGGTATTTCGATAGAGTTTTGAGTAGTAACCAAAAAACTAAATATGAGTGTCATAGCTTTTATGCCTATATGATTGGGTTAGTGGAAAGGTTCCTTCCTTTGGCATGATTTTCATGATATACATTTTTCTTTTGAGGGCAATCGGTACGTGTGGACAAGCCATTTGATATACCTGAGTGGAGGTGAATTGCCTCACTATATACTTCGCGGGGACAGTACATGTGAGAACAAATTTGATATACTTGACATATGTTAACGAATTCCCTCAATATACCTCCCGCCAGGACTTCGGTCAAGCGGTACGATGCGGGGGGAACCGTTCGATATACATCGAAGGTACTTGGCTAATGGAAGGTGAGTGTCATAGTGCTTAGGCTAACTGTGACCTACTAGACCATCGCCCATCACAAAGGGACACCTAGTAAAGGATAAAATTTTGGGTCAATAGCCATGCTCTTGGTGATGTAGTGTGCAAAATGCATGATTCTTGATTAGTATATTATGGAGAGACTATTTTATTTGACATGATGAGCACTATACGAATAAGGGATAATGTAATAGTATTATTAAAAGTAAATCTAGCATGGAGGTTTTACTAAGAATGGATATGTGAGAGTGAGTGATGTGTGAATATCTATAAGTGAGTGTGTGGTAGTGAACCTAAGCATAGAGCAACTACATGTGGTGTGTGAAGCATGTAGATATAAGTGAACTTATATATAAGTGTAGGTAGTGTGAGGTGTACATGGAGAGTATTTATATGTGTGTGAAGTGAACAGTGTGGGATAGATGATATGACCATAAGGTAGATATATACAAGAAATAATAGAGGAGAAAAATGAAATATGCATGTAGGTACATACACACACAAGAAAAATGATGACACCCATGCAAATAGAGTATAACCCTCTTAAATAGGTCCCTAGAAGAGTCGCCACTGTGGCCATCCCTGAGAAATCCTCCTCCCTCTTCCCCAGGGCACTTTCAAGGGAAAAAGGGCAGATAAAGGTCCCGCACACTTTCCTACATCGTGGGATGCTTTGGTCATCGTCGGTTTTTGGGGTATTGTAAAGAGATAGTCACTAGCCTATTTTTCACAAAGAGGGCAAAAAAAAACTTGTCGTCAAAGACAAACTGATGCTTGCGAAACCAATAGATCAAAGGTTCGGAGGTTAAGTCACGGAATGGAAGGTGTTAGACACCCATCCCACCCTTCGGTCTCTCATGGTCTTGTGTTACTATTTTCCTTAATTTCTCCGTGAAGTGTGTGTGTGTGTGTGTGTGTGTGTGTGTGTGTGTGTGTGTGTGTGTGTGTAAGTGGAGATATGAATCGCTCGACTCACATCATGGAAATGATGGAGTGAGGTCATCCATATGAATGTTCCCAAAATAATAATTAGAAAAATATGATGTGTGGGCTTATCGAGATATTGATCGTTATGATGAAACGATAATATACGTTAGATAAATTGAAAATATGAATCACAAGTAAGACATATGTGAATAATATATGGATATAATAGGAAAAATATGCAAATATGAAAATAAGACTCGAGTCTCGGGTTTTAGCCCAAAATGCCTACCTAGCTTATAATGGTATCAAAGTCCACGTAGTTCGCATGCGGCACAAGGGTGGGGTTTTATCCCATAAATTCAAATGGGAGTTTATTATGTGTGTGTGTGTAGAAAATATATTTTTAGTTTTGAGAAAATGTGGTAAATAATCTCGTCGAAATTTATAGGTGTAACCCTCTTTTTCTTTGTTTTGGATTTTTTTATAAAAATAAATACATTATGTGCAATATAACTAATAAAGGATGGGGCATTAATTTATATGATCTAAAGTAAAAGCTAAATCAAGAATTTATATAACTAATGCAAAAATAAAGAAATTTAAAGAGAGAAAGATGTTTGGACCTTCTTTGGAGACTTGAAGCTTGATCTTAATCCTTAATGAGCTTCCTTGCAAATTGGGATGAATGTTGGAAGAAAGAGAAAGATATTTTTGCTAAGTTGAGTATGAGAATGATGGGAATGAAATGTGGAAACGAATTTTACACAAGGAAACCTTCACTGATTGTAGTAGAATGTTGTTGAGACCACTAATATTGATGGACTGGGTTGCCTTTCGAAGTGAGATCGTGTTATCCTTATATAGAGTAGGGGTACTATCGATCAAAATAGTCCTTACCCTGCCAATCGGTAGGTAGCCTAAGACACACTACCGATAGGCAGGGAAATGGACCTGCCAATTGGCAGTCTCGTGCAGATTTTTCAAAAAAAAAATGATCGTAAAATGCAATCCGTAAGTCTAAATCGTATATAGGGAATACCATTATAAAGGTAATTCATATACCTTTAAGAATCCTATAGGACGATCCCGTGTTTGGGTGTTAACTTTGGGTCAAATGGGTCTCGGAAGCGCCCGTCAGTCTTTTGGACGGAAGATCGTCGGACGACGATGGATCGTTTGTCCAAACCGTAAGTAGAAATCACACACGGGGTAAACCTTTGGAAAGGTTGTGCAAGGTACTTCGATGTTCCAAAGAGATTTGGTCGGTTAAAAGAGTTAATTTTGGTCAAACGAGGCCCGAGAGTGCCCGATGACCTTTCAGAGTAAAATCAATCGTTTGTCCATACCGTAAGGCTGATTCGTGAACGAGACAAACCGTTATAAAGGGTATTAAGTTCCCCTCAAAGATTAATTTAGTCTTGTTTGATATAAAGAGTTGACTTTGGTCAAACGGAGCTCAGGAGCTCCCGGTGGCCTCTGGATCAGTTTTTGGCGGAAAATGGGTCGTTCGTCCGAACGGTTATGCCGTTTCACGCACGGGGCAGACCGTTAGAAAGGGGGTTCAGTGCCATTTAAGGATCCATTGACTTTTTCTCTCACGATGAAGTTGACCGGAGTCAAACGGGGCTTTGGAGAGCCCGGTGACCTCTAGATCGCTACTCGAAGTATGATCTAGGGTTTGTAGTGAATTGAGGAGGTGCCTAGGGACCTAAGGAGAGACTTAGGGGGTCCTAGAATATGGTATCTATAATGGGTGTGGGGCTGCTAGGGTTGAGTTTTGATGGATGAGAAAGTCATTTTTTAATTGTTAATTTTCCTCTTATAACACTAATCCCAAGTTATCCATAAATCCCCACATTTAGGCCCTCAAACAAGCTTGAAACCTTACCCAGATTGGCCCAATAACTCCCCTACTAGTGTACCTATACCCCAGACCTAATTTTAAACGTATGAAACACCTAAACGAGTTCCTGAATTATCTCAAAACGTGCCCAAACTATATTTACCTAAATTACATACTTTTATTATATTGAAACACCACATAGCAATAATTTAATTAACATATAATTTATTTTCTATGAGTAAACATAACATGCATAAATGAATCAAATAAACATGCAATTACCTAAGTAATTTATTCTCAAATTTATTGATTAAATTCTTCTTATTTAATTTATTATGAAAATATGGGATATTACAAAATTGGTAGTATTTATACACTATAACCAAATTACTATTTGAGGTCTAAGACGGACTATTACTATAGTTGTTGGACTATTTTTTTTCTTAAGCATGGTGAGTAATCTTATAAACAAACCCAAAATTTTAAATTGTTTATAATTATATGTGTCATATAACAGTTCACAATTATTAGGAGGTTCAAGGCGGACTATTACTATCTTTGTTGGACTTTCTTAATTAGGTTAGATAGTCTATAAATAGGGGTAACTCTACCCTTTTTCTTAAAATTGTTTATAATTATTTGTGTTATATAAAAAAAATCCACTTAAATTATACATGACTAGGGGTGCAACTGGTACGGTATGGTCGGTAATGACCCTTTACCAATACCAAAACCGTAATCTAAATGGTAAAACCATACCGTACCAATTTACTGGCTGATACATCAAAACAAAAACCAAAATCAAACCGTTCGATATTTTGGTATTTTCGAGTTTTTTGGTTTCGGTAATTTGTTTTCAATTCGGGTTTTCCCAGTAAATACCAAAATTTCAAGTTGGTTTATGCATTCGGTAGATCTGGTATATATTTCGATATTTTGATTTCGATAAAATTTTGTACAAGTTTCGGTACCAAAATTTTAAACTCATTTAATTGATTAAATGCATTACTTAATACTAAAATATAATTTAAATTGCACTTAAAAATAAAATGAAGATCATGAAGCATAAACAAACTAAATTGCATTAAAAAGGCTTAAAAAGTTGTGTATAAAATTGAAAGATCAATATACGTAGTTGTGTATAAACATATATGTAGATATATATATATATAAAATTAGATACATACATATATATGTTTTTGAAGTAAAAAAACACATTGAATAAAAATAACATTGAAAGAGCATATCAAGATTCAAGTAGATCAATAATGTTTTTGAAGTAAAAACACATTGAAATAAATGAACGCATCTTAAATGCACAAATAATTACCAACCAACATACTGAAAACCCACAAGTTTGAGGCGTATCAGATCTAGACATACGCACATAAAGAAACAAACACTTTAGTCAAAATCCACAAGTTTGAAGCATAGCAGATCTAAACATACATACATAAACAATACAGCCGTACCAGTTCGAGGCCGGAGGAGGTTGCCAGAGGGGGAAACCTGTACCGGTTTGACGCCAGAAAAGAAAGAGATATAGAAGAGGAACTTACCTTGTGTTGTGTGGCTGGAGGGACTACGTGTGGGTATGGCTGATTTGTGAGAGAATATGAAAAAATAGGGTTTTGTGCTTTTATAGTAAGTGAAATGAATGGATGAGATGAGTTTAAATTGAAGGGTCTTGGTAATTTGGTATTTTTTTTTGGTACGGTAATGTACGGTAAGTTTGGTACAGTATTTCGATACGATAAATTCGGTAATTTCGGAATGATAAATAGGTACGGTAAATTCGGTAAATCAGTTTTCTATATCTTAAAACCAAAACCAACCAAATTTTTGACGATATTTTCGGTTTTGGTAAAATCGATTTTCAGTATTTCATAATATGAAACCAAAATCATTTTTTTCTGCACCAAAACGGTACGGTACAGTAAAAATCCGTATCGGTTGTACCCCTATACATGACATAATACGGAAGAATTCTATCTTTGTGCTTTGAAGCATGAGCATATCCTACTGTCTATATGTGTGCGCGCGCGCGTATATATATATATATATATATATATATATATATATATATATATATATATATATATAGAGAGAGAGAGAGAGAGAGAGAGGTAAGAAAATCCTACAAATGCGAAAATGATGGTTAAGTCATAGCTTGGGCCCCATAAGTACTATATGTTTGAGCCTACATCCTAATAATTTGGTTTTGTGATAAAAAATAGGCAAATAAAAATATTTTACCGATTCAGGGGCATCCCAATTACGGGATCCAAGACTATTGGGTCATGACCACTATTGTTCATAGATGAACAAAATTCAAAACGTCGGCGCTTTCTAACTTTTGAACAAGCTCAGTCAAGTTACATACAAAAACAAGAAGAAAAATATGAAACCCATCAAGCCCTTGGTTGACTCTTCAGCTCCACTTGATGATAGAAAACATGTACATTTGAACTCAAATATGTTATAATCTTCCCTGATGTTGAATATTCCAGGTTCATTAATATAAAATAAATGCCAACTAATTAAGTCCATTATATGGGTCATTAATTAAGCTGGTTGTTTATCGTTGGGGAAACATGATCTAATCAATTCAATCCATTAAATTTTAATTTACTTTAATGTTTTGGGTTATTAGATTGTCAATAATTGATACAAAATCTCGCTTATGCTCCTCATCTTGATGAACAAATCCTCCTCATCTTGTAACATTATTCTCTAGTGAATGTTCCAAAGTCAAATTTTAATTTACACAAAAATGTTTTGAAGCTGGAAAAGGTTAACCACAAGCAACATTTTCACATATCAGATTTCTTTAACATGGGACATGTCAGTTTGAAATTTTAGAACATTTATTTTTTTAAATTATGGTCAACTCAAGACAGATTGGAGGCTTTTCTTTCTGGAATTTGACTTTTATGAACAAATTTATATTTTTGGACATCACTACCCTTGATGAAATTCAACATGATAATGAAATCATATTTTTTTTTCTCTCTCTCTCAATATATTTAAATTTATATATTCTTTTAGGAGTCTAGTTTAGTAGTTATCCATTCCTAATATCGATCAAGAATTTAATATTAAGATGTTTAGATAGCTTGAAAGGTACTTCAAATAAAATACTTTGACAAGTAAAAAACCGAATACTTTTTATAACTAAAGAAGTTGAAATTAAGATAGCTATATAAACTAATATTTTGCCGTCACCATAAATCTTAAAAAACATTTGCATACTGAGTATATGTAACATGTTTAGTTTGAGGTATTGGCGGCCCTCTAAGTTACAATCTCTACTATTCTATATTAATTGAATCAATATTGCTTCACAATTTTGGTTATTATCGAGTTTCAATTAAAATTTCTGAAATAAAATAGGAAATTAATAGCTTAAAGTGCTAAATCAAATTATTTATATGCATATGTATACTACATAGAAGAGTACTATAAGTAAATCCTAAATTGGCAGTAACATCTGTGTGTGTGTGTGTGTGTGTCTATATATATATATATATATATATATATATCACATCATACATCATGATATATACATTACACTAAGTTTCAGGTGTAAAAACATTTTTTCCAATTTTTTTTTATTTTTCTCTTGAAATTAACCTTTCAATCAATCCATATTAAAAAAAAAATAAGCCAAAATACACTTTGTAGCTATTTTTAAAAAATCAACAAAAAACTGTTGACGTAGATCCTTATAAATTAGGTATTTTGAGCAAGTTTTTTGTCGATTTTTTAAAAATAGCTACAAAGTGTATTTTGACCTAATTTTTTAAACATGAGTCTATTGAAAGGTTAATTTCAAGGAAAGAATAAAAAATTTGAAAAAAAAAGACTTTTTTAGGATGTACAACTAGATGTGATGTATGAATGATGTATAGAGAATGATGTAGCTAAAAATTTTCATATATATTGTGATCAATTAGTTGATTATCATTTTTTTAAACTAATAAAAAATTAATTTGATTTGCATAAAAAGTAGAAAGTTTATTTGCAAAAATTCAGATTATAGTAGTACAATGTGCAAACGTTATATTGACTAAAATAATGTTTTTAGTTCTAAAGTTAATTTTGACAACGCTATTATACATGACAAATCTGATCTAAATGTGATGTGTTTTGACTAATCGAAATAAAACCAGCACACATATGTCCTAACAATTTCAATTTCAAAAAATTAAAATTCAATGATATTTGAAAATATTCAAAAAAAAATTAAATGCACAATTTTAAGGGTTAATCAATATTTAGTCCTTAATAAAATGTTTCAATGAAGGCTTAATCAAAAATATTTTTAATATAATAAAGAAACCAATAATGAATTAGCTCAGGAATAATGACATTAATTGGACACATAATATTGTCACGTCTGAATAACACGTCAACGACGTCTTATCAGCACTACTGATGAAGTTACCCTACGATGCCACGATTTTCAAATAACTTTACGACGAGGTTGCCAAAAATGCTAGTGTTATAATCAGTGTTGACGCGACAGTGTCATGTCAATTATGTGTTCAATTAATATCATTAGTCTTATGTTAATGTCACTATTAAGATTATAATTTATTTAAAAAAATATGTTAATCTAAGTATAAGTACGAAATAAGTTGAGATTATTTTTTATATATGAAGTATTATTCATTTCGGACCAATCTATGCGCATCTTAAACCATTATCTTCCTTTTGGATAAGACTTGAGCAAAATAAGAATTAGGCAATACAATTTGTAACTTTGAGGTGGTAAGTCTTTTAGTCAAGACCGATAACCATAAGGGTTTGTAATGACACTATTATTTGTTAATTGAACATTTTTTTTAATCTACATATAATGAGACTAGGGAATTATAAATGAAGGAATGAACATTGGAGTAAAGTTCACACGTGAAGTCGACAAAGGTGATACATTTTTCCACAAAATGTCTCTTTCATATTTTAATACCTTTCTAATTCTTTCCTTCCTCTTTTTGATGCCGACATTTATTAAGTTAGTCAATTAGATAACGTGAAAAGTAAAATGAGAATACTGGAAAATAGTTGAAAGTGTATCCGTGATGGTTATGATTTTTAAAAGTCAATGTCCATTCCCATTAGACAAGGAAACCCATAATTCTCAACGCCTTTGGAATTCATATTCAATGAAGTAGATGGTTTTTAAAAAGTTCTATATAATTGGTAGGTTCATTGAAAAAATTAATATTTTTTTTGATACGATTGTTTTTCAAATTTTTATATAGTCTTTCTTCATCCTTAGTGCGTTGGATTCCCACATATGGAGGCAATTTATTAATGTCCCAAAATGGAAGCAACAAATAAACAAAGAGATACAATATGAGAGAAATAATAATGGTAAAGAATGGGGATGAGAGGTAGCAAGAACACGATGATTTTTATGTGGTTTGGTCCTTTTAGAAAATCTACGTTTGATTCCTTATTGCACTTGATGACACCACTATATTTAGGGTTTCTAGTACAACTCGAGACTTGAGAAGGTATCAGTCGAGAGTCACTTTGTTTTGCGAACTCATATATTATTTATAGGTGGTTTGTAGATATTTACAAAGGGAGAGGCAGAATGCCCTTATAAGTCGGACAATTACACCTTGATATAAGTTTATCATAATAAATAGTGGCGCCTTGAAGTACGGAACAACTTTGGTGATGAGCGTCCGGATAATCATGAGATAACAGGCTTGGCAGATATAATTCCACGTAGTTAATGAGGGATATCTTGTGTGTATATGCTCATAGGGGTATAGACATGTCCAATCTTATAATCAATAGGTGGGCCGAGCAGTCCAATATTGAGATGACCTCCTTTGGGGGTGAAGCCGAGCACATTTGTTTATAGCCTTGAATCATTTGGAACTTATCCTCTGTTGAGATTATATAGGTATAATAGTGTGCACGAACATAATGGCTTAATTAACAATTAAGGTAAAGTTAAGTTTCTCATATTTAGAAAAGATAAGCTCCAAAATAATTTTATTGACCCCAAATAATTATTGCTCCAAAAGAATTGTACAACATATCAACAACGATAATGGACAACAATAAATTTACAATTTATCAAAAAAATTCTTTTAAAACTTTATTTATAAGATATCAACATTTCTCAAACTAAAGATGCACACACTGAAAAGTACAATTCATAAATCATTCACTAATCATCATTATTTCAAAGTTCAATAAAAATATTTATCTTGACAAGACATATCACAACAAAAAATATATAAGATCTGTTGCAAAACAAAATAAAAAATCATTGGACATGTTGCACCATACAAGGCTAAATTAGAACTTGCCTACAATTTTGCTTTATTTTAATTACACATTTTGATTTTTTGTACTTAAAATAATAGTTGAAAACTTTTCTTGTGGATTTTTGTATAGATATAAATTAAGTCTAATATATTAGGTATGCAATGAGATGTTAAAATTAGTAATTCAAACCTCCATTTTAGCATTTTATTAAACAAAATTGATAATCAAAAGTGATTTTTTTTTTTCGAAACTACATTTATGATAAATAAATATATTTTGTAAATGTAAAGGTATTTATATTCATTATATATTCTATTTAAAAGGAGAGAAAGAGAGATGAAGACTTAATCGGAGCCTATATTCATTTTATAAGATTACTGAATGTGGGGTCCACATTGTTACGACTTTATGGACCAAAGGTCAAAGGCTTCTTTAGATATTATTGTGGAAAATTTGATACTTCATAGAAGGGTAACTAAATTCTCCCAAAGGAGCTAATATTGGTAAATTGTTGACTTTAGTAAAATAGAAACTTTGACAAATATAAAAAAGGGCATTAGGTAATAAATACTATCATAATATTTTTTAATTAATAAATGATAAATTTAAATGATATAATTACATTTATTAATGTAAATACAATTACAGTTATTAATGCAGGTACAATTTTCATACGTGGACTTATTGAAAATACTGTTTTTAGCTTGTGCCATCGTTAATTTCTAAAGAGTCTAGGGATTTATCACCATGTTTCCTTATATAAATTTGTTTTTTAATTTGTGGACATTTTTCTTGAAATATCGGTCTAAATATGTCATTTAGCTACTTGCATTGAGCCGAGGTTAGGGAAAGGCACCTAATATGTAGGGTGTACATATAAAATCTATGAATATAGATAGGTAGGGTCATTATTAAATGGTTTAGTGTAGGGCTGTGTTTTTTTTCGAACATTCGGATTTTTTCGATTTCTGATCAGATATTTTTCGAATTTGGAAGGTATATAAGGTTTCCAATTTCCATCTTCCGATTTCCGATTTTTCCAAAAAAAATCGGATCGAAAATTGGAAATAATTATGAATTTTTCGATTTTTTCGATCCGATTTTTCCGAAACTATGCAGATCCGATTTTTCCGAATTATTTCCCATTTTTTTCGAAATATTTTTTGATTTTCAATTTTTCTAATTTTTTTAAACATTCTCATGTGTCCCACATCGGCTAGGAGAGGAAGAGAGGTTCAAAAAGTCCTCTATAAAAGGAGAATATCCCTCTATTCTCTACAAAAATGAAAAAAATGGTTAAATCCTTACATATTTACATGTTGGGTTAAATCTTTTTTTCGATTCCTTTAAAATGAGAATTTCGAGTAATCGAAAATCCTATATTAATTTTTTTGAAATTTTGGAATTTCCAAAATTTCTGAATTTTTATTATATATTTTGAATTTTCGAATTTTTCCGATTTTTTCGATTTTCCGATTTTTCCGAATTCGAAAACTTTTTTGATTTTTCGAAAAAATTGGATAGGAATTTGGAACAAATATTTTATTTCGGAAAAAAAATAGAATTTTGTACAAAATGTCATTTTTCGATCCAATCCGGCCGAAACACAGCGCTAGTTTAGTGAGTATTTGACCTCAATCAATCCTGTAATAGTTTTTTTTGCTAGATTTTTTATTGTTTCTATTTTTCATTTTTAGGAAACACTTGCGAGTACCAATCTGTATGGGCCATTGATTTTTTTCGCTAATTTTTACTTTCGCTAATTTTGGTTATTCTTATACATTTAGTTTAATATTTTTCTTATTGATTTTTTTCTTCGATTGTTCCAATTTCCAAGTGTAATAACTAAACTAATACATAAACTATCAAATACAAATAAATGAATAAGCATGAATTCTACTTAATTTGAAAAATTACTATATATAATGTGTTATATCAAACGAGAAGCTAAAATTAATTGATTTTTTTATATGGGTAACAAATTATTGTTTGAGATAACTTTAATATAAATTGTTATCATAAATGAGTCCAATTAATAATAAAAATTGACAAATATAATCTAAATTTGGTAATTCTTGCATATTGTATCAACTATTTTGCGATGATAGTTTGCTACAATAATTTTGGTAAATTGGGTTTTTCATATGTCCAAACTGTAGTCAACAACAAAGTTATAGGGGATGAAAAGTATTAGGCCGAACCATATTTTTTTGGACCAAAACGGTAGGGTACGATAAAAATGTACTATAACCACCCTTATGGATAGTAGCGCATAATTTTACTAATACAATCATGTATTTTAAAGTACAATTTAGGGTAGGTCACCTATGCACCTGATATTATTAAATGAAACTTGATATACTTACCAAACATGTACCATTCCCAAAACCACCCAATGTGGTTTACGTTTATTGTACCATTCACAATGGTAAGGGTTACTTAAATAACATTTTGTAATTCGAGTTCGATTACATGGGTAAATTTGAGGATGGGTAGCATTTTTCAAATAATGTTATGCAAGGTTAGTTGAAATATTTTTCGTTTCCAAAAACTATTAGCAAATAAATATAAACTTTTGGGTATGAAAAATTTCGCAGTTAAATGTAAGAATTGTTGTAGTGTTACTTGTGTGAAATTGTAATCATAAGTGCATAAATTGTGTATATGATACCGTGTAAGATTCATATATAAATTGATGATGTCTAATACAAAAATCATGAGAATAAATAACATTTGGTAACATTCTCAGCATAAATTAAAAACTAAAACTGAACAAGAAATATAAAGAAGTAAAGAACTATTGAATAAAATAATACCAACTCTCATGCTATATCTGCCAATAAAAGCAACCCAAGTCTCCGGCAGAAACAATAGCCTAAGACCTGTAAAAATAGATATAATAACAACATAAACAACAAGTTTATGTAGAATAAGATTATAAATAAATTTGGTTTATAATATTACTAAGCATATTCCTCTCATCTTTTAGTAGCTTTTAAGTTATCCCAAACCCAAGAATTATAGCTATCACACGCATCTATTCCTAGACCCACGTGATCCCCATGATTACATATTATTCTTTTCAATTGAATATAATTAATGGTTTTAAGTTTAATTATTCTATACAGCTCAAGTACATATATTAAATCTTGAATAATAATTTCTACATCCATATCCATATAAGTACGATCAATACTAAATAATTTATAACTAATTATTGGGGTACCAAAAAGGTCACCGTCACATAAGACGGGTTAAATCCCATCTTTATGTATCGGGATACCGAAGTGTCACGCGTCGCACATTCCAAGGTACAACCCATCTCTATCTATCATAATACAACAGTGGTCGCCGTTGTAATCACGACCAGGGTAAAGTTTGCATTTATCATTGTGGTCTCCCTCATAATCATAACTAGGGAAAACTTTGGATTTATTAAGAGGTCTCCCTCATTATCATGACCAGGGTAAAGTTCACCTTTAGCAAAGAGGTCTACGGTGTATGGTCCAGGGTATAGCCCGTGTCTATCTATCGGGATATCGAAGTGGCGCCCTCGTACGGTTCATAAGAATGTCCCCTCTATGACGTATCCCATAAGTACTCATATCTGACATATTGTACATAATACACAAAATAAATATGACCATATTTAACATATCTAAACATAATAAATACAAACCCCAATTTTCAAGGTTACACATAAAGTCTCTAACTATTGTTAGTTAATACACACATTAACTATAATCTGTTATATTTAACATTACCTCGATCTCCCAAGACTCTCTAAGTTTATGTATCTCATACACCTAACCTTTACCGACATTATCATAATACAATTAATAACTCACTCAATCGTTTATCAATACATTATAAATGATCATGTGATCTACAAAATCAATAGCTATATACTTATCTCATAATTTATCTTTATTCCCGACCTTTTACTCAAGGTACTCAATCAACTATATAGAAATCCCATACATAATCGAATTAATACCCTAAAATTTTAGATTTTAACCCTAAAACAACTTCCCAGCCAAAACCCTAACTAATTGAACACAACACAAAGTCCAAACTCAAAATAACCAACCTATAATTTCAGCCTTGCACACTCTTAGTAAAATATTCATAAAAAATTCAGTAAAAATCCAAAATATGTGAAATCATTTCCTACACATTCGTAATTCCAAAATTTACAACTTCACCGCGTGCAAGGATTACATTCACATGGAAATAACTATCCGTTCGCATGGATTTCGCAAACCAGATTTTGTAACTTATGTATTCTTCAACTTTCAGCCCTAAAATACGAACCTACCAGTCCTAATCCACCATGGATGACTTATCCCAAGGTTCTAAAACTTCAAGAACACACTATTATGATATTTAAATCCTTTAGGATCTAAACCTAAGAATTTATTAACTTAATTAACAATGTGCTCTCTAAAAAATTACTTAATTTTAAAATTACTTAAGGGTTTTCATAAATCGTCCAATCTAATTCAGATTTACACTAATTTAATAAATTTACATAGATTCAAGTAATAATTCAAGGATTTATTCATTATTATACCCAAGTGTATACATATGATTAAGGTTAAATTCTCAATTTAAACCCAACTACAAAAAATAAGAATTAAATGAATAGAAATTAGATTTTTAAATTAGATTATATTTAGAATCCAATGATTTGAAATACTCTAATACAAAATAAATTAAAATAAAATTCTAGATGAACTTTCATTTGTCCAAATGTGAGAATTCGATCCTCAAATCTTCAAATCTCTCCATCCTCTTGAGTGCCTCCTCGTTCCTTGTCATCATAGGGTCTCTCGCATACTCCAAATGTGTTTTATGTTTAGTTGTCTAACCTTATATACTTACTTCCTATGAAATTGAACTTGGGTTCAACCTAAGCCCCAACTTAATAAGTCTAAATAACCCTCTAAATGATATAAAACACCACCCAAGTTATGTACCAACCCAATGGCCTTAAAACCTAACTTATTAAGTCAAAAAAATATTCCACACGTCGGAAAAGTCAATCCCGAGATATGATACTACGCAACCTAATTTTTGTCCAAATATTTATCAACGAATTATCGTATATTAAATCTTATTTTTTAATACAAATAATATAACACATATAATTATGATTAGTGACATTACATGTTACAATAAACACATATACTTAATTTCTACAATTACACATCACAAAAACCACACAAAATTAATTTTTATAATTAAATTATGCACTGAAAATATGGGGTATTGTCTTCTTCCACCTTATCCAAGGAATTTCATCCTTGAAATTCGAATTTATTATACTTCTACTTGTAAGTCTAGGAATATCTTACCCGTACCATCATGAACTATACTGAAAGTCTACCACACGTAAGGCGATGACCACATGTTGCCACTAAAGAGACCCTTTCTCCAACTTCTTATCCCAAGGTACGTGCATGTGGGGGAATAAGGAGGAGAGGTGTGCCACCTCGGGTCTGGGGTTCTCATCGTGGCGAAACCATTGGGATTTATTTTAATAGGACTAAACTCAATTTCATGTATATTTGTATTTATATTAGCATATTATTCCTATAGAATTTTGCGTATTATATTCTTTACTACTTGTCTTATATATCTGACTAGGTAGAAAAATACTAGTATTGCATCCCCCCGTAGGGATAAGATTACACCATAGGAATCCTTTGAACCTCATTTATGGTACGTATGACAAGATACATATAAATCTCAAGTGAAAATGGCTCTTGACAAAACATAAAAGACTTTCCAAAAGACATACACTACTTCACCACATAACATCTGAATATCGTTACATACCCTATTACCCCGGGAAGCCTAGCTACGAGACTTGGTTCTAACCAACATGGGTCCCTATTAAAAATTTTCACTCTTCTTATCCTCGTACCCTCAGCATATATAGAATGGTATGTTCTTGATGAACATTACTCATGTACCTCAAGTATATAGAATCGACTGTCTTACGTACTATCCACTATAAGTATACTGAGAGGCTTGATTCACGCACATTCGGGTATATCAAAATGACCCTCTCACACATACCCATGAGGTATATCATGAGGAGTCTTAGCCAAAGAAGGGAGATTTTTTCCCTACAAAAATCATTGCATAACCTCATGCAGTAAAATTTTAGGGTATAACTAAGAATAAAATAATCCAAGAGGTTTTCCAAATGGTGACATATACCAAAAGGGTTTTGTATACCCTTAGAAAGTTTCTTAAAATAGGATGGAACTCTAGGATTTGGAAATAATCCACTCACTTCTCATAACTCCCGACTAGGGGTTGTGAACTAAGTATTGAGCACCGTAGGAAATGTATCATCACTCGAGATTACCCAATCAAAATAACCATACTTGTTCAAACTCATGTTTATTATTACTATGATAACACTTAGGCAAAAATATTATTTCCACAACTTTTATAAACATTATAGTTACCTCCATAGATGAGGGATAAAATATGCATCTCTCGAACTCCCACATCTCATAGTCTTAACAACATGAAAAATGAAGAAGGGATATTATTAGCTGATATCCAAGCTAGACTAACTTCCTTGAAGAGAGAAATGTCACCTATGGGTCAGGAACAAATATCGCTCCACAATTTATTAGAGAATATCTAAGGACAGGGAACCAATCTACACCCTACTAATATTTTAACCCCACCAGTAACAGTTCAAGCTACTAATAAACCTTCAGTTGAAACTATCAAAAGCATGATTGTATTCAATGCGATTGAGGCTCCAATGGATCTTGGACGTCTCAGAATGAAGGTCCAAACACTTTACAAAATTGTCAGTAGCTTCGAACTGTCGACAAACACGTAGACATCTAATGCCTATCCCTTTACCCCAATTCTAAACTTATTGAAAAATTCAAGATGCTTGATATTGAGAAGATTTTAAGAATGGGACCACTAGTTGTTCACATCAAACTATATGTCCAACCCATTCAAGCTTTATAGTCTTCAAAGGAAGTCATGCACATATGTCCAAACACATCTTATCTGGAGGAGCACTCAAATGGTTATTTTCCATAAATGATGAATGAACTACAAGTTAGAGTGACATCTGTAGGGAGTTCGTGAAGTAATACAAGTTTAACGATGAGCTATAAATCCCTTTACGGATTGGTATCCCCTAGAAGATTTAAAGAACATGAAACTGTTCTAGGAAGTAATGATGGAAGATGAAATGAATTGGACTTTCTGCCACCTTATAATGATTGAGAATCCTTTTAAAAATGAGATTGTCTACATAGCCCATTTACGATATCTCAACGAAAGTGAAGGATAAGAAGTGATGGAAGAAGTCCATATATTAGAGTGTGGCCCTCACATGAATGGCCACGTGCTAGCAAATAAAATCATCTGCCAAGGGTATTATTGGAGAATCCTTCAGCATGGTTATATTTAGTATGTTCAAAGGTGTAAAAAATGCCAACGATTTACCAATTTGGGGCACCAGCCTCTAAGGGAGTTGTATAATATGATGCCATCTTTGCCCTTTTCGGTTTGGGATCTAAAATCTGTTTGAATAACTTGGATTGGTTTATCTATTTTGATTCATTGCAAGAATTCCAGGTAAGATGATGGTTGATAACCAATTTATTATCTTAGCCTTGTGATAATCAGGTGATTGTGTATCGCTCGATGCTTGAATTAATAAGACTTGTCCTTCCCTTAGGGAAGACTTTGATGTGAGTTCTAAATTATCGTAAGAAAAAAAAACTAAAGAAAGAAATGTAGTTCGAATAAACTAAAATCAAAGTAAAACTTCAAAAGTAGAGGAAGATAAATTCAATAAAAACAAAAAATACACTATGAAATGTAAAGCAATATTATGCTAATGGAAGTAAAACAAATGAAATGTAAAGGCAAGGATAATTTTAATAAAATCTAAAGAGATTTACATTCTACCTTACTTCGAATTAAAGAAAAATTGAAAAGAAAAGAAAAGAAAATGAAAAGGAGATAAAAATGAGTAAATGTTGTTTTTTTATTGAGAGAGTCGTTATTTTCTTTCTCCTTTAGTTACTTATTTATAAAGTTCCTTGCCATGCAACTGCTTTGTAACTGCTGAGTTATTTTTCAATTAATATTTCTCCCCTAGGTTCTTAATCCACCAATAACCATAATTTAGTGATTAAATCCATGGCTAAAGCTTTGACAAGTGTCAAACATTTGAGTTGCCTTTTGCAGGTGTGATTTATAGTTCATAACTCCACGGGGAAGATCCTCATAGGATGATGATAATATGGTGTAAACATACCCCTCGTACTAACTGATTTTTGAGGAAAAAAATAATTAGTGGAGTGTTAACTTTCTCATTCTATCTCTCCACATTTTAGTCATTATTACTATGGCCATCCCGATCGGCGCGACATTCGTTCCGGGGGAGGGGGCAGGGAGGAGAAGGAGGATCCCCCCAGGGAAGAATCTGCATCGTGGTATCGCACCCTTCTCTTCGAAAAAGGGGGATTCGATCGTCGTCGGTGTGAGGTGAATGCAAAGAGATAGAGTTGCCAACCTATTTTGCTCAAAACAGGCAAAAGAATATTTTGCCACTTCGAGAGAGAGGGATCAAGGACAAACTGATGCATGCGAAACCAATAGATCGGAGGTCCGGGGATTGAGTTAGGGAATGGGAAGGTGTTAGGCACCCATCCCGCCCTTTCGGTCTCTCATGGGAAAATGTTAATATTTCTCTTTATCCCTGTGAAGTGTGTGCATGTGTTTATATAATGGAGATTGGAATTTTTTTACCCATACCACGGAAAAGATAGGGTGAGGTAATCCATAGGAATATTCCCAAAATAATAAATGTAGAAGATAGAATATGAGCATTCATCGAGATATTTATAATTATTGGGAAATGATAATATATGTGGGATGAGACGCGAACAAATATGTTATATATATATGTATGATAATAATGAAAATAAGGGATTATGAAAAATAAGAGTAATTGGAAAATTAGAAAATTGGACTCAAGTCTAGGATATTAATCCGAGACCCTTACATAGCCTATAAAGACATCAAAGTCCACGTAGTTCGAATGTAGAATAGGGGTGGGGTATATCCCATAGATTCGAATGAAATTTTATTAGGTGTATGCGTGTAGAAAATGTGTTTTTGGTTTTGGAAAAAAGTGTGGTGGATAATTCCGTTCGAAATTTACGGGTGTAACCCTCTTTTATTTGTTTTTGGATTTTTTATGAAAAATAAAGTATGTGCAATATATAAATAAAAGCGTAGATGTTAATGTGTATGAACTAAAACGAAACTAGATTATGAATCTAACGTAACTTATGCAAAAATAAGAGATTTAAAAGAGGAGGAGGAGGAGGAGGAGGAGGAGGAGGAGGAGGAGGAATTGGAGCTTCCTTGGAGCTTGAGCTTTGATCCTGGATGAACTCCCTTGAATGTTGATGGATGTTGATGAGAGATAAGGGTATTTGCCTAATTAGGTGAGAGAAGGATGGATCTTTAGGCTTGAATGAGATTTCTCATATGGAACTTCGCTGACTTCGAGAGAATGTTGCTGAGATCAATGATGCTGATGGGTTTGATGTCTGTCTAGGAATGAGGTCATTGCCCTTATTTATATTAAAAATAGGTGTGCCGATCACCCTACCCCATGGGGTGCCTATTAGTAGGTCACCCTTGACATTGTACCAATTGGCAGTCTCGTGCAGACTTTTCTGGAAAAATGACTGTAGAGAACAAATCGTTGATTCGAATCACGTATGGGGCATATCATTAAAAAAGGTATTACATAGGCCTTCGATAGTCCTTTGGACCACTCCTAGGTCCGGGATGTGACTATGGGTCAAATATGGCTCGGAAGCACATGTCAGTCCTCTGGACGGGAGATCGTCGGACGCAAATGGAACGTTCGTCCGCATGGTACGTCAGAATTGTGCATCGAGCAGACCATGGGAAATTTTAAGAGATGTACTTAGACATTCCAAAGAGCTTTGCTCAATTTGGAAAGTTGACCTTAGTCAATCGGGGACCGGAAGGACCCGGTGACCTCTCGGAGTAAAGCAGATCGATTGTTCGTACCGTAGGTCAAAATCACGCATAGGGTGGATCGTTAGAAAGGGTATTTAGTTCCTTTTGGAGATTAATTTATTCTCGTTCAAGCTTAAGAGTTAGCTTTGGTCAAACAGAGTCCGGGAGCGCTCGGTTGCCTCCGAATCGATTTTTTTGGGGAAAGCTGATCGTTCGTCCGAACGATTATGCCATTTCGTGCACAGGGTGGATAGTTGGAAAGGGGTTTAAGTTCCCTTAGAAGATTCAAAGATCTTTCACTCTAAAGGTGGAGTTGATTGGGGTCAATCCGAGGCCCGGGAGCGCTCGATGGCCTCTGAATTAGTTTTTGATATTGAAATGGTTCTTTCATTTGAATCGTTATGCTAATTTGTGCGCGAGGCAGACCATTGTAAAGGGTATTCAGAGACCTTCAAATATTCAAAGAGATTTCGCTCTGACAAAAGATTTGACCGGAGTCAAATAGGTCCCTGGGGGCGCCCGATGGTCTCTGGATCAGTGCTCAATGGGCGACCTAGGTTCATGGTGAGAAGGGGAAGCGCTAGGAGTCTAAGGAGAGACTTAACCGGTCCTAGAATGTGGTGTCTATAGAGCCCCTCGACGGGTGAGCTCAGAATAAGTGATGGCCATCGAATAAACACCACATAATGGAAGGAGGTCCTTTATGTGGACCTAAGGGATGTGGATGACTGCTTCAGACGGTCGAGGTCAATTCTAACCTAAAAGGAGGTGGTGATCGAGGACCAAGGTCAATGTTGACCTCAAAGAGGTTAATACCGAGGACCGAGGCCAATTCTAACTTAACTAAGGTAACTATCCAAGACCGAGGTCAATTCTTACCTAAGTGAGGTGATGATCGAGGATCGAGGTCAATTTTGACCTAACTAAGGTGACGATCCAAGATCGAGGTCAATTTTAATTTAAAAGAGGTGAGGACTGAGGACTGAGGTCAATTCTTACCTAACTAAGGTGACAATCCAAGACTAAGGTCAATTCTAACCTAAGAGAGGTGACGATCGAGGACAGAGGTCAATTTTAACCTAACTCAGGTGACGATCCAAGACAGAGGTCAATTCTGACCTAAGAGAGGTGATGATCGAGGACCGAGGTAAATTCTTACCTAACTCAGGTGATGATCCAAGATCGAGGTCAATTAAGACCTAAGAGAGATGATGAACGAGGACTGAGGTCAATTCTGACCTAACTCAAGCGACGATCTAAGACCAAGGTTAATTCTGACCAAAAAGAGGTAACGACCGAGGACTGAGGTCAATTCTGACCTAACTCAAGTGATGATACAAGACTGTGGTCAATTTTAACCTAAAATAGGTGATGACCTAGGATCGAGGTCAATTCTAACCTAACCCAAGTGACGATCCAAGATCGAGGTCAATTTTAATCTAATAGAGGTGAAGACCGAGGACCGAGGTCAATTTTGACCTAATTAAGGTGAAGATCCAAGACTGAGGTTAATTCTAACCTAAAAGAGGTGACGATCGAGGACATAGGTCAATTCTAACTTAACTCAAGTGACGATCCAAGACCGAGGTCAATTCTGACCTAAGATAGGTGACGATCGAGAATCGAGGTCAATTCTGATCTAATTAAGGTGACGATCCAAGACTGAGCTCAATTCTAACCTAAAAGAGGTGACGATCGGGGACCAAGGTCAATTATGACCTAACTCAGGTGACGATCCAAGATTGAGGTTAATTTTGATGTAAAATAGGTGACGGCCGAGGATCGAGGTCAATTCTGACCTAACTCAGGTGACGATCAAAGTTCGAGGTCAATTTTGACCTAAAAGAGGTGACGACCAAGGACCGAGGTCAATTTTGACCTAAACTAGGTGATGATCCAAGACCGAGGTCAATTCTGACCTAAAAGAGGTGACGACCAAGGATTGAGATCAATTCTGACATAGCTTAGGTGGCAATCCAAGACCGAGGTTAATTCTGATCGAATATAGGTGACAACCGAGGATCGAGATCAATTATGACCTAGATAAGGTGATGATCCAAGACCGAGATCAATTCTGACCTAAAAGAGGTGACGACCGAGGACCAAGGTCAATTCTGACCTAACTAAGGTAACAATCTAAGACCGAGGTCAATTTTGACCTAAAAGAGGTAACGACCGAGGACCGAGGTCAATTCTGCTAAGGTGATGGTCCAAGATCGAGTTTAATTATGACCTAAGAGAGGTGTACACTTCCTTCGGGAAATTTGGGGATTCTATTTGGGATGACGATTGGATTTTAAGTTCCGCTGGGGAATACTGAACGATTCGAGGATTTATAGCTGGCGAAATTTTGGAGTGTCTTTTGGAGAAGTTGTTGGGGAGAATGATTCTCTGGAATTTTGCTGGGGGTGTAAAAAATTGTTTTCCTTGGTGAACAAGGTGCTATAATGGATTTGGAAATTTTAGGAATTGTTTGGGAATTATTCGGGATTTTTCAGTACTTTTTTGGATTTTTTGTACGAAATTTTAAGGGGTGTGCCGGTCGACATGGGTGTTGGTGTTCCAATCGTCATTGGCATAAACTTTTGGGGAGCTTTGAGTAGGTGAAAGGCTCAGTGCCGATCGGTGGGTGGAGGAGACTACCGATTGGCAGGACCCTTGGCCTCCTATAAAAAGGGGACGGGTTACCTCATTGTGTACAGCTTACTGACTTATTTTCTTCTGCTATAAACCTATGAAAATCTTCCTAACATTTGAAATGGATGACTTCTCAAGCAGTGACATCCATATGGCATGGCTCAATGCCGATGACTGGGTAGGGTTGGAGTGGAGGGCTAGGGTGACCCTCGCATTGGGTAGCGAGAATTCTTTCGACTCTTTTGAGCCCGTGGAGGATGATCAGACTCTTCTTCACGAGCCTTCGCATCATCGCTCTTCGTGGGTGGTTAACCCTGGTGGATATATAAGTATTGCATGACTCTTGATATTCCTTTCTTCTTTTCTTGACGAAATTGCTTTATTTCCTGAATCTGACAAGGATTTTCTTCATTTCTTGACAGTATCACGTCTCCATGTCGACTATTTATGCCTGTGGTACGATAGGGCTTAAGGATATTTGGGAGAACCTTCCTGCTATGGTGCGCTGGATGGTATCCTCTGTGGATTTTGGGAGGCTAGCATCGGTATTTGATGAAACGCCCGGCTCTACTGCGGTTCTATGTGCTTTGGAAGAGAGGTGGTGGAACACTACCCACACCTTCCATTTTGGCTTCGAGGAGATAATGGTGACTTCTATTGACATTCAGTAGTTTCTGGGGCTGAACTGTGAGGGTGACCAGATTGAGGTAGACAGGACACTGTGGGTGACGCCGGAGGCGGTGACGACGACTCTTGGTGACGTGGAAAGGGTAGTTTTTGGAGATTCTCTCCACTTGTCATCTTTGAGGGAGATTTTTCTAAGGAGGAGGGTTAATGAGAGTTATGGGAAGCAGGTGCATCAGATGGCCCGCCTGTTTATCTTACTAGTGTTAGGAGGTTTTCTGGTGGCGACGAGTGGTGACATCGTCCATTTGTGGTTTCTGCCATTTCTGAGGGTGTTTTCGAATGTCCGCTTCTATGACTGGGGGAGCCTGACTTTGGCGACCCTTTACTATTCTTTGGATGCATTCAGTCGGTGCTGTCGGCCGACTTTTACTGGGGCCACGTATCTTCTGGAGGTATTTCTTTATTTTGAGCATTTTCCTTTATGCATTCGCATTTTCCATTGATGCACTTCCTTTTGATTTCTAGAATTCTAATCCTTATCCTTTGCAGACGTGGTTCTATAAGGTGATTGGGTTGAACACCCAACTAATTTCTTTGAAGGATGACTCCGTTGGGGACTTTTTTCGGATGTTTCGACGGCAGAGGTCCAACTGACAGTCGAAGAAGAACCTTTCTTTAGAGGTAGTGTGTCAGGTCTTGAATGGCCTGATGGGCAAGCATGTAAGTATTATTTTTGTCCTTTAGACTGTTATTTTCCTTTTATGCCATTTATTGATATTGATCATTTGCTTTGGATGGGGATTTCAGGTGACCTTTTATCCATGGGGGATGGCTATTCAACACACTGGGGTGACTGGAGGACATTCGCAAATGCGGTGCCTGTTGGCGTATGAGTTCGGCTACTCCTAGTATCTTGGGGAGAGGGTAGTTAGGCAAATTATGGAGGATGAGGTTACGGTGCCATCGATGAGGCCCCCTATATTCATGAAGCGCGTGCGGGAGATGTGTGATGATGCCCGGGTGATCGCGATGATGGGAGAGCCATACTCCCTATATATTGACATAGTGGTGATGTATGATTATCTAGACTTCGTCACAAGTTGGATGATGCCCCCTAAAATTTATGATGTGATTCCTCTCCCTAGGGCGGGCTCGAGTCAGCAGGTGGGGTCTTCTCATAGCGTAGGTGGTGTGGCTACATCATCGGTGACGACGATGACTTCAAGGTCTTCTTTTGTGCGGCTGCATTCCCCTAGTTACAACCTTTGGCAGGCTGATGGGGGATCTATAAGTCTACCGCATCACCCTCTTGAGATGGACCCGGAGGAGTTGGGTCTGACTGAGGAGGTCCTTCGGCCTGCGATATGTATTTTTTGATTTCCTTGATTTCTTTCTCTTTCCTCTTGCTTAACTGATTTGATCTTTTCTATTCTTCCTGGAAGCATATTAGTGTTTCGACCACTTGGCTGAAGGACATCAGGGACTGGATATCCTCAGTAACTGCTCATATTCGTGAGGCGGTTCTGGTTCCTGCTTTCTTAGTACCGTCTGGGGAAGGATCGAGTTTTGGAAGTGGGGGCACATCATATCGCCGCAGGGGGTAGAGGGAGCGCCGCAGGGATGGGGGATCTTAGAGAGAGAGAGAGAGAGAGAAGAGAGAGAGAGAAGGAAGATAGAGATAGATAGATTGGGTTCGGGTTGAGTCCCGCTGTTTTTTCTATTTTTCTTGTAAAATGTTGATGTAACACAACAAAGTATATGCAAATAAAGAATGAAATTTTTATTAATTTTCTTGTTTAGTGATCAACGCACATGCTCTTTTTATTTTTCAGCTTAGACTGTAAAAAGAATTTTGAAAATTAATTTGAGAAGGATTTTATTTTAAATGAGATTAGTAAAAGTATAAAGTATAAAGGAGATTCGAAATTCCCTTAAGATAAAAATGAGTTTTTTTTATTTTGACAAAAGGGAAAAAAGAGAATTTTCCCAAAATAGGGGGTTGTCGATCGACATGACCCCTGTCCTGCCTATCGGCATGTCAGTTCAGTCCAATCAATCCAAGGCTTTAATTGCACTTTCTTCAATTGCTTGGTAATTGGCGGGGTAGGTTTTACTCCGAATTCTACTGGGTTCCTTGTCTTGGCTTAAGAGTTTCCAAGTATAAAAGGGGTGTGGATGGGGCTTTCCTCCTCACACTTTCACTTTCTTTCTTTTTCGACATTCTTACTTGCTTGTTATCTTTTGGTCTCGCAATATGGATCTCCCTGGTAGCATTGAGTTCGACAACTACCTCTAAGACTTGGAAGCAATGTGTTCTTACAATGTTGATTATGATGCCTTTCACATGTGGCGAGTCTCTTTGTGGCGCAACCGGCCCATTGAGTGGAACATGCTGATGGCAGCTGTCGAGTTTTGGTATCCCGAGGATCATGTCTTTCGCTTCGGGTTGGATGAGATTTGTCCTACTTATGAGAAATTTTTTTCCATGTTGGGGATAAATCCCAGTGTTGCTGCGACTCTGTCTGAGTTTTCCCATTCTCCCAGGGAATTATTGGCTGGGCTTCTTCATATTTCCCCTTCGGCGACCAGACCATTGGTTGTGGGAGGAATGATATCCCTTCCGGTGGTGTTGCAGTCCATGCATTTGCAGGATGTAAGTGATACCGGATATGCCAAGGTTGTCATCCTAGGCATTGTTTCAAAAGTTACGTTGGTGACTGGGGAGATGCTGGCGGACCCCCAACTGACTGCTATTATTTCTTGGATGTCATACCATCGCAATCCTGCAGCGGTGATATTGACGAAGACCTTGAATGGCCTGGATGCCTTACGGGAGGGTCGTTCTGACTTTCTGAGGGGTAGCCCTATAATGTTGTTTATGTGGCTGTCAGATATGTTTCTTATGGCAGTCCCACCTGAGTATCCTTTGTCGGTGGTGCCAAACTTCTTCTCGTGTTATTTTATTAGCATAGGCCTGGACATTAAAAGTTGGGGGAACTAATTTTAAAGCACGAGGATCGAGGCTTACGCTGGTCTATGCCTTGGTGGGGGGAGTTGCTGCCCATTCTTGAACTTGGGGAGTATCAATATGATAGACTGGTTGGCCTTAGGCAGACCTCTTTCTACTTTTCCTGGAAGCTGCTGTGCCAATATGGTTGGGAGAAAATTGTGCCACCGCGGACACTAAATTTCTTTCCCGTGGAGGATCTGACAAAGAGTATGCGCATGCGGCTTGGTTCCCTATGGGAGTATCTTTGTCTGTTGACCCATCCTTATCAGTCTACTGGGCGAGTCTGGAATGTCTATAGGGACTACATGAAGTGGATGTGGAAGAAGGTAGTGGACAGGATAATAGCTATGGAGACTGGTCAATGGTGGTTTGCCATATTTGACACCATGGAGGGAGGCGTTGTGTTCTACCCTATGTTGGTTCGGTCTTATCGCTCCATGGAGCGCCTGTGATACTCCATTCAGGAAGTAGAGGTTTGGGGACCCCAGGATGCTGGTGATGATGGTACTAGTTCCTCTGGAAGCTGTGGGTAGGGTTTTGTGAAGCTTCTTGTAATGGGTGTTGTTTTTGTGTTTTTTAGGAATAATTGGAGTGATTTTTAGGAGTAGTGGGGCTTGTTATTATCTGAGTTTTTTGGCAATGGAAGATGTTTGACTCCTTGCAGCGATGTAATCGTACGAAAATTTCAAATAATGAAATAAATAAGTTTTTGATCATCCAGTTGTGCCTTTAGATGAATTTTTTTATTTTGAATTATCTATACTAATCGTTAAGGCGTACATAATCCTTTTGTTCATGTATATGTTAAGATGAACTATCATTCTCAGGGATAATAAAAGAATATCATTTTGTGAAAAAGAAGGGGGTCGTGCTCATGCAAAACGAATGAGCTACCTACGTACCTCTGAGTGTTTTGAAAAAAATTGAAATTTATTTTTTGAAAATGTTTTTGGAGGATCAGGCCCACTTAGTTCTGAGTAGGGGGAAAAGAAGATATTTTTTTAGAATAAAAGGGAGATGAGAAGATTCGTAGGGCGCCGAGATTTCAGACTAAGTGTAGAATTTCTTGAGATGGTCCAGGTTGACTGGATGTGCCATTTCTTCCCCGTTGAGGTCGGTGAGCACAACGACACCACCTGACAGGATCTTCTTCACAATGTAGGGGTCGCTCGAGTTGGGCTTAAATTTCCTTCTGGTGTCCCAAATGGGCTCTACTATTTATTTGAGGGATAAGTCCCCCTCTCGAACACCGCGGTCCTTGACTCTCTTATTTAAGAAACGCGCTATACGACGATGGTACCCTTTTATGTGATAGATGACTTTCAGTCTCCTTTCATCTAGGAGGGTCAGCTCGTCAAGACATCTTTGGTACCAGTCTTTTTGCTGACCTTACTTTTCAGCATGACACGTAGCAAGGGTATTTCCAGCTCCACGGGTAGGGCCACTTCCATGCCCTAGACTAGAGAGTAAGGGGTAGACCCAATATAGGTTCAAACTTAAGTGAGGTAGCCTCAGAGGGCGTAAGGGATCCTATCAGCCCAATCTCTATAAGTCTCGATCATCTTGCTGATAATGGCCTTGAGATTCTTATTGGCTGCTTCAAATGCTCTGTTGTTTTAAGGTCGGTATAGAGAGGATTTATCTCTTTGAATTCCATACTCTTCGACCACTTCTGTGACCACCGCCTCAAAATGTAATCCATTGTCTAATACCAGTTCGAGTGGGACCCCATATCGGCAGATGATGTTTTTCTTGATGAATTTGGCCACTTTCTTGGAATTCAGAACTATGTATGACTTGGCTTTGACCCATTTGGTGAAGTAGTCAATGGAGACTAGGATGAACTCATGCCCATTGGATGCCTTCGGTATGAATTTCCCAATGATGTTGATGCCCCATGTGGAAAATGGCCAGGGAGAAGTCATGTGGTACAGTTCTTGCGGAGGCAGATGCTGTAAGTTAGAGAATTATTGGCATTTGAGACATATTTGCACATGGGATGCGCAATCCTGAATCATGGTAGTCCAGTAGTATCCCTATAGAATGATCTTTTTGGTGAGCATATGGTCGTTCATATGGGGTCTGCATTTCCCGCTGTGGATTTTCTACATCATCTCTTCAGCGTCAGCCCCTGCGATGTAGTGCAAATGGGTTCCATCAAAGTTTCTATTTAATAGTGCTTTATCACAGATAATGTACTGGGTGACTAATTTGTGAAGAGTTGCTCAGTCTTTCTTATCAGCTCCTTGGGGATACCTATCGTGTTTGAGGAGGCACCAAATATCATAATACCAGTAGTTGGCCATTTTGGGTTCTTTCTTTGTGCAGAGTGCGATGTGGTAGCAGTGGATTGGTTTATCTTATTTTTGGACAAGGAAGGGAGCCATAGTTATTCCTTCGATCATCTCAATCATTAAGGCTAAGGTAGCAAGGGTGTCATGCAGGTTGTTCTTAACTCGGGGCAGGTAGTGAAAGGTGATTTCTTGAAATTGTGAAGCTAGTTCTTCAAAGTGGGCATGGAAGGGTAAGAGTTTCTTATGCTTGACTTTCCAGTTCCTGATTACTTGATCGATGATGAAGGCTGAATCCCCGTAGACATCGAGGTATTAAATTCCTTTATTGAGGGCATATTTGAGACCTACTGTGCGTGCCTGGTATTCAGTCATGTTGTTAGTGCAGGGGAAATCCAATTTGATGTCAATGGGAGTGTGGGAGTCATTAGGGGAAATTAGGAGGATTCCAATGCCATATCCTTTTTTTTTGGCAGCGCCGTCAAAGAACATTTGCCATCAAAGATATTTATGGGAGGCACAAATGATATTCTCATATAGGAATTCAGAAATCCAGTCATCGGTCTCTTTTATCGTGTAGTCAATAAGGTAGTCAAAGATGTCTCTCCTTTTCATGGCTTTCTGTGTGACATAGGTGATATCAAACTCATATAGAATCAACAACCATTGGGCCATTCGGTAGGATAGGAAGGGCTTCTTGAGTAGGTATTTGATGGGATCCATTCAGGATACGAGTCTGATGGGGAAGGCGAGCTTGTAGTGTCATAACTTTTGGGTAACCCAGACAAGAGTGACACATGCTTTTTCGAAGGTGGTGTAGTTAACCTCGTAACCGACCAATTTATGATTGGAATAGTAGATGGCTTTCTCCTTGTGGGTTTCTCCAAGGTATTGAGCTAGCAGAGCCTCGACTGCAGAATCGATCACGTTTAGGTATATGAGTAAGGGAAGACCAGGCTGTGGTGGCATAAGTACCAGAGTTCGGGTTAAGTATTGCTTAATTTGGTCAAAGGATTCTTGTCAAGCTTCATTCCAGACCTTGGTTGAATCCTTTCATATGAGTTTAAATATGGGTTCATAGATGGAAGTCAATTGGTTGATGAATCGACTGATATACTATAATTTCCCAAGGAATCCTCAGACTTCTTTCTCCGTTCGGGGATGAGGCATCTCAAGTATGAATTTCATCTTGGCAGGATCTGCTTATACCCCTTTCTCACTGACCATGAATCCCAAAAGTTTTCCTTTAGTAACGCCGAAGATATATTTCTGTAGATTGATCCGCATTTGGTACTGTCGCAGTTGTTCAAAGCATTTTCGGAGAGTGAAAACATGACCTTCTCTAGTCTTGGACTTGATAATCATGTCATCCACATAGAACATGACTTCTTTGTGTATCAGATCATGTAGGATGGTTGTGGAATCCCTTTGGTAGGTAGCCCCTGCTTTTTTAGACCAAATGGCATGACAGTGTAGCAAAAGGTTCCCCAAGGGGTGATGAATGCGGTTTTCTCTTGATGATCAGGGTGCATCTTGATCGGGTTATATCTGGAAAATTCGTCAACGAATGAATTGAGAGCATGACTGGATGTATTGTCCACAATCATATCAATGTTGGGTAGAGGGTAATCATCCTTCGTAGAGGCTTTGTTCAAGTCTCTATAGTCGACACACATGCGAACCTTTCCTCCTGATTTTGTCACAGGTATGATATTAGCTAGCCATATAGGATATTCAATCACACGAATGAAGCCCACATTTAGTTGCTTGACTTCTTCTTCTTTTACTTCGAGTGACCATTCGGTACGGAGCTTTCGCAACTTCTGTTTGACTAGTTTACATTCTGGGAGCATTGGAATCTCTGGGTTAATGCTAGGCATATCATCGTAGGACCATACGAAGACATCCATGAACTCCTTCAGTAGCTCTTCGAGTTGCGTGTGCTCGTTCTCATTAAGAGTAGACCTATCCTAATCTCGCGCATTTGGCTACTAGAATCGAGATTAGTAACAACAGTTTTAGCTTCATTAACTTGGATGTGGTTATGTTTTTTACTATTAACCTTATTTAAATCAGTTAAGAATTGTTCATTTGCAAAGTCATCATCATCAAGAGTTTGATTAGAATAAAGACAATTAATGTAAGGCATAGAAAGATACTTAAAATCTTCATTAATATCATTGATAGGAAAAATAAAATTGAGAACCTCATCAAAAGAGGTCTTGATTACATCATAATGAGAGGAAACAACTAGAAGGGAAAAAGGGTTAACATCAAGGTTAGGTTGAATATCAGCAGGTGGCACAGGTGCATCATGCCAGTTGAGAAGATGTATAACATCATCTTTGATGAGGTAGGATGGATCAAATGATGCAGTCCCTAAGTGGATCATGCAGAGTGCCAGTCCCAGTATATGTAAGTTGAAAGAGTCCTCGGAGTTGCTATCCTTAGAATCCCTGGTATCAGCTACGGTCTCTTCAGTGAGTGGTTGTACAAAGTGCTGTAATTTTCAGTTCCAGAGTAGCCATCTTGAAAAAATATCTCCATTCTTGATTTCATCCTCTTGTCTACATGGTCGTACCAATGTTCAAGGTAGCCATAGAAGGGGAAATATTCACTCTCTGATGAATCTTCCATTTAGGGAATCTCCTGGGATAGTCTTGGCACATTCTAACTTTCTCTTCAGTTGAGGTTGTTGGATTAATTTGAGTTCTTCTTCTGATGGTTGATAGCCCAAGCTATAGGAAGGGAAGGACTCCTTCAACACTATAGGCTTAGTTATTCCTTGTTGTCTTTTCCCTAGCCCCAGTCTTGGGCATTAAATGCATGTTTTTGAACTTTTGGATTACATAGACGTTTCCATGAGGATCATATTCTGAATAAACCCTGTCTTTTAAGTCATCCCCTGCTGGGAGTAGGAGTGGTTTGACTTAGAAACCTGATAGCAGCATATTATTCACCCCGTGTTGTATCTCGAGTATCGAATTACTGGTGCTTGCATTCTCGGTGTTGTCACTGTCTTCCAAGATGGTGATAACTTGTCCATTGGTAAAGAACTTCAATTTCTGATGAAGGGAAGAAGACACCCCTTTGATGTTGTGGAGCCAAGGTCGTCCAAGTAGCAGAATAAAACAGGTTGGGATGTTGATGACTTGAAATTCAATAATAATATTTATAAGGCGAACCCCTATTGCAAGCTTGATAGATCCCATTTCTTCATGGAGGGTGTTGTCATAGGCACGCACGATAGCAGAGGTTGGAGCAAGGTCGCTCACTTTCAATCCCAGGCAATTGAAGGTTCTTTATGGGTAAGCATTCAAAGATGATCCTTTATCGACGAGTGAGAGGGGGACATTTTTCCCCATAACTTCAACAGAGATATTGAGAGCATGGTTGTGGTTGGGACCATTCTTAGGGATTTCCTCTTCAGAGAAGGAGAGAATTTGAGTAGAGGTTAAGGATCCAACTAAGTTCACTACTTCTTCTGGTGTGGTTGAGGGAGAAACTGTGGATCTTGTGAGCATCTTGATTAGGGCATTTCGGTGCAATTGGGAAGACATGAAAAGTCCCAATAGAGTGATGTTAACTTGAGTTTTCTTTAGTTGATCAAGAACCTTGCTTTCTTAAAGAGTTATTTCTTGCATAGGGAGGTTCTCAACACCTTTCCCTTTATCGCTTGCTGATGGTTATAAGTTCGGATTCTGGTAATGTCTCCCCGACCTAGTCATGTGGTTTACGAAAGAGGGGAAAAATAGAAACCCTATTTATTAATCAATATCGGGTTTCTTAGCTACCTGGTTGATCTCTCCTAGCAACTCGTCAAATGATATTTCTCCGCATAGGTTAGCTATCGGACTAGTCTTTCCTGAATCTAGCTCTTCATCCGAATCTTCATAATCATCTCCCCATTCTATAGAAATGATATTACCTTTCCATGTAAAGTCAATACACTATACAACTTCTTTGGCTTCTTCGTATAATTCTTCCCATTCGATAGGTAAATACAAGATTGAGGGGGCTAGGTTCCCTTGTAATTTCAAAGCATCAAGAAGCTCGAATATACTACAAATATCACCAGTCTGTCAAAACAAATCTGCTATAATCTGGACCAGGTCATCTAGATTGACTTCGTCGGCTGGCACTACCCAGTTGTCTGATTCTCGGGCCCATTTTTGAGCTTTTAAGAATAATCCATTGAATCTATGACAGTAGATGGTCATTTGGGAGGGAAATTTTAGCCCAAAATCTAGGAGTTAGTTCAACACTTCTGACAATTCCAAATCTTTACCTCTAGAACGGGTACAGACAACGATGCATGCTCGGGTGAGGAGTGATAAGGTTTGATCGGTAAGGTCGATAGGATGTAAGAGGAAATATGGACATGTTTGGAGAGGTTTAGGAGAGTATATAGGTATGATTGGTGATTTACTTGGCATGATTTGGGTTGATGGGTCGAGTTATGAGTCTTTTTCTATGAAGATAGCATTTGTATGATTTGGGAGTGGATTAGGTGTAGTTTTTAGTTTAGGATTAGCTGGTGGGGTGATGATACCCCGGTCAATCAAGATTTAGATTGTGTTTCGAATATGGAAACATTGCTCAGTGGTATGGCCATCAGTTTTTTGATAGTCATAATGGGAATTAGGTTTGAAGTTTTTTGAAAGTGGATTTGGAAAAGGACGAGAGTCCAAGGGTTTGATCAGGTTTGAGTTAAAGAGATCTTAGTAGACTTTGGAGAGAGGAGCGTGAAGTTCGGTATATTCCTTTCGAATTGGGTTTTGGCGATTTTCTGGTGCCCATGAAGCGGAAGGCTGAGAGATGTTATTGATAGTAGAGACTTCGGTACCAACAGGCTTTTCAAACTTCCTAGGAGAAAACTGTTCAGAGATTTTCTTTGGTTTAACTTCTGTCCTGACAAGACCTTCTTTGATTTCTACTCCTGCTTCTCGGAGGGATCGAAAGTGAGGGTAATACTATCCTCCCATGGTTGCTCGAACATGAGGTAGGAAATTCTTCTTCACAATGCTGACTTGTTCTTCTTCGGACCACTGATTGGTCATGGTAGCTACTTTTCTCTCCATCTTGGAATAAGGTTGCTGACTGATTCCCCAGGATTCTATTTAAGCAGCTCTAAGTCACAGAGGGTAACCTCTAGCTCCTCGTTGTACTTGTACTGTGACATGAACTCACGGGCAATGTCTTTCCAACTATGGGTTCTGGATTCTGGATATATCCTGTTAGCGAGTCAATTCTTTTGTGTGATCTTGCTTGATTTTACTCTCGCATTTATTTTTGAATGGTGTGATGAACTAATTAATTAATTAAGACCTACACCCGGTCACTCACGAGAAGGGATTTCATCACCTGACTCACTCGCTTACCATTTGTGTGCTACCCTAGCCATCATTAAAATTTAAAATCCATTAACTAGGTAGCCCACCAGGAGAATATTTTTGCAAAGGCGATCGCTCAGATTTAAGTGATTTTATCGCTCGCGGACTTAATTAAAATTTGACTACCCTTTCACTAAATTCAAAGATAAAAATTGGCTACGTGCTAGTTAGGAAAATTTCTTAACTTGTGTGCGTCCAATTCCATTTTTCGGTAGTCGGTTTTAGTTGGTTCGTCCAAATCAAGAGTCCATATTCTTTCTCCATCCTTTTCTTCCCCAAAAAAAAATCAAAAAATATTTTTCTTCCTTTATTTTTTACAAAAAAAATCCAAAAATATATTTTTTCTATTATTTTTTACAAAAAAATCCAAAAATATTTTCTTTCTTTCACTTTTATAGAAAAATCCAAAAATATGTTCTTGCATTATTTTTTAGTAAATCCCAAACATATTTTCTTTCCTTTTGAAAAAAATTTAAAAAACCAAAAAAAAAAAAATACTTCTCTCCATATGGCCAAAGAACGTCCTTTACGGGACTACTTTGGTCATTTTCCATTGACACACGACACGTGTGAGAGTGATCCCGAGCCGTCTCTTTATGATATTCTTACTCGTTTCACCTCTCTCACGAGTACTATTGGTACACTTGACCCGTCCATGCACGCACCTCCTATTCCATCACCCTCGGTGTCAAGTGTCGGCGTGCCTCATCCCTTGTTGTGCACCCACTGTTATTATGCCGATCACATGTCCCATGAGTGCCCTTACATGTCATATCCATACAAACCCACCACGGACCATGTGTATCCATATGACACTATTCCGGAACCCACCTCGGCCTACTACCCCGCTATACCTAATCCCGAGTTGTGTGAGTACCCGAGCTATTCGTGGAGGCTTGATCACCCTTCCACGCAATACAAATCCCAACCTGATGTTGTGGATCTTCACAGGTTCCAACAGTCGTCATGGAAACCTTGTGCACCTGTTCACAATCAGTCCCCTCACTTCGCACCCAATGCGTATCGACCATTTGTCCATCACGAAAGCGGTCCTTTCGTGTATGATGTACTTGGCCCCACTCCACACACTTCATATGAGTATTCTCCATATAGTTTTGATTATAGCGAGTTGTGTCCACCTCAACCACCGCCACCACCCTCCACTCCACCACCACTATCATCCACCTCCACTCTCGAAACCCTCTTGCAAAAGTTCATACTTGAGCAAGAGCAAGCACTCTCCAAAGTCTTGAACAAAGGTTAAATGAATTGGAGTGTAAGCGAGAGTCGAATATTCCCATGACTCCACCCATCGTTGCACCCAAGTGTGACGGTGTTGTGTCCTCTTGTGACACGAATTTTGAGTGTGACCAACCCTACCACCCCAAGAATCTCGAAGTTGAGACCATCCCATGGTCTGGGTCCCAAGTCGATAATTGTGTTGACTTACCTTTATATAGTGAGCCTGATCAAGTCCCACCATATCATCATGAACCCCACCTTGAGGTTCACACTCCTGTCATATCCAAAAATATACCCGATTCTACGCCTATCGAGCTTCACCCTTGTGTTCCCAAGGAACCACTTCATCTTAGGTTAGCTCCGACTACGAGTGTTCACCATTTTCCCGAGATAGAATCCGTGATAGTTCATAACTATTAGGATATGGATGATGTACCACCATGCATGGCTCCCTTTGAGCCTCATATTTCTAGTTTTTCCTCTATCTCTGAGATTGGTGCCTCGTGTTACCCATCCACCACAATCACCAATGATACTCTTATGGAGAAATTGACCACTCCATCTTTAGAAACCACACTCCCTTGTGAGTATTCCTTTACTCCACCCAATGAGTGTGTGTCTCCCACGCTTGAGTTGGATCATCTTCCTCCATCATTTATCCCACCCGATACACCATTTATCCCACCTGACCCACCCATTGTTCCTTCTACCCCACCACCTGGATTGGATCTTGATTTTACTCATTTCAAGTTTCTATCAACATTTTTTGATCCTCACCTGAAACCACCCCCCACCTTCCACGAGAGTTATGGTGATACTCTCCTATTCCGTGACATCGAGCTTGTTACTCCATGCACAGCACTCTCTTGTGGTATTGATTTTTATCAACAGCTCCCCGGCATGTCACAGCGCGAAACTTTTCATCGCCCATTCATAGAACGGTCGTGTCATTTCTATGAGGCCCAACCCATTCCACTTACCAAACCCTTTTGCCTTCCCATACAACTAGAGCACCATTCTTATAGGGCCCTAGTTTCCCTCACCTTTAGGCTCAACAAGGCCCATGATCGATGCTTAATCACCCATGCCTCTTGATGACAGTCGAAGGTCATCTGGGAGGGCAATTTCAGCCCAAAATCTAGGAGTTAGTTCAACACTTCTGACAATTCCAAATCTTTACCTCTAGAACGGGTACGGACAGCGATGCATGCTCGGGTGAGGAGTGATAAGGTTTGATCGAAAAGGTTGATAGGGTGTAAGAGGAAATCTGGACATGTTTGGAGAGGTTTAGGAGAGTATATGGGTATGACTGGTGATTTACTTGGCATGATTTGGGTTGATGGGTCGAGTTATGAGTCTTTTTCTATGAAGATGGCATTTGTATGATTTGGGAGTGGATTAGGTGTAGTTTTTGGTTTAGGATTAGTTGGTGGGGTGATGATACCTTGATCAATCAGGCTATAGATTGTGTTTCGAATATGGAAACATTGCTCGGTGGTATGGCCATCAGTTTTGTGATAGTCATAATGGGAATCAGGTTTGAAGTTTTTTGAAAGTGAATTTGGTAAAGGACGAGAGTCCAAGGGTTTGATCAGGTTTGAGTTAAAGAGATCTTGGTAGACTTTGGAGAGAGGAGCGTGAAGTTCGGTATATTCCTTCCGAAATGGGTTTTGGCGATTTTCTGGTGCCCATGAAGTGGAAGGCTAAGAGATGTTATTGATAGTAGAGACTTCTCTACCGACAGGCTTTTCAAACTTCCTAGGAGAAAACTGTCCAGAGATTTTCTTTGGTTTAACTTCTGTCTTGACAAGACCTTCTTTGATTTCTACTCCTGCTTCTCGGAGGGATAGAAAGTGAGGGTAATACTATCCTCCCATGGTTGCTCGAACATGAGGTAGGAAATTTTTCTTCACAATGCTGACTTGTTCTTCTTCGGACGGCTGATTGGTCATAGTAGCTGCTTTTCTCTCCATCTTATAATAAAGTTGTTGACTGATTCCCCAGGATTCTATTTAAGCAGCTATAAGTCGCGGAGGGTAACCTCTAGATCCTCGTTGTACTTATACTATGACATGAACTCACGGGCAATGTCTTCCCAACTATGGATTCTGGATTCTTCAAGGGATAGTTATCAAATGGCATTGTTGCCATTTTAGGGATCGTGAAGCACTTGGAGAGGATTTCATTTTGTAGTTCATTTATTTTTTTCATTTTTTTATTTTTTGTACTATTTATATATTTTTAGAAGGATTGTATTAGGAGTTTATTATCATTGCTTGTATTGCGGTTCTTAGAGACTCCTTATTATTTTGCATTTAAATTTGTAATAATCGAAGTCAAGCGTGATAGAAAAATCGGACAAGGTAGAGAGAGGGCGTCCAAAGGCGAGGATTTAGAAACCTCTCTACCTTGGGTCGGTAGGACTCCCAGGGATGATTGAGATAGGCGTGATCTCCCCCCAGTCGACTCAAATTTTTCATCACCCCACGGCGTAAAAACCGTAGGAGGTACATTTCTTTCACCCTCGCGCCTCTTCTGTTATCGAGTCTATTATTGTGTGTGCTTTGTGTGCTATTATGTGATTTTATTCTTGCATTTATTTTCGAATGGTGTGATGAATTAAATTACTAAGACCTACACCCTATCACTCACGAGAAGGGATTTCATCACATGACTCACTCGCTTACCATTTGTGTGCTACCTTAGCCATCACTAAATTTAAAATCCATCAACTAGGTAGCCCAATAAGAGAAAATTTTGCAAAGGCGATCACAAAGAGATTTCCGTGATTTTTTATCACCCGCGGACTTAATTAAAATTTGACTACCCTCTCACTAAATTTAAAGATAAAAATTGGCTATGTGCTAGTTAGGAAATTTTCTTGACTTGTGTGTGTGTCCAATTCCATTTTCGGTAGTCAATTTTAGTTAGTTCGTCCAAATCAAGAGTCCATATTTTTTTCCCCACCCTTTTCTTCCAAAAAACAAAAAACTCCATAAATATTTTCTTTCATTTTTATAAAAAAATTCCAAAAATATTTTCTTTCTCCCATTTTTCCAAAAATTCCAAAATATTTTCTTTCCTATTGAAAAAAAATTAAAAATTCCAAAAAATATTTTTCCCCTCACGGCCGACCAACGTCCTTTATGGGACTACTTTGGTCATTTTTCATTGACACGTGACACGTGTGAGAGTGGTCCCGAGCCGTCTCTTTATGAGATACTTAGTGGTTTCACCTCTCTCACGAGTCCCGTTGATAGTCTTGACCCGTCTATGCACGCACCTCCTATTACGTCACCCTCGGTGTCAAGTGTCGACGTGCCTCCTCCTTTGTTGTGCACCCACTGTTATTATCCTGAGAACGTGTGTGCTCGCGTTCAAATGATCAAGTTATATATTAAACACCTTTTAACCCAAACAAACCCTAAACATGCAACTAGGTGTGGTTGAAACAATATGAAATCATGCAAGAGTTATTCAAACACACATAATTAAGGAAAAATCCCCCACAGGGGCAAAACCATTTATTTTCACTATAATTTGTAAGAAAACGGCTTACAATCGGATTACAATGAAAATACAAGTTGACTAAGAATTACCCTCGGGTATCGGATTCTGTAGTCGCGGCTGGAATTATCCCTTTCCAATAGGGCTGCAATGGAGAAGAAGAACGGTCTCCTCCACAAAAGGTTGAACTGCAAAACTGCGTTCCTGGGTTACCAAAAGGATTCACAAATGTATGGAATTTGTGTGAATCAAAATACCTAGAGTATTGGTACTCAATAGGTGAAGACTTAGGGCTTTCTCTGCTCCGAAAATCGTGTGTAGAAGTCTTAGAAAAACTAATTCCCGTAGTGGGATTAAATAGGAGAACTTGAGCCCTAAAATTCGGAACATGATCTGAACACGTTCTTTTTGAAATTATCCTCGTCGGATCGGTCCGGCCTCTTTAGGCGGATCGGTCCGGTGACATCGGATCGGTTCCTTTTTGAAGGCGGATCGATCCGGTTGGCATCGGATCGGTTCGGCATTTTGGCTTCATTGGTTCGCTATGGATCCGGGGTATACTGGCCTCAACTCAGCAGGCGGATCGGTCCGGTCCCTTTAGGCGGATCGGTCCGGATGAACCGGATCGGTTCTTTTATCTGGGCCGGATCGGTCCGGTCTGTTCCCCTGATTCCTTTTCTCCTTTTGATATTCGGATCCGTTGATGAGCATATGATTCTTGAATTTCCTCAACGGTGTAACGGCATACGACATATAAAATGCTAATGGACAAAAAATGTCCTTACAAATCTCCCCCTATGTCTATGCCGGTTCATACATAAAAACAAACATCCGAATTATCAAAATAAAAATGCCTATACAAATCTACCCTTCCATGAACCCAAAACTGAAAGAGTACAAGTGAATAAGACTACAATGTTTGGTCTTCAAAACTTTAGGAATCTCAACGCTTTTTCTCATCAAGGTGTGCAATTCAGTTATCAAAGTAGTACCTACACACATGAGAGAAAGAAAAATACCAAGTGACATATCGAGTTTGAAATGAGATAAACATATATACCAATTTATGAACAAAACTCAAAATTTCAAATCTCCCCCATAATAAGATAATTCTTTCTCCCCCTTTTTATGATGTCCCCAAATAGACAAATGAGAGAAATAAATCAAATAAGCAAGTGAGGGATGTCACAAGGATAATATCACACCATGAATGAACACACAGCAACCAAGTCGATGATAGCGTAAATGAAGAGGTGTGATCAAATTCGATAGGAAAATCAATGCATACAAACATGACATATGTGCACGATGAATATTGGATATTCCTAGCGAATGAACTCAAATGCTTCCTTTGGTGTAAAAGAATGACAATATAACATATTAACTTAATCAAATCAACAAATCAAAGCTCAAAATGATTTTCACACCAATAACGTCCAAAATGATTTTATGCTTTTTCAGGACTTTCAAGGAAGTGCAAACCCGTTTATATTCTCCAACCAAACTCCCTCAGATATTATATGGAATAGAGGCATTCTAAATTCTCAAACTTTGGAGAATTAATGGTGAAACCTAAGTGGCCCATATTTGGCATGAATTGCTTTTTATTGCCTTTTAAATTTTTTTCGGGCTCTTTTAACCTCTTTGGACCTCGGATATTAAAATTCCTCCATTTTTTAGGTCCTTTTTAACGGTGGCTTTTGCGCAAAGGAAAGATAATGACCTTTCGCAGCCCCTCCTCGTTATTCAAAAACACACAGTCTCACCAAAACGGTTTTTACATGCATTCCAATCTTGTCAAGTTTTATCGCATTTTATACATTGTATAGACAGGATTGAGATGGAAACACTCAAGCCAACATGAGATTGATAAGTGAAACAATCAAATATAGCCGTGCATGTGTGCAATAAAGGATATAGGAGTCAAACATGTAGGAAGATATCACGAATTACATCTCAAAGACTCCATACAATGTAAAGCACATGGATAAAATGATGTAGCCTCTCAAATCTCTATTAAACAGTCACATGGATAAATGGAAAGAAGTTGTGACTTGGCTATCTTAAATGCTCATCCAAAACACAAAAATCTTTTTGGTCTTTTTCAAAAATTTTATCAAAATAAAATCTTTTTGTACTTTTTCAAAAGCAATATAAGCAGCAAAAAGAGTAAAGAAAAGTTGTACAACTAAGTAATAGTACATATAAACAGACTAGCAATAGGATATGATATGAACATGAAGAAGCATCCTATTCTAGACATAGACCAACACCTCAGTCAACTGTGCAAATCCCCAAAGACTTCCTAAGACTCTCAAATCTAAGGGCATCTAAAGGTTTCGTGAAAATATCGGCTAACTGACGATCGGTGGGAACGAAACTCAGGGATACGACTTTCTCTTCAACTAACTGACGTATAAAGTGCTCACATATCCTGATGTGTTTTGTGCGCGAATGCTGAACTGGATTGCGGGATATGTGTATCGCGCTCGTGTTATCACAGGAAATGATCATGGTGTCCTGTGATATCCCATAATCCTCCAGCATTTGCTTCATCCACAAGAGTTGTGTGCAACAACTCCCTGCGGCTATGTACTCAGCCTCCGCAGTGGACAAAGAGATGGAATTTTGTTTCTTGCTCATCCAGGAGACAAGAGCAGAACCAAAATAGAAACACCCACCAGAAGTGCTCCTACAACCATCTACATCCCCGGCCCAATCGACATCCGAATAGGCGGACAAACGGTAATTGGTATCAAAGGAATACCAAATACCGTATGAGAGAGTCCCACTCACGTATTTAATGATACGTTTTAGAGCAAGTAAATGTGACTCTTTCGGAGATGCCTGATATCGCGCACAGACTCCAACACTAAAGGCTATGTTGGGACGACTGGCAGTCAAGTAGAGAAGACTACCTATCATACTCCGATACAAGGTTTGCTCTACGTCCTTGCCTGTAGTGTCCTTACTAAGCTTGGTAGTGGTACTCATAGGTGTACGTGCATGCTTAGCGGAGTCTAAACCAAATTTCTTCACTAGGTCTCTAGCATACTTGGATTGGGAGATGAACATCTCATCCTCTAGCTGACGAACCTGGAGACCAAGGAAGAATGTAAGCTCACCAACCATGCTCATCTCAAACTCACTTTTCATCTCCTCCTCAAAGTGGTGAGCATGCTGGGAGCATGTGGATCCAAAGACTATGTCGTCCACATAGACCTGGGCAACCAAAATAGCACCGTCATCTCTCCTGACGAACAACGTCATATCTACTCCTCCTCTCTTGAAGCCACGAGCTAAGAGATAGGAAGTAAGCCTCTCGTACCAAGCACGGGGTGCTTGCTTCAAACCATACAAGGCTTTTCTCAGATAGTAGACGTGCTCCGGGTGCTGAGGGTCTTCAAACCCTTTTGGTTGTTCCACATAAACCTCTTCCTGTAGAATGCCATTCAGAAAGGCACTCTTGACATCCATCTGATATACCTTGAAGTGAAGATGACATGCGATGGTGAGCAGAAGACGGACGGACTCAAGCCTCGCAACAGGAGCAAATGTCTCCCCAAAGTCTACACCCTCTATCTGTGTGTAGCCTTGAGCGACCAACCTAGCCTTATTTCTGATTATGGTACCATTTTCATCCATTTTGTTCTTGAAAATCCACCGGGTACCTATAACATTAGTCTCACTAGGTCGGGGGACTAATTCCCAGATATTATTCTTTTTAAACTGAAGCAACTCATCCTTCATAGCAGATATCCAGTGTTCATCCTTGAGTGCTTCTTTATGGTTCTTGGGCTCGACTTTGGACGTGTAGCAAAGATGGCTAACAATGTTCTCTAGCTGAGCACGAGTCTTGACCCCTAGAGTGGGATCGCCAACAATGGCAGATGGGTCATGACTCTTGCGAACCCAAGCAGGTGTGTCCCCTAGCGCAGGAGTAGGGTCCACAGATTGTGAGAGAGAAACAGGTAAATCACTGTCAGAACACTCCTCATCCTCACACTGAAGGTTATGATCAATAACCGTCGAAGGTTCGTCATCTTGCACGGTAACGTTTATTGATTCCATAACCCTAGAGCTCTTCAGGTTAACAACCCGGTACGCTCTGCTATTCGATGAATATCCTAGAAATATTCCCTCGTCGCTCCGGGAGTCAAACTTTCCTAATTGCTCTCGATCCCGTAGGATGTAGCATTTACTCCCAAAAATACGGAAATATGCCAGGTTGGGCTTCTTGCCAGTCCACAACTCATAAGGAGTGTGAAGTGTGTGTGGACGCAAATACACCCTATTCACCGTGTGGCACTGCCTCTGCCCAAAATCTCCTAGAAACTTTACGACCTAGAAGCATAGATCTAGCCATCTCTTGGATCATTTTATTCTTTCTCTCAACAATCCCATTTTGCTGAGGAGTTCTCATAGCAGAAATCTCATGTTTGATCCCAAGGCTATCACAGTACAAATCCACCTTTGCTTCCTTAAATTCAGTGTCGTTGTCACTACGTATTCTGTTAATAGTGACACCGTGTTGATTTTGCAGGACACGGCACTTGGTCGTTAAAAATTCTACAGCATCGGATTTCTCTCTCAGAAAACCTATAATGGAGTACCTGGAGAAATCATCTACCATCACGAGGATGTACCTCTTACCACCTAGACTCTCAGTACGAGTGGGACCCATAAGATCCATGTGAATCAACTCCAGAACACGAGAGGTGGTAATGGAATGTAACTTCCTATGAGGACTACAAATTTGTTTTCCCAACTGACAGGGTCCACAAACGGTCGAAGTTGACTTTCCAAGAGATGGTAAGCCACATACTAGGTCCTTTTTAGCTAAACGATTAAGATCTCTAACGTTCACGTGACCTAGACGTTGGTGCCACAGATCCATAGGAGTGATCGTGGCGCTGTTGCAGACAAGTGAGGATGTGGGCTCAGTCCCATAACAATTATCCTCGGTCCTCACCTCTTGCATCAAAAGTTTACCGGCTTGATTGTAGACTTTACACGTGTCCCGATCAAACTTTACTGCAAAGTCAGTGTCGCACAGCTGGCTAATGCTGAGAAGGTTTGCTTTCAAACCTTTGACGTACAAAACATTTTCTAGCTTAGGAAATCCAGGTAACTCGATAGTACCACGTCCTATAACGCTAGACTTGCTCCCATCTCCAAAGGTGACTCTGCCATCCTGACAATCCTCAAGAGTCGTAAAAAATGAGGCATCACCTGTCATATGTCTGGAGCACCCACTATCAAAATACCACTGTGAGGTATTATGTGCTTTGAGAGCAACATGAACAACAAAAGCCTTTTTATCCTTTTTAGGTACCCAAGTAGAGATGACCTTTTGTTTGACTTTGTTGTTGTTGGTTTTAGCTGGAATGTGAGAAGCATTCACTAACGGCAAAGACATCCGTTGGAATTCATTCATCAAACTCTGAGTCGTGGCAGCTAAGAACTCAACTCGCTTTCTCAGACTAGAAAATTTATCAGTATGACGTGGTGGGGCAGTAGTACGTCGTGTTCGACCCATGCTATAGCAAGATTCCCTAAGGTGGCCTTTTCTTTTGCAATAAGTACAAAAGAGCACAGTCAAAGGCGGACCTTGGTTTGCTTTTCTTGGTCGAACTCTCCTTCGAGGTTTTTGACGGTGACCATAAGGAGTTGTAGTAAACTCAGGAACTGGTCCAGGTGCAATTTGGGACGTGGAGGCACCATCATAACCAATTCCTTGATGATCACCAAAACCTAAAGCGGGGCCGAGGAGCATCTTTCCCATCTTCCCAGATCTGTCCTCGATTTGTACCTTGACTTCCCGTGCTTTCTCAAGATCATGAGTCAGCTGGGCAACAAGGGCTTCAAGTTTCTTTCGAGTCTCCATGGAGGAATGGAGCTGACTCATAAGACTAGCCACTTGCTTAATCAAGTCCCCTCTCTCTTTCTCTAAAACACTCTCTCTCTCTCTAAACAAATTCTCATTCTCGACACATGTAGAATCTCTCTCTCTCAAGGCGGTGCAAGTGGAGAACTCTCTTTCTCTCGCTTTCCTTAAATCTTCCTCTAAGCAGGTGATCTTAAGAACTAACGCTTTGTTACGCTTTTTAGTTTTAAAAGACTCAGAATATAACTCAGCGTAGGCGCGTTGTATATCACTCTCGCTCTCACTTGTGTCATCCTCCCCCTCACTCACATCGATCTCACTGTCGAGGTGTCCCTGTGAAGCATCATCCTCAACGTCGTGAGGAGAACTAGGAGTGCTCACATGGCTGGCCATGAATGCGGTGAAGTTACACCCATGCGGTGACTCATCTCCTGAATCCACCGTCTCGACCTCACTGTCGTCACTAAGGGTAGCATTAAGGACAGCTTTCCCTTTCTCTCTATTCAGACGATTTGCACACTCAAAAGCTCTATGACCCCTACCATCGTACTCAAAACATCTCTCACTTTCTTTCAGAGGAGGATTTTTGGAATCTTTTTCATTTTTCTTTTCAAACTTATTTTTCTCAAATTTCTTTTTATCTTTAAAATTGCCATTTTTCTTAAATTTGAGAATCCTCTTGAAATTTTTTGCGAAAAGAGCCAAATCATCTAAGTCAAAATCGCACTCAGAATCTGACGTGTCAGTCTCTCTCTTCCTAGATGACTCTATCCCCTTTCTAGATGACCCCTCACTCCTTCTCTCTTGGGCTTTAAGTGCGATAACCTTATCTTTAGATTTAGCATTTTTAGGGAACATATCAATTTCATAAGTTTGCAAATCTCCTACAAGTTCTTCCAATTTTAGCGTATTTAAATTACCCATAGAATTTAGCACAGTGACTTTAGGGATAAAACGCTTAGGCAAAGAACGAAGAATCTTTTTAACAACTCTAGCATTCGGAATATGTTCACCAAGATTAAAGCTAGTATTCACAATGTCAGAAAGTCTAGCATAAAATTCATCAAAGCATTCAGATTCATGCATGGTGATTGTTTCAAATTGAGTGTCAAATTTTGCAACTTAGACTCTTTCACAGCATTAGTTCCTTCATGGGTGAGTTGTAAAACATCCCATGCCTCTTTTGACGTGGTGCACGTCATTATGCGTTTGAACTCATCAGGTGTGACAGACCCAGAAATAGCACTTAGACCCTTAGAATTAAAAGATGACCATTTAAATTCTTCATCAGTCCAAGAAGTGTCAGGTTTCAAGTTGGTCACATTATCAACAGTCACGGTGGGAGGAGTCCACCCTCGTTCAACCAAAATCCAGACACGTTCATCAATGGATTTTAAAGCCGACCTCATACGGGCTTTCCAATAAGCATAATTTGTCCCGTCAAAAACAGGCATTTTATAATATGACTTCTCCATTTGAACAAGCACTTTTTCAAAAATCAATTTTTTAGAAAATTGATATCTTAGAAAAATTTTGCGGAAAAGGAATACGCGATAGATTAGCGTAACCTGCTCTGATACCAATTTGAGAACGTGTGTGCTCGTGTTCAAATGATCAAGTTATATATTAAACACCTTTTAACCCAAACAAACCCTAAACATGCAACTAGGTGTGGTTGAAACAATATGAAATCATGCAAGAGTTATTCAAACACACATAATTAAGGAAAAATCCCCCACAGGGGCAAAACCATTTATTTTCACTATAATTTGTAAGAAAACGGCTTACAATCGGATTACAATGAAAATACAAGTTGACTAAGAATTACCCTCGGGTATCGGATTCTGTAGTCGCGGCTGGAATTATCCCTTTCCAATAGGGCTGCAATGGAGAAGAAGAACGGTCTCCTCCACAAAGGGTTGAACTGCAAAACTGCGTTCCTGGGTTACCAAAAGGATTCACAAATGTATGGAATTTGTGTGAATCAAAATACCTAGAGTATTGGTACTCAATAGGTGAAGACTTAGGGCTTTCTCTGCTCCGAAAATCGTGTGTAGAAGTCTTAGAAAAACCAATTCCCGTATTGGGATTAAATAGGAGAACTTGAGCCCTAAAATTCGAAACATGATCTGAACACGTTCTTTTTGAAATTATCCTCGTCGGATCGGTCCGGCCTCTTTAGGCGGATCGGTCCGGTGACATCGGATCGGTTCCTTTTTGAAGGCCGATCGATCCGGTTGGCATCAGATCGGTTCGGCATTTTGGCTTCATTGGTTCGCTATGGATCCGGGGTATACTGGCCTCAACTCAGCAGGCGGATCGGTCTGGATGAACCGGATCGGTTCTTTTATCTGGGCCGGATCGGTCCGGTCTGTTCCCCTAATTCCTTTTCTCCTTTTGATATTCGGATCCGTTGATGAGCATCTGATTCTTGAATTTCCTCAACGGTGTAACGGCATACGACATATAAAATGCTAATGGACAAAAAATGTCCTTACATATCCCGATCACATGTCCCATGAGTGCCCTTACATGTCATATCCATCTAAACCCACCACGGACCATGTGTATCCATATGACACTGTTCCGGAACCCACCTCGGCCTACTACACCGCTATACCTAATCCTGAGTTTTGTGAGTACCCGAGTTATTCGTGGTGGCCTGATCACCCTTCCATGCAATACAAATCCTAACCCGATGTTGTGGATCCTCACACATTCCAACAGTTGTCATGGCAACCTTGTGCACCCGTTCACGATCAGTTCCCTCACTACATACCCACTGAATATCAACCATTTGTCCATCACGAAAGCGGTCCTTTCGTGTATGATGTACTTGGCCCCACTCCACACACTTCATATGAATATTCTTCATATAGTCCAGATTATAGCGAGTTGTGTCCCCCTCAACCACCACCCATCATTCCACCAACACCTTCATTATCATCCGCTCTCGAAACCATCTCGCAAAAGTTCATACTTGAGCAAGAGAAATCCATTCAAATTCAAACTCTCCAAAGGCTTGAACAAAATTTAAATGAATTGGAGTCTAAGCGAGAATCGGATATTCCCATGACTCCACCCATCGTTGCACCCGAGTATGACGATGTTGTGTCCTCTTGTGACACGAATTTTGAGTGTGACCAACCCTACCACCCCGAAAATCTTGAAGTTGAGACCATCCCATGGTCCGAGTCCCAAGTCGACAATTGTGTTGACTTACCTTTATATAGTGAGCCTGATCAAATCCCACCATGTCATCATGAACCCCAACTTGAGGTTCACACTCCCGTCATATCCAAAAATATACCCGAGTCTACGCCTATCGAGCTTCACCCTTGTGTTCCCGAGGAACCACTTCATCTTAGGTTAGCTCCGGCTATGAGTGCTCACTATTTTCCCGAGATAGAATCCGTGATAGTTCCTAACTATTCGGATATGGATGATGTACCACCATGCATGGCTCCCTTTGAGCCTCATATTTCTAGTGATTCCTCTATCTCTGAGATTGGTGCCTTGTCCTACCCACCCACCACATTCCCCGATGCTACTCTTATGGAGAAGTTAACCACTCCATCTTTAGAAACCACACTCCCTTGTGAGTATTCCTTTACTCCTCCCAAGGAGTGTGTGTCTCCCACGCTTGAGTTGGATCATCTTCCTCCACTATTTATCCCACACGATACACCATTTATCACACCCGACTCACCCGTTGTTCCTTCCACTCCACCACCTGGTTTGGATCTTGATTTTACGCATTTGAAGTTTCTATCAACATTTTTTTATCCTCACCTGAAACCATCCCCCACCTTCCACGAGAGTTATGGTGATACTCTCCACTACCGTGACATCGAGCTTGTTCCTCCATGCTCACCACTTCCTTGTGGTGTTGACTTTTCCCATCAATAGCTCCCTGATATGTCACGGCGCGACCACTACCATCGCCTATTCATAGAACAGTCGTGTAATTTCTATGAGCCTCATCCCATCACTATCTCCACGCCATTTCGCCTTCCTCACCAACTAGAGCACCATTCTTATAGGGCCCTAGTTTCCCTCATATTTCGGCTCAATAAGGCCCGTGATCGGTACCTCTTCACCCTTACCTTAATACCCACCCACCCATGGTCCACCGATGCTTTGCATTATGTGATGTACTTTGCCATACAGGCGCATTGACCACTTTAGCCTGTTTTCAACAGGACTGGCGCTTCAGTCTTGTTTGGGGGTGATTCTCATCACCCATTCTTCTGTCGCCCCGCGCCATCATAGATCTTATCCTTAGGGTGAGATTTCATCAGTATGGCTGAAGACATTAAACTTAGCGCTACCGGGAGGCAGCCCGCATTTCTTGTACTAGTCTCATCCTGTTTGGGGGTGGTGTTTCACATCACCCTATGCTTTATCATGCTTATGGACCTGTACATATTTTTTCTCTTATCATTTATTCAGGTTTATTCTTGGCTATATCTTTCCACTTCATTAACGATATGTTCTGGTACTATATTTCCTACCTTATGCTCTCAATTTTAAAAATCATTTTACTTAACATCGAGGACGATGTTCCTTTTTGTTTGGGGGTGGGGAATTTTATCAAAATTGTACCTCTTTTGAAATTTTTTGATTTTTAAACCTGATTTTTAAAATTTCGTGCAGTTTCTTTCATCTCATTTATTGATGTGAATTTTCAATCATCCATCTTTCGAAGTCTAGGAATCAAGCTAGAGAATATCTTTTATAAATAGCTTATGTAATACATAACAAGGCATGTTGCACGATGAATTTCTAGACTCAACAAAATATGCGCACTTATCACGTCACTACTGTTTAGAGTTGAGGAGTACTACAATTCTAAAGAGAACCTTAAGGATCACTAGTAGAGACTTTGGCCCGTGAGATTTGTGCCTTTCACCCTTTTAGAGTGTTTTACGCAATCTCCGAATCATAAGTTGATTAAACTTCGTTTGGGTCCGCATTTAATTGTTGTATGATCTCATTATTCTTTTATAAAATTTTGGTTTGATCACTGAGAACGACATCACTTTCGAGTTGTAAGAAACACGTGTCTTGAAATTTGTCCTGAATACTAAATTTTCATCCATACCCTTACCACTTTTCCATATCACATTTCCATTCACTCACCCATTATCTTTCCATATTTTCCCCATCCATATACATTCCCCACACCATCCATTTATCATTCCACTCATATATCATCCATAATTTTTTAGAAAAAGAGTGTTGATTCCAAATATTAAATGTCTTCATTGTTGGTTTGAAAAGTGAGAGAAAAATAAAAAAAGAAAAAAAAAGAAAAGAAAAAAGAAAAAAATAGAAAGATAGCAAATTATAGAAAAAAAAAGAAAAAGAAGAAAAAAAAATAATTAAAAAAAAGAGAGAAAAAAAGAGAAGATAGATGTAGTAAATTTTTATGTAATGAAGACATTTGTGCCTAAAGTGTATACACTCTTCTTTCGCATCCATATCGCATCCATCTTTTGTCCATTAAACATCAATCACTCATCCATTATCCATCATATCACTATCCTACCTACCTCATCCCATCCATCCTACCTATCATATCCTTCTCATCCCATTTCATTCCCCCTCACCCATTTACATACATGTTCCCCTAGGTGTTCGGACAAATGGCAGTTGACGTGGTGAATAACTCGACGTTCTCACTATAGTGATTAGCATTCTTTCATGAGATCATTTTTCTTTCAAATTGTTCGTTCTTTATTATGTGTGTGTGAGACGTTTGAACTTGCTTACATTTACTCACCTCCTCACACACACGAGCGATACACTTACCCTAATCTCGAGAGTTCGTTTGAGAGAGTTATACCTAGTGAGATTTGAAGTTGAAGCGTTGATTCCGAAGAGGCAATCTAGGAATTACTCTTGTGATACTCGACCCGTTTTGACTGATTCACACTACACACGTTGAGTTCTAGGAAGGATGTACCTTGAGTATTTACTTAGATTAATCTTTTTACCCATTCTAGCTTGTATTTCTCAAAATATTTCATATGTGATGGATTGTGCGACTATTCTATGTCTAATAAGAAATTGACTGTCTTTCAATAAATTTTTACAAAATAAGAATTTTGTGGGTATATTCCCTACAAACCCTCACGAGACACAACTCGTCCTGTAGGGCAACCTATAGGTTTAAAGGCTTGTTGCACATGCTAAGTGCAATTGCAAGTGCCCGCGAAAGTGGTACACTTTTGGCTTCTTATCTTTCTCTTTCTCTCTATCTTATTGCTCGAGGACTAACAACGCTCCGTTTGGGGGGGGGGGGGGGGTGATAAGCACCCAAAATTATACAATTTATACCCCAAATAGATGTCATTTAGTTGTTAATTCTCGACAATATGGGTCTTATGCGCTTAATTGCTCATTATGCAGGCTTAATTACAGTTGCGGTGTCAAAAACTATATTTCAGAGCAATTTACAGTTATAATGGAGCTAAATATCCAATTCCCTAAACCCTTACCCGAGCTTAAACCTACCCCGAATCCCGTGTGTGTTTGATTTGTTCCCTTTTGTATTTTTTAGATTTTTAGTTTGAGTCATTTTTATTTTTAGGATTTATTTTTGATTTATTTAATTTTTTCTAGGTTTTATTTTCTATTTTATTTTTATTAGTATATTTTTATTTCATCTTTATTTTTATTAGTTATTAATTTTATCTTATTAGGATTAGAATTTTTAGGATTTAATGTATTTTTAGTTTTATTAGATTTTGCATTTTCTTTTTAGGATTTTAATTTTAAATTTTATTTTATTTAAATTTGTATTTTTTATTTTATTTCTTTTTAGTTTTATTTTTATTTAGTCTTTATTTTATTTTTTGAGTAGGAGTTTAATTTTAAGATTTTTAGTTATAGTAGTTTTATTTTTATTTTTTTAATTTATTTTAATAGGGTCACAATTTAAACACACACACACACATAACCCATAACCCAAACACATCCTAAAACTACCCTCACCCTCATCCTATTACCTACACCCTCACCACACGCTATCAAACCCATCACTCATCTTCTACCTCCCGACCCTCTCTCTCATCTCTCATCTCTCCAACCACCATTAACACCTCACACTCTCTCCTCAAACAATAAAATCATCTCCAGCAGCCCAAGCCTCGGTGCACCCACCTCGCAAGCAACTCTGTCCCAACTCCCTACCGCCTCACTCCTTTCCCCTGCTCCGGCCACGCTCCTGGCCTTACCGCCCCTCCGCCGGCGGGACCCTATCGCCCCTTGTCCACCCTCCGGCGCCGTCCACCTAACCCGCTTTGCCTAACCCCTAACTCCGGCGACGATGCCGCCATCAACCCCGTTCTGTCAACTCCGTCCGGAGTCCCTTCCCACTCCGACGATCCCACTCACCCGGACCGCTACCACTGGCCAGCCCCATGTCCGCCCAATATCGAAACCCGACGGTCCAGCGACCTCGGACCTCTCCATCCTCAACCGCCGTCACCAACCGAACCCGATGCCCCTTGCTCCAAAACCGTACCCAACCTGCAAAACCAAAACCCATTTCAACCCACTTTCAACTCCCAAATTAAATCCACGATTTCTTCTATCTGTTACAAACCAATAGAATTAATTTGAGTGAAATTTTCTCCATATTACCATCACCCATATATCCTCATACCTCACACCCCTCATGTGCACATCCTTATTTTCCCAATTTAACCCCTTAGCTCCAATTGCATATAAAAGAAGACCTCAAGGCCTTTTGAACTCATCATCAAATAGGTAGAGAGAGAAATTTTAGTTTAGAAATAAATTAGGATAAATTTCATTTTTTAAATAGTTTTATTTTCATTTTTTTTAGATATTTGTGAGTGATAATTGTGTGAGGATTAATTTGAGTGAAATTTTTATGTAACATTGTTTGGATCACTCAACTTGATGGATTATGAATTTCAACTCATGGATTGAAGATCAATTAAGCATCAAGAGATTGGGGTTTGATTGTTCTTTTCTCATCTCTTTTATTTTATGCCTATTGAATATTTGTTTATTATGTTTGATACCATGTTAGGTAATTCCCCTTTCAAGGGGTGGGGTAAAACCCTTATTTGATGTTGTTTTATTTTAATTAGTTTAATTACTTGAAAAATCCCTTTAAATGTTAATTTTGATCCCTCACCCTTATATTTACGCCTCGAGAGAGGGTAAATGATTTTCGCGAGAAAATCGAAATTCTAGTTATAATACCCATTTTATATTCGAACTAGAGATGGGGGTTTCTTAAGTGGGGTATTATAACTTGAATTTCAACTCTAAATTTATTTTGTAAGATTTACATAAATTTTAATGGATCGATCATAGCGGGTGATTAATTAAAAGGAGTGTAAATCTACTTTTCTAGAGTTGTGTGGTGTTAAACTTAATTTTCTAAAAGGTTACTATTATAATTACACTTGCAACGAGAGTTGGTTTGTAATTTTGATATTAATTTGGGAGAATTCAAATAATTAATTAGAATAACTAAAATTTGTGGTGTAATCCCACTCCTTGATTGTTTTCACAATTATTTACCTCACTTTATCTTTTTTTTTTAGTGTTAAACTTTATTTTTCATTTTAGTCATTTTCTAGTTAGTTATTATCATGTTACATTTAGTTGAGTTTAGTTTAAATCATCACCTCACCCTATTGTTTTAATATTGAAAAAGCTAAAAAAATTAGAAAAAGTGAAAAAACATAAAAAGAAATTAAAAAATGAATTACAATTGAATTTGTCTTTAGCTTACTCCCTAGGAAGTGGATTGATACCCTTACTTACCTCTACACTTGAGTTTATTATATTTTGTAGGTATTTGAGGTTTTGATTAGAAGGACTTTTCAAGCAACGACAAAGACAAAAAGATACACGCAAAAGTCATTTTTATCAATAGGAACAAAGGGAGGGCGCTATCTTTCAAAGTCTGCTAGAAAATCTGAGCCATTATTTCTTCAGAAGCCCCTAGGAGATTTATGGCTCGGTGATAGCTACAGAGACGAACGATCGGGGGTCCACTGCCTACAAATTTCTTGATATTGGGCTTCTTGATTTTTTCTGCTAACCTGGCTTTAGGATAAGGAGACATGTGGGTGTATTCCATGTAGTTCCCAGAGATTCTGACTTAGTCCAATTTCTTGGTTAGCATCTTGAGGCCTTTCTTGACCTTGTTCAGTTGTTCCTCTTTAGGATCAATAGTTACGTGTAAATGAGCCCATATCTTGAGCAAGGTTTGGCATGGGAAGCTGGGGTGGTGGTGTCCCATTAGCATGAGGAGCACGTGGAGCGTGATGGTATTCTTCAGGAATGCAGATAGGTTCGGGTGCAGACGGACCCATGGCCAGAGGGAAAATGACCTCAGGATCTTCAGGAACAGGGACCCAGTTTCTTTGCATGTCATGAACCTCAGTTTGAAGGTTGTTAATTTTGGTAGTGAGCTGATCAAGGACCGTTAACAAATCCCGCTATACATTCGACACGATCCGTATTCTCCATGGAAGGCGGGTGAGTTTCGGACTCGGAGGAAGTAAAGGGACTGACAGAACTTTGGGGCAGTTCGACTGAAGATCGAAGCCATTAGGGAGCTAGGCCAATGGTATGTGATCGACCTGAGAAGAAAATTTTGGAACTTGTTTTCAAAAAAGAAAAAGGAAAATTCGTTTTTTGGGGAGAAAAGGAGGAAAATATTTTTAACATTTTTTAAAAAATATGAGAAAAGTGTTTTTGGCATTTTTGATGAAAGAGGAAAAATGTTTTTGGATGCTTTTTGGGAGAACGAGAGGAAAATACTAGAGACGGTTCTCAACATGATTATTATGTTTATTAGGTTCTCACTTGTGTTAAGTTCTCCTAAATGCAAAATGAAATGTCGGACGGGACCCAAGCCTGGAAAATTGGATTTGTAACATATGTAAAGCTATGGTTGGACTTGTAACTAGGCTCACGGGCAGGGTCCCATTTTAAAAATTGCGCGAAAATTTGGGCGACAGGCCTACCCTGAATTTTGGCAGAGTTTTGGGTCGAAACCTGCAATCTAACACGTGTGTCCTAGTCTTGACACCTGTATGCGGATCTGCAGTTTGGTTGGGTGAATTGGAAAGGGTTACCCCCTTTGGCGTGACTTCCACGATATATGTCTTGCTATTGAGGGAAATCGGTATGTGAGGACAAGCTGTTTGATATACCTAAGTGTACATGAATTTATTCACTATATACTTTGTGGGGACGGTACGTGTGAGAGCGAATTCGATATACTCGACGTACGTGAACGAGTTCCCTGCGATATACCTCCTGTCATGACTTCGATCAAGTGATACGATGCAGGGGAACTGTTCAATATACGTCGAAGGTACTTAGCCAATGGAAGGTGAGAGTCATATCGCTTAGGCTAACTGCGCCCTGCCGGACCAGCACCCATCACGAAGTGACCCTCCAGTTATGGGACAAAATTTGGTAAACAACAATGCTCTTTGGTGATGTCGTGTGAATCATGCATGATTATCTTATTAGTATCTTATGGGGAGTGTATCTTTTTCTTGATCATGCCAAACAGGGAGAAAAGTACAAGTACCAACAGTATACTAATCATGGATAAATGGTGTATGCAATATGTGGATACACGTGATCCTAGGTGCACGTGGTTGGAAGTGTACATGGAGAATCTTCTACAAGTGTGTGAATAGTAGCATAAGCATGATGTACACATGAATAATAAAGGGGAACATGCAAAAATAGGGAAATATACAAGAAAATAAAACACCCATGTAAATAGAGTCTAACCCTCTTAAAAATATTCCCCAGCGGAGTCGCCACTGTGGCCATCCCGATCGGCGCGACGTTCGTTCTGAGGGGGTGGGGTGGGGGGAGGAGAAGGAGGATCCCCCCGGAGAAGAAACTGCGTCGCGGTCTCACACCCTTCTCTTCAAAAAGGGGGCTTCGGCCATCGTCGGTGTGGGGTGAATGTAAAGAGATAGAGTCGCCAACCTATTTTTCTCAAAACATGCAAAAGAATATGTTGCCACTTCGAGAGAGAGGTATAAAAGACAAATTGATGCATGCAAAACCAATAGATCGAAGGTCAAAGGGCTAAGTTACGGAATGGGAAGGTGTTAGGAACCCATCCGGCCCTTTCGGTCTCTCATGGGAAAATGTTAATATTTTCCTTTATCCCCGTGAAGTGTGTGCATGTGTTTATATAATGGAGATTTGAATTGTTCGACCCATACCATGGAAAATATAGGGCGGGCTCATGAAAGGAATATTCCCAAAATAATAAATGTAGAAGATAGAATATGAGCGTTCATCGATTTATTGATCGTTATTGGGAAACGATAATATATGTGGGATGAGACGCGAACAAATATGTTATATATATGTATGATAATAATGAAAATGAGGGATTATGAAAAATAAGAGAAATTGGAAAATTAGAAAATCGGACTCGAGTCTCGGATTTTAATCCAAGACGCCTATGTAGTCTATAAAGGCATCAAAGTCCATATAGTTCAAATGTAGAATAGGGGAGGGGTTTATCCCATAGATCCGAACGGAATTTTATTAGGTGTATTCGTGTAGAAAATGTATTTTTTGTTTTGGAAAAAAGTGTGGTGGATAATTCCGTTCGGAATTTACGGGTGTAACCCTCTTTTATTTGTTTTTATTTTTTTTATGAAAAATAAAGCATGTGCAATATACTAATAAAAGCGTAGATGTTAATGTGTGTGAACTAAAACGAAATTTGATTATGAATCTAAAGTAATTTATGCAAACACAAGAGATTTAAAAGATGAGGAGGAGGAATTGGACCTTCCTTGGAGCTTGAGCTTTAATCTTGGATGAAATCCCTTGAATGTCGATGGATGTTGATGAGAGAGAAGGATATTTTCCTAATTGGATGAGAGAAGGATGGATGTTTAGGCTTGAATGGGATTTCTCATATGGAACTTCACTGACTTCTAGAGAATGTTGCTGAGATCACTGATGCTGATGGGTTTGAGGACTATCTGAGAATGAGTTCATGGCCCTTTTTTGTTGGGAAAAAGGGGTGCCTATCGGCCTACCCCAGGGGGTACCTATCGGTAGGTCACCCTTGACACTGTGCCGATAGGCAAGGTTCAGGACTTGCCAATTGGAAGTTTTGTGCAGACTTCTATGGAAAAATGACTGTAGAGCAAAAATCGTTAATCCAAATCATGCACGGGGCATACCATTAGAAAGGGATTACAGAGGCCTTAGAGAGTCCTTTGTACCACTCCCAGGTCCAGGAGTTGACTTTGGGTCAAATGTGGCTCGAAAGCGAACGTCGGTCCTTTGGACGGGAGATTGTCGGACGCAAACGGATCATTCATCCGAATGGTAAGTAAGAAATGTGCATGGGGTGGTCCATTGGAAAGTTTAAGAGATGTACTTCAACATCCCCAAAGAGTTTTTATCGGTTTGGAAAGTTGACCTTAGTCAACTAGGGCTTGGAAGCGCCCGATGACCTCTCGGAGTAAAACAGATTGTTCATCCATACCTTAGGTCAGAAGCATGCATGGGGTGAATCATTAAAAAGGGTATTCAGTGCCTTTTGTATATTCATTCAGTCTTATTCGAGCTAAAGAGTTAAATTTGGTCAAATAGAGTCGGAGAGTGCCCGGTGGCCTCCGGATCGATTTTTGGGGGAAAACTGATCGTTTGTCCGAACGGTTATGCTATTTTGTGCACAAGGCAGACTGTTGGAAAGGGGTTGAAGTGACCTTTAAAGATTCAAAGAGATTTCGCTCTGACGATGGAGTTGATTGGGGTCAATCCGAGGCCCAGGAGTGACCGATGCCCTTTGAATTAGTTTTCGATAGTGAAGTGGTCCGTTCGTTCGAACCGTTATGCTGATTTGTGCACGGGGCAGACTGTTGGAAAGGGTATTCGAATACTTTCAAAGATTCAAAGAGCTTTTCTAACAAAAGAGTTGACTGGAGTCAAATGGGGTCCTGGGGGCGCCCGATGGTCTCTAGATCGATACTCGAAGTGCGACCTAGGTTCGTGGTGAAAAGGGGAAGCGCTGGGAGTTTAAGGAGAGACTTAGGGGGTCCTAAAATGTGGCCTCTATAATTACTTTGAGTAAATGTTGTATTAGTTACCGTATTTGGTAGTACTAAAGCTTCATTTTAATCCATCATCCTTTTCCCCTAAGCTGTGTCTCTTTTTCTTCCATCATCTCGTCACTTAATAATATCATCCTAAAAAAACCATGGTGTTATACCCATTAGTTTTTATGATTCTGGTTATGCCTTAAATTTATTGAAATATAGTGTAAAAACATGGGAGTGTTGTTATCTCCCTATGGCAGTTTTGTGATAATGATTTGTATGTTGTTGGTGATCAAATCAAGGTTAAGATAATTGTGAAGATGACAAGGACATTGGGGATGATGATGACTATAAAGAAGAAGTTTTTGTGTATTGGCGTAATTACAAACTTTGGAACTCGTCTAAAAATTACGGTTAGAATCTTATCGGGGATCTTAATGCCCTCTGTTACCTCCTACTTTTGTATATTTGTGGTTAAAAATTATTCTACTAGCTCACGATACTTTAGGATTTTAATATGATCGAAGACTTAATCTTCCTCGCCTCCCACTTAAGTTTAGAACGGATGTAATCCACCTCACTTTCACATGCTATCCTAATAGATTCTATGCATGGTATAGACCTAATGAACCCTACTTTCCTTTTGACACTCACAAGAGTGAATATTTGATCCCTTTGGATGCCTGGCATTATGCAACTTTCAAGGTTCTAACATATGGTTCCATCGATGCCAATTATCCTTATTACACCCTTTATGAATCTCACTGATATGCCAAGTGTGGACCCATTCATCATATAGTCTCGGCCATGGCCGACCTTCACCAACTAACTAGCAGTGGGGCATAACAACTCGTCCAGATTAGACTCGGCCAAATTCAGTCGGCCGATGGAGAAGTTCAGGATGTCTCGACCTTGGACTTCGGTAACCAGCCAATATGAGTAACCTGTATTGATTTTAGTGATTGGGTATCCTCATCCCCGCCCCCACAGGCCGATGAGGATAGGTTGAGATCAATAGGCATCATAGGTGTCAACTCCTCAGTGGTTCGCAGATCTACAAATCTAGCCTCGACCAGTGTGGTCAACCGAGGTCACATAGTTGATAGGGAGCATGCATTAGGATACGCGTGAGGACACGTGCGAGGGCACATATCACACGCGAACCAAAATCGTTATACCCTAATCATTCTCTCATGTGAGGGAATATTTGATCATCATGACCTACTTGTGACAGTGTCAGGTGTCTTCTCTAAATTGGTTAGCTCATTTGGCACATTCTCATCGAATGCTTGGGGGGACATTACACCCCCCAAGAACTATATATAGGATTCATCTTGTACCTTGTAGGGGATCGACTATTCACAACCCTAATTGAAAGTCTATTGAAAGAACAATAGAGAGAGAAAGTGAGTGTATTGTATCACTTATCCTTTAGAGCCAAAGATTTTTGTGAACTTACTCACCCCTACATAGTGGAGTAGGCCTCATTGGCTTAACCACTTACATATTTGTGTTATTTCCTCTTATCCTCATCTTTTTCTCTACACACACACACACACACACACACACACACATATATATATATATATATATAGTGTTTCATTCACTCTATTATTATTCTGGTTTGAGCTTATATTCATCTTGACTTGGTGATACCATTTCTGGTATCATCAATTTGGCGTTGTCTATGGGAACGAGATAGCTGGTCTCTTTCGTTTCTTCTGCAGCTGTTCTACCAGATTCTATGGTAGTGGTCCAACCTCACCCTTGGTTTAGATTCAACCATCATTGAAAGCTCTTTGTTTTGAGCCCTAGCTTACTTTCAGCTCACTTCTAGTACATCACTTAATTTTTCTATCATCGAAACCCTCATGACTTCAGATCTTCCACAACCACCACCACTAAGAGGTGGTGGACCCAGTAATAGCTAACCTCCTAAGTCGAAATGGTTGAAGTAGTGGCGACTCTCAGCTCCCTAGTGGCCAACCAATAGTTAATGCGGTAAAAATTCACTACTCTTTGCCAAAAGGTGATCGGGCCTGATGGAGACAATATGATAACTCTGACAGCAAGGGAATGACCTCAAGATTTGCAGTCACGGGACCACCACAAGCCCCACACAAGGATCTCCCTCATCAGTAGAGGCGCAGAGACGTGGCCGACCCTAGGTGTTTATGCCTGGGGAGGCCTAGTCAATAGTGCCCTAATAATGAGGAACAAGAGTGTGAGGAGGAGGATAATAGAAGTTATTGGGAGCCCTATAAGATCACAAGTGGCACTGTAAGATAGATTTAACCAAACCGAGGTCATACTGGAAGGCCGAGCCGAGAGTGCGGGCCAAGAGCATCATCCCTAGACAGGTTGAGCAAAGCACCGAACGATTTGAGATACTGCCTCTCCAGATTAAGAAGTATAGTTGGTTCTCAAAGGAATAATGGAGGTGATAACCATCAGGCCCTAAGAGGTTGAGATGAGGAGCAAAGAGAGGTAAATAGTCGATAAAGAACATCTCCCAGAGAAGCTTCAGTTCAGTCAAATAGTAGAGAGGGAGCCCGAGAAAATGCGATCGTGGCCGAGGTTATGTGGTCGGCAGACCTTGGAATGACTCCATATAATAGCTAGAAGATAATATGGTCGACATCTTGAAAAGATGAGACCCATTGTATAGGGGATATAATGAAGGCTCACCCTTTGTGGCCAGGATAGTAAGTTATCTAACTCCATCCAAATTCAAGCCTTTAGTTGTTACACCCTAGTACGATAGGAGTACAAACACCATCTATCATGTATAGACATACCACTTAGCTACAAACATTTATTCAGTTTCAGATAAGATGAGGCGCAGGGCATTTTCTAGCACCCTCATTGGGGATGCACATGTATGGTTTGCCCGTCTTCCAAAAAACTCAATCGAGAGCTTCAATCAATTGGAAAATAGGTTCATCCACAACTTTTACATTGGGGTAAGACCAAAGAAGAAGATAACACACCTGTTATACATTAAGCAGGGGAAATATGAGAGCCTTAAGGAGTATATAGCGCAGTTCAAAAAGGAAAAGTTAGAAGTCGAGGACTGTGACGAGAGCATCGCTATGATAGCCTTGATTGGAGGACTGTAAAAGGGGAGGATCTTATAAAAATTGGCTGAAAACCCTCCCAAGTATATGGAAGAGCTCCTAGCCATGGATAGAAGGGTCATGAACACCAAAGATGCATTAGACGTGAAGGGAAAGGACGAGAACTGGGGGAAAGTTCTAAAAAAATTAAGATGGAAAGAAGAGATTAGCGAATGACAAGTTCGATGGATACACACAACTGAATGTTAGTTGCGAGCATATTCTCAATGTGATAAAAGATGATCGATCTCTGAGGTGGCCCGAGAGGTTGAAATCACCTCCCCATAAAAGGAACAAAAGCCTATTGTGTGAGTTCCACCAGGATCATTGGAACTTGATTGAAAAATGATTCAAGCTCCAGGATGAGATTGAAAAGATGATGAAGGTTGGGAAACTGAGAAAGTATGTAAGTAGTGGAAATTCCAGGGGAGGTCAAGACGATCCAAAGAAAATAAGGGTCAATAAGTGCAAGGAAGATGACCCAAGCAAGAAGGATAATGCCTCGGATGATGATGATGATGACGAAGACGACTACCACCTAAGGACGATGATCCTAAAAGTCTCCTCAATATTATCTCATTTCATATAAATATGATTTGCAGAGGACTTATAATGGAGGCGCGTAGTTAGCAGATAGAAAAGCACATGTTTTAGAGGTCAAATCCCTTCCCAAGGTAGAAGCTATTAATTCGGCCTCTGTGGGTGCAAAGCTAGAAAAAAGGAAGAAGGTTGACATGGACACTTTGATTGTGGTCTTCTTAAGACTATACTTTAAGGGAATCCTAGCTCCCTAGGATGAACCTCTAGTGATACAACTAGGGTACATGGGTTTGATGTGCCGAGAATACTGGTCGATGGGGAAGTTCAACTGACATCATATTCTGGTCGTGCTTCAAGGGCCTAGGACTCAGTAAGAAGATCCTTATACCTTATCATCACCCTTTGATAGGTTTCAATGGTGAGAAAGTCCACCCTCTTAGAATGTATAAGATGGATGTCAGAATGGGAGATATTTGGCCAAAGAGGCTCACAAAGAAGGTCAACTTTTTTTGGATTGACAAGAGTGTGTATTAGGACTATAATATTATCATGGGAAGAATATCCCTCAAGGAGTTTGAGGCCATGCCTTCCACTATACGCCATATGATAAAATTCTTGACCCCATATGGGGTAGGGGAAGTTCACGATAATCTAGTGTTGGCACGGGAGTGCTATTTCAACTCGGCTAGAGAGAGGGAAGCTCACAAGAAAGCTACTATAATGTACAACATTGATATGTTGGACCCCAGAGATGAGATGAAATTAAAGAAAGGGGAAGTCACGATAGAGTTAGAATCCATCTTCCTCAATGAGGATGAGCCAAAAAAAACTATCCAGGTCAGCAAAACCTTGAAAACAGATATCAAGGATGAGCTGATCAAATTATAGAAGGAAAGGCAGAGCATCTTCTCATGGAGTCATATGGATATACTAGGCATTGATCCAGAGATTCTATGCCATAGACTGGATGTGGCTTATGATGTGAGGTTGATCCAACAGAAAAGGAGAACTTGCTCCAGAGAAAAGTATGAGGTTATCCAAGAGGAGGTGAAGAAGTTAGAAAAAGATGATTTTATAAGGGAGGTGATATACCTCGAGTGGCTAGCAAACGCAATCATCTGTAATACTCCGTATTTTTACAACCTTTAAATTTGGGGATTTATTAAATTGAAATTGAGATATTAATTTAATATTAATCCGAAATTTATTTTAAATATTTACTAGCGTGATGAAAGTTAGTAATTATTGGGAATTTGTTGAATATTACCTAATGGATAAAGTAATATATATAATCGAATTTATGAAATTATCATGAGTGTATAATTTGATAATTGTGGAAATTAAATCGGAATGCGCCTGTATCGTGTCGGGATTAAATTATTATTATTATTTAAAGTGAATAAATTATAAGTCACTCGTATGGTCATTTCGAGTGCGCCAATGTGTCCGGAAGGGTCGAGATAGTTAAAATAATGTACTCGGGGGTTTAGTTTGGGTCTCGGTGCGTTTTTAAGTCCAATTGACATCCCAGGAGGGTATTTTAGACTTTTTACATTTTTGGGTAATTAAACCCACGAATTTCCTAAGGATATTTCAGCGTTTAGGAGTCATCTTCTAGGGTTACCAAACACAAAATCAAAGAACGACCATTAGAGAAGGAGTTGGAGAGCTTTCCAAGCAACTCAAGGCCAAAGACTCACCCGTTTGCACCGCCACCACCACCAAAGCGTAGATCGCACGATGATTAACACAACTATACCTCTTTCGTCCACAAATCAGAAACCCAAATTCCAGGCAAGTATTTATCTTGCTTTATTTTTAGTTAATGTTTCTATCATGTTAGTCTAGGATTGTTTAAAACATGTTTCATGAAAGCAATTATATTTTTAGAGATTTCAAATCATATGTTGTTGAGGAAGTAAACGTATTCTGGACATCTAAATCACATGGAGAGGATAAGCCACAATTTTGTATGGGTTTAGAAGCAATAAATCTGGGAAAGAATTTAAAGAATGGAAACTAAAGAAAAATTAGGGTTCTTGAAGTTTATGTGAATTTTACCCCATTAAATCGTTATACTTGATGATTTCAGACATGTTTCACGTAAGAAATCTTGCTGGTAGGTATATAGTATTTGTAGTATTATTAATTGCGAGTTTGGGAATCGTTAATGGAGAATTGGTTGAGGTTGTAGAGGTAAACCCGTAACTAGAAAAGAGCAGGTTTTGTCATAACTTCTTGATCGATCGATCGATCAAGAACATCGATGTCCGATGGTTTAATCGGGTTAAAATGCATAGGAACCTTTAATTACTATTGTTGGGGTATAATGGTATATAGAGAAGACCAGTAGGGTCTAGTTAGACCCCGTTTAGTGAAATATAATGTAGGATGAGATTTTGGGTTAATGAGGAATTATTCATGCATATAAGAAAACAGGCGTACATCAAGACTTGTAAGTAAGTGTGCCTACTGAAATTATACTTAGGGAGATAGAATACTTCAAGAAATGAGAAGTAAGTATGGAGTAACTTATATATGAAAATAAAAATGACGAGTCCGTTATGCGAAATAATCGAGTAAAATATGTAAATGACAGATAATAAACTTAAGTATGGGAGTTTTCTACTGTGCATAAAAGTAGTTAAGTAATGAATAAATACTCCAACTTTATTATAAATGTTTGGGAATTTTGTGACATTACTGGGTTATTTAAAATAACATAAGATATATGAGAGAGCTTAATTTCCAGAAATTAATTATCTTAGCCATGGTAGTTATCGGAATGAAACCTTATGGGAAAGTTAAGTTAAAATAAACATTTAAGATTAATAGTACGGTAGACGTTCACACTAGATGAGAGGTGAGAGTTTCTCAAGAGAGTGTCGCATACTAACATGGTTATTTCATTAGTCGGTAAGCGTTTTAAATACTTGCTAAACTATTTTTAAACTGTTTTACACTCGGGATATGACCTGTTTCCTGTTATTTCTTTTCTCTTGTATATATATGTATATATTACTGGTGCCCAGCCATAGCGGTGTCATGCTTAGATTCCTTGGAACGGATGCACTACAGCTTAGGTGGGAGTTGCAGGCCATTGCTTAGACGACCTCGTTGATTGACTCCACTCTTATCATAGCTTTGATTAGTTAGGGCATGTGTCTCCCGTTTATTTATTCAGTTGGATTGTCAGAGATTTCTATTCATTTATTTTTCAGTATTTGGTACTCTTTGGGATGTAATTTGTGCTAGGATGATTTCATTTGTAGTTTTTAGACTTGGTATTGGTTTATCTGAATGGTTAAATTCTTGTGTGTTCATTGTTGTCTTTAACATTCATAAAGTTCATAAACTGTTAATTATTGAAAAGGTTTTCTTAATGGAATTAATTAAAATAGAAATAAGGTTTAAATTGTTTTGACACTTAGCTTAATTATGTAGGGTGTTTAAATTGAAAATTTTATTTTGCGACAGTGATGCTAAGAATGAACCAATCGTTCACCTTGATTTTAATTTAATAAAGGACTGATCACCCGGTATTTAATTAGGCTGGGTGTCACAGGTGGTATCAAAGCATCATGTTCTAGTGTCCTTTAGGATCCGTACGGCTTTTTTCGCTTCCAGCTTAGCGTCCTTGATATAGAGACCTATTTTTAGGACTGTTGTATTCTTGTATTTACTCTTATGTCTTAAGCTATTCGAGGTTTGATAATAACTGTAGACTAATAAACTTCCTTCTCATTTCAGATGCCTCTGAGACACGCACTCCGAGACAGGAATGCCCAGGCTGAACAGCCAGCAGCTCCGGCTCAGGGAATGATGAATGCAACTGAGGTAGCTACTATTGTTGCTCAGACGATGAATGCCGCATTAGCGATAGTGCAACAGGATCCACCCCTGATTCAGGCAGTGGCGCCAGTACCAGCATAGCTTCCATCTTCATGGGAGCGGGTTAGGGATGACTTTCAGAAGGCGCATCCCTCAGAGTTCTCGGGTAGTTCGGACATAGTAGTCGCCAGCCAATGGAAGAAAGATATTTGAAGGCATCTGCGCATGTATGAGTGCACTGACGTACAAAGACAACTTTTATCTTCCTTCAAGCTAGTGGGGGATGCTTTGCCGTGGTGGGAGTCCACTACCACCTTGGAGGAGAGGGACAACATCATGATTCAGTCATTCTGGGTGCGGTTTGACTGCAAGTACTTCCCATTCGTCGTGCAGACTGAGATGGGGTAGAAATTATTGAATCTGAAGCAGGATAATATGACTGTTGCTGAGTACGAGGAGGAGTTTACTAGGCTTCTCACTATAGTGCTAGATGAGGCACCCACAGAGGGGGGGGGAAATAAACTGTTGTTTATAGATGGATTGGCCTGGAGGATCCGTCAGCACCTCATATACAATCTATCATTGAGTACCTACACTGATGTACTCAACGTTGCTTTGTTACACTGTCAGGATCACCGCTTCCATCTGCAGGGGAGAAAACGAGCAGGGGAGTCCAGCCAATAGGACAGGACATGGGGCAGTAGTATTGGTGGGGCACCAGTAGCACAGGGGTAGACCCAGCACAGTGAGCAGAGTTATCATCAGGGGACCCTGCCAAACGGTTCTGATCAGGTGACTCTAGATAGGGATTTGGGGGATTCAAGCAGGGCCAGTCTAATCAGCACGGCCAACACCATCAATAGCAGGGACAACAACAGGGCCGTCAAGGCCAATAACATTTCTAACAGGGCCAGTGTTGGGGTGGTAACGGCCAACAGGGTCATGGTGAGCTAGGGAAGTGGGGAGGTAACTCTAGGGGAAGATGTTTCGGATGTGGCAAGAATGGCCACAGGCACCAGTATTTCCCAGAGGTAGATAGGGCCCCACAGCAGTAGGGTGCCGGTAATGATCCACAGAGGCCACTCTTCCCAGCCGCCCACACAGTGCCAACTTAGGTTCTAGCCTTACTCGCCATCCCAGCAGCTCCAGTTCAGCAGCGGCAATTGCAGTACGGACGTGTCTATAATGTCCACCAGGAAGCAGCACCTCAGGCACCACCTGCGATTGAGGATACATTTCCTATCCATGGCACTACGGGTCGGGTTTTATTTGATACTGGGGCGTCGCACTGTTTAATAGCAGCTCATTTTGCAAAGGCCTTAGGGTTATTAGACACAGCAGAGAGCACTGTCACATGCGTAGACTCACCACGCGGGAATGGGTCTTTGATTTTCTTTATATGCTGGGGTGTGGGAGTAGAGATTGGTATCTTGATTTTACCAGCAGACATGCTAGTCTTAGAGATCCATGAGCACGATGTTATTATTGGCATGGATTGGCTGGCTGCGTAGAGAGCCATGATAGATTGTTTCGGTGTGAGTGTCATCTTTGACATTCCGGTCCAGTAGATGTTTTTGGTGGCGATGCCTCGCCCAGAGGGAGGCTCTTCCACCCATTTGTACTACATAGAGGATGATACCTCTAAGGAGGTCGTGATTCCCTTAGATTCAATCCCAGTCGTTCGTGAGTATTCCTATGTATTTCAGGAGATACCGGGCCTACCCCCTAGTCGAGAGATAGATTTCTCTATAGAGTTGATGCCGGGTACTTGACCGATAGCACGTGCACCTTACCGTATGGCTCCAACAGAAATGAGGGAGTTACGGGATCAGATAGAGTAGTTGTTAGGACAAGGCTTCATTCGTAGGAGCACCTCACCTTGGGGCGCTCCAGTGTTGTTTGTGAAAAAAAGAGAGATGGCTCACTGAGGTTATGCGTAGATTACTGGGAGCTGAACAAGGTCATGATACAAAACAAATATCCGTTGCCCCGAATAGATTACCTGTTCGACCAGCTGAGGGGAGCAACCTTCTTTTCAAAGATAGATTTGAGATCGGGATACCATCAGCTACGAATTAGGGAGCAGGATGTGTCGAAGACTGCTTTCTTGACAAGATATAGGTCCTATGAGTTCAGAGTCATTCTGTTTGGACTGAAAAAGGCTCTAGTCGTATTCATGGACTTGATGAACCGAGTGTTCAGAGAGTTCTTGGATCAGTTTGTCATCGTTTTCATAGATGACGTCCTGATATATTCACACACTGAGGAGGAGTATACCGAGCACTTGAGGAAGGTTCTTCAGATTCTATGAGAGCATCAGTTGTATGCTAAGTATGAGAAGTGTGGATTTTGGTTACGGGAGGTACAGTTTTTGGGGCATGTTGTGTCAGAATTGGGAATATCGATTGACCCGAGCAAAGTGTCGGCGGTAAGGGAGTGGGGATAGCCCACGACACTGATGAAAGTGTGTAATTTCTTGGGATTAGCCGGGTACTACAAGAGATTTATCTGAGGCTTTTTGAAGATAGAGGGTCCATTGATGAATCTGACTCGCAAGGGAATTCCGTATGTTTGGGATGATGCTTGTCCATTGGCTTTTGATGAGCTAAAAGATAAGTTGACTTCGGCGTCTGTTCTTGCTTTGCCCAAGCCGGGAGTAGAGTATCTGGTGTACACTGACGCTTCTTTACGGGGACTCAGAGGAGTACTTCAGAAGGAGGAAAAGGCTATATCTTTTGCCTCCTGCAAGCTAAAGCCTCACGAAAAGAATTACCCCACCCACGATATAGATCTAGCAGCGGTAATTTTTGCATTGAGGATTTGGAGACATTACTTGCTGGGGGAGAAGTTTCGCTTGTTCACAGACCACAAGTCACTGCAGTACTTGTTCACTCAAAGGGAGCTGAATATGCGTCAGCGCAGATACTTGGAGTTTATGAAAGACTACCAGTTCGAGATACAGTACCACCCGGGAAAGGCTAACATGGTTGCTGATGCATTAAGCCGAAGATCGGTGGGCAATGTAGCGGACGTCTGGAAAATGAAGTGGAAAGAGTTGGGCCACCAGGACATGGTAGCCCCATTCCTTTGTATCTATCATGATAGTCACACCAGAGATTGTTATGAGTGTGATACAGGCAAATCCAGCGGATTCGTTTTGTCAGGAACAGATTGTACGGCTTTTAGCTGAGGGTGCTGAGTCCTATTCAGTAAGTTTTGATGGAGGTTTGAGATTTAATGGGAGATTGGTGGTCCCAGAATGAGAAAACTTACGTCATGTGGTGATGACACAGTCCCACGGGTCCAGATTTACGGTACATCCTAGAGGGGCTAAGATGTATCATGATATGAGGCGACAATATGAAGAAGGACATTGTTGAGTTCGTGTCCAAGTGTTCTATTTGCCAGATAGTAAAGGTAGTCCACTAGAAACCATCGGTATTACTTCATCCATTAGAGATACCTATGTGGAAGTGGGTCAGTATTTCCATGGACTTCATTAATGGGATTCCTACATCACAGCGGGGTCACGATTGCGTATGGGTTATTGTGGATCGGTTGACCAACGTAGCTCATTTCCTGCTAGTACGGACAGACTATACCATGGGCCAGTATGCACAGTTGTTCATTACCGAGGTTGTTAGGATACATGGGGTGCCTCAGGATATCCTGTCTCATAGAGACAAGATCTTTATGTCGCGCTTCGGGGAGAGCTTTCAGGAGGCCATGGGTACAAAGTTGAGATTGAGTTCAACTTATCACCCGCAGATGCATGGACAAACATAGCGTACCAATTAAATGTTGGAGGATATGCTATGCATGTGCGTCCTTAATCTTAGAGGAGGATGGGAGTCGTATCTCCCACTGGTGGAGTTTTCTTACAATAACTCCTATTAGTTCACGATCGGCATGGCTCCATTTAAGGCATTATATGGCAATCCTTGCCGTTCTCCCACTTGTTGGCTAGAGGTGGGGGACAACAAATTGCTCGAACTTGAGGTGATTAAGGAAACGTCAGCTAGGATTGAGCTTATCAGGAGTCGTATTCGGGTAGCCCAGGACATACAGAAAAGCTACGCCGATGCAAAACGGTTTTTCGGAGAGTTTAACATGGGGGACTAAGTATTACTGCGCGTATCTCCTATGAGAGGAGTGATGAGGTTTCGAAAGAAGGTGAAGTTTGGTCCGAGGTATGTGGGACCATTTCCCATTATCGAGAGGATTGGGACGGTGGCATACAGATTGGGGTTTCCAGAGCATTTGCACCGCATTCACGATGTGTTAGACATCTCGTCGTTGAGACGATATCTTCGAGATGACACGGCCCATACTCACATCGCGATAGAGGAGATTGGTTTACAGCCCGATAACTCTTACGAGGAGAGACTAGTGGCCATACTAGACCGTAGCGAGAGAAAATTAAGGTCGAAGGTAGTTCCACTTGTACGGGTCCAGTGGGAGCATCATATGTGGAGGAATCCAGTTGGGAGCGCGAGGCAGATATGCGCGAGAAATATTCATAATTATTTTTACCAGGTATGCCTTATTTTCCGAATTTCAGGACGAAATTCTGTTATTATGGGCGAAGTATGTAATACCCCGTATTTTTCTAACCTTTAAATTTTGAGATTTATTAGATTGAAATTGAGATATTAATATAATATTAATCCGAAAATTATTTTAAATATTTACTAGCATGAAGAAAGTTAGTAAATATTGGGAATTTGTTGAATATTACTTAATGGATAAAGTAATATATATATAATCAAATTTATGGAATTATCATGAGTGTATAATTTGATAATCGTGGAAATTAAACTAGGACGCGCCTGTGTCGTGTCAGGATTAAATTATTATTATTATTTAAAGTGAATAAATTATAAGTCACCCGTATGGTCATTTCGAGTGCGCCAATATATTCGGAAGGGTCGAGATAGTCAAAATAATGTACCCGGGAGTTTAGTTTGGGCCTCGGTGCGTTTTTAAGCCCAATTGACATCCCGGGAGGGTATTTTAGACATTTTACATTTTTGGGTAATTAAACCCACGAATTTCCTAAGGATATATCAGCCTTTAGGAGTCATCTTCTAGTGTTAACAAACACAAAATCAAATAATATCCATTAGAGAAGGAGTTGGAGAGTTTTCCAAGCAACTCAAAGCCAAAGACCCACCCGTTTGCACCGCCACCACCATTTAAGCGTATATCGTGCAACGAGGAACGCAAATATACCTCTTTCATCCACAAATCAGAAACCCAAATTCCAGGCAAGTATTCATCTTGCTTTATTTTTAATTAATGTTTCAATCATGTTAGTCTAGGATTGTTTAGAACATGTTTCATGAAAGCAATTATACTTTTGGAGATTTTAAATCATATGCTGTTGAGGAAGTAAACGTATTCTGGACATCTAAATCACATGTAGAGGATAAGCCATGAATTTGTATGGGTTTAGAAGCAAGAAATCTGGGAAAGAATTGAAATAATGGAAACTAAAGAAAAATTAGAGTTCTTGAAGTTTATGTGAATTTTACCCCACTAAATCGTTATACTTGATGATTTCGGACATGTTTTACGTAGAAAATCTTGCTGGTAGGTATATAGTACTTGTAGTATTATTAATTGGGAGTTTGGGAATAGTTAATGGAGATTTGGTTGAGTTTGTAGAGATAAACCCGTAACTGGAAAAGAGCAGGTTTCGTCATAACTGCTTGATCAATCGATCGATCAAGAACGTCGATATCGACCCCCTTACATCAATCGATCGCATATTTCTCGTCCGATGGTGTAATCCGGTTAAAATGCGTAGGAACCCTTGATTATTATTGTTGGGGTATAATGGGATATAGAGAAGACTAGTAGGGTCTAATTAGACCCCGTTGAGTGAAATTTAATGTAGGGTGAGATTTTGGGTTAACGAGGAATTATTCATGCGTATAAGAAAATAGGCGTACGTTTAATAAAAAGACTGAGACTCGTAAGTAAGTTAGACTAAAAGATAAGCGAGAGTGCTTACTGAAATTATACTTAGGGAGATAGAATACTTTGAGAAATGAGAAGTAAGTATGGAGTAACTTATATATGAAAATAAAAATGACGAGTCCGTTATGCGAAATAATCGAGTAAAATGTGTAAATGACGAATAATTATAACTATGGGTCGTGGGCTCACCTAATTTAGAAATGCGAATATTAATACATATATGACTGTGTAATTGGGCATATATTATATATTTTTATAAAAATCATACCTGAGCTACTTGTTATCACGGGGGTTTCTGCGCTGGGACAGTGTTATCTCGATTGGGCCTTTATGGGGGATATTGACTCGTACCCTAAAACATAGGATCCCTTAGTACATGCTATCTGATTGATAGTCAGACGGTCCTACAAGACGTGAGGGTATGTGCTGACCTCTTTGTGAATTGGAACTATGCTTTGCCTCCAATTGTATGTATTTTATGTTAATACAGTTCGAGAGTGATTCCGAACTAGTATTTCCCTTAGTACGAGTGATACGGGGACTTGATAGCAGAGTATGCCAGCACTATAGATTTTATGTGGAGTGCAGATAGTATATATATTATATGAGTAACTAATATATATATACTTAAGTATGGGAATTTTCTACTGTGCATAAAAGTAGTTAAGTAATGAGTAAATACTCTAACTTTATTATAAGTGTTTGGGAATTTTGTGACATCAATGGGTTATTTAAAATAACTTAAGATATATGAGAGAGATTAATTTTCAGAAATTAATTATCTTAGCCATGGTAGTTATCGGAATGAAACCTTATGGGAAATTTAAGTTAAAATAAACTTTAAAGATTAATAGTACGGTAGACGTGCACACTAGATGAGAGGTGAAAATTTCTCAAGAGAGTGTCACACATTAACATGGTTGTTTCATTAGACGGTAAGCGTTTTAAATACTTGCTAAACTATTTTTAAACTGTTTTACATCCGGGCTCTGACCCGTTTCCTATTATTTGTTTTCTCTTGTATATATATGTATATTTTACAGGTGCCCATCCACAGGGGCGTCATTCTTAGATTCCTTGGAACGGATGCGCTGCAGCTTAGGTGGGAGCTGCAGGCCACTGATTAGACGACCTCGTTGAAGGACTCCACTCTTATTATAGCTTTGATTAGTTAGGGCATATGTAGCCCGTTTACTTATTCAGTTGGATTGTCAGAGATTTCTATTCATTTATTTTTCAGCATTTGGTACTCTTTGGGATGTTAGTCGTGTCATGATGATTTCATTTGTAGTTTTTAGACTTGGTATTGGTTTATTTGAATGGTTAAATTATTGTGTGTTCATTGCCGTCTTTAACATTCATACGGTCTCTAAACTGTTAATTATTGAAAAAAATTTCTTAATGGAATTAAGTAAAATAGAAATAAGGTTTAAATTGTTTTGACACTTTGCTTAATTATGTAGGGTGTTTAAATTGGAAATTTTATTTTGCGATAATTATGCTAAGAATGAACCAATCGTTCACCTTGATTTTAAGTTAATAAAGGACTGATCACCCGGTATTTAATTAGGTGGGGTGTCACATCATCATCCCCAAAGACAATGGCAAATGGAGGATGTGTGTGGACTTCACCGACCTCAACAAGTCTTGCCCTAATGACAGCTTTCATCTACCTAGAATTGATCAAATGGTTGACGCCACTACTGGCCATAAGCTGATGAGCATAATGGATTCTTACTCTAGCTACAATCATATTTCTATGCACCCACCCGGTGAGGAGAATAATGCCTTCATTACCGATAAGGGTACTTACTGCTATAAAGTCATACCTTTCGGTATGAAGAATGATAGGGAAACATATCAGAGGCTAGTCAATAAGATACTTGAGGAGAATATTTGCAAGAAAATGGAAGTCTATGTTGACGACATGCTTACGAAGAGCCTCAAGGGAAACACCCATGTGGTCGACCTCAAGAAATGTTCGACACAATGGATAATTTCATAATGAAACTCAACCCCCTAAGTGTGTGTTTGATGTGGGAGCAGGAAAATTCTTGGGCTTCATCATGAATCATAGGGGGATAGAGGCAAACCCAGAAAAGATCAGAGCTTTAATGGAGATGAAGACTCCGACGACGATCAAGGTGGTGCAGAGACTAACTTGATGAGTTACAGCACTTAAGAGGTTTGTGTCTGGTGCTACTGATAAATGTCTTCCATTTTTTAAAGTTCTCAAAAAAACTTTTGAATGGAATGAGGACTGTGAAAAGTATTTTTAACAGCTAAAGTCCTAACCCAGCTCTCCCTTATTACTATTAAGTCCAGTCCAAGGAGATAATCTTTATTTGTATCTAGCAGTCTCATAGTCGGCTATCAGTGCTGCTATTGTAAGAGATGACGATGGAGTACAGAGGCTGGTGTAGTTCAATAACAAGGCCCTTTAAGGGGACGAAAAAAAGTAACCTAAGATGGAGAAGTTGTCCTATACTCTGATCCATGCTTCAAGGAAGATGAAGCCATACTTCCAGACCCACACAATGGTCGTCCTCACAGACTCACCACTTCGGCAGGTCATCCACAAACCTGAGAAGTCGGGGAGATTAATGGCTTGGGTGATAGAGTTTGAAAAATATAATATCATCTACCAGCTGAGGACAACCATCAAGGGGCAAGCGTTGGCAAACTTTGTGGATAAGTTCACCTAGGATGAGGCCGATACAAAAGAAATTATGCCTCTGACTAATGAAGTAGAAAAGAAAAAATTATGCCTCCGACTGATACAAGGGCAGAAAGAGGCAGAGTTGGTGAAAATAAAGAAGAAGATATGTCTTTAAGAATGGAACATTGGAAGAGGGTATTTTCACAGAAGAAGGAACAATATGGAGCTTATTTTTTGATGGCCCCTTATGTGAAGCAAGCAGCGGAGCAGGTCTTATAGTGTTGGCCCTAAATGGGACCGATATTGAATATGCACTAAGGTTCAACTTCAAAGCCTACAATAATGAGTTGGAGTATGAGGCTCTCATAGCAGGCCTCTCCCTTGCCCTATCACTAAACATTGGGCAATTTTTGGTACGTAGTGACTCTAGGTTGGTCGTGAATAAGAATTTAGGGGCGTATGAGGCCAAAGACGATAGGATGGACAAATACCTAGGAAGGTTACGAGCGGTGATGAAGCACTTTAGAGAAGCAAAGTTAAAAAGGATACTGTGACTATATAATAGTCGAGCTGATGCCTTGGCTAGGTTAGCCTCGGCTATAAAAGTAGAGACCAAAAGGTCAGTACCCATAGAGATATTGTACCAAACAACCATCGAAGAGGAGGAGTGCACGTTAGAGTTTTGTCTAAACTTAAATATGATAGAGCTTCCTGGGTATATCCTATCGTGTGATATATTAGAGATGGAGTGCTACTATACTCTAAGGCCAAGAAAAAGGAGCTAAGGTACAAAGTTGCTAAATTTTTCATCCTTGGATATGTGTTGTATAAGAAGGGCTTCCTTTCACCTCTACTCTGATATATCGACCCAACGGAAGTAGACTACATTCTGAGGGATGTGCACGAGTGACCTTGTTCTATCCATAAAGGAGGGAGGTCTTTAGCGAAGAGGATAATAACTCAGGGATACTGGTGGATGACATTGACAAAAGACACAACGACATACGTGAAGAAGTGTGATGAACACCAGAGGTTTGCCACCATTCCTCATCAACCTCATCAGCCTCTCACTTATATCACCTCTCCCTGGACATTTGCTGTCTGGGAGATCAATTTGGTAGTACCCTTCCCAAGAGCTGTCAATAATTATCGATATCTAATCATTGTAATTGAGTACTTCTCAAAGTGGGTAGAGACCAAGCCAATGATTATAATCCTTGATAAGAAGACCTTCCAATTCATCCGGAAGAAGATAATTTACAGGTATGGTCTACCCAGTACTCTGATCTCAGATAACGAAAAGCAGTTCAAGAATGTGTCCTTAGACAACTATTGTAAGAAAATTGACTTCAAGCAGTTATTTTCAACTCTCGATCGACCCCAGGATAATGAGCAGACATAAATGACGAATATAACAATTCTTAGTTGGATTAAGAAAAAGCTAGAATATGCCAAGGGGTGATAAGTTGAAGAAGTGTACGCTATCCTATAGACATACATGACAACGGAGACGACCCCAACTGGGGATACTCCATTCATGTTAGCTTATGAATCAAAGGCCATGGTGCTCGCAGAGATTGGTCTCCAACCCACAGGGTTCAGACGTATGACCTGGAAGATAACAATGCCAAGGGAAGACTTGATCTGGACCTAGTGGAAGAACGAAAGGGAGATGCTGACGTTCGGCGGGCTGACTATCAGCAGAGGATAACAAAGTTATACAATAAGAGGGTGAAAGTTATACCATTAAAGGTGGGAGACCTTATTATGAAGAAGACCTAGAAAAAACCCAATAAGATTCATCAGAACAGGCATGGCCCTTACAGAGTGGTAGAAGAAGTGGTTCCGGGGACATATTAGCTGGAGAATTCGGATGGAGATCCATTCTCCAACCTTTGGAATGCCGATCAGCTAAAAAATTATTAAGAGTAAGTTTGTATCAAGCTCTATCTCTATTTGTTTCATTCGACTATGTAAAAGAAAGAAAGGTTATGAATGAAAAATTCTCAAGTGTTCTCTCCTATCTTGTCTGTTGATTAAGTATTTATTATTTGTATGTATGAACTCATTTTAAGCCATAAAACATCATTTATGGTGAAGTAGCTTAAGATTTCTCTAGGTGACATGACAGTCCAGACGGGGTCGACCTTGTCCATAGACTCTTTAAAACACTGAGAGGGGGGGGGGGGGGGGGAAATCAGTTAAGTGTGGTTCATTATTAAACATCATTAGCTTGTGGGATAACCTCTCTTGATCGAAATGACAGTGCTTGGAAGAGATGACTCTCACCCATTACACTCTCAAAACGACGAGAGGGAGCTTGTGATACAACACCATAATTTGGTGGATTCAAATTCAAAATTACTTAAGTGTGGTTCATTATTAAATATCATTAACTTGGTGGATAAAGTCTCCCAATCGAGACAACAGTGCATGGATGAGACAATTCTCACCCATACACTCTCAAAATGACTAGAGGGGGCTTGTAATACAACACAATAATTTAGTGGATTCAAATTTAAAATTACTTAAGTGTGGTTCATTATTAAATGTCATTAACTTGGTGGATAAACTCACTCGGTCTCTCATCCATACACTCTCAAAACGATGAGAGGGGACTTTGAAATAGAAAATTATTTTATTATGATTATGGTTAGTTGAATAAAACATCAGACGATGACATGCATACAAAGGCAAAGATAATTCAGAAAATATGAGAGAAGAAACATCATATATTAAGTTTAAATGAGAGTCATGTTCATAAATGAAGCAAGAAGAAATAAGAGTTTATGAATATAAGATAAGCTATTACAGACAAAAGGGTATGGGTCATAGAAGACCACCCTATGTAGCTGGCTTTGTATTTATAGTGCTCTCGTCAGCATGGGATTGCTTAACTACCATGGACGATCCATCGGCAGTTCCTTCGATCTGGGTAGGGACAACTGAGGCATTGGTATCCATAAGAAGGGCGTTAGGTGTCACTTCATCGACCTCAGGAGCCTGTAGAGCCTTAACATATTCTAAGTCATCGCCACAAAAGAGTCCTCCATGTCAGGAGATTCTAATTCAGAGTGGATGGAGTAGAGTACTGTAACAAACTTGGTAGTAACCCACCTGCAGGCTGTCTTAAGTCCCCTCTCAAAGTACTCCATGTCGAAACCTCCAAACTCATCACTAGACTTGAACGCTTCAATGGCTTTGTCCTTTATATTTTGTAGAGACTCGACAGAAAAAGCCTCGACCTTGGATTGGGTAATAGAAGCATTAAGATATATAGCATGTTGGGCAGTCAGAGTCGAGAGGTATTTATCCTCCTTCTTCAGAAGCTCACCCTGGGCCTTCAGAAGATCATCCTTCATCTGCAGAGCTATGTCCCTCTCCTTTAAGGGTCCATAGCCTTCTGATAGTTACGTCGGCTATCCTTGGGTTTTCCCTTCAGCTCTTCTTCAGACCTCAAGGCCCTGTTGGCCTCACGAACCTTGGGATAGTTCTCGATCATCCATTTGGAGGCCGACAAGAGACTACACACAACCTGCAAAAATATAAGAAAATTTTAGAATGTACTTATCAGAAATGAGACAAGAGTTTGTCAAGAAAGTGCCAATACGTGAGCCAAATAGTGAAGGCTAAAGTCAATGACTCGAGGAGATGGGACTTTAGACAAAAACTCATAATTTTCCTTGGAAGGGGCATGCATCATGGCCCTCTTAACCCTTGATGATGATGGAAATATCATAATAGGAGTAGTTCTCAATTGAGTGATATTAGTCACCCATTAATGCTCAAATGTCCCCCCAAATGATGAGCTGGGCGCCGAGGATAAAGGAGATTTCTGTGAATGAGTGGATGGTGGAATTATCCTCGGCCTCATCTGACTATCTAGATGGGTATCAGCCAGGGGAAAGGTTTGCCTTTCTTTTTTGGCCGACCTTAGAATGGGTCGACCCACCACTAGTAGTCTCCTTTATGGGCTTCTTTCCCCCTTCTTCAGAATGTTTTACAAACTTGGGTTAGTCATATCTCAAAGGTCATCTTAAAATATGTGGTGGACGATCTGCAGTTTTGGAAAATAAGTGATCAGTAACAATAAAATTCAGATCCGACAGAATACTTGAAAGATAATATTAAAAATAAAGATCACTCACATGGCTCGGCCAGGGGGTCAGCCCATAGGCCAACCTTTTTTAAAAGACCTAGAGTCACTATACCCTCAAACTTGGGAATAATACCTTCATTAACCAAGCTCTTCAAGTACATCACCCTCTCCCAGTTTGGTACCCTCAGGATAGGGTCCAATTTGGCCCACCTTGAAGGGTTCGCCCATTTACGAGGAGTTCTCAGCTCGTCCTCTATTAGATCGACATTTACAAAGAATTCCCAAGCTCCAGAGATAAAAAAGAACCTCAGCCTCGGTTAGAAGTTTGGGTGACCTGTATTATCTTCTTATCAGGCTTCCTTGCCCCTATATGACAATATCATGCGTGGGTCTTAGAAGACGATGTATGGTAGAAGTCTTTGAAGATCTCTGTGTAAGAGTCGTCTGTGTATTTATTAAGAAATAGTGTGATGTAACCAAGGATGACCCACCAAGAATTATGCACCAGTTGGGTCAGAGCTAGATCTAAGCTGGATAGAATGGATCATACTATAGGGTGAAAGGGTAACCTGAACATCTGCTTGTAAACTGTGATTTCTCCCTTTTAGCCTCCATAGGTCCTCTCTCCTTCAGACGACATGCGCATGGTTATGTTAGACTTCTTTGACGGATGAGGAAAACTTCTCGGCAAAAGTATAGTCAACAGGGGCCTCTTCCTTAAAGCTACTGTTGTCATCATTTTCATGCTCATTTCCTGCCTCAGCCTCATTCACTACCTCGGCATCAGGTGGTGGAAGTCCATCTAGGAATATCTCTTGAAATTCATCACCTGTCATGGCACTCAGAGGGATGGTGAATGGTGCAATGGCAACATTTTAGGTCGACTCGACAGATTCAAATACGACCTGGATTGGAGACCCACTAGAAGCATCCTCATCCATAATTTGGAGAGAAGAGTCTTCTAAGACGAAAGACTTGACCTGTATTGATAACATGGCACGAGTTGAGGTCTCGTCTACCTCAAGGTCAACAACATGAGATGGGGGCACCCTCATGGACTCCTCGAATGAGTCCCTCCTATCGACCGGAGCAGATGACGATCCAGTCTTCTCGGCCCTGCAATCCTCAGAGGAAGAGGGGTATTTGGTTTTTAGAGGGATAGGGAAAAAGGGTCATACCCAAATGCGCTCGTCTCTATGCTTTTCCTCGTACTCTTCTTTTACCCCACGAATATCCTAGAAGCACTTATCCCTAAGTGAAGGAAATTCTTCAGCTAACCTATAAAGCTCTTGCAACATCCAAAAGTCGAGGCAACACTTGAGCTACCAGAAACAAAAAGCATGAAAGTAATAAATAACTTAAGGGTTTGACTAACTTTGACCCAAGGACCAAAGGATGGAAAGTGAATCATTTTATGAAGAAATAGTTAAGAACAGTTTGAAGTTTGGCCTGAGAAGATGACCAGAACGTTGCGAGAGTGAGTTGAAAAACTCAGCAAAGGCGCGAGCAAGCCCAAAGGTAAGTAAAAAAATCTCCCTGAAACCTATACTAACCCAAAAAACTCCATGAACCACCAAGAAGTAAACCCTAACCACCCAACATAATTATCAGAATGTAGAATAAACTCAATGGAAAATTGAAAAACCTTATAACATGATAAAAAACCAAACAAGCTTGAAACAAATGGAAAAAGAAGGTTACCTAGAAAGGATCAGAGAACGAGGAAGCAATAATGGCCTGGGGAGATGCTTGGAAACAGAGGAGCAATAGGGAAAAAGATATGGTTCTGAAGAGATGACGCATAAAGGATTGAGAATCAAGGAAAGAGAAAATGGTTTTGAAAAAACCATTTAAATACTAGTAATGATTTGTGCACATTTTAGAAAGCGGTGAACAGTTCCCCATATTCCTCATCATTCCAAGTGCAAAACCCTAAGCTTTTAAGCCTTCATTCATGCCTCGATTAGACACGAACCTAAGGGAACTGTGACAGTTCTCACACAAAGCTGCCATTCACTTGATAGTTTCCATGTGTCTTCTCAATAACTACAATTAGTATCACTAGACGACATCAGATCCTACCCCTCAACCTCATCCACATGTCAGAGATTAAGGGCTATGGGTAGTTGATATGGCAAGTGTGGACCCGTCCATCATATAGTCTCAGCCATGGCTAACCTTCACCAACTGTTCAGTAGTGGGCTATTGTAACTCAGCCAGGCTACCTCGGTTGATGGAGCAGACCAGGATATCTCAGCCTCGGCCTTCGGTAACCAGCCAGCATGAGTAACCTGTATTGTTTTAAGGGATCCAGTAGCATCATCCTCGGCCACCACAGGACGAAGAAGATAGGTCGATATTAATAAGCATTATAGGTGTCATCTCCTTAGTGGTTCACAGATCTACAAATCTAGCCTCGGCATGTGTGGTTGACTGAGGTCATATAGATGACATGGCGCATGGATTAAGAGACATGTGAGGATGTGTGCATGGCTATATATCACATGTGGACAAAAAACCGTTACACTCATATTGTTCTCTCATGTGAGGGAATATTTGATCATCATGACCTACTTGTGACAGTGCCTGGTGTCTTCTCCAGATTGGCTAGCTTATTTGGCCCATGATCATCGAATGCTTAAGAGGTACATTACAGCCCCCAAGCACTATATATACGATTCATATTTCTCTCTCTCTCTCTCTCTCTATATATATATATATATATATATATATATATATATATTGTTGCATTCACTCCATTATTATTCTGGTTTGAGCTTATATTTATCTTGACTTGGTGATACCATTTTTGGTATCATCAATCACCTTGTATTACATCACTAATATACTCAATCCTTGTTATATCTGAGCCAATTCTAGCTTTGACATTAATTCCCTCTAAGAGCTTGTGATGGAAACAAGCAATTCTAACATTGGTCTTTCTAACATAAATTTTTTTCCTCACCCGTTATCTGGGGATCCCGTCAGGGATTTGAAAAAATATGTCTGAGATGGTTTTTAGATTGGTTTTAACACCATAACTCATCCCTCTACTACCATCACTATTGGCAAAGCTTTGTAACTTCTCCATACCTTCTCCCATCTTTCTACAGCGATGCTTTTAAAGGATCATGCCCTTAATAACCTGATTTAGGCCATCTTAATCGTTTAGAACTCCGAAAAAACTCCTCTAATTACCATGGACAAAATCTCTTTTTGTCATAAATCGTTTCCTTCGTTTATTAAAAGGTCAATGCACATGATGTTGAGTTCCAAGATTATGAGGCAAGCATGGCTTTCATAATGATCTTTTTGTTAAAGACAAACGTATTTTGGAGGATTTGAAGGATTTCTCCTTGATTTTTATTCATGAAGAGGGTATCGCTGAAGATTATGGGTTTAATATTATTTAACTTGAAGAAATTGCATTTAAATCTAGGCAGTTTCGAGAGGAAATCAAAGAGGCATTTCAAAGTTTTCAACATTATGACTCCCTTTTGTTGAAGATGGCTCCAGATTGTGCCTATCTATATTGGGAACAAAAAAATTATCTCCATGTGGAATACACTCCACAAGGTTGTTACTTACGTATTTTATCATTACTACTCCATCCAAAGAGGGTGATGTTATGTTTCATTCCATTTTTTGTTATCTCTAAACCCCAAAGAATCAATGAAAATATTTTATTTTTGTTTTAACTTCTTGTTGAAGACTTGAAATTTAGCCAATGTGTTTTGGACATTTGATGTATTTTCTTATTCGTTTGGTATTTATTTTTTAATTTAACCAATTTTGTCATCATGCCATAATATATATTTGAGCCATTTAATGAACATTTTGTGATTTAACCAAAGTTGGTGTGTTGCATGTACTTGTAACTATTTTTGTACTTTTAGACCTAAGAATATTTCAGTTTTGGTCTATTGTATGTTTTATTTTTAGCAATGGTCCCACAAAATCATAATGCACATGTGAAATGCCCAAATGATAACCTTTTTTTTTATCAATTTGATTAATTAAAATTTAGGAAATGGGCAACCTTTTGAATTCTCTTCAATCAATGCATTTGGCTACCCTCGAACTCTCAATGTTTAATTTTGATTCCTTAGGCTATTAATGACCTGCAAATATATTCATCAGGGTATCTGGATTGATAATGCCACTAAATGTGCCTTTTTCTCTCTTTAATTCCCAATAATTTCACTTTTTGGAAGGAAAGTTCTAGAAGACCTGTAGCAGTATTTTCTTATCATTCTTTTACATTTCAAATGGAACCACTAAGCTATTTAAGCTCATTTCTATGTTTCTTTTTCTTTTTTTAGTGTTTATTTTCTCTCCCCAAGAATATTGTCATTTCTCAAGGTTGTTTTCTATTTCTTCAAATTTTTCACCATTAATGGTGTCCAACTTTGTATGTTCTGATTTTTACTGCCAATTTGATGAACTTGTCAACATGGTCTTAGAACTCCATTGTTATTGGAAGTATTATCTTCCCCGTGAAAATTTCCTATGGATCCACTTCCTCTATTGTTAGCCCTTTTGTTGATGTAAAAAATTATATTATCTCTAATTATTTAATCACAGATAAAAAGTAAATAAGACGAGATTTTTAAAGTGGTTCAGCCTTGAAATAATGGCCTACGCCCACTATTTGTATTATTGCTGGCTGTTTGCAGAATTCTCAATAATGGGTTTACCAAGAAATTCCGAGTCCCCTGCTAATGAGGAGGTTACAATGTATTTATAGCCTTGAGGTTGTACATGCGAGAGAATAATACATAGCTATCCAATCGGTGTGTACATCTGTATGATAATAATCAGCATTCAATGCGCATTCAATCCTCTTAATTATTCGGTTATAAATGCTTTGTACGAGGTGCAACTCGGATCGCCTAAGTGGCTCGGTACAATAAAGTTCCTCGGAGAACACTTGTTGCTCGGAGTGCCTGAGTTGGTCGGGGAAGTTGAGTTCCTCGGAGTCAAGGTGTTGTCAAAAATGTTCTCGGGTGCCATATAGATTGACATGTGTCTCCACATAATTGGTCCACGTCAGCAGGTTAAATTTGGTATCAACAGAAGCCCCCAATGTTTCGTGGTTTGATGTTGAAGAAAAATATGGAACATTTATGCCGCCTAAACTTTATGAATTTTAGACAATCGTTCGTTGTACATAACTCCTTTTCTGAGTACATAGTATCAGGCTTTTAAATTTTTTCGAATTTCAATAACCGCTTCGTGTTTCGTGCCTTTTTCTTCTTTTTAGTTGTCGGATACGCAATCGTCCATCTTGGTAATCATTGCTTTTCTCCATTCTTGAGGTAAAGTATTTAAACGCTTCAGAAAACTTGATTGTCTTTTACTTTTTCAAATCTGCATCTTTAGAATTTCTTCACTTCTTCTCTGTCTTGTGCGTTCGTTTCTTCCATTGTTCGTTGTCACCTGATTCATCTTTTTCCTGTACGATCTTCTTCCTTCTCTTTTATTTCTTTTGTTCATCATGGTTTACGTCGTTGAATCTCTTGACAAATTTCGCTTTGATTTTTCTATTCCTTCCTGGGTTATATTGGAAGAGCTTTCTGAGCCTTCTGAATATTTTCGTTTGACTGAAGGACATTGGTTCCCCAATCTCTTTGTAGTTGAATGTGGCTTTTCTTTTCCTCTAAACCCTTTGTGTTTAGAATTCTATCAATATTTTGACGTGGTACCTGCAAAAATAGCTCCCAATACCTAAAGAATAGTTAATGGAGTCCATAGGTTAAATCAGATTCATGGAACCCGTTTAGGAGTTCCAGAAATTATGTTTTTCTATAGATGGGTTGTTAGTGATAGCACTTTTTATTTAAAAACTAGGTTTTTAAATAGGGCTTTAGTTGTCAATCTCCCCGATACCAACAGGGATTACTTCGAGCACGGGGTTGTTATGAAAAATTGGCAACATGCTCCATTAAATGGAGATGATGTGTATCAAGGTCCTAGATGCCCTCCCTATGGCAATGGGATAGGTTGTTTTTATTTTATTTTATTTTATTTTTGAAATTATGTTTTCTTTGTGTTTGATAAAATGCGTCATCGACATTTTAATTTTTGTTTATTTGTAGTTGATAGCAAAAAGAAATCCCCTAAAGAAACTGATGTCAATTTGAGGCATTTGAAACTCATCTGGAGTTTGCATCAAACTGTTGCTGACGAACATATCAGATCAGCCTCGTACTTGTTGCAGTATAAGAGTTACACTTCATCTTTTACTGCTCGTCCAATAATAAGTGACATAGAACCAACACCCGTTTCTGAAGGTTCCTCTCCTAAATCAAATATTCCTCTCAGTGACAGAATGAAGAGAAGAAGAGCTCACTCATACTTTGACAAATCAGACTCTGCCAATATAGAGGCAAAGAGAAATAAGCAGGATGTCCCGGAGGAAGGGACAAGAAAAGTTGATGCACCCCCTCCTCCTGCAGCTGCTAAAAAAAGGCCATGAGCTTTGTGAAGTCTTGGATTATCCCTGAAATCCAAGGTCTTGAAGACACTCTTTCTCGGGATAGGGTTACCACCTTGGCAGTTCAACATATTGCCTCAGTAAGTATTACTAATCTAAACTTTCACTTTTCAATATTATGTACTTGCACTGACTTACAATTGTTTTCTTTTTCCAGTTGGTAACTTGTTTCAACACCATTTTGAAAAAGGATGAAGCTATTAAAGCTTTGAGGTCCTCGTCAGGTGTGGAGGAAGCTCTTGTAGGTCTGACACAATCATTAAAGGATTCTCGTCAAAAGTATGACGAAGATAAAATTGCTTGGGAAAAGCAATTAAAAGCCATTGAGTAAGAGAAAGAGAAAGCTGTGGAGGCCTCTCAGGAGTTGGAGAGGAAAATGAAAGAATGTGAGAAGAAGAATACTGAGCTTGAGGAAAAGCTCAAAAATGCCGGAGAGCTTGAGACCAAGCTTAAAACTACTGAAAAGGAACTGGGCAAACTCCGTGAAGTTGATCGTCAGAAGGAAGAGGCAGAAAGGAAATTGAAAGTTGCCGAGGAACTCTTATCTGAGAAGCTTTCCTCGGATAAGGTGAAGAGGAAACTGGCTGTTAAAAAGTCCTTCAGTGCTAGCTGGGACAAAGGTTGGAACAAAGGCCTAGCTGCCATGTCCTCTCAATTAGATTTTGCTAGCCTCAAATTCTTCAGGGACGGATGGATTGCTGCTCTGAAGGAGTTAAAGGTCTCAGAGAGTTCTGAGCTGTTTCAACGTCATGTTCACGGTCCTCCTCCTTCCCCTGGCGAAGAAGAAGAGGACGAAGCTGCCTCTGAAGAATCTTCAATGATGGTTGGGGATTAGGTCCCTACAGTTGAACTTCGCTACGAGCATCCCCAAACAACTATTACTCCTACCGAGCAAATTCAATCTACCAGTACTTTTGTCGAGCAACTGCCAATATCCTCCGAGCAACCAGCCTCCTCATCTCAGCCTTCTGAGGAAGTCGCAAAACACAAGGAGAAGGTGTAAAGTTGCTCGGGCTTTAATTTTATTATTTCTTTTGAATGTAACCCTGAACCTTGTACCTGTCTTTTGATGAATAAAAATTCGAGTTTTTATTATTCATGTTGACTTTCTTTGTCTTGCTCTGCCTTTATTGTTTATTAATCCTGTTTATGGCTTTTCTTTGCTAGTTTATGGCCAAGATGGAACTCTTGTCATCTCACGATACTGAGCTGATGAAAAAATGTAATGAATATTTCAAAGCTGGCCATACAGATTTGGATGAATCACAAATTTTTAATATCCTGGGTTCAGATGCCTCTGAGCGAGCAGTGGAAGCTTATCAATATCTGAAATGCTTACTCGACAGAGCTGTTGCCAATAACGTGGCTTATTACGAGATGATTGAAGATCTCCAGGGTATCATCGAGGAACTTCAGCAATAATACAAGGAATCTTCTGCCCTTTTGAATCTGGGGTATGAGAAAAGTATCAGAAACTAAATATTGACAAAGGATATGATAGGTTTGTCGCTGCTTATGATTTTAAGGAGAGGACTTTGAAGACTGAGGTCGAAGAGCATAGGCAGATCGCGAAGTTGCTGGAACAGGAAAATAATATCCTGCGAGGAGAGATATCTCAGCTGAAATCTGTAGCATCTACCTCGAGCGCCTTGGTCCCTGTCAACGACGAGGGTTTCTCTTTCTTGGAGGTCAAAATGCCAACTTGAGAGATGAACTGGAAACCTTAAAAAGGATTGGATCTTCTACCTCTGCTCGCGGGCGAGCAAGAGCTTCTCCAGGACGAGAAAGGGCTGCTCGTATTTCAATTGAGGAACAAAGAACTCAATCAGCTTTGGAGAATCAAGCCTTCCAGTAGATGGCGAAGAATCAAGCATTAGCTGAGATGTCAAAGAAGATTCAAACCTTCGACGAGAAACTTGCTGCCTAAAATTCTGTCTTGGAGAACAAAACAGATTTGGTGAAGAATCTTCACGAGCAGTTAGAGAGGTTGACCTACCAATTCCACAAGTAACCCAGAGAATTCTGGATGGCTGGTTATAATGAAGCCCTCTATCACCTTGATGACCGAATCCAACAGTCGAACAACAAGGGGTACAAATAAGGATGGCTGAATGCCTTGGGTATGCTACAGTTGGAACATGGTCACTATTTGTGGGATTACTATGATCCTGGGCTTCTCGAGTTGCCAGTGCCACCTTTCAAACTTGATATGAGCTAGATTCCTGCTCGGGCCATTCCTCAATGCCTGATTTCAAATTATCTTGGTGACTACAATCTTCATTAAAATTTTGAGATATCTCGGCCAGAGCACCTTCTTGCTCATCCTTCTATGATGAATATTCGAATGTTGAAAGACATAAACTTCATAAACTCCCCCTATGCCTTAGACGATCCTCCTGTCGGAATGGAACCTTCTTCAAAGTTAGAGGGAAAGAAACCCATAGAATAGGATTTTATGTAATGACTTGTACTTTTCGCTACTTATGTAATTCTATTTAATTTGAATGAAAAATTTTGGTATTACATTTGTAATTTTATTTAGTATGAATGAAAATTTGTCTTTCGTCATTTTCTTCTAAATAATTTGTAGAATGTTTTTGCTTGCTGGTTGTTTATTTCATTGCAGTGATTTATCGATCTTTGATCTTTATGTGATAAAATATCCTTCATCTCATGATCCTGTTCAATTTAAACAACTGGAGATGATTGTAATTGGCTTGCCGACCAACTAGAGTTTATTAAGATATTTATTTCTGACCATCCGGAGTTGGTGAACTTTTATTCCCCGACCAACCGTAGTTAGGGGATTTTTATTTGTCAACCATAGTTGGTAGATCGACCAACCGTAGTTGGTGGGATTTTTATTTATCGACCAACTGTAGTTGGTAGACCGACCAACCGTAGTTAGTAGGGTTTTATATTTATCGACCAACCGTAGTTGGTAGGGTTTTATATTTATCGACCAACCGTAGTTGGTAGGGTTTTATATTTATCGACCAATCGTAGTTGGTAGACCGACCAACCGTAGTTGGTAGGGTTTTATTTATCGACCAACCATAGTTGGTAGGATTTTTATTTATCGACCAACCGTAGTTGGTAGACCGACCAATCGTAGTTGGTAGGGTTTTATATTTATCGACCAACCGTAGTTGGTAGATCGACCAACTGTAGTTGGTAGGGTTTTATATTTATCGACCAACCGTAGTTGGTAGACCGACCAACCGTAGTTGGTAGGGTTTTATTTATCGACCAACCGTAGTTGGTAGACCGACCAACCGTAGTTGGTGGAATTTTTATTTTGAACTTGATGCATAGTGTGTAGCACTAATACTCCAAAAAAATTTCATCAAAATGAAAGAATTGAATTAAAACTTCAACACTTTATTCATACTGAAGTGTTGATTCAACACTTTATTCAAAACTTCATTTATTCATTTGCATAGGAATCCCTACTACTGATAATACTTGCGTAGATGCTCTGCATTCCATGCATTCTTAAATTCTTCCCCCTCCAAGGTTTCAATCCTGTACATTCCTGGGCGAACAACTTCTGTTACTTTGTAGGGTCCATGCCAGTTAGCTTCCAATTTTTTATGTTTTTGAATCACTTTCTTTAGCACATAGTCCCCTTCTTTCAATTCACATTTCTTTACTCTCTTGTTGTATAACAGAGTTGTTCGTTGCTGGTAAGCAGTATTCCTGATTGCTGCTTCTTCTCTAACTTCCTCAAGCATATCCAAATCTAATCTTCTCATCAAATCGCTGACAGGAGAATTGAAATTCAGCACTCTGTGTGTTGGGAGGCCCAGCTCGGTAGGTATAACGGCTTCACTTCCAAATGTCAGCATGTACGGAGATTCTCCTGTTGCTGCTCGTGGTGTAGTACGATAAGCCCATAGTACAGAATGTAGCTCGTTGATCCAATTTACCTTCGCATCATCCAGTATTTTCTTCAAACCATTCAGCAGCGTTTTGTTCGTCACCTCAGTTTGTCCATTGCTCTGGGGATGGCCTGGTGCCGAGTGGATTTTCAATATATTTGACTGATGACAATACGCAGCGAACTCCTCGTTATCAAATTGAGTTCCATGGTTAGTAATGAATGCATGGGGAAGACCATATCTGCAAATGATATTCTTCCAAATAAATTGATATACCTTCTCATAAGTCATATCAATTAGAGGTTCAGCTTCCCCCCATTTAGTAAAATAAGCCACAGCGACGACGAGGTATTTGAACCTTCCTCTTATTGTCGGGAGTGGCCCGACCAAGTCTATTCACCACATGGAAAATGGCCAAGGGGATGTTATGGGTGTTAGCAATGCTTGGGGAGTTCTTCAGATAGAGGAGAAGCGTTGACATTTATCACATTTTTTGTCATAGGCTATACAATCAGCCCTCATTATTGGCTAATAGTATCCTTGTGTCATTACTCTTTGTAAAAGCATCTGACCTGCTACATGAGCTCCACAGGACCCTTCATGGACTTCTTCAACCAAATCCTTTACCTCGGATGGATGCACACATCTTTGCAGTCCTGCTATAATTCCTCGTCTATATAAAATGCCATTAGTTAATACATAACGAGCAACTTTAAACTTCAGTTTCTTGGCTGCTAGCTTATCAGCTGGGAAAACTCCTTCTTCAATATATGCCCTGATGGGATCCATCCAAGATGGTTCTAAATCAAGGGTAATAAAGTTCATCATCAGATCTTCGTCGATGCTCCTGCTAGTCAAAATCTCTATTGGAATTGTTCTTCGTAGCTCGGTGCATGTGGCTGAGGCTAACCGAGCTAAAGCATATGCTCTTGCATTCTCCAATCTTGGTGTTCTAATTAATTGCATAGCGTTAAAGCTTGATACAATTTCCATCGCTTTTACATGATATTTGATCATTAATTCTCCCTTTGTTGCATATACTCCTAGCATTTGCTTTATGATCAACTGTGAGTCACTAAAAATGATGACCTGCTCTGCCCCCATGGTTTTTGCTAAACTAAGACCTGCAATCATGGCTTCATATTCAGCCTCATTATTAGAAGCCTTGAATTGAAAACGCAAAGCATACTCCACATCGACCTCGTCCGGGCTATTCAAAACAATCCCTGCTCCACAGCTGTAATGCAAGATGAACCATCCACATATAGATTCCATATAGGTACCTCATCCTCAAATTTTGTATTGGATAAATTTCCTCGGTAGAATATTTATTGCTTCCTTTTATCCTCTTTTAGTACTTCTTGCTGCTCGTCGACCATCTCCCCCTGATCGTCAACTGACTTAAGTTGATCGGGGTTTAAATTTGATGATCCTGTAACATCCACAGATTAGTCGGTATTCAGCTTTTGCTCCTCAGAGGTGTCAGGATAAGTGAATTCTGCAATAAAATCGGCTACTGCTTGCCCTCTAAGTGACGACCTAGGCTCATAAATTATATCATATTCACCAAGTTCTGCTGCCCAGTACATCAATCTCCCAGATTTTTCTGGTTTATGAAGAGCTTGTCTTAGTGGCATATCGGTATACACTACTATGGTATGAGCTTGGAAATACGGCCTCATTCTTCTACTTTCTTCGATCAACGCCAGTGCCAACTTTTCTAGTCTTGGATATCTGATCTCTGCTCCTCGGAAGGCCTTGCTAGTGTAATAAATTGGTGTTTGCACTCCATCCTCCATTCTTATCAATGCCGAGCTGACTGCATTTTTCGAAACTGCCAGATACAAGTACAATCTTTCTCCCATCACTGGCCTGGACAACAGTGGGGGTGCTCCCAAGTATTTCTTTAACTCTTGAAAGGCCTTCTCGCATTCATCATTCCATTCAAAAGTTTTTCGAAGTGTTTTGAAGAATGGAAGGCATCTATCAGTTGCTCGTGATACAAATCTATTAAGTGCTGCAACTCGTCCTGTGAGACTTTGCATTTCCTTCTTCGTCGTTGGAGATCTTAGCCCCAATAGAGCCTTGATCTTTTCTGGATTTGCTTCAATACCTCGTTGGTTGATAATATACCTGAGGAACATGCCTTCTCGTACTCCAAATATGCACTTGGTAGGGTTCAACTTCATTTGATATTTATCTAATTTATCAAAGGTTTGACCTAGATCAATTAGATGGTCAACAGATCTCTTGATCTTCGTTAGCATATCATCAACATAAACCTCCATATTGTGATTGATTTGCTCTGCAAACACCTTTTTCATCAGCCGCTGATATGTTGCACCTGCATTTTTTAAACCAAAAGGCATAACATTATAACAGTAAGTTCCCCTATGGGTAATAAAAGAGGTACTCTCCCTGTCTTCAGGTTTCATTTTAATCTGGTTGTAACCAGAATAAGCATCCATGAAGCTCAACAGCTCGTGTCCCGAGGTAGCGTTCACTAATTGATCAATTCGGGGTAAAGGAAAATGATCCTTTGGGCATGCCTTGTTGAGGTCTGTGAAGTCTACACACATCCTCCACTTGTTGTTCTTTTTCTTTACCATCACCACATTAGCTAACCAGTCTGGATATTTGACATCTTCAATAAAGCAAGCTTTTTGGAGCTTCTCGACCTCCTCTTGTATAGCTTGGTTCTTCTCGGGGTTGAACACTCTTCTTCGCTGCTTCACAGGTTTGATTTCCTTGTTCACATTAAGTTCATGACACAAGAAATTTGGGTCTATTCCTGGCATATCTTCGTGGCTCCATGCGAAAGTTTGTTTTCTGCTTTTTAGGAAGGCTATCAATTCTTGTTTTAGTAGGGTGTCCCACGATGAACCGATTTGAGTTATTCGTTCTGGGTGTTCGTCGTCCAGAATGACGTTTTCAGTAGCTTCCACCACCTGACCTTTTATGAGCTGCGACTCGTCTCTAGGATCCAATGTTTCAATTTCTGCACCTTCATCCACTTGATAGGTGTTAGTCTTTTCCCTAGATTCTTCCAGTTCTTCTTGCTCGGCCGATGAATAGTAGCATTCTCGAGCTACTTTTTGGTCACCCTTCACAATTCCTACTCCAAAGTTGGTTGCAAATTTTCGGCATTGATGTACAATAGATGGTACTGCTTTGAACTTCTTCAATCCTACCCTTCCCATGATGATATTGTAAGTTGATTGAACATTCTTGTCCATCATAAAAAAGTGCACTTTTTCTGTTCGATAAGCAGGCCATGTACCGATGAACATATCCAACTTGATCGTCCCAAGTGGAAAAACTTTCTCGCCAGTAAAAACGAGGAGTGGTCGATGATATGGTTCCAACTGGGATAGCTTTAGATTCAAACTATCAAAACATGGGTAGAACATAATATCTGCGGAGCTGCCATTATCCACCAAGACTCGCGAAATCACTACTTCCTTCATCCTCATTTTGATCACCAATGGGTCATCATGAGGGTATAGCACACCTGTGAGGTCATTCTTAGAGAAACCGATGACCAGTTTATCTTTGTTAACCTTCCTCGGGCGATCTTCTTCAGCTAGATTTATTCGTTGAATATACGAACAGGCTTGAGCCTCGTTGAGGTAAGCTTTCCTTTCTGCAGTAAGGTCTCCACCTCCAGCATCTCCACCAGTAATAACATTGCAATCAAATGACCCAAAACGGATAGAAAATACCTCACGTTCTGACTGTCTTGGTCTTTTAGGGAGATCGGGGTCGTATTTTAGATCATCTTCATGATCTCTTTTCTTATTTTCTTCTGCTCGACGAGGAGATCTAGATCTCTGTCTTGCTCGATCGTTGTTTTTTCCTTTATTTCTACGATCAACATACTTGGCCAGCTTTCCTCGTCTGATGAGCGCTTCAATTTTATTGTGAAGAGCTATGCAATTTTTGGTCGTGTGACCATGGTCTTTATGGAACTCGTAATATTTGGCCTTATTCCTTTTGTCATGATCTGTCTTTATTTTCTCAAGCCAGTTTAACTCCTGTTCTTGATCTCTTCCAGAACATGGTTTATATCTACTTTCAAAGGAGTATAGTTTCCAAATTTCTTCAACTGTTCCAACGCTTGCCTTGCTTTTGACTTCTTATTACCACCATTATTCTTTCTATCCTTCTTCTCAATCTTCTCGGCCTCAACTTTTGTTTCCTTAGTATCCATGCTCTTCTTTGTAGCCATAGCTTCCTCGACATTCATGATTTTGGCTGCTTTTGCCATTAATTCTGACATGGTCCTAGGTGGATCTTTAGCCAAAGTATAGTACAATTTATTTGGCAACAATCCACTCATTAGAGCAGTGATTGATGTCTTTTCCTCGTAGTCAATAACTTCGAGCTTCTCGTTATTGAAATGAGTAATATAATCCATGGTGCTCTCACCTGCTTTTTGTCTAACGCTTAACAAGTGTGCTACTCACTTAACTGGTTTTGCTCCAAAATAGAATTTTCCAATAAAGAGCTCGGCCAGTTGAAATAAAGTTGAAATCTTCCCCCGAGGAAGATTGTTGTACCATATTTGAGCAGATCCAGTGAGAGTTCCTAAAAACGCCCTACATCGCATCTCATCTGGAACAGCATAGATATCAGCAACTGCTTGATATTGTTCTATATGTAGAATAGGATCAGTTTTTCCATCATATTTTTGTGTTAGCACTGGGGCTTTGAACTTTGATGGTGTGGGAAAATCCACAATTGCGTGGATAAAAGGTGTCCATTGGACAAAAGTTCTTTGTAGAGGATTTTTGGCCTTAGCCATTTCCCCTAGTCTATCCTCCAACCTCTGAATAGAGCCTTTCCATGCATTATTTTCCTCCTCGGGCCTGTTGGTCCGAGCAACTGATCGTGTTGAATTTGCCTCTTGGGATCTTTCACGACGAGCAGCTGGTCGGGATTGGGCAGAACCTTCCTTTAAATTAGAGAATCGTTGAAAATTCCTCGACACCATCCTAGGGGGACTTTTATTCCTCCTAGGATCCAAACGATCAAAGGGAGAAACTTTACTCAATATTTCAAGAGAAATGGTCCTTTCTAGAGATAAAGTGACATTTTGTTCGGTATCTGTGGATCGTACTGATGAAGTTAGGCCAGGTTGATAAGAAATATCTTTAGATCTATCAGTGTGATATGAATCGACATGTCTAGATTGATATTCCTCTGGGAGTAATGTTCGTCTAGTTCGTGAGGAAGGCAATTGGGTATTCCTCTGAATGCTTCATTGTCCTGACTGGGCAGGTGCTCCACCCTGGATAGTTTGCATGAGTTGTCGCATGGTTTCTTGCATGGCGGTCTGGCCCTGAGATAAATTAGCCATTATTCCAGCCAGATCATGGACACTTGGAGGAGTGGATGGATTTGGGGGGTTTTCAGCGTTTCGATTATTGGATTCAGGATTATCAGCCATTGGGGATGAATTATTTTGGTGAAAAATGATAGTTTCAGTCGTTTCCCACAGACGACACCAATCTGTTGATGTAAAAAATTAGATTATCTTTAATTATTTAATCACAAATAAAAAGTAAATAAGACGAGATTTTTAAAGTTGTTCAACCTTGAAAGAATGGCCTACGCCCACTATTTGTATTATCGCTGGCTGTTTGCAGAATTCTCAATAATGGGTTTACCAAGAAATTTCGAGTCCCCTGCTAATGAGGAGGTTACAATGTATTTATAGCCTTGAGGTTGTATATGCGAGAGAATAATACATAGCTATCCAATCGGTGTGTACATCTGTATGATAATAATCATCATTCAATGCGCATTCAATCCTCTTAATTATTCGGTTATAAATGCTCTGTACAAGGTGCAGCTCGGATCGCCTAAGTAGCTCGGTACAATAAAGTTCCTCGGAGAACACTTGCTGCTCGGAGCGCTTGAGTTGGTCGGGGAGGTTGAGTTCCTCGGAGTCAAGGTGTTGCCAAAAATATTCTCGGGTGCCATGTAGATTGACACGTGTCTCCACATAATTGGTCCACGCCAGCAGGTTAAATTTGGTATCAACACCTTTTTTTGACGATTAGCTTCCAATTCCCATCTCTATTTTCTATCCCAGCTTTATGGATCAAATTTTAACTCAAAGCATCTTCCTGATTTAAGTTTTGGATTTGGCCCAAAAGATTAAACAATACAGCCTGGACCAAATGGGTGAATTAGTTAATTATTGCCAAGGAAAGAGAAATTGATATGGTCTGTATATATGATGCCATTAAATTGGGTTTGAAGGATACCAAATATGATCCATTTGATATATCCAATTCTATCAACTCAACATTTAACTAGTTTGAGTTCAATTTTGGGATAACAAGACCCTATGTGTTAGATATTTGCCAACTCACTGACTTTAAATTCATTAAGGAAGATGCTCATCCTCATATGTCACCAGCTAACATCCCATTGAAGTTAAAAAGTGAAAATATTCACTTATCATACTCTAGTTTCATAAAAAAAACAAATAAAAAACAGCACGAATGTGAGTTAAAAGGATTAGTATTTCTTTATTCTTCTCTGGTTATCAAGATACGTTTTTTGTTTTAAGTCTAAGAGAGTTACATTAAAGTATTCTTTCTTAGCTTCCATTCTTATGAAATGTAAATAAGTTCCCCTACACCTTACCTTTTGGGATCTCTTTATAAAAGCTACTTTAAGATTCTGGATGGCCCTTTTAATTCCATTTAAACTATGCCATTGTGGGTCCTTCAATGTGGTTGCATGCCTATTTTTCAAAGATTGGCCATATCAATATTAGCTCCAAGCTTAGTTATTTTTATGTCTGTTATTTTTTTGAGCCTGGAAACAATAACTTTGAAGATCTTATAAATATGTATAGAGGCTTAAAACCTGATAGGCCAATAATTCTCTTATAGCATTTGTTGGCACCTGTTGAAGCTCCATTTTGGCATGCATTAATTTTCAGTCATTCTCCTCCCATTGAGAAGGCAAACCCATGCTAAGGAAGCTTATTGATTTCTAGATATTTTTATCAGGGAAAATCACCTCCCAATACCCCCCATTTTAATTCTTTGGGGAAATATATTTGCCTTCTCAATTATACGGGCAAGTTGGTTTTTTCTATCCATTATAATTCCTTTGGGGAGCCTTGCCGATCCTAGTTTTTTTCATAGGTCTTCCCATATCTTAAAGGCGGTTATTCTTAAACGGATTTGACAACTATCATAAAGTTCGAAGAACTTTTATCATAGTCAAAGATGAATTAGTGCAAGTGTATAAGAATTTTATAGATTTGTAGTACAATTACATTAGTGTAGTCCAACTAAATTAATGCCCTCTTCTTTTGGTAAGGCTTTTATCTCATCTTATAACCTTGTCTTTATCTATTTTGTGATTTTCTTAGCCATTTTGTGCTCTTGCAAAAGATTCACCTCATGCTGCTTATGTTTCTTTTCATAAAAGGAAATTAACTCCTGAGGAACTAGGGCTTTTAGGGAGGAAGAAGAGGGATGATAATAGGAAGAGGAAAAGGAAGAGGAAGTGGAAGATGTTACTCCTCTTATTCGACCAACAAAAAATAATTTTTTTTAATGTTCCAGCTAGCACTTCTTCTGGCACCCCTAAGCCTATTAAACCTCCCATATCAGTAATGTTTTGTATTTCCAAAAGGAAACAAGTGAAAATTATATCTAGGAAACCTAATCATAAGGTCCATTTGGTAGGCATACCAATGTATTTTCCTTTTGAAGGAACTTTTCATATTCTCTTACAATTATACCAATAAATATGACTTTAAACTACTTTTCTCTTAGTAAAACATTCAGCTAATACCTCAACCAATATGGAGGAACCTTTGTCAAATTTGGATCCTATGACTCCTCTTCTACCTTCATTGATAAATGAGCAAGTTAATTCTCATGATCAAGCACATTTGAGGCTCTTGCTAAATTTTCTTTTCTTAATGGGTTAGATATAACGCGCTCTTGCATTTACCAACTTCAAGTCTTGGAAGAAAGTGATATTAAGACCTTAAATATCGGTGTCTTAACATTTCTATATTTTAGGGATGCTATGATCCAAGTGGAAACTGAGGAAAATGCTTGACCTATAGATTTAGCTTATTTCTCAAACCAAAAAGGTGAAGCAACTAAATTTCTACAAGGTTTGAAAAGCATTTAGGACAAAAAAGACCGCCCTCTTACCCGAGGATGAATAATTAGAGAAAAAGTTATCCAAAGTGAATACTAAGCTCGAATTGAGTTCCATAGAGGAAGACAATCTTCAACTGAGATTGAATAAATTGGTAGGATATATGCATGTGTTAACAATAATACAACCTCATTTAAAGGAAGTGTGGTTCAAATTAAAACCAAAAGTGTAATGTACCAAAATTCATAGACTAATTTTAGGTCCTATATATTCAGACGTTTTTAGAATATGTAATTGTCAATAGAAATATATGCAACCATTCATTTTATTCTTATCGTCTTGCTTCCTAAATATTTGGGTAATATGTTTTCAAGAACCTAATATTTGTTTGTATCATTTGAATGTGTCCATTAACGTCTCTCAACTGGTATGACCCGCCCTTGAATGATATATGTATTTCGAATGGACCTTCCCACTTTGGGAACCCTTTTCCATTGTTTGGATATTTTAATCCTGTAAGTAAAATGGTCTTCTAAACCAAGTCTCCATCATTAAAGATCTTTTTTTTGTTATGACTGTCAACTATTTTCTTCTTTTGGACTAATACACTATTCAAGGCTCTAAACTTATTTTCACCTATGTTTTCTAATTCCATAAACATAGATTGATCATAGCCTTCTACTATGAATTCATTTTGGGCTACTAATCTTAATGAATTTAGTGTGATTTTTTAGGTAGGGCAACATCATGCCCATAAGTTAAGTCATATGGATTAATCTCTGTACTTAACCTTTTAGAGGCTCTATAAGCCCATAATAGATCTAAAAACAAATTGTACCAATCTCTTGGATTCTTCTCGAGCACTTTTCTTAAGTTGTTATTGATTACTTTTATTGTAGCGTATGCCTGGCCATTTAATTGAGCATAATAGGGTACTTATTTTGTGAAAATTATTCTTAATATTGAAATTAACTCCAACCCCATTTTTGGATGAAAAATGCTTGCATTATCTGAGGTTATGATTTCTAGGATCCTAAACCTATACACAATATCTTGCAAGAAATCTACCAACCCATTTTTGGTAATTCATTTCTAAGATTTTTCCTCCACCAACTTGGTAAAATATTATCTGGCTACAAGAATAAAGATGTGCAGTTTGGAACATGGACGACATATTTTTTCGATGACTTAAATTTCCCATCCGCTGAATGGGCAAGGATTCACTACATATTATAATTCCATAGCAGACACATGTTTTGAATGACCATGTTGTTGGCAGCTTTGACATCCTTTCGAAAAATCTATGCAGTCATTTAAGATGGAAGGCTAATAAAAACCATGCCTTATTAAACCACCTCATTTTATGTCCATGTTGATGAGCCCCCCAAATGCCCTCATAGACTTGTGCAATGACTCTAAGAACCTCTTATTTATTCAATCATTCTAGGATAATTCCATCAGCACCTGTTTTGAATAATTTTCCAGCATACATAACATAATTAGTTTCTCTAAACTTGACCACTCTATCACTGTTGATATTTAGGTCAGTTAGATATTCAATCAATGGATTTCTCCAATCTTCATGAACATCAAGGTGTTTAATTTCAACCCAGTGCCATTTGTTATGTAATTGTTGATACTAAAAATTAGACACTTCGTTCTCATATCAGCATATCAAGTAGAGAATAAGCATCAAATATGTAAAGAGAGACAAAAAACAAGATATAGAGTGATTCGGCTATTAAAATGAGCCTACGTCCACTTTGTTGCCCCACTCTTACTATATACGTTTTGTAGTATAAGTTTATAGAGCCATGGTATGCGTACAATATAGTTAAGATAAGAGAATACCTGTTTGTTACGGTTCTGGGAAGGTTGGGATGATACCTATAAGGTAAGTGTGTAGCCCCAAAGCGGGATTGGGGTTATATAGAGAAGTTAGCATGGCTTCGCCGAAGCTGATTGTCTCAGATCCAGAACTAGAACCCCCTATCTCGAGGTATGGACCTATATTTATAGGAGATGCGTAATTGTCACCTGCCAAGAGCATGTTACATGTGAGTAAGTATGAAGAATAATCCCTTTGATGAGGCTTCTGTGAGCAGTGGCTGCGATTTGTTAGAATCTAGGTAGACCAAACCTGTAGGTTTTATGGCATGTCTAGTAAAAGCAACAGCCAAATAAGTATGAGGACGCAGACTCGTGGTTCCAAGGAATGAGTCATTTTGTCAATAGGGTCTGCGGGAGGAGACCATATTTGTCATATAAATAAGCCCCAAGTCGGAGTCCCAAGGGTGATTTAGTGTTGCGACTTAATGTGATGCCATGGCTGTCGCGGTGTGTAATATTTGCAGTGCAGCCGCTTGCCAAGTGACGTTTCACCTTCCTGCACCCTATTATACAAATGGGTTTGGCCATGGCCTTCATTACTTATTCTAAACCCTTGAGAGAGAATTGAGAGAGCATCCTTTCCCTTTCTTTCTCAGTGTTTTTCGAAGAACTTTTGGCGTCGATTTGTGGCTGTTGGAGGCCCTGCCACCATCTCCTTCTAATTCCCAGGTAACTTTTCGTATCAAGACCTCATTTCACTTTGGTATTTTTTGGAATTCTTGTTTGTCTAAATATTTTTTATCTTTGCTTGAACCCATGATAAATGAACTATCTGAATCCATAATAAATGACTCATCTGAACCCATGAATTATCTGAATCGATAATAAATGACTCATCTAAAATGAAATCCTTTTCTTCTTGAACTAGACGTGTAGTTGTTTGAATTTCTTGGATTTGTGTAGAAGCTAATGTTTGAACCAAGTTTGTCGATTTAAATTTGGTTTTTAGGTTTCTGTGTTTCTATTTCAGTTAGAAACATGGCTTTCGTAGGTTAAAACCATAACGTTTATTGGCCTTGTCCTTGATGGTCTTCGTGTTCTTTGCCAGAATCTTTGAATTCTAGGTTTTCAATATTTAGGCTTGATAAATTCCAGCATTTACCAAATAAAGGTACCAGTTGTATAGTCATAGGATGCCAAATAAAGGTTTAAGACTCATAGGAGGACTTATCTTTCATTGAAATAAATACGTTCATTATGAACATACATCCGTCATAACCATACGAAAAGAACAACAAATTTCCATAAAGAAACACAATCATACTTACAGAGAATTACTACCACCTCTTATGGGGATAAAGAAATTTTCACCCCAATCCTGCATTACAATGATTCCTTAAACTTCCTCAGATCTTCATATAGTCAACACAAAGATCCAATAAAGTCACATCTCCTAAAAAACTACTCCACCTTTAATCTTCTCTCATAACCATATAAGGCACTCCTAAGATAAATACATTTTCATGCCTCCAAACCAGCCTGCCAAAATCGAAAGGACAAAAGTAAAATAACTCCTCTAAAAGTTAGAAATTATGTTTACCAAGTACGGCGAAAGAGGTTCATCATAATGAAATCAACATAAAGGGGGAGGGATATTCTTAATTATGCCATATTGACGCATTATGCATTGAGGGAACTAGAATCAAGTGAAGAACAAGGAAGACTTGTGGATGTAAGGTAACGGTACCATCGAAAGGCGAGGTACTAATGTTGGTCTCTTGGGGAAGTACTATTAATTATAAGAATGAACAAATTCAAACAACCAATAAACCTACTCTTCTTCAGTCGGAGTGGCTCTTGAATAACAAAATTAATTGGTTAATAAGGAGAAGAAAAGGGGTCCCCGATTAGGCTCAACCTTTTCGGAATCCATCTATACAAAAGCAAGGAGCTTCCAAAAATATAAAAGCACTTTAGGAAATGATTAGTGATAATCAAAGAAATTGTCTCATCTCTAAATTATGAATATTTTGGGAACCTCGACCTTAGAGAGTCAGCCTTATACCCTCAGTCAAACTTCAATAGAAAGCTTAAATCATAAAGAGTTTATGAGAAAGATACTTTAGTGGCCTGCATAAATGAAGAACATGTTTGTATTGCACGTGAAGAGAATGTTCATGCATTCAACATAACTTCTAGAAGGACATTTCAGAGGAGGATGACATTTAGCATGCACTATGTGACTTGGGTTCACATTACACTCCAAGCCTCCTATAAATAGATTATGCCATATTACTTGTTCCATAGGTCATACTAGAATAAAAATTCACTAGTGAGAAAAAGTACAATTGTATCCTGTAGAAGACTACACAACTTATGGAAAATGAGTTGCATCATAGTGAATGTAGGCCAATTGGCTAAAACACTGTAAATTATGTGTGTTGATCTCTCTCTTATCTTATTTATTGCACTTTTGTAGTTTTTTAAATCATTATTGGATCAACTTTACCCTCATTATTCACTGAGTTCATCGTATTATCTAGATTGCTGCATTTCTATGCAACATCATATTGACACCGTCTATGGGAATTGACTGTTAACAAAGTTTTTTTATGAGGGAACTCGCTCACAACATAATTATTTACATATACATGAGTTAATTCATATTTGGATCTATAGTTTGAGGGTCTAAGTTAAGCATTTCCTTATCTCACATTTAAATTATTTTAGGTATGGTATGAGATTGATTTTAGTTGGAGTGCAATTCTAGGTGAAATCATTATTCACCATTATATTTTTGGTAGTTTAATACTAAAATCACCCCCAGTTCATCCTTAATTTTGTTCACTCAGTAGATTTGGAATTTCAAGGTAAAAACATTAACCTAGAGGTTTAGATTTCATGTCTACTGTTCACAACCTTATTTTTTTAATTTTAAAGTTGAATTCCTTTTCTGAAACAAAAATTTATTGTTGAAAAATACCAGCAGACCTACCACCGCCACCATCTCCAAGTGAAATACATGCTTCTTGCAGTGCACCACCTTCAGAGATGGATGAGCTCACAAGTGATAGACAATTAAGAGAAAATATAGCCACAAATGTTTGCTCTTGACTAAACATTGATAGTAAGGCAATTGGATGGCGTTATGAAAGCTCACACTTTAGCGATCAAGGGAAGACGAAATGCCCCATAAGTGTTTTTCTATACACCAAGGAAAGCTGGGCCATCAGGGATAAGAGTTGAAATGATGAAGGATCTGATGAGATTGAATTGGAATGAGAAGAGGATAATTCGAGTGATGAAATTTTGGCAGAAGAAGAGGAAGAGGAAGAGGAAGAGGAAGAGGATTAATCATATCAAAAAACTCGAGATCAATATCATCAGTCAGTTAAAACCCCTTCTATCCCTAAAATAATATAAGTAACATAGACAAATCATCCATCTTAGCACATGGATAGTTCCTTCACTAGAATCCTAATGCCATCAGCCTTTGGTAGTATAGTTACCAGACATCGTGCCCCACTTGTTTCTCATAGCCAGTATGACATGAGATAATATCTTGAGGAATGCAAGGGAACACCGACCCGAAGAATTTTATCTTATGCAGGACCTCGATAATTCTCTCATACTCTGACTAACAATGTTATAGGGGAATTGGGGAAAGACGGGTCCAGAGATAATCACCTATAAAGTGACAAGCCATGGAAAAGTTCCATACATAAGCTTGAAATAAAATTAGGGGTCCTAATGAATAATAATAATCCCTTTGAAACACGATATATGGAAGGGTCTCCCTTCGTCCTAGAAATTATTATCTATCCTACTCCTATAAATTTTAAACCACCAATGGTCACATCAAGATATAATGGAAGCTCAAATACTATTCATCATATAAAAATGTATGAGCCAGCTACCAATATATACTATATTCCAAATGAAATGAAATGTCTAGCATTCTCATGCCCTCTTACCGGAGAAAGACACATATGGTACACAAGTCTGCCTAAAAGGCATATAAAATACATTAAAGATCTTGCTGATAAGTTCATATAAAACTTTTACTTTGGCTTAAAACCACTAGGAGGGTAACCCACCTCCTTAATGTTTGATAGAATAACGGGTAAACGCTTTGGGACCTCATCTCTAGGTTCAATAAAGAGAAACTTAAAGTTATTGATTACGACAAAAATATTGCGATGACAACTCTCAGTAACGAGATCCTACCCAGATAGCTATATTTTCCACTTTTGAAAGATATTCCTACTTAAATAAATTAAATTATAGAGGAGGCCTGGAAGTTCATGGTAGCTGAAGAAACAATGGTACCTAAGAAAGGAGAGCTTAAAGAAGATGGGTCAGCTAAGTCTTCTTCGAAAAAAGATAAAGATAAAGGGGGTAAGAAGTCTTAGGAGAAGTCAAAACATAAGTTCATGAATTACATGCCCCTCACCACATATGTTCATTATATCCTAAATGAAATTCAGGACGAGGAGGAGATCAAGTGGCTAGGTAAACTAAAGCCCCCTTCGAACAAAATAAATATAAATAAATACAATGATTTTCAAAAGGGAAATGGTCATGATAGTGATGATTCTTACATTGTTAAGGATGAGATTTAAAAGCTCATAAAAAATGGTCATCTTAAAAAGTTTGTGGATTAAAATGACCATCCTCAAGAGACAACGAAGAGACAAGGGTCTCTTACACGTGCCAAAGCGAATAAAGAAGAAGGTAAAAATCCAAGGGATGGGGATTCATAGAATGGCTCCAATGAAGAGTTAGATTTACCCGATAAGACTAAGGATCATAAGGGAGAATTGCACTCGATCTCATTTGGTCTACACATAATCTTCAGACGAGTCACTGGTGGAGGAATCGAACCTCTCGATAGAAAAACATACATAGGATAACTAATAGCCACTGCTTGACAAATGGATATAAATCATACAGCGAAAAAGGAATATTTAATTTATCTTATAAAGGAGACCATCGACTACCTGATCATTGGATATTCTAGGCTCGATTTCAAGAACATTCTACCCACATGATGATCAATTAGTCATGGGCCTTATCGTCTGTCAATACAATGTTTTTTGAATCCTCGTTGATAAAGGATGCCTAACATATGTAATATTTTAAGACTATTTTAAAGGTCTGAAGCTAAATGAGAAATAACTCAAACCCTACCATAAACACCTCATCAAATTTAGTTTAGAAATAATTTTCCCGCTCGGCATGGTGGAATTGGTTAACAAAGAAAGCGGTCGACTTGTTTAACAAAGAAAGTGAACTTTTTTTGTTATGGACCAGTATATGATCTCGACATATAATATAAATTTTGTAAGAGTCTTCCTAAAAAAATTTGAAGTTGTTCAATCTATCTTTCATTAGATAATGATATTTCCTACTCACTTTAGGGTGGGAGAACTCTCAGCTGACCAAGTGGAAGAAAGAGAGTGCTATTTTCACATATGCTGAGCAGGGGGAAACTCATAAGAATAAGACTATTTCGTTTAACATTAACACACTCGACCCAAGGGTCGAGGAGAAATTAACAAAGGGTTTGGTAACTAAATAAGTAGAATAAGTGGTTCTTGATGAGGAGTACCCCGAAAAAATTGTACAAATTAGCTCGTCGTTGAAACCCAATGTCAAAGCTAAGTTGGTTAATCTCTTAAAACATGAAGGGAAATATTTGCATGGTCGCATAAAGATATTTTGGGGTTAGACCCCCACACCATATGTTATCACCTAGATGTGGATCTTTTGCCAAAGAAGTCAAGCAAAAAAGGAGGAAATTTTCTCGAGATCACTACCAGATTGTAATACCCCGTATTTTTATGACATTTAATTAGGGGATTAATTAATTTAATATTAATCCAGATTTTAAAATAAATATTTACTAGCGTCACTAGATTTAGTAATTATTGGTAAGAATAATGTTGAATATTACTAGATGAGTAAAGTAATATATGAGAAATTGTCGCGAGTGAATAATACGACAATTATAGAAATTAAGTCAGGACACGCATGTGTCGTGTCAGGAATAAATTAATGAAATAAAAGTGAATTAATTATAAGTCATAGGTATGGTGATTTCGAGTGTGCCAATGTGTCCGAAAGGGTCAAGATAGTCAGAAAAGTGTACCTGGGAGTTTAGTTTGGGTCTCGGGATGTTTTTAGGCCTCACCGGTAACCCGGGACAGACATTTTGGTAATTACCCATTTTAGGCCTTAATCACGGACGAAAATTGGAGTGTTATATCTGATGGGAGATAGAGTTCTCGAGGGTTAGAAATCTTGGAGTTGCAGAAAGGCTAAGTAAGAGAGAAAAGAGAAGGATTCCAAGGAGGAGAGCCACTAACCGTACACCACTCTCATCAATTCCACCACCAACATGTAGATCAAAAGAAGGGAATTATTCCTATACCATTCTAATTCGTCAAATAAGCCCTTTGATTTCCAGGCAAGTATCTAACCTGATGTTCTTTAGTTGATAACACATCCATGCTAGTGTAGGAATTTATTCTCTCATGTTTTCTTGAAAATAAAATGTTGTTTGGGAGGTTTTGATTGCAAATTTGGAGTAGAAACCATGTTAGGATGGATATCTGTCATATGTAGTATACTATCCACGAAATTGATGCCCAGTAGAGACAAAAATCTTGAAATTTAAGTGAATTCTTGAGAAAATTAGATGAACTAGTGTTAAATGTTAACTTCTTGAATTAATCCCCTTTGATGACAATTCTTGGTGAATTTGCGAATGTTTTACATTAGAAATATTCTATATTGGTTTATATAACATTCATGAGGTTTGGTTGGGAGTTTGGGACATGTTAATGGAGGTTTGAGGATTTAGATTGGATGAAACCTGTTGTCTATAATTGCAGAAACTGGACCAACACCTGCTTGATCGATCTATCGACTCAATAATGTGTCTATCGATCGACCCTTTTTTTCAATCGATCGACCCCTCTTTGAAACTGAAACTTCTTCCCTTTTTTATTTTAATCCAATCCCAATGTGTAAGGACCTGTGGAAATAATTTAAATATCTTAATGGGACAGGAGAAGGACCAGTAGGGTATACGTAGGGTCCGGGTAAGACGAGTTTATATGAGATTTAACCGTGGGGTTTCAGGAATATAAATTTAGTGGGAAATCATGCGTACGTTATGGTAAGTCTTATGAGAATTAAGAAATACTAAGACCAGTAGAATAGTGAGGGTGCACCTACTGATTTTATGTTTATCGAGAGGATACACTTCAAGAGTCGAGAAGTACTTAAGGATTTGCAGTAATTAAGAGAATAAAAAGAGTGATTCACTTATATGTAGAAATCGAGCGTTATATGCTACACATGGATAGAATATGTTATGGGTCGTGGGCGTACCTAGATGAATAATGTAAATATATGTATGAGTGTATATATATATATATATATATATATATATATATATATATATATATATATATATATATTATTTGAATATTTGGGTTTAATCATACCTGCGCTACTTGCTATCACAGAGGTTTCTATGCTGGGACAATCTCATTCTGATGTAACCTTTATGGGGGGGGGGGGGTGACTCGTACCCTAGAACATAGGATCCTTGGTACAGGCTATCCGATAATGATAGTCAGACAGTCCTAAGAGACGTGAGGGTACGTTCTGACCTCTTAGTGAGTTGGAACTATGCCTCGCCTCCAATATGTGTGTTTTGTGTTAATACAATTCAAGAGTAATTACGAACTAGTATTTCCCTTTGTACGAGAGATACGGGGACTTGATAGCAGAGTATGCCAATACCTTAGATTTATGTGGGGTTCCCTATTAGTATATATATTATGAGTGATAAATATATATACCTTTGATTAATCTAATGTGCTTGTAAGTAGATACGAACTGAATAATTCATAGTAAATGAAATAAATGGTTGCGAACTTAAGTCTATATTGAGATGAATATATATATAGCTAGACTAATATATTCATAAGAAAAGGTCATCTGATATAACTATAATCATGAGATTACTTGAAACAAAATTTGGTGAGGGGAAATTGAATTAGATTAGTGAATCGAGCTAGCTTCATCCAGATTAGTTCATTAGTACGTTAGGCGTGCACACTAGTTGAGGGGTGAGAATTCACAAGTGAGTGTTGTGGTACTAACATGTATGTAATATCAACTGGTAAGCATTTTAAATACTTGTTAAACTATTTCTAAAGTTGTTTTACACTCTGTCTCAGACCGTTTCTTGTTATCCTTTCTTTCTCTTGTATATATATATATTACAGGTGCCCAGCCACAGAGGTGCCGGGTTTAGATCTTTGGACTATTGATGTGTTGCAGCTAGTGTGGGAGTTGCAGCTCCTTGCCATAGACGACTGCATCATTGCCTTCTCAGTCTTCTATCTAGTCATCATTAGATAGGTCATGTGTCGCCCATTTCCAGTTTCATCTAGATCAGAGATATTTATACTCTTGATTTACTTCAGTATTCTATTTTAGTTGGGATTACTTGGGATTATTACTTTATCCTACGATTTGGGATATTTTATTTGGGTTGATTTATTTAGCATGATTCTTTCATTTGGATGGTTTGGTTTTAATACTATCATTTGTATTCGTGTAAATGGTTTCATAGTTAATAATAACAATCGCACTTAATTTATAAAGTTAAATGTTTTGACATTTTTCTTAATTATTTATTAGGTGATTGATAAAGAAAATTATTTTTTGACAGTGATGCTAAGAATGAACCAACCGGATGCTTTGAGTTAATTTAATAAAGGAATGATCATCCGGTATTTGATTAGGCGGGGTGTTACACAGATCATTCAAGAAGAAGTGAAGAAACTTCTAAATGCATAGTTTCTAAAAGAAGTCGAGTATCCATCTTGGTTTTCTAATTGGTTGTCTCGTACCAAAGGATATGGAAAGTGACGAATCCGTGTAGACTTTACTAACCTGAACAAGACATACCTAAAAGATTATTTTCCTTTGCCTCAGATAGACAAAATGGTGGATTCTACAGTAGGCCATAATCTCATGAGCTTCATGGATGCCTACATAGGGTAAAACCAAATTTTAATGGGTGACGACAAAACGAAGAAAACTTCATTCATAATTGATAAAGGCATGAAATGTTACAAGGCAAAGGACTTCGGCCCGAAGAACGCTAGGGATAGGTACCAGCGATTTATGAACAATGTTTTTGAAGACCAAATAGGTCAAACCATGGAAATTTATATAGATGATACTGATTGAGGGAAAAACCGAGCGTCCGTGTAATACGCTAGTCGTTGTTATCGACTTCCAACCTCAATACAAAAAAACCTAAAGTTGTAACTACACTCTTAAGGAGTATAGTGGCGAGTCTGGGTATCGAATCCACATGGAATGTTTTATGGAATTTAATTGATTTATTACTTCTAAAATAAAAGTGAAAAAGATGATGATGGTTGAAGATGAAAAAAATAAAAAAGTTAACTATGAATGCATAAGCAAACTAATTAAGATGAATGAGAAAGTAGGTTGGAATACAATCCCCTAACCCTAGTAATTTACCGTGAAGAATACTAGAATTGTAAATTATAAATTTGAATGAATCCAGTCTTTATAGATCCTAAGCATTACGTATGTGAGGTTCAAGCCCGCACCATACGAAATCAAAGGAAAATATAAAGCGGTGCTAAATAATTATACGCACATCATATTCTTAAACATCCCAAGTACCTAGGGCAAGAGAGATTAAAAGATCTACAATTATTGTAAAATTGTCTCGCAAGACTCTTTCAAATTTTTAATTTAAATTCTATTTTCTACATAAGTAATTTACATTGGGATGGGTTCATGCATCCCAACCTTTAAAAACTTAGCTAGGCATGATTTTATTAAATGAAAATAAATTCATAACAATGCATATAATTGTGGATCTAAGAAACATTATAAAAACAAAAATTACAAAACAAGTGATAATTGAATTGAAAATAGAATTGAGATAAAATAAGAGAATGGAAATTTTATACTTGTATTCAGCAACAGGAAAAGCAAATGAACTTGAATCCAGAAAACTTCTTCTTAATCAACCTTACAAACTAGGGTTTATGAAAATTTCTATGTAAAGAAAAACTAAGAAAACTCTCTAAAATCTGACTTTCTCTCTCTAAAATTCTATTCTACTCTCTAGAATTCGACTCCCTTGGAAGGATGTAGGGCTTGGCCTTTTATACACCAAAAAATGACTCTTCCCATGCCTCTCCATGTTTTTTCCTTTTAATATACCTAAATGAGACACTTCCCAAGCCTCTGCACGTTTTACAACTAATAAAAAGGAATTAAACAAGAAATTTCAAGAGTTGTCTCTTCAGCTTCCAGAATTAATTTCAACTTTAGACTTTCTGTCTCCAACTTTAAATGGGCATAACTTCTTCACCGTAGCTCGGATTGGGGTGAAATTTTTTCCAATGTTCTTGTAATTTAGATCTCTTTAACTCTATAGCTTTCCCCATCACCGGAATATATATGTAAAATTATGAAAATGCCCTTCAACTCCCCATTTCTTGGTTTCTTTCGCTATTTTGAGTTCTCCTTCGCACTAACTTGCATGAAATACCTGTAAAACACATGCGAAATACACAAAACAAGAAATACTTGCCAAAAGAGGTTAGTAGAATAAATACGAGACAAATCCAAGCTATTTACAATGCATGGGATCATAAAAATACCGAAATTAAGGAGATAAATATGAAGAATATGTGTCTAATCAGATATGCTAATAAAGAACCTTAAGGACGGAGATCATATGAAGGACTTGAACAATATTTTTGATACGATGGGAAAACACCAGATGAAGATAAATACAATTAAATGTGATTCCAGAGTCGAATTCAAAAATTTCTCGGCTTCATTGTAAACTAAAGAGAAACAAAATCCAATCCGAAAAAATCAGAGCCTTGGTCAACATGAAGTTTCCAAGAAATTTAAAAGAAGTTTTGAGACTCACAAGCTGTGTAGCTTCCCATAACATGTTATTCTTTAGAGACACTAAAAAATGCTTAACATTACTTAAAGTGTTGAGAAGTCATTCGAATGGAGCGAAGAGTGTGAAAAAGAATTTCAAGAGTAGAAAGTTTATTTAGGGTCGGCTGTCGTGTTGCAAAAACTTTTATATGGTGAAAATATGTACATGTGTCTAGTTGTCCCAGAGTCAACTATTAGTGGAGCAATGGTTTGGTTGTATCAAGTGGTTTAGAAGCCGGTCTACAACAAAAGCAAATACTTTTTAAGGGACAGAATGTCGGTACTCTAAGATAGAGAAATTATCATTTGTACTTATCCACACGTCATGGAATATGCAATCGTACTTCCAAGAACTTGCAATTATGATACTAGTAGATCAACCTCTTAGGAAAATCATGCATAAACTAGAAAAATCTAGTATGTATATGACATGGTTAATTAATTTAGGAGCCCATGACATAGATTTCTAGACTCGTACTAAAATCAAAGGCCAAGCGTTGGTAGTTTTTATAACAAAATTCACTTAGGAGGATCCAAGTTCAGTTAAAAAAGGTTCATCTTATGATAAAATCCCTTCAGTTATAGCCTTTGCCCCAATAATTGTTGTCCCCTCTCAAGCCTTGGCTCCAACAACTAAGGCTCCCTCTCAAGACTCGGCTTCAGCCGAAACTAATTCAAATCTAAGAAAAGGAAAAGAAATTATTGAAGACAAAAACACATAAATGACCTTAAATGTCCATCAAGGGGAGGATAGTGAATTATTTTGTTCAGATGTCCCTATTTGGAAGTTATATGTTGAAGGGTTCTAATGTGTAGTAGGCGGTGTTGTTTGACTCATACTCTCCACCCTAGATGAAACATATACTATATATGTCATTCGATTTAGATTCTCGGTCTCTAATAATGGGATAAAATATGAAGCTTTGATAGTAGGATTTAATCTTGATTTATCAATTGGATTTAAGCAAATTCAAGCTCACATTCATAACTAGTGGTACGGGAGGTAATAGAAGAGTATGAGGCTAATAATGAGAAAATGGCTATATACTTTGCCAAAGTAAAGACGCTCCTATACCGATTTATGAAAGTAAATATGTAAAGAGTTCTAAGGGTAGAAGATTCTATAGCAAACTCTTTAGGAAGGTTGGCTTCAGTAACAAGAACTGAGCTCAGGAGAGGGTAATGATAGAGACATTGACAAAAGCTAGCATATAAAATGAAGACCCAGAGATAGAAACATTCAATTTGAACCTTGGAATTTCATGAATAGACTCCATTATAGACTATCTATGAGAGAAAAAGTTCCCATAGGACAAGGGGAGGCATGAATGATCAGGTTTAGAGCCGCCAAATTTTCCATCTTTAGCGATTAGTTGTATAAGAGAGGTTTCCTTATTTCTTTCTTGAGGTGACTTCATCCCTCATAAACATACTACATTTTGAAATAAGTGCATGATGGATCCTATTATAGTCATTTACCCGTATTTTATTAGACAAGATAATCTTCCTATAAGGATATTATTGATCGACCTTGGACAAAGATGCTCATTCTTGCGTAAAAAAATGTGCGATTCTTATCAGATATATGCAAATATAAGACATCAGCCTCATCAAGTCTTTACACCCATTACCGCCTCATGTCCGTTTGTCCAATCAGTGATGGACATTATTAGCACCTTTCCCCAGTACCAGGATTGTTTAGATACTTCATAGTGACAGCGAGTATTTTATGAAATGGGTTGAAGCCGAAACTCTAATTAAGATAAATAATAAAATCACTTTCAGTTCATAAGGAAAACTATTATGTGTAGATATGGAGTTACACAAGCCTTCAATATTAATCAAGGAAAGGAATTTGATAGTGAGTCAATCGAAGCATACTTTGAAAAATTAAGGAATGATGCATTTTTAGTTAGCTCCTGCTTGCCCGTAAATTAATGATCAAATGGATGTTATGAAATGAACTTTGCTATCAAGAATGAAATCCAAACTTGAAGAGGATAAAAGAAAATGGATGGACGAGTTATACAGTGTTTTATGGGCATATATGACAAATCCTATGGGGGAGCCCCGTTCATGCTGCCTTTCGGGTCACAGGCCATTATGCCTATTTAAATTGGTCTACCGAGCCACATAATTCCACACTTCATCAAGAAGAATAATGATAAGGAAAGAAGGCTAGACCTAGACTTTCTAAAAGAGATAAAGGAAGATGCTTAGGTATGAAAAGTAGTGTATCATCAAAGAGATGCCTTGTACTATAAAAAGAAGGTGAGGAGCTGACCATTTAAAGTGGGGATTATGCTCTCAAGAAGGTGATTAAGAAGAAGAACAAGCTCCATGTACTATAGCATGAACCTTACAAAATCACAAAATAAGCAGTTCTAAGGACATATAGACTTGAAAATCTCAAAGGAGAACCATTATCCAACCCATGGAATGTAGAAAAGTTGAAAGAAATATTACCACTAGAGTAAGGAATGGGGGTTTATGTACATAAAAGTTGTCAAACGATGTAAATGTTCCTTATATGAATGAAAGGAAGTAAAATTTCCGATCATACCCTACTTGTTGATTTATTTCATATTTCTTCTTATGTTAAGCCTCATGTATAACATAAAAAGGGAATTATTAGGGATCTAAACTCATTAGCATTTCTCAAAATGTGACATAAATGAGAGATCAAATCCTGAAATAGATTATCCAAATGAAAATTCATCTCCTCCTTAGGACAAAACTAAAGTTAAAATGGGAAAAAATAAGCCTCATTTGAAAAGACTAATTGATGTATATTAAAGTTGTCTAAATTCCATGACAAAACATTTGAGTTATTGAGTCTTTCAAGCCACATAGGCTTGGTACGTTTGAGTGGCGCACTTTTATTGGATTAAATGGACTTTTGAATCTTAAGATCATGCAACTGCACAACAATCACAAGACTTTAATTGCCACATAGTTTGAAGAATATATCCTTTTGGCTATTTCATGAATTGATTTAATTCTACACACATGTGTAAGTTATTTTTCAAAATGTGCATTTTATATTGGATGAACAAGTGATACATTTTCTTAGAGTGTTGTGTAAACCATTTTGGAAATGACCTAACTTCTTGTCCAAAGTTTGAGGCATTTTAATGATTTTAGCCTCAAACTGTTGACATGCTCCTAAGTGAACTAGTGTGCATGAAATTGTTTTCTCGTTCCCATATTGACCCGTGCGCATGACTACGCCAAGGTTTTAATGTTACCTGAAATCGTGTGCACAACGGAGAAGTTTTTCAAAAAATTCCTATGAATATGTCATTTTCCCTCCTATTTTAAAAAATCCTAAACACATTTCTGAGAGAATTTTCAAGGTTGAAAGAATTTTCCATTGCTTCTCTAAATCCAATTTCATTTGTTCCCTCAAAAAATGAGAAATTTGTTTTGGTTTAGATTCCATATATCCTTGTTCAATTCGAATCATATATACACTTAAACTGGATATCCATCACTCCTAAATCTAAAACTGGAGGTGCTCTAAAATTGGTTTATATTCCACATATCCTTGTTCAATTCAAATCATATATACACTTAATTTTAATAATAAAAATTGGAGTGCGTCAAGGTTTTTACCCCTTAATGAGGATTTTTCCTTATAAAATATCTCTTATGGATATTTTTAATTGTTATTTGTTCAATTGCACAATTTGATTAACAATATAAGTAGATTGTATCTAGATCTAATGTAATTGGCTAAAATTGAGATTAGATGTTAAAGTCGAGTTATTCTCTCTAGATTTGACTAATTAATCTTGTTGTGTGGTCAATAAAAGACATACATCATATAACTTAATGATACATGTGCTAAGATAATTGAAACATCAAGCAAACTTGATTTAAATTAAAAAAATGGCCATGTTATGTGATCAAATATATTCAACCCCTATAGGTTTGTTTAAGAAGGAACATTTGTTGTTTAAAAACACATTCTTAGAGGCCCAACAAACTAAAAAAGACTAAATAGGTCTTAGGCAATTATTGTAATAGTAAGTATCCTTTACATGTAAAAGGTAAACATAAGTGCACCTAGTACAAGTTAGAAACGATAAATAAAAAGTGCTGAGTCAAGGCTCAATAAAAATGCTATTAAGTCACCCTCATACTAGTGTATAACTTGGTTTGACTCAAGATAAAAATAAACTAGTAATATGAGATAAGAATCCAAGTGTCACTTGTAGAAAAAAATCTTGTTTCGCTAGTTCGAGAAAACTTAGTTTAATTATGAGTTAATATTTGTTTGATGATTTGTTCGGATAATTTTAGAAAAATTCTTTCAAGGACAAGTTATTTTAGGCAATAAAGCCAATGTCACTCTCGGCCTGTGAGGTTCGGCCTCACCTAAAAATGATCTAAAGTATTAAAGTTAAGAATATGGGGCATACATATTAGCAAACTTTCAAAACAACATGTTTGACTAAAATACTCAAGTAAGACAACATCCAATAATACCATGAAAATGGGAAAAAAAAACATAAACATTGAGTAAAAAAAACTTCTAGGAGTTAAATGTTATCCCCCTCATATGGGGGAAATGTTAAGGTTATAGGTCGAGTGTTCAACAAAATTAAGCAAAGGGCAGACAAGGATGAAATAATGTTCAAAAAATAAGATTCCCAAAGCCCCATCATCAGGAGTGCCAAAATTAATGAGGACACCAGTACGTAGAATGTCATCAACATCGGGAAAGTCATCAACATTCAAGCGACTCTTGACTACAATATTGACATCGACTATGGAAGCTGCATTTGCATCCTCATGGGAATCCAAATCAAGACAGATGGATTTTCCCTCTTCATCATCAATCTACCAAGTCTCAACCTCTTTCGCAATATAAAGGAAGTTTTGGCTCGTCCTCACCTTCATCTCATTATATCCTCATCGTATGTAGTATAAGCGAAGGTATTAGAATTCAGTGGGGGAATCATACCTAGTAACATCATCTTTCTTAGCCTTCTCCACTACAGAGGAAAAAAAATTTCCATCTTCTTTTTTAATTCATACTTGGCTATATGAAGAGAGAGCCTAGAACCATCCCTTTCCTTGGTCAGAGTGGTGATATTTATCGTATTTTCCTTCCTATAGGTCTCTAGATCGATATTCCTATTGCCTTTATGGGCCTCGTACTTTCCCTTGTAATGATTTAAATCCTTCTTATTATCTTGGGCATTCACCAGGGAATCATTATTATTCTTACTCCAAACTAGAGATCGACCATCAACATCGTATCCTGCAATCAGAAAGGATATGACGATATCCAAGATTGAGCTAGACTTAGTGAAAAATTAATAAATCACGAAAGGCACAAACTTAGACAACCTAATTTATAAAAAGGTCAACCTCTTCACCCCTTATCCATGTTGAAAAAGTATTCTATGTCATGGTTAGGCAACTTTTTGACCAAAAAGTCTTGATCCCTAACAGAATTTTTGTAAAGGGTCTTAGGGTCGGCTTGAAGAGCCTAGTATACTTCCTCAAAAAAGTGAGGTTCTTCTTTATTAGTGGCTTAGTTGGACTTAGAGTATCCCTAGTCCTTTTGGAAGGACCAATCTCCTTATTTTACTTCTTGGAAGACTTGCTAATAGCTAGATATTTGCCTTTCCTTTTTGTTTTTTTACTATAGTCATCGAGCTTCCCTTCGCCTTTAGTGACACTGTCACGCACAAGCTTGGGAATCAACATATACCTTTTGTTAATACAAAAAATTATTCACCTACGTGGACCAATCATAATTGGATAAGTGTTTCCCTACGTGGCATAAATTCTAGTTAGCAGATAGTTGCTCGGCACGCATGCCGACCAACGTGGAGAATGCAGACCATCAATATAAATGAAAACCACCACACTGGAAGTGCAACCAAAGGTCTTATCACACGTGGTTCATATAACCAACCATCACATTCATTATGTATGGGTGTAAATGCTTAAATGTATAAAGACATTCCAACCCTTGATCTTTGGATCACTATAAATACATTGTCTTCCTTTCATCAGAGGTAAGATAAAACGAATTCTAGGATATTCTTATTAACAAGAGTACCTGGATTTCTGAAATCTCTGTAACTAATACCATAACAGTGGACATAGGCTTTCTTATATATATGAACCACTTGAAAACTTTGTGTCTCTCTTTTAATTATCTCATTACAATTATGTATTTTATCCGTGATTATAAATTGGATCAAGTCCATTTTTTGACATCAATAGATTGGCGTTGTCTATGGGAATGTGTGTCTAATCGTCGTTCTAAATATCGTTGTTTAAGGAAAATGAATGATTTAGAGACCAGTGCCAAGGACGAAGGCACCCCAACCATTCCATCTACTCCGCCTGCAGTAGCTAACCGAAATGGGATATTTACCAGTATTTTGCTAGGGATCAAGATGTTATGCAGGAAACAATGAGATAATTGGCGCAGTAAATATAAGCTAGGTCTCTAGCCCTATCCAGGAAATAATCAATCCCATCACCAAGGAGATAAATGTCTCCTCCGCCATCTAAGCATAGCTGACACGTCTATTCGAGATCATCTCATGATAGGACTTATCACCCAAGAATTAGTTCATTAATTAGAGCCTCAGAGTTCTATGATGGCCAATCTTTATCTCCTGAAATGCCAAATGTCCTGGAAAGGTTGAGTGGAGCTTCGCCTTTTAACCCTATGGGACTCCGAGTAAATAAAAATCCTCCCAGAGCGCTATCTAATAATACTCAACATCCATTCCACCATCGTGAAGCCTCAAGCAGGTCAACATCAAGCGTTCAAAAATTTATACATGCCGAGTAGACTTTTAAAAAGAGAGCTTAGTGTAGACACATGGTCGGGATAGCCGAGATACTTAGCATAAATCTAACGCAGGAAATCCATCATAGAAAGGATCAATTATGCGATTGGAAGATCGGCTAGGAGAAATGGAAAAAGCAATGAATACCTTGTAGAGGAGTTTCATAAAAGGATCCCCTTTTATTCATATGATTGGTTATTTTCTAACTCCATCTAAGTTTAAAGCTCATATGGTCACCCCCAAATATGATGGAAAACTTAATCCAGTTCTTCACATTGAGCAATATCAAGCTACCACTGATATTTATTCAGTCCCCAATGAGATGAGATAAAGAACGTTCTCAAGCACCAATATAGGATCAACCCAAACATGGTATAATAACTCACCTCGAGGATACATTACCAAATTTAACCAGTTTGTCAAGTTATTTATTAGCAATTTATGTTTTGGATCCAAGCCAGTGAAGAGAGTGGCTCATCTCTTAAGTGTAAGGCAACGAGTAGGGAAAACAACCAGGGAATACATCACTCATTTTAACAACGAGAAATTAGAAGTGGTTAACTAAAAAGGAAAAACAACCATGACCTCTCTCATGAGTGAATTTCTTCCCGAGAAACTGTATTATGCTTTAGTCAAAGATCCTCCTAAAACCATAACTGAACTCATGGATAAGGTAGGAAAAATTATGAGTGTCGAGGATGCAATGACAGCAAAATAGAGTCTAGATAATGAGCCTGATAAAAAGGACCAGAAGGAGCAGAAGCAAAAGAAGGATGCAATGGCGCCATGACTTAATTGTTAGCATTCACCACATCCTAGAGGAAATCAAACACAATAAGTATTTGCAATGGCCTACAAGATTGAGAGCACCTCCTAACAGGAGGAATAAATATAAATATTATGAGTTATATAAGGATCATGGCTATATAACATATAACTATATCTATTTGAACAATGAAGTGGAATCTTTTATTCACTAAGGAAAACTGAACAAGTTTGTTGATCAGTGAGAATGATGAGAAGCAAGAGGAAGGTAAAGTTGTCCATGCAAGCCCCGAGATGACAGGAAGAGAAACCATGAATATGGTTATGAAGATGATCCCATCCTATCGAAGAAGCCCAAGTAGCCAGAATGCGAGGTAGCTATGATAAATTTAAGTTCATTTGACTGTAATGTAATTACAAATGGTGGTGTTAGAGGAGGTGATCACATTGCTGAAATAAAATCTTACTAGAATGAGGTTTAGGACCGTTCTAATACCTAGAGAATCAATATGAATGAAGATGATCGGCCTAGGAAGGTCAAAAAAGACAAATTGGTAATCGACTATTCTAAGAATAATATCTCCGGGGTAATTTATCACCACGATGATCCATTAGTCGTCAATGCTTGAAATATCCAACTTATTTTAGGGCAGATGTTGTGAAAGGAGGACTAAAGGTGGATAGATAGTGCTACTACTCATCAGCCGAGCAAGATGACTTAATTGAGTTGAACAAAAAGACCGCCACTTATCAGGTAGATACCAGTGAACCCAACAGTGACTCTAAAATTGAAACTTTAGATCCCTGAGATGAGACAGAGTTAGTCAAAGGGAATATTATTGAAGCTACTAAAAGTATTATCCTTGATAATGACAAGCCAAAGAGGACTATGCGTATCAGCTCAGCACTGGATCCAATCATTAAACAGGAATTTATTATGTTCCTGAGGTAACAGAAAAATGTATTTACTTGGATCCATGATAATATGCCTGGGATTAACCCCAACTTCCTCTGCCATGGGCTCAATGTCAATAAGGATGCCAAGCCAGTCAAGCAGCGGTGTAGGTTTTTCAATCAGAAGAAAAATCAAGCTATTAAGGAAGAAGTGGGGAAGCTTCAAAAGTCTCAATTTATTTAAGATGTTAAGTATCCACCCTAGTTGGCCAACGTTGTAATGGTAAAAAAAATGATAAGTGGAGGATGTGCGTGGATTTTACTGATTTGAATAAATCCTTGCCCAAAAGACCACTTCCCCTGCCTAGAATTGATCAATTGGTGGATACAACATCTAGACATGAGCTTTTAAGATTCATGGATGCTTATTTTGGGTATAACCATATAAAGATGAAACCTGAAGACATAGAAAGTATAACCTTCATTACAAACCGAGGAACCTATTGCTACAACATAACGCCCTTTGGGATAAAAAAACGTTGGAGTGACATACCAGAGGATAATTAACAAGGTGTTTAAAGAAAATATAGGTAAGAACATGGAGGTTTATATGGATGATATGTTAACAAAAATCAAGAAGGCCTCAGATCGTATCAGCAATCTCATTCAGATGTTTGACTAGTTGGAAAAGCATCAGATGAAGTTGAATCCGACCAAGTGAGTGTTCGGGGTGGAGCAAGGAATGTTTATCTTCTTCATAGTTAATCAAATGGGAATTGAAGATAATCCAGCAAAGATAAAAGATTTGGTAGAAATACAGTCGCCGACTTGGAGGAAAGATGTACAAAGGCTCACTGGTAGAGTGGCAGCTTTAAACATATTTGTTTCTCGAGCAACGGATAAATGCTTACCATTTTTATAGGTGTTGAGAAAGACTTACACTTTTGAGTGGAATACAAAATGTGAAGACGCATTACAAGTATTGAAGAATTACATGGGATCACCACCTTTTCTATCCCGACCAATTTTAGGAGAGAAATTATACTTATACCTGTCTGTTTCTGAATCTGCTGTTATCTCGGCGTTGGTTATATTGGAAAATGGGATACGAAAACCAGTTTACTACACCAGCAAAGCATTCGGGGGATCCGAGATTAGGTATCCATGCTTGGAAAAGTTATCTTTAACACTCATTAAAGACTCCAGGAGTATGAGGCCTTATTTCCAAGCACACACTATAATCGTGTATACCGATTTACCTCTTCGACAAGCACTCCACAAGCCAAAGAAGTCAGGAAGATTGATGTACTGGGAAGTAGAACTGAGAGAATATGATATTATCTACGAACTAAGGTCTTCATTAAAAGTCCAAGTTTTGACAAATTTTATTACTGAGTTCACCTATCCAGAAGTTCCTGACCAATAAAACTTGCTTGCCGAACAGACTTCTAAGGAATAAATCTCATATTAAAAGCAAGCTGAAACTACTGTTGATCAATCGAAATCATCCAGAACTCGGGAAATGTCTTAGAAATATGCATAGGATAATAAGAAAATATTCCACCATGGAGTTATGTCTAAAGAAAGCTTCAATGGTGATATCCTGTTGTGGAATTCATACGTGGATGAATCTTCATGTGCGACTGTTAGTGGAGAAGGTATAATACTTAATACTCTTAGTGATATTGATATTGAGTATGAACTTAAGTTTCAATTCAAAGCATCAAACAACGAGGCAGAATACGAAGCCTTGATAGTTAGACTAGATTCCCCCCCCCCCCCCATTAGGCGGCGAGCAAGTAGTGACGCACAGTGATTCACATTTAGTGGTCAACTAAGTGTTTCATTTATATGGAGTCAAAGGAGAGTTGATGACTAGATACCTTGCCAAAGCCATAGAAGTCATTTCCAAGTTTCCTACAGTACAAATGAACAGGATCCCAAGAATAACAAATGCCCGAGCTGATACCCTTGCTCGGCTAACGTCAGCAATAAGAATTGAGCTCAAGAGAATAATTCCAATAGAAATATTAGCTAACAGAAGCATTGATGAGGACTGAATGGTTAATTTCATTTATGTAGATTTAGGACCTTCTTGGTTGATTTCGATCAGGGCCTACATTGAAGAGGGAATTCTACTAACCGATCATAAATAAGCTAAAAATCTCTGATATAAAGCAGTAAAATATGTGTTGGATGAAGGGGTTTTATATAAAAGGGGACTAAAGATCTCCTTGTTATGCCATGTTCATCCAATGGAGGTGGAAGAGTTGATTAAAGAGGTTCATGTGGATCTCACTCAGCTAATCAGTCTCTCCTCCAAAGAATCAACACACAGGGATACTATTAGCCGACTATGAGAGAAGATTATAAAGCCTTTGTAAGAAAATGTGACAAATGGCAGAAGTTCTCTGCAATTCACAAAGCACCCAACGTTGCTCTAGCCCCAATAACTTCGCCTTGGCCCTTCATTATTTGAAAAATTGACTTAGTTAGCCCACTGTCAACCTCCAAAGCCAGGTTCAAGTATTTGGTCGTTGCGGTTTACTACTTTCACAAAATGGGTAGAAGCAGAGACATTGATTTATATGCCATATAAGAAAGTGTATCAGTTCATTTGGAAGAACATTATATTCTGATATGGTCTACCCTATGCCTTTATTACAGACCACGAAATCTTATTTGACAACGATGAGTTTGAAGCATATTGTGCCCAGTCCAAAATCAAGAGACTCCATTCCGCACTAGTCCATCTACAAAGAAATGCTCAAATAGAAGTTACAAATAAAACTTTTCTCAATGAACTAAAGAACAAGCTTGATGTTGATAAGGGTAACTAGATCAATCAATTGCAATATGTTCTCTAGGCTTACAAGACAACGCCGAGAGCAGCAACTGGAGAGACACCTTATATGTTTGTATTCAGAGAAGAATCCATGGTGCCAGTCGAGATCCTAAATTTTGATTCTCCAACTAGTGACTTGATGCGATGATTGTATTTAGATACGTTAGAAGAAGTCTGAGAAGATGCTTCTCTCAAAAATGCTGCGTACCAACACAGGACAACTCCCTTCTATAACAAAAGGGTCAAACTGATCAACTTTAAAGAATGTGAATATGTACTTAAGAAGGTCATTCAGAAGAACAACAAAATTGAGGATAATTAGCATGGCGCATATCGCATCCCAGTAGTCATCCGACCAGGAACCTATTGGCTTGAGACCTTGGAAGGCGACGAATTCAAAAACACCTGTAATGCTAAACACCTCAGAAAGTATTATCAATGATTCAAGGGATTGTCATAAATGTATTTCTCTTGCTTTACGTTTAAGATAACTATTTTTTCGATTTCAATAAAAAATTTATTTCAGACCTTTTAATTTTTTTGATTTTTTTTGGAGTACGATGAAATACATCCCCCCAAAACAACAAGTACAAATGTCTCTTGGTCTTCAACTCTTGTCGATCAATAGGACATACATACTTAACCAGGTTGAATTTGCCAATCAGCAGAACATACTTAATCAGGTTAAATTTATCAAATTCCAGATGCACTAACAGCTTAAGGCACAATCATTATTTTCCCAAGATTAAACTTCATGTATGACTTTGTATGTACAAGTCACAAATAAGAAGTAATCATTACTTCGTGTATAACTCTATATTAACAATTCACGAAGAAGAAGTATTTTCTAACTAAATTAATTACAGAACACTTAGTCAGCCACAACACTTTACTTCATGTATGACTTAGTCATTGACAATTCAAGAACAAGAAGTCTGTAAAAGTTCATATACAACTAAAAAGTTACAAAAAAAAGTTTTACCCGACTAAGTTAAATGCTGGAAGACATGTAAACACTCCTAATCATTGGAATACAAACATATATTCCTCATACACTTGGTCACCACTAATAACTAATGCTAAACTTGGATCAATAAATCAAAGAGCATTAGTAGAATATATGGCCTTACAATTACAGTTTAATAATTCATTATCATGCAATAACTAAGTTGTCTGATTGATTAAGTAGTTAATACCTGACAACACAAAAATATTGATTCGTATTCATATATTGAATGTATTATATTCAAATAACAATATACAAAATTGTTATTCAGCAGAACGTTTTCTTTGAGCTTTGGAAGTTGGATGAGTAGGCTTCACTCTCTCAATTCCAGTAAGAGGATCATCCAAAGTCTAAGGAGAATTATTAAGGTTGAAATCTCTTAGAATTCTTCTATTTCTACTGCTCGGCGCATTGATTAAATGAGTAGGACGAACTATCTTATGAACATCATGTAAACCCTAATGTCCCAAATATTTAGTGATCAAGCACTGAGGAGTAGCATCATCATGTATCTAAGATATGTCCAACTTAAAAGGAAGATTGATACAATCTAACAGACCAGGCTCATTCTAGTACCATAGCTCGTTGTTACTATCATGCTTCAGCAAAGTCAAGCAGCTGGTCCACACCCACTTATAACCTTCGTGGTGGCTTTGGGCAAGGTGATCATCAACATGGCCAAGAGCTTCGTTTTAGCCTTCTATCCACACCTCTCTGGATTGTTTATGAAATTGAATGATTAATCTTTCAACTTGATTTTGAAGTTTCTTCAGAACATCACACTTCACCTTTAACTTCACAGATTGGTCGGTAATGGCCTTATCCTTATCTTCCAGCTTTGTAGACAAATCAATAATAGCTTGACTCTTAGCTTTCAGCTAGGGTGCTTGGTTGTTTAATATTTTCTTAGTCCTGGCCTCATCAATTATTGGTCGGCTCATCCTTTGCTATCTGGAAGTTTGTCCAGGCTTGGATTTCTTCAGAGCTTCGAGTTCCTCCATAAGTCTGGCATTCTCAGTCTTTAAGAAAGATGCCCCTTTAGTGGAACCACTAGCAGAAGATTATTTTAAAGTATCTAACTCATTTATGAGTTTGTTATTTTCCTCCTCAAGCAATTTTGCAATTTCTCTAGCTTCATCTATTTCTTGGTTCAGGAAGAATTCTTTTCTCCTATACATGGAAGAATATTTTTCCAACTTCTTCTCAAAGCCCCAGCCTTCACTAACAACTTTGTATTTAGCTTCAAAGTCAAAGTGAAGATAATCCAGAGAAAAATTATGATCTTATTATAGATCTTCAATCATCTCGTAGTAAGCTACATTATTTGCTACAGCCCCATCCAGTAAACAGTGGAGATGATCATATGACTCTTTCACTTGTGTAGATGCTTTAGGTCTAGGCAAGCATACCAAGTCTTCTTCAGTCAAATTAACATGACCAACTTCCAAGAGACTTTTACTTTGCTTGAGTGGGTCAAATTCAGTAGAAACTATTACCTACTTCCTAGCATAAAACTGAAATTTGCAAGTGTAAGAGAACAAGTATGATTACTGAACAATCATGACACAAGTATGAGAATTCATTCAACCAAGCAAGAAAAGAAGAAAATATGATAACCATAATATATACAGCAGGAAAGATGGAATAATTTCATTAATGACCAAAATGGTGTTACAACCTTTTAAAATTATTGGTCATATTACAAAACAAATGAATAAAAAAAAAGAAAAATAACAAATGAGTTAAACCTTCTCCTTGTCCTGGATATTATTTCCAAAAGGTCAGTCGGCATGAGGGGAAACTTCATCAATAGTCTTTTAAGAAGATCTAGTAGGTTGAAGGGAAGATTCCCCAGATCCCTCCTCCTCATCAAACTCTTCCTTCAAATTGGGAGGAGAGCTTGGATCATGCCTCAAAAATAATTCAGATTTTTTTGGGGTGCCAACCTCCTTAAGGGCCTCCGACCAGCTATCCTTGAAAGACTTTTTTTTCTCACAAACTCAATTTGAGCAGAGGCCGCTTAATATGCTTTGTCCCAGCCCTTGTTAAAGGAGTCCTCCTTAAGCTTCTTATTTTTGGCCTTCTCCTTAACAACCTCAGAAGATACACCATCATCTTTATCCTAGGAATACTTTAGGAGACCATCACTTGCAACTAGTTTTTCCTCAGCTACCTTTCCCTTATTCTTAGCAGATGACAAATTTGCCTCAGTAGTGGCTAACTTTCCTTCAGCAGCTGTCAAATTGGTCTCGATAGTGACCAATTATCCCTCGGTGGCTCCATTAACAACCTTCTACATCTCCTCATCCCAAGCCTTCTGCTTGGATTCTAATAATTTTCTAGAAGACACAATAGACTTACTCAGACGCTCAAGGGCCTCTTCAACTTATCCACCAGAATAACAAACATGCTCATCCTTCTCAAGCATTTGATTAAAGTTTGCTAAAAACTACACAAAGAATAATATCACATTAAAAGGAGAGCCAGAAGAAAAAACATAGCAAAAGGCAATTAATAAAGGGTAAAACATTATCATTGCAGAACTTTGGCAAAAATTTTCTATCAATTTCAGTCTTGGCAAAGGGGCAAGAGTTGCTCTGTCAACAGAGCGAGTACCAGTCTTGATTAATTTCGGGGAACACTAGTATGGATAGTAATGGAGGATGACTCAGCAATAGTCAAGTCCTCGTGAATCTTCTCGACCAACTCCTGATCGGCAGTAGAGATTTTCTCAACTTTCTTCTTGGGAAAGCCTTTCTTCAACGTCCTATAATAAGGAGTAATAATATTTACTTTCTCATAAACGATGACCAGAGGAACCTTTTCCTTCTCAGAAAACTTGGGCACTTTTCGTGGATTCTTAGCATCCTCATTAACTTTCTTGGCAGGTGGATACAGGGCCCCAGAGTCAGGGATTTTCCTATTTCCCATAGAAGCAAGTGGAGAAGAGGGAATAATTGAAATATCCAACAACTTAAAATAGTAAGAAGTTCCAAGATCCTTTTCTGCACCAGTAAATTCTTTAGCAGAGGAAGTAGGGATTTGTTCATCCTCAAGATTGATAGGGTTAACAACTGTAGAAATGGTGGGCTGAGTAACAAACGAAGTTATAAAGCTCATGTACTACAGTAGATAAGAGGCAACTCTGGGGTGTTCCTTGCTAATTATTTGATGTATGCTCTAAAGGAACTTCAATTTACAAATATTTACCTCCTCTTCTTGAGGAAACTTTTTTTTGCTCTCAACTGTGCAAAAATAGAAACAAAATAAGAAATTATGGATTAGCATATCATCAAACAGATGGTAACAAAAATAGAGTAATATATACGTAAACTAAAAAACATATGCCATGACGCATTTGGGGACATCTGGGCCCATTATACACTTCTCCTATTTGTAAAGGAGGGTGTTGAAATTTTTTTGCAATGACTCCATAATCAAAATAATCCTTATTTCAGTCTGACAAATTGACAACTAAGGCCCTATTGACAAACCTAGTCTTCAAATAGTATAAATTCTCACTAGTAACCCATTTGTAACGAAACATCAGTGGGATACCAATATGAGTTCCATGTATCTGATTCATCCTATGAATTCCATTGACCACTCTCCAAGTATTAGGGGCTACCCTAGCGGGGAGAATATCAAAATATTGGCAAAAATTCTAAACAAAACCTATTGGGGAAATGTGAAGCCACATTCTGTAATGAACAGAGTAGGAATTCAAGGACCCTTAGGAAATAACAACACCTCAATAGGTGGTATGGGAATTGCTAATTCAACCCAATTATGAATATTCCTTTCCCACCTAAATTCCTCTAAGGAATCCCCATGTACGATATAAACCACGGCTATAGTAAAAGAAAGATAGAAAGTAAAATGAAATGGTAAAAAGAAATCATATAGATAAAATGGAGGCTAAATGAAGGAAGAATGCAAAGAAAAGCTCAGAAACAGAGAACTTGGAGAAAAAGTAGAGTACGCAATCTTGGAAAGGTTTGGTAAAGGAAATCCGAAAATATCTCACCTTTTATGGCTTACTTAGGAAATCATGCATAAAATGATTACCTGTTTCGACGATTAGCATTCTGACGGATTTGCAATTCTGATAACACAAAAATACCAATTTACCCTTTGGCGGTTTGCTAATTTTTAAATTATTTCCAAAAATTCCATTTTAAAATCAAAACATGAATTCTTTTTACTAGTGGCACATCTCGGCATGCACTGACCAACACTGAAGAAAATATACTCCATCCTTTCAATAAAAGCACCATGAATGAAGTATTGGGGGCTTCTATTACTACCAAAAATTATCCACCTACGTGGACCAATCAGAATTGGACAAGTGTCTCCCTACATGACATAAATCCTAGTCAATAGATAGTTTCTCGACAGGCATTCCAACCAACTTGGAGAATGCAGACCATCAATTTGAATGAAAATCCAACACACGGGAATTACAACCAGTGGTATTACCACACATGGTTCATATAACAAGCCATCACATTCATTATGTATGGATATATATTATTAAATGTATTAAGGCATTCCAACCCTTGATCTCTGTCACTATAAATACACTGTATTCCTTTCATCTTATTGACAAGTGTACCTATTTTTCTGTAATATCTAAAATCAATACCATAACAGTGGATCTAAGTTTTCTTACGTAGCCGAGCCACTTTAAAACTTTATGTGTCTCTTTTAATTATCTCATTACAATTTTTTATTTTATCTATGATTATAAAAATGGATCAAATCCATTTTTTGACATAAACCCCATCATTCTTCACTTAGGCCAGGTTGCTTATCTGTAATAAATATAAATTATAATTAGATACATATTCTAAGAGGAGGAGGATGCATAAAAAGGTATGAGGCATGTAATTTATGAAGAAATTTTATTGGATAAGGGTTTGAAATGGTCCCGAACTCCTCGAGTTTTTCCAGCGGGGAATTTTTTTCATATCTCTTAATTCTTGAATCAATAACGTTTCCCATGAGCTTCCAGTTAGTAGCAGTCAAACCTAGTGTCACTCTATCTATAAAGAAAGATAAAAACAACTGAATATGAGTATCAATAGTGGATTATGAAAAGGCTATGACATAAAGAATACACTAAGGTAAGGAACAAATACTGATCAAAGGGGTTGTTCCCAATTATAAAGAACTCTCACAACTTCTTCCCGTACCTCCACTTCTAAAAGCTCCCAATCTCCACTGAAATAGAAGAATCAAACTTACCAGTGGTGGTTTGAAGTTTGAGAGATCTTAACCAGTTTGCTTTTGAGGTTACAAGGGATCAAGTAGTAATATCTAGAGAAAGGCTTTGTACAAACACTAGTATAAATGCTTCAGAATATTTCCCCACTTATATTTTTAGCGTGGACGTACTTCCAAGCTATTATGGATCCAAGTATGATCCTCTAGGATTTTATGTCTAGTAGGGTTGGTGCAACCCCAAGATGTGAATGTTTGTCTTGGATGCATGTGTGAAAGGGAAATCGTAACCTTAAACGAAACATACCGTCATATAATGGAATCTCGAAGGCATTTTTCAGATCATATGTTCTCTCACTGTCCATTGGAGATATTACATTAATAGAGGATTTATGCCATAGAAGTGTTGACACTTACATGCTTTTATTCGGCTAATGGTACTCATAAATAGAAAAGCTCGATAGATATCAAGTGTATGAAACTCCTTATTATCAACAATATCATTTGCAATGTCTTGGTTTATAGGAGGAAGCCTAGTTGAAATCTCTACGAATGAGGTGTTCTCTAAATCCCCATCACACTTATCAATACCTATTGCCTCTTGAGCATCAATCTCTCTCTCGAAAGTGGTAGCCTCAGTGTCAGTGGATGAAGTGGCCCCAGAATTAGAGGGTGAATATGACCTAAAGGCAGATGTAGAAGATTGAGATGATGAAGATATATAAGAAGAAATTGAAGTTGTGAAGTGGCCCCATAATTTCCATAGCCGAACGACGAATCAACATAAGGCAAGGTATGTCATCCATTGAAGTTGTGAAAAAGTCCTCATCTGAACTCATTGTGTCGTTATCGATAGAGAAGTCGGCAAGATAATGGGGCAAAACTAACCTAAACGTAGTTGGAGAATCAAAATGCTTAGGGCTATGAGTTCAAGTGGAACTCTTGGCACGAGGTTTTCAAGGGAACTAAATTGACAAGGGGGTCGACCTATAATAACCCTCAGCTACTTTTTCAACATAAAGAATTTTTTTTTACTAAATGCCTACTATACTCTCGAAACAAATTCTCAAAAGGATTGGGCAGCCACAAACTTTCAAACCCAAGATACATTGTGGGATTAAAGATCAAATAGATACAAACTTATGAACTAGAATAAGAAAAATAAGCATTAATACCCTAATTGCAACTGATGATTTGAATGACAGTGAATAAACTATTTTTTAACACAAAATGTTACTGGAAAAATATTTAAAAAGGGAAACATTAAAAGACGTAAAATGATGGACAAAGAACTCTAAGAATAGGTGAAGACTCCTGGGATGATCCTAGAGAGATAAATACTTTTCTTGAAATAAATGTGAAGTGGTTTGAGACAAATGAAGGCAAGGGTTTATATAGAGAGTAATGATCAGTTGGGCCTCACGTGCCAACCAGGGCATTGGGAAGTGAAAATGATGCAAGGAATCTTAAAGACAAATAAATATCTTGCAAATGATGTTCACGTCGAGCTTACCGTCGGCCACCAACATAAGGTTAAAGGGTATATGAAGAAATTTTATTGGCCTACAGGGGTCGACACTTACGCATTAGTATCCCTTAGTTCCATCAACACTAATATTTTAAGGAACCTTATCTCCCTCATGTCATACATCTTAGGGACTTTTGTCCCCATCAATTATGTCATTTCAATGACCTTAGATCCTTTGGACTTTAGGGGGTCGACTCACCATTACAAGAACCCTCGATTACTTTGTCTATTTCATTTTAAGGATCCCATCTCCTTCAGCCTGTAAGAGGTAGTCTCCTCCATTTTAAAGACCCTCATGTCCTTCGACCTATAGGGGTTAGATCCTGCATTTCAAGGGCCCTTAGTTCCTTTGGCTCTACAATTACAAGGAACCTCAACTCTTTCGGCCTATAGGGGTCAACTCATCCGTTTTAAGGAACCTTGACTCCTTTGGCCTTTAGAGGGTCTGCTTCTCTATTTCAAGGTACCTCACTTACTTCGCCATTATCATTAAAATGGACCCTCCACCCTTTTGGTCTACATGGGTTCGACTTTATCATTATAAGGACCCTCAAATCCTTTAACCTATAGGAAGTCGACTCTTCCATTCTAAGGAATCTCATCTCCTTTGGACTATAGGGGTCAGCTCTTCGATGTTAAGGACCCTCAAACCCTTCGTGTCTAAGGGCCAACTCATAGCCTCCAACCTCCTGTCACTACTGGAATAATTTAGAATATTAAAGCTGAGAGGGTAATTGATGATCCAAGAAATGGCATCATCTCTAAATTATGAATATTTTGGGACCCTCGACCTTAGAGGGTCAGCCTCATACCCTCTCCCAAATAGTTCCATAAAGCTTATATCTCATAGAATTTACTAGAAATGGTACTTTATTTACACTAGGCCTGGATAAATGAGAGAATGTTTTTACATTGAACATAAAGTATATTCATCACAACTTCTTGAAGGATAGGTGGCAGCATTTGAGACGTGGATGTCATTCATCTTGCACCATGTGACTTAGGGTGCACATTACATCCCAAGCCTTCTATAAATATGTTATACCCTATTACTTGTTCCATAGGTTATATTAGTGTAAAAATACACTGAAAATCTATCAAAATAATCTCTAGTGGGAGAAAGTACAATTGAACCTATAAAACATTATTCGACTAGTGGAAAATAAATTACAACATAGTGTATGTAGGCCAGTTACTTGAACCACTATAATTTTTTTATGTTGATACCTCTATTAATTTAATAAGAGAACTTTTTTTGTTTTTTTATCATACCTCAATCAATATAAACCTTTCCAAAATTCACTTGTACAAAACTAAGGGGTTTCCCAATAGATAAGTCTAGGGAACAATAAGCAGATGGGCCATTGATTATCTCACATAATGTTAAAGCTATCTGGATTTTATCCTCCTTTATCTATAAGACTATATCCGCTAAACCAATGTTAATACATGTGGTACCCATAATCAGAAAATATTAAGACACTAGAGCCAAAGCTAAAGCACCTTTTCATCCTCCCTTGTGCTTTCTCTTTGGAATGTCGTACAAAAAGAAGGTAATAAAAACCTTGAGGTCGATTCCTTTCTCAATAAGGAATTCATAGGTAGTGATGTGGTCCACTTTTAACAACTCAATGAGAGAGAAGATTCATCCTTGGTCAAAATAAGGCTCAACTATGGGTTGGTCTACACAACATCTCGTTATAAAATTGTAATCTTCAAAATTGAGGAAAATCGCCTCTAGTGGAAAGAAGTAAAGATGGTCCTATGGGTACCAAAAGTAAAAAGCGACTTAAAAAAAGGCCCAATAAATAGTGATGGACCACTAAGATGACAGAGGAACTAAACCACAAAAATCTAAGCCCAAGAAAGACCAATCGTAAAATAATGTGAAGAAAATACTCTACCTCTCGGTTAAGGACAATTTGATAATCGAAATGTGGTAGAGTCGTCTCAAGAAAATTATGAGAATATAAGAATGTTGTATTTAGATTATGAGAAAGAAGAGGTGAATGTGTTATCATCTAAGACTCAAGTCCAACTCCATTTATAGCGAGACGTTACTAGCCAACCGGTTCTCCTAAAATGACCCTAAGATTGATCGGTCCTCAAAACAAATGCAAAAATATTCAGACTTCCCTAACAGGACTGCAAATTCAGAATCTATTTTAAATGACTTTTTATAAAAATGAAAACTATATTAAACTTGAAATTATGAAAATAAGATTTTTCCCACTTTAAGACTTAAATTTGTCCTTTATATATTTACATTACGTGTGTATCATAATTAAATTAGCATGAAATAATAAATAACTCAAAGAACAAAAATAAATAATTTTCCTTCATTGGTTTACATACATAATTGTTCAATAAATAAAAGATAACTCATTTTAATTCTCAAAAAGAAACATACAAAAAAAACTAGAAAAATATATTTAAAATAGTCATCGGGTCCCATGAAAGAAGAGTCTCCGTCGTCCCCCTTGTCATTGTTGGAGTTCGATACTGTCCCTCACACACCCTATCAAATCACCGGGCCTCCATGTGAATACAGAGGATGTAACCTTTATGAATAATTGGGAATATATTTTATAGAAGCACCCCAAGGTTAAGGATCGCGACCTCCATAGTGGAAAGGGTCTGAGGCATCCTCGTTCACTGGATGTCCCAAACTTGAGTCTCTCATCGTCCTATTAATGAAAGCCAGGTATGAACCCATAGATCGGGATAAATGTTCCAATACCAAATGATGGATGATAAAATCCTATAATAAAACAAATCAATGCATCATAATTTGATCTAAAGAAAACAGACACAAAATCAAATAAAAATCTTTTCATACCTCAACTCTTTCTAGCATTGAGAAATAAGGTTATAACACAGGAATAGATGCCTCATATCGGACCCCGTCATCCTCGGTGAACTGAAGTAATAAACTAGTGACATGTATGACCAATAGTGGAGTTAAGGACCGATCAGATGCCACTACAGCCCCAGCGGAAGGTCCATCTGAACACAAAACTGAGGTAGTCGCTGTAGGTGCCTCTCTCAAACCCTAGACCTCTCTAATTGGCCGAACTACTGGTATAAATTATTATTCTATAAAGATGGAGTAAGGGATGATATAGTCAAAATGGGCACTCACCACTAGGACTCCCCTAGTGTTTGCCACCAAGTCATCAAGAGAGACCAAATATATCTTCCTTATTTCAAAAGGAGGCGCCAAGAACAAATAAATAATCAGGAAGTAGTATAAGTGGTAGTCCTATCCACAGTCCAATGCCTCAGGACATGATCCAGTGGAAGAAAGTGAGTTGTAATCTGAAGAAGTGCTTAAAAAATGAAAAATTGCAAAAAATATTAAAAAAAAAAGGGAGGGAGATAAATATTGTCTTTATGGACAACCCACTCAAGAGAGTGTGTATTATTGTTTGAGTATACACATAGAATCCCTAAGTCCAGTTGGCCTACCTCCATCTCTTCTGGTGAGGCTAATTATAACCTCCTCTGACTCACTAAAAACATTTCGATGAAATAAAAAACCCTCATAAGCCCATAACTGGATGAGAATTAAAAAATATATTAGTGGAAGAATAAGGAAAGACATAAATAAATAAAAAGAATAAATGAGTACCTCATAGATCCCCACATAGTATACGGGACTCTTTGTTACCCATCAGGACATGTAACGCATGCTAGAAAAAAGTAAACACATAGTGGAACCAAATTAATCATACTACCTAATCCAGCTAAAATAACTGAGAGGGAAAAGTAAACCCTTATGGATGGCCTCATAATGGGAAGAGTAGATAGTTTGTCCTAACATGAAAAGAAAAAAGACCATAGTGAACTGAAATATCCATGTCTTGTCCCCCCCCCCCCCCCCCCCCCGAAAACGCCTCCAATGGTTTCACATATGAGAATAGAAAGATATAAGTACTAGAGTAGCGCTAGATTGAGTAGCTGGGATGATGCTTATGCAGCCTGTATAGCATCCCTTGATAACCAGATATGACTGGGAATCATCATTGGGAATGAACTTGATATAGGCCAGTAAGCACATGAAAATCTTGTTGAGTGAGTGTGATCCCACCCACTACAAGGTATAAGGTAGAAGTCGTATCCCACCACATTGCTGCAAGCCTGAGGATCACAATGGTAGACCGAACTGTCACTATGGAATCCAAGAAAATGCCAAAGACAAGACCTCAAACAATCTCCCAAATGATCTTGGATAAAGACTCATCGGCCCATAGAGACAACAGTCTTCACGGGTAAACCCTAAGAGTGAGGCGTGTAACACGACTCTCCTAATGGTGTTGTGAAGATAGCATAAAAAATATGAAAAATAAAACATACGTGAGAAATTAAAATTATCAAAATAAAATATAGCATAAATAAAAGTAATTACAGAAAGATAAATCACATACCTAACCTTTGCGCACAACAATAGAAATGTGATTGGTGGGCTCCCAAAGAAGGACGGCCCAATCGACTGACTGAGCTGCATAGTGACTCACACTAGCATCCCTAGCTACGGGTATTGTCAATACCTCCAAGTCAGACTAGTCATCGAGGTCCCCCGCTTTAGGCTAAACTATGGCACCTAGGAGATCATCCATAAGGATCTCCAACAACTCTCCAACCTCCTTCTTGATGATCGTGGAAAAATAGGGAATGAAGAACTTAGAAAACTAGAGAAATTATCAAAACTAGAGAGAAATATAAGATTGAGAGAGTTTAGTGAGAGAATTCAAAGGGTATGAATGACCAAAATAGGAAAAAATCAATATATACAAAGGTTGGGCGCCATAATCAATCGATCATGCACACGTTTGCCTGATTGGTCATGTGTGCATGTGAACAGTCCGTCGTGCCATCACATAGATGATTTGATCTTCCCATAATTTTAGGTAAAAATATTTCAAATCAAGTAAAATTGCCATTTCCCCAACCAAACCATCCCCTATAAAGAGCCTCACAACTTTTAGTTTCCCCGGCGTGGTGATATAACACCACTGGTGCCGGTGTGGCAATCAAACACCATCGCCTTATGTAGAATTCAAAGTCACCTTGGTCCACTGTACTAGGTTGACGTTAAAATTTCCTCAGTGCAGCCAGGTGGGTGTTAAAGTTTCTCCAGTGTGGCAAAAAAATACCACCGTCCTAGTTATACATTAAAATTTCTCCAGTGTGGCGACAAACACCACCATCCCAGGCAGATGTTAAAGTTTCACCAGTGGTAATAACACACCATCGTCCAAAGTTTGGGTTAAAGTTCCACTGATGTGGCGATAAAACACCACTATCCTAGGCAGACATTAAAGTTTCCCCGGTGCGGTAATAAAATACCACTATCTAGTATTGTGAGAAAACACCACCGTCCCAAGCAGATGTTGATGTTACCCCGATGTGGAAATAAACACCACCGTCCTAGGCAGACATTAATGTTGCCTCGGTGAGGCAATAAAATACCACCATCCCAGGAATATGTTAAAGTTTCCTAGTGTGATGAGAAAACACCACCGTCTCAGACCCTACAAGTTCGACACACACAAACTCCGCCTCTTAATTTTTTTCTTTTTGTCCAAAAGTCTTTTATATCATAAAAATCCTCAAAACTCTCTCCCATTATCTTTGAAAACAAGATCTGAGTCATAACCCAAAGCCCAAACTTTCTTCTCCACACCTAAACCCAAAAGAGGCCAAAAGACTTCTTTTTATCTATTTCTTCTTATTTTCTATTTCAGAAGCTACTTTACTCTAAGCTTCTTTAAATGTATATCAAAAAGGTTGATTACGAGCTAGAATGTTGCCGAAATGAAAATGTGCACATGTAACATTACATGTATGTTTCTTATTATTATTTTATTTTATAGCCTTAACATAAAAAAGGGTGGTGCTATGCTACAACACCGCCCTGACTTTTATTTTCTTCATCTCATTTTTAGACATGAATTTACTCTAAAGGTCATATCCAAACTATGTTGACTTATATTCCACCTACAGTCGATGCGTAGGCGTATTAGAGGAGACTGTCCTCTAAATCTCAAGTCAGATCTTGCACATATTCATGTAATTTCACCTTTATTATCATAAAACACCCAAAAACTAAAGAAAAAGCTTCGAAACCATGTAATACTTTCACATAAGCAGATGATCAATAGATTCGGGGATTCTACCTACTATTTTTATTGTCAATGTTGGAAGTCTCAACACTCTTTCTCTATAAAAGTGATTTCATAAGTGAATCGATTTATCAAAGCATCTTTCATAAACATATTATTCCTTATATTTTCATATCCTGAAATATTTTAATCTAAAAACACATTGATACATAAATTAAATTAATATATATCTCATCAAGATTTTACAAGAGGTAGAATCCCTCCTCATCCTTTTATGAACTATGTTGACTTTGAATCTCTCTGTACGAGTACGTAAGATCACTTGGACTGCTGACCGAGTGAGTAGTTCTATCTTGTATTGAAGACACCCCATCCTAGTACCCAATTTAAGTACCTCATTAGGTCCTTAACACTTCTCATCCCACTAAAGACCTAATGTCCTACTTTAGGACCTGATTTAGAGCCCACCGGGGCATTTTGAGCCCCATTTAACTTAGGTCAACTCTTCAACCTGAGTAAAGCTCAACGAAATCTCTATGCTCAATATCATTTCCAATTGTCCATATCATGTGTGAATCATCCTCACGGTTCGCACGACATGCCCTTTTACTTCCAGATCTGATCTTGAGATTGTCAGGCACTACCGAGTCCCGTGTGACCTAGGTAAACTCTTCGGTCGGATCAAGGATTAATGAAATCTCATAAGGATGTGAATCCATTTTCCAATATTATGTGCAAATAGGCCTCACGGTTTGTATAAACATACCTTTTTACTTCGAAAGGCCATTGGATGCTTTTGGGGCCAATTTGACGTCGTTCAACTCTCCAACATGAACTAAGCTCAGTGAAACCTCTAGGGGATCTAAATCCCCTTTCCAAAAAACCATACCATTCACGAATATGCCTCATGATTAGTATGATAAATCCTTTTTTATTCCAAACCCCCAGTCCAGAGAGTTATCGGGTAATTCTGAGCCCCGTTTGACTTTGGTTAACTATTAAACCTAAGAGTGGCTCCATGGATTTTTGTAGATCTTTGAATACTCTTTCCAATGGTTTTATTCATGCTTGGTTCGGACTTATGATTTTCATTTGAAGCCCATTTTTTTTAAAACATCTATTCCGCACCCCAGACCCCTTGCCTATCAGCGGGGGGTATTTTCCTTAGCCAGCAAGGTAGGGGCTGTGCCGATAGGTAGGAAATGTGCCATGCTAATTGGCACCACCCCTGAAATCCAATTTGATTACTATTTAAAAAGGCCATGACCTCACTCATTGACCATCCTTTTTGAAATCAGAACATTTCCCTCGTAATCAGTGTGTCAAAATTCCCTTTTTGCATTGCTTACCTCCATTTTCTTACATCCTCCTCCTCCTCCATTTTCCACCCTATCTTTCATTCTTATACCACCACTATCTAACCAAACTAAAATCATCCTCCTACCATTTCAAATCACAATAAAAATTTATGTAGAAGGTCTACCCTTATCAGTTGCAACTCTTTTGATTAGTAGTTGTTTACTTTTCTTTCCAATTTTATATATCTTTATTTCATTCTCTCACATCCAAACAAATCTCATTTTCATTATTTAGTACAAATAAATCTTAATTTTATAAAATATAGAAAATCCAAACGGAGGATTTACTTATAAACCCTAAATTGGGATTTCCTCATTTTCCACACTTTCTACACTTGAGCGTAATTTCTAAAAATAAAATTAAAGGAAGTCGCAAATTAGGATTTATGGGTAAAACCCACACTTATGTGTTATCGAACTACATGGACTTTGACGCCCTTTGAGCTACGTAGGTGTACCAGGACAATCCTAGGATTCGAGTCCTATTTTCTCATTTTATGTTTTCTTGTACTTTTTTTGAATTTATCAGTCCATGAACTCCTACATATTTATGTTTCACTCGATATACACATTCACTTCATCATAGTTACTTGTGATTCGACAGACACTCACATTTTTATGTTATTTATTTTTACACACTCCTTAGAATGATTCCACACCATCTTTTCCATGACATAGGTCGGATGATTTATTTCTCCCGTTATTCACACTGAGCGCGCACGCACACACACACACACACACACACACACACACACACACATATATATATATATATATATATATATATATATATATATATATATATATATATATATATATATATTATAGAAAACGAGAATATGATCATAGCCCATGAGTGATCGAAAGGGTGGTATGGGTGCCTAATACCTTCCCGTTCGTTAACTTAGTCCCCAAACCTTCTATCTATTTGGTTTCATATGCATCAGTTTGTGTTTGATGATGTTATCTCAGGAAGACTACATTTTTTATGTTTTGAGAAAAATAGGATGGTGACTTTATTTCTTCATGTTTATTCCCTTTTGACGACGGTCGATTTATATCTAAGTCAACCTCTGAAGTTATCAGTGTGAGTGACAAAAATAGGACTCCCATATCCTCAAATCTCCCTCATGAACGGGAGATAGGTATTTTTCTCAGTTTTCCTCCCGTCCCAATTTTGGGGGTTGCCCATGCTAGAGAAATCCGACCCAAATGGCCAAAGTGGCGACACCACTGAGGAGATTTTTCGAGGACTAGACTCTATTTTTATACAGGTGTTATTTATTTTCTCTCTTTCTTTTCTATATGTGTACATGAGCCTCGACTTGTATGTTATCCTTACTCTCATACTTACATCTTGTATATATACATCATGAGGTTTATCTATACCATGCTTTTTCCCTCACCTTCACATGCTTCACCTTTTGGCCACCTATATATGTTCTCCATGATTCCCCATCTTCTTATATATATATATTTACCATGTTCACTTCACACACTCACACTAGTATATGGTCTCACTCATATGTTTCACACACCATTTATAGACATCCATGCTTAGCTTCAGTAGCACACAATCTCACACTCTTATTACTTCCATATATATTCTTGCCCACTTAAACACACTTCATGCACCACTTATAGATTATCCATGCTTAGTCTAACTAGCACACACTTCCACATTTTTATTTATAGTATATATCCACATACTTTCTTCACTTATACATATTTATAAGTCACTCTCTCACCTTACACATATTTCTCACTCACTTATATATTCACATACACTTTGTATCTATGACCATAAGATACTAATTAAGACTCGTGCATTCTTGCACACTACATCACCTGAGCATGGAAATATTGATCAATTTAGTGTCCTGCACTGAGGGTCACTTCGTGATAGGTGTCGATCATTGATAGAGAGAAGTTTTCGGTGTATATTTTTGTTTTGTCGTTGCTTGAAAATCTCCTCGAATCCAAACCTCAAATACCTACAAATATAACAATCTCAAGTGTAGAGGTAAGTAAGGGTATCAATCCACTTCCAAGGGGGTAAAGCAAAGGGAACACAATTGTAATTCACTTTTTATTTTCTTTTTGTACTTTTTCACTTTTCTAATTTTTTTTTAGCTTTTTCAATATTAAAACAATTGGGTGAGGTGAGGTGAGGTGAAATAAGACTAAACTAAATTATGAGATGAAAATAATTAACTAGAAAGTGACTAAAATGAAAAATAAAGTCTAACTCTAAAATAAGAGATAAAGTGAGATAAATAATCGTGAGAACAATAAAGGAATGGGATTACACCACAAATTTTAGCTATTCTAACTAATTAATTTAATTAATTGAATTCTCCCAAATTAATATCAAAATTACAAATCAACTCTCATTGCAAATGTAATTTTAATAGTAACCTTTTAGAAAATTAAGTTTAATACCCCACAACTCTAGAAAATAGATCCACACTCCTTTTAATTAAGCACCCGCTAGGATTGATCAATTAAAATTTATGTCAATCTTAGAAAATCAATTTAGAGTTGAAATTCAAGTTATAATACAACACTTAAGAAACCCCTATCTCTAGTTCGAATCTAAAATGGGTATTATAACTAGAATTTCGATATTCTCTTGAAAATCATTTACCCTCTCTCGAGGCGTAAATTTAAGGGTGAGGGATCAAAGTTAACATTCAAAGGGAATATTCAAGTAATCAAACTAATTAAACTAAAATAACATCAAATAAGGGTTTCCCCCACCCCTTGAAAGGGGATTTAGCCTAACATGATATGAAATTTGACAAATTAATAACCAAGGAAACTAAAATAAAATAGAAGGGAATAGAACAAACAAACCAAATCTCTTTGAGAAAGTCGAACTCTACTCTTCCAAATTGAAGCATATAATCCCTCTAATTGAGCATCCAAGTAATTTGAATTAAATATCCACTTAATTAACTCTCTTACAATATTTAATCTCACAAATATCTAAAAAAAATAAAAAGAATAAAATAAAACTATTTACAAATGGTGTTTTTCTCTACAATTCTCTCTCTACAAATTCCTATCTAAAATCCCTTTTCAAATGGGGTCTTGAGTCTTCTATTATAGTAGGTATGGTGCTAGGGGTATTTTTGGGAATGGACATGAGTGTGCATGAAAATGGTGAGAGGAGCATGAGGTGTGAGTGTATTTGGGAAGTGGGATAATGGAGATAATAATCAGATTTTGTACAAGGGTGTTTTTGGGTAAAGAGTTAAAAATAGGTAGTTGGGGTATTTTGGGTAAATGGTTAAAAGTAGATAGTTGGGGGGTAATTTGGGTAAAGGTTTAAATTGGTTAATTAGGCACATGGGGGAGCTTTGTTATTGTGTTGGTTTAAGTTGGATTTTTTGGGAAGTTGTGGCTTTTGAAAATGGGTCTTCTTGGGTCTGAGTGTTGGACACGGTTTGGGAGATGGGTATAATGCAATCCGGGTTCGAAACGGGTTGTAACAATGGAGGTTGGCGGTTTCGGGTAATGGTTATGGCCGGAGTTGACATGTAGGGAGCGGGTTTTGACACCGGCGAAGGGTTGGTGGCTAGAGGCTGGATGAGGGAGCGCCGTCGGGGGTGGAATAAGGCGAGGGGGTAAGGGGAGAGGTCGGTAGGTCATAGGTACCTGGTGGCTTTTTTTGCTAGAGCAAGGTGGGGTGGGTCGCCGCCTGGTTTGTTGAGGTGGCTTGGGTCTTCAGAGGTAGATGGACGGAGCAGGGATTGAGGGGTGAATACCCGCGGGTTTCGCCGGAGGTTATGGTCAGGCCGGGACAGGTGTTGTTTCCAGCAGGTAGGGGGAAGGGTATCGCGTTTTGTTGGGTTCGCCGACAGCTCAGGTTTGAGCTCGCCGGAGGTGGCATGAGGATTGAGTAAGTAGAGAGAGAGAGGGTGATATGCCCAAGTATAACCTCGGCTCAGGGATACCTACCTCGGCCGAGATAATGGCCGAGACATTGATCGACCCAATGAGGGGTAAGGGCCCCCGATATCATCCCTCGGCCAGGACTACTTGGCCTAGGCCGACACTACTACCCTTACCTCCCCAAGGAGCCATTGTTCATCTTCCACATAGATACTACCTCGGCTTGGGCCGAGGTTACCAGAGGTATTAATCATCGTCAGCATGCTGCATGTCCAACCTCGGCTCGGGCCGACCCCAGCATATGTCTCGGCTGATATCAGGCCGAGACTCCTCATGCCACTTCGCGGATTGAGCGGACATCCAGCCTCTATAGCTCGGCCTCTCCTAGGCCGAGGTCATTCACCAACATGACTGCCGAGCATCTGTTGACATTAGGATAAGGACACCTGGGCACAAATCAGTTATAACAAGATTATTCTCCACATGTGGGAGAATATTTCATCATCATTACCTACATGTGGCCATGACAGGTGGCACACCCCCATTGGTGAGGATACCACACACATGCACATTACATGCATAGGGGGTACATTGCACCCCCTAGGCACTATATAAAGGAATCATCCCCTACCTTGCGAAGGGATCCAGATATCAAAACCCTAGATAAAACTCTGTCTAAATACATACAGTAGAGAGAGAGAGCTTGAGAGGTTGTATCCATGGCCATTAGTGCCTTATTTCAGTGATATTACTCCCATACACTCACAATGGACGTAGGCCAGATTGGCTGAACCACTCATATTTCGGTGTTGATTCCCCTTATCCTCGCCTCATTCTTATCTTCGTTATTTAGCTGTGCTGCCATTGTTGTACCTATATTGAGCTTGCACACACCTCACCTGGTGGTACTGATCCCCAGCATCATCATTTTGGCACCGTATGTGGGAACGAGAAGATATCTCTTCCTCTTTCTCTGCTTAACCTCACCGGAGACTCTGGTGGTGAACCAGGAACCACCCCTTGCGTGGAGCTGTTTCACCATTGAAAGAGTTCCTTTGAGGTATTAAGCTCACCTGCTACTCAAAGCTCTATAGTGATAACACATGGCACCAGACTTACCACCACCTCTTCCGCCACCCGGGGGTGGAGGGGCTAGTTCCAGTCATGCTCCTCCTCAGTCCGAAATGGCGGAGGTGGCAGCGGCCTTGAAATCGTTGGCTGCAACACAACAAGCTATGAAGGAGAAATTTGTCCATCTCAGTCAAATCATGATGATGAGGCCACCTGGAGCCTCACCAGACATGATCACTCCGGCGGCAGTTCAGCCCCAACCGGACGCCAGGGGACCACCCCAGGCACCGATGAAGGACCAACCTGCACCCCAGCGGAGGAGGGACGTTGCTTACCCTAGGCGCTTGCGCCTTGGGAGGCAAGGAAACCCTTGCCCAGAGGACAAGTATGATGACCTGGAGGCTGAAGAGGCCTCGGAGGACTGTTGGGAGCCGTATGAGGTGTCAGATAACACTGTACGGCCCCTTAGGCAGAGCCAAGGATGTGTCGGCCGAAGAAGAGAAGAGGCCCAACCAAGAGGGTCCGCTTTTGACAGGTTGAGCAGAGGCTCGGCCTTCGAGAGGCTGGGTCCGGTTAATGACCTAAGACAAAGGCTATCAAGGTCAAGGAGTGCAGCAGGCTCCCAAAGAGGGAATAGGTAGGCTCGGCCAGATCAAGGCCGACCCATGGAGAGGAGACCCAGGGAGCAGGAAGAGGTCAATAGTCAACGGGTCGTGGCTGGGGAACCCTCTGTCCATCGCAGATAGGTGGTAGGGGATAACCTCGGCCAAGTTGATGAGAGAAGACCCTGGAATGATTCAATCCAACGTCTCGAGGAGAAGATTGGGGACCTCATAAAGAGCAGGGACCCATTACAGAGGGGTTACTCGGAGGGCTCCCCGTTTGTGGCTAGGATATTGGTGTTCCCAACCCCAGCTAAATTCAAGCCTCCTACAGTGACTCCTAAGTATGATGGTAGCACTAACCCTGTGCACCACATCGAGATGTATCAGTCGGCAACAGATATTTACTCAATACCTGATGAGATGAAGTGCAGGGCCTTCTCAGGCACCTTGACAGGGGTAGCACACAGCTGGTTCACCTCTCTTCCAAAGAACTCGATCGAAAACTTCAAAATCTTAGCTGAGCAGTTCATCCATAACTTCTGCTTTGGGGTAAGACCTCAAAAGAAGACTACCCACATCCTATATGTCAAACAGGCTAAAGGTGAAAGCCTAAGAGACTACATAGCAAGATTCAACAAGGAGAAGTTGGAGGTGGAAGATTACGAGGAGAGCATAGCCATGACCGCCCTTATAGGAGGCCTCTAGAAAGGAAAGCTATTGTGGAAACTGGCGGAAGACCCTCCTAAGTCTATGGCAGAACTGCTGACAACCGCGGGGAAGGTGATGAATGCGGAAGAGGCAATGGCCGCCAAATATGAGGAGGAGAACCGTGGTAACACCGGGAGGTCCCAGGATAAGAAAGAGGGGAAGAAGAGGTCAGTAGATGACAAATTCGCTCATTACACTCCTCTGACTGTGAGCTGTGAGCACATCCTTAATGAGATCAAGACTGACCGGGCTCTGCGGTGGCCAGAGAAATTGAAGGCCCCACCACATAAGAGGAATAAAAACCTCTGGTGTGAGTTCCATCAAGATCACGGCCATGTCACAGACAGATGCTTCGCTTTAAAGGATGAGATTGAGAAGATGCTGAAATCTGGGAAGCTGAGAAAGTATGTGGATGGCAAAGCCCCAAGGGGTGGAAGAGAAGACCCCAAGAAGAGAAGGAACGACAGATGCAGTGGCGATGTCCCGGCCAGAAGGGACGACGATTCATAGGGAGATGACCCGGATCTCCCACCAAAGGATGACAAAACTCCCGTGAAGAGGGTCGGAATGATCTCCTTCGGAGTTAGCACCATATGTGGGGGATTCGCAGGAGGTGGCTCTGAGGTAGCCGATAGGAAGGCTCATGTAGAGGAGGCCAAGTCGGTGGCCAAGCTTGAGGTTGTGAATCTAACGTCTTCTAACACTGTACAGAAGAGGACGAAGGTGGACATGGACACCCTCGTGGTGGGGTTCTCCCGACTCGACTTCAAGGGCATCTTATCCCCCCATGATGACCCTTTGGTCATAACGACAAGGGTGCATGGGTGCGATGTAGGGAGAATCCTCATAGATGGGGGAAGCTCAGCAGATGTGATGTTCTGGCCTTGTTTCAAGAGCTTGGATCTTAGCAGATCAAGGCTAGTACCCTACCACCACCCCTTGATAGGCTTCAGTGGTGAGAAAGTGCACCCATTGGGCATGTATGAAATGGATGTACGCATGGGGGATGAGTGGCCTAAAAGGCTGACTAAGAAGATAAACTTTTTTGTTATGGACGAAAATGTCTTCTCGGCTACAACCTCATCATCGGAAGAGTGGCCCTCAAGGAGTTTGAAGCCGTGCCATCAACGGTCCATCAAATGCTAAAATTCCCGACTCCTTATGGGGTAGGGGAAGTGCAGGGGGACCAGACCACGGCATGGGAGTGTTACTTCAACTCAGCTGAAGAGAGGGGGGCCCATAAGAGAGCAACCACCACCTACAGCATAAACACTCTTGATCCGAGAGATGAAATAAAGCTGAAGAAGGGCGAGGCCGCGGAAGAGGTAGAATCCGTCGTCCTCAATGAGGACGAGCCGGAAAAAACTGTCCAGGTCGGCAAGGCCCTAGAACCAAAGATCAAGGAGGAGCTGATAAACTTCCTCAGGAAGAGGCAGAGTGTCTTCGCCTGGAGTCACGCAGACATGCCTGGTATAGACCCTGAGGTCATGACCCACAAGCTCAACGTGGACAGGGATGCCAGGACAATCAAGCAGAGGAGAAGAATCTACTCCAGAGAGAAATATGAGGTCATTCGGGAAGAGGTGAAAAAGTTGGAAGAGGCCGAGTTCATAAGAGAGGTCACCTATCCAGAGTGGCTCTCAAATGCAGTCATCGTGCCTAAGGCCAATGGAAAGTGGCGGATGTGTGTAGATTTCACAGACCTGAATAGGTCTTGCCCGAAGGACAGCTATCCCTTACCTAGGATAGACCAGATGGTGGACGCAATGGCAGGGCACGAGCTCATGAGCTTCATGGATGCTTATTCAGGTTATAACCAAATCTTCATGGATGCCGAAGACTCTGAGAAGACAGCCTTCATCACTGACAAGAGGACGTACTGTTACAAGGTAATGCCCTTTGGTCTGAAAAATGCGGGGGCAACATATCAGCGTCTCGTCAATAGGATGTTTGAGGAGCAGATAGGTAAGACCATGGAGGTGTACGTGGACGATATGCTAACGAAGAGCCTGAAGGCATGTACTCACGTAGCAGACCTTGAGAAGACCTTTGATGTCATGGACTCGTACAGAATGAAGCTCAACCCGACGAAATGTGTCTTCGGGGTAGGAGCTGGGAAGTTCCTGGGGTTCATCGTTAATCAAAGGGGGATTGAGGCAAACCCTGAGAAAATCAAGGCATTGCTCGACATGAAGACTCCTAGGAGTATCAAGGATGTCCAGAGACTCACTGGAAGAGTGGCAGCCCTGAACAGGTTTGTTTCCAGGGCAACGGATAAGTGTCTGCCATTCTTCAAAGTTCTAAGGAAGGCCTTCCAGTGGGATGAAGAGTGTGAAAAAGCCTTTGATCAACTCAAGTCCTACTTAGGGTCTCCCTTGCAGCTGTCTCGGCCCATCGCGGGAGAAAGGTTGTTTGTGTATCTGGCAGTCTCTGAGTCGGCCATTAGCGCGGCCATCATACGAGAGGAGGATGGAGTTCAGAGGCCTGTGTACTTCAACAGTAAGGCCCTACAAGGGTCTGAACAAAACTATCCCCGAATGGAGAAGTTGGCTTATGCTCTTATCCATGCTTCAAGGAAAATGAAGCCTTACTTTCAAGCTCACTCTATGATAGTCCTTACGGACTCCCCACTAAGGCAGGTCCTGCACAAGCCTGAGAACTCCGGAAGATTGATGGCCTGGGCCATTGAACTAGGAGAGTATGATCTTACTTACCAGCCCAGGACAACCATTAAGGGACAGGCCCTTGCAGACTTTGTCGCAGAGTTCACTTGGGAAGAGACTGAGTCAGAGAAGAGCTTGGATGGCGGCGAAGAGACGAGCCGAAGTGTCTTTCGAGATTCGGAAGAGACTGACCCGTACGTCTTCCGAGGTCGAGAGGAGGTTGTCCCAGGCAAGGCTCAGAGGAGGGTAGAATAAAACGAAGAGGGTCGATACCTCTTCGAAAAAGGAGTGATGAGAGAAGGGGTCTTGTCTTCAGATGAAGACGTGTGGAGCCTCTTCGTTGATGGATCTTCCTGTGACGGTGGAAGCGGCGAGGGGCTAGTACTCTCGGCTCCAGATGGCGCCAACATTGAATATGCCTTGAGATTCAACTTCCAGGCTTCAAACAACGAGTCTGAGTATGAGGCCATGATAGCAGGTATCCTATTGGCAACAACTCTGCGGGTAAAGCTGCTCCTACTGCATAGCGACTCAAGGTTGGTTGTCAACCAAGTGTTGGGGGCATACGAGGCCAAAGACGAAAGGATGGCTAGGTACTTAAAAAAGGTAAGAGGGTTGCTAGATTTTTTTGAAGAGGCCAAACTGAAGAGAGTGCCGAGACAGAGCAACAATCACGCCGACGCATTGGCAAGACTGGCCTCGGCAATGAAGACAGACTTGGGAAGAACCATCCCAATTGAAGTCTTGGGAAAGGCAAGCATCGAGGAAGACGAGGTACGCAGCCCTTGTCACAATGTGAACCCAGGGGACTCTTGGATCGACCCGCTCGTCAGATACTTAAGAGAGGGGGAGCTACCTGAGTCCAAATTGGAAAGAAGAAATTTGAGGTACAGAGCTGCCAAGTTCTCATTGGTAGGAGATGTCTTGTACAAAAAGGGGTTCCTCTTGCCCCTCCTCAGATGTGTGAATCCCATGGAGGTACCCCGGGTCTTACAGGAGGTTCATGAGGGCTCTTGATCTAGCCACATAGGGGGAAGACCCTTAGACAAGAGGATCATCACTCAAGGATATTGGTGGCCCACTTTGTCTAGGGACGCTGCTGACTATATGAAGAGGTGCGACAAATGTCAGAGGTTCGCCACTATCCCTCACCAACCCCATCAGCATATGATGTCAATCTCTTCTCCGTGGTTGTTTGTGGTATGGGGAATTGACTTAGTAGGACCTTTGCCAAGAGCAGTCAACAACTATAGATTCTTGATAGTTGCCATTGACTACTTTTCAAAATGGGTAGAGGCCGAACCAATGATAACAATTACGGAGCAGAAGACCTTTCAGTTCATCTGGAAGAACATCATATGTAGGTATGGCCTCCCAAACACTCTCATCTCGGACAATGGGACCCAGTTCAAGAACTCCTCCTTGGAAAAGTATTGCCAAAGCGTGGGGATTAAACAGTTCTTCTCATCTCCTGGTCGACCTCAGGCAAATGGCCAAACCGAGGTCATAAATAGGACTATCTTGGATGGAATCAAGAAGAGGTTAGAAGACGCGAAGGGGAGATGGATAGAAGAGGTCTACGCTGTGCTATGGGCTTACAGGACGACAGCAAGGACACCCATAGGAGAAACCCCATTCATGCTGTCATACGGTTCAGAAGCCATCATACCAACGGAAATAGGCCTACCAACTCATCGGATTCAGACCTACGATCCTGACAGCAATGGGGAAAGGAGGAGGTTAGACCTGGACCTTATTGAAGAAAGAAGGGAAGACGCAGAGGTCAGGAAAGCATCCTACCAACAGAGGGCAGCAAAATTCTACAATCAAAAGGTGAAGTCAAGACCCATTGCAGTAGGAGACCTAATGCTTAAGAAGACCCTACAGAAAATAAACAAGCTGCACCCAAACTGGCATGGCCCCTACAGAGTAATGGAAGAGGTTGTGCCTGGCACGTATAGGCTAGAGAACCTAGAGGGAGAACCTTTCACCAACCCGTGGAATGCTGACCACCTAAAGAGATATTTCATATGATGTTGCATAGGATTTGTAATTTGTAAATGTACCATCTTATCGAGAAGAGGTTGTTAATAAAGATCAGTTTCCATGACAAATTCTTGTTCCATTCTTACATCATCAATTGGGTGGTATTCACTATGAGGCTAACCTCTTAGGTGATGACCTCAGACCCTCATAACATCACTCGGTGGTGATGAGGTCTGAGCTCAGACACCTGGGTTAGATCACCTCAGACCCTTAACATCATAATTTGGTGATTTATTATGAGGCTAACCTCTTAGGTGATGACCTCAGACCCTCATAATATCACTCGGTGGTGACGAGGTTTGAGCTCAGACACCTTGGTTAGTGACCTCAGACCCTTAACATCATTAATTTGGTGATATTTATTTATGAGGCTAACCTCTTAGGTGATGACCTCAAACCCTCATAACATCATTCGGTGGTGACGAGGTCTGAGCTCAGACACCTGGGTTAGATCATCTCAGACCCTTAACATCATAATTTGGTGATTTATTATGAGGCTAACCTCTTAGGTGATGACCTCAGACCCTCATAACATCACTCGGTGGTGACGAGGTCTGAGCTCAGACACCTTGGTTATGTGACCTCAGACCCTTAACATCATTAATTTTGTGATATTTATTTATGAGGCTAACCTCTTAGGTGATGACCTCAGACCCTCATAACATCACTCGGTGGTGACGAGGTCTGAGCTCAGACACCTGGGTTAGATCACCTCAGACCCTTAACATCATAATTTGGTGATTTATTATGAGGCTAACCTCTTAGGTGATGACCTCAGACCCTGATAACATCACTCGGTGGTGACGAGGTCTGAGCTCAGACACCTTGGTTAGGTGACCTCAGACCCTTAACATCATTAATTTGGTGATATTTATTTATGAGGCTAACCTCTTAGGTGAGGACCTCAGACCCTCATAACATCACTCGGTGGTGACGAGGTCTGAGCTCAGACACCTGGGTTAGATCACCTCAGACCCTTAACATCATAATTTGGTGATTTATTATGAGGCTAACCTCTTAGGTGATGACCTCTGACCCTCATAACATCACTCAGTGGTGACGAGGTCTGAGCTCAGACACCTTGGTTATGTGACCTCAGACCCTTAACATCATTAATTTGGTGATATTTTATTATGAGGCTACCCTCTTAGGTGATGACCTCAGACCCTCACAACATCACTCGGTGGTGATGAGGTCTGAGCTCAGACACCTGGGTTAGATCACCTCAGACCCTTAACATCATTAATTTGGTGATATGGTTATGACAACATCATATTAAGTAATGACTTCAGAGATCGTATAGCATTCAAATACATTCAGAGATCAAGATGAAGGAAGAAATTAGCATTCAATAAAAGGAAGAAATTACAACATTTAGATGTCTGATAAATTACAAGTCCAGAATTACAAGTCAAAAAATACAAAATACAAGGCCAAGTTAAACATCTGAGGGAGGAACATTCAATGTCTCGTCTGGGTTGGCCTGTTCCGCATTGGTCACCTCAGCCACTTCATCAGCAGGGTCAGTCCCTCCGAGATCAGTCCCTTCCAGAGTAACAGTCTGACCAGGGGAAGCAGCCTCGTCCTCTATCACTTGCAAGGCCTGGGCAAACTGAGGGTCGGCGAGGCCGAGGCCCACAAAGTCGGAGGCCTTTATAGTGCCAACCTCGGTCTCCCTGACCTCGGCCCATTTGGTGGTGACTTTGATACCTCTTTCGAGGTATTCAAGACCAAAACCTACGAACTCCTCAGAGACCTTGTAATCAGCAATTATTGTCTCTGAGGCATCTGCAAGGGCAGCCTTCACAGCAGCATTAACCTTCCTCTGCAGGGCATCGTCCTTATCCTTCAAGGCCTTGGTGTGGCTTTGGACGAGTGCAGAGATATCTTTTTCTAGACCCTGGGCCTTATTTTTAGAGTTCTGGGCCTTGGTCTCGGCATTCTGCAACTCTGACCTCAGACGATCAATCTCGGCCTTCAAGGTTCTCTCAACCTTCTCAGCCTCCTGCCCCTTCTGAATGAGAGGCAATTTCCTCATGGCCCAGTTAGATAGCTGGTACATGGCAGTGGCACCCTGCGCAGATAATGAAGAGGTTAGACGGGGGTAATACAAGGCGTTGCACTTGAAAAATTATGGACAAAAGGAACAAGTCATACCTGAGCAACCCTGTGGAGGCCGAACTCAACAAGCATGGAAGTGTCCATGGCCCTATAAAAATGCCTGTCGGCGTAGGTCATCATATTGGCAAGGGCGTCCATGGCCTGTCGGCTGTGGCCGACCACGCTATCGGTAAGTTTCAGCTGGTCCAGACGAGCCGACAAGGTGTCGACTGTGATAGGGATCGCAGCGTCTGAAGTTTTCTTTTGCCTGGAGGTCGGCCTATGATCCTCAGAGGCCGGGACCTCGGGGGCCCTCTTCTTCGATTTGGATGTTGAGGGAGCAGGTGGAGGAGCATTCAAGCCAGTCTTCTTTACAAGTCTGGCCAAACTCGGAGCTGCCATCTCCCACAGCTCGTCCGGAACGCCTGGTGGTCTTTCTGCAAAAGTGAAAAGATAAGAGTCAGAAATCAAATATGAATGATCAGAGGTTAGACTTGAAATAAAAAGAAAAATCCTTACCAAAGTCAACAAGGGGGCTTCCACCTAAGCTCATCCCCGAGAGATACTGGGGGGTCAGCAGATGTTCGAACTTGACAAACAGCCCATGTGCCCCTTGGTCTTGCAGGGCCTTCACCTTTTTGCTATTTTGAACACTTAGTCCAGGATCGGCCCTTGCAGACATGGTGACTTTACCCCATTTGAGGGGTATTCTCGGCTCAAAAATGGAAGAGGGAATAGATGAGCCAAATTCCCACGGCCCTGAGGCGAAAAAGTACCGAGGTTTCCAATTATGATTGGAGGTCTGAGTGACCAAGAGCATCTTTTTCTCAGGCCTCCGAGCCATGAAGTGATAGTAGCTCGGATGATTCTTAGCCGAGGTGGGGACGTAACAACCAACAAAGACCTGAACTGGGAGGTCAGAGTGGTGGACTGCCCTCCACAAGATGATGGCCCCTATAATAACTCTCCAAGCATTAGGAGAGAGCTGCGAGGGGGCCAAGTTGATGAAGGAAAGAATGGACCTAATGACAGGGTGAAAGGGAAGACGAAAACCTAACTTGAACATCTGCTCGTACAAGCAGATTTCTCCATCTTGACCGTGGTAGTCCCTCTCTTCCCTCAGAGGTCTCCTTAAATGGATTGAGGGACTGATGGAGTATAAGTATCTGAAGTGCAATAGATCCACCTCAGTGACTGTGCTCTCATACTCGGCCGCCTCAGATACGTCGACATCACTTTCAGCGTCCTCATCATCGTCAGGCTCAACGTCGGCTGGAGCAGACGTAGACGGGTGACAAGGGAACCTCTGAGGAAACTCGGCCCCGGTAACGGCCGACAGGGGGATGGCGTCTAGAATGGGTGGCACAACCACATTTGGCTCAACAAGTTCGACCTCAGAAGAAGAATTGGAGGTTCTAGAGCCATGTTGAGATGAGGCACGACTGGAGACCTCGGCCTGGTCAGGGTCCTGACCAGCCTGAGGATTAAAATCCATGGCGTCTTGGAAAGAGTCCACAGACATTGGGTCGAAGGTGGAAGACTCAGACTCAAACATCGGCAAGTTGTTGGCAGAGATGTCTGTCTGATAGAAATTCTCAGGTGGATGAGGGTATACCACTTTGAGAGGTGGAGGAAAGAGGGGTCTGACAGGGAACTCCTATGACCTACGAGCTTCTTCCTGAGCTCTCTCTATTTGCCTAATTTTCTCTAAGGTCTTTTCTCTAAGAGAAGGGAAGTCCTCAAGAAGTTGGTACAGGGGTCTGAGCATCAGAGGACGAATCAAAACTTTGATCGACCCTAAACTTGAGGAAAACTCCTAAAACTACAAACAAGTTTGGCTTGTAAAGTAAAGAAGCCCAAAGATCAAACTAAGGAATTTTTTACAAAACCTAGTTCGCCTTAATTAATGGACCTCACCGGAAAACTCAAAACCTCGCCGGAAAATTCAAATCAAATGCCAAAAACGAAGGAAATGGAGAGGGAGAGATACCTGAAGATGAGTTGATGGTTGGAAAAGAAGAAATCTCGCAAGAAACTGGTCGAATCCTCTGCAGAAAGAGCGATGGAACGAAGAAGCCTCGGAGAGAAAATTTGCAGAAACAGTGCGCGCGAAAGAGATAAATGAGGAAGAAGAAAGAGGAAGAAAGGGTTTAACCCTTAAATACTTAGGCACACTTGCCAAGGCTCATCATTGCCTTGGGAAACCCAAGGGATAACTGACAGCGCAAGCAAGCCAAGTGGGCACGCCTTAGCCTGGGACAGGTGTCACGCATGTGTTAACCTTGGGGTGAACAGGCCTCGGAGGTGAGAATCCCCTTGCCACCTGCTCTCACAAATGACTAAGGGCTGGGAGGTGATTGATATGCCCAAGTATAACCTCGGCTCAGGGATACCTACCTCGGCCGAGATAATGGCCGAGACATTGATCGACCCAATGAGGGGTAAGGGCCCCCGATATCATCCCTCGGCCAGGACTACCTCGGCCTAGGCCGACACTACTACCCTTACCTCCCCAAGGAGCCATTGTTCATCTTCCACACGGATACTACCTCGGCTTGGGCCAAGGTTACCAGAGGTATTAATAATCGTCAGCATGCTGCATGTCCAACCTCGGCTCGGGCCGACCCCAGCATACGTCTCGGCTGATATCAGGCCGAGACTCCTCATGCCACTTCGCGGATTGAGCGGACATCCAGCCTCTACAGCTCGGCCTCTCCTAGGCCGAGGTCATTCACCAACATGACTGCCGAGCATCTGTTGACATTAGGATAAGGACACCTGGGCACAAATCAGTTATAACAAGATTATTCTCCACATGTGGGAGAATATTTCATCATCATTACCTACATGTGGCCATGACAGGTGGCACACCCCCATTGGTGAGGATACCACACACATGCACATTACATGCATAGGGGGTACATTACACCCCCTAGGCACTATATAAAGGAATCATCCCCTACCTTGCAAAGGGATCCAGATATCAAAACCCTAGCTAAAACTCTGTCTAAATACATACAATAGAGAGAGAGAGCTTGAGAGGTTGTATCCATGGCCATTAGTGCCTTCTTTCAGTGATATTACTCCAATACACTCACAGTGGACGTAGGCCAGATTGGCTGAACCACTCATATTTCGGTGTTGATTCCCCTTATCCTCACCTCATTCTTATCTTCATTATTTAGCTGTGCTGCCATTGTTGTACCTATATTGAGCTTGCACACACCTCACTTGGTGGTGCTGATCCCCAGCATCATCAGAGGGTATTGGTTTAATTTGGGTAATGGAGGTTAGTGGGTTTAGAGGACAGAGAGGGTGAGAGGTTGAAGATGGAGTACGGGGCATGTGGTGCGGTAGGGTGTAGGGGAAGAATGGTGTGGATAGGTGGGTTGTTTGTGTGTTGTTTAACTTATGACCCTTAAAATAACATTAACTACCTAAAAATAAAAATGATCAAACAAAATCTAACTAAAAATAAAAAAAATAAAAAAAATATTAACATTAAAAAATAAAATTCTAAGCTTATATAAAAACTAAAATAAAACAAAAGAAATAAAAACTTAAAATCTAAATGAAAACTAAGTCCTAAAAAATAAAAAATCTAATAAACTAAAAATAAACTCCTAAAAACTAATCCTAATAAAACTACAAACTAATAAAAATCAAAATAAAATAAAATAGAAAAATAGAAAATAAAAACTAAAAATCCTAAATAAATCTAAAATAAATCCTAAAAATAAAAATGACTCAAACTAAAAATATAAAAAATATAAAAAGACACAAACTAAACATACACAGGCTGGGGTGATGCTTTGGGCTATGTTTAGGCTCGAGTAAGGGTAGGTTAAGATACGGGACAAGGTATTTAGCACCATATTGCACACAATTGCCTTGATTTAAGCATTTGAACTATGCAATGCACAATTTGACCTACAAAATAAACATTTAAGAGCATAAGACCCATATTGCCGAGAATTAGCAACTAAAGTACGTCTATTCGGGTATAAATTATACAGTTTTGGGTGCTTATCAAACATGAGGGGCACAATTAACCTAAGCGATATGATTCCCAGTTTTCATTAGCCTCGTACCTTCGACGTATATCGAACGGTTCCCCCCACAACGTACTGCTTTGAATGAACTCACGAAGAGAGGTATATATCAGGGAACTCTTTCACGTACATTGAGTCTATCGAATTCACCCTCTCACATATTGATTCCACGAGGTATATTGTGAGGCAATTAACGTACACTCATGTCTATCAAATGGGTTGTACACATGTACTGATGAATCATTGCCCTTATAGGCAAGAAGTATATCGTCGAAGTCATGCTAAAGGTGGGAACCCTTCCACTAATCCAAAAAATGCATCAACCTTATATAGGCATCAACCATAGGACACTCATATCTAGTTTACTGGTTATAACGACAAACTCTGGTCACCTTACCACCCAAATTTTTGTGCTATTTAACCCATTTTTAAAAAATAAGACCTCGTTCGTTAGTCGAGAAACAACTCGAACTGTGTCTTACATCATGTACCCTATCTTTTCCCCAGATTCGGGTCCAGTCAGATATTGTTTTGCATCCTAGGCAAACATAATACAAGTGTAACCTAATAATAATAACCATGATGAGGATTTTTCCTTTCTCCCTCCTTTTAAAACAATACCAAAAATATTTTTCCCTTCAAACAAAATACCAAAAATAACTCCTTTTTACCTCAAAATAAACCCCAAATCATTTTTCCTGTAAGGAGTGATCGCGTACCCTAATTTTTTCATGGCTCTCTATTGTCTCTGGTCTTTTGTCAAACCACCTTGAATCTCTACTGATTCCTTTGCTTATTCCACTGAGTTTGAGATCTCCCTCCAAAAGTTTTTTATGGGGAATTTAGACCAGACTACCAATGCTCAATCGGATCTAATAACCATTTTATCCAGCACAATTTTAGGATTAATGGACTCCAGACTGAAGTCCTAGAGATGTAATGACATCGAGTCCAAAATATCAAAGCTTATGTGTGTCCATCCACGATCCTCGCTGCAGGAGGGACGAAGAAGAGGGGGGTGTTCTTCTCGAGAGGAGGATCTTGGTCCCGTGCATCCCTCTCGGGAGTGCTTTGGCCGATGTCGATGATTAGGTGAAATATGTAGAGAGATGCAGTCTCTAGTCTATTTACAAAAGAAAGGGAGTCATCCCGAAGGACAACATCCAAATACATACTGATAAATACGAAACTAAAATGATTCGAAAAGGGTCGGAGGCTAAGTTACGAAATGGGAAGGTGTTAGGCACCCATTCCTCCTTTACGGTCTCTCATGGGTTATTGTTATTTTCCTTTATTTGCTCGTGATATGTGTTCATGTGTATATATAGTGGAGATAGGAATCATCGACTTGTATCGTGGAAAAGATAAAGCGAGTCATGCCTATGAATATCCCTAAAAGTAATATTATAAAATAGGATTTACGCAATTATCCTACGTTGATCGTTATAATGGGATGATAACGCATATGGAATAATATGCCACTAAGAGCAAATATATGTATATGTAAAATATATGTATATGTAAATATATATAATCTAAGAGAGTTAAGTTTAAAGAATATAGAAAAATAAAAAATGGGAGAAAAGTAGGAATAGGACTCGAGTCTCGGGTTTTACCCTCAGACGCCTACGTAGCCTATAGAGGCATTAAAGTCCAAGTAGTTCGTATGCAAACGGAGGGGTGGTATTTATCCCATAAATCCAATCGCGGACTTCTCTTATGGGTATGTGTGTGTAAAAAAAGTGTTTTAGTTGTGAGAAAAATGTGAGAAAAGTGTGAGAATTCCCATTTGGAATTTATGAGCAAACCCTCCTTTTCTTGTTTTTTTGGATTTTATTTATATGAAAATAAGAGATGTACGACAATACTAGATAAAAAGTATATTAGGATATGGGATATGAGAGAATAAAATGCTAAGTACTAAAATAAGTTAATGAAAATTTAGGAGAATTTGAAGAGAGAGTTGAGAAAGTTGGACCATCTTGAAGATCTTGAGTTGGATATTGGATGTTGAAGAGCATCTCTTGCACTTGGGTGATGATGGGGTGTAGTTAATTCACCAAGTTTGATGAGAAAGATGATGAAAGGTTAAGGTTGGAGAGGGATTTGGATGTGGAAATCATGCTGACTTCGAGAGAGGTTTTTTGAGTTCGCTGAGAGTGGTGGATTTCAGATCTTATCTCCCTTTGCAATGAGGTCAAGCCAGCCTTTTTATAGGCCCAAGGCATTATCGATCGACATAGCTCTGGTCCTGCCAATCGGTAGGTGTGTTTGGGCACACTGTCGATAGGTAGGGTTTGGAACCTGCCGTTTGGCAGTCTCTTTCAGGTTCCTTCAGAAAATTAGTCATAGAGTGCAAACTATTAATCCGAATCACACACGAAACCGTTGGAAAGTTATTTCAGAGACCTTTGAAAGTCTTTTGGACTGCTCCAGGGTCCGGAGTTGGCTTTGGGTCAAATATGACTCAAAAGCGCTCGTCGATCTTTTGGATGGGGAATCGTCGGATGCAAACGGATAGTTCGTCCGCATGGTAAGTCAGAATCATGCACGGGGAAGACCGTTGGAAATTTTAGGAGATGTACTTCGAATTCCAAAGAGCGTGACTCAGTTTGGGGAGTTGGCTTTGGTCAACTGGGGCAAGGAAACGTTCAGTGACCCTTGGGGGTAAAACGGATCATTCATCCGTACCGTTAGTCAAAATCGGGCACGGGGCATACCGTTGGAAAGGGGTTTTAGTTCCCTTCGAAGATTCATTCAGTCTCGATTGAGCTTAAGAGTTGACTTTGGTCAAATGGATCTTAAGAGTATTCAGTGGCCCCTTGATCAAGTTTCAGGGGAAAGTGGGTCGTTTGTCCGCACCGTAAGTCAGAATCGTACACGAGACAGACCGTTTGAAAGGGGTTTCAGTACCCTTGGAAGATTTATTCAGTCTTGATCGAGCTGAAGAGTTTTACTTTTGGTCAAATGGAACCTGACAGAGTTCGATGGCCTCTAGGTCAGTACTCGAGGTATGACTTAGGTTTGTAATAATTAAGGGAGGTGCTAGGGACCTAAGGAGAGGTTAGGGGGTGTTAGAATAGTGTGTCTATAGAGCCCCATGACGGGTGAGTTTGGAACAAATAATAGCCTTCGAATAGACACCGTATGATGACTTTTGAAAAATGATGACCAATTCAGAGGGTCGAGACCGATTCTGAGGACCTGGGGATGAGGATGACTGATTCAGAGAGTCAAGGCTAATTTTAAGGACCTGAGGATGAGGATGACCGATTCAGAGGGTAAAGGCTAATTCTTAGGACCTAAGGGTGAGGATGAACGATTATGCGGGTCGAAGCCAATTCTGAAGGCTTAAAGATGAGGGAAATCGATTCTGTGGGTCTGAGCCAATTCTACGGGCTTGAAGATGAGGGCGACTGATTCTGCGGGTCAAAGCTAATTCTGAGGGGTTAACTTGCGATGACCAATTCGGCGCGTCGAAGCCAATTCTGAGGGCTTGAGTTGAGATGACCAATTCTACGGGTAGAAGACAGTTATGAGGGCTTGAGTTGAGATGACCAATTATGTGGGTCGAAGCCAATTCTGAGTTATCGAAGATGAGCGCGACCGATTCTGCGGGTTAAAACCAATTCTGAGGGCTTGAGTTAAGATGACCAATTCTGCGCGTCAAAGCCAATTCTGAGGGCTTGATAATGAGGGTGACCGATTCTATGGATCAAAGCTAATTTTGAGGGCTTGAAGATGAGGGCAACCGATTCTATGGGTCGAAGCCAATTTTGACGGCTTAAGTTGTGATGACCAATTCTGCGGGTCGAAGCCAATTTTGAGGGCTTAAATTGAGATAACCAATTCTACGGGTCGAAACCAATTTTGAGGGCTTGAGTTGAGATGTCCAATTCTATGGGTTAAAGCCAATTCTAAGGGCTTGAAGATGAGGACAACCAATTCTGCGGGTCGAAGTCAATTCTGAGGGCTTAAGTTGTGATGACCAATTCTGCGGATCGAAGCCAATTCTGAGGGCTTAAATTAAGATGACCAATTCTGGGTTCAAAAACAATTATGAGGCCTTGAGTTGAGATGACCAATTTTGCGGGTCGAAGCCAATTCTGAGGGATTAAAGATGAGGGCGACCGATTCTGTGGGTCAAAGCCAATTTTGAGGGCTTAAGTTGAGATGACCAATTCTACGGGTTGAAGTCAATTATCCGGGCTTGAAGATGAGATGTTCTCGGGTAACTCTATTGGGAAAATTACCTCGTGGTTTTTATTTGAGCTAGGGATATGATTGCTGGGGAAAATTCTGTATAATTTGGAGACTTTGCGAGGGAATTGCTAATTTGATGCTGTGAATTCCATTGGGGAAGTGATTAGGTGGTCCACGGTTAAGACGCTTTGTTCGGGGATACTTCAGGGGTCATTCGAGGATGTGGACGGGAGGAGATTCACTTGTCTTGTGAGAGTTTCGCTGAGGATGTAGGTGTTCCTCTTGAGGGAGTTCCCCTGTCTTTTCTGAGGATTTTTTTTGTGAAAATGTTCTAAATCCTCCCTGGGATTTTTAGGAATTCTCTGAGTATTTTTCAGGGTTTTCTAATACTTTTTGGGAATTTTTGTACGAAAATTTAAGGTAGGTGTCAGTCGGCATGGTGTGGAGGGTGCCATTCGGCAGTGGCACGAACATTTGGACTTCCTCAAGAAGGTAAAGGGGCAGTGCCAATCGGTAGATGGGGGTCAGTGCCGATCGACATGACCCTTGGCATCCTATAAAAATGGGTGGGTTCCCCTCATTTTTCACAGCTTCTTAACTTCTCTCTTTCTGTGATTTTCTTCTGTGAATCGTTCTAGCATTCCGATCTCTAGAAAATGGTCGCTTTTGTGAGCACTATGGTACACAAGGAGTGGTTGGCTATTGATGACTGGGAAAACGTGGAGTGGAGGTCTAGGGAGCCTCTTGCTTTAGGGAGTGAGAACTCTTTTGATGCATTTGAGCCAATTGCAGATGAGTGTACCTTGCTGTGGGAGCCGTCGCGTCATCGCTCTTAGAGGGTGGTGAACCCTGGTGGTTATGTGAGTAAAATGACTTTTGGCATTCCCTTTTTGGTGGCTTTCCCTTTTTTTCTTGGATTTTGACAAGTTTTTTTTTCTTTTGATAGTCTAATGTTTCTTTGTAGACTATGCGTGCCTGTGGGACGACGAGGCTTAAGGATGTTTGGGATCACCTTCCAGATGTGGTGCGTTGGGTAGTATCATTAGCAGGCTGGAATCTGTGCTGGATGAGACACCTCGTTCGACGGCGGTCTTATGCGCTATAGGGGAGAGGTGGTGGTACACTACCCACACCTTCCATTTTGGCTTTGGGGATATGACTATGACTCCCATAGATGTGCAGCAGCTGCTGGGGCTGGATTGCAATGGAGATAAGATAGAGGTGGATCGCCCTTTACAGGTGAGGTCGGAGGCGGTGCGGGAAGCGCTTGGTGATGTGGGGAGAGGATAGTGTCTGGGACTCTATTCGTTTGTCCGTGCTGAGGGATGTTTTGTTGGGTAGGATGATTGATGTGGAGGATGGGCTACATGTGAGGCAGATGGCCTAGTTGTTTATTTTGCTGGTGTTGGGGGGATTTTTGGTGGCATCTAGAGACGACGTCGTCCACTTATAGTTTTTACCATACTTGAGGATGTTTTCGAACATCCCTCTCTATGATTGGGGGAGCATGACTTTGGCGACCCTTTATTTTTCTCTGGATGCATTCAGTCGGTGCTAGCGGCAATCTTTCACTGGAGCCACGTATATTCTTGAGGTATTCTTTAATTTGCGCATATTTCTTTCATGCATTCGCATTTTACTTATGCGTCTCTTTTTTATTGCGGATTTTTATCTTTGGCAGACGTAGTTTTATGAGGTTATTGGGTGTAATACCCAACTGGTTTCTCTGAAGGACGAGACTGTTGAGGCCTTTTGCTGGTTGTATCGATAGCGGAAGGCCAATCGGCAATCGAGGAAGTCTCTCTCTCTGGAGGCGGTGTGTCAGGTCTTGAATGGCCTGACCAATGATAGGGTAAGACTTTTTTCTTCTTCAGTCCTCGTCTTTTGTGTGCTCTGATATTGTATTGACTTATATATGCTAGGAATTTTTCAGGTGAACTTTTACCCTTAGGGACGACTGTTCAGGACACGGGGTTGACTGGAGTGAATGCGCATATGAGGAATTTGCTGGCACATGATTTTTGCCACTCTTGGTATCTCAAGGAGAGGGTTGTTCGATAGATTACTGAGGGGGAGGTGGTGGTGCCACCTATGAGGCCTCCTATGTCTATGAGGCGGGAGCTGCTGTTGCCAAAGGATGCAAGGATCGCGACGATGATTGGCGAGTCCTATCTGTTGTATACTGATATGAACGTTCCGTATGATTATATGGACTTTGTGACGAGTTGGATGATGGCGCCCCGCATATATGATGCACTGCCCTTCCCTCCTGCGGGTTCGAGTAGTCCAGTGGGGTCCTCCCACAGCGGTGGCAGCCCGTCGACATCTGCGACGGCAGCGACCTCGGAGGTCCCCTTTGTGAGGTTGCATACCCCTTCGTACAACATTCGGCGGGCTGATGGAGGGATGGTGCCTATGTTGCATTGTCCTCATGTGATGGACCCGGAGGAGTTGGGCTTGACAGATGAGGTTCTTCGTCCTTTGGTATATCTTTCTATTCTTTTATTTTCCTTATTTTTGGTTTCTTTTGATCTTTTCTGCTGTAACACTCCTTATAATTAAATACCGGGTAGCTACTCATTTATTAAATTAATACAGAATATCAAGTTGGTTCAGTCTTAGCATCACTGTCGATAACATTTAATTAATTACTAGCCACCTAATATTTAAAACGAGAGATGTTTAATTATATTACTTAAGCCATCAATAAAACAAGAATTTATTTAATAAACCAACAATCGCATAACCAATCTAACATAAATGCTCAACGAGATGAAATTAAATAAGTCTGGAGTAAAAACTCCAATAAAGATGCCAGAGTAAATAATGTCCCAATACAAGAGTCTGAATAACTAATAAACCAAAAGCTAAAATAATGAAAGTCTGCAACTACAACCTCTAAATAATAATGGGCGACATGCCCTAACTGATACAAGTGACTCTGAAAGAATCAAGGATAAAATGAGAGCGTTTACTACCAAGATCCTGTAACTTCCACAACAGCTATAACACGTCATCAGAATGGAACTCATATGCTTGGCGTTTCTAGGGATGGGCACCTAAAATGTTTTTACAAAACAAAAATAGATTTGGAGGAAAACAGATCAGAGCCCGATCTGAAAACAGTTTAAAAGTTTAGCAATTGTTTAAATTACAATTAAACATCACATATTATAAACACGTTAGTTGCATACTCTCACATGAGTTTCTTACCTCTCAACTACTATGCACGCCTAACGTATGCCTTTAACCCATCCTAGTTATGCCACTATCTAACTCATTTGTACCACTCTTGCCTTCGCATTCTAATAAATAGTATCTACACGTAACCCCCAAATAAGCCATATTTATAACCCATGTTCACATTCATTAAATTACTTATCTTAAGTATTAATTAAATTCTCATACTTAACCCATACAAATATCATAGTTATTCACATCTACTAAACAACAATGAACCAGCCACAAGTACATAAGTATGTCACTCTCAGTAAATATATACATCTATGGCACCCCTAGGCTAAGCTGCGGTGCATGCATACCCAACTATCAAATCCATGTAGATCACGTACGTAAGGATCACGTGTTCCGAATCACTCAGGAACCATTTAAATACAAATCACACATATTGGAGGCGAACATAGTTCACATACCCATGGGTCACGCACATACCTACGCTCCCATGGTCAGGCGACTTATCAACTCACAAATAAGTCATTCACAGTACTATGTCCTTAATGTACCAGTCTACATCCCCACGAAGGCACACAAGGATAAGAGGGTCCTTTTCCATAATAAAACTGACCTCCTGTGATAGCAAGTATGGTAGATATGTCATACACATAAGAAATCCATACACTAGGCATTTACACAACCTAAGTAATCATATATCAATATAGATGTTCACACATTTCATCTAGTTAATCTCATATGTAACAAGTTTACCCCGAACATTACACATAATATACTTTACGTTTGATAACTCTCTCCCCGTATCAATTTGAGTACTTAAACCTATCTCAAAAGGTTACCAAGTCTCTTATTGGTTTCTAATGTCATCTCAGTAATTGAAACCCCTCCGTTGTTGCCCGTAATCTTATATCATCATTAATTCAAGTTATAGTTTCAATTTGAATGCTTTCTAATCATACCTCACTCGGTAGACCCACGTAAGCAATAACAATCAATTCCATAAGTTATAACATTATCCGATAATAACTAAGACCCTACTAACTTTATCTAAGTTCTAAAATATAATATTAATCACCCTAATAACTAACATCGGCTTTGGAATAATCATTAAACCTTAAAGAGAAACAATTGTCAAAAATCATAAGGGGTCGATCGATCGAAGAAAAGTGGTCGATCGATCGACATTCTTGAGTCGATCGATCGATCAAGCAGGTATCAACCCAGAAATTATTAACAGTTACGGGTTCTCCACTTTTTACACCTCAAACTCTTCATTATAATGTCCAAAACTCATAACTAAATATACTAATCAACCTACTAACATGTTTACATCATTCCCCACATTTTAGATTCATCAAATCAACCTATAACATCAATTACGTGAATCAAAATACCCAATTTACATATAAAAACCTAGTTTTCCTATTGTTTTAAGAACATCACATAATTCAATCAAATTTTATAATTCTCTACCCATAAATCATAAATTTGTGGTTGTTATCATCTCCAACATTTACTACATGCAAGTCCTATCCAGAATATGATTTAAAACCTTTCAAATCCATTCAATTTTCGTTTTTTCATGATAAATCTTCAAATCTATAAAAACATGCAAACTATATGCTTTGACTCTTTGCAAGATAAATCACTTGACTAAAAAATGCCGCTTCTAATTCGTTGATGATGTTAAGGGTTGGTTCTCTTCCTTTCTCCGGCCACAATTCCGTCAAGATATGGTGGTGGTGGTTGGTGGCTAAGTTTTGGGAACCTTCTACAACTTCCCCTCTAACTCAAGTAGCACACTCTTTGTTTTTGGCTGATAATGGCCCTAATGGACTTTCCAATAATAAATAAATAAACACTAAAATTCGTGGGTCTTAATTCCTAAATTTTTAAAATGACCAAAATACCCTTCCGGGTTGCCGGTTTGGCCTAAAAATGCCCCGGGACCCAAACTAAACCCCCGACTAGTGTTTTCTGACTATCTTGAACCTTCCAAACATGTTGGCGCAATCAAAAAGCTCATACGGATAAAATAAAAATAAAATATTTTTAAATCCATTAAATTGGGTCCTGACACGACTAACACGCGCGTCCCAACGACATTACCGAAACTGCCATATTTTCAACTCACGATAATTTTAACAAATTCAATGATCACATATTACCATACTCACATAGTAATATTCAACAACATATTAATAACCAAATACTAACTCTCATCTCGCTAGCATTTAAATCCGAATTAATTTTCCAATTAATTTTCCCATAATTAAAAACAATTCCATTTAATTAACTTCATAATTAAAAGCCATAAAAATACGAAGTATTACATCTGCTTGATACTGATTTTTCCTTTTCTTGCAGAAAGTCCGGGTGTCCACCACTTGGCTGAGGGACATTAGGGACTGGATATCTTCGGTGACTGCCCATATTCGAGACATGGTTCATGTTCCTTCTTGCTTGGTGTCATCTACCTCATCCGGGGAGGAGTCTGGTTCAGGTAGCGGTGGTGCGTCATCTCGTCGCAGGGGAAAGAGAGCGTGCCACAGGGGTGGAAGATCTGACAGAGAGGTGAAGGGTAAGTGAGAGAGAGTGTGGGTTCAGGCTAAGTCCCGTTGTTTTTCTGCTTTTCTTTATTTCCTGCAAGATTGATGTAACGCAGAGAAATATCTATGCAATGCAATGAAGTTTTTTTATTATCTTATGTTAATGATGAATGAATTAATGCATGCATATTCGCTTTTTACTTTGCTGCTGAGACCGTAAAATATTTTTGGAAGTTTGAAAGAAAGTTTTATTCATAATGATAAATTATATAAAATGAAAAGGGGATTTTTGAAATTTTGTTGAGAATATCAATTTATTTATTGAGTTTTCTGATTTTGACAAAAGAGGAAAAAGGGAAATTTCCAAAAATGGGAGGTTGCCGATCGGCAAGCACCTTGTCCTGCCTATCGGCAGGTCAGTCTAGTCCCATCATTTCAAAGCTTTAATTGGTACCCTATTTAGCCTTTGGTACCTTCTGGGGCATGGTTTCCTCCGATTTCTGCAAGGGTTATGTCTTTTGTTGGGGGTTTCAAGTATAAAAGAGGGGCAAGGGTAGAGTGTTTCCCTCACACCTTCACATTCCTACTTTCTTATTCTGTAAGATGGCTCTCCCTGGTAGTGTTGAGTTTTCCAACTACCTCGAGACTTTGGAGGCGATGTGCTCCTACAACGCCGATTATGATGATTTCAACATGCGTCGAGTTTCTTTATGGTGTAATCAACCCATAGAGTGGAACATGCTGATGGCGACGGTACAATTTCGTGACCCCGAAGACTATGTATTTTGCTTTGGCTTGGAAGAAGTCTGTCCGACTTATGAAGAATTTTCTACCATATTAGGAGTAAATCCTAGTGTGGCGGCTGCTATGCCTTAATTTTTTCGATCTCCTCGGGAGTTGTTGGCTGCACTTCTCTATATCTCGCCTTCGGTAGGTAGATCCTTGGTTACTGAAGGAATAATTTCTCTTTCGGTGGTGCTGGAGTTTGTGAATTTGCAGGAGGATGGTGATGAGGGATATGCCAGAGCCATCGTTCTGGAATTGGTTTTGAAATTGCTGCTGGTGACCGGGGACCTACTAGTGGACCCACAACTTGCAGTTATCACTTCATGGATGTCATATCATCGCAATCCTGTGGCGGTGATAATGGCGAAGAATTTCAATGGCCTGGATGCCTGGCAAGTAGGTAATTCTGACTTTCTGAGAGGTAGACCTATGATGTTGTTCATGTGGTTGTCTGAGAGATTTCACCTGGTGACTCCTCCAAAATATCCTTTGTCGGCTATACCTAACTTCTTTTCGCGTCATTTCATCAGTGTTGGTCTGGATATCGAGAGTTGGGAGAACTTGTTTATGGAGCATGGGGATCTAAATCTGTACTGGTTAGTGTCTTGGTGGGGACCGATGCTGCCTATTCTGGGACTGGGGGAATACCCGTACGTTCAACTGGTTGGTCTCAGATAGACCTCTTTCTATTTCCTTTGGATGCTTCTGTGCCAATTTGGCTGGGAGAAGATCGTACAACCTCAGTGAATAGACTTCTTTCCAGTAGAAGATCTGACAAAGGATTTGCGCATGCGACTTGGCTCTTCGTGAGAGAGTCGGTGTCCATCGACCTGTCCCTCTCGGTCTTTTGGGAGACTTTGGCACATCCCTGGGGATTATATAAAGTGGTTGTGAAGAAGAGTGGTTAGCAAGATATTGGAAGTGGAGACTGGACAAAGGTGGCTTGTTTTATCTGATACCATGGAGGGAGGTGTGGTAGTTTTTTCGAGGCTAGTTCGAGCTTATCGATCCATGGAGCATCTGCGACACTCTATTCAGGCAGGAGAAGATTGGGGACCCAGGATGTAGATGATAACGGATCGGGATCCTCTGTTAGCTGTGGGTAGGACTCTTAGGGAGATTATTTTGTAGTGGGGAATAAATTTGTGAATTTTATTTGGCTTTTTAGGAAGGTAGGGGGAAGGAAGTTATCCATTCCTTTTCTTATGTAATTGTACCGTAACTTCTTATTAGTGAAAGAAAAAAGTTTTTGATCATCGAGTTGTGACTTTTAATAAACTTTGTATTTTGAATTATCTATGCCAAAGTATATGTTAAAGTGAATTGTCGTTCTTGGAGATAAGAAAAGAATAGTTTTTTGTGAAAAAAAAAGGGTCATGCTCATGTAAGATGTATGAGTTGCCTACGTACCTTTGAGGATTTTCGAAAGTTTTTAATTTTTCAAAAAATTGTTTTGCAGAGGATCAGGCCCACGTAGTTCTGGGTAGAGGGAAATGGAGATTTTTTTAGAATAGAAGAAAGATGAGAAGAGTCGTAGCGCGCTGAGATTTTGAACTAGGGGTAAAATTTCTTGAGATGTTCTAGATTGACTGGACGAGCCATCTCTTCTCCATCTAGGTCGGTGAGCATGGAGGCACCGCCGGGCAAGATCTTCTTCACAATGTATGGGCTGCTCCAATTGGGCTTGAATTTCCCTCTGGGTCCCAAATGGGTTGTATATTTCTTTGAGGGATAGATCCCCCTCTCGGACACCGCGGTCCTTGACTCTCTTATTGAATGATCGCGCTATATGGCGACGGTACGCTTGTATGTGGTATAGATCTTTCATTCTTTTTTCATCTAAGAGTGATTGATCTTCGTGACGGATTTGATGCCAGTCCTCCTCACTGACTTGGCAAACTTGGCCACTTTTTTGGCATTCAGAATTGCGTATGACTCAGCTTCGATCCATTTGGTGAAGTAATCAAAGGCAACTAGGATGAACTCATGCCCGTTGGAATCCTTCGGTGTAACCTTCCCTATGATATCGATGCCCCAGGTGGATAATGGTCAAGGAGAAGTCATGTTGTATAATTGTTGCGGAGGTAGGTGTTGAAGGTTGGAGAACTATTTGCATTTGAGGCATCTTCAGAAATAGGCGGTGCAATCCTGGATCATGGTGGTCCATTAGTAGCCTTGTTGTATGATCATTTTGGTAAGTATATGACCGTTCATATGGGGCCCGCATTCTCCGCTGTGGATTCTCTACATTACCTCTCCAATGTCAGCCCCTGTGATGCAGTGTAGATGGGTTCCATCGAAGTTTCTTTTGAACAGTGCTTTGTGACAGATGATGTACTGGGTGGCCAGTCTTTGGAGGGTTGCTCGGTCTTTCTTGTTGGAACCCTCAGGATAGCTACCATGCTTGAGGAGGTGCAAGATATCATAGTACCAACAATTGGCTAGCTAGGGATCTTTGTTGGTGATGAGCTCAATATGGTAGCAATGGGTTGGTTTATCTTGCTTTTGAACTTGGAAAGAGGCCATTGTTATTCCTTCGGGCATGTCAACCATGGAGGCTAATGTAGAAATGGAATCTGCTAGGTTATTATTTGCTCGAGGTAGTTAGGGGAAGGTGATATCTTGGAATTGGGAGGCAAGTTCTAAGTGGGCATGGAAGGGTTGGAGTTTCTCCTCCTTGACTTTCCATTTTTTGAGCACTTGACCAATGATGAGGAAAGAATCCCCATAGACATCTAGGCATTGAATTCCTTTCTTGAGAGCAACTTTGAGGCCTAGCGTACATGCCTCGTATTTATTAATGTTATTGGTGCAGGGTAAATCCAACTTGATAGCGTTGGGAGTGTGGGAGTCATCTCGAGAGATCAGAAGTAGCCCAATGCCATATCCCTTTTTATTGGCAGCGTGGTCAAAGAATATTTGTCATCGAAGATCGTCTTGATCGGTGTAGAGGATGTTTTCATCTGAGAATTCAGAGATCCAGTCATCAGATTCTTCCATGGGATAATCAGCGAGGTGGTCAGAGATGGCTTTTCCTTTCATGGCTTTCTGCATGACATACACGATATCAAACTCGGTTAAGAGCATCAACCATCGATCCATTCAGCTAGATAAGGAAGGTTTCCCAAGCAGGTACTTGATGGGGTCCATTCAGGACACAAGTTTAATGGGGAAGGCGTGCATATAGTGTCACAACTTTTGGGTGACCCAGACAAGCTTGACGCATGATTTTTTCAAAGCAGTGTAGTTGACTTCGTACCCAGTCAATTTACGACTGGCGTAATAGATGTCTCTTTCTTTGTGAGAATGTTCAAGTTATTGGTCTAGCAAAGCCCCAGCTGCAATGTCAGTTATGGTTAGGTAAAGGATTAAGGGGAGACTAGGCTATGGTGTCATGAGTATCGGAGGTTGGGTCAGATATTGTTTTATTCGGTGAAAATCTTCTTGGCAGGCCTCGTTCCAGACTTTGGTTGAATCCTTTCGGAGGAGTTTGAAGATAGGTTCGCAGATGGAGTTTAGCTGGATGATGAACGGGCAGATGCATTATAATTTCCCAAGGAAACCATGAATTCTTTCTCCTTTTGGGGAGGTGCCATCTCAAGTACGACTTTCATCTTGGAAGGATCTTCTTCTATCCCCTTCTCACTGACCATGAATCCCAAGAGTTTTCCCTTTGTAACGTCGAAGACACATTTCCATGGATTAAGTCTCATCTGATATCATCGTAATCATTCCAAGAACTTTCGGAGGGTGGGAACATGACATTCTCTAGCTTTGGATTTGATAATCATATCATCCACATAGACCTCGACTTCTTTGTGAATCAGATCATGCAGGATGGTCGTGGCAGACCTCTAGTAGGTAGCCCCAACATTCTTGAGACCAAATGGCATAACAGTGTAGCAAAAGGTTCCTTATAGGGTGATGAACGTGATCTTTTCTTGATGATATGGGTGCATTTTGATTTGGTTGTATTTGGCAAACCCGTCGACAAATGACTTGAGAGCATGACTGGCTGTGTTTCCACGATCATGTCGATATTGGGTAATGGGTAATCATCCTTTGGAGAGGTTTTGTTCAAGTCTCGGTAATTTACACACATCCGAACTTTCCTTCTTAATTTCGGTACAGGCACTATGTTGGCTAGACATGTGGGATATACAATCACATGAATAAAGCCCACGTTCAACTGTTTGACCACCTATTCTTTGACTTTGAGTGACCCTTCGATGCGGAGATTTCTCAACCTTTGTTTAACCCTCTTGTAATCTGGAAGAGTGGGGATCTCATGTTGAGATATTTCAGGATCAATGTCGGGCATATCGTCATAGGACCATATGAAGACATCTATGAATTCCTTCAGTAATTTTTCGAGTTGTGCGTGCTCATACTCGTTGAGGGTAGCCCATATCCTAATCTTGTGCAGTTGGCTACTAGAACCAAGGTTAATGATAAGAGTCTCTTCTTCATTAACTTGAACCTGGTTATGTTGTTTATTATTAACCTTACTAAGATCAGTTAAGAATTGCTCATTTGCTAAATCATCATCATCAAAAGTTTGATTGGAATCTAAACAATTAATATAAGGCACAACAAGATACTCAAAATCTTTGTTTATTTCATTGATAGGAAAAACAACATTGAGAACCTCATCAAAGGAGGTGTCGATTACATTTGCGCAAGGATAGACAACAGAAGACGAGATTTGGTAAACATTGGGATTTGGTGGGATTTTAAATGGTAGAACCGGCGGATCATGCCAGTTGAGGAGAGGTGTATCAGCAACTTTAATCAGGTGGGTTGGATCCAGCGATGTAGTGCCTGCATGAACCATGCAGAGTGTCTACCCCAGTGTCTCCAAGCCAAACGAGTCCTCAGAATCACTTCCCTTAGAATCTGCGGTGTCTTTGATGAGTGGTTGTACATGGGGTTGGGAATTTTTGGTCCATGGGTGGCTGTCTTGAAAAAGTATCTCCATTCCAAGCTTCATCTTTTTGTTTGTATGGTCATACCAAGGTTTCAAAAATCCATAAAAGGGGAAGTCCTCGCCCTCTTTAATGAATCGTCTATTCAAGGAGTCACCTGGGATAGTCTGTATGCAGTCGAGTCTTCTATTTAGTCGACACTGGAGGATCATTCTGAGCTTTTGTTCTGATGGTTGATACCCCAAACCACAAGTAGGGAAAGCTTTTTCAATTCAGTGGGCTTAAGTATCCCTTGCTGTCTCTGTCCTAACCCCAATCCGAGCATGAAGTGCATGTTTATGAACATCTGAATCACATTAACGTTGCCATGAGGGTCGTATTCTATACAAACCCTTTCTTTAAAATTATCCCCTTTCGGGAGTAGAAGTTGTTCAACTTGAAACCCTGATAAGTGCATATCATTTGACCCGTGCTGTATCTCAAGGATTGGATTGTTGGTTCTTACACCCTCGGCATTATCGTCATCCCCCAAAATGGTGATGAATCGTCCATCGGCAAAGAATTTTAATTTCTGATAGAGTGAAGAAGACACACCCTTAATACTGTGGAGATAAGGTCGTCCGAGCAACAGGTTGAAATAAGCTGGGATGTAAATAACTTGGAATTCATTGACGGGGTTTATATGGCCATCCCCTATTACAAGTTTTATGGACCCCATCACTTCCTGATGAGTATTATCGTAGGCACGTACAGCAGCAAAAGTTGGAGCGAGGTCACTTTCCTTCAGTCCTAAGCATTTGAAGGTTCTTAATGGGCTGACATTCAAGGCGGATCCATTATCGATAAGAGAGAGCGGTACAATCTTCCCCATAAATCCGACGGATATGTTGAGTGTATGATTGTGGTTTGGCCCAATTCTGGGGATTTCTTCTTCAGAAAAGGATAGCATTCGGGTAGAGGTCAGTGATCCGACTATATTTACCGCTTCCTCTGGTGTGGTAGAATAAGGAACTGTGGGTCCAGTGAGCAACTTGATCAAAGCATTTTTGTGCATCTAGGAAGACATAAAAAGCCCCCATAGAGTGATGTTAGCTTGAGTTTTCTTCAGTTGATTGAGGATCTTACTTTCCTCGAGGGTCATCTCTGGCATAGGAAGGTTTTCAACGCCCTTCCCTTTGTCATTAGTTGGTGGTGAGCTTGGGATCTGGTAATGCCTACCTGATCTGGTCATGTGATTTACTGAAGAAGGGAAGAACATGAATCCCGTTTCCTCATCAATCTCGAGTTGTTCTGCCACCTTATTTATTTCTCTGAGGAGTTATTCAAATGATATCATCCCACACATGTCGATTACCAGGCCAGTTTTCTCTGAAGCTTGCTCTTCATTTGAATCTTTGAATTCTTCCCCCCATTCAGTGGCAACAATTCTGGATTTCCATGTAAAGTCAATGTATTCCAAAACTTTAATGGTTCTTCATACAAGTCCTCCCATTCTATGTGGAGATTTAAGGGTGAAGGGACCAGGCGCCCTTGTAGCTTAGAGTATCAAGTAATTCGGTCATACTGCAAATATTATTAGTTTGCCTAAATAATTCTAACATGATCTGGACAACGTCATCTAGGCTGACTTCATCAATTGGTACCACCCAACTGTCTGACTGTCGGGCTTATTTTCATGCTTCTAAGAATAGCGTACTGAACATTTGGCAATCAATGATCCTCTGTGAGGGCAATTTTAGCCCTAACTCTAGGAGTTGGTTTAACACTTCTGATAATTCCATACTTCTGTTTGCAGAACGGGTACGAAAAGTGATGCATGCTCTCGTAAGGAGTGACAATGCTTGATCAGCGAGGCTAATAGGGTGAAGGAGGACATATGGGCAAGTTTGGAGAGGTTTGGGAGAGCATATGGGTGTGATTTGAGTTGAAATATCAAATTCTGGGTTATCTTCTAGGAAGATGGCATTGGCATGATTTGGGAGTGGGTTATGGGCAGTGTTTGGCTTAGGATTGGCTGGTGGGGCAATGGTACCCCGATCAATTAGACCTTGGATTATGTTTCAAAGGTGAAAACATTGGTCACTGTTATGTCTAGTATTTTGGTGAAAGGCATAATGGGCATTTCCTTTGAAGTTTCTTGGAAGTGGATTTGGCAATAGACGGGGGTCCAAGGGTTTGATAAGGTTTCGGGTTCATAGGGATTGATAAAACTTGGAGAGGGGAGCATGGAGCTCAATGTATTCCTTTCAGACTGGGACAGGGAGACTTTCTGGTGCCCACGAGGTGGTTGGTTGAGAAATGTTGTTGATGGTTGAGACTGCAACACTGATAGGTTTGTCATATTTTCTCAGGGAGAACTGTTCGGACACTTTCTTTAGTTAAACCTCTGTTTTAGCAAGACCTTCATAGATTTATACTCCTGCTTCTCTGATAGCTCGGAAGTGAGGATAGTATTGTCCTCCCATTGTTGCTCCGATATGGGGCAAGAAGTTTTTCTTCACTATGCTGACTTGTTCTTCCTCGGATGGCCGATTGGTCATGGTGGCTGCCTTTTCCCTCCGTTGGGCTATGAAGTTACTGACTGATTCCCTAGAGTTCTGTTTGAGCATCTCTAAATCACGGCGGGTGACCTAAAGCACTTCGTTATATCTGTACTGCGACATTAATTCTTGAGCTACATCCTCCTAATTTTAGATTCTAGACTCCTCGAGAGACAAATACCATCGGAGGGCATTATCCTTCAAAGTTTACAGAAATAATTGGGCCATCACTTCTTCATAAGGCCCTAGGAGAGTCATAGAACGGTGATAACTATGAAGATGGACGATCGGGGGTCTGCTTCCTCCGAATTTATCGATATTTGGCATTTTTAACTTCTCGGCTAACCTTGCCTTAGGATAAGGGGACATGTGGGTGTAGTTCATGTAATTTCCAGAGATTATAACCTTGTTCAGTTCTTCTTCTTTCGGATCAATGATTATAGGCAAGTTAGCCCCAGGATGGGTAAGGTTCGGCATAGGAAGCTGAGTAGGCGACGACCCAATAGAAAGAGGGGCACATGGAGCGTGCTGATATTCTTTGGGAACCCAAATAGGCTCGGGTGGACCCATAACACGAGGGAATAAGGCCTCGAGCTCTTGAGGAACAGGAACCTGCTTTCACTACATCTCTCAGACCTCAATCTAAAGGTTGTCAATCTTGGTCACGAGATGAGATAAAATTGTCGTCAGATCTTGCTGCGCAACTGGTACTTGATCTGTGTTCTCCATGGAAAGAGGATGGATACCGGACTCAGAAGAAGTAGCTGGGGAATTGACTGAACTCCGAGGCGATTTGAATGAAGACCGAAGCCAATAAGGAGCCAGGCCAAGGATATGCGATCGACCTGAGAAGGTGTAAAACGGGATTTATTTTTTTAGAAAAAGAATGAAAATATTTTTGATATTTTTTTTAAATTGAAAGACAAAATATTTTTTAGATTGTTGATAAAGAGAAGAGAAATATTTTTGGATTTTTGATAAAGAGAAGAGAAATATTTTGGATTTTTGATAAATAAAGGAGAAGTGTTTTTGGCAGATGGGTCTCAGCATGATTATTATAATTATCATGTTCTCACTTGTGTTAAATTCTCCTAAATGAAAAAATGAAATGCTGGATGGGACCCGAGCCTGAAAAAGTTGGGTCTATAACATATGCAAAGCTATAGTTGGAATTGTAACCAAGCTCACGGGTAGGGTCTCATTTTGAAATGCGTAAAAATTTGGGCAGCAGGTCGAACTAGAATTTCGGTAGAGTTTCGGGTTGAAATCGATAATCTAACATATGTGTCCTAGGCTTGACACCTATATGTGGGTATGCAGTTGGTTGGGTGAAATGGAAAGGGTTCCCCCCTTTGGCATGACTTCCACGATATACGTCTTGCTTTTGAAGGCAATCGGTATGTGTGGACAAGCATTTGATATACCTGAGTGTACGAGAATTTCCTCACTATATACCTCGTGGGGACGGTAAGTGTGAGAGAAAATTTGATATACTCGGCGTACGTGAATGAGTTCCTTACGATATACCTCATGTCATGACTTTGGTCAAGTGGTACGATGTAGGGGAACCGTTCGATATACGTCGAAGGTACTAGGCCAATGAAAGGTGAGAGTCATATCATTTAGGCTAACTGCGCCCTACCGGACCAGCTCCCATCACGAAGTGACCCTCCAGTTACTGGACAAAATTTTGTCAATACCAATGCTCTTTGGTGATGTCGTGTGAATCATGCATGACTCTCTTATTAGTATATTATGATGAGAGTATCTTTCTTGATCATGCCCAACAGGGAGAAAAGTACAAGTACCACTGGTATACCAAGTATGAATGGGTGATGGGTGCAATATGTGGATATATGTGATCCTAGGTGCACGGGGTGTGAATCGTACATGGAGAATTTTCTACAAGTGTGTGAATATAAGCATAAGCTTGAGGTACACATGAATAGTAAAGGGGGACATGCAAATAGGGGGATATATAAGAAAATAAAACACCCATGTAAATAGAGTCTAGCCCTCAAAATGAAAATCCCCAGCATAGTCGCTACTGTGGCCATCCTCGATCCTCGCAGCGGGAGGGACGAAGAACAGGGGGTCTTCTTCTCGAGAGGAGGATCTTGGTCCTGCACATCCCTCTGGGGAGCGCTTCGATCGACGTCGATGATGAGGTGAAAAATATAAAAAGATGGAGTCGCCAATCTACTTTACTCAAAACCGCCAAAAGAAAGGGAGCCATCCCGAAGGATAGCATCCAAAGACATACTGATACATACGAAACCAAAATGATTCGAAAAGGGTTCGGAGGGTAAGTTACGAAATGGAAAGGTGTTAGGCACCCATTCCGCCCTTACGGTCTCTCATGGGTTATTGCTATTTTCCTTTATTTCCCCATGATATGTGTGCATGTGTATATATAGTGGAGATAGGAATCATCGACTTGTATCATGGAAAAGATAAAGCGCGTCATCCATAGGAATATCCCTAAAAGAAATATTAGAAAATAGGATTTACACGATTATCCTAGCGTTGATCGTTATAATGGGACGATAACGCATATGGAATAATACGCCACTAAGAATAAATATATGTATATGTAAATATCTAGAATCTAAGAGAGTTAAGTTTAAAGAATATAAAAAAATAGAAAATGGGAGAAAAGTAGGAATAGGACTCGAGTCTCGGGTTTTACCCCGAGATGCCTACGTAGCCTATAAAGGCATCAAAGTCCATGTAGTTCGTATGCAAAATGAGGGGTGAGATTTATCCCATAAATCCAATAGGGTACTTCTCTTATGGGTATGTGTTTGTAAAAAAAAGTGTTTTAGTTGTGTGAAAAGTGCGAGAATTCCCATTTGGAATTTATGAGCAAACCCTATTTTTCTTATTTTTTTGGGTTTTATTTACATGAAAATAAGAGATGTGCGATAATACTAGATAAAAATTATAATAGGATATGTGAGATGAGAAAATAAAAGTGCTAAGTACTAAAATAAGTTAATGCAAATTTAGGAGAATTTGAAGAGAGAGTTGAGAAAGTTGGACCTTCTTGAAGATCTTGAGCTGGATCTTGGATGTTAAAAAGAAGCTCTTGCACTTGGGTGATGATGGGGGGTAGTTAATTCACCAAGTTTTATGAGAAAGATGATGAAAGATGAAGGTTGGAAAGGGATTTGGATGTGGAAATCACGCTGACTTCGAGAGAGGTTTTCTGAGTTCTTTGAGAGTGATGGATTTCAGATCTTCTCTCCCTTTGCAATGAGGTCAGGCCCTCATTTTTATAGGCCCAAGGCATTGCCGATCGGCATAGCCCTGGTCCTTCCAATCGGCAGGTGTGTTTGGGCACACTGCCGATAGGCAGGGTTTGGAACCTGGCGTTTGGAAGTCTCTTTCAGGTTCGTTCGAAAAATCAGTCGTAGAGCGCAAACCGTTGATCCAAATCACTCATGGGGAAAACCTATATAAAGTTACTTCATAGACCTTTGAAAGTATTTTTTAACCCCCCCCCCCCCAGGTCCGAGAGTTGACTTTGGGTCAAATGTGGCTCGGAAGCGTTCGTCGATCCGTTGGAATGGGGAATCATCGGACGCAAACAGATCGTTCATCCGCGTGGTAAGTCAGATTCACGCACGGGGCAAACCGTTTGAAAGGTTAGGATATGTAATTCGACATTCCAAAGAGCTTGACTCAATTTGGGGAGTTGACTTTGGTCAACTAGGGCTTGAAAGCATTTGGTGACCTTTCGGGGTAAAATAGATTGTTCGTCCGTACCGTTAGTCAAAATAGCGCACGGGGTAGACCGTTAGATAGGGGTTTCAGTGCCCTTCAATTATTCATTCAGTCTCGGTCGATCTAAAGAGTTAACTTTGGTAAAACGAAGCCTGGGAGCGTCCGGTGGCCTCTTGATCAAGTTTCGGGGGAAAATGGGTCGTTCGTCCGCACCGTAAGTCAGAATCGCGCACGGGATGAACCGTTGGAAAGGGGTTTCAGTGAACTTTGAAGATTCATTCAGTCTTAGTCGAGCTGAAGAGTTTGACTTTTGGTTAAATGGAGCATGGGAGTGTCCGATGGCCTCTAGGTCAGTACTCAGGGTATGACTTAGGTTTGTAGTGATGAACGGAGGTGTTAGGGACCTAAGGAGAGGTTAGGGGGTGTTAGAATGGGGTGTCAACATTATGAACCCAAAATTCTCTTTTCCCATTTGATGGGTTTTCCTTCTCCAAAACCAAATTAGGTCCCTGAAGAATATCAACATGCCCAATGTGCCCCACCTGCGAATGGCCACCACCACCTCAACTACCAATCTCGAATCTTACCCATTTAGGAGTTAATCTTCCAATAAGAGTGGACCCCAAGGAGGAAGAACTAAACAAAGTCAAAGAGGACCTTAACCTATTATCAAAAATATTCGACCAAGTTAAAATCTCAGGGAACTTCATGGACTACACTCACTTACCCGCTATCCTAAGGCCATACTATCGAAGAAATTTAAGATGTCCAATGTGAGAAGTTGGGAGGCAACAAACCTCCAATTGTGCACCTTCATATCTATCATAGAGCCACAACTCTCCCTGGGGTGTTTGAGGAGATAATGTTCAAATTTTTCTACAAACCCTGAAAGAAACTGTCCTTAGGTGGTTCCTATCCCTCGAGGAATCCATAATCCCCAGTTGGGAGGATGTGGCTAAAGAATTCATGTCACAGTACAAGTGCAATGAGGAATACGAAGTTACATATAGATTAAGATCTACTCAAGCATAATCCAAGGAAGTTTCATCGTCATATGGAAAGAGAAAGCATAATCCTAGTGAGCATAGTAAATAATTGTTTTTTGCCCCATATCTGAGCTCGATGGGAGGTCTGTACGACCCTCATCTTAGAGCCCTCTGAGAGACTGTTGTAGATATTGAAAAAGGGGTTCAATAAAAGAAAAAAGCCTTTTTATGACAATTTTATGTGTCATAAAATGCATTTTATGATGCTTTATTTTTCAATAAAAAGCATCATAAGTTTGGGTGTCATAATTAATACCCATAAAAAGTGTCATATTAGGTAACGATTATATGACTTTTTTTTCAAAACTATCATATATTCTACAAAAAATTGTCATAATATACTCTATAAGATGTCATATTTGATTTAAAAAGCGTCATGATAAACAATTTTCAAAATTTTAAAAAGGTTATAAAAAATTTCATCACATGATTGTTTAATATAAATGGTAATAAATTAAACATATAATAAAAAAATAATAACCAATATTAATGTCATAGTTGGCAAATAAATCTAAACACAAACCAAGATTCATAGAATCATTTCTTCCACATTAAATGTTACAATTGATACATTATAGATTATAACATTTAGCTAAGAAATACAACAACGCACCCACCAACATTTTTTTTATCTCACATCGAACTGAACTACATGAAATCAAATCGAGGTAACACATCAACAAAATTAAATTTGTCTATAAAAATTAAGTTTTCCTCCGTCGTAATAATTTCTTCATAAGTTTAGGCAATAATGAGTCAAATTTCTCTTCTCGCTTACGTTCACTATCATGTTGTCTTACAGCGATACACATTTCGCATGTCTCTAAGTAGATGTCCTTGCATAAGTTTAAAACATCATATATAAATCTCTAGTGCAATGTAAAACACTACATATGAATTCCAATTTTTCCATAGTATTAAGTGGTGTATAATTTAAGCTAAAAAGATATTCTATATAACACAAATAATTGTAAACAATTTTCAAAAAATTGGGCAGAAAATGCATGTATATTCGCTTTCTAGTATTTTTACTAGTTGTTTTACTTTTTTTCCACCAATACCCAATTTTCAAATGTGTGTCCATTAGATTTAATCAATTTAGAACACTTATTAATTTTAGACAATTTTGATAGATTTTTCTTTGTTTATTCGTAAAATCCAACCTGTTTTAGCATTAAAATAAACTCAACAACAACAAAAGCCACAATTAAACCAACAATAAATCCCTTCCACCTATTCAATATATATGAGATTAAAAATTAAGTCCATCAACATAAAGGTTCAATGGACTCATGCCCGAGTTTAAAAAATATAATAATAATCTCACATAGCCCGCACAACCTAACAATAATCTTACATTTCTCCCTTATGAGGTGTGCGTCCCTCTTTTCGGACCATTATGTTCTTATCTTGCATTTCCACGCTCCAACCGCAACTTTAAAGTTTTATACTTAAAAATTTGAAGTTTAGAACTACATATGAATCCATGAGTCTCATAACTACATAGGTTGTTTGTACAAGTTACTCTAATCATGTATGAGGTGTGTTTGCCTCTTTTCGTAATGTTTGATTCTTGTTTTGCATATTAGTCCACAAAGCCCAATTTTCATGTTTCAACACTTAAAATTTCCAAATGTTTTATTGTTTTTTTCAATGTTTGAGAATGATAGATTCTAAATTATATAACGTACAACTATTCAGGTGTGTTTAGTGCGTGGTGTTGAAATTGTTAATCTTATCACATACATTCTATACCATTTCCTCCAAAGGCTTTAGTTCAGGGATTGTTATGGAAATTTGTTGGTTTGTCCTCTATTGTATATGGTGTACTAGAGAGTGCATTTTTCTTAAGTTTTTTAGGACTTTCTATTATAATGTGTCCTTCTCAAGACCAATGGCGTTCCCTTCTATGTCCAAGAACTTTGGGGGGAGGGATGATGATGTGGCCAAGTTTCTTGTGAGACCCTTATTTGGGTTTGGTTGAATAGAGATGAGGATAGCAAGAGTGCTTGAGAGTTATGACTAGGATTTTTAGTAAATATATTGTAATTTAGATAATAGGTAAGGATGAAAGGTAAATTTGACTTAGAGGCTTAGCTTCACCGTTTGTTTAAGCATGATAAAAATGAAAAAACTCTATAAATGAAAACCTTATCAAAACCTTTTTGTGGGGAAACTGTGCCTTTATAATATATGTAATATATATATATATATATATATATATATATATATATATATATATTGATTACATTTTACCTATGAACTAGTTCTCACCTTGCTCGTTGTATCACTCTCACCCAGTTTGCTGATGTCATGTTTGACTTTGTGACCCGCTCACTGAACTTATGCACTTTGCTCCAGTTCGTAACTTCATGAACACATGGGCATGAAAGGTAGTAAAGTCAATAAAAAGGTCACATGAATTGCACATGACTGTTAAGTCTAATTGACCAATAATGAAAGAGGTACTCAAGTCAATAAAAATTAGTGACAAGTACTAGAGTCTAACAACCCACATATTCGACGTGTGAAAGTCTAAAAGACCTAAATATAAATAAAATAACCTTAATCTTAAAATATATACATAAAGATAATTCAAATAAAAAAATCATAACAGTGATTCGCAATCACGTTCCTGCTTAATCAAATTAGAATTCCATTCCCCCAAATTTGAGTCCCAAATCGATTTAGTTCAAATCAAATCCATTGTAACCGAATCGCAAGTTATAGAACTTCATGATTGTTATGACTACACTTACTGAGATTAATTCACTAGTCTAGGCAATATGTTCTGGAAACTTCTCATACTTCATCCTTGTCCCAATTAATTCATGACACCAGTTTTTAAAACCACTTATATCTCCAGAAGTTGACTAAATGAAATTTCATAAACTTTTGGATAGCAGAATAAAACTTAATTTGCTGAAGTTTAGAGGATCTGATAGTGAAAATAATTAATCGTTTTGTGCTTATTGGTATAATTGTTGGTTTGAGAACATTTGATAATTTTATGTTAATTGGTTTGGAAAAATTTGATTATTGTAACCTAAAGCCCAAAGTAAAAAAAAAAGAATCTGATTTATGTCTAGACATGGTATGGTCACATCATCGATTAGGAATATTTTAGGCAAGTTCTTCTGGTTTGATATGTAAATAAGTGACGTTGGGGAAAATGACTGAATAAATATATTCTTTTTCAGCCATTCCTTCGATAAATATGAACCTTTGTATCCATATTTCTTTTTCATCTCCACAAATTTGTCCTCAAATTTCTTACTCTTAGACCATTTCACTTGTTGATAGTATCACTTTAAACTTATGCAATGTAGAAACTATAATGTATAAATCCTGGGCAATGTTACTTAATACATTACTGCTAATATTTTCTTAAATATGAATTCTTGTAGAAGCAAATAAGGGAAAAACTTACTCACTCGCTGGTTAATAAATATTGGACTTTTAATCTCCGAATATATTCCAACGAATCGTGGTGCATCCAATGCGATTGAAATAATTCTTCAAAAGTAATAATAGAAAATTTCCTTGCATATTATATGCGAAGATATCAATAAAAATGATATTTGAATTGTTGTGAAGTAGAATGTAACCGTTTTACAATCAATAATGGCTATATAATAACTGGAATAATTTGATATCATTATCGACCATTTATATTCTTTTGATATTCACATGAAAGAAAAAAGATATTTTATAAATACGGCTATTAGTCCTTGTGTACGCCATCCCTGACACTTTGGTAGAGATGATTCTAATCCTTTACTGGAAAATGAAACGGTTACAGCACGCTTTTATTATTCTTACGTTGGAACATAATATTGACCGTCAATTTAAGAATGAATGGTTATGATGATCAATCTACCAAGTATCCAATCGTTTATTGGAAAATGAAATCTTCTGATTACACCATGTCAACTAACCGTATTAAAAATATCAAAACTAAATTATTATTATTATTATTATTATTATATATATGAAAAAATAAGTCATTTTGGTTTTTATTTATGTGAGTAGATACAGATACTACGTAGAGTTATCATTTTCATATATATGGCAATGATAACTCTACATAATATTTGTATCTACTCACATAAACAAAAACCAAAATGACTTGTTTTTTCATATATCTGCAACACCTCCCATTTTTAACTAACAATGAATAGTGGGGAAAAAAACAAGGAAAAAAACTAACAAAGAGTGAGTAATTCTAGACATGAAATGTTAGTTAGAGTGTTTTGGTTAATAATGAGTGGGATTGTAAAATAGTTAAAATTTTCTTGTACTCGTTGATCTTATTTGGACCATCTTTAACCTTATGAGTCATTTTACCTTTAGAAGTTGGTAAAATTTGAGGCTTTGCACTATTAAGAGTTGGGTATATGTTAGTGGCGTAGAATAGAGTATCACAACAGTTTATTCGAGCATTAGGCATATATAAAAATATGTTGGTTCAATATTGACAAACTCAACACTCCATCCCCATGACGGAACTAGACTAAAAAACTCTTATACACATGCAAAATGAGTGGGTTAGAGTGGTTGAAACCTATTTTGAATTTTCAAGATGCATTGAAGATGGTCGTAGGCCCTAGTAGATCAAGATGGTTGTTACACTTGGTTATCCATTGTATTATAGTGATTAAATAATTAAGATGTTTCCGCGTGTGATTAAAAGTTGGTAATTGTCGAGAGTTTTTTTCAGGCTGGATGTTTAGACAGTGGTGGAACTCTTAGTTAATGTTAAATTGTCGTAATTCCATTGATATTATTTTCTCAAAGCCCCATTGTGGTCACTAGTTCATTATTGAAAATTGAACCTCTTCTCTTAGTTCATATCCTCATAAATGTCTTTTTTCTCTTGAAATCTGTTAAGATTGAGTTGTTGGCTACTACAAACCATTTGTGACATTTTATCTTGGATTGTATATTGAAGCTCTTATAACTCTTGATGTGTATCCACCCACTTCTCTCCACTACCTCCACTCCCCCACACACCCCCACCCTGAGAATAAAAAAACTTCATTTTAGTCGATGTTGAGATGGATGCATCTGAAATTTACCTAATTTTTGAGCTCATATACCTCAAAATTGGCCATTCTTTGATAAAGTGGTTTGTGTAGAATCCAAACCAAACTGATTAAACCAAATAATCCAATCCAATTAAAAAATTACCTATATTGGATTGGATTGGATTTTGATTTTTAAAAACTGATTTAATTGGATCAGTTTCGATTTTCACCCACTAAAACCAATTAAAAATTGAACTGAACCAATTGTTACTAATATAGTAAACAAATACAACTTATTCTTACATAATTGGAGAATTATAACCATACACCTTAAATTTAGATTATTCCTACCTACACTACACACCTAGGCCCCTAAACTACACACCTTTGCCTCAAACTCAAACCAAATACTCGATTTCTTTATTCAATCAAGCTCAAACCTAGCCCAAACTACATACACAACATAACACACACATTTTCAGCTAGTGCTACCTCTTCCATCACCCCCTTATCCCTCCTCCCCACTCCTTCCCTTCCTAACATAATAACCCCTCCGTCCGCCGTTATTCATCATTGTGTGAACCCCTCCCTCCCTCCACTACTATTCGAGTTCGGATATCCCCCCCTCCACTGTTGTTAAGGTTCACCACCTCCACTGCTGTTTAATAACTAGGTTTTGTTCTTATGTTCTCTTCATATTTTTTCTACTCATTTCTGTTTTTAAGTTGTTTTTCTAATCATCCAATTGTTTCTCTTTGTGTTTATGTTTTATGTTAACTTCATAATTTTGGATCACTCAATTTATATATTGGTTTTGTCTTTTATATCCCTAATATAATTTTGAAATTATATTAATTTCAATGCCAAACAGTGTTTTTTAGTGTTTTCATTTATGATGTGAGGCTTAGTCCTATGTTGATTGTGCACATTTTCCTGTTAGTATCACATTTGTGGCATTAAATCTAATGTTTCAATGTTGTTTTGATTACTAAAATTTTTAATTATGTTTTTTATATTGTAGGGTTAATACAACTAGTTGTTCATCAAAGGGTAGTCACGGCTCAATCTTTAGGCTCATCATGTGGTAAATTTGAATAAAATCTCCAGTTTCATTTATGTTTATATATTCCGATTCTATCATAATTAATTAAATGTGTTGTTAATTAGTTCTTTCTACTTTTTTAGATGGATGATCCTAACAGAGAAACAAATGAAACACCTTCAGATGATAATCCTCCCGATCACAGTTGTTCAAATAGTGAGAAACTCGAGTTGATTTTTTTTGGAATGTCATATATATTTCTTCATTACCCCATTCCTTCGAGGGGGTAGGCCTTATGCTTTGCCGAGATTAACTAAAATTATTACTAGATGGTAATATAGACTATGTTTTAGCACAATAATCCTTGTATGCACAGATTTATGAATATTTGTCGTCGTAATTAATTTATGTACAGAAATGTATTGAAAAGAAGTGAGATAAGCACCATTATCCAGGTCTGGATTTTGAGTTGTAGAATTCATTATGATTTCATCCCCCACCGGAAGTGATGATTACAAGTTGTAGCTGGTTCATGAATATTTTTTCCTCTTTCATGTGGGGTATGATGTGGTAAGCACCAATTTCATGACTCGATATTATTAAGCGACATCTCAAACCTACTATGGAAAGAAAAAATTTTGAACAATGTGAGTACCAAAACACACTTACCTATCTCATATATGACTTCACTTTTGTATCCCCATATAATGTATGCATCAATATCTTTGGAAAATTACATATGATCGATTGTTCCACTTACCCATCTCATATATTATAATAAGGGCATGGTTATAGAAAGACACTGAAGATTGAGAGGTTAGACATAAACAAGATGCTGAAGATCGAGAAGCTCAACATCAACATGAGCTCGAAGAATTAGAATTTCACCACCAACAAGCACTACTACAGATAAAAAATGACATGAGAGGTGAAATGTAGAGTTTATTTCAAAGTATTAATCATCATCATGCTTCCATTATCTCAAGGTCCCAAACCGGATAGGTAATAATACATCTTTATTTTATTTCTATATATGTATGTGATGTAGTGTTAGGTAGGATATATGTTGTGTCTATTTGGCCCTCAGTTATTTAAAGTTTTGTGGCTATTTATGTCATTTTTTTCTAGTTAATTTTTATATTTAAACTAGTTGGTTTTCATGAATAAATAAAGGAGATAAGGATGTTTTTTTTTAAATATTGAGTGTTTTTATAAAGTAAATAATATGAAGATACACAAATTTGATAAAGTTTTTAAAGATTGTCATATATAGGAACTGTAAAAAAGATTAATGCTTTGTTTAAGGTAACTAACACTAAATAAATCTTGTTACAGGTCAAAATATTTTGTAGACAAGGCAAGACATTGAAGTCATTTTATTGGAGGTCATATGCTTCAAGATTATGAGTTTACTTTGCTTACACTACTTTATGTTAGGAGTAATTAGATTTTTTTTGTATTTTTTTCCAATAAGACAATTGAAGTTGTGTAGAGATATTTAGTTTGGTGGACATGATGGTGAATTGTCTATTTTTTCTTTGTATGAACTCTAATTATAGTTGAACAAAAAATTGTATGTTATATATGTTGAGATGGGACGCCAAATATGTCATGTTATTTTTAAGAGGTTTTGTTTATAAGTAGATAGAGTATATTATGGAATCGATGAAATTCTAATTTTGGTGGCAAAATCATCAAAGACTGCTTCTTTGTTGTCTCAAAAAGGTTCCATAAATGAGAACCTTTTGAGACGGCTAAGTTACTGTCTCAAAAAACTCTTTTGATATGGCATAAGCCATCTCAAAAATAGGTTCAACAAACTATTGTTTCACCTTTTCAAAAGGTTTCTATAAGCAATGACCTTTTGAGACAACGTATTTCTTGTCTCAAAAAAACCTTTTAAGATGGGTATTACCGTATAAAAAAACTTTTAAAATGGGGGTCTAATATGACCCCCCCTTTGTTGTCTCAAATGGCGTCCTAAAAGGATTTTGAGGTGGTCAAAGGACCTTTTTAGACGGCTACAGCACCGTCTCAAAATCCAATTTTCTGTATTGAAAATGCCCTCGTCAACGACTACTGGATTTGGATGGCCGAAGATTAAGAATTCATCTGTTTCCCACTGCCCTTAAACCAACGTACAAACCCTTCTTGATATATGACTTTTGATGGTGATAAACTAGACAATAAAAAAAATATAAATATTGATAAATACTCTTACAAAGTAGACATAGAAGATTCGGTGCGAGGGAATGTGCATCAGCGTCCTCTTACTCAAATGGTGATGGGATGACACTAGTGGTAACCAACCGACTAATATGAGCCATATCCGTCAACATAATAGCTTTATTCTTGTAAAAAACCTATCAACCACATGAAAACCTCCTACTAAATGTGTGTTTTAGTGTAGTGTATTAATTAGCAATTACTATTTGACACACACACACACACACATATATATATATATACACACACACACACACACACACACTAGGGTATGCTCGTGCTTGAAGGCACACAGATAATTTTGAAAAGTTTAAAATCGTGTATAATGTAAATAATAAATGTTTTATATATTATAATAATAGAAAATTTACTCCGTATAGGAGCTCGTATAAATAACATGGATTTAATTAAGGGCATGATATATAGACTATATTAGGTCATACCCTTAAATTAATAAAGAGAGTTGCAATCTAAAACAACTACCAAAGCACATTTGGTAAGCACTATAACTAAAAACAACCAAAATCCATGACAAGAATACTTGTTTATGTTAAAATTCCTACAAAATATAGTCAATATAAAAATACAATATTTAAGTCAATTTTTTTTATTTTACAACACGAATAGTGTAAACAAATTAAAAAAAAATTGGCATAATTTCTTTTGTTTATAGGACTATCCACCCTATTTAAGAAATAAAAAATATTCAACAACAATACTAACAGTCATTCCCGGACCTCGAATAAACAACATTATTAAAAAAACAAATATGAGTACACAACAAACCATTATTAAAAATCTTGAGCATACAAATTCCTCAAAAAATTTAATCCGTCCTCAATAATTATTATACTAGAAAATAAAGTAATAGACACACCAATTGAGGTCATCCCAAATAATGATTGCCCATAGTTTGCAAAGATCCATCTCATACAAAATAGAAAAGGTTCCCAGTAGTTAAAAAACCATAAAGTCATATCAAGCCAATAGTTAAAAAGACAATAACATTAATAAAAGGTCATAGTGGGTCATAACGATAACGTTTGCGACAACGTCGCTACTTTAACTCGTGAATTTCCGTATCAATAACTCAGAAGGAAAATATATATGAAGAAAATGAACAATCATATAAGCATTTATGAGAATATTCATATGCATATTACTAAGAACATTCATATAAAAATCATTTTTGTCATTATTGTAGTCTATGAAGAAAGAAAGAAATATCAATGTATCATGGGCCACCCAAATAGGAAAGTAATCAACATGCTTTCAAACCGTGTATTCAAATCAAACTCTCAACATTTTATATTAAAACTGATAATAATTAGTTAAGTTGCATAGATAATTATTGCTTGAAATTAAACACTAAAAAATATTATTGCATACAAAAATGCTTTCACACCAAATATTTAGATGAAATTCTCAACCTCTAGTATTAACATTGAACATCATTAGTTCAGTGTATAAGTAAACACTAAGAAATACTAATGCCATACAAATATGCTTTCACACCATATATTCACATGAAATTCTAAACCTTGTGTGTTAACTATGAACATCGTTATTTAAGTTGCATAGGTAAATGTAATTAAAAGTTAGACATTAAGACTACAATTTTCCCACAACTAATAGCCATGGTTCAACATAAAACATTAAATTTTATGATTCAAAATGTATTAATTTATCCATGAATGCAATCCAATCATATTATTATGATGAAAATAGAAAATAAAGAATTAATTTACAATAAATTCCATCAAAGGATTTATTTATCGAAAACTTGAGATGGAATTTTAAAAAACTACAAATTATAATTGCTAAAATTACTTTGATTGTGTCCACCTACATGTACTTGCTCGGATAAGAGGTAAATGCTCCTATCCACACCAATCTTTCTAAAACACATTAAAATAGTTGAAATTCAAATACTAAATGAAATCTCTAATGAAATCAATATTCAATGTAGTTATTCAAACTTAATTTAAAGAAAAATTCTACTTCAGTGCCTTTATCAACATATCAAAGCATTTTCAAGTGTTGAATGTCGCATGTGTCCTTTACATAAACCGTAGATTCCAAGAAATGGTAGAGATACAAATACAGAAATGTACACATTTAAATTCAACCCAAATTAATCTGCATCAACATAGATTTAGATGGCCATTCATCCTCTTAAGACAATAAACATTGCGGCATTTAATTACTCCATATCAACATACTATAAATAAATTTAATATAAATTGTAAATATATACAAAAAAAAATGACAAGAATGGTGAGAAATATGTGTTCACTTAGAAATAATCTCATTATACTTAAAAAAATCACAAACATCACTAAAACAAACAAAATAGAAACCCCTCAACCATACACACTACAAATACATAGACACAAAAGTATAAAGAATTAAAAATGCTTAAATGCATTCTATCTTACTTACCAATGGAAAAATTCCCCTGCATTGCGCCTGGAAAACATCAAAGTCAAATGATATGCATACTATATAATGGTAAGAGGAATTTTTAGATGCCATAATGAAGGTATCCATACCAAATCAACTACTTGGTCCACTGTAGTAATTAATTACGATAAGCAACTGACAGAGCTGAAATGGATCGTATTGATACCATAGGAAATAACTCTAAAGATGATAGTGAATTAGTCAAGGCAATGCCACGAGAAGAAACTCTAGATCTGATTATTTCTTCAATGTAGGGAACCGCTGATTGATAGAGAATAAAAAGAGAATGCCTTAATAGGGATAAAGAAAGAGCATAAGGGTATGCAACCTGAGTGATGTCACAATATTCCTCTCCTAGTGTTTGTAGCCCTGCCCCCATTGTTGAAACATAATAAATAATCCTCCCTAAAATTTTGGTCTCACTCTGATAAGCCACAACAATACTGAACAACGGAATATATAAATTAGCAAGAAAAGTGTAATAAAAAAATACAAAAGTAAACATACTTATTTGCACAAATTAGCAAAACATTACATGGTTAAGGAGTTGATATTTAACAACAAAGTTACCTAAAATGACACTAATAAGAAGTTATATGATGTAGTGAGAATACCAACCAAAGATAAGTTTATCCATTAACATTATATTAATAAAGTAAGTGAAATATTAATCACAAGTTAAATCAATCATTACCTACTTAGCATTATATTAATAAAAATAGAAATTGTAGCAACAATTAAATGTGTTTAGTGCTGAACCAAAAAAGTATATGAACTATTAAACTAAACAGTACGTACTCAAGTCTGTTGTAAACCAAATGATCTTTAACACAACATTATTTGCATATGAACTAATATATTAAAAATATCAGTACATATAAAGTTCATTAAACAGCCCATATAGTTCATTAAATGGAATTAAAGCATACATTTGCAACTTGCAAGGATGATGTCCGAGAGATCACTAATCATTGTGTATATGTTGAAATCTTAATCACTACAGTTGTCAATCAGACGTGTAACTAATTCCAACAATATCCAAATGTGGAATAAAAGGAAAAAAATAGACAAATCGTTACCAAAATTACACTACATACACATAACTCTAGAAATTAGAAATAAAAATAAAAAATAACTAGCCAACTAATTAACTTGAGAAATCACAAAAAAATAATAGGCTATTTAACTATCACCAATCTGAAGATGTTCCAGTAAACAACCATAAAAAATAATGGAGATGGTGATGAACAATCAAAAGTATTCTCCGGATTATAAAAACAGAAGATATAGCCAATGAAATCAAAATATAGCCAATGTCGAGGGATCCACGCATCACACAGCTTGGTTGTTGAGGGATCCACCTGACATGCAGTTTGACTAATCAGTTCACTTATGCCACATCACTGAGTCAGTACATAGGCCTACGTGACTACCGAGAATTTCAAAATGACATAAAATTAAATGTAATTCAATTAAAAAGTATTAAAATGTGAGAGAGGATAAATAATCTTAACATTGAAAAATTGAACCAAGAGTCTTGAAGTATGCGCACAACATAAGAATATTAGATTGCATCCAAAACAAAGAAAAGAGATCTAGACTTAAATTACCTCTCCTCAACAAATTTAGAGCATTGAGGATTGTCAAGAATTTCTTGTAAAATCCTGAAATATAAGAGAATATTAGATTGCAAAGATATGAGTGCTTGAATTACAAATCTACAAAGATAAAACATTAGTGAATTAATAAACTCTTTTGTAGTAGGTCCAACTCGCCCGATATCAAAACATGGAGATATATTTCATATTCTAAAAAATGAAGAACTCAAATAAATGGATCCAACTTAATAACACAATACATAAAACTCATTAATATAAATAAGAATCCATAACTAGAAAGTGATAAAACTCATTCTATGCCCTCCTCATCGCTATAGAAAATATAAGAAGCAACGCACTGCTGTAAAGTCTTGCCCAAAAAAAACACATACAAGACACACAACTTTTTACTTGGATTTATAATAGGGTTCTTTGGAACAAACAACCAAAAAAATATATATATATCAACAATGTAATTTCAATAACCATATGACCAAAACTAATAAAAGTAATAGAGAAAAAATTACTTACGATAAAAACACAAATAACAAAAACAGATGATATGTGTCTATGAGATAGAATAAAGAAAAAAAGATATTTACCTTGCATAACAGAGGTTGATATGACCAAATGTGACGTCGTCCCATGACGAGGGACATTAGCATACATAGTCGAGTTTCAGAAGGACCCCACTTAGGTCATATCCAAAAAAAATCCAAATTAGGGTTAGCCTCATCATCTACGAACACGTCCATCTTATGGGTTGAGACCCCAGGAGAGCATTTCATCAGCGAAGACATGTCTCATCCTCTCTCTCAGCCAATACCTGGTAATGACTTTCATAGCACGTCTCAGCCTGACACCTTCAATAGAGACCACACTTCTCTCTTGCTATCATGGAATCTTGCACTACATCAATAGCCTCATACTCGGACAGGCTAAGACCCCTCTAGATGACACCTACAGTACGAGCAGTACAAAGTTTCAAGATGGCAAGTCCCATGTAGACAAGTCTGTTATAATAAGATTATCCCATCACGTGAGGTAATATTGCATCAGAATTAATTTCATGTGTGAAGGATAGGTGTCAACTAGGTATTAGGAGCATCCTCATGAACATGCTGACTACATGTTTACCCTAAGGAACTATACATACACTTCTTCTTCTACATTGTAAAGGATTGATATTCACAACCCTAACAGAACTCCGTCAAATTTCTTAGTGAGAGAGAAAGCTTAAGAGTTGTATTTGTAGGCCATTAGTGCCATTGTTGTAGTGGAAAATCATCATTCACACTACATAGTGGATGTAGGCTTTGACTGAACCACTTAAACTTTGGTGTTCTTCCTCCTTGCCTAATCTCTTTCTGTTATTATATTGATTTATTTCTACCATTATTGTACTGGTATACGCTCACTCATCACTACGATCTGGTGATACCAATTATGGCATCATCAGTCTGGGGTCATCCGTGGGAATGAGATAGCCATTCTTTTTCCTTTTTTTACATCTACTCTATCGAATTATCTGGTGGTGGTCCTATCTCATCCTCTGGTGAGCTTAAACAACCACTGAAGGAGATCTAGGGGAGTTTTAGCTCATTTATTACCAGTACCTCATTTATTTTTCCAATGGGTAGAATTCTCCAAATGGAAACTAATCCACCAATTATAGGTGGTCCCAGTACCAGTCAAACTCCCCTAAAAAAATGATTGCGGTGGCCTTATGCTCCTTGGTACGAAGTCAACGACATATACAAGCAACCCTTGCCGCTTTCAGCCAAAACATGGCGATTAGGCCTGTCAGTGCCAGAGATTAGTTGGTAACTCTAGCTGCCAGAGATGGTGCTGCAGATCAAACAGCTAGGGGACCACCCCATGATCCACAAAAGGATCTCCCTCCTCAACACAGGGACATGGCCGACCCTAGGCATTTACGCTTGGGGAGGCTGGGCCATGAATTCCTTAATGACGAGGATGACCAATATAATGATGAGGATATAAGAAAATGTTAGGGAACTTAGAAAATTTCTAGAGACACTATATGACCAATTCATCCAGTCAGGCCGAGTGTATCAGACTACGCTGAGAGTACAAGTCTAGAGCATAGTATTGGACAGGTTGAGCAGGGGGTCAACCTTTGATAGGCTTAGCCCAGCAATGGATGATTCGAGGAATCGCCTTTCTAGGTCCAGAAGTATTGAAGGCTCCAGAATAAATGAGAGCGTTGATGGTCATAGGCCTTTAAGAGGCGAGAGCAGTTAATAACTAGTAAAGGATAACTCCTAGGGAGAACTCGGTGTGACTGAATGTCATATAGGGTGTTAGAGATAACGTGGCCCAAGATAATGTTTTAGCAACAATCGAGAGACCTTGGAAGGATTATATTCAGAGGATGGAAGACGAAATAGGGGATATCTTAAAAAGTCTTGACCCCTTGTATAGGGGATACTCTAAAGTCTCCCCCTTTCTAGCTAGGATTATTAGTTATCCAACCCCAGCCAAATTCAAGCCGTCGGTGGTCACTCCTAAGTATGATGGGAGAACTAACCCAGTCGACCATATGGAGATTTAGCAGTCAACTGTTGACATTTACTCAGTCTTAGATGAGATGAAATATCGTGCCTTCTTAAGTACATTGACTGGAGAAGCTCATGTATGGTTCACCTCACTCCCTAAGAACTCAATTGAGAATTTGAAACTGCTCGCATAGAGATTCATACACAACTTCTTCTTTAGAGTGAGACCCCAAAAAAAGATAGCACACATATTGTATGTCAAGCAGGGGAAAAATAAGAGTCAAGGAATATATTTCAAGGTTCAACAAGGAGAATCTAGAGGTTAAACATTATGAGGAAAAAATCACAATGACAGATCTGATTGGAGGCATATATAAAGGAAATATACTTTGGAGGTTATTGAAGACCCACTAAAGACCATGGTTGAGCTCCTAGAAATGGATGGCAAGGTCATGAATGTTGAAGAGGCTATGGCAGCAAAGAATGAGGATGAGAAAGGAACAAGCATTGGAGGCAAGTTCCGGAAAAAGAACAAGGACGGTAAGAAAAGGTCAATGGATGATAAATTTGTCGACTACACTCCTCTGACTGTCAGCTGTGAGCACATCCTAAACAAGATAAAAAAATGAATGGACTTTGAGGTGTCCTGAAAAGTTAAAATCCCCTCCACATAATAGGAATAAGAATCTATGGTGTGAGTTCTACTAAGACCATGGGCACCTGATCGACAAGTACTTTTCTCTCAAGGATGAAATTGAGAAGATGTTAAACGCTAGAAAGTTGAGGAACTATGTTGACAATCGTAGTTTGAAGGGTGCCCAAGATGACACCCAAAAGAAAAATAAAAGTGATAACTGTAAGACAAATGCTCCATCCAGCCGAGACAAGGATGACTCGAACGATTGTGATGCAGATGACCATAACCTCACTCCAAAGTTTGTTGATCCAAAATGTCGGCTCAATGTGATCTGTAGGGGACTTACCAGAGTAGGAAAGGAGATTGAAGACAGGAAAGCGCATGTGGTCGAGGTAAAATCTCTTCCACCAAAATCAAAGACTATCAACTCAGCTGCAATAGAGCCTGTGAAAGGTAAGAGAGATAAAGTTGATATGAATACCTTAGTTGTTGGTTTTTTAAGATTGGATTTCAGAAGGAGTTTAGCTCCGCACGATGACCCTCTGTTCATCACCACACTAGTATATGGTTATGAGGTACCGAGGATTTTGGTGGACGGTAGTAGTTCGATCAAAATTATGCTTTGGAACTGTTACAAAGGTTTGGGTTTAAAAAAGAAGAGGTTAATCCCCTATCACCAACCACTCATTAGCTTTATCAGTGAAAGGGTGCAGCCCCTGGGTATATACGAAATGGAAGTAAAAGTGGGAAGTAGTTGGCCAAAATGCCTTACAAAGAAGATCAACTTCTTTATCATGGATGAAAATATATACTCGGCCTACAACATAATTCTCGTGAGGGTAGACTTTAAGGAATATGAGTTTGTGCCCTCAAAAGTTTACCAGATGATTAAATTCCTGACTCCATATGGGGTAGGGTAAGTTTAGGGGGACTAAGTTAAGGAACATGAATACTACTTCAACTCGACCGAGGAGAGGGAAGCATATAAAAGGGCCAATACGGTCTTGGACCCTATAGATGAAAAGAAGAAGAAGAAGGCAGAGACAACTGAGGATGTAGAATCCATCGTCCTCAATGAAGACAAGTCGAAAAAACTGTCCAAATTGATAAAGACCTAAAATAGGAAATCAAAGAAGAGTTGATTAAGTTATTGAGGAAGAGGAGGCATATCTTCACTTGGAGCCACGAGGATATGCATGGCATTGATCCAAAGGTTCTCTATCATAAGTTGAATATGGTCAACGGTGCAAAGCTGATCCGACATAGAAGAAAATTTTACTCTCTTAAGAAGTGTGATGTCATCTGTGAAGAGCTGAAGAAGTTAGAGAAGGCAAATTTTATCAGAGAGGTCATTTACCCTAAGTGGTTTGCCAATACTATGATCGTCCCCAAAGTTAATGGTAAGTGGAGGATGTGTGTTGATTTTATAGATCTGAACAAAGCCTGCCCTAAAGACAGCTTCCCATTTCCAAGGATAAATCAGATGGTTGACGCTACTATCGATCATGAATTAATGAGCTTTATGGATGCTTACTCAAGCTATAATCAGATATTCATGGATTTAGCTGATGTGGAGAAGACAACTTTATAACTAATAAGGGGACCTATTGCTAGAAGGTCATTCCCTTCGGATTAAAAAATACTAAGGCTACCTACCAACTATTGGTCAATAAGATATTAGTGGAACAGAGTGGGAAGATGATGAAAGTATGTGTCGATGATATATTGACAAAGAACCTCAAGGTTGACACTCACGTGGCCGACCTTGAGCACACTTTTGACACTATGGATGAGTATAAGATGAGGATAAACCCCTCTAACTTTGTCTTTGGCATTGGAGCAGGCAAGTTCTTAGGCTTTATTATGAATCCTAAAGGGGATTGAAGCCAACCTCGAAAAGATCAAATCTTTACTGGCGATAAAGACTTCCGCAGCGATAAAGGATGTGAAGTGACTAATTGAACGGATGGCCACATTAAACAGGTTTATGTCTAGAGCTATCGATAAATGCCTTCCTTTCTTTAAAGTGTTAAGAAAATATTTGGAATAGAACGATGATTGTGATATAGCCTTTCAATATTTGAAGTCTTATCTCATTTCTCCATTATTATTGTCAAGACAAATCCAAGGAGAAATGGTGTACCTTTATTTAGCGATTTTAGAATCGGCCATTAGTGTTGCTATTGTCAGAGAATAGGATGGAATTCAAAGGTCGGTGTAATTCAACAGTAAGGCCCTCCAAGGGGCCGAGCAAAGATGCCTTAAAATGGAGAATCGGGCCTATTCTCTGACCCATGTCTAAAGGAAAATAAAGTCGTATTTCTAGGCACATACCATAGTGGTCCTCACAGACTTACCTCTCAAATAGGTCATTCACAAGCCTGAGAAGTCAGGAAGACTGATGACCTCGGCAATTGAATTGGGGGAGTTTGACATCACCTACCAGCCAATAACAACCATTAAGGGGAAGGCCCTGGCTGATTTCATCACCGAGTTCACTTGGGATGAGGTCGATACTAAAGAGATTGAAGCTATAGCTTGTGAGAAAGAGAGCAGGGCGTGTCTTCCCCCGTTCGAGGCCAGAACGAGATAAATAATAACCAAGGTTTCTGAGAACCCTGCAATAATGAATCAAAGTATGACGCCCTAGAAGCAGGTCTTTCCTTCACTCGGTCATTGAATGTCAGCTAACTCATCGTCTATAATGATTCTAGGTTGGTTATGAACTAAATTTTGGGAGCATATGAGGCCAAGCATAACAGATGGCCAAGTACTTAGGAAGGGTGAAAATAGAACTAAAGCATTTTGGCGAAGTGAAACTGAAGAGGATACCCTGGATAGACAATGGTTGAGTCGATGCTCTAGAAAAGTTAGCTTCAGCCACCATAATTAAAATTAAACGAACCATCCCAGTAGAGATTCTCCACCGGCCGATGGTCAAAAGGGAAGAAAATACCGTGGAATTTTACTTCAATTTAAATTGGGAGCTTCTTAGATGGATCCTATCATCCGGTACATTAGAGATGGGGAGCTGGAAGAATCAAGAGTCGAAACAAAGAAGCTAAGGTATAAAGAAACCAAGTTCTCCCTTATAGGAGACATCCTATGAAAAAAGGGTTCCTACTTTATCTACTCAGATGCATCTATCCATCTGAGGTAGAGTATATTTTAAAGGACGTTAACGATGCTCCAGTCATATTGGAGGAAGGTCGTTGGCTAAGAGGATGATCATTCAGGGTTACTAGTTGCCAATATTGGCAAAGGATGCAGTTTCATATGTTAAGAAGTGTGATAAGTGTCAAATGTTAGTCACCATACCCCGACAACCTCATCAACCTCTTACTTCTATTAATTCTCTATGGGAATTTGTAGTCTGGGGGATAGATTTGGTAAGGCCACTACTGAGAGCTGTGAACAATTATCATTATTTGACTGTGGCGATTGATTATTTTTTAAAATGGGTAGAGTCTGAGCCGATGACTACAATCATAGAGAAGAAAGCCTTCCAGTTTATTTGGAAAAACATCATTTGTAGGTGCGACCTACCTAATACCCTGATTTATAATAATAGGATGAAATTCAAGAACATATCCCTAGAGAAATATTGTGAATGAGTCGGCATCAAGCAGTTCTTCTCCACACCTCGTCGACCCCGGGCCAATGGGTATACAGAGGTAACAAACAAGACAATTCTTGATCGAATCAAGAAAATGTTAGAGGATTCTAAAGAGAGGTGGACTCAGGAGGTTTATGTTATTATATGGTCTTAAAGAATGACGAAAAAGACTCTAATTGCGGAAACTCCAATCATGTTGGATTATGGCTCAGAGGCAGTGGTTCCGACAAAGGTAGGTCTCCTAACACACAGGGTTCAGATGTATGACCTGGAAGAGAACATTGCAGTAAGAAGACTTGATTTGGACCTCGTAGAAGAAAGAAGAGAAGATGCAAAGGTTAGGAAGGTTGCCTATCAACAAAGGACAACGGAGTTCTACAATAAAAGGGTAAAGGCTCGGTCGCTAAAGTGGGGAGACCTTGTCCTCAAAAAGACATGGAAGAAACCAAACAAGCTCCACCGAATTAGCATGGTCGATATAAAGTGGTTGAAGAGGTTTCCCTAGGGACATATCGATTGGAAAACTTGGAAAGAGAGCCATTCTCCAACCCCTGGAACGATGACCATCTCAAAGAATACTACTAATAATATTTTAGTGTTTATTGTCTCTTTTTAATTCCATTGTAGTACATGTTTATGGGAATTAGATGGTGAATGAAATTCAATGAAAATTCCCAAGCGTTCCCTCATACTTGTCCTGCTTATTTGTATATTTTTTGCTTGTATATATCAACTCATCTTAAGTTATAAAACATCATTCGTGGTAAAATATTTTTAATTTTCCCTTGGTGACACGATGGTCCATATGGGGTTGACCCCGTCCTTACACTCTCAATAACATCGAGAAGGGTAAAAATCACTTAATTTTGGTTCATTTATTAAATATCAATAATTTGGTGGAAATTCTCTCTCGACCGAGATGACGGTGCATGGACAAGACGACTCTCATCCATACACTCTCAAAACGATGAGAGGGGACTTGTGATATAACACCATAATATGGTGAATTCAAATTTCAAAATCACTTAATTGTGGTTCATTTATTAAACAATATTAACTTGGTGGAAATTCCCTCTTAGCCGAGACGACAGTGCATGGACGAGATGACTCTCATCCATACACTCTCAAAAATGACGAGAGGGGACTTGTGATATAACACCATAATTTGGTGAATTCAAATTTAAAAATAACTTAATTATGGTTCACTAATTAAACAGCATTAACTTGGTGGAAATTCTCTCTCGACCGAGATGACAGTGCATGGACGAGACAACTCTCATCCATACACTCTCAAAATTACGAGAGGGTACTTGTGATATAATACCATAATTTGGTGAATTCCAATTATGCTACTAACGAAAAATTAGGGCAAACATATTAGCATAACACAAAAAGAAGACAGGAAAGTAAAGAGCTTGATTTAATCATAACGAGATTGCAAATTAGTTCAAATACAAGGGTTGCACATATAAAAATGGAGTACAAGACCACAAATGGCCGGCCGACCCAACAGAAATAAAATATTACAAAAGATTAAAGTTTTAGGCTATTGTCGGCACCAGCTTGAGACGACCCACCAACACCTTCCTTAGCAATCCCATTAGCCCAAACATTGGTAGGCTCAACCCCATCATCATTGATGCCTGTCTCGACTATAGTTTCAGTGTTCTCAGTGACTTTGATGGGGACCTCCAAAAGGGTCGGGTGTATTTTCAACATCGGCTAGGGTAGTCTCAAGAAGTGGGTCATTGAAGTCGAGACCCACAAAATCATCAGGGGAAAATTTTCCAACCTCGATGTGCTTGAGGGAAGCCTATCGGTCGGCTGTCTTTATCCCCCTTTCAAGATATTTGAAGGCATAGCCCCCGAACTCATCAAACTCCTTGAACTCAGTTAGGGCTTGCACCTTAGCCTCATCCAATAACAACAGCATCAATCTTGTCTTTTTTATTCTCGGCTATTGTCTTCAAAGTGTTAGCATGCTTGATCTTTAGATTGGTAACCTCATCCAGCGATTTCTGTAGGGCGAACTTGGACTTTTGATGTTCATCCTTCAGATTATTCTCAGTCGTCTTTTCATTTCTTCCCTTCTAGATCAGGGGAAGTTTCTTATGGATCCAGTCCCCCATACAATAGAGGGAGACCACTCCCTATAATAAAAAATATTATACAGATAAATCAGTATGAGATGGGACTGAAGAGACTACACTTGATAATTCTATGAAAATACCTAAACAACACTATAGATGAAAAACTTGTGAGCAGAGAGATGTCCCAGGACTGGAGGAAATGCTTGTCACCTTCAGATATGAGGCATTCGACACCATATATATCTTTTTTAGCATAGCCGAGGATGCTCTCATCATCTAGCTTCAATTGGGAGAGACGATTGTCCAAAGCCTCATCTGTAGAAATGGGAATTGCTTTCTCAGGGAAAACCTTCTTAGCAGGATGGTGAGTGGTAGTATCCTCGACTCATCCTTTTTTTTCTTCCCAGCATCATTAGCTCGACTGGAACCGCCCCCGATTGTTTTGGTAGTAGGGGCATCAAATTTCTTGTCGTGTTTATCGAAAAGCTTGCTTAGTTTTGGGGCCACCATTTCCCAAAGGTCATTTGGTGTGTTTTTTGGACATTCTGCAAAAAATGAACGAAGTCATCTATGAACAACTATAAAGGTACGAGACAATAGTTATATGAAAAATCACTTACATAGCTCGGTTAGATGGTTAACCCCTAAACCTGTCTAAACCAATTAATATGGGGTCATCAGAAGCTCAAATTTAACAAGACGACTCCTATCACCTTGTGTGTGAAGTTTCTTAACCTTCTCAGTGGCCTCAAGGTTCAACCCCGAATCAAGTTTGGGCGAGGCTGAGAGTTTAGCCCATCTCAGAGGATTTTTGGGCTCATAGGTTCCAAAATATTAATTAGGACGAAATTACCATCCCTAGAGATGAAAAAATATCAGGGTTTCCAGTTGTGATTTGAGGTGTGAGTGACCAGCAGAACTTTCTTCTCAGACTTCCTGGCTATGTTGTAATAGTAGCTAGGTTGAGTCTTGGAAGACGAAGGAGTATAGAAGGCCATGAAAATGTCAACTCGAAGGTCGATTTGGTGAAAAATCTTCCAGATAGAAATAAAGCCAAGAATAACACTGCAAGCATTCAGAGAAAGTTGAGATATGGAAATTCCTAAGTGGGATAGGATGACTCAGATGGTTGGGTGAATAGGTAGTCAGAAGTCGACCTAGAACATCAACTCATAGATGCAGAACTCACCCTCTCAGCTATGAAAGGCTCCTTCATCCTTAGAGGGTTTTCTCATAGAAATGGAAGCTCTTATGCCATAGAGCTGTCTCCAAACTAGAATCTAGGCCTCAGAGATAGTGATCTCATAGGACTCATCAACAGAGGTGTCAAGTTCACTCTCCTCACCACTATCTTTTGGAGACTCGTTCTAGGGATTGTTTGGATCACCACTTGGAATTTTTTTTAAAAATGCATCTCTCGTCGCAGCAAATAGAGGAATCGCTTCTAAAAGAGGTAGAATGGAAAAAATAGGCTCAACTATTTTGACAGAAGAGTCAGATTGGTCTGACGTCTCGACCCTGAGAGGACGAGGACTGAGAAAAAGCTTCATCTAGCTCAGACCCTTCACATTCGGGTGCAGGATAAGCCTTGGCTTCCTCATAATAGTTAGCACTCTCGGCCAACTGAGATATAGACATGTTGGTGTCTACAGAAGAAGACGACTCAGAAAAATAAGGTCACTCATCTCAAAAACTAGGGGACGAATAATATCCAGTGGGGGATGATAAATAGGACGAATGTGAAATGCCTCGAATTTATGCCTCTCTACTTCCTCAACCTCTACCCTCTTAATTTCTTGAAAATACCTCTCTCTGTAGTTGGGATATTCCTCGGCTAGTTTATATAACTGCCTTAACATCAACGCGATGACACTTAGTTTGGCTGAAAAATAGAAAATAAGGACAAATAAGATTCAATTTTGACTTTTGCTGACTAAAAGATCTAAGACTAGAAGGTTAATCATTTTGCTTAAGAATAATCAAGAACAAGAAACAAGGATGCTGGAGAATATGACCGAATCTACACCGGGAAAGTTCTTAAGAGGCGAAACTATTAGTGAATGGGTGAGGAACCCTAAGACCACTACAGGACTATCACAAAGCACTCCTATAAGGGGTTACGGCCACCAGTGGGGATAATTGGAGGTATAAAAACTCGTCAAAAAAAGTAAATAAGCATAAAACCAATCTAAATCAATGGAAAGATGCATAAAGAGGAGAAAGGAGTCTACCCGTTGGTGTATATTGCCAGAAATAACACTAAGAAAATTTAAAGAATGCTTGAAAATGAGAGAGAGGATCGGTTACTGGAAAGTTAGATATTTTAGAGAGGCGGGCCAACTACGCGCGAAATGAAGAAAGTGGCAAAAATGGGGGTTTGAACCATTTTCAAACCTGGTACTGATTAAGTGCGAGTTCCAAAGCCTATAAATAAGGGAACAAAGTCCTAAGTGCTCATCCATCAAATCAACTTGGGGTAGACTATATCCAATCAGAATTGAGACACGTGTCACTTTCGACACCTCATCAATGACTGGACCAACTCGTATCACTTGACCACCTCTTCACATAGATGGTTGAGGACTAGCATGTGATTGATATGACCAAGTGTGACCTCATCCTAGGATGAGGGACATTATCCTTCACAATCGAGTTTTATAAGGACCCCACTCAGGTCATACCCAAGACTCATCTAGATTAAGGTCTCCCTTGTTATCTACGCAATCAGCGATCTTATGGGTCGAGACCCCAGAAGAGAATTTCATCAGCGAAGATATGTCTCGTCCTCTCTCTCAGTTGACACCTAGTAATGACTTGCATAGCATGTCTCGGCCTGACACCTTCAGTTGAGACCACACTTGTCACTTTCTAGCATGGAATCCTGCACTACATCAATAGCATCATACTCGACCAGGTCGAGACCCCTCTGGACGACACCTATAGTTCGAGTAGTACAAAGTTCTAAGATAGAAAATACCACGTGGATAAGTCTATTACAATAAGATTATCCCCTCACGTGAGGGAATATTGCATCATAATTAGTTGCATGTGTGAAGAACATGTGTTAACTAGCTATTAGGATCCTCCTCATGAATATATTGATTACATGTTAGGGGTACATTACACCCCAATGCACTATAAATACACTTCTTCTTTTACATTGTAAAGGATAAAGAATTCACAACAATAACAGAACTCTATCAAATTGCTTAGTTATAGAGAAAAGCTTAAGAGTTGTATTTGTAGGCCATTAGTGCTATTGTTATAGTGGAGAATCACTATTTACAGTACACAGTGGACGTAGGCTCCGACCGAACCACTTAAACTTCGGTATTCTTCCTACTTACCTCATCTCTTTCTATTATTATATTGCTTTATTTTTTCAATTGTTGTACTTGTATAGGCTCGCTCATCACTGCGATCTGGTGATGTCAATTATAGCATCATTAGAGTTCAACCATGCCTTCAATCCAACTTCATTTATCACATCAACTCAACGTTCACTATACAAAGACAAATTAAGGACACATCAAAAGTAAGCTATAACATTTTTTACTCTTTATCAATAACTCTTAACACGGTAATAGAGTAGATTCTATACAATTAAGATTAGGGGGAAAAACCAACAATAAGATAGTTCAGAGTTATATTGATGCAATTAATTGAAATGAAGGTGCTTTACTTGACTAAGAGGAAAAAGAAACCATCAACAACATGAAAACTCCATTCCAAAATCCATAAGGAAGCAGATCTATGAAAATACATATGAAAATAACAAAAACCTTAAATTCACATACAAAAAACCCTAAGAAAGCATATTCCGATGAAAATTTCAAAACCGCACCATAGAAGTGTGCATTAGAGTGAGAGAGAGAGAGAGGCATAGGCGGGTGAAAGAGATAGATCTTACCAAAGTAGGGGTACAAGGGGGGAAGAGCTGGGGAGAGAGGATATTGGGAGATCAGGTTATGAGGTAAGCATATGACGGTCTGTTGAAAGAGTGTGTATTGTAGGTGTGTTTAAAAATATACCCTTTTATTTGAATTAGAGTAAAAGAGGGGTCAAATTATAGAGAGAAAAATAGGGGGAACTCAAAATTTTTAAGGGTAAAATGGGTATTGTAGGAAAAAAACACGTCTTATGACATCATAAGCTAATCTTATGACATATATAAGTTTTACTCCTTATTATATAGATATGTGTACACTAAAATTCAGATTGAGAAATATTTGCATAGTTCTCATATTCCCGAGTCATCATTGCATAATTCATATTTCCTAGGGAAATGTACTTACCGAGACTCCAACATTATTTGTGCAAGTAGAAGTTCCCTTATTGGCATTGGCAGTCTAAAGTGGACATTTTACCTTCAAATTGAAATAAATATATTGATTATTTTCTAAATATTCCCAGAAGCTCAAAAATATGACAATTCAAATGTTACTTTATATTTTTAATAACCCCTGATAATTTAGCAGTTGAAGAACACAAAATAAGATAACGCATATTAAAAACAACACTAACTATGAAATACTTATAAAATCTCTTAAGAATAATTATTATAATATATATTTTTTTAATTTTGTCTTTGAAATTCAAAATTTTGAATGAAACAAAAGATAAACGTAGAACTCAAGAGCAACTTTATCGTAGTATTATTTAGAATGTTATATAGTATTGTTGAGCCCTAGGTTCGTGGATATGGAATATTTGTATGGAAGTGAGAATGTGAGAAAATTCCTAAGAATAAAAAATGGAAAATTTGTAAACTAGCTCTGGATGCTCAAAATCCTTCACATATAACTTTTATCAACCAATGTTCAACATTACAATATCTACAATTTGTAGTGTTTATTAAAAAAAGAACAACGTATGCTAATTGAATCTCTCAAACGTTGACGCCACAACAATGCACCGCGGGTAAGGGGACAAATTGGCACCGCGGGTAAGGAATCATTGAATCACAATATCCATAATAATTAGTTCTAAAAATAAATTCAATGATTTTGATAGATGAAGAATGTTTTCAACCAAGATCATTAAAACTAACATTGACTACTCAATTGCGTGGAATTCCCTACATTAATGTCCAATAGTGCAAGATGACATAATTCATTTAATATATGAATGTTTAAAATTATTTAATTAAGCACTCCCGTTTTCAAGAATAGCCTAGATTTATGTGAAGAATATAATAGAATACAATAAAATTAATAGACAAAACACGATAGTTCCCTATAATATTCCAACACATTCACACGAAACTTCACTATAACATTCTTAGCTTAACTCCAACTATCTCAACAAAATTAATCCAACTAGCCACAAAAATTAAAGCCCACCCTTTTTTTACATACTAATATGCTACTAAAAGCCCTAATTTTAACATTATTATAGACAAACATAACAATCAAGTTTAATTTAAAAAATAAAGTAATCTTAAAAAGAATAAGTGAAATTGAAAAAAAAAATGTTAGTGTGGACTAACATGTGAGGTTTCATGCAAAATTGAAGTCAAAATATTTTCTAACACACAAGAGTGTGTACGAAATATTAAGGGTTTCATATTTATGTGTGTGCATATATGTGTCTATAAGTGTGTGTCTATGTGTTCATTAGAGAGAGAGAGAGAGAGAGAGAGAGAGAGAGAGAGAGAGAGAGTACCTGAGGTTATGGGGGACTGAATCGAAAGGCTTCCATTTCTGTTCTTGATTTTGGGGTTTTTTCATAGTTGTTTCCGTTCTGGGTTTGGGGGCTTTTTCATAGCTAAGAAGGGAGATTTTTCATAGTTGAGTGAAAAATATATAGAGAGATACATAGATAAATGAGACCTGTGAGTGAGAATGAGGAGTGACGGTCGTGTGGGTGAGAGAAAGGGCGGTTGCGTGAGAAAGAGAAAGGAGCCACGATGGCCAAAGAGATATAGGGGGACACTGTGAGTGAAAATGAGGAGCGAGAGATATCAAAGTTATCCTAAATGTTTAGGAGGGAAAAGTCCCTCTTAATTTGTATGGAGAACAAAAAAAGGTCATAATATGTACATTTACTATAGAAATTCTTAAAAAAAGGTCTTATTATCTGTAATCAAATATGTTTTTATATTTAAAGTGTCATGAAAAACAATACCATTATATATAAAATAACATTTTGTATTAGATATGTCATATTAATAATAATATTAACCTTTAAATGACATTTTTGGAATAAATGTCTTTAAAGTAATTTTTCAAACATCATAAAAAGGTGTTTTTTTGTAGTGGTTTCTAGTCACCAACCAGAATCTGAGATACAAATGCTAACCGAACAATTCGTGCCGCAAAAGTATGACAAGCCGTCCATAACTTCAGTCTCAATAATAAATAACATATCCCAACTTGCCACTTCCTGGACACAGCAAAGCTGTCCCAACCCTGCCAAAATGAAGCATACTAAACTCCATGCTCCCCTATGAAAAATGTACCAAGCCCTGATTTCTCAAAATCTTATTAGGCTATTGGAATCCCGACCATCAAATCCTCTTCCCAAAGATTTCAGACATGACGCTCACTATGATTTCCATCATCTCGTAGGGCACATCAGTGATAAATGCTTTTACCTCAAAAATGTAATCCAGAGTCTCATAAAATGGGGTATCGTTTCGCTACTAGATAATCCTAAACCCAAAACCACTCATAACCCACTCCCAGCGCACGGAACTGAGTTAAATGCCATATTCCTAAAAGAAAATCCCAAACTTGACCCCTCTACCCAAATCAAGTCCATCGAAACACCTAAAATACCTATAATTTCACTAAGACCCCTAACGGTTTTCCCATCCTTTCTCCTGCATCCTACAGGTTCCACCGATAAAGCTCTATCGTTCCTCACTCGAGGCTGCGTTGCTATTTGTACCCACTCAAAAGGGGGAGGCATAGAATTACCTGCAGTTCTAGAATAACTCCAAAAGATCGGGCTGAAAACAACTACTGAGATGACTATTAACTGCGAGAAGTTCAACGGTTTGTTTATGGAAACCTGAAAGTGGTCCTGAGAGTCACATAAATGGGTTGTGCCCGTGGAATAATTCAGTTTAGAAGACATCCGGTAAATTATGTCAAATGTGTTCCTTTAGAAGAGATAAATATGCAGTGTTCCAGAGTTTTTTATAATTATGAAGCTCCAAGGGAGTATAGTTCCTTCATCCATCAGTTCCCCATTAAGTTGAAAAATTTATATGATGATGACATAGAAGTTATTGAGCAAATTGATTTAGCATAGAAAAACGATATTGCCTCCACCGGAGGGGGGGGGGGGGGACTTTGGTAGTTCAAATGATGAGTTAAACTATGGAGAAGCCAGTTCAATTTCCTCCTTGTATGGGATGATCTATCTTAAAAAATTATCGGAGGAGTCAACAAAATATTTATTTAGCTCGAAGTAGATGAAGTCATAGGATTCTTATTCTTTCCTGCCACCATAAAACATATGAACCAATTCGTGTGACATTATAATGATTTTATTCCCTAGTCATCCAAAATATAAAAAGGAAAGGGACTCGTCGAGGGGCTCTCGATGCCAGAAATGATAGTTGAAGAGAGCAGGGTTCTTGACCAACTTAAGAAGACTATGGAAAACATGACCTTATAGGGTATCTTCATGTCCTCCCAGATGCACCGAAATGCTTTGATAAAACTCCTCATAGGATCCACAATTACTCTTTCTACTACTTCTAAAGAAGAAGTGAATATAGTTGGATCTCTAACCTCTACTAGACTCCTCTCATTATCCTAAGAAGAGATTATAAAAATTGGTCTTGATTATAACTACACCCTGAATAACTCCATTAAAGTCATGGAGAAGATAGTTCTATTAGCACTTTTAGAAAAATGGGTTTCCCTCAATGTCTACCCACTCAGAACTCTCAATTTTTTGGGAATACAAGTTAGTAATCTCACTCCACATCCATTGACATGAGTGCCTATAAAAACACCCATCGAGAAGTTGTGGATTCTATAAAGCTTACACTAGGAGCTTTCCCTATCCACCCCTTGATAAAATTATTGGTTCATCGATATACCGGATTATTTCAGATTACTCCCTGTCCATTCATGGATCCATAGTATCTAAGGGTATCATCCTCCCTCTATCAGAAATTTAACTTCTTTGTCAATGGCTAAGTCATCATAATCCTTGGGGACGATGATAGTTCAAATGGCGCTAGCATTAGAAACCCGCTGCTGGAAATTCAACACGAGAGCAATGATATGTTCATCTTAGGTTTGAATATTGATCCACTTCATGTCCTCACTGGAGATAATTTCAAAGACTAAGTATGTCCAGAGCACAACCCTCGTGGAAGTGCCAATGTGATATAGATGTTCAAGAACACTCCCTTCATGCCTAGAATTGGGCTAGTATGACGCCAATAAAGGATCCTTGAATTTATATTCCTAAAGGAAGACTTACCCCTATCAAGCCTGTAAATTTTCTTCAAGTATGACATCACATGGGATGAAGGGCAGAAACATGAGGTGGAGCCTCTAATAGATAAATCCATTGAAAACACTAAAAAAATCTGAAAACTGATAAGTCGTTCAACCTACACACACTGGGGCTGGACCTCTACATGATCCATTCGGAAGAATCGCTGTCGGACCCATTTGATAAGATCACCGCAACTGAAGCATCCTTCCTCAATGGGCATTTTATTCCAATTCAACTTACTTATGTCAACCTAGACAACGCCATCCATTATCTCGAAGAGATGGTTGTGCCCACTATTTTTTCTCATATCTCTGATATAATTATAAATTAATCCTTCTTTGATGATCTTCTCGCTATTGTATAACTGTAAACTCTTTTAATGAAATAAACGAGGATTTTGAGTATTTTGTTGTGCCATATGATATGCCCCAAGTGTAACCTCGGCCTAAAGACACCAACCTCGGCCGAGATGATGGCCGAGACATTGATCGACCCTAGATAAGCCATGGGCCCACGATATCATCCCTCGGCCAGACCAGGGTCAGCCCAGGCCGACACTACCACCTACATTTCCAATGGGCACTACGCGCATCACAGGCATCAACAGCATTCTCATATACCCGGGTATAGCAACCTCGGCTTGGGCCGAGGTGACAAGAAGCCTTGGTAACCTTCATGGAACCAGTCCAACCTCGGCTGGGGCCGACCCCAGCATAATGTCTCGGTTGAGATCAGGCCGAGACTCCCTAAGGCACACCTCGGAAGACGTTTATCGAACCTTTACAGCTCGGCCTCTCCCAGGCCGAGATCATGCACCAATATGGCAGCCGAGCATCTGTTGACATTTGGATAAGGACACATGGGCACAAATCAATTGTAACAAGATTATTCTCCACACGTGGGGAGGATATTTCATCATCATTCCTTACATGTGACAGTGACAGGTGGCTTCCCCCTATTGGTGAGGTTACCACACACATGCTCTTTACATGCATGGGGGGTACATTACACCCCCTAGGCACTATATATAGGGATCATACCCTACCTTGCAAAGGGATCCCAGATATTCAACCCTAGCTAAAACTCTATCTAAATATACAGTAGAGAGAGAAAGCTTGAGAGATTGTATTCATGGCCATTAGTGCCATCATTCAGTGATATTACTCACACACTCACAGTGGACGTAGGCAAATTGGCTGAACTACTTATATACCAGGGAATTCTCCTCTTCTCCTCGCCTCTTTCTCTTATCTTTTTACATAACTGTGCTGCCATTGTTATTCTTATATTGAGCTTGGAAACACCTTACCTGGTAGTGCTGATTCCGGCATTATCATTTTGGCGCCGTCTATGGGAACGAGAAGCTATCTCTTCCTCTTTTTCTGCTTAACCTGACCGGAGACTCTGGTGGTGAACCAGGAACCACCCCTTGCGTGGAGCTGTTTCACCATTGAAAGAGGTCCTTTAAGGTATTAAGCTCACTTGCAACTCAAGCTCTATAGTGGTAACATATGGCACCAGACTTACCACCGCCTCTTCCGCCGCCCGGGGGTGGAGGGGCTAGTTCCAGTCAGGCTCCTCCCCAGTCCTAAATGGCGGAGGTAGCAGCAGCCTTGAAATATTTGGCTGCAACACAACAAGCCATGAAGGAGCAATTTGCTCAGCTCAGTCAAACCATGATGATGAGGCCACCTGGAGTCTCACCGGACATGATCACTCCGACGGCAGTTCAGCCTCATCCTGACGCCAGGGGACCACCCCAGGCACCGATGAAGGACCAGCCTGCACCCCAGTGGAGGAGGGACGTTGCTGACCCCTGGCGCTTGCACCTGGGGAGGCAGGGAAACCTTTGCCCAGAGGACAGGTATGATGACCTAGGAGCTGAAGAAGCCCCAGAAGACTGCTGGGAGCCGTATGAGGTGTCAGATAACACTATACGACCTCTTAGGCAGAGTCAGGGATGTGTCGGCCGAAGAGGTGAAGAGGCCCATCAAAGAGGGTCGGCCTTTGATAGGTTGAGTCGAGGGTCAGCCTTCGAGAGACTGCGCCCAGTGAATGACCTAAGACAGAGGCTATCGAGGTCAAAGAGCGCAGCAGGCTCTCAAAGAGGGAATAGGCAGGCTCGGTCAGACCAAGGCCGACCTTGTGAAAGAAGAGCCAGGGAACAAGAAGAGGTCAACAGCCAACGGGTCGTGGCTGGGGAACCCTCTGTCCATCGCAGGGAGGTGGCAGGGGATAACCTCGGCCAAGTTGATAACAGAAGACCCTGGAATGATTCAATCCAACGCCTTGAGGAGAAGATAGGGGACCTCATAAAGAGCAGGGACCCATTACAAAGGGGTTACTCAGAGGGCTCCCCGTTTATGGCTAGGATAGTGGGGTTCCCAACCCCAGATAAGTTCAAACCTCCTACAGTGACTCCCAAATACGATGGCAGCACTACCCCTGTGCACCATATCGAGATGTATCAGTCGGCGGCAGATATTTACTCGATACCTGATGAGATGAAGTGTAGGGCCTTCTCAGGGACCTTGATAGGGGCAGCGCACAGCTGGTTCGCCTCTCTTCCGAAGAACTCGATCGAGAACTTCAAAGGTCTGGCTGAGCAGTTCATCCATAACTTCTATTTTGGGGTAAGACCTCAAAAGAAGACTACCCACCTGCTGTATGTCAAACAGGCCAAGGGTGAAAGCCTAAGATACTACATAGCAAGATTCAACAAAGAGAAGTTGGAGGTGGAAGACTATGAAGAGAGCATAGCTATGACCGCCCTTATAGGAGGCCTCCAGAAGGGGAAGCTATTGTGGAAACTGGCGGAAGACCCTCCTAGGTCTATGGCGGAGCTGCTGGCAACCACAGGGAAAGTGATGAATGCGGAAGAGGCAATGGCAGCCAAATATGAGGAGGAGAACCGCAGTAGCACTGGGAGGTCCCAGGGCAAGAAAGAGGGGAAGAAGAGGTCAGGAGATGACAAGTTTGCTCATTACACTCCTCTGGCTGTAAGCTATGAGCACATCCTTAATGAGATTAAGACTGACCGGACTCTGAGGTGGCCAGAGAAGCTGAAGGCCCCACCACATAAGAGGAACAAAAACCTCTGGTGTGAGTTCCATCAGGATCATGGCCACGTCACAGATAGATGCTTCACTTTGAAGGATGATATTGAGAAGATGCTGAAATCCGGAAAGCTGAGGAAGTATATGGATGGCAAGGCTCCAAAAGGTGGAAGAGAAGACCCTAAGAAAAGAAGAAATGACAGATGCCGTGGCGATGTCCCGGCCAGAAGGGACGATGACTCAGAAGGAGATGATGAAGACGACCCGGATCTTCCGCCAAAGGATGACAACACCCCGGTGAAGAGGGTTGGTATGATCTCCTTTGGTGTTAGCACCATCTGTGGGGGATTTGCAGGAGGTGGCTCTGAGGTAGCCGACAGGAAAGCTCATGTAGTAGAGGCCAGGTCAGTGGCCAAGCCTGAGGTTGTGAATCTAACATCTTCTGACACAGTACAGAAGAGGAAGAAGGTAGACATGGACACCCTCGTAGTGGGGTTCTCCAGACTCGACTTCAAGGGCATCTTAGCCCCCCATGATGACCCCTTGGTCATAACAACAAGGGTTCATGGGTGCGAGGTAGGGAGGATCCTCATAGATGGGGGAAGCTCAGTAGACGTGATGTTCTGGCCTTGTTTCAAGAGCCTGGGTCTTAGCAGGGCGAGGCTGGTGCCCTACCATCACCCATTGATAGGCTTCAGTGGTGAAAAGGTGCACCCCTTAGGCATGTATGAAATGGATGTACGGATGGGGGATGAGTGGCCTAAGAGGCTGACCAAGAAGATAAACTTTTTTGTTATGGACGAAAACATTTTCTCGGCCTACAACCTCATCGTAGGAAGGGTGGCCCTCAAAGAGTTTAAAGCCGTGCCATCGACGGTCCATCAGATGCTAAAATTCCCGACTCCTTATGGAGTAGGGGAAGTGAAAGGGGACCAGACCACGGCGCGAGAGTGTTACTTCAACTCGGCTGAAGAGAGAGAGGCCCATAAGAGATCAACCACCACATACAACATTGACACTCTTGACCCAAGAGACGAAACAAAATTGAAGAAGGGCGAGGTCGCGGAAGAGGTAGAATCCGTCGTCCTCAATGAGGACGAGTCGGAAAAAACCATCCAGGTCGGCAAGGCCCTAGAGCAAGGAATCAAAGAAGAGCTAATAAGCTTCCTCAGGAGGAGGCAGAGTGTCTTCGCATGGAGTCACGCAGACATGACTGGTATCGACCCTGAGGTCATGAGTCACAAGCGCAACGTGGACAGAGATGTCAGGCCAATAAAGCAGAGACGAAGAGTCTACTCCAGAGAGAATTATGACGTCATCCGGGAAGAGGTGAAAAAGTTGGAAGAGGCCGAGTTCATAAGAGAGGTTACCTATCCGAAGTGGCTTTCAAATGCAGTCATCGTGCCTAAGGCCAACGAGAAGTGGCGAATGTGTGTAGATTTCACCGACCTGAATAGGTCTTGCCCGAAAGACAGCTATCCCTTACCTAGGATAGACCAGATGGTGGACGCAACGGCAGGGCACGAGCTCATGAGCTTCATGGATGATTATTCAGGTTATAACCAAATCTTCATGGATGCTGAAGACTCTGAGAAGACAGCCTTTATTACTGACAAAGGGACGTACTGCTACAAGGTGATGCCCTTCGGTCTGAAAAATGTGGGGGCAACGTATCAACATCTTGTCAATAAGATGTTCGAGGAGCAAATAGGTAAGACCATGGAGGTGTATGTGGACGATATGCTAACGAAGAGCTTGAAAGCCTGTACTCACGTAGCGGACCTTGAGAAGACCTTTGATGTCATGGACTCGTACAGAATGAAGCTCAACCCAGCGAAGTGTGTCTTTGGGGTAGGATTAGGGAATTTCCTGGGGTTCATCGTTAATCAGAGAGGGATTGAAGCAAACCCTAAGAAAATCAAAGCATTACTCGACATGAAGACTCCTAGGAGTATCAAGGATGTCCAGAGACTCACAAGAAGAGTGGCTGCCCTTAACAGGTTTGTTTCTAGGGCAACGGACAAGTGTCTTCCATTCTTTAAAGTTCTGAGAAAGGCCTTCTAATGGGACGAAGAGTGTGAAAAAGCCTTTGACCAACTCAATTCCTACTTAGGGTCTCCCTTGTTGCTGTCTCGGCCCATCACGGGGGAAAGGTTTTTTGTGTATCTGGCAGTCTCTGAATCAGCCATCAGTGCGGCCATCATACGGGAAGAGGATGGAATCCAAAGGCCTGTGTACTTCAACATTAAGGCCCTTCAAGGGTCTGAACAAAACTATCCACGAATGGAGAAGTTGGCTTATGCCCTTATACATGCCTCAAGGAAAATGAAGCCTTACTTTCAAGATCACTCCATGGTAGTCCTTACTGACTCCCCACTACGGCAGGTTTTGCACAAACCTGAGAAGTCCGAGAGACTGATGACCTGGGCCATCGAGCTAGGAGAGTATGATCTTACCTACCAGCCCAGGACAGCCATCAAGGGGCAGGCCCTCGCAGACTTTGTCGCAGAATTAACCTGGGAAGAGGCGGAGACAGAGAAAGGCTTAGATGATGGCGAAGAGACGAACCGTAGTGTCTTTCGAGATTCGAATGTCTTCCGAGGCCGAGAAGAGGTAGTCCTAGGCAAAACCCAGTGCAGAGTATAAGAGAACGAAGAGGATCGATACCTCTTCGAGAAAGGGGTTATAAGAGAAGGGGACTTCTCATCAGATGCGGACGTATGGAGCCTCTTCGTTGATGGCTCTTCCTGTGACAGTGGAAGCGGCGCGGGGCTAATACTCACGGCTCCAGATGGCGCCAACATTGAATACGCCTTGAGATTCAACTTCCAAGCCTCAAACAATGAGTCCGAGTATGAGGCCATGATAGCAGGTCTCTTATTGGTAACAACTCTTCGAGTAAAGCGACTTCTACTCCATAGCGACTCAAGGTTGGTTATCAATCAAGTGTTGGGGGTATACGAGGCCAAGGACGAGAGAATGGCCAAGTACTTAAAGAAGGTAAGAAGGTTGTTAGAGTATTTTAAAGAGGCAAAACTGAAGAGAGTGCCTCGACTGAGCAACAATCACGCTGATGCATTGGCAAGGCTGGCCTCGGCAATGAAGACAGATTTGGGAAGGACCATTCCAATCGAGGTCTTAGGAGAAGCAAGCATCGAGGAGAACGAGGCATGTAGCCCTTGTCACAATGTGAACCTAGGAGACTCATGGATCGACCCACTCGTCAGATACCTCAGAGAGGGAGAGCTGCCTGAGTCCAAGATAGAAAGGAAAAAGTTGAGATACAGGGATGCCAAGTTCTCAATGGTAGGAGATGTCTTGTACAAGAAGGGGTTTCTATTGCCTCTCCTTAGATGTGTGCATCCCATGGAAGTACCCCGGGTCTTACAGGAGGTTCATGAGGGTTCTTGCTCTAGCCACATAGGAGGAAGACCCTTAGCCAAGAGGATCATCACTCAGGGATACTGGTGGCCTACCTTGTCTAAGGACGCTGCAGACTATGTGAAGAGGTGCGACAAATGTCAGAGGTTCGCCACTATCCCTCATCAACCCCATCAGCCTATGACATCAATCTCTTCTCCATGGCCATTTGCGGTGTGGGGAATTGACTTAGTAGGACCTCTGCGAAGAGCTGTCAACAACTATAGATTCTTGATAGTTGCCATTGACTACTTTTCAAAGTGGGTGGAGGCAGAACCGATGATAATAATTACAGAGAAGAAGACCTTCCAGTTCATATGGAAGAACATCATATGAAGATATGGCCTCCCAAACACTCTCATCTCAGATAATGGGACCCAGTTTAAGAACTCCTCCTTAGAGAAGTATTGCCTAAGAGTGGGGATTAAGCAGTTCTTCTCATCTCCTGGTCGACATCAGGCAAACGGCCAGACCGAGGTCACAAACAGAACCATCTTGGACGGAATCAAAAAGAGGTTAGAGGATGCGAAGGGGAGATGGACAGAAGAGGTCTACGCTGTGTTATGGGCCTACAGAACCACGGCAAGGACACCCACAGGAGAAACCCCATTCATGTTGGCACATGGTTCAGAGGTCGTCATACCAACGGAGGTAGGACTACCAACTCATCGGATTCAGACCTATGACCCTGATAGCAATGGGGAAAAGAGGAGGCTAGACCTGGATCTCATCGAAGAAAGAAGAGGAGACACAGAGGTCAGAAAAGCAGCCTACCAGCAGAGGGCAGCTAAATTCTACAACCAGAGGGTGAAGTCAAGACCCATTGCAGTGGGAGACCTAGTGCTAAAGAAGACCCTACAGAAGACAAACAAGCTACACCCAAACTGGCATGGCCCCTACAAAGTAACGAAAGAGGTTGTGCCTGGCACTTATAGGCTAGAAAACATAGAAGGAGAACCTTTCACTAACCCATGGAATGCTGACCACCTGAAGAGATATTTCATATGTTGTTGCATAGAATTTTATGTAAATGTACCATCTTATTGAGAAGAGGTTATTAATAAAGATCAGTTTCCACGACAGTTCTTGATTCATTCTTAGATCAGAGATATCTCATGAGGTGTAACATCTTAGGTGATGACCTCAGACCCTCATAACATCACTCAGTGGTGACGAGGTCTGAGCTCAGACACCTTGGCAGATGACCTCAGACCCTTAACATCATTAATTTGGTGAGATTTATTATGAGGCTAACATCTTAGGTGATGACCTCAGACCCTCATAACATCACTCAGTGGTGACGAGGTCTGAGCTCAGACACCTTGGCAGATGACCTCAGACCCTTAACATCATTAATTTGGTGAGATTTATTATGAGGCTAACATCTTAGGTGATGACCTTAGACCCTCATAGCATCACTCAGTGGTGACGAGGTCTGAGATCAGACACCTTGGCAGATAACCTCAGACCCTTAACATCATTATTTTGGTGAGATTTATTCAGTGGTGAAGAGACCTGAGGCCAGAATTATTGATTGAATATAAACAAGAACACTACAACAAAATAATAGAAGAGATTGGCATTCAGTAAAAGGAAGAGATCATATAGCATTAAGAGGCATTATTACAAATATTCCTTACAAAATACCGAGGTGTTACAAGTTACAAATTACAAAATACCAAGGTCACAAGCTATGAGTTACAAGCTAAAAAGACTAAAGGTCTGAGGGGGGAACATTAACAGTCTCGGCTGGGTTGACTTGATTGGCATTAGTCACCTCGGCCACGTCATCAGCGTGGTCTGCCCCTCCGAGCTCGGTCCCTCCCAGAGTTGCAGTCTCGGCTGGAGCTGCAGCCTCGTCCTCCACCTCTTAAAGTGCCTGAGAAAATTGAGGGTCAGCAAATCCAAGACCCACAAAGTCAGAGGCCTTTATAGTGCCGATCTCCTTCTCTCGGACTTCAGCCTATTTGGTAGTAGCCTTGACACGTCTTTCGAGGTATTCAAAACCAAAACCCATGAACTCGTCTGAGGCTTTGTAGTCAGAAATTATTTTGGCCGAGGCGTCTTCGAGGGCAGCCTTCACAGCCACGCTGACCTTCTACTGCAGATGTCATCTTTTGCCTTCAGGACTTTGGCATGGTCCTTGACGAGCACAGAGATGTCTTTTTCCAACCCCTTAGCCTTACTCTCAGAGTTCTGTAGCTCTGATTTCAGATGGTCAACTTCAGCATTGAGGGCACTCTCAACCTTCTCGGCCTCTTGCCCCTTATGGATGAGGGGAAATTTCCTCATAGCCCAGTTTGATAGTTGATACATAGCAGTCACTCCCTGCAAATTTAATGAAGAGGTTAAGCGGGAGAAAAGTCAGATGTTGCACTTATAAAATTTTGACGAAGGAACAATTCATACCTGGATGGCTCTGTGAAGGCTGAACTCAACCAGTAGGGAGGTATCCATAGCTCTGTAGAAACGTTTATCTGCCTCGGTCATTACAGAGGCGAGTGCGTCCATGGCCTGCCTACTGTGGCCGACCACATTATCAGTTAACTTTAGCTGGTCAAGACGTGCCGTCAGGATGTCGGCCGAAGAAATTGGAATTGCAGCATCTGAGGCCTTCTTTTGCCTCAAGGTCGGCCTCTGATCCTCAGAGGCAGGGGCCTCTGAGGCCCTCTTCTTTGAGGCCTGAGATTTGTATGTAGAGGGAGCTAGGGGAGGAGCGTTTAGACCAGCCTTTTTGGCAAGCCTCGCTAAGCTCGGAGCTGCCATCTCCCACAGTTCGTCTGGGATGTCTTGTGGTCGCTCTGTAAAAGTTAGAAGATATGGGTTAGAGATCAGATATAAATAAGTTCAGAGGTTAAACTTGAAAAGAAAAATCCTTACCAAAGTCAAAAGGGGGACTTCCACCCAGGCTCGTCCCCGAGAGGTACTGGGGGGTCAGCAAATGTTCGAACTTAACGAACAGACCATGTGCCCCTTGGTCTTGTAGGGCCTTCACCTTCTGGATATTCTGAAGACTTAGACCAGGATCGGCCCTGGAAGACATGGTGACCTTGCCCCATTTGAGGAGTATCCTCGGCTCAAGTGTGGAAGAGGGGATGCATGGGCCAAATTCCCATGGCCCTGAGGTGAAGAAATAGCGGGGCTTCCAATTATGATTTGAGGCCTGAGTCACCTGGATCATCTTCTTCTCAGGCCTCCGAGCCACAAAATGATAGTAGCTCGGATGGTTTTTGGCCGAGGTTGGGACATAACAACCAACGAAGACCTGAACTGGGAGGTCAGAGTGGTGGACTTCCCTCCATAGGATAATGGCCCCTATGATGACTCTCCAGGCATTGGGAGATAGCTGTGAGGGGGCCAAGTTGATGTAAGAGAGAATGGATTTGATGATGGGATGAATGGGTAGGCGAAACCATAACTTAAACATCTGCTCGTACAGGCAGATTTCTCCATCTCGGCCGTGATATGCCCTCTCTTCCCTCAGAGGTCTCCTTAATTTGATGGAGGGACTAATGGAGTATAAATATCTGAAGCACAGAAGATCCACTTCAGTTACAGTGCTCTCGAACTCGGCTGCTTCAGAGATGTCGACATCACTTTCAGCATCTTCATCATCATCAAGCTCAACGTCGACTGGAGCAGATGTAGATGGGTTACTAGCGAATCTCTGATTGTACTCTACCCCGGTGACGGGCGACAGGGGGATGGCATCAAGAATGGGTGGCACAGCCACACTCGTCTCAACAATTTCAACCTCTGAAGAAGAGGCAGAGGTGCTTGAGCCATTATGGGATGAAGCTCGGCTAGAGACCTCGGCCTGATCAGGGGCCTGATCAGGCCGAGGTGTGAAATCCGTGGCTTCCTGAAAAGAGTCCACAGACATAGGGTCTTAGGTGGAAGACTCAGACTCAGACATCGGTGTTGGATCGGCGGGAACCCCTGTCTGATAAAAGTTCTCCGGGGGGGTCAGGGTATATTACTCTCAGAGGTGGTGGAAACAAGGTTCTAGTGGGAAACTCTTGTGACCTACGAGCTTCCTCCTGAGCTCTCTCTATTTGCCTAATCTTTTCTAGGGTCTTCTCTCTTAGAGAGGGGAAATCTTCAAGAAGCTGGTATAAAGGTCTGAGCATCAGAGGATGACCCTAAACTTAGGAATAACTCCTAAAACTACAAACATGATTGACTTGTAAAATAAAGGAGTTTAAAGATCAAACTTGGAAGTTTAAAGCAAACACAGTTTGCCTGAGATAATGGTGCTCACCGAAAAACATAAAAACTCATCGAAAAATGCAAACCGAAAGAGAAAAATAAGGAAATGAAAGGGAGAAAGTACTTGGAAATGGAACGATGAGGGAAAATAAAGAAAATTCCCAAGAAAATCAACAAATGCCTCTGCAGAAGAGCGCTGATTAAAGAAGTTTGAGAGAGAAAATCGCAAGAGCAAAGCACGCACAGGAATGAAGTGAAGAAGAAGGAAGAAAGAGAAGGGTTCAAACCCTTAAGTACATGGGCACGTCTCCCAAGGCCCATCATTGCCTTGGGAGCCCCAAAAGACGGCTGACAGCACGCGCCTACCAAGGAAGCACGTTCTAGCGTGGACAGGTGTCATGCAGGTATTAGCTTGGAACAGGCAGGCCACGGAGGAGTAATCCCCTAGCCACTTGCTCGTGCATATGACTAAGGGCTAGGGGTGATTGATATGCCCCAAGTGTAACCTCGGCCTAGAGACACCAACCTCGGCCGAGATGATGGTCGAGATATTGATCGACCCTAGATAAGCCATGGGCCCACGATATCATCCCTCGGACAGACCAGGGTCGGCCCAGGCCGACACTACCACCTACATTTCCAATGGACACTACGTGCATCACAGGCATCAATAGCATTCTCATATACCCGGGTATGGCAACCTCGGCTTGGGCCGAGGTGACAAGAAGCCTTGGTAACCTTCATGGAACCAGTTCAACCTCGGCTGGGGCCGACCCCAGCATAATGTCTCGGCTGAGATCAGGCCGAGACTCCCTAAGGCACACCTCGGAAGACGTTTATCGAACCTTTACAACTCGGCCTCTCCCAGGCCGAGATCATGCACCAATATGGCAGTCGAGCATCTGTTGACATTTGGATAAGGACACATGGGCACAAATCAATTGTAACAAGATTATTCTCCACACGTGGGGATGATATTTCATCATCATTCCTTACATGTGACAGTGACAGGTGGCTTCCCCCTATTGGTGAGGTTACCACACACATGCTCTTTACATGCATGGGGGGTAAATTACACCCCCTAGGCACTATATATAGGGATCATCCCCTACCTTGCAAAGGGATCCCATATATTCAACCCTAGCTAAAACTCTATCTAAATATACAGTAGAGAAAGAAAGCTTGAGAGATTGTATTCATGGCCATTAGTGCCATCATTCAGTAATATTATTCACACACTCACAGTGGACGTAGGCAAATTGGTTGAACCACTTATATACCGGTGAATTCTCCTCTTCTCCTCACCTCTTTCTCTTATCTTTTTACATAATTGTGATGCCATTGTTATTCTTATATTGAGCTTGGAAACACCTTACCTGGTGGTGCTGATCCCGGCATCATCACCATACATTAATTATCTTTATTCTAATCAAACTTTTGATGACAATGGCTTAGTAAATGAACAATTCTTAATTGATATCAATAAGGAAAAATAATAAACAACATAACTGTATTCAAATAAATGATAATAAGACTGTTGTTATTAATCAAGATTCTAGCAGCCATTAGCATGAGATTTGGATAAGGTCCACCCTCCATGAGCATGAGCGGTCACAATTTAAAGAGCTTCTGAAAGCATTTGAAAATGTCTTCATATGGTCATACGACGACATGACTGGTATCGACCCAGAGATATCTCAACATGAGATACCTACCTTCACAGAGAGCAAACCAATCAAGTAAAAATTAGGGAATCTCCTAATATAATGGTCCCTCAAAGTCAGAGAAGAAGTGGTGAAATAGTTAGATGTAGGCTTCATTTGCATAGTCAAATACCCTACGTAGCTTGCAAACATCATCCCCATGTCGAAATCAGGAGGGAAAATATACATGTGCATCGACTATCGAGATATGAGTAAGGAATATCCAAAAGATGATTACCCTCTACCCAATATCGACATGATAAAAGACAACACTAGCAGTTATGCTCTCAAGTCATTTGTCGATGATTTTGCTAATTATAATCAGTTAAGATGCATCCTCATCACAGGATAATATCGCCTTTATCACCTTGTGGGGAACCTTTAATTACACAATCATGACATTTGGTCTCAAGAATGCCAGGGCTACCTACTAAAGGGCCGTAAAAACCATCCCGCATAATCTTTTTTTAAGAAAAAGCAAGAAGAATTTATTATATCAAAATAAAATAATACAACACAAAGAATATAGGGAAGACAAAATAAAATAAAGAATATAAAAAGAGAATTTGAAAAAGGCTAGAAAATAACAACCTAGCTAATGAAACCTATAAGAAGGTAGACCCATAGAATCCTATAAAACAAGACTAAATAAATATTTAAGACATTAATCCCTCTAGAAGCCCTATTTGTGCATAAGACCCAAATTTTCCAATTTACTAGTAGGGCTATATCCTTCTTTAAAGATATGGGAGCATTTAAAGTTAATAGCTGAAATTTGATGAAGATAGTTGATCTAGGAAATCCTCAAAGTCCATGATGGGGAGAAAGATTTGTTGTTAAAGAAGGAAACATTGAATGAAACACATTCAAGACAATGGTGAAACAAACCTATAGAATAGGATATTTCAATAGCTATCATACCACCTTGAATCTCAACAAAAAAATTATTGCATCCAATATCCTTACACTAGTAGACCACGAATTCAGCCTGAAAATCTTTGAAGACAATGACAAAAGTAGCATGCCCTGGATTTCCTGATAAGCCATCGAAATTTTCTTTAATCCACAGAAAATGAGGGGATTTTGACATAACAATGGATATATTAGGAGATCTTCTCAAGCTAGGAGGAATGCACAAATTACTAAGAATGGATAAGTCATATTTATCTTTAAAGAATTCGGGAACAAAAGGGATGATAAATGGATCCAAGCTTTAATACTACTAGAAATGACTACGTTGTTTGGATAGATATTCTCAAACTTGAGTTTATTTCTCGCACACCAAATTTTATAAACCACATACACAGAAGTAGCCTTCTAAAGGTTGTGTACTTAAGGGCCATGATGAGATTGACTAATGAAATCCCAAAACACATCAACTTCATCAGTGTTAGAAATAGTCATGTTAAAAATACTAGATTCTAACTCCATAAGGATTCATGAATAAGTGAGCAGCATCCTCCTCACAATGGAAATTATCACATAGTAGGCACGAGGACACAATACAAATCCCTTGGGCTTTGAGTTTATCATCAGTGGGGAGATTATTTTGCAAGAGTCTTGAACTTATCATTGAAATTCTAGGGGGCACAAAGTTATTCCATATGATTTCAAAATTAGAGTTGAAAGGCTCCTCTTATTTCATACAACTATAAGCTTTAGTAAAAGTAAGATTTCCAATGGAAGAATAGTCCCAGATGAGTTTGTTAGGGATATCAATCAATAGGAGTTACAAAGTAATAATTTAGTGGCATACTTGAGGATAAGAATTGAAAAAATAAGAAGGCAGCTTCCAAACACCAGTAGAGATGAGATTAGATACCTTAAAAGGAGAGGAGAGGAGAGGAGGTTGTGATATTTAAATAAGAAATAAGAGTAATTATCCACCAAATATCAAGCTAGACATTAATGGATGTTCTATTTCCAACAATCCATCTAGAATGAAGATTTATAAGGGGCATGAGGCCTTTAGTCCAGCCAAATGTTGGATTTATGGAAATGAGTAATACAAGAAGCATATGAAGTGTGAAACTTTCTTTAAGAAAAGAGGCACAAATAGACGACTTATTAACAATAATCCGAGAGGTTTTGAGAAGGGATACTTTGTTGAGAATTTTGGCATCCTTTGGACTGAGGCCACCATTGAAGTTAACTTGACAAACTTTGTTACAAGACACAGTGATAAATTTTCTAGTGATGATATCTCCACTCCAAATGAAATTTCTAGCAGTAGATCGTAATAGATATTGGCTATTTATAGACTTAAAATCTATGAGGAAGAGTGTTTTGGAAAACTGACTGAACTAATTGGACTCTGCCAGCCATGGTAAGGAGAATTCATTTCCAGCTGCTTAACTTTGCAATGGACTTATGAGCAAGGGGTTAAATTAATTTCTTTCATGGGGATCCAACAAATATAGGAACACCTAGGTAAATGAAAGGGGTTATATTCTTTATATGAGAAGAGGAAGATCCCAAATATAATTTGTTTTTATTTTTGTTCATAAGTTGACCAGAGGACTTGCCATAGAGATCAAGGAAATTAAGCAAGTTGGCAAAGATTTGGAATCATATTTAGAGAAAATAATGAGTTCATCATCATATAGGGAATGAGTGATGTGGGGGATGGGGTAGCTTCTAGGATAAGAAATATGCATGCTTTTTCCTTGAGAAAAGATATTAGAAAGCCTTTGCATAAACATTATTCAGCAATGCATAAGAGAATAAGAGACAATGGACCTCCTTGTTTAACACATCTCTTACAAGAAAAGTAACCCACATGAGTGTCATTTACAAGAATAAAAGATTTGCAAATTTTAAAAGAACATGGATCAAGTGGAAAAATTTCTACATGAAATCAAATTTATATAGGGCCTGAAGAAAATACTCCTAATTAATTGTGTAAAAAACTTTGGTTCTATCAACCTTTAGGCTAAGATTCCCCCCCCCCCCCCCCCCCCCCAAAAAAAATATCTTCTATGAGATTAAAACCTTTAGAGATAACTCCAATTCATTTCACAATGCTTCTTCCTTTTATGAAAGCATATTTTTGAGGAGATATGATTATACATGCAAGAGGATTAATTCTTTTGTTAATGATTTTAGGAATGACTTTGAATATGAAATTACACAAAGAAATTGGCCTAAATTTAGTTATTTTGTTCGCTCCAATCTCTTTAGGAATACGAGTGATAATGTTGGAATTAATGTTAGGAAGAATACAAACATTAACAAATAACTGTTAAATAGCATCCAATAATTATTTTTTTACGATATCCCAGCATTTTCGATAAAAGACTCCAGAAAAACCATCAGGACCAAGGGAACTTTTACCATCCATAGTAAAAACTACAACATGTATCTTTACTTAAGAAAGAATATTAGTTACCATCTCATACTATGGATCAGTGATAAGAGAAGGAATATTACTACAAAAAGCATTAACCTTGTCATAAGTATTTTCTTGATATAGCTTAGAATAGAAATTGAGAATATAGTTGGACATGAGAGCTGGATCAATATTTTTATAATCTACATCTATGATATTATGTATAGAGGACTTTGCTTTCTTGATTTTAACATAATTATGGAAGAAGTCATTGCATTTATCCCCCTCAGTTAGCCATTACACATTGGCTTTTTCTTTCCAGTAGGAATTATAATCATGAATAGCATTCTTTAGGTTCTTCTTGGCATTAACTTCAAGGTTGAACTTGTGATCATCAAGACCTTCCTCTCTAATTTTCTCCTAAATCTCTTTGAGTTTATTTCTAGTTATATCAATATTAGATCAAACATGGCCAAAATTACTTTTATTCCAAAGCTTGAGATATCTTTTAGAGCCTTTAGCTTATGAACAAGATTGAGCAAAGTCGGCCAATCATATGAACAAAATTCTAAGCATTAGAAACCACATCCATGAAATTAAGATGAGAGGTCCACATAATTTTGAATCTAAAGGGGGTTGGACCAAGAGAATTTTTAAGGCAAGAGAATGAAAGAGCTGAGTGGTCTGATATAGATTTGGGTAACACTTCAATATAATAATTAGGCCAATTATCAAACCAATCTTGGAATAAAGAGATTTATCCAATCTTTCTTCAATGTGATTAGAGCCACAGTTTCCTCTAGTCCATGTGAACAAAGACCCTTGGATATTAGGATGTATGAGGTGGCAGGTATCTATGAAAGCTTGAAATTCTGCATAAGATATTCTAGATGGAAGATTTTCATCTATCTTCTCATGATCTTTAAGGATGTGATTGAAGTCATCAACAATCATGAAAGGACTAGACAATGTAGCAATATCACTTGTATAATAAATACCATCTATCAGTAGTTGTTGTCTTGGCATAGACCAAAAATATAATAAGAAAAATCCCATCAATTCAACAATCCCACATGACCTTATCCAAAAAGAAGTTCAGGTCTATATCGCTAACATGACTATCAAGTCCGTGACTCGGGAAGGTCACATTCTTGACCTTGGGAGATTTTTCAAGTGGCTCCGACAGTATTGGATGCGACTCAACCTGTATAAATGTGTCTTTGATGTCACCAAGGGAAAACTCCTCGGGTTCATGGTTAGTGAAAAAAGGATCGAGGCAGACTCTGCTAAACTCAAAAATGTACTCAAGATGCCACCACCCTAGATAGAAAATGAAATGTGTGGATTACTAAATAAGCTATGATACATCATTCAGTTCATTAGCCAACTGACCTCTATTTGGGATCCCAAATTCAAATTTCTCCAATATAAATTGATAAAATTTTGGAACAAGGAATGCCAAGAAGCCTTCGATCAGATCAAATGATACTTCACCCCACTGTCATACCCCGTACTTTGAAGATATAAGAATTTAATTATTTTGGGAGAAATAGAACTATTATATTGGGAAAATTTAGATTTTTTTATTTTCGAAGTCTCGAATGATGAATTAGAGTTCACGATTGATCCAGGATGAGTCGAGATAGTCAAAATGACTGCCTGAAAGTTGTATTCGGGTTCCGAAATATTTTGGACCTAGTATGACTCGAATATGAGTAAACGAGTCATTTAAATTGTATATTATCATTTAAAGTTGGGAATTATTAAAGATAAGGGCTATTTGGTCTTGGAAGACTTAGGCTTATCTCATTTTTTTTAGAAAACCCTAGAGAGAGAGACCATCGTGAGAGAGAAGAGAAAGAGAAAAAAAGAGGAGAAAGCTTGGAGCTTTGGAGATTTTCAGTTCAAATTCGTGATTTCAAGGAAGATTGAGCCTCTACAGCTTTGAGGCAAGTGATTAAACTTGTAAATAATTGTGTGTGTGAGTTATCTCATAATTGTTTTTGGTGATTTAGTTGATTTTGAACTTTTATGGTTAAACCCAAAAATTTGATGATTAAATCTTGTATTTAGGGTTATCTTTGTGGTTTATATTGTATAAAAATGGTTGGGATCATTTATGACATGTTAAATTATTGCTGGAATGTAGTAAGATTTGGATTTAAGAGATGTAGAGTATATTTTGGGAGGTTTTGGAGATAAAATTTTGGGGTGTTAACTTTGTAAGTTGTGGAGCATAAGTTCTACAGAACCCGACCGGTCCGGGTAGGAATGCTTAATCAGTTCATTTTTAAGGAAATCAGATCAGTCTGGACATTAGAAGAGTTTTTTTTAATTTTCGTAATCGGACCGGTTCGTTTTTGTGGACCCCCGGTCCAGTGCGGTTATTATACTTTGCCAGTTCCTGTTTTAGCCCCTTTTTAATTGGTTTATTACTTAGGGACCCTCTAAAATAGTGTTGTAAACATGTTTATAAGATATCATTAGGGTTTCATATTTGGAGATAATAGGGGCCATTTTGGGGCTATAATAGATGTATGTATAAGAGTAAATTATGTTGTTTTCTTTAAGTAAATCCTCTAAGGAATGAGGATTATTTTGAGTATGGTTACGAACCATTATGGAGGCATAATTGGGATTTTAACATGCCAAATCCTTTTGTAAATTCTCTGGGTAGTAGGAATTTACTTAACACCAAATATGGACTAGATGAGAGAGGTCGTCCGTCCTTAGTGTAAATTAGATTGGGTGATTCTCATATCTTAAGTGTGATGGATTATCAAGTTTCAAGTGAGGGATTAAATAATAAAAGAAATTGGAAAGGCATATGAGAGTGTATCGGTTAGTATAATGAGAGTTATATACACATAGTCGGATTCTTTAACTTTTTACATACGTACGTGAGAGGGTATATATATGGTGAGAATGTATATACCTTGTGTGATGGTTTGCATATGTGATGTGATTGAATGTACATATTTGGTGTGTATGATATATTATGTGAATCATACCTTCTAATGTTATCAAGGGAAGTTGTACGATGTGGGTGAATCTCCCTGGCTTGAGGAGCAGGGAGAGTATAGTCCCTAGGTCATAGCGTCCATTGTTTATATTGCTTCATTTTTATTAGGGGTGAGATGGGATGGGTATGTTTCGTTCTCATTTCCGCGGAGGAACTATGGTCACTTCCCATTCATTGTGATTAGGTTTTTATCAAGTTCGGTGTGAGCTATTCCGACTATTGGTAACCCATGGACATGTGAGCGACTCCTTGGAAGTTGATAGCATTTTAGAGATTATTGAGAATGATGAATCATGTATATTACGAGTGAGTAATATTATACAAGATCTATAGATAATATGTGATATCTTAATGTTATAACTAGAGAAAGTTATAAATATGTGTAGTATGTTTTGTCATTTGTGGCATGAGAGTGGATGAGTATACACTTATGCCTATAAACGGGAAGTGATTGGGTGCATACTTTGGACCGAGGGCCCCACGGATTCCCACAACCGACAATGTTAGGTGGTAGTGTATCGGGGGGGTCCTTATTTGGATTTCGCTTTGCGAGACATCCCACGCACGAAAATTAACATAACATTGGGCATGGGAAGATGTTTGGTCCTTAGTTCTTAGGTATAGGTGAAAATAGTGGGGTAAATTTCTAGCATTAAAGATGACGTCGGATATCTTATGCTAATAACTTGTGAAGGTTAAAGATTAGAACTGATAAAAATAATTGACTGATATTATTATATAAGTTTGGGTTTAAATTTAGGAGATGATAGAAGACGTAGATGGATGCTTATGTTAGACATAGTGAGCTACTCGATTGAGGCTTAGGCATAGATTTAAGAGGATTCATCCCTAGAATGTGTTGTGTATCTTAGTTGAGGTTCATATGCATACGTTAGGTGCACGCTATAGATGAGGAGTGAGGTTGAGTCCCAAGAGAGTGCGACACCACTTTAATTATGAAATCGTGCATTCATAATTATTATGCATTTTAATTCACTTGCTAAAATTATTTTCGAACCTCGGGCTCTGATGCATTTATATCTTTTCTCTTGCTATATATACATTTTAGGTGTCTCTCCGCAAGGATGCCAATGATGCCTATTCTATCTAGAGTCCTTGGAGCTGTATAAGATATGGAATGTTACAGGATTTTATTATGGCCACTTACTATTTTTGTAGATCTAGTTTAAGATCCACTTTGTATATCGGGGATACACCCAAGAGTTTTATGTGTAGCTTATTTTATGTTGTTATCATCAGGATGTTGTATTGTCTGTGACCCGATAGCATATTCGGGTATATCTTTTATTGTACTCGTGTATATATTATCATGTTTTGTAGTCATATTTCATGTTGGTTTGTAGTTTCTTGTATGTTTTGAAATTTTTTGGCATCCACTTATTTTATTATTGGGTGGTTAGTTAGATTTTTATGTCTGTACAATAGTGATGCTAAGAATGATACACTTGAGATTCCTGTTTTATCTTAGTATAGGGCTGGACACCTGTTATTAATTTAAGTGAGGTGTCACACCCACCTCCGATGTTCATGCTTCCGCAGCAAAATCCTCACCTCCTCTTATACTTGACTATCATTGATACTGCATTAAGGGATTTTCTGGCTTAATACATTCAGGAATCTCGTAAGGAGAGAGCAATCTACTACGTTAGTCAAAAGGTAGTTGGGTACAAAGTCAACGACACCACATTGCAGATGGTGTGTGTCGCCTTGGTCTGGGTCACACAAACTATGGCACTACATGATTTCATTCCCCATCAAACTAGTGTCCCTAATGGATTCCATAAAATACCTATAAAAAACCCATTTTTTTAGTTGCATGGCCTGATGGATGATGCTACCGACCGAGTTCAACGTCATTAATGTCACATACAAAACTATGAAAGGGAGAGACATCTCCGATTATCTTACTGACCATCCCATGGAGGGAACTGAAGTTTTGATCTATGAGTTCCCCAATGAAGATATCCTTTGTACCTCTTACAAGGACCTCATATGGAAGATATTCTTCGATAAAACTGCCAATAAGAAAGGATATGGTATTAGGATACTCTTGATCACTCTCAATGAATCTCACACGCATATTGCCATTAGGATGGATTTCCCTTGCACCAATAATATGACAAAATACAAGGCACGCAACGTAGAACTCAAGATTACACTCGAGAAAAGAATAAAATACATTGATGTCTGTAGAGACTCAATCCTTATTGTGGGGAAAATTCTCAGGAAATGGAAAGTCAAAGATGAGAAACTCCTACCCTTCCATGCTTACCTAGAAGATATTAGCTACTAATTCAAAGATGTCACCTTTCATTATATTCCTCGTTGAAATAATATCTTAGCCGACGCACTAGCAACCTTAGCCTCCATGGTCGACATGCTCAAGGGAATAATAATGGCCCCCTTCTGGCTCAGAAACAAGATATACCCACCCATTGTTACCAAATCGATCTCATTACAGAAGAAGACTCTATATGATAGGATTGTGGTATTATGACATTTGATGCCTCACCAAACATGGTAGGTATCCCCAAGAAGAGAGTAAGAAAGATTACGAGACCCTTGACAAGTTGACTGCTCAGTACATCATCAGCGAAAAAGCTCTCTTTATGAGAAACTTCAATGCAACCCATTTGCATTGCATAACAGGGGATGAGATCAAAGATATGTTGCAAAAAATCCACAGCAGGAATACGGGTCCCATATAAATAATCATATACTTTCCAAAAGATCATCCATCAAGGCAACTATTAGACCACCATAGGTCAAGACTATATTTTTTATGTTATGAGATGCCTCAAATACCAGCAGTTTTGCCAAGCTCTAGCACTTGCCTCTTCAAGAGTTATATAACACAGCCACTCCCTGGCCCTTCTCCACCTGGGGCATAGACACCATAGGGAAGTTCACTCCCAAAGCTTCTAATGGGCATGAATTCAACCTGGTCTCCATTGACTACTTTGCAAAATAGGTTAATGATGAATGATACACGATATTAAAGGCTAAGGAGGAAGACAAGTTCATAAAATAAAAGGCATCATTTATTTCTATGGAGTTCTCTATGAGTTGGTGTAAGATAGTGGAGTCCACTTCGAGGCTGAGGTCACAAAGTTAATCGATGAATATGGAATTTAAAGGAATAAGTCCTCTCCCTAACTACCACAAAATAAGATCATTAAGACCATCATTATCAAGATGATGAAAAGCTATAGACATTGGGCTAACCGAATCCCATATGCCCTCAGAGGCTACCATACCTCCAGAAGAAAACCCACTGGAGATACTCTATATTCTCTCGTATTGGGCATAGAGGCGGTTCTCCATGTCGACCTAAAAGTTCCTTCCCTATGGGTTATATTCTAAAGTAAGGTTAGCGATGAAGACTGGTATTGAAGCCACTATGAAAAACTCCCTCTCCCTGATGAAAAGAGATTAAAAGCTTTATACCATATGTAAGAGTATCATCGCCGGATTGCGGGATCATTCAGCGGAAAGGTAAAGGATCGCGGTTTCGAAGAAGGATATCTTCCCCCATGAAAATTATAAAACCCATTTGGGACCCGAGAGGAAAGTTTAATCCTAATTGGACTGGCCTTACATTATGAAGAAAATCATGTCTAGTGGTGTTGCTATGCTCACAGATATCAACAAAGAAGAAATGTACTATCTAGTTAACTTGGACCATCTAAACAAGTTTTAACCTTAGTTCGAACTCTTGTTACTCTAAAACTCTTCTCACCACCTTTTATTCTTAAAAAAAAGCTCTTCCTTTCCCTCTACTCGAAACTATGAGGATATAATCCTCTTATAAATCCCTTCTCAAAAAAAATCACAAATTTTCAAACCCACATTGGTATGTAGGCCTCCCACAAGATACATATTGTCACGGTCTTTCTCTTTCAAAAAATGCTATTCTTTTCCCCTCCGAGAATAACGATCTCTCTCATGATTTCAACGAACAAAAGGATTATGCGTGACTTAGTGATTTGTATATGAAATTCAAAAACAAAATTCGTCAAAGACACAACAAAATACGTAAATCATTATTCTTTGATTAAAAAAATAGGAATATAAATATTACATAACGTATCAATTATGGGAATGAAACAACCCACTCCCCTACAAACCCCCATAAAACATCAAAACCCCAAAACTAACATCATTAATAGCTTCACTAAAAAATCAAACACCAACTAAATCAAACACAACCTTCCCACAAACTTCCCAGAACCTACATAAACCCCTCACACCATAAACACCTTTCCATCAACTACCTGATGGACCTGCTTAATCATCATTGATTGACCCTGGAGGATCGCAACAATCCCAATCCTGGTTATGGCTCCAAATGTGCTCCGTGCGACGATAAGCCTTTTTAAGCTTAGATGAAACCACGACACCCTCTCCCAAGGTGTCGAATATTATGAGATATGTCTGCCTATTCTCCTCAGCTAAAATCTTCTCAACCACCCACTTTCATAACCATTTCATGTAGTCCTCCTATATGAATCGAACCTCCCCAACGGTTTGTGATAATCGGCGGAATTGACATAAAGGGATTGATCAACTAGGCGAAGTCATCAAAGGGATTAATCAAACAAATATCAAGTTGATAAGGTAATCCATAATGCAGATTTATGAGGAAAAAATCCCACCTAGGTGTAAAAAAACTCAACCCGATTCCAGTTTACGGAGTTTAGTGAGGGGTCCCCTTATTGTTGCACTGATTCCAAAATCATTCTTGTACTGACTATCCGGGTGTCATAGTTCACCCCTATCTAGTCAAAAAACCATTTGAACTTTGGACTCCTTGCTATGACTGCACACTGAGAGTCCAAGTCTATCTCATAAGTTTTTAGCATTGCATGCATATTCTGCCTTTGATGCTCCTCCTGCGTCTAGATCAAGGATTACATCTACTTTACCTTCTGGGGGGATCACTAGCTTAACCCCCTCGCATTTAACTTCCTCTTGATGAAAATTGAAAAATCACTTCATGAATCCTCTTATTTTCAACTTTATGTTCTCCATTAAGGTTCAACACCCTAAGCTCTTCATATATCCTCACATTGTCTCTGCATTCCTTCAGATCTCGATTTGCTTCTTCATCATATACTACAACTATATTAGCAGTGCCAAAATGATGTTCTAGAAACGGGTTCTCATTGACATTTATGGGGATATCTACATCCATATGCTCGCCAATGATCCTCTTTAGGTAGAAATAATATTTGGTGGCATGTTGTACTCTCTGATGTATCTCACAATACTTGGCATCTACTTTGTCCGCTGATATTGGTATTTTCCTAATGGAGTGGAGTGGACTTACTATCCCTTCTCACACCAAAGTGCGATAAGAGTCCATAACTTCTTCCACACTGCAAAGAAGCGGTGGTGGGATTTCATCTCTAAAATTTCTTTTGCTTGTCGGGCCACATCCCTTAAACTCTATAAGGACACAAATTTCTAATTGAGTCCTTTGTAGTTTTGGCTCAATTTCGAACAAAAACATTTGAGTCATAGGATAGAGTTATTGATCATCGTTCAAGCCTATGATATAATAAAGTTGAAGATGTAGCGACCAAGTTCATCAAGCTTCATCAAATGCCGTGTTTGTAGTGCCTCGTTTCTACGTCATCAACATGGTTCAATTGATCCTAAGGTATGAATGCATTTTGAATATATATATATAGGAGCTTGGAACATTTTATATTTGGTGTACTTTTATTTTAAACACTTGTTTATTTTCAGAAAGATTTTATTAAAACTTTAGAATAAAGTATACAAAGTTTCTGGGCTAAAATCAAATTTTTTCAACTTTCTGGAAGTTCGTTCGAATTCTCGTTCTAACGATTTTGTCGTTCAAACAACAATGTCATTCGAACGAGTTTGCCAACGAGTTCCCATATAGGCCACTGGAATGTCGTTCGAACGAATATGATGTTCGAACAAGATTTCCAATGAGATTTCTAACGAGTTCTCTCTAGAACTTAGTTAGAAGGCTCGTTCGAACAAAATTTCGTTCGAATGAAAATGTCGTTCGAACGAGTTTTGGGGGGAACAGTTTAATTGGCAGTTTTGAGCAGTTTTTCCATGTTTTCCACTACTTTACCCCACTATCTTTTGACAGAACTTAATATGTGCGGGAACCAACTTTTTCCAATTAACTTTTTCACATCTTTCCATCTCCAAGAGAGAGTTTGAGAGAATAATACCAAAAGGAAAAAGTTCATGGGTTAAGTGTTGTTGTTTTTCAAGAAAAATATTTTAAACACTTGTTTTACATCCAAAGTTTGTTTATCCAAGTTCATCCATATATATATATATATATATATATATATATATATACTTTGCTTGGAGTTCGGCTCCCGTTTATCTCTACATATTGAAGAAGAGATTGTTTGGGTTTTCTTCTAAATCCCACAAAGAAGAAAAAGTGTGCATTGATTTATCCACTTGGAGAAAGGCTCCTTGTTCAGGTGACAGTGACCATATAAAGTCCGATCGGTGGATTCCGAGATTGCAGTGGAGCTCCGTGGTTATTTGCTAGGCGGAGGTGTATACAAGAAGAAGCGTCGGGGCTTGAGAAGGATCGAGTCGAGTGTTGTAAGTCTTACTGTCTTGTATTTCTAAAACCATACTTAGTGGATTTGATGCTAGGGTCATCCGAGGTTTTTTTTCCCGTTGTGGGTTTTTCCTCGTACATCGCGGCGTAGTGATTTATTATTTATTTTATCTTTTGCATCATTCACCTAGAACGCATGCTTAGGTAAAAAGATAAAATTAGATTTGACCACTACTTATGTTTAACTTGGTGCTAATTAATATTGGGTAATGTGTAGTTAATTCAAGTCATTAATTTAATTTGGTAAAATTGGTTTGGCCGAATTTGGTAAAATTGAGAACTATGACTTAGGCAAATTTCTAGGACTTAGGTTAATTAATTGTGTTTAAGTGAAATCAAATTGTGTGTGTGTTCCATCAAATTTCACTCGGTTGTAATTTTAATTTAGAAGAAATTAAAATTCATTTTTTCATTGAACCATCATCTTCGCTTCTGCATCTAACAAGGAAATTATCACTTTGTGAAGTAAAAAGAATTTTGTAAAAATTTGGGGGCCTCGTGTTCCAACAAGTGGTATCAGAGTCAAAGCGATAAATTATTTTGTTAAGATCCTTTAATTATTTTTTGCTAAAATGGAATTTTCCCCATTTTCAAAATTTCCTATTTTCGATGGTTCTAAATGCACGCATTGGAAAGCGAGAATGAAATCAGCACTTAAATCTATCGATGATAGGGTTTGGTTATCTGTAGTTAACAGGTGGCCCCCACCAACTCATTTAGTAGATAACGAACGTGTTCCCAGACCGGCCGATAGATGGAGTGATAATGAATTTAAACTTTCAAATTTTAATTCCCGTGGTTTAAATGCCTTGTTTAGCGCAGTCACACTGGATGAATTCCGTCGCATTATGACGTGTGAAACCACTAAAGAGGCTTGGGATATTTTGCAACTCACTCATGAAGGTACAAGTGTCGTAAAAGCTTCCAAAACCTTACCACTCAATTTGAAACCATCAAAATGAATGAAAAAGAAACTTTTGATCAATTTTATGCTAGACTTTCCGATATTGTTAATTAATCTTTTAACTTGGGAGAGAAAATACCCAACAACCGAGTAGTAAAGAAAATTTTAAGGTCCCTACCCGATAGATTTATTCTAAAAGTTATCATTTTAAATTCTTTACCAACTTTAGCCTCTACGAAATTAGAAGAGATTATAGGTGATTTACAAACCTATGAACATGACATGTTTCCCTCTAAAGATGAAAAGAAAATTGAAAAGGGCGTTGCTTTAAAAGCTCAAAAATAGGAAAAACAAATAGTAGAGAGCGAGAGTGATAGTGATAGTGATAGTGATAGTGACTCGGAAGAAATGGCCTTGTTTGCTAGGAAATTTTGAAAGTTTCTTAAAATTAACAAAGATAAATTTAAAAATGACTTTAAGAAATTTGAAAATTCTAAGCATGATAATGCCGAGAGGATCCCTAAAACATCTAAAGAAACTTTAAACAGGGATGAGTCAAATAGGTGTTTTGGTTTTGAAGGGTATAGTCATAGGGCTTCTGAGTGCCCCCACTAAACTAAGGAGAGAGGGTAAGCGACCCATTTCATTTAATGCAACCCTTAGTGATAGTGATAATGAAGAGGGACCCGATTCCCCCACTAATCCCAACTTTGTGGCTTTTATGGCTAGTCATGTGAGTGATAGTGAGTACTCGTCTATTGATAAAACTTTAACACATGACACTTCCAAGGTCATAGTTTATGATTCCCTTATTTTTTATGGTAGTGAGAGTGCAGAACAAAGAGAGAGTGAAAATGAAGAAGAGGTTGATGTGAGTGAACTTCAAAATGATTTTCAAGAACTTTATGAAGAATCTATTAAATTAAAAAGAGCTAATTTTAAGTTAGAAGTTTATTTAATAGAGTGTGTCAAGGTCGTTGATGATAATGCGTAGTGGAAGACCTTAAGATACGAGAGAGATCTCTTAGAGAGAAGCTAGAATATATAGAAGGCGAGAGAGATAGCCTCAGGGGTTTAATGGAATACTTGAAAAAGGATCTTCTCGAGTTTGAAGAGAGAAATATTTTGTTAGAGTGTATAATTTTAGAATTAGAAAATAAATTAAAAGACTCTACTAAAGTCAAATTTGATTTGGAGGGTAGGTCGAAAAACTTGATAAAATCTTAGGCACGGTCCAAATAAAAAATGACACTTGTGGTTTAGGCTTCGATACTTGTAATGAATCTACTCATAAAGCCAAAAACCATGTTCTAGGAGAATCACCTAGGAATGTCTTTAGAGATAAATACTTATGTACCAATTTTCGACGTGTTTTTAATTGTGCACATTGTGGTCGAAAAGGTCATCTTAAGAAATTTTTTTTTGATGTTAATCGAGTTCCTAAAAAATCCAAATGTAAGGCAACGGAGGTAGCCAAGATTCCTACACCCCTAGATCGTCATTCTTCATTAGTTTGGGTTAGGAGATCCGACTTGGTAGCTTTACAAGGTAGAGTTTTTTATTCTCATTTATTATCACATGCATCCTCACTTGTTAAATCTAAAGGTTGAATGTGTTAGTTTTCTTTGCATACTCTAGCTTTTTATTCTACATATTATATATCATTGCTAGGTGTATGCATGTTTAATCATTTTCTAGCCAATGCTTCATGATTAATCACATGCTACAATAATGATTTTTACTTATCTTTTGTATTATATTTCTTTCATTTTAGTTTGCATTAAATGAAAAATAAAAAAATATTTTTGTTTATCATTTGGGTTTTTACCTCTTGGTAATCTAAGCTTAATGAAAAATTCAAATGATTTTTGTTTGTCTTTTGAGTATATATTTTTATTTTTTTGGTTAAAAATGTCAAAAAACTCAAAAAGATTTTTTTTTCGTGTGAATTTTAGTTTGACGCACTTTATGTGGCATACACTTGCGTTAGAATTCCATCTTTCATGCTTCCACGTGGCTAGAACTTTTGGTTTAGATTGTCAATCCTTATTATGTTCTTTACCATGCTTACATGGAGTAGTTGGATTTTGTGTTGATATAATGGATTCTATTTTTATATGCCTCTTTTCACATATTCACAAGCTCATTTAAAATTTGAGCTTTGTGAGGTGTTCTCCTATCAATCTTGCCATCTATATATTTGTGACCTAGGAGGACTAGTGCATGTCAAAATTCGTTGCAAGTGAGATTTGTGAGAAATAAAAAATGATAAATATAAATGTGCATGGGGAAGGGGAAGGGCTCCGAAAGAAATTATTATCCTTTGCGAATAGTAAGCCACCATTTGAAATGGACCTAAAAGAAATACGTGGTCCAAAGGCCTAAAATAAAATATGGCATTAAAAAGAAAAATAATTGACAAGGCCTGTTTTTATTGATATGTTCATTCAAAAATATATGCTTATTGAGGGAGATTGGATGGTATATCAATGGTTTGCACAATGTCCGTTTTATCCTAGTTGTATTTTCAATGTGATGACTCTATTGGTTTGTAGAATCATCAACATGCTAGGCTTGTATGCATTGTATATGTTTGCTCATTGAGTTCAATCTATATTGTCACATGAGGTTATTTTCAAATGTGATGAAGTTTGCAATCAATTGAGAACTCCATTAACATGTTTTAAGTGATTGGGTCTAAATTTAATTATTGCTAGTTCACACCCCAACACTTCCGTTTTCATATGACACATTTTTGCCATACGAGTGTGAAAAACTTATCTTATTTTGTGTCATTTGTGTGTGTGTGTGTGTGTGTATATATATATATATGCATGTGCATCTTAGGTATATCTAGAGTATGTATGTGTATATATGATATTTTTGTTTAGTCTTTGCCTTTCTTTCTAGTCCATATATGCTTCAATTCATAATTGGTATCCGTCTTGTTGCATTCTTTGTTGATATCACATGCTTAATACTTATGTATCATATCGGTATCTGTTTCTTACATCTTAGTTGGTATTCGTTAGTATTTGTTGGATTAGTTATGATTTTGTTTCCCATGTGCTTTAATGTTCTCATCACTTTATGCGCAATTTCATGTTTTAGATTGTTATCCCTTGCTTAGTTTAGAGATGCTTTAATTGGGGAAGATAAGTTAATGTTTTGATTCTTTAGTCTTTGTCTATTCCTAGACAAAAAGGGGGAGAATGATAGGGGGAGAAATGGTATCTAATCCTATTTCAATCGTATCTTAGTTTAGGGGAGATTTATCTTAGGGGGAGACATCTTTCTAAATAAGTCATTTGTTTGATAAAGGGGAGAATTAATTTAGGGGGAGTACTTATTTTAATTGCATTTAATATTTTGATATTCCCTATATGTTTGATAGTTTGCTTAAGTGTGCAGGAATTCTTCTTAAAGGCAACATTCATCATCGGGAAAAGATTTTGATCCTTTGGGTTATTTGAGTCAAGCAATGTATTTTTATTTTGGGTTGGACATTTTCTTATGTCTAGTAGAGCTTGACGACCCTTTAGAATTTTTGTTGGTTTTTGCCCCGGAATAGCCAAAGGGGGAGATTTGTAAGGACACAAATTTCCAATTGAGTCCTTTGTAGTTTTGGCTCAATTTCGGACAAAAACCATAGTGGATTTGAGGCTAGGGTCGTCCGAGGTTTTTTTTCCCGTTGTGGGTTTTTTCTCGTACATCGCGGCGTAGTGATTTATTGTTTATTTTATATTTTGCATAATTCACCTAGAACGCATGCTTAGGTAAAAAGATAAATTTGGTTTAATCACTACTTATGTTTAACTTGGTGCTAATTAATATTGGGTAATGTGTAGTTAATTCAAGTCATTAATTTAATTGGGTAAAATTGGTTTGGCCTAATTTGGTAAAATTGAGAAATATGACTTAGGCAAATTTCTAGGACTTGGGTTAATTAATTGTGTTTATGTGAAATCAAATTGTGTGTGTGTTCCATCAAATTTCACTCGGTTGTAATTTTAATTTAGAAGAAATTAAAATTCGTTGTATCATTGAACCATCATCTTCGCTTCCGCATCTAATAAGGAAATTATCACTTTGTGAAGTACAAAGAATTTTGTAAAAATTTAGGGGCCTCGTGTTCCAACAAACTCTGAACCTCATTTCTTATCCTTTGAGTTCCTATATACATAGTTGATATCTTGCCTTCTAGCAATCAGGAACCGCCCTAAGGTCAGAGGGACTTGTGTCCTCCAATTTGACTGTCTAGTCTTTATGATCATGGCAATTTTTTTAGCTGATCAAGTGAATTCTCTAAATGTTCCACCTCTAGTATCATTGACTTGATAGAACTTGTATTCCTCTAGGAGTCCCTCTACATAGTCTGCAGCAACCTCGCTTTAGCCACGTTTTCATGAACATCTAATGCCCTCTCATGGAATTGTTTAATGTACTGTAATAGTTCTTCATCGGAATTCCTCACTTCTTGGGTGAGGTGCCTCAATGTGAACTCATCCTCCACCATAAAATGTTTTTTGAGGAACTATTGGTTCATCTCCTACCATGTGCGAATTCTATTTGGTGCAAGGTGGGAATTCCACGTACATTCCTTTCCAGTGAGAGTCTTATAGAACTCCTTCAACTTCATGTCCTTATCATTTCCATGCAGCCCAAATATTCCATAAACCTGTTTACATGCTCTCGATGGTTTTCTTTTTCCCATTAAACTTTATGAACTTCGTTGGAACATAACCCTCAGAGTAGGGCTTCCCATTCATACTTTCAGGGTAGAGATTTTTTAGCTCCTCATACAAGTGGAAGTATTCCATCTGAGAGAAAAATAACTTCTTAACTTCCTCTATGGTTACAAATTTAGAGGGAGACTCCTCCAATCTACTTTTTTTAACTATTAGTGAACTTACTAGTTCTATCACTTTCTCTACTTCCACCTTCTACGATGGAGCCACTTTTTGGATGTTGCTATTGTAACGGCTATTCCTTTGGCAGTGGCTACCACCGATGTCATGCATGACTGGCTCAAAATTTCAAAATAAACATTGTTTAACTTTAGAAAGTCCAAGAACGTGCTCATCAAATTCATACCTGCTAGCGGCGTTGCTACTGCCGCACTAGTTTGTCTAGCTTCAAGAGAAGGTGCTCTAGCTTCTATCACCATCACCTCTTCATGTGTGTTTTGGTCACTCTAAACTCCATTACCATTAAGAGTATCCTAAAAAATTAGTTGCTTAGAATCGATATGAACTTACTTATCCATGGTAATGAGGATACCTCCCTAGTAGATTCGCCAAAAGTAAGAGGGTAGTGTGACAGGGGTCTGAGAAGAAACTAGAACGGGTGAGGCGTGGCCCACTCTAATGGAATCTATCTTCAAAGTCATCTAAGTCTCAGGAGAAGCTTCTGGTAGAACCTTCCTTTTTTTGTGAAAACGGAGTTAATGCTAGAACCTCCTTCTGCATGAAGATGAACTTCATAAAAAATAATAGTAAGTGGGAGAGAGAAATATCCTAAGAATGATGGTTTTAATAGTGGGAGTGTAAAAACAAGCACTTTGCATGCAGAGAGCGAGCCGGGAGAGAATACTAGGTCTGGCGTGATTTTGACAGAATGATGACTTAAACTTGAGTTTCTGATTTTTGATTTTACCTTACCAAGGGTCCTATTTATTAGTGAATACTAGGGATAGTTTGGGAACTTAAGGGACAAGGTTTGTAATGTACCTTTTGTCCCTACCTAGTCTGTAGTCGCCTGTCCCCTCTAACAGGCGACACCTGGTGTAAACCAAAGTCAAAAAGTAAATATGTCTCCTAATGGTGATAAAAAAAATGATTTGTTAAATATCTTTTCAAACGATAACTTACTATACAAACTTCATAAACTTGAGAGTGGCCTTGAGGGACTCTCTGTTTAAAATCATTTTGTAAAAAGTGTTTTTCTTGTGAGCAGCCTTTTGACCACTCACTTCAGTTATAGCTAAGTGTGGGTTGTGTAAAGGCTTGAGTGACTCCTAGGGTCCTTTCAATACTATTCTCTCTGTTTTAAAGTGTTAAATGATTGATCTTTCTCAACAAACATTATCTCTCATCCACGAAGTCAAAACTCCTAAGAGATCCCAACTTACCTACATAAGCCATGCTTGCTCAACTAGGCTACTTGTATAAGAAAGTAAACATTAATACTTTGATATTTTCTAAGTAATAAGTCTTGGGGATGAGGTCACTTAAAGTGGACCCCATCATCCTTTGTCAATTTTGTAGTATGGGATTTACGGAAGAGAATCCACTCTATGTGGACATCCTCGCCCTACCTTTTTTTTCTAGGGTGTCAACTTGGGCAATTACCGGTGGTGAGTCCCCTCACCCTGGCCCTTTTCTATGGCCTCATCTTTTGGGAAGGGTTGCTCGTGATGAAACCCCTAATCCTTTGCTCTTTTTATCTAGCTCCAATCTTGGGAAGAGGGGTTTCTCGTGGTGATCCCCCTCTTCCTTAGCCTTTCTCTGTGGCCCCATTCTTGTTTGGAGGGGTTGCTCGTGGTGAGCCCACTCATCCTTGCCCCTTTTTCTATGGTTTCAATCTGAGGTGGCGGGATTACTCATAGTGAGTCCCCTCGACCAGGTATTATATTTGGTCATAGGGTCAATCAAGGTAAACCCCCTCGCTTTAAATCTTTTCTTACTAATTTGGGTAATGAGATCCCCTCTGGGTGGGCTCACTTGTCCTAGGCTGATTTTGAATAGCAAATGAACACCCTTCTACAATAGTCCCCTCATACAAAAATCTTTGGGTTGGGTAAGCCAAAGGGTTTCGTAAGCAATGATTCAATTCATCTTGGAATGTGAACAATTTCACTCTTTGTCATCATTACACTATTGACATTAAATGGCTTTGTCACATCAGCCCACATTGAGAGTCTCAAGGTGTCACGTATTGAGAAAAGAACAGGCATCCCATCATTTGGGAAATGATTTTCTCGACTGTTGACTAGAAGGATCATATGGATATCTTTTAGTATAAAAAAAGCCATTTTATCTTCATTAGCATTTACCTTAGGAATTTATTTTCAATAGAATTTTTTAGAGAGAGAGCCCTTGTTTTTACAGAGCTCCCAAACCCATCCTCCCCAACTCTTTAGACTTTTTTAAAAAATGGCTTCTTCTCAAAAACCTTCTTCCACCGTTTGCATCACTACCAGCGAGGTTCTGGTTAACTCCTTCCCTATTTTCATTACATTTTCACTGTCTTGGACACCGGAGCAACCACAATCACCACCGCTATTTTGATGTCACCACCTCTACCATGAGCGGTTCATCTTCTGGGGTTGTTGCGAACGGGAATTCCTCAATGATTTTGGGCTATACTGCCATGCTCCATACTTGGGCCCTCGAGACACCTTCATGCTTTCTCTTGCCAATTTCGAGGAAGAGTTCATGGCTAAGATAATCGAGAAACCTCATGTGGGTTTGAGTGAGTCTATTGACATTCCTATTATTTTACCTGATAGTATTCTTAGGGTTTTAGTGGATAAGAGTGACTTTCTCCATTCCAACATTAAACTCAATGTTTATAGAGGTGCCCTTGATGAGTGGGCGCTCTCCGTAGATCATATCTTTACCACCCCCTTGCACAAGGCTATTGTTGATGGGCTTGGCCTTTCCACCACCATTAATAGGTTGAAGACTTGTTCCATTACCAAGCATGACAGTTCATTCACTTTGTTGGCTTCTCATTAGAGTAGGGACTCACACATTTTTGTTAATGGATGGGGCGAGTTTACTATAACCATGGAGGATATTCACGAGCTACTCGCCTTACCCTATTTAGGAATGCATATATTTTCTGGTGGCTATGTGGATAAGGTTGAGGAGGGGATGATAGTAGAGCTACACTCAGCTTTAAGTGAGTGCTCTAAATATATTGCGATCAATCAAACTGGAACTACCAAATATACCTTTGCCAAATGACAAAGGTACTAATTTAAATATTTCGAACAGTTGTCCAAGGGGGAACGTTTGAGCGGGCCTTAAGAAGCCAGGATGGCTCAAAAATCAATTCCTCCTATTATTTGGTAGTTTCTATTTCTAGGGACACCAAACGATTAACCTTGTGAGCTTCTTTTTAGACTTGCTGTGAGACTTGCTGAAGGGAGGGCGGTGCCCCTCGCGTATTTAACCTTGGATTATGTCTATACTTGGTTGGATCGTGCTCATGTTGGTGTCGAGTGATCATGTGGACACCATGATGCTATAAATTTCATAAACTTTTTTATCCTCATGTCCTTTTTATTTGAGATATTCCCCCAACTTTGCCCCAGAGGCAAGGGCCTGCCATAGTCAAGTTTTTCTAGCTACAAGGTGGCATAAGAAAGTTCCCAAAGCTCCTCTAAGACCTCTGATAGATAACATTGATGAATTATTCTTCTAACCTTATTGGAAACAAGTTGGTGGGGTTTTCACATGGGTTTCTTTCTCATCTTTAGGAGGTACTTTTTATTGTCCCGTAAATGATGAGTTTGTTTCTACCTGTCCTCATATTGAGGTGGCAGTTATGCTCTTACTTCGTATTCTTCCTTCATTGACTGACCTGCTCCACGGTGTGGAGTTTTATCTCTCTGAGAGGGTGAGGCGACAATTCGTCTATGATCAAGGTCTTCATTCACTTTCCTATCCTTCGAGCACCTCTCCCCTCCCACCCACCCCGAGATGTATCTTGAGGCTTATGACAATTTCACATTTTAGGGGATGTTTCATAGAATTAGTCACTTGGTACATTTATATGTGCCTCTCAAAATAACTTTCCATCTTTCACTCGCTCATGGTTTACTTTATGGAAGAGGCAGGTGAGCCTTATTCAAAATTGCTCACGAGACCATCTCTACCTAGACCCCAATAATGACAAATACTTGGGGTAAAAGGACCCAAAAAGACTTATGTCATCGCAGCACCATCTCAAAGGCCCATCTTAAGAAAGTCACCCCAATCTTAGTGAGTCCTCAGCTCGATGAATCTATTTACATAAAGCATCCTGAGACTTAACCTGCCAAGCCCAAGGGAAAGGGAAAGCCAAAAGCCCCAGCTTCTTCCAAAAGGAAGCACCCTGACATAGACTTGTCAAATTTCATATCAGTTAATGTTGTTTCACCTCCTTCTACTGCTACTCCTACTACTACCCCATCTTCTCCTCTTTCTTCAATAAGGACTAGGGTAAGCAAGAAGAAGAAGAAAGTTAGTGCTAAAGCTGATGCTCCTTCTCCTGCACCATATCAGGAGTCTGACACCGATAACCTTAGAGTGGAGGAGACCTATAGGACTCTGTGCAATGAAGGCTATGAAGCCTTGGGTTTGTCTTCTCAAGAGACTCCTATTACCTCCATTCCTGTTGTTGAAGGTATTATACCTGACTCATCTTTACTTACTAAAACTGGCTTTTATGGGGTTTCAATTGCTGGTTCCCCTTCTCATTTATTTGAAAAGGGTCTAGTTGATTATAGAAGCACTCATTCCTATAAAGATGATAATTCTTCATCAAATGATATGAATGACATTGACCCTCATGGTGAACATTATCCCAACACATCTTCTTTTTTGCTAGTTTTAAACAGTCTTCCAGCGACGACACTATTTGTATATTCTCCCTCTGCCAATAGTCCTACAATTGGACCTCTCCTATACGGAAAAGGCTCTCCCCCAGCTACTATAAGTTTTTTCTCTACACTTCCTTTGCTTGAACTTTTATCTAAATAACTTTTATGGCTTTTTCCTAATTCATTTTTGTCTTTGTGACATTTATAGATTTCTTCTTTTGAGAGAGTGATTCTTCACCTCCATCTCTTGTTCAAGCACCCTTTCCCATAGAGAGGAATTATATGCTTGTCTCCTCTCTGGATTTAGCTAGAGAAGTTCGATACTTCCTCCCCATTCAACTATTTTTTCTTTTGTGCTTCCTACCACTATGAGGACCTCTTATGTGTCCTCTTATTATGTTCAGGTAAGAATCAACACCCCTAGTTCTTTTTTTATGTCGACTTGTTAGACATATCTTGATGCCTTTCTCTTCATGTATTTATAGAGAATTTTTCCTCTTAGTCGTACTTCCTCACCTCCTGCCTCTCCTACGGTGGGTAGTTCTTCTACCGAGTTTCCAGAGGCATTTGAACTTGTTGCTTATGCCATCTTCTTCTGTCTAAGTTTTTCTATGTACGACTGAACATTATGTTATCTATGTTATTTTTCTCTTTCTTCCTTGTAGGGCCTATTTTCACGTAGCCCTTCCACCATCGAGGGAGTGGTGTTATTTACGGGAGTCATTGTCCCGGGCCTATCACCTTCCAGAAGGATACCTATCCCCTGGTTTTATGTGCTTATGGATAATAAGCCCCTATCCATCCCCTTCCTTCTTAGCCGATCTTCACCATTGCTTCTAGTGAGCCTATTTCATAGGACATTACCTTTTTCAGGTACTACTCATCCTTGTTAGGATTAACGCTTTCCTTTATTTGTGTTTGTTTCTAAAAAACTTGCGACGGATAGGCCATAACCACTATATTATCTATTCTAGTAGTTCTCTTTCGTCCTTCTTCCCTTAAGGGGGTTTAGGTATTTTTTTTTAATCCTCAATCCTTTTTATTTTTCGTTGGAATTTCATTCTCATGACTTGTAACTATTTATTCATGTTTCAGCTGGACAATGTTACCACATCATAGGCTTCTTCTCCATCTACTTCTCTAATAGCCTCTGCAGTTATTGAGGCCTCTTCTGCCATGGGTTCTGGTGGAATCACCCTCATAACACCTCTCCTAGTATCTAATTTAACTCAACTTAAAACACTTCTATTTATTTTCTTCACTATATAAGCAATTTTTTAGCACTTATATCCTTCATGTATTCATAGGTTGGTGCTAGTGAGGCCTCTTTATCTGCGGTCCTACAATGAGCATTATGGAGGCAACCCTCCAGGCATCACCTACAGGTCCCACATTGATTCCTGCAAAGATGACCACACAGGTACCATGTATTTCTTGTATAAACAGGGATATTTATATGCCACCCTTTTAATTGTGCTTCTTATAATGTTAGATGCCATCAGGAAGTAAAGATGAAGTCCCATTATCTGCGGGGCCTGTTATGAGTTCTGCAGGAGTGACTTCCCAGGTACTTCTTTTCCCACACCTATTTCTCATGCTTGTATTTGTTTACATGTCTTATATGCACGAGAACCTTAAAGTTTTTCTGACATAATTATAGTTGTGGTCCCTCTATTTGCGGGCTTAATATCTTAGTTCTCAAGTTAGCACTGTGCCTGTTCTTGTACCCGTGGAACCTTTGTCTATCATCCCGAGGGATACTACCCCGGTATGTATATCACATTATGTTTTATTGACTTAAATTTTCAGTGCAAGGGTTTGTTAACACTTCCATGCCTTATTATTATCAGGTCAGTGTTGCATCTGTTCCCGCTGTTGTGGGACCTAGGCTGGTGTCTCAGATGAGACTTCCCAGGTTAACACTTGGTATACTATACCTTTTAAACTTTCTTTTACTGTGAAACTTCTCTCTAACACTAACATCTTTTACTGTTTTCAGGTTAGTGATGCAGTTGTTCTGATAGATGTGGAACATCTTGGGGAAGTCGCTGTGAGAGAGGTATTACACTGTTATACCCTTCTCTCATTTATATTTCCCCTTTTCTTCTTGATTTTACTATGAAATTATGTTCACCCTCACGCCCTTATTTCCTTGTTTTTAGGTTAGTGAGGTGTTTGTCCCTAATTCTGCGGAACATGATGTGAGTGTTGTAATATGCACTCCCCAAGTATTAAATATTCATACCTGGTTTACTTTTAGCTATTTTCTTAGAAATTTTCATTTCTAATTTAAATAATAAAAAATAATAGAGTAGCTTTTTGTATATGTGTCATTGTTTGAAGCTCCTCTAATCAAAAATCTCAATTACCTACGAAAATATATAACAAACTAGAATATAGTGGTAAGTGAGGTATCAATCCAAATCCAAAGAGTGAAACGAGAGGAAGACTAATGTAATTCAATTTTATTTAATTTCTTTTTGGACTTTTTTTGCAGTTTATATTTTTTTTCTAGCTTTTTCAATAATAACACAATTTTTGTGATGAGGGTGAAATAAGACTAAACTAAATAGAAGATGTAAAGAACTAACTAAAAAGTGACTAAAAATTATGAACAAAATCTAACACTAAAATAAGAGGTAAAGTGAGGTAAATAAATATGAGAGCAATCAAGGAGTGGGACTACAGCACAAATTCTAGTTATTTTAACTAATTAATATATTTATTTAAAATCTCCCAAATTATTATCAAAATTACAAATCAACTCTCGTTGCAAATGTAATTTTAATATTAATCTTTTAGAAAATTAAGTTCAACCCCCCACAACTCTAAAAAAATAGATTTACACTCCTTTTAATTAATCATCCGCTAGGATTGATTCATTAAAATTCATACAAATCATAGAAAATAAAATTTAGAGTTGAAATTCAAGGAATAATACTACTTAAGAAACCCATATCTCTAGTTCTAATCTAAAATGGGTATTATATCTCAAATTTCGATCTTCTCTCGAAAATCATTTACCCTGTCTCGAGGTGTAAATTGGAGGGTGATGGATCAAAATTGACATTCAAATGGAATTTTCAAATAATCAAACTAATTAATCAAAATAGCATCAAATAAGGGTTCACCCCACCCCTTGAAAGGGGATTTAGCCTAGCATGATATTAAACATGATTAACAAACAATCAAAGGCAATGAAATGGAATAGCAGATAAGAGAAGAGAACAATCAAACCCAATCTCTTGAAGTGAAATTGAACTTCAATCCTTGCGATGAAATTTACATCCCTCAATTTGAATGATCCAACCAAAATTACATAAAAAAATGCACTCAAATTGATCCTCTCAACAATTTATTTTTCCTCACTAAATAAAAGAGAAAAAAAATTCTAATCTAATTTATAATTTATTTCTAACCCTAATTTTTTTCCTAACTTTCTCTCTAACTCTCTTTAAAACCCTAGATGATGTTCCTTTGTTTATGGCCTTGCGTCTTATTATGTAGTGCACATGGAGCTAAGGGGTAGTTTGGGTAGAGATAAGAGTGTGCATGGGGTGTGTGAGGTAAGGGTGAGGGTGAGGTCTCTTGGAGGTTTTGTTTGCTAGTAGGTATAAGGTATGGTGGATGGGGGAGAGATGAGAGAGAGGAAAGTGGGTTATGGAGGTTTTAGGAGAAAGAGTAAGTTGTTGGGGAAGAAGATGAGTGTAGGTATGTTTGTGTGTGGTGAAGGTGTATGGTATTGGGGTGTGAGTTATTTGGGAGTAGTAAGGTGTATGTGAGTGTTTTATAGCGTGGGGTGTGTGTGTATGTGTGTATTAGTTTGTACTCGATTAAAAAAAATGAAACTAACAAAACTAAAAATTAAAATCTATATAAAAAAATAAATTCTAATCTAAAAATAAAAAGACTAAAAATAAAATAATACTAATAAACCTAACTTAATAAAATAAGAAATAACAAAACCAAACTAATAATAAAAACTAAAAATCAAGAAAAAAATAATAAAATAAAAATTAAATAAACTAAAACGCACACCTTTATAAAAATAATAAAAACACACGCAGCACATAAAAATAAATCCTAAAATATATACATGACTCAAAAATATATAAAATAAAATAAATTCTAAAAATCATAAATGACACAAACAAAAATCTAGAAAAATCTAAGAATCACAAACTAAACACACACAGGTTCGAGAATGAGTTTAGGCGCGGTTTAGGCTAAGGTGTAGGTCATGAGATAAGGTTCGGGTTATGGGATTGGGGAATTAGCTCCATAAATTGCACATTTGACTTGAAATAAGCATTTGAACTTCGTAAACGGCGATAAAAAAATACACAAAATATTGATGCCAATTGTGCCCATTCTCTATTATGTTGGTATTCAGGGTCATGTGGTGCCTTCTTGATTCGGCAGCAATATACTTACCCCTCTGAGCTTTTAGGTAAACTTTGTATTCTTGATTTAATTTGAGCAAAGACACTCAGTTGTCTATTCTTCTTTCCTCTTGACTTATCATTTTTATGTTTATCACTTTCAGGATCCCTATTAGTGAGCCTGCTGAGACAGATTGGAGTTTCGAGGACGCTCGCTCAGATGGTGACGCTAGCTCCGACGTGGATTACTCTTTTCCTCTTTCAGAGCTCGAGTCCCAGAATATGGGTTATGACGATATCGAGGTAGTGAATCTTGGGGCCTTTATGAGGGCTTTATGGCATGCAGAGCTACCTTTTAGGTTTCGGACCCAAGAGCGGGAGGTGCTAGAGATGATCCTGGAGCACCATCCTAAGACTTTTATGTTTTGAAGTGTACTCAACATCAACAGCCTCACGGTCCTCAATCTAAGGTCTCTCTAGTCATCTTCATGATTTCTTGTCCACTCCACCTACTGACCTGACTAGAAAAATTTACTATCTTGAAAACAGAGGTCAAAACTTGTTCTCCAAGTTACAAGTCTGTATGAAATACTTTTCGTTATTTTTTATTATTATTACTTGGAGAATCATCTCCCTTTAGTCTGTAGGAATGTTCAAACTATTGTGTCTATAGGGTCTTTGCCCATTTATACTTTTCCTATGGGATGGATGTACCCCTCAAGAATAATGATGAAAGTTCCTCTTGTTATGAACTCTCTTCTAGTCTAGTATAAAGTGTTACTATTCTTACTTTTTAAGAAAGAGAAAACGTTGATCTAGTGCACCCACCTCATAAAGCAAGTAAATAAATAATATAAAAGTTATCTAGTAATGATCAAAATAACTACTATTCATTTCACGTGTATTATATGTTGTTTACAAGGCTTTTCTTTACTATCTTTACAAAAAAAAAAACTTTTCTTGTATTAGAGCGAGACATTCAAACTTTCAGAAGAAATAAAGTTTAACTAAAACTAGGCATAATACTTTTTCGGCCACTTATAGTTAATATATTGAAGACAGTCACTCTTAGGTTATGATAGCTGGTAATAACTCGACTTACCCAACCCTCTCACCATGAAGAGGACTTTCTAGTTAGTCTTGAACTTTGATGATGACATGTTGCAAACATGGTGAGTGGAAGCACGTAGGACCAAGTCCCTTCCTTGAAATTCCTTGGGCTTGACCAAATTCTCGTAAGCCCTGTACAGTTGCTGGGTGTAGACCTTAAAATTTTCCTTGGCCTTGTCTTTGTGCTTGTCCAACTCCTCTAATAGCATGTACCGGGGATCTAGTATAAGGCCACTGCTTAGAGGAATCCTAGCTGAAAGTACTGCCATCGCTACTAGTAGGACAACTTTGGCCCCATAGATTAGCAAGAATGGAGTAAACCCTTTCGGCATCCTCTTTGAATTTATGTAGGCCCAAAGTACCATCGTTAGCTTTTCATCCCAATCCCCTAGCATGTACTCAAGCATCTTCTTTAAAATATTAATGAGAGCCTTGGTTGTACAGATATGAGATGGTGGAACTGTTGCGTATAATCTTATACTTATCCGTCAGGAGACCCATATCTTTACACACAAACTGTTTCCCATTATCTGTTAGAATCACCTTGGGAACCAGCATATGATATATTCCTTTATAAATTGGGTCAACACTTGGGGAGTCCCTCTCCTTAGAGGGATTGCCTCTACCCACTTGATGTACGGTTATGTGGTAACATGATGAAGGCCTTGCCATCAAAGGCGGGGCCGATCTTTCTCACTAGATCAAATTCCCATGTGTGGAACGGTTAAGGATCCCTTTGTAGACTTACTCAAGGGGCATGCACCATTTTTTTATGCCCTTGGTTTGCCCCGCACTTCTTGACATAGCTGATAGAGTCAGCCTCCATAGTGGGCCAATAGTACCCCAACGTCATAAGTTGATCATATAACTTGGGACCTCCCATATGAGAGGGATCATGTGCCTCCTTTAACATGCTTTCTAAGTATCCCTTTTCTACAAACTTCAGTGTCTTCTCATTATATTCTTTCCTATAGAGTTACCCTTCTACCAAATAGAAGGGGGCGGTAAATCTCATCTGCTCTTTCCATTGGCAACTCTATATCCCTAATATATGTTATGTAGGGTGTCTTCTAATATTCAAATACCCTTACAAAATTTTCCTCAGCTAGTTGATTAGACTGGATATAGCACTTCAAACACCCCTACTACATACGAGCAGCTTTTGTCCTTATGGTGGGCCAATAGTATCCCCCCCCCCCCCCCCCCCCCACTGCAATCAATGGTAAAGGGGGATGTTTGTGTCCCCTCAATTATTTTCATGCATTGCTTCCAGTCTCCCTTTGGCCTCTTCCTCTCCTACACATCTGGAGAAAAATCTATGGGGGCTTTTGAAATAGAGATTCCCCTGAAATAGATGGTAGTTTGCCAATTCTGATATTTCATCACTCCTTATCTAGTTTCTAGCGGCTTCACTATTGGGCACCTCCAATCATTTAGTTCTTTTTTAAGAAATAATGACTTGCTTTTTGGAGGTTGTTCTTCAATGTACCGTAATGGTCGATTTTAACTAGTCCATCTCTAATTTTTGGGCTATGGTGGCTAGGTCGTCTGGATGCCTATTCATCGTGAGGGCGTTCTTCTTAATAGTTATCTTCAATAACTGACTCAGTAACCTCTAGATGATGGACCGATATGGTGCTAAATTGGCATGATTGAGGGCGAATTCCCCATTAACCTGTTTGACTACGAGTGTTGATGTAAAAAATTAGATTATCTCTAATTAATCAATCACGGATAAAATAAATAAGACAGAAGATTTTTAAAGTGGTTCAGCCTTATAATAATGGCCTACATCCACTGTTGTTGTATTTCTGACTGTTTGTCTGGAATTCTCGATATGTGTTTTATCCAGAAATCCAGAGTCGCCTTCTAATGAGGAGGTTACAATGTATTTATAACGTTGAGGCTGTACGTGTGAAAGGACAATGCGCTGTTAACTAGTAGACATATACATATGTACGATAATAATGAGCATTTAATGCGCAGTCGTCTCTTTGATTCTCTTGATTTGGATGCTCTGTACGCTAAGTAGCTCAGACCGCTTAAGCTACTCGGACCGCCTAAGTAGCTTGGGGCCCATAAGATAATCGGACCGCTAAGTAGCACGGGGCCCATGAGTTACTCAAGGAGCCTAAGTTGATCGGTACACTTGAGATGTTCGGAATGTATGAGTTACTCGTGGTGCTTGAATAGCTCGGTGGCAGTGAGTTTATCGATAGAAGAACTTGTAACTGCCACGTTGGTTGACACGTGTCTTCAGATGATGGGTCCACATCAGCAGATTAGATTTGGTATCAACAGAAGCCCCCAATGTTTCATAGTTTGATGTTGAAGAAAAGTATGGAACATTCTGCTTGAAAACTGCATAGATTATTGGTTTGTATGGTTTTTAAGAAAACATTCATTGTATATAACTCCTTTTTTAGTGCACAGTATCAGGTCTCATAAATACTTTGAATTTCCATGACCGCTTCGATATTTGTGCCCCTTCTCTTTTTTTAGCCGCTGGATACGCAAACGTCCTTCCTTGTAATCATTGCTTTTCTCTTTTCTCGAGGTAAAGTATTTAAGCGCGGCAGAAATCCTATCGTCTTTCACTTTTCAAATTTGTATCTTTGAACTCTTCATTTTCTCTCTATCTTGTGCCTTCGCTCTTTCCGTCATTCATTGTCACCTGATCTCTTTTTCTCTGTAAGATTTTCTTACCTCTCTTTTATTTACTTTGTTCATCATGGTTTAACTTGTTGAATCGCTTGACAAATTTCGGTCTGAATTTTCAATCCCTTCATGGATTAATTTGGAAGAACTTTTTGAACATTCTGATTATTTTTCTTTGGTTGAGGGACATTGGTTCCCAAGTCTCTTTGTGGCCGAATGTGGCTTTTCTTTTCCTCCAAAACTCCTATGTTTGGAGTTCTGTCAATATTTTGACGTTGTACCTGCAAAAATAGCTCCAAATACCTGGAGGATAGTTAATGGCGTACATAGATTGAATCAACTCCGTGGAACCCGTTTAGGGATTCCAGAGATTATGTACTGCTATAGATGGGTTGTTAGAGATTCCACATTCTATTTAAAAACTAGGTTTTTGAATAGGGCTTTAGTTGTTAATCTTTCAGATGCCAATAGGGATTATTTTGAGCATGGGGTTATTATGAAAAATTGGTAACACGCTCCATTAAATGGAGATGATGTATATCAGGGTCCCAGGTGTCCCCCTTATGGCAATGGAATAGGTTGTTTTTATTTTTTGAAATCTTATTTTCTTTATGTTTGATAAAATGTATCACTGACATTTGTTTTTATTTGTTACAGTTGACAGTAAAAGAAAACCTCCAAAAGAAGCTGACGTTAATTTAAAGCATTTGAAACATATCTGGGATTTGCGCCAATCTGTTGTCGAGGAACATATTAGATATGCCTCTTATTTGTTGCAGTACAAGGCCTACACTTCGTCTTTCACTACTCGTCCATGTCCAGTGGTAGTTAACCTTGACCAAGTACCAGCTTCTGAGACTAGTGTGGAAGGTTCTTCCTCTGAGTCAAGTGTTCCCATCAGTAATCTAATGAAGAGAAGAAGAGCTCATGCCTTCTTTGATAAATCTGCCTCTACCAATGTGGAGGTAAAGAAAAGAAAACAAGATGTCCCAGAAGAAGGGAAAGGGATCACTGATGCTCCTCCTCTTGCTGCTGTCAAGAAAGCTGTTGAAAAGCCCCTAATGACCCTGAGCAGGATTATTGCTGTTTCTCCTCCGAGTGAGGTTATTGTTATTTCACCAACAAAGACAATGTCTTTAGTTGAAAATGTTCCTGCTCCTCTGAGGAGGTTAAAGAAAAGTTCTTTTGAGAGACCTGCTGAACCTGTCTCTCAACCTTCAAATGTTGAAGGTGTTATTCCATCTTTTGTTGCTCCGAGCTCCGTTGTGAGTTTGGTGAGATCCTGGACTATCCCAGAAGTCCAAGGTATTGAGGACTCCCTTTCTCGTGAGAGAATTAGTACCCTTGCTGCTCAACATATTGCCTCGGTAAGTTTTGTTAGCTCGAGTCTTTCACTTTCTAATATTATGTTCATATATTGACCCACAGCTATTTCTTTTTCCAGTTGGTGATGTGTTTTAACAGAATTCTGAAGAAGGATGAAGCTATCAAAGCTTCAATCTCCTCGGGAGGAGTAGAGGAAGCTTTTGTTGGGCTGACCCAATCTCTGAAAGATTCTCATCAAAAATACGAGGAAGATAAAGTTGCTTGGGAGAAGCAGTTCAAGTCCATTGAGCTAGAAAGAAATCAAGTTGTGAGTGCCTCCAAGGATTTGGAGAAGAAATTGACGGAGTCTGAGCAGAGCAACAAAGTCTTCGAACAAAGCAACAAGGAGCTGGAAGTTAAGTTCAAGTCTGCTAAAGAGAAAGTTGTTAAACTTTAAGATATTGGTCGTCAGAAAATGGAGGTGGGGGAGAAGTTGAGGGCTGTCGAGGAGCTCCTTAGGAAAGGACCTCCTCAAAAAAGGAAAAAAGGAAGAAGGCAGTTAAAAAATCATTTAGTGATGGTTGGGATAAAGGCTGGAACAAGGGCCTGGCTGCCATGTCTTCTCAAATGGAGTATGCCAGCCTCAAATATTTTAGGGATGGATGGGTCGCAGCTTTGCAGGAGCTGAAAGTTGCTGAGAATTCTGAATTATTCTAGCAGCACACTCATGGCCCTCCTCCCTCTCGTGGTGAAGAAGAAGAGGATGAAGCTTCCTCATATGAATCTTCGATGATGATTGGAGATGAGGCCCCTTCTGTCCTAATTATTCAAACTTTCTCCGAGTAACTCCAACCCACTAGCACTTCTGTCGAACAGCCACCTTTATCCTCCGAGTAGCCATTCACTTCCTCCAATCCTTTTGAGGAAGTCATAGGAAACAAGGAGAAGGTGTAAAATTATTTGGTCTTTTATTTTGTTGTTCTCTTGAATGTAACCTCAGACTTTGTACTTTCCCTTATGATGAAATAAAGTTTGAACTTTGGTTGTCCACCTTGAATTTCTCTTTTACTTGCTCAGTCTGTGTCATTATTGATTCTTTTTATCTCTTCTCTTTGCTAGTTTATGGCCAGGATGGAGCTCTTATCAGCTCATGTCACAGAATTGATGAGGAAATGCAATGACTATTTTAAAGCTGGTCATGCAGATCTTAATGAGGCTCAAATCATTGATATCCTTGGTCCAGATACTTCTAAATGAGCAGTTGAATTTACCAATACCTGAAATGCCTGCTCGATCGTGCTGTCACCAATAATGTGGCTTACTATAAGATGATTGAAGATCTCCAAGGAGCAATTGAGGAACTTCAGCAGTAGTACAAAGAGTCTTCTACCCTTTTGCACTAAGGATACGAGAAAAAATATCAACAACTGAGTGCTGATAAAGGGTATGACAAATTTATCTCTGCTTATGAGAAGAAAGAAAGTGTTCTGAAGCTTGAAGTTGAAGAACACAGGCATATTACTAAGCTGTTGGAGCAGGAGAACATTGCCTTGCGAGGTAAGATAAAATAACTCAGGTCTGCTGGATCTTCCTCGGGAGCCTTGGTCCCTGTTAATGATAAAGGTTTCTCTTTCTTAGAGGTAGAAAATGCCAACTTAAGAGATGAGTTGGAAACTTTAAAAAAAGATGGACCTTCCACATCCACTCGTGGATGAGCAATATCTTCTTCTCGTGGACGAGCAACGGCTGGTTGGGTCTCTATTGAAGAAGCTAGAATGCAGGCGACTTTAGAAAATCAGGCCTTTCAGTTGGTGGCGAAGAACCAAGCCTTAGCAGAAATGTCTAAGAAAATTCTGAACTTCAGCGAACAACTATCCACCCAGAGTTCTACCTTGGAAAACAAATAACTTCTGGTGAAGAATCTCCACGATCAACTGGATAGGTTAACTTACCAATTTCATAAATAACCCAGAGAGTTTTGGATGGCTGGGTATAATGAAGCCCTTTACCATCTTGATGCTCGAATCCAGCAATCAACTAACGAGGGGTACAAACAAGGGTGGCCGAATTCACTGTGTGTGTTAAAATTAGAGCAGGGCCACTACTTATGGAATTATTATGACCCTGGAGTGCTCGATTTACCTGTGCCTCCATTTAAGCTTGATATCAGTTGGATTCCTGCTCGAGCAATTCCGCAATGTCTGATTTCCATGTATCTTGGTGATTACAGTCTTCATGCTAACTTCAAGATATCTCGCCCAGAACATTTACTTGATCGGCCATCTGTAATGAATGGTAGAATGCTGAGAGATGTAAATTTTATAAATTCTCCTTATGCCTTATATGATCCTCCTGCTAGAGTAGAACTTGTTTCAAAGGCAGAAGGGAAAAAACTAATAGAATAGGATTTTTTATGTAATGAAGTAAATTTTTCACAACATGTGTAATTCTACTTGATTTGAATGAAGAAATTTTCAGCCTTTTGCCATTTTATTTTCTTCTAAATAGTTTATATAATATCCTTGTTTGCTTATTATTTTGTTTTTGGATAATGAAACTTGTCCCATTTATTGTTTGATTATAATGACTTGTTCCTCTTTGGGCCTAAGTAATGAAGTGACTTGCATCCCATGTTCCTGCTTAGTTTAACCAACCAGAGTTGATTATTTGATTGTATTTGATGTACCAACCAACCGGAGTTGGTGGTAATTAGTTCCCGACTAACTGGAGTTGGTGGTAATTGATTTCCGACCAACCGGAGTTGGTGGAAATTAGTTCCCGACCAACCGAAGTTGGTGGAAATTGATTCCCGACCAATCGGAGTTGGTGGTATTTAGTTCCCGACCAACCGGAATTGGTGGTAATTGATTCTCGACCAACCGGAGTTAGTGGTAATTGCTTTGCCGACCAATCGGATTTGGTGGTAATTAGTTCCCGACCAACCGACCAACCGGAGTTGGTAGTAATTGATTCCCGACCAATCGGAGTTGGTGGTATTTAGTTCCTAACCAACCGGAGTTGGTGGTAATTGATTCCCGACCAACCGGATTTGGTGGTAATTAGTTCCCAACCAACTGGAGTTGGTGGTATTTAGTTCCCGACCAACCGGAGTTGGTGGTATTTAGTTCCCGACCAACCGAAGTTTGTGGAAATTGATTCCCGACCAATCGGAGTTGGTGATATTTAGTTCCCGACCAATCAGAGTTGGTGGCAATTCATTGCCGACCAACCGGAGTTGGTGGTAATTGATTCCCGACCAACCGGAGTTGGTGGAAATTGATTTGTCGACCAACCGGAGTTGGTGGTAATTAGTTCCCAACCAACCGGAGTTGGTGGTAATTAATTCTCGACCAACCGAAGTTGGTGGTGTTTAGTTCTCGACCAATCGGAGTTGGTGGTAATTGATTCCCGACCAACCGGAATTGGTGGTAATTAGTTCCCGACCAACCGGAGTTGGTGATATTTAGTTCCCGACCAACTGGAGTTGGTGGTAATTGATTCCTGACCAATCGGAGTTGGTGGTAATTGATTCCCGACCAACCGGAGTTGGTGGTAATTAGTTCCCGACCAACCGGAGTTGGTGGTAATTGTCTGAATTTGACGTGTAGTGTGTAGCACTAATATTCCGAAAAATTTCAACAAAAAGAGAGAAACTGGGTAAAACATCCAACACTTTATTCATACTAAAGAAATTGCATTACATAGGAATTCCAATTATTGATAATACTTGCGCAGATGCTCTGCATTCCATGCATTTTTGGATTCTTCTCCTTCCAATGTTTCAATCCTGTATGTCCCTGGACGAACAACTTCTGTTACTCTGTAGGGTCCATGCCAGTTGGCCTCCAATTTTTTATTCTTTTGTATTACTTTCTTCAGCACATAATTCCTATCCTTCAAATCACACTTCTTCACTCTTTTGTTATAGAACAAAGTTGTTTGTTGTTGATATGATGCATTTCTGATCGCTGCTTCTTCCCTGACTTCTTCGAGCATATCCAAGTTTAATCTTCTCATTAAATCACAGATAGGAGAATTGAAATTAAGCACCCTATGTGTGGGTAGACCCAATTTAGCAGGTATGACAGCTTCACTTCCAAACGCCAGCATGTATGGAGACTCTCATGTTGCTGCTCGTGGTGTGGTATGATAAGCCCACAGCACAGAATGAGCTCGTTAATCCAATTTCCTTTTGCATCATCTAGTCGTTTCTTCAAACTATTCAGCAGCGTTATGTTTGTCACCTCAGTTTGCCCATTGCTTTGGGGATGTCCTGGTGCAGAGTGGATCTTCAGTACATTGGATTGATAACAATACGCAGCAATCTCTTCGTTGTCAAACTGGGTTCCATGATCAGTAATGAATGCATGTGGGAGACCATATATGCAAATAATATTCTTCCAAATTAATTGATAGACTTTGTCGTATGTCATATCAATGAGAGGCTCACCTTCCACCCATTTTGTAAAATAATCCACAACAACCACAAGGTATTTGAATCTTCCTATGGTCGTTGGAAGTGGCCCGACCAAGTCTATTCCCCACATGGCGAATGGCCAAGGAGACATGATGGGTGTTAATAATGCTTGGGGAGTTCTTCGGATAGAGGAGAAGCGTTGACATTTGTCATACTTCTTGTCATAAGCTATACAATCAGCTCTCATTATCGGCCAGTGATACCCCTGCGTTATTAATCTTTGCAAAAGCGTCTGACCTACCACATAGGCTCCACAAGACCCTTCATGGACCTCTTCGATCAGATCTTTCACTTCTAAGGGGTGGACACATCTTTGTAGCCCTACTATAATTCCTCGTTTATATAAAATGCCATTAGTCAATACATAACGAGCAGCTTTAAACTTCAATTTCTTGGCTGGGAGTTTATCAGTTGGCAAAGCCCATTCTTTAATATAGGCCCTGATGGGATCCATCCAAGATGGTCCCAAGTCGAGGGCAATGAAATTCATCATCAGATCTTCGTCTATGCTCCGACCAACTAGGATTTCTATTGGGATTGTTCTTCGTAGCTCGGTGCTTGTCGCTGATGCCAATCGAGCTAATGCGTCTGCTCTTGCGTTATCCAATCTTGGTATTCTAATCAACTGAACTGAAGTTAAATTTGATACAACCTCCACTGCTTTTGCATGATACTTGATCATTAATTCTCCTTTTGCTGCATACACTCCCAGAATTTGATTTACGATTAACTAGGAGTCACTAAACACAACGACTTGCTCAGCTTTCATGGTTTTGGCCAGGCTTAAACCCACGATCATTGCTTCATATTCGGCCTCATTATTAGAAGCGTTAAATTGAAAACGTAGAGCATAATCCACATCAATCCCATCTGGACTGTTTAAAATAATCCCTGCTCCACTACCTGTAGAACACAAAGAGCCATCTACATACAGATTCCACACAGGTACTCCATTGTCAAACTCTTGGTCAGACGGAGTTCCTCGGTGAAGTATTTGATGTTTCCTTTTATCCTCCTCTAGTACTTTTTGCTGATCGTCCCCCGATATAAGTTGGTCGGGGTTTAAATTTGATGATCTTGTAACATCCACAGGCTGGTCTGTATTCAACTCCTGCTCATCGAAGGAATCTTCCTGAGTGAATTTTGCGATAAAATCCGCTACTGCCTGCCCTTTGAGCGACGATCTAGGCTTATAAATTATATCATATTCTCCAAGTTCTACTGCCCAATACATCAACCTTCCTGATTTCTCTAGTTTGTGCAGAGCTTGCCTTAATGGCATATCTGTATACACAACTATAGTATGATCTTGGAAATATGGCCTCATCCTTCTGCTTGCTTCAATCAGTGCTAGTGCCAACTTCTCCAACCTTGGATATCTTATTTTTGCTCCTCGAAAAGCTTTGCTGGTGTAATAGACTGGTTTTTGTACTCCGTCCTCCACTCTTATCAACGCCGAGCTCACTGCATTTTCTGAAACTGCCAGGTACAAGTATAGTCTTTCTCCCATCACTGGTCTAGATAATAGTGGAGGTGTCCCCAGATATTTCTTTAATTCTTGAAAGGCCTCCTCGCATTCATCATTCCATTCAAAAGTTTTTTGGAATGTTTTGAAGAATTGTAGGCATCTGTCAGTTGCTCGTGACACAAACCTATTAAGTGCTACAACTCGTCCTGTGAGACTTTGAAATTCCTTCTTCGTCGTTGGGGATCGTAGTTCCAATAGAGCCTTGCTCTTTTTAGGATTCGCCTCAATTCCTCGTTGGTTAACAATATATCCGAGAAACATGCCTTCTCGTACTCTGAATATGCATTTGGTGGGATTCAATTTCATTTTATATTTCTCTAGTTGATCAAAGGTCTGACCTAGGTCAATTAGATAATCGACATCTTTCTTGCTCTTTATCAATATATCATCAACATAAACCTCCATGTTATGGCTGATTTGTTCTGCAAACACCTTATTCATCAGCCGCTGATATGTGTCACCTGCATTTTTAAGTCCAAAAGGCATATAATTGTAACAATAAGTTCCCCTTGGGGTGATAAAAGAGGTGCTCTCCCTGTTTTCAAGCTTCATCTTAATCTGGTTGCATCCAGAATAAGCATCCATGAAACTCAACAATTCATGCCCCGAGGTAGCATCTACCAGTTGATCGATTCGGGGTAAAGGAAAATGATCCTTTGGGCATGCCTTATTGAGATCGGTGAAGTCTACACACATCCTCCACTTGTTATTTTCTTCTTCACCATCACCACATTTTCTAGCCAATCAGGATATTTGACATCTTCAATAAAAGAGGCTTTTTGTAGTTTCTCTACTTATTCATATATAGCTTGGTTCTTCTCAGGACTGAACACTCTTCTTCGTTGTTTTATTGGCTTGATTTCCTGGTTCACATTGAGCTCGTGACACAAGAAATTTGGATCTATCCCTAGCATGTCTTCATGACTCCATGCAAAGGTCTGCTTTCTTCGCCTTAGAAATGCTATCAATTCCTGCTTTATTGATACCTCCAGTGATGCACCAATTTAAGTTGTTCGTTCTGGATGCTCATCATCCAGAATGACATTTTCAGTAGCCTCCATGACCTTTCCCTTTATGAGGTGAGACTCTTCTCTAGGGTCTAGCATTTCAATCACTGCATCTTCTATTTCATCTACTTGATAGGTAGTAGTCTTCTTCCTGGATTCTTCATGTTCCTCTTGCTCGGCAGATGAATAGTAGCATTCTCGAGCTACTTTCTGGTCGCCTTTCACAACTCCCACTCCAAAATTGGTTGGGAATTTTAAACATTGATGTACAGTAGATGGTACCGCTGAGAACTTCTTCAGACCTACCCTTCCCATGATGATATTGTAAGCTGATTGGACGTTTTTATCCATTACAAAAAAGCATACTTTTTATATTCGACAAGCAGGCCATGTACCGATAAGCATATCCAACTTGATCATCCCAAGTGGAAAAACCTTCTCGCCAGTAAAACCAAGGAGAGGCCTATGATATGTCTCCAATTGGGCCAACTTCAGATTCAAACTGTCAAAACATGGATAAAATATGATATCTTCCGAGCTACCATTATCCACCAGTACTCGTGAAATCACCACTTCCTTCATTCTCATCTTGATCACCAATGGGTTATCATGAGGATATAGTACTCCTGCCAAGTCATTCTTAGAGAAACCAATGACCAATTTTTCTTTATTCACCTTCCTCGGGTGATCATCTTCAGCCATATTTATTCGCTGAATGTACGATTAAGCTTGAGCCTCATTAAGGTAAGCTTTTCTTTCCGTAGTTAGATCTCCACCTCCTGCGTCTTCACCTGTAATAACATTACATTCAAATGATCCAAAATGGATTGAAAATACCTCAAGTTCTGACTGCTTTGGTCTTTTGGGGAGATCGGGGTCATCTTGGTCATCTTCTGGGTCTTCTTCATGACTTCTCTTCTTGTCTTCTTTTGCTCGACGAGGAGATCTATGCCTCTGCCTTGTTCGGTCGTTGCTCTTTCCACCATTTTGACGATGAACATATTTAGCCAGTTTTCCTCGTCTGATGAGTGCTTCAATTTCATTCTGGAAAGCTATGCAATTTTTGGTCGTGTGACCATGGTCTTTTTGGAACTCGCAATATTTGGATTTATTCCTCTTATCAGGATCTGCCTTCATTTTTTTTTTGGCCAGTTTAGCTCCTCACTGTTCTTGATCTCTTCCAGAATATGATTAATATCTACCTTCAAAGCAGTATAATTTCCAAATTTCTTCAACTGTTCCAATTCTTTCTTTGCTTTCGATTGCCTGTTGCCACCATTATTCTTCTGCTCCTTCATCTCAGTCCTATTAGCCTCGACCTTGGTCTCCTTAGTGTCTGTATTCTTCTTCGCATCCATAGCTTCCTCGACATTTATGATTTTGGCTGCTTTTGCCTTCAATTCAGCCATGGTCCTAGGCGGATCTTTGGCTAAAGTGTAGTACAATTTATCTGGTAATAGTCCACTCATCAGAGCAGTAATTGTTGTTTTCTCCTCGTAATCAATTACTTCGAGCTTCTCATTATTGAAACGAGTCATATAATCCCTGGTGCTTTCACATGTCTTCTGTCTAACACTCAATAAGTGTGCTACTCGTTTGACTGGTTTTGTTCCAAAATAGAAGTTCCCAATAAAGAGCTCTGTCAGTTGAAAGAAAGTTGGGATCTTCCCCCGAAGAAGGTTGTTGTACCAGATTTGGGTTGATCCGGTAAGAGTTCCTAAAAATGCCCTGCATCTCATCTGATCTGGAACTGCATAGATATCGGCAGCAGCTTGGTATTGCTCTATATGAAGGACAGGGTCAGTTTTTCCATCATACTTAGGCATCACCACAGGGGCTTTGAACTTTGATGGTGTGGGAAAATCCACAATTGTTTGTACAAAGGGTGTCCCTTGAACAAAAGTCCTTTGTAGAGGATTCTTGGCCTCAGCCATTTTGCCTAATCTGTCCTCCAGCCTCTGAATAAAGCCCTTCCATGCATCGTTTCCTTCCTCGGGCCTATTGGTTTGAGCAATTGATCGCGTTGAATTTGCCTCTTAGGATCTTTCATTACGAGCAGTTGGTCGTGATTGGGCAGAGCTTTCCCTTAGATCAGATGGTCGTGGAGAGTTCCTCGACACAATCCTGGGAGGGCTTTTATTCCTCCTAGGGCCCAAACGATCAAAAGGAGAGAATCTACTCAACCTTTCTAGAGCATTGGTCTTTTCCAGAGATAGAGTGATGTTTCGTTGAGAATCTGTAGCTCACATAGATGAAGTTCAACTAGGTTGATAAGAAGGATCATCAGATCTTTCAGTATGGTATGATTCGGTGTATCTAGATCGAGATTCCTCTGGGAATAGTGTTCGCATAGTTTGTGAAGAGGGTAGGCGGGTATTTATTTGGTCACTTCGTTGTCCTGATTGATCCGACACTCCTACTTGAACAGTTTGTATAAGTTGACGCATGGTTTCTTGCATGATCGTCTAGCCTTGAGCCAGATTAGCCATTATACCAGCCAGATCTTGAACATTTGGGGGAGCAGAAAAGTTTGGAAGAGCCCCAATGTTTCAATTACTGGATTCAGGATTATCAGCCATAGATTATGAGCTGTTTTGGTGAAAAATGATAAGTACAGTCATTTCCCACAGACGGCGTCAATCTGTTGATGTAAAAAATTAGATTATCTCTAATTAATCAATTACAGATAAAATAAATAAGACAGAAGATTTTTAAAGTGGTTCAGCCTTATAAGAATGGCCTACATCCACTGTTGTTGTATTGCTGATTGTTTGTCTGGAATTCTCGATATGTGTTTTATCCAAAAATCCAGAGTCCCCTTCTAATGAGGAGGTTACAATGTATTTATATCCTTGAGGCTGTACGTGTGAAAGGACAATGCGATGTTATCTAGTAGACATATACATCTGTACGATAATAATGAGCATTTAATGCGTAGTCGTCTCTTTAATTCTCTTAATTTGGATGCTCTGTACGCTAAGTAGCTCGGACCGCTTAAGCTACTCGGACCGCCTAAGTAGCTCGGGGCCCATGAGTTGCTCGGATCACTAAGTAGGTCGGCGCCCATGAGTTACTCGGGAAGCCTAAGTTGATCGATACACTTGAACTATTCAAAATGTATGAGTTACTCGTGGCGCTTGAATAGCTCGGTGGCAGTGAGTTGATCGGTAGAAGTATTTGTAACTACCACATTGGTTGACACGTGTCTTCAGATAATGGGTCCACGTCAGCAGATTAAATTTGGTATCAACAACCAGGTTAGAGTCCCCTCGCATGAAAAACATTATAATGCCTCTTCTCAGTGCTTTCAACAATCCTAGAATGAGTACCTATTACTCAACCTCAATGTTTGAATATTTAAAATCAAATTTTAAGGAGAGAGTGATCTTCTCTTTCCCATTAGAGAGAGTAATACCTGCTTCACCCGTCCCTTGGGCGTAAGACCTGTCAAATTCCATCTTTCATTTCTTCTACGAGGCAGGCTTGGAAGTTTTCCCCTCGTAGCTCCTCATTAGGAGGCTTAAAATTCTAGCTTGGGAAGTGTTCTAGTAAATCTACTATTGCTTGGCTTTCTATAGCCTTTGGGTCTATGCACTTAAAATCATACTTTGACAACATTAAGAACCACCTTACTGCTCTTCCTACCATGACCGTCCTCACCAGGAGGTAATTGATAGGATCACACTTAGTGATAATATGGATTGTAAATGACAATAGGTAATGCCTCATATTCTGAGCAACAAACACCAAGGTGTATGTAGATTCATTACTTGAGATCACTCGTGACAAGTAGTAAATGGGTCTTTCTACCCCGGCTCTTTCTTGAGGAAAGAAGGACCCTATGGACCTCTCCGTTGAGGATAGGTTGATGATAAGCGGTTCACCCACCTTTGGTGGTACCATAGTTGAGGATAATTCTAATATCTCTTTAATTCTCTCAAAGGCCTTCTTACATCTCCCCAAACCCATTTGGCTTTTTTCCTTTATCAGTGGAGCGAACGAGTGGGTTACCTCTACTAGAGCTAGTATAAACTTTCTTAGGTAAGAAACCTTCCCTAAAAATCTTTTAAGATGCCTCTGACTCTTGATGGTGGCATCAGTAGGATGGCCTTGTTCTTCTTCTCATTTACTTGTACCCCTTTCCGGTTCACCATAAAGCCTAAAAACTTTACAGTTGTTACTCAAAAAGAACATTTTGAAGGATTCATTCACATCTTATACTTGCGGCATCATTTAAACACCCACTTTAGGTCTTAGATCTTTCTTGAAATTTTCCACCAGTTCATCCACATAGAACTCCAATATGTCATGAAATATTGCCATCCTAATGCGTTGGTGCATAGCACCTGCATTCTTCATCTCGAACAACATGATCCTGTAGTGAAAGTTTCCCAATGGTGTTCGAAAGGCAATCTTTTTCGCATTAGCTGGATCCATTTTGATCTAATTGTAGCCAATATACCTGTCCATAAAACTATAGATTTCATGACCCACGGTAGCGTCTATTAAGTTATTAATATTGAACAATGGGAATTAATCCTTTGGACAAGCCCTGTTTAAATCACAAAAGTCCATGTAAAACTGTATTTTCGACTTGTCTTTCTTTGCCACTGGTACATTGCTGGAAAGCCAGATTGGATGCTGGATGGGTTTGACGAATTCTTTTGCTAGTAGCTTTTCCACATTTACCTTTATCTTAAGGTCTAGCTTTTCTTTATACGTTCGGGTAGCTTGCCTCACGAGTAGAGCATTAAGAAGGACATTATGTTTATGGGATCTTATATTTGGATCTATCATTAGCATCTTTGTTACGTCTAGGGAAACACATCAGTGAATTGTTTGAGCATAGCAGTGATCTCCACCATTTGATTTTGGTCCAACACTTTGGAAATTAGAATGCGTATGTGTTCTTCCCCTTCTAAGCCTAGGTTTATCTCTTCCAAGTCCTGCAGTTGTTCTCTTGGATCGTCTTGCATGCATTCAGGTGCCTCCTCGGTTTCCTCTACATGCTTTATAATATTTGACAATTCCACCACAAAATATTCTCGTGTCGGTTCGATGCTCTCATCCCACAACACCACTCGCATAGACCGTTATAATCGATATATAACTTTTTCGACCAAAAGGACAACCTTCTTAAATATTCGAGGGGGATTGGCTACCTCCTCTACCCTCCTCTTTCCTTTTTCCATCTGGGGGATCATTCTTTGTCCCAAGTGATTATGAATAGACATCCTTAGTTGGGCACCTCCTCCAACCACTTGCATCCCCTCTAATTTTCTTGTCAAGCTCTTTCTCTCTTCGTCAAGCTCAATATAGAATGACGCATCCACTAGATGGGTTTCCTCAATAGAAAATGGTTTTTGAGTTTTTTTTATTATAGTCTCGGTAGCTCGAACATTGATGATACGTGGAGGGCACTGTGCCATGAGTGTGAATCCACACTCGCCCCATGAGTAGCTAGTAGCTTATGTTGGCATTGATGACATGATATTTAACGTGGGAGGTAAAGTTCCCCAGCTTAATACCAACATTCACGTACACAAGTGACTATCTTCCTGCACTATTAAACTCGAAAATCACTTGTGGCATGGGCACTATCTTGTCTTGAGAGATCCATGTCTGATATAGTGTGTTTATTGGAATGATATTGATGGAAGCTCCTCTATCCATTAAGGCCCTGGTAAAAGAAATCCCATTGATCATGGTTGTCACATAGAGTGGCAGGTTGTGAAAATATGGTGTCCTTATCTATCCTCCTTAAAAAAGACCATCTTCGAAGTGTAGCTTTTAATCAGTCACCCAATGGGTCCCTGCCAATTTAGCAAGGAGTCCCCTCACTGTTGCACCAATTTAAAAATATTTCTTGTAATGACCACTTGGGTGTCATACTTCACCCCTATCTAGACGAAAAACCATTTGAACTTGGGAATTATTGCTATGTCTTTGCACTTAAAGTCCAAGTCTACCGCATAAGTTTGGGAATTGCAGACATATTCTGCCTCAAATGTTCCTCCTTTATCTAGAGCAATGATTACATCAACTTTTCCTTCTAGGGGGGTTCACTTACTAAATCCCATCGCATTGAACTTCTTCTTGATCAGATTGAAAAACCATTCTTCACACATCTTCTTATTTTCAACTTTATGTTCTCTATCAAGGATTATCCCCTCAGCTCTTCACATATCCTCTCATTATCTCCCCATTCCTTTAGATCTCGAGCTGCTTATTCATCATATGCTACCACCATATTGGCAGTGCTATAATGATGTGCTGGAAGTGGGTTCTCATTGACATCTATGGGGGGTATCTACAAAGTACCATTGGCCACCTGCTCGCTAATGATCCTCCGTAGGTAGAAATAATTTTTGGTGGTGTGATGCACTCTCTGAGGTAGCCCGCAATACTTATCATATACTTTATCCATTGATGTTGGTATTTTTCCATTAAAGTGGGGTGGACCCTCTACCTCTCTCGCACCAATGTTCGATAATAGTCAATGGCCTCCGCCACACTGCAAGGTAGAAATGGTGGGATGTCATCTCCAAACTTCCTCTTACTTGTTGAGCTACCTCCCTTGAAAACTGAACCTCTTTTCTTTTCCTCTGAGTTACTATCTACATGGTTAATAGCTTTCCCTCTAGAGATTTGTAACCTCCTTGGGGTCAGAGGCACTTACGTCCTCCAATTTAATTGTCTAGGCTTTATGATCATGGCAATGTTGCTAGCTTCTCTAGTGGATTCTATTAATGTTCCATCTCTAGTCTCATTGATTATATGGAGCTTGTATTCCTCTAAGAGTCCCTTTACATAGATCTGCAGTAACCTCACCTCATCCACATCTTCATGAACATCCAACTGCCTCTCACGAAAATGTTTAATGTACTGCATTAGTTCTTCACCAGGCTTCTGAACCTCTTCGGCGAGGTGCCTAAATGTAAATTCATCCTCCTCCACATTAACCTTTTGGAGGAACTTCTCATGCATCTCCTCCCAAGTGGGAATGTTATTGGGTGCAAGGTGGGAATACCACGTATATGCCTGTCCAGTGAGAGTCCTAGAGAACTACCTCAGTTTCTAGTCTTTATCATTTCCATGCATGCCCAAATATTCCACAAACCTCTTTACATGCTCTCGAGGATTTTCTCCTTTTCCATTGAACTTTATGAACTTCGATGGAACATACCCCTCAGGCTTCTCATTGATACTTTCAGGGTAAGTTTTTTTAGCTCCTTATATAAGTGGGAGGATTCCCTTTGAGAGGAAGAAACTTTTTCACTTCCTCTATGGTAACAGATTTGGAGGGAGACTCCTCCAATCCAATTTTCTTAACTGGTGAACTTATTGGAAATACCACTTGCTCTACTACCACCTTCTACGGCGGAGCCACTTTTTTAGTTCCTACTATTACAATGGCTATTCCTCTGGTGGAGGATACCGCCGGTGCTCAAACTTTCCAAATCAACATTATTTTTCTTTAAAAACTCAAAAAATGCTCATCATATCCATACCTGCTAGTGGCATTGTTCTTTTTGTGCTAGTATGTCCTGCTTAAGGAGTAGGTGCTTAAGCTCCTGTCACCACCACCTCTTCTTGTGTTGTCTAGTCACTCTGACCTCCATTACCAACAGGAGTATCTTCAAAAATCATCATCTTATGTGGCTCCAATCTTGGGATGAGGGGTTTCTCATGGTGAGCCCCCTCATCCTTGGTATTTCTCTGTCGCCCCAGTCTTATTTGGAGGGGTTGCTTATGGTGAGCCCCCTCATCATTGCCCCTTTTTATATGGCTCCAATATGGCGTGAAGGGGTTGCTGGTGGTGAGTCCCATCGCCCAGGTATAACATTTGGCCTTAGGGTCACTCAAGGTGGACCCCCTCGCTCTAAATATTTTCTGACTAATTTGGGCAGTGGGAACCCCTCTAGGGGGGCTCAGTCACCCTAGGCATATTTTGAATAGCAGGTGAAATTCCATGTACATTAGTCCCCTTGTACAAAATCTTTGTGTTGGGCATACCAAAGACTTTTATACACAATGACTTAATTCATCTTATAATGTGAACAGTTTCACTCAGTGTCATCATTACACTATTTTCATTAAATGGCTTTGTCACATCAGCCCACATTGAGAGTTTAGAGGTGGCACGTGTTGAAGAAAGAATAGATATCCCATTATTTGGAAAATGATTTGGTCGACTTTTGAGTAGCAGGAGCGTGTGGATCTCTTTTAGTATAAAAAGAACCATTTTAACTTTATTATCTTTTAGCTTGACATTTTATTTTCAACAAAGCATTTTAGACACACACACACAACACACACACACACACACACACAGAGCCCTTGTTTTTATAGAACTCCCAAACCCATCGTCCCCAACCATTCAAAATTTTTAAAAAATGGCTTATTCTTCTCATAAACCTTCTTCTGTCGTCTCGACCACTACCAGCGAGGTTTTGGAAGGTTCCTTCCCCATTTTCGTTATAGTTTCCACTGTCTTGGTCACCGAAGCAACCAAAATCACCACAATCACTTTGGATGCCACAACCTCTACCGTGAGTGGTTCGTCTTCTGGGGTTTTTGCGAGCGGAAACTATCACCTATTCCAAATCCCAAAGGGAATACATGGTAAACCGTTCGAAAAGGGATTTTTAGCTATACCGCCCTGCTCCATACTTTGGCCCTCAAAAACACCTTCATGCCTTCTGTTTCCAATATCTAGGAGGACTTACGGTTAAAAGTCTATGGCTAAAAACATGACTTCACTAATCTCCATATAAATAAGACACCTCACCTACCTATAGGTGGGTAGGGCTTTTACATATGCAAATTAGATTCCCCATGCCAATAGGCAGGACTGTGACCATCCGGTAGGTTTTTTCAGTGTGATAGTCATTTCAAAATTAGCATACATCATTTTCCCAACATTCTCTCATACATTGCATTACATCACCTTGTCCACCTTTAACCACCACTCCACCACCATTATCCACACAGTATAAATTAACAAACAAAGAGTTCAAAATATATTCTCAAAGTGCTTGAAGGTTCTGATCCTTTTACAATTTATTATTCCTATAAATTATATTTTTCATATTTTATTTATAACTAGTCTTTAACCCCGCGCAATACACTAGCGTTTTAAAATAATTACACGTATTGCGTTGTGTAATATTTCTCTATCATAACTTAAATTGATTTATATTTTCAAATAAATAATGACCCTTAATCAATTCACATTTTAAAAAAAAATAGTTCATTCAATTAAAAGTTGTTAATGTTTACATGGATACATACAGGAAAGAAAATTTCATATATATATATATATAGGATTTCAATACTCAACAACCTCAAAATGTGATCTACAACCAAGTAACGGTAACTTCCACCACAAATGTTCATCTAATATTACATCCTCCCAAATCAAGTAAAAGTTTAAAACATATAGAAAAATGAATACCTGTGAATTGTCTAATAAATAATCCACCAAAAGGAGTCATTTGGCCTTGTAAATCATATTATTTACGTTGACAAAATTTAATATATTATCACCTTATATAACATTTTAACTTCATGCCATATATTTTTCTAAATAGTATATCAGTTAAAATGTGCTTCACTTTTCAAACCCAATATCAACTCCCCTTCTATTCCATTCAAGTTAAATAAACGTTAAGTGGGATATCTTGGCATTTATCATCCTCTTTGAAATAAAATGATTCTGCATTGGAGGACAATGAAACGGGCTTGATCATGCTATATATTACCAAAAGCCACATACATATGTAATATCTCACACTAATAAAAAAAAACATACGCACAATATTTATTGAATCACTCGAATGAAAAGGGATGAAACATAGTCGAATGCAAAGAGGCATATCATCACGATTCTTGGTGGTAGTAATTATACCATGTGTTATATGAGAAAATAATTTTAAGCATAAAAAAATATCTACTAAAAGATCATAACTATTAAAAAAAATATTGATCAAACATAAAATAAAAAGTCAGATGTAATAGCTGTAATAACAACTGAATGAACAAACATTAATGTTGAATAATCATTAAAAAAAAATCAGATGTAATAGCTGTAATACCGGATAAATGAATAAGCTTGATGACTTTGAACATTTGAAAGACTTGTATATACTAAAAATGCCTAATAAAAATGTTACATTTGGAACACCTAAGAATTAATGGGCTTGAATAGAATAACAATACATATTACGGTTCTAAGAAAAGGAAAATAATATTAATTAAATAATGTCAACAGAATAAAGATAACGGAGAAAGATAGGTGTTTTAATTTTTACAGGTCTTTCATCTATAGCTTTTTTGGTCTTGCCATCAGTACCCTAGGACTATATGTAAGATATGGTCAACCAAATCACTTTATGTATGACTTTGGGAATTCATAATAGGGAAGCGTAAAAGATAAGGTTGATATTACAACTCTAGTTTGCAACGGTTTGTATAAAGACATGGGGAGAAGGAAGATCATTGTGACACCTCGCTCAATAAAATACCGGGTGATCAGTCCTATACCAAATTAAACAGGAATCTCATATGGTTCATTCTTAGCATCACTGCCGAAAACTTTTTAATTACTAATAGCCTAGTCTTAAATTAAGATAATGTCAAATTTTATCTTATGACTTAAATCAAATCCAACTAATAAAATAAGAAACCAAATTAACTAAAACAATAAGGAAACTAAACATGCCACAAAATAAGTATAAGAGTTTGTCAAGCAACATCGACTACAAGCAATCTACTAATTGCAAGTATAGAATAATACTAATACATGCCAAGACTAAATATACAAGTATGAGCCCAATGGTACAACCGAGAAAGTCCCTACCTAAAGATAGAATGAGGAAAGCGTGTAAACAAATATCCTGCAGCAATCCACAAAAGTTGCAGTTGCGCACCCTGTAGGAAAGATCAAGACTGGCGCCCCTGTGGCAGGACAACTGAAAGGTTTTTGAAAATATTTTATAGCAAAAGTTAGAACCCAAAACATTTGAAAATATTTAGCAAGTGTATTTAAGTGCAAGAAGTTAAAATGCAAATGCTCTTCATATTTAAATTAGTGCCGCACACTCCCTTGAGTTTACCTCACCCTTCAACTAATGTGCACTAAAATCCACATCTAGCTAACCCTCCATAACTAGCCTTATCTCATATATCTCACTATTTCCCACTATCCCAACTTGAGTGAGTATCACATACATTTTATGGTTTATTAGCCATATTATCTTATTCAAATCAATTCCTATTTAATGTCGTATAACATTCTCACAAGTTATATCCTTTACACCATTCACATCATGTATACGAGTTATTATTTATACTTCACACTAACTTATCTATATCCATATCAAACTTGATACCATATAACCATTTCACAAGTCATATTATTTATACATTTCACACCATGTATATATACAAATTCCCTTATATAATTCTGCACTATATATATGTATCATATCTCAACATTCACACACATATCGGATATAAAATGCTATCATCGAACGCATAGGAGGCGGCCATAGTTCCCGCCGAAAGTTTCTGCTCCATACCATAATGGTCCCACCCCTAAGTCACAAACGCTATGGCCTAGGGACTATACTCGCCATGCTCCTCAAGTCAGGGGATTCACCCACATCGTGCAACCTCCTATAATAGCATTAATATTAGTATGGCTTTACTATATATATTATTTACACAAATATATATAAATCATATATGTACTACACATCCACATATATATATAGAAATCTAGGCTATCGGAGTATTATGCCCATACCCAAGCCTAAAACAAATAAGTCTATGGTCCGACTTCATTTTAATTAATTACACATTAATTCCCATTATCTTGGTGTAACCCCTTTCAAATATACCCGGACTTTCTATCTCTTGGCCCGAAATTCCATTGTTCTCATCCACCCTTTAATTTCATACAATCAAATTTAATCACTTAAACAACGATATTACCATATGCTAAACATGAACTTACATCTCCAATTTCATGAAATTTGGTCAAATAAATTTCAAGGTTAAGTATTCCCAAATTAACCCTAATTCAATACTCAATTTCACAATTCAGTTAGGCAGGAACTACAAATTTTCAACACAGTAGGTCTGAATCAGGGGAATTGCATAAATCTGGCAAACATCAGAGATGGATCGAATGAAGAGCTATGTCATTCAAACGATAATGGATCTCGTTCATATGAAATACCATGTTGTTCGAACGACACTGGTGTTTCCTCTCGTTCTCTTTCTTCTGCTATAACCCAGTCCGCCATTAACGAATTTTAAACCTTTGTTCTGAATAGGTTTCTACAATAAAACGTCCCCAAATTCATCCTAAGTTCCTTCTTTCATCACAATTCTATCCCTAATAATCTCACCAATTTAATCATTAATTGCATCACTTATCAAATCCTCTACAAATTTGTAACCCTCATTAAAAGAAAACCCCAATTTATTCAAGAACAAACCCTAGAATTATATTGGATTCCACCTCTTTTAATATAAAAAGATAGATGCAATTTAATAATAAAAATTTAAACCATTTGCGTTAAAAATGAAGATCTACAGCTTGAATGAAGGTGTTGAATTTGAATTGAAGCCATCTCTCCAAGATCCCCTAGTTTCTCTTCTCTTTGGCTCTCCCTTAGCTTTTTCCCTCTTTAGTCTTCTAATGTGATTTAATGATGCCTAACCCTTACACATTTGGGGTTAAAAACCCTATTCACGTTTTTGGGCCTTATAAAAAGGGTCCATACTCTCCATATGGGGCTCCCATATGTCTAATTAGGCCCTAATACCTAATATATGCATATAACCACTCCTTTCGAACTATTTCGACCCTAACAGACTCAACCGCGCGCTCAAAATCACTATCAAAATTAACTCTCACCTGTTAACTTTTTTAAATATATTCACTTTTAAATATTCTCATTAATTTACAACACAAATAAATTGCTAATTACTTAATTAATTAATTAGAAATAATAACCTAGAAATTACAAGGTGTTACAATCATGTGTATAAAAAATGAAATAAATATGTATTAATCAACGAAGGGAAATAGAGGGGGCGATTGGAGCTTCATCAAATGAGGCTTAAATTAAAAGAATCATCATTTTTATTAATAGGTGATAGACGGGGTATCAAACTAAATACAACAACCATTTTTATATTAAGAATTGAGGCATATACCAAAAAATCCCTCAAATATTTTTTAATACACTTTTTATCCAAGCCTTTTTATTCTGCTCCAAAAAGTCCTTCACCACATAAAAACACTCAAAATAAGGACACGGATAAACCCATTTATCCATCCCCCTCCACCCCTACTGTTGGAGCTCCATCGACACCAATGGAGCTTTGGTAAAAGTCGTCGGAGCTCTGGTGAGCGTAGTCGAAGCTACGATAGTGAGGTTGGGGTAGGAGAGGGGGTGGCGCTAGTGCGAACCTTTAAAAATAAGAGAATATTGAATAAATTAGTGTTTGAGAGACTAAATGGGTTAAACTAAAAATATGTGTCTTTTGTGTTTTAATTTGGTGAGGAACTTTTTAGAATACAATAAAAAGGTTTGGAATAAATGTGTATTAAAAAATGTTCAAGGGACTATTTGATAATTGATCCTTAAAAATATTAGATATTGTATTAAAAACATTAAAACCTCGTTTGTTTATGTATTCAGAAAACTCGATTTAAACATTATTTTTAAATACAATTTTAAAATTCAGTCTTTTGTGTTTATAAATATTGGTGCGTGTTTAGTAACTTTCTTTTAAATAAAGCTTTTTTGATATATATATACATACACAAAGAGAGAGAGAGAGAGAGAGAGAGAGAGAGAGAGAGAGAGACATAAAACTTTCATACATAAAATTAGTCAAATATTATAAATGAACTTATATATAAAAAAAATTGACTTTTAACCAAAAGAACAATTCTTCACAAATAATAGAAAAAAAATTAATTTTAACACAACAACTTACAATGAAAAAAAAAACGTTTCTTACAAAATAGTCTTTAACAATAAAATGAATTTATAACAAGGAAAAAAAATTCAAGAAAAAAAGTTTGTAATGAAAATACATTTAAAAAAGTAGTTTTTAGCCAAAAATTGAAAAAATTATAACAATTTATTTAAATACAGTTTTAGAACAAAAATAATTTTTAGCCCAAAAGTAAAACAATTTTAACAAAAAAAACAAGTTAACAAATAACAAGTTTTAACAACAAAGAAACAGTTCTGACAAAAATAAACAATTTTTTTTAATGAAAGACAGCTTTTAATGAAAAATAAATTTTAACACTAAAAAAAAGTTTAGACAAAAAGTAAACAGTTTTTTTTAATAAAAAATGGTCTTTAGTGAATTTTTATTAAACTATTTTTAGTGAAAAACAATTTTTAGCCAAAAAAACTGTTATAACAAAAAAAAAATTAAAAACTGTTTTTAATAAAATCAAAAAAGTTTTAACCAAAATTTACAAGTTTAAAAAAGATAATTTACGTAGTGATGGAAAATCTGTTAAAAACTTTGTAATCCTATATAGGTAAGAAAAAATTGCTCACAAATTTGCTAAAAAGATGGCAAAACATGTATTTGGACATGATACCCATGCAAAATTTACCATGAAATATAAAGGCTATCAAACGTACAAAATAATGAGCAAAATTTTCATTTACCACCATTTTTCTTGGCCAATAAAGCCTACCAAACGGATCCCAATAGAAAGAACAGATGAATTATAAAAAGAGAAAGAAAATATGGAGAAATAGGGTGCCAGATGGACAAACTCTTAGTACATCTGTAGTGCATTTTATTTTATAAAATAAATTTGTTTTCTTATATTTATAGCTCGAATCGTACCTTTTTATTATCATATATATCATCAAGTCTTTTTTTATAAACCCAAAAATGGGAGTTTAAATGGTAATTCTCAATTTAGAGTATTCTTGCAATTTTATACACTTTCACCAAATCTCACCTCCTTTTTATAAATCAAAAGATACGCCCAAGATTCGAATAATGGATTACACCCCAAGCTTCCTAATATTGTGAATTACGTGGATTTTGATGCCTTTTTTTTACTACACAAGGCATCTCGAAGGTCTTTTGGGATTCAAGTTTGTTTTTACCTATTTCATTTAGTTTATTTCCATATAATTTATATCACTCATGTAGTTAGTACATTCTAATCATGTAATTAGTTCTCTTATATTTATTTTCCTTTTAGGAGTCCCATATATGTGTACTCAGTTTCTCATAGTGAGATTATGATTTTTGGGCATCGCTCATATTTTTATTCATTTTATATATTTCTCCTAACTAATTACTCATGTTTAGTTACCCTACTATTTTTCTTGCAGTTTCTCTTATCATACTCACTATTTCCATAGTAAGATTACGTTTTTGAGACTCCAATCATATTTTATCTCATTAGGAAGATACATATCCACCATTCCCATGATGTGGATATGATGACGACTTCACTCCCCACACACACTTACATACACACAAACTTGTAAATATTGACTTTCTTTAGTATACAAACGTAAGGATTTTATCAAGTATACACATAGAACATTTTATAGAGCCCATGAGAGATCGAAAGGGAAGAATGGGTGCCTAACACTTTCTTACTCTATAAAATAGTCTATGATCCAATATCTCACTTGGTTTCGCATGTACTAGTTGTCTTTAGCTATCTCTTTTGAGGTGGCTCCTTTTTTTACATGTTTTGAGTGAAAGAGGTTAGTGTTTCCAATCTCTACACTTTTACACACCTCGCATCATTGAAGACAACCACTTATATCCCTTTCCCACCTTACACGAGTACCGCTAAGAGAGAGCGCACTGCTAATACGGGTCGGGATGGCCATAGTGTCAACTCTGTTAGGAATATTTCGAGGACTAGACTCTATTTACATGGATTTTTTTCTTATCCTACATCACTTTTTACATATATGGTTATATTTTATCACTTGTACATTTACGTTTCTCATTATCTCTTATATATGCTCACTTGTTCCCTACGCCATGCTTATATTATGTCACCCGTGTATATTTCTCTTTATCTCATATACATAATTATCTCTTTATCATAAGTAAATACCACTTTTTCTATGACATGCTTCACTCCACTTGTACATATTTCCATGCTTCACTTCACTTGTGCATATTCGCATGCCCCACTTCAGTTGTATATTAACATATTTTACCTCACTTGTGTAGTAAATCTTTATCATATGACACTTGTATATACTTCTCCTTTTACTTCATGCTTAGTAGTTGTATATTGTATACCTAATACTTTTCATAAGGATACTAATACAACTCATGCATCTTCACACTATATTACACATGTATTAAGTTTTGACCCTATATTTCTCCTATACTAGGGAGTCACTTTGTGATCGGTTGATGGCCTCGTGGAGCACTATTAATCAAAGCAATAGGCTCCCACCTTCCATTATCCATGTACCCTCAATGTATATTGAACAATTTCCTCACACTATACCACTTGACCAAACTCGGGATGGGAGGAATATAATAGGAACTCGTTTAAGTACGTAGAGTTTATCGAATTAGCCCTTATACATACCATCAGCACGAGGTATACAATGAGGTAACTCACGTACGCTCGGGTACATCAAATGTCTTCTCTATACGTACCAATGAATTATTTCCCTAATTGGCAAGAGTTATATTATGGAAATCATGCCAAAGGATTCATAACCCTTATATAGTTGTCTGTTTTTAAAGGAAGACAATATCTAAAAGGGAAAAAGTTGTACTTAAATCTCAAGTATACAATGCAAAAACAAAATCACAGCTTCAAATCCTTGGTAATTCAAAGGAACATCCTCTTTTCTTATAAGTACACTTCAATGAATTTTAATGAAATGTCTAAGCCTTTGCATGATTAAAACTGGCATTACATAAAATATTTTAAATCCGTTTGAGCTTGCATAAATAACACAAATCAATGAAGTATGTAGATTCCAAGTTCCAATCCAAAACTTTGCTAAAATTTTGAATCACCTTTTCGCCCAATTTTGTTCTCTTTCACTCATTTTTAAAACAAGACAATAATCGTGAGTCTAAAAACAAGTTTAAATTGTGTCTTGCATTACGTACACTCTTTTCTCCTAGACTCAAATTATGTCCATCATTTTACTTGCACTCTAAGAGAAACATAATATAAGTGGAACCTTATAATAACAAATACACTGAGGAGGTTATGTTCATCCTTTCTCGCACTTTTGCATTACCCTACTTTGTGCAAAAGTGGTAAATAGAAAGCAAATTAAAGGTGTGAAATCAAGTTTAGCCGAAGCAATTTATGTATTGGAAAAATATTTTCCTTCGTCATTCTTCGATATCAGCATCCACCTGTTTGTGTATTTATATGAAGAGGCTTTGTTGTGCGGTCCTGTTAGGTATCCCTAGATGTATTCTTTCGATCACTTGATGAAAACCTTCAAATATTACATTAAGAATAAACAGTATATTGGGGGATCAATTGCTGAAAAATACATAACTGTGAAATCATCATTATATGCTCGGGAACATATGTCGGAACAAGAGTCGAGGAGGCTCAATCCTTATAAAGAATGATTGATCGAAGAAACTAAAGAGTTCAAGGATGAATAGCTTTTTGAGAACCCTAAAGAGGTGAGACTCACTAATATACAATATGATCAAGTAGCTCATTACATCTTCGAATCGCAAGATGAAGTTGAAAATTAGAGAGAGTAAGTGACTACACAATTAAGTGAATTATTCTTATTTTATTATATGTATTCATTATATTATGATCTAAACTCTACAATTTACCTTTAAGAAGTGTGAGAATGAAATTGCTCAAAATCATAGGAGAAGTTGAACGTTGAATGATTTTAGGGCATGCATATCAAAATAGGTAATTTCCACATCGTAAGTGTGCTTTTATTTATTCATGTGTGGTAAAAACATGCCCCAATATAAATTTATTAATAAATGCAGCTTTTAAAAAGAGGTTATGTCTCTTTAAGTCTTGCTCACCTAGCAAAAGGTCCCACATTTTATGTGAAAGAGTTTGAAAAATTCCGCACTAATGGTTTTGATTTCGTTTCATATCCATACGAGGAAAATGTTTTGATGCAAAACAACAGAATTTTAATTTCTTCCTTGACTATCTGCCTCGCTAGCAAAAGCGATAAAAATTCAAAAGATACAGTGCTAACCTATTATGAGATTTTCCAATAAATCTTGGGCCTTGATTATTTATATTTCACAAAAATTGTATTCTATCATGACTGGTGAAGGTGGAGGACACTAAGAATGCTTATAAAGTTGATCTCAACTTAAAACAAATCATGGTAGACTTATTAACGATAAAGATTAGAGATCGCATAGTCAGTGAACCTTTTATTTGTTCCTTTCAGAATGTAAAGAAGGTATTCTACTCAAAGTGCATAAACGATGACAATTTCATGAACCAAAGGGTATGACTACTCAACGAGGTGCATTAAAGGCTCCTAAAGAGTTCCAGTATGCTTTTAATGAGAACCCTAAGTTGAAGAATCTTCTGGTTGATTTAGAGGAAGATTGAGTATCAAAACATTATTCTACCATTACCAATCCTATTTGTATCCAATTATTATATTGGCCCTTGAGAGTCCTATTTGTATAAAAATTGTATCCTATTACAATATTGCCACTATAGTTTGATTTGTGAATGCTTAGTTTGATTTATGAATGCTTAGTTTAATCATGAATTTTGGTATGATTTGTGAATTAGTAAGGATGGCACGGGACCAATGTAACTCGTAGGAACTAGCCGCATAGTCATAAGACTCCCGATTTGAGAATATGATGAAAATTTACAAATATCTAGACTTAGGCTTAAAAACATGCCCATAAAGGCTGAAAATTCAAAACAACCCTCAAACGGCCTTGTAAAAGGCACGAACACCTCGCATGGGACCAATGTAACTCGTATGAACTGACCACACAGTCACGAGACTCTTGTTTCGAGAATATGATGAAAATTTGCAAATATATAGACTTAGGCTTAAAATCAGGCCCAAGAGGGTGAAAATATAAACAATCCCCAAACATCCCAGTAGGAGGCACGAACACCTCGTACAAGACCAATATAACTCGTAGGAGCTGATCGCGTACTCACGGGACTCCCAGTTTGAGAATATGGCAAAAATTTGCAAATATCTATACTTAAGCTTACAAACATGCTCATGGATGGAGAAAACCCAAAATAACCCCAAATGGCCCGTAAGAGGCATGGACACCTCACATTGGACCAAGTAACTCATAGGAACTGAACGCATAGTCATGAGACTCTCGGCTTGAGAATACGATGAAAATTTACAAATAGCTAGACTTAGGCTTAAAAACAAGCCCATGGATGGAGATAACCTAAAATAGCCCCTGAACGGCCACGTAAGAGGCACGAACACCTCGTACGGGGATAATGTAACTCATAGGAACTAACCACGTTGTCACATGACTCCAAATTTGATAATACGATGAAAATTTAAAATATCGAGAGTTAGGATTTAAAATATGCCCATAAAAGAGAGAACTCGAAACAATCACTGAACGGCTTGGTAAAAGTACGAACACCTCGCTTGAGACAAATATAACACGTAGGAACGGGCCATGTGGTCACAGAATTCCCGATTTGAGAATAGGATTAAAATGTACAAATATCTATACTTAAACTTAAAAATATTCCCGTAGAGTGAAAAAACCTAAACAGCCCCCAAACGGGCCCATAAGAGGCATGGACACCTCGCACAGGACCAATGTAACTCATAAGAACTGACCGTGTAATCACAGAAATTCCAGTTTGAGAATACGATGAAAATTTACAAATATCTAGAGTTAGACTTAAAAATATGCTAATCGAGGGAGAAAACCCAAAACTACCCCCAAACATTCTCGTATGAAGCACGAACATCTCGCACCGGACCAATGTAATTGGTAGAAACTGACCGAGTAGTCACGAGACCCCTGATTTGAGAATATAATTAAAATTTGAAAATATCTATACATGGGCTTAAAAATATGTCCATAGAGGGCAAACCCTCAAAACAACCCCCAAACAATCTTGTAAAAGGCACGAATACCTCGTACGAGACTAATGTACTCCGTAGGAACTGACCGCGTAGTCACGTGACTATTGGTTTGATAATATAATAAAAATTTATAAATATCTAGACTTAGGCTTAAAAATATGTCCATAGAGGGAGAAACCCCAAAATAATCGCCAAATGACCCCATTTGAGGCATAAAAACCTCACATGGGACCAATTCAACTCGTAGGAACTAACCGTGTAGTCATGGGACTCTCAATTTGATAATACAATAAAAATTTATAAATATTTAAACTTTGGCTTAAAAACATGCCCATATAGGGCGAAAATGCAAAACAACCCCAAATAGCCTCATAAGAGGCACGAACACCTCGCACAAGACTAGTGTAACTCGTAGAAACTAACCATATATTCAAGGGACTTTTGGTTTGAGAATATAAAAAAAATTACAAATATATAGACTTAGGCTTAAAAACATGCCCATAGAGGGAGAAAACCCAAAACAACCCCAAAGTAGCCCGGTAAGAGGTACGGACACCTCGCACGGAACAAATATAACTCATAGAAACTAACCGCATAGTCGTGAAACTCCCAGTTTGACTCACCCTAACCATTTTACTTATAAATAAGTTTGAAAGTTGAAGTGAGTCAAATCATAATTACCTTAAGCAAACCATAAACACGAGTATCCTTTTCCAGTTATTAGCATGAACTAATAAAACTAAAACTTTGACAACTTTAAGGTAATTATGCTTATTCAAACTTACTGAAAAGATAAGTGGGCTTAAATTACCCCATTTACATTTGACCAAAATTATGGTCTTATGCATCCCTTGCTAACCCCATTGACCTCTTAGACTTGGCAGTGATATCATAATACCTGAAAAATATTAACATAGGAACCATGAGCAAAATAGCTCAGCAAATGCATCACTACTACACTATTGCATAAAATTAAATGCAATAAATCATATCCCCGTGATGATATATACATACTTATCCGGACCATTCATAAAGAATTATCAATTATATACTTATCCGGCTCATTCATAAAGAATGAGCAATTATATACTTATCAGGCTCATTCATAAAGAATGACCAATTATATACTTATTTGGCTCATTCATAAAGAATGACCAACTTATCCGAATTATGATTCACATGTCCTATCTGTAATAGACAATTCTTCCCCATTCCTGGTCGAGGAGTAACCCCTTGTCTTTAATAGACAAATCTCCCCCATTTCGGGTCGGGGAGTAACCTCCCATTTCAATAAACCGAAATGAACAAATTCATATTCAATATTATTCTGTTCATATATGTAACCACATATAATACATCTTACTAATAAGTGATATCTAGATCATATCCATAACCCTGTATAATACATCTTACAAGTGAGTGGTATTCATATCGTATTCATAACCATGTGTAATACACCTTACCCGTGAGTGATATTAAGATTGTATCCATAACCATGTGTAATACATCTTACCCATGAGTGATATTCAAATCATCTCCATGACCATGTATAATACATCTCTTTCCAGCGAGTACACTCACCTTGGCCACTTCATGTTTTTTTCCTTGCCTTTGTCTGGCACTGGTTCAACTAGTTCTTCTTCCCTGCCACATATTTATTCGTTCAATATTATTATCATCATAAGGATGTTAAAAATCCAAATAAAACTTAAACTTAACCCAATTCATAAGCATCATATAGTCCCATTCCAATCATAAATCGTAAATAAAGTCCCATCTAGCTTCATGGTAAGATATTTACCGTACGCAAATCATAGGACAAATATATTTTAATTTCTTCTTAGTAGTTTCATCCTTAACATATTGGGTTCCAAATGCAACAGACGACATATCATTTCAATTTTCCTAGAGCAAGATATGCCCATTTCCTTGCTACATACCAAATCTGCCCTATAGGCTCCTCTATTGTCGAGTCAACTTCCAGGAATTTTCATAATTTTTTTGTATCATAACTTTCTATTATAAATAGCAATTTAATGTTTCATAATTTTTATGTTTCATTTACTATGTCAAGCAAAACATCGAACACATGGTGTGCATACTTAAACTTTGGAGGCAGATTTTCTATTTGAACTTCAAACTATCACCAAAGATTCATTTCTTGGTATTTACACATAATTTTCAGATATGTTATACATATATGAGTCTATTTTCATTTACACCTAGAATTATTCAATTCCAACAAATATACAAAAAGATATATAAGTTTGAACACATAAGGGTTCTAAACAAGGCTATATAAATGATTTACACCTTCGACTTTCTTTAAACGTGTATCCATCCATGCATACCCACAAAGGCATGAAAGTTAAATAAACAATTGATGATTTATATCCTTTCAATCATTAATATAAAAAAAAAGAAACAAGATTTATGGATAGAATTACCTAAGGGACGTTTACGTAATTTCTATGGATTTTTCTTCAAATTTTCTTCTCACTTTCTTCTTCCCGAAGTTCCCGACTCTCTCACCTTAGGCTAAAAATCTTCCTTTCTAAAATATGCTGAAGGAAGAGCTTATTTCAAGAGTTATAAGTCGGCATAAGTCACCTCCCCCTTGGTCTAATTAAAATATGACATGTGTTGCCATATAGGACAAAATATCCTTTAAAGCTAAATGACTACTTTACCCCTTGTTCGTAATTCTAGCATAACTCATTCCTCAGACCTTTGCTTTACACATCGTTTATCTTGTTACAAATTTAACTCATATATATACAACTATATAGTTTTCATCTGAAGTCAATTATCATATTATAGTGGCCAAAACTAGTCTCGAACTTGAACATTCCTACCAAAGACTTCACAAATTTTTGTTTGTGACTACTTTAATATTTCATAAGTTATGAAGGAAGGATTAGAATAAACAAAATAACATAACATTATGTATTCTAATAACATATTGTCCCCATACCATATGATAAGCATGATTTAAACATAGTTTATCATAATCATATCCGGGTTGTCACAACCTTCCTCCCTTAGAAAATTTCGTCCACGAAATTTAGGATGAATTTCACTTATCAAACAATTAGGGATACTATTTTCTCATTTTATCTTCCCTTTACCAAGTTGATTATTTAATTTCATTGGTCCTCCATAACACTTTAACTACGGGACTAACCTTATTCCTTAATATTTGCTCGTTTCGATAAATAATTTCCACCGGTTCTTTGTTGTACGACAAATCTTCTTTCATAATATCTTCAATTTTTTATCATTTACACGTAAGGATAATCATATAATGATTTCTTATCAATGAAAACCAATTCCCAACACATATATTACTTCATGCCTTTATATATGCATGTCTAACATTCACATATAATAGATTATCAGTTGTCTCGGCGTATATTCACAATGAGTGAACATTCTTAACAAACCTTCTTTACCTTTATCCTTGCATTCCTATAGTCTATCCTTATCATCGTGTAATATTTCAATTCACAAATATCATATTACCAAACTAGCTTATTACACATTACATTTACTTCTTCCATCCAACACCTAATCCATGTGTTTGACCTGAACTAATTTCTATATCATTTTTAAAGTTTAAGAGTATGTTAAATATCATCCTTATAATTTCTTAATTTAAATATAGCCTCACTACTAATTATATATCAAAACTGAACAATCATTCACTAAATGTTTATTCTGAACCAAGGTTTCATATTCACCTTCATGTATTGTGCAGTCATGCCATATGAAGTCAATCTAACTTCTCATTATATTCCTTTTTTTAGTATCATTTGCTTGTTCTTTAACTAAACATACAATGACCTTGGCAAGTCATCTATCCAACACAATAACTTTAAAATCATAATCTTTTCTCAATGTTTATTAACATGATATTCTTATGCAATATAATTAACACACTCATCTTACCCCTTTGGTAACATGGATGTTAAACGTACCATCACCACTTAAAACTTTAACTATACTTACCAACCCCATAATACTTCTCTAACTATTATATGTCGTATTTTTTTCAAATAACCTATACAAATACCTTAATATATCACACTATGGTATCTTACAAGCACATTATCCTTACACATATTTCTTGGTGACCTCGTATACTGTCAATCATATTCATTATATGTTATACTCTTAGTGATAACATGCACGTACAATGATAAATACAACTCAATATCCACCCAAACCATTTGTCAATATTCCAACTTGATTAGCACGGCTCCCATACTCATACAAAACACATACTCTTAAAAGGGCTCCTCAATATTTTTAAACTTCCAACTCTTTAACACCTCGTCTCAACTTTACTATTCATATAAGTATTTCAAAACATCATAAGGGTAATATCCACTACATATACTCGTACTATTAAAGAATTACATCTCGATTCTTATTACTCTTTTCTTCTACTTATCATAATTCAGTATGAACCCATATTTTCGGATCAATTGTGATATTTTGATTAGTAATTGAATTTCATACCATTTCACATATTAAATTTAAACATATACAACTATTAATCTTTTTACTTCACCTTTACTATGTGAATCTTCATTTTATTCACTCTCTAACAATTTACTATCCCATCCTTTAACGGAATATGGGTTCCCATACCTCATTCTCCCACATAAATGGGCACACACCAAACCATGGCTTAATAAATGACATAACTCAAGTCAACATATTCTAGTATAAGAAAAGATTACTTCCAATACTTCACAATTTTCGTATACCACATTTTGTCTTTAAATTTTTTCCTTAATTGACATGTTTGTCCATACCATAAATAATACAATGCAATGATTCATATTAAAACACCTGTATTCATTGTCGTCCCCGAATAAACCTTATCATCTCATTTTCTTTCCTGAAAGATCCTTACATTTCATATCTCGCACAACAATATATACGTATAACTAATCAATGTTAGTCAACTAGAGCCAATTTACTTATGACTCAAGATAATTTTAACTTCCACTGCCAAATTTAGGCACTCTTCACCCCAGAACCTCCAAAACCTAGGCTTTGATACCAAAGTTAACACACCCTAACCCAGTTACTTATAAAGAAGTTTGAAAGTTAAAGTGATTCCAATTATAATTACCTTAAGCAAACCATAAACACAAGTATCCTTTTCTAGTTATTAACATGAACAAATAAAACTAAAACATTTGACAACTTTAAGGTAATTATGCTTATTCAAACTTACTGAAAAGATAAGTGGGATTAAATAACCCCATTTACATTTGACCAAAATCATGGTTTTATGCATCCCTTGCTAACCCACTGACTTCCTAGACTTGGCAGTGATATCACAATACTTGAAAAACATAAACATAGGAACCATGAGAAAAATAGCTCAGCAAATGCATCACTACTACACTATTGCATAAAATTAAATATAATAAATCATATCCTCTTGAAGATATATACATACTTATCCGGCCCATTCATAAAGAATTACCAATTATATACTTATCCGGCTCATCCATAAAGAATGATCAATTATATACTTATTCGGCTCATTCATAAAGAATGACCAATTATATACTTATTCAGCTCATTCATAAAGAAGGACCAACTTATCTGAATCATGATTCACATATCCTGTCTGCAATAGACAATTCTTCCCCATTCCTGGTCGAGGAGTAACCCCTTATCTTTAATAGACAAATCTCCCCCATTCTAGGTCGGGGAGTAACCCCCCATTTCGATAAGCCGAAATGAACAAATTCATTCCCCCATTCTAGGTCGGGGAGTAACCTCCCATTTTGGTAAATCGAAATGAACAAATTCATATTCAATATTATTCTGATCATATCCGTAACCACGTATAATACATCTTACCAATAATTGATATTCAGATCATATCCATAACCATGTGTAATGCATCTTACCAGTGAGTGATATTCATATCGTATTCATAACCATGTGTAATACACCTTACCCGTGAGTGATATTCATATCGTATCCATAACCATGTGTAATACATCTTACACGTGAGTGATATTCAAATCATCTCCATAACCATGTATAATACATCCCTTTCCACCGAGTACACTCACCTTGGCTACTTCATGTGTTTTTCCTTGCCTTTGTTTGGCACTGGTTCAACTAGTTCTTCTTCCCTTCCACATATTCATTCTTTCAATATTAGTATCATCATAAGGATATTAACAATCCAAATAAAACTTAAACTAAACCCAATTCATAATCATCATATAATCCCATTCCAATCATATTATGTAAATGAAGTCCAATCTAACTTCATAGTAAGATATTTACTGTACCTAAATCATAGGACAAATATATTTTAATTTCTTCTTAGTAGTTTCATCCTTAACATATTGGGTTCCAAATCCAAAATAAGACATATCATTTCAATTTTCCTAGAGCATGATATGCCCATTTTCTTATTACATATCAAATCTGCCCTATAGGCTCCTCTATCGTCCAGTCAACTTCCAAGAATTTTCATAATTTTTTTTGTATCATAAATTTCTATTATATTTCACCCAACATCAATAAACGTATTGAAAAATACAAATTTAATGTTTCATAATTTTTAAGGTTCATTTGCTATATCAAGCAAAACATCGAACACATGGTGTGCACACTTAAACTTTTAGGGCAGATTTTCTACTTGAACTTCAAACTATCACCAAAGATTCATTTCTTGGTATTTTCACATAATTTGTGGATATTCTATACATATATGAGTCTATTTTCATTTACAACTGGAATTATTAAATTCCAACAAATATACAAAAAGATATATAAGTTTGAACATGGAAGGGTTCTAAACAAGGCCATATAAATGATTTACATCTTCGACTTTCTTTAAATATGTATCCATCCGTGCATACCCACAAAGGCATGAAATTTTAATAATGATGATTTATATCCTTCCAATAACTAATATAAAAAAATATGATTTATGCATAGAATTACCTAAGGGATGTTTACGTAATTTCTACGGATTTTTCTTCAATTTATCTTCTCACTTTTTTCTTCCCGAAGTTCCCGACTCTCTCACCTTAGGCTAAAACTCTTCCTTTCTGAAATATGCTGAAGGAAGAGCTTATTTCAAGAGGTATAAGTCGTCATAAGTCACCTCCCCCTTGGTCCAATTAAAATATGACATGTGTTGCCATATAAGATAAAATATCCCTTAAAGCTAAATGACTACTTTACCCCCTGTTCGTAATTCTAGCATAACTCCTTCTTAGGGCCTTTGTTTTACACACTGTTTATTGTGTTACAAACTTAACTCATATATATACAACTATAAAGTTTTCACCTGAAGTCAATTATCATATTATAGTGGCCAAAACTAATCCCGAACTTGAACATTCCTGCTGAAGACTTCACAAATTTGTGTTTGTGACTAAATTCAATATTTCATAAGTTATGAAGGTAAGATTAGACTAAACAAAAAAACTTAACATTATGTATTCTAATAACACATTATCCCCATCCCATGCGGTAAGCATAATTTAAACATAGTTTATCATAATCATATCCGGGTCGTCAGAGAGTTTGATAACAAAATGAATTTTTGCAAATATCTAGACGTAGGCTTAAAAACATGCTCATAAAGGGTGAAAACCCAAAACATCCCCAAAATGGCCCCGTATATATATATATATATATATATATATATATATATATAAGATAACAAACTTTAATATTGCCGAGTCATAGTTTCAGTATATGTTATATCGTTATCCCTGAGTCATAAACTCATATATACGGATTTAATATAAGTATCTCTAGAATAATCATCTTCAATCTCTATATCCAATCATCACAAGAACTACACATACGATAATGCGCATACATAATTCCCCGTCAAAGTAGTCAGCTGGTATAAGTCTTGCACATACGATACTTCATAACCAGCCGATATAACACCCGACAGGTGGATATTGATATCTAAGAAGGACGAAGGAAGATATTTCTCCAATACACAAATTGCCTCAACTAAAATTGATTTCTCACCTTTAATGCGATTTTTGTTTACCACTTTTACAATTCGTTGTTCTTTGATGATTACGTCCTTCATTCTAGACTCTTTACATCGCCTTTATTGCACACATGCACAAACCTTTTTGAACATTTTACTTGCTTGTCATATGTGGAATACAATGTTCTCATCTCAAACATGCTTAGTAATGAAGAGAACGAGTCAATTAATTTTATGTTTACAATGCACAAAAGAAATGTAGAGTTACCGAAATAGGAGGAAGATCAACAATGCAACAAGTGATGAAATTAGTTTATGAGAATAACTATCTCTAAAGGCATAATTCAAATCCTATTACTGGCAAAGTAACCTTTGGATATGGGAGTAGGTCTAGTATTTTAGGACGTGGATGTGTTGAGATACCCGAATTTCTTAAACTAAACAATGTGTTGTATGTAAAAGGGTTGAAAGTGAACTTAATTAGCATAAGACAATTGTGCGATGCAGCCTAGATGATTTTTTGTGGAGGCGATACTCATCGCATGCCATACGGTGAATAAGGTATATCTTCGCTCACATATGCTACACAAGTCATATGAGTTGTGGACAAGGAAAAAGCCCAACCTATTGTATTTTCATCTCTCTGGGAGTGCTTGCTACACCTCACATAGGCCCAATGCAACTTGTAGGAATTGACCACCTAATATGAGACTCCTGATTTCAAAATACAATGGAAATTTACAAATACTTAGACTTAAGCTTAAAAACATGCCCACGGAGGGCAAAAACTCAAAATATCCCCAAATGGCGTCATGAGAGGCACGAACACCTCGTACGTGATCAATGTAACTCGTAGGAACTGATCGCATAGTCATGAAACTCTCGTTTTGTGAATATGATAAAAAATATAAATATTTAAACCTAGGACTAAAAACATGCCCATAGAGGGCGAAAATCCAAAACAACCCTATAAGAAGCACGAACACCTTGCACGAGACCAATATAACTTGTAGGAACTGATCGCATAATCACGAGACTTTTAGTTTTAAAATATAACGAATTTTTTTCAAAATCTAGACTTAGGCTTAAAAACATGTCCATAAAGGGAGAAAACCCAAAACAGCCCCCAAACGATCCCGTAAGATGAATGAACACTAGGCATGGGATCGATTTAACTCGTAAGAACTGGTCATGTAATGACGGTACTCCTGTAACTTGTATTAAATTTACTCTTGGCAATCCTAGTTGTATCCTATTATGATATTGGTGCTTTAGTTTGATTTATAAATATTTAGTTTAGTTTATGAACGTTTATCTTGACTTATGAATGTTTATTATGATTTATGAATATTTAATATTATTTATGGATTAACGAGGATGGAACGATGCTTTACTTTGAATTGTCAACTCCACGATTTCAATATTTCTTAATTGCATAGAAACTGATTGCTAAATACAGTTTCGTGTTTTTTTGGGGGGGTGCCTAATTTTTTTTATTAAATGGATATGATCACGGCCCAAATTCATAAGCCCCAATTTTAAAAAATAACAAATAATAAAATGGTCACAATCAAAGTTCGTGACCATTTTTTTATTCGCTATTTTAAAAAATTGGGGGTCACGGATTTGGACCATGACCCATATTGAACATCATTCCACCCATGGTCACGACCCAGGTCCATGGCCCAATTTGAATAGCGTCCCTCACATGGTTATGGCCCAAACCTGTGATCAAGTGGTCACAGCCCACATCTGTGACCATCGAGCCAATATTGTCCCACGAAGGAGACTGTGACCCTCATTTAGGATCACAGATGAAGTCCCTGGCCACGATTTTTGGTCACGGACAAAATGTCACGACCTGGGTTCGTGCCCATGGTCCTGGTCAGGGTCGAGGTCCATGACCATCTTCGATATATGGCACATAATGAGATGGTATTTTTCACTCAATCATCAAGATAATACTTGGAACCTAAGATGTAGGGGGTACGAGTACATATGGAAGGAATTGTATTGGTTGAACTTGGAAACGTGGGAATGTTATATCTAACATTTGCAAACTTTCCACTCTTTAAATTATTAATGAAATCTGAAAATGTAGACCACATCCCCTCAATTATTCCTAAAAGTTTATCCACAAAATCCCTCCAATTGTCACGACCGGTTTTTATCTTTTTAAGCATTTCTTTAGAATGCCAACATAGTTGTTTTAAGAATTATAGACCTAAGGCAGTGCGCTAGCTCTCTCATGTCTTCCCCAAATAGATGAAAAAATGGGACCAAAATCCAAGGTCTCCTCCTCACCACGCTCTAGGTAAATATTCATAAGCATTTTGATCTTATCCTATACGTGGAGAGTTTACAATTATCATTTTTATTGTATTTAGTGCAAAAGAAATAAAAAAGAAAATATTAAAATTAAATTATCTCAAAAGCTAAATTTAGCATGAATAGGTGCATGCCCATACTCCTTTTCCATTTTTTTTCTTGCTCGATCATTACCATTGTGGCCCATGTTGTGACTGTTCTTTCTCACATAATTTTTTTTTTCTTTTTCTTAAATCCTTTTGGTCCTGTGCAGCTTCATGATTAATAAATACCACCCAGACCTCATTTTTAACATGTTTAGGAATTCTTTTTCCACTTTGTAACATCAACACCCTTCAAGTTTTTCTTATCTTGCACTTGAACTTTTTGCAAGACTCGTTAACTATTGTCATAAAGATGGCTCTTAGATTGTCTTTCATATCAGGAAATTATTTCTACAAAATTTATCCCACGTAATTGAAATCAATAACCATTAAAATTAAAGGTAAAGAGAAATGTTATACCTTGAACGACGTTCATACTTGATTCTTATATCGTTCGTCGACATGACTATATATAAAATAATGACCCGGGACTTGTGTTCTTGCGAAGTCTCCCAACCTACTTAAGGGTGTAGCCGAATTTTTTCAACAATGAGGACATTTTCATTAAAATTTAATTTCATCGCACTTACTGATGACTAACTGAATGCAACCTTCTAACGGAGGTTGATACCGGTGTCGCACCACTTGGGGACAAAAGTATCACTCAGGTGAGACATTTGACAATCTCTCCGGCGCAAGAGTGATATCGAAAGAAAGAATTGCTTACACGTTAATAACCAAGGGATGGGTATAACTTATACCAATTGAAAGAGATTGTCCGTTAAAATGTGTACAATAACACCAATTTTTAATGACTTAACATAAACTTTGAATACATACAAAAATTGTGATATTAATCTCAATAAAAATTTAACGACGTAAAACTTTGAATATATAAATTTTGCAATATCTAACAATAATCAAAAATAAAAACCCGTGAATTAAAATCCTAAGTATAATAAACACTAAATTTGACCAGGAATAGATAATTCACAATCCCTTATAGAACCAAACTCAACAAAGTTCACATGATGTTTCTGATAACTTGTTACGTGCCTATATGGAGAAAATTAATCTAATCGCAAAAATCAATTATATAAACATGAAAATAACTTATCTTACACTGCTTGTTACATGGGTTCCAAAAGTTAATAAAAAAATAAAATGCCTCTATTGATTCAAAGAAGATCATGATACACTGATTAGGTTCATCATATGATGACTTTAAGAAACAAATGCCACCAAGAAAGAATGTTGGGTATTATTATTAATAGAGAATTAAGGTGAAGGGCATATTTATTTTTGTATTTAAATTTTTACGATAGTAATTTATAGGTTTATAAATGGGTGATGATACAGGATCCAGTTCGTGGACACATTTTCTAAATCCAGTGGCGTGTCAGATACACATTTGGTGGATTTTTACATCACATGGGATCCATTACAAAACACACTCAATCCGTGTCTGACACGTCACTGTGTTTAGAAAATGTGTCTACGAACTGATTCCCCGTATCTTTACTCTTTATAAATTTAGTCCTTGTAGTATAATAATATTTATTTGTGTGGTCCCTTTAAAGTTAAAAATATACAAAAGAATTAATTTCATTTGTTTTAGTTAAGGGGCATATACCAAATAGTCACTGGAACTTTTTTTAATACACGTTTAGTCCAAGCTTTTTTATTTTGCACCAAAAAGTCCTTCACCATGTCAAAAAGGCTTTACCATGCCTCTGGCGCGGACCTTTAAAGATAAGAGAATAAAGGACTTTTTGGTACAAAATAAAAGGTGTGGACTAAATGCGCATTAAAAATGTTTGAGGGAGTTTTTGGTATTTGATCCTTTAGTTAAAGAGGTACTTATATTTATATCCTTAGTCATACTCATTTAAAACTCATTCTAAAAATAAACCCATATTCCCACCTCCAATCCACCCCATCCCACCTACCGAAATCCTCGTTAGATTACCAAAATTCTCACCGGAGACCGCCGAAATTCTCCCTGGATTGTTTCTCTCTCCTCGTTTCACTCTCCCTTCGTCTTTTTCTTTCATTTTTTTGCTCCACGCCAGTGGCACCATTTCCGCCGCTGGAGAAGAAGGTCTTTCGTCGAAAAAAATATAGTACTCGTCGAAAAAAATGGAGTTTTCGCCGGAAAAATTGGAAGTTTTAGTGAAATAGTAAATTTATTGGTTTCGATTTTTTGTCAAAAAATATCAAATATGGGTATTGTTGGATAGATATCGACGGGTAGATTTCAAATATATAAATTTTGTAAATTTTGAATTTGTAGATTTGAATTTTTGAACTTCTAAAAATTTGATAGATTTTTTTTTATATGAGTTGTCGAATAGTATATTAATCATTTTTCATGGTGTTTTTAGTATATGGACTAAATTTATTAAATTATGTGGAGTATCCTATTTTTATATACTTTGAATTAGATTGAACATTTTTCCAAAAATTTCGTTATTAAAAAAATATATGCATTTTAATAATCTGAGTTAATTGAAGAAAGGAACTTCGATAACAAATTTTCCGTCAACACAATGACGCGACGTGTGATTTATTTCTTAGCTTTATTTTCAAATGGGTGGAGCCAATTAAAGTTTCGTTTTTTTGTGTGTGTTTTCAAATTAATTTTTAACTGTGGCTAGATGGTATCAGATTTTGGTAACATGCATTCTTCAACACCTAGAATTTTACTATCGCCGTGTTTAGGTTAAACAAATGCTAAGGGACTACATGTGGCCCGCAATAGTAACAACATGGCTTACGATTCAATTCCCATTAGCTTTTTGTCAATATGTTGGGAACGTGTAAAACAACTGGCTATCCCTTGAACTTGACATATTTGAAATAAAATAAATATTTAACTTGTTTGAGAATGAATGATGGACGGACGGTTCGTCGTGTATTATATTTTTCACTCATGAAATTATTAAGTTTTATCATCTCATCTTTTAATGTGGGGACAACTTTGTGAGAATTATTATAATTTACATCAATCCAATCACAATATATAAAGTACAATTCACATCAATCCAATCACAATATATAAAGCACAAGTAATGTTTCGAGTATTAAATATATTTTTTAAATTATTCTTTAAATGAGTTGATATAATATTAAAATAATATATTATGTCATTGTTATAATAAAAAGTATAACATTTAATACTATCTCAATTTATTTGGAGAATGAATTGAGACATTTTTAGGGACTCATATCATCATTCATAAAGTAATATATGCGTAAACTCAATGTGATTTAAGTTGAGTATTTATCTAAAGAAAATGATAATATATTCTCTTAGAACACATATTTTGAGCGTCAAAATAGTAAATATGAAAACTCTATATAAGTATTTGTACCCTATTAAATATATATCGAAACTCTATCCCTACTATTGTTACGTTCTTAATGTATGCCCTTATGGCACAAGTTATCTTTTTTTTTAGCATACCATGAGGTCTTTGTGCCAGCTTGCGCGTACCTCAACTAATTTTCATTTGCGGTATGTGTCTTCCGCTGGTCAAGCATTATTTTGACAGTGTCGGGGATCGAACTGGGGACCAAACCTAATCCATCCCCAAGACTGTACTCCCTTATACCACTGGGTCAAGAGGCTTGATTTAGCGCACATATTATCACGACCCTTTATCTAATAACTTACTAAAAAGTTTTTAGGAATCGCTTCTTGTTAAAGGCCTTCGTGGATACATTACTACTCTGAAAATTGGGATTCTCTTCAAGTGGATAAATATAAAATGTATAACCATTGCATTGGAATTTGTCATAGCTTGTAACCTTGTGGAGTGAGCCATTTCAATGGGGTAAAATTCTCATATCATTAGTTGTTGTGGTTTATAAGGAAATGAAAAGTTTTTATACATTTTAGAAAATAATACTATGATGAAAAGCCTAGTATATGTTCTTAGATTAAATTTTATTTTGTGAAAACCATCACACAAACAAGAACATTCATATTGAATTATCAAGAAAAAATATTGAATTTGCGGAAGCGTACCTGAATCCATAATGAGAAAAGTAAAATATTTGAGTCTGCGGTCTTGTGATCTTCCAAATCAACACATTTATTTTATGCCTGAATTTCTCTCTGACAATGGGAATCAGAAGAAGAGAGTTGTGTGATCTGGGAACCATGACCCCTATTTATAAGACAATCGTCTATTTTCATATTTCGTCTCTTTCTATTTTAACCCATCATAAAAATAAAAATTACGCTTCTCTCTACACAATAAAATTCACACTTTAATAATATATTATTAAGGCCCCAAAACTTAAATTAATCACTTTAAATGGCCTAACTTTATTTGATAGCCTATAATTCATATTTATTTCATATATAAGCCCATATATATGATTTTACTCTAACAATCTCCCACTTGGGCTATATATGTATCTTTATAAACTTGAATTATACTTTATGAGTTCATGAGTTTTGCTATCAATATTTTATGCATCTTAACAATCTTGTCCATTAACTATACCACTATAGAACCAAAGCGGTCATCATTACATATTTTGTAAGTAGACCCATCAATGATCACATATATCACTGTAACTAATGATAAAGATCAAGTGTGGATGTGTAGCATGGAAATTTCATGCAATGTGATCTTAATATGCCTATTTCCAACTGGTTCTCCTTAAACCTTAGTGACATCATACCATATAAAATTAAAATGAATATAAACTGAATACTTTACTATAGTAAATAACCATAAAATCCATAACAAATGTGTCTATGAAAGCATCTAAAATACGAACTCCCATTAAATCGACGTATCCTGAAAAGAAACTACACTCATATGAGTAGTGTGCTCATGAAAGACCTTGGATGGTAATCCCTTAGTCAGTGGATCTGCAATCATGGAGTTTGTCCCAATGTTCTCTATAGACATAAGTCCACTCTGAACTCTTTGTTTTACAACTAGGAACTTGATGTCTATAAACTTTGACTTCGTAGAACTCCTGTTGTTATTGAAATGTAGTATTGTTGATTTATTGTCATAAAATAACTTAAGTGGTCTTTCAATACCATCCACAATACCCAGACCCGTGATAAAATTTCACAACCATATTCCATGATTGGACGCCTGGCATCCAACAAAATCGAAGTCAGAATATCCGACGATCTCTAACTAATCTGACTTTCGATAGGTGATCATGTAGTCTATTATTATCTGTAAGTACCTCATGACTCGCTTGGCTGGTATCGAGTGATCCTTTCCAAGATTGCTTAAGTATCTGCCCAATATTCCAACAATAAACACAATATCCAAACGTGTACAAACTTGAGCATACATAAGGCTTCATATTGCTATCGCATAAGGAATCTTTTGCATCCACCGAATCTCAAAATCATTCTTGGGACTTTGATTGAGAATAAATTTATCTCTTTTAGCCATAGGGGTGTCACCTGGTTTATAATCATGAAGGTCAAACCTTTTAAGAACTTTCTTGATATAGCCTTTTGTGATAAACCAAGTGTACCCCAAGAGCGGTCTCTGTGTATCTGTATACCCAACGCAAAAGAAGCGTTACCAAGATCTTTCATCTCAAATTTTTTTGAAAGAAATCCCTTGGTTTTGTGAAACATACCTATATCGTTGGTGGCAAGAAGGATGCCATCAACATATAAAACCAAGTAAATATGCTTACACCCACCGAACTTGCGGTATATACAATCACCAACCAAATTTATCTCAAAACCAAACGAGACGATAACTTGATGAAACTTGTAGTACCATTGACGAGAAGCTTGCTTAAGCCCATAGATGGATTTCTTTAACTTACAACCCGTCTTTTTTGCATCACCCGATATAAAGTTTTCTGGTTGCACCATATAGATTATTTCATCAATGCCACCATTGAGAAACGCAGTCTTAACATCCATATAATGAAGCTCAAGGTCAAAGTGTGCCACAAGTGCCATTATTGTCCTAAAAGAGTCTTTTGATGAAACCGGAGATAAATTCTCTCTATAATCTATGCATTTTTCTGTGTAAAGCCTTTAGCGACAAGACGGGTTTTGTATCTCTCCGCATCACCCTTTCAATCCCTCTTGGTTTTAAATATCCATTTGTAACCAGTGAGTCTCACACCTTCATATAATGGGACAAGATCCAAAACATCATTGTCGTTCATTGACTTTATCTCCTCATTCACGGCATCGATCCACTCTTTAGATTTAGAACTTTCCATGGCTTGACGGAAGGTGATTGGATCATCTTCCACCGCTCCAATGTCAAACTCATGTCCTTGGAGAAATACAATGTAATCGTTTGGTACAATATTTCTCCTTTCTCTAGAGGATCTCCTTAATGGCATAGGTTCTTTAGGTGTTAGAGTTTATTCTTCTAGAATGAGAGGTTCTTGGATATTTTTTTTATTAGGATCTACTTCTTAAACAATGTCAGGAATATGATCCTGATTAATGTTAATAGCAACTATGGGAATATCAACATATTCCTCTTCAAAACTAAAATCCTTAACCTTATTCCCTCCCCCCCCCCCGGGAAAAATCAATATCCTCAAAGAACTGGGCTTTTTCCTCTAAAAAATTGATTTAGTATTAGGATCATAGAATTTGTAACCCCTAGATCTTTCAGAGTATCCAATAAGATAGCAACTAACGGTTAGTAGTTACTTTAGTTGGTACTCTATTAAGGATATACACTATAGTCTTTAATGTTTCACCTCAGAGTAATTATGTCATGTTATAGTGACTGATCATACTCCTTATCATGTCTTTAAGTATTTGGTTTCGTCTTTCAGCAACACTATTCATGCTTGGAGAACCTAGCATGGTGTACCATGGGACGATACCGCACTCCTCTAGGAATGTATCAAATGGTCATGGGCGTTGTTCACCTGAACCTTCATACCTACCATAGTATTAACCACCACAATCAGATCTGACACTTTTAATCCTTTTGCTGAGTTAATTTCCAACTTCAACCTTAAATGATTTGAACACGTCCATAAATTGGAACTTTTTATAAATGAGATATAGGTAGCCAAACGTGAAAAATCCTCTATGAATGTGAGAAAATGTGGTTGACCATTCTATGAAATCGTAGGGAATGGCCCATAAATATCTGTATGTATCAGTTATAAGACGTCTGTAGCCTTATTGGCACCAAATCTTCTTATGTTTGTCTGCTTTCCCTTTTTGTAATACGTGTGAAACAACCCGGATTTTTTTAAATGAGAATTTTTAAATTAATTTTGGAAATCGGAGAAAAATGAAATTTTAGATTTTAAATTTTTTATAATTTAAAATGTTGACTTTTATATTTGAAAAATAATTTTTCAAACGGAATTGGAATCGGAATTAAAATGGAGTTTTAATTGAATTTTTATTATATAAAAGAGTCCTCAAAATATAAAACTCTCTAAGAGTCCTCGAAACATAAAACTCTTTAGAAAAAATAATATTTAAAAATATTGGACCGTACGATTGAGCTTAAATTTTTTGTGTAGCTTTCTCTCATCTTCAGCTAATTCTCTCAAAAATTTCATCCAATTCCAATGGTCCGATCATCCGGAATAATTTTTTTAGTGTTTGTATCTGATTATAACTCTTTTCTTAATCAAACTCTTAATCTTTTATATATCAACAAATTCGTGCCTTGGATTTTCAAATCACTTTTTCTCAAACTTTTCAACCAAAAGACCTCTCCAAAATTACTCCCTTTTATCTACAAACCATAGCCCCAAACTTATTCAAGATTTCAACCTTAAATTATAAGGCTTATTTGGTGTTTTCTCGAGTTTGGGCTAGAACGAGATTTGATTATTTTCGCAAGAGGAATGTGATGGTACGATCATATTTTGAGGCTAAATTTATGTGATGATTTTGAGGTACGTGACTTACACAATATGCTCCTAAATTCTCTCGAGAGTATTCCTTTTATTTTTTGTGTCGGTTGCACTCATGTTGAATTGTGATATTCATTTGGAATTTGAAAATTGTTGGACTATAAATATTGATTTATTGTGATATATTATATTGTGATTTGATCATCGTGTCATAAGATTTTAATATGGCACGGAGAATGGCACCCGCCAATAGTCCAAAATTCGGATATGCTTAAGAATGCATAGGCGCGGTGAGGTGAGGCCTGGTGACTTATTGATGTGTTTTTGAGAAATTACTATTGATATAATGCTTGAGTATTGCATTTGATTCGTATATGTGATTCATATTGTTGCGATTTAATCACCGTGCTAATTATTTTTTAGCATCTATTCTTGTCATATTGTGTACTTCCCCGTATTTTCTTTTAGTTGACAGGTTAGCGTGGATTGGGATGCTATGAACTATTTTGGAGAATTATTTTAGAGCATGGATTGTAAGATGTATATTGATGTAATAATTAGTGGTGTAATTTTAGTTAGAGAATTTTGTATTTGAGAGAAACATGATTGTAATTATTATTGTGGAAATAGAATTGGGGGCTTGTTGTATTTAATCGTGGAATTTAGATGATCTATACTTATTGTTGATGGATTTAGTTTAGTTCAATCGTAGTAGCACGCCGCGTGTCTCTTCTCGGGGGCGCGGGGTGTTACAAATGGTATCAGAGCTTAGGTATACGAAAACCCCCGGTCTTGGGTTTTGGGTCTAGTATGCGATTAGACATGTTTTTTTTGGAGATAGAAATTTTGTTGAGAACGTGTTAGGCATCGTGGTGAGGATGTTTAAAATTTATTTCAGGAATTTAGTATTATAGTTTCGGGAAAATAGAATTGAGTAGCATTTTATTTTCGAGCATTAGGCTACGTCAAATTTCAATGACGAAACTCCTTATTAGTGGGGAAGTATGTAACAACCCGAATTTTTTTAAATGAGAATTTTTAAATTAATTTTGGAAATCGGAGAAAAATAAAATTTTGGATTTTATAAATTTTATAATTTAAAATGTTGGTTTTATTTTTGAAAAATCAATTTTCAAACAGAATTGGAATCAGAATTAAAATGGAGTTTTAATTGAATTTTTATTATATAAAAGAGTCCTCAAAACATAAAATTCTCTAAGAGTCCTCTTAACATAAAACTCTGTAGAAAAAAAATATTTAAAAATATTAGACCGTCTGATCGAGCTTAAATTTTTTGTTCAGCTTCCTCTCGTCTTCAGATAATTCTCTCAAAAATTTCATCCAATTCCAACGGTTCGATCATCTGGAATAAAGTTTTTAGTGTTTGTATCTGATTAGAACTCTTTTCTTAATCAAACTCTTAATCCTTTATATATCAACAAATTCGTTGCTTGGCTTTTCAAATCACTTTTTCTCAAACTTTTCAACCAGAAGACCTCTCCAAAATTACTCCCTTTTATCTACAAATCATAGCCCTAAACTTATTCAAGATTTCAACCTTAGATTAGAAGGCTTATTTGGTGTTTTCTCGAGTTTGGGCTAGAACGAGATTTGATTATTTTCGCGAGAGGAATGTGATGGTGCGATCAGATTTTGAGACTGAATTTATATGATGATTCATGTGATGATTTTGAGGTATGGGACTTACACAATATGCTCCTAAATTCTCTCGAGAGTATTCCATTTATTTTTTTGTGTTGATTGCACTCATGTTGAATTATGATATTTTAATACCCCGTATTTTTTTTTGGCTATATTTATTTTTGGGATTAATTAATTAAATGAGAATTAATTGGGAATTAATCCGGGTAAAATACTAGCGAGATGTGAGTTGGTATTTGACTATATTGAGCATATATGATGTTATACGAATATTGAATTATGAAATTTGTCGTGAGATTGATATACGGCAATTTGGTCATTTTATTGGGACGCGTGTGGCAGTCGCGTCAGGATATAAATTTTTATTATAAAAGTGAATTTAAAATTCTATTAACCGTATGGTCGTTTTGAGTGCGCCAACGCGTTCGGAAGGGTTGAGATAGTCAGAAAACACTAGCCGGGGGTTTAATTTGGGTCCCGGGATATTTTTAGGCCATACCGGCAACATAAAGGGTATTTTGGTAATTTTGTATTTTTGGAGAATTAAGAGTGACGAAAATTAAGAGTTTTAATCTGATTGGGAATTGACCCACTAAGCCACTAACCAACCCATATTAACCCAACAAGCTACGGGGGTTGTTAGATTAGGTTTTCTAAGTTTCCCCAAAATAAACCCTAGCCACCATAGCCATTGGAGAAGAAGAGCTTGTTAAGAGAGAGAGAAGGGATTCTGCAGAGAAAGAAAGAGAACACTTCACAGATTCGTCATCAAAATCAGAGACAAACTTAAGGCAAGTGATTTAATTCCGTTTAATTCAGAGAATGTTCCTTCCATGTTAGTTTATTCTAAGATTTACATTTGTTCTTGAAAGATAATGAAAACCCATGTATTTTGGAACTTAGAACTTGAAATCTTGAAGAGAAATTGCATGTAGAATGGTAGGTAGATGATTATTATGATGACATTAGATTTTGGATGGAATTAAAACGGATTTAATTGGGTAATTTAATGATTATAAATTCTAGGGTTTACATTCTTGAAAATTTGGGGAAAAGTGTAGAGACTTAAGGATTTAATGATGTTAGAATGAATTGATTCCTTGAAATATGTTAGAATGTGACCTAGGTACGTTTAGGGATGAATAGAGACCTTAAACAATCGTTGGCTTGATGCTTAGATGAGTTTTGAAGATTCAAAAATGGTGAAAAACGAGATTGGAGAAAATCTGGGCCGAAACTGGTCGTTCGTTAGAAGACCTTCCCAGGTCGTTCGAACGAGCTCGTTCGAACGAACTTCTAACGATTTGACCAGTCGCTTCTAACGAGGGGAGACTTCGTTCGAACGAACTGTATTTCGTTCGATACATTCGTTCGAACGAGAGGTCGTTAGAAGGTACAGTTCGTTCGAACGAACTGGAATCTCGTTCGAACAGCCTCGTTCTAACGAGACTTCTAACGAGCTGGCAGTTTAGGCCTTTTTGGCCTGTTTTGATTTTGGGAGTCCCGTAAACTTGTTCGAGGATAGAGATGACATTCCTTTGATGGTGTATTAGTATACTTGGGACATTTGGGTTATAATGAGGAATAAATTATATAAATGTGGATCAAATCATATAGACATTTGAGTCGAGACGTGAGTGCCTACTACGACGTAAGAATAAATTATGGCGCGTATAAATATGGACCGGGATTATATAAGTTGTATATATGTTAGATTGGTACGAGAATGCGATATGTACTACAATTAAATTACGGGATTACTAAGATGTGTGCTTACTTAGTATTGGTATATGAATTGTGTGTATGACATACCTACCATACTTGCTATCACGGGAGGTTTGCGTTCGCTTAGGGCCCTCTAATCCTTGTGTTGCCCGGATTTAGACTGGTTACCTTGATGAACATAGGTCAGAGAAAGACTTATTGGGATGTTAATAAGTCCGCTGATCGTGGGAGCGTAGGTATGTGCGTGACCCATGTGATGTGACTGTGTTCGCCTCCATTATTTGTGATGTTGTTATCTGTGAACTATTCCTGAGAGATTCGGAATATGTGATCCTTATGTACGTGATGTACCGGGATGGATAGCAGAGTATGTGTGTGCACCACAGCCTAGTCTCGGGGTGCCTATATTGTATATTTATGTTGTAAAAAAATATACGCTTAATAAACTGGAACTCTCATATGGTATTGTGTGTAACTATGGAATAACATAGAGGGATAATCTATAACGAGTTGTATTACTTTTGTATGAGAACCTGAAGTTACGTTAAGCCCTATTTAATTGAGATCGTTATAATGTTAATGGGAACCAAGTAATAAGGGTAGAACCTATGGCAGTCTAGCTAGATATGATGTCACTTAGCTAGTGTTTGTGTCATTTTAGATGGGTACTTACGTTAGGAGTGCACAGTTAGACGAGAGGTGAGAATTTCATGTGAGTGCACGTCCTAACATGTACTTTGCATTTAATGTTTTAAATGTTTTTAAAGCACTTGCAGGTTTTTAAAATATCTCCACATTCGGGCTCTGACCCGTTTGCTTTCAAATCTATTTTTTTGTAAAACCATTTTAGGTGCACAGCCACAAGGACACCATGCATAGGATACTCATTCAGGTGGAGAGCTGTAGCTGTTTGTGGAAGCTACAGGGATTTGCTTAGAGACGCTTCATTCATTTGGATTCCTGATTCAGTATTTATCAGTTGTAGGGCATGTTGCCCATTTCTATTAGAGACATCTTTCCATTTTAGTTTTTCAGACTTTGGCATGTTGTAACACCCCGTATTTTTGTGCATTGAATATTTAATTAATTCGGGATTTTTAAATTACTGGTGTGTTGTAATTTTAATTGAATTAATTATGACAATATATTTATTTAAATATTAATCGGGAAGTGAATGGTTAATGTTTAGGGAAATTGATTTACTCAGTGAATAGTAATAATTTAATTACGTCATTTCGGGTATTAATGACGGGGTATGCACTTATTCCAACCGGGAGTCGGTATAGACTAAATTGGGTGTGAGATAAGGATTTTTTTTAAATTAATTCGGATGTCAATTCTGAGTGCGCGGTTGAGTCCGGATGGGTCGAGATAGTCAGAAAAGAGTACCCGGGGGTAGCAATTGGGTCTCGGAATATTTTTGGGCATAGCCGGGCCCACACGGGGTGAGTTGGGCCACTTTAATTAAGCCCATTAGGTGAAAAACGGGATTTGTGTTTTAAACCAAAACCTAAGAAAAGGAAAAGGAGCAGCCAACATTATTGTAACCTAGGGTTTGAGAGGGAGATTGGGGGAAATCAATCAAAAGGCAAATTGGAGGTTATTGGAGCCAAATTGAGGGACGGCAACAACGAATCAGACACTACAAACACTTTGAGGCAAGTGGTTAACTGTTTTGATTCGTATAAGCATGATAATCAATTCATATCATAGTGATGTGTGTATGAAAATCCGTTTTTGGGTGTAAATGGGTACAAATTGGGGTTTTGTTTTTGAAACACTTGAATGAGATTCAAAGTAAGATTTAGATGGGTGATTGATATCTGAATATGTATATATGATTTGAACGAAAATTTCAGAACATAAAAGAGTGGAAATTGAATCTGGAATTTGGGATTTAAAACAGATAACTAAGTTTTATGGTGTAAGACCCATTTCGAAAATTGTGAGATAATTAGAGAAGTTGATTGTCTTAATGGTCTCTATGATTGGATAGGATGTGGATTAACCATGTGTAGATGATGGGATGATGTAATTAGAGGTTTAAATTCTGGTTTAGAAACCTTGAGGTTCGTTAATGGTGGAAAACAAGGGGGGAGGCAGACCTGTAACGAAGGGGTCGATCGATCGATCGGGGGAATCGATCGATCGATCGATGGTGGCAAATTCTGCCCAGTTCGGCCTGGGTGAGTTATAAGGGGAAATTAATTTAGAAGTTAAATTTCCATACATTTATTGTGATAAATAATTGTGAAACAAATATTCCTAGCAATTATGGGGGAAAGTAATTGGGACTAGGATGAATTTAGGTGAGGCATTTAATGGATAAAATTGAGAGACTTTATTCCAAAATAGTGAGGTACGGATCAAGTGAGTGAGTCCGGGTATGTTGGTAATTATAGGTAAATATAATTGGGAAATTATGGAAATAAATGTGCGACACATTGTGGGCGAAAAATGTGGGAAAGAAATTATGAGATGTAAAAATGGACCAAGTGAGTGAGTCCGGGTATGTTGGTAATGTGACACCAAAGTATTAAATTAATTATTGAGAGAGAGTAATTAATTTGGAGTCGGAACATAGACTCGGGAAATATCAAGTTACGGGCCAAGTAAGTGAGTCCGGGGACAATGGTTGAGTGACACCAAGTTATTAAATTAATAAGAGTGATAATTAATTTAAAAAGAGTCGGATTGTAGACTCGGGTAGGATTAAATTAATAAAGGTGTTAATTAATTTAATTAAAGTCGGTTTGTAGACTCGGGTATGATTAAATTAATGGGTGGGATAATTAGTTTAATCAGGATCGGATTGTAGACTAGTGAAGGGTACTTATTAATTAATGTGGTAATTAATTATATTAGAGTCGGACCACAGACTCGGAATTTGGGTTGATTAATTAATTTGTTAATTAATTTAATTAGAGTCGGGCGATAGACTCGGGGAGGTATTAAATTAAAATGTGTGTCAATTAATTTAAGGAGAGTCGGACCATAGACTCAGGGAGAGTATTATATTAATTAAGGTGTGAATTAATTATATTAGAGTCGGACCATAGACTCGGGAAGGGGATAAGTTATTAAGTGAGAAAATTAACTACATTGAGTCGGGCCACAGACTCGGGAAATTACAGGCAGTGTACGGGATTTTGAGTACACGGTAAAGCCGGCGTTTATATTATATATATATATATATATATATATACGGTATCGTGATAGTATATATATATATATATATATATATATATATATATATATATATACGTGTATTTATTGTGCGTGATACTAAATATCAGTGATTAGATATTTATTTAAATTTATATACTCTAATGCTATCAAGGGAGGTTGCGCGATGTGGGTGAATCCCCTAGCTTGAGGAGTAGGGCGAGTATATCCCCAGGTCATAGCGTCCGGTATATATGGGTGAGAGATTTATCTCACTTTCAGGGAAGGAATATGACCGCCTCCACTTCGTTATATTTTAGTCCAAGTTGGTGAGCGATTCTAACTTGGGGAAACTAGGTTTTGCGAGCACACCTAGTGAGATAGCATTTTAGAGGGAATCATCCGGTGAGGGTAAACTCGGAAGGATGGATATACGTATGATATATGTGTGGTTGTTAGTAAAGGTACGTATAATATGGTAGTAAATATTATATGTAGATGATAATACAGTGTGTGATGTATTTACTTTATATAACTCAGGTTATAGTTATATGCAGTTAATTAATGGGAAATTAATTAAGTAAATTATTTGTGGAAATAATACAGTGGGTGATGTATTTACTTTATATAACTCGTGATACGGTTATATGTTACTATTTATGGGGAATTAATTAAGTTGGTTGTGAAATAACTTATAATTCAAAGAATCATTATACTCGGGTTAGAGTAGTATGGCAAGGGAAGGTTATTCCAGGACTAGTTGGACGGGGTAGCACAACTAGGTGGGGTTAAGGTAACCGGTAGGTGTGCACAATGGTGGAGGGGTGAGAATGTCCACAAGGGAGTGCGGCACTAACTTAAATATGAAGCGCATTCATGCATTTTAAATTACTGCAGTTAATTCACTTGCTAAATATTTTCAAAATATTTTGGGTTCTAACCCTTGCTATAAAACTATTTTCAAAACCTTTTAGGTGTCCAGCCACAGGGACGCCAGGATTGATATTCTATTCCAGGGATACGGAGTTGCAGCATATGTGGATGCTAGCAGGAGTTTGGATTAGACGCATCATTTATTCATTCTTAGAGTAGGAATCTTGTATCAGTTTCAGTTTTATTTAGGGCTTGTCGCCCAGACTTCTCGATACAGTTTTCAGTTGTAATTTATTCAGGTGTTGAATATTTGTATTCGGATTATTTCTTTAGTGGTCGGTGATTTATTCGGTCTGTTGTGTAATTATGATTCAGTTTATTTTCTTTCAGTTGTGTGAATGGTTTATATTTTAAATTCCGCATGTACTGTTTTGGTTTAATTTAAAAAGTTAAAATTGGCACCAGTTTTTGGAATACTAGGTGGTTAGTAAGTTTTAAAAAGTTTTCGACAGTGATGCTAAGGATGATCCAACTGGGATTCCTGTTTTAATTTGGCATAGGACTGATCACCCGGTATTTTATTAGGCGGGGTGTCACACATGTATTGTTTCAGTATTCAGTATTTCATTACTTATTTCAGTTGTGGGATTGGTAGTGAGGAGTTTTCCTCCAGACTTTATTTACATTATATGATGGTTATTCTATTTACTTCAGTATGGTGAATGGTGTTATTATTCTTCATTACACTTGTTGCATGTTAATCAGACTTTAATTAAAATTTGGCAACTTACTTTTTAAATACTAGGTGGTTAGTAATAATAAAATATTTTCGACAGTGATGTTATTAACTGGACCAACTTGGCATTTTGAATTAATTTAATAAAGGAGTAGCTACCCGGTATTTAATTAGTCGGGGTGTCACAGATATTCATTTGGAATCTGAAAATTATTGGACTATAAATATTGATTCATTGTGATATATTATATTATGATTTGAGCATCGTGTCATGAGATTTTAATATAGCACGGAGAATGGGCATCCGCCAATAGTCCAAAATTTGGATATGCTTAAGAATTCATAGGCGCGGTGAGGTGAGGCCTGGTGAGTCATTGATGTGTTGTTGAGAAATTAATATTGATATAATGCTTGAGTATTTCATTTTATTCGTATATGCGATTCGTATTGTTGCGATTTAATCACCGTGCTAATTATTTTTGAGCATCTATTCCTATCATATTGTGTACTTCCCCGTATTTTCTTTTAGTTGACAGTTTAGCGTGGATTGGGACACTATGGACTATTTTGGAGAATTATTTTAGAGCATGGATTGGAAGATGTATATTGATGTAATAATTAGTGGTGTACTTTTAGTTGGAGAATTTTGTATTTAAGAGAAACGTGATTGTAATTATTATTGTGGAAATAGAATTGGGAACTTGTTGTATTTTAATCGTGAAATTTAGACGCTTTATACTTATTGTTGATGGATTTAGTTTAGTTTAATTGTAGTAGCATGCTGTGTGTCTCTTCTCGGGGGCGCGGGGTGTTATAATGTGCAAATTTCCAAATCTGATAAATCAAGGGAATCAAGAATCCCATCTGACACAAGTCTTTAAATTCTCCTTTGGGAGATGTGAACCAATCTCTTATGCAATAATGATGCGGAATTCTCATTGGTTGATTTCCTTTTGACACCTCAAGTATTTAATTGCAAGGTTTCTTGCTATGAAGTAACCATATCAAGCATACAAAGGTTCTCCACATAAGATAAAGAACCAGTACCAACTAAATTTGAATTATGAAGAAGACTAAATTTCTTCTTTCCAAAAGAACAAGTATAACCAAATTTTCTAATATAAAAATGGAAACCAAATTTCGTCTAAATGACGGTACAATAAATGTCTCATTTAAATCCAAATAAGTACCAGACTTTAATAATAACCTAAATATCCCAATTGATTCAACTTCAAACTTATTGCCATCGCTCAAAAACTGTATCTTTCACCATCATTTGACTTTCGACGACTCAGGCAACCCAGCATAAATACACTGATGTAAGTGGTTGCACCAGAAACTATCCACCAAGTGTGTTTAGGTATTGACGTCAAATTAACCTCAGAGCAAACTAGGTTAAGAAGTTTACATTTCTTTACACGCCAAGCATGATAGTTGGTACATTGCTTCTTCCTATGCCCTGCAGCTCCACATAAGAAACAACCACCAATATTTTTTTCTTTATGTTATTTCTTTTGATATGGGACCACTGCAGCTTTTTTATCCTTTTTTTCTTTTCTTCCCTTTATCCTTGGAAGTACTAGTCAAATGAGCATTTTATGTCTTTTCTTACTTCAGTATATCCTCTTTTACACACAATGTTAGATGAGCTCATTAAGAGACCAAGTCTCCTTTTGGCAGTTGTAGCTCACATTAAATTTACTGAATTGTGTGGGAAGACATATCAAGACCAAATGCACAAGCAAATCCTCAGAGAGATCAATCTTAAATTTTCTTTAACTTTGAAGCGAGTTGAGATATTGCCATAATGTACTTCCTAATATTCCCATTACCTTTATACTTCATTGAGATGAGACTTGTCAAAATTGTGCTTGTTTCAGCCTTTTCACTCTTGGCAAATGTACTCTTAATCTCTTCTAGGAACTCTTTTGTTGTCTTTATCGTTTTCGATATTGTGCCCCTGGATGCTTCTGGAATGACCTTCTTTATGATCATCAAACACAAGCGATTTGACTTCTCTCACCTTTTAATGTCCTTTTTATCATAAGATGAACTTTTATCCGTAAGAGGTGCAGGAGAAGGAACCCTTAACGCAAGGTCCATATCCATGACTCCGAGAACTATATGGAGGTTCTCTTTCCATGACTTAAAGTTTGTGTCATTAAGCATAGGAATATAATTAATACTAGCAGTAATGTTATAAGCATAACTCATAACTGAATCCAAAAAACAATAACCAAATAAAACTAGCTCATATAAATCTTAAAACAAAAATAAATTCAAATGAAGGCAAACCCCATTTTAAGATATCCGACACTCTATTAATATTTTATCTTTGGAAAAAATATTAACTTGTAAGTTATATCTTGGTGTAGTAATTAAATGTGACACCCCGCCTAATTAAATATCGGGCGATCACTCCTTTATTAAATTAAAATCAAGGTGAACAGTTGGTTCATTCTTATCATCACTGTCGTAAAAATAACTTTTCCAATTTAAACACTCTAATTAATTAAGCTAAGTGTCAAAACCATTTTAGACGTTACTTTCCAAATTTTATTTTATAAACCAAGATTTAAATATGTACAACAATTCAATATTAAAGAATCACACCACAATTATCATGGAACATATAATCCAAATAAATTTAACCTTCAACAACTAAGTCCCAACATTTAAAATTTAAAGTAAAACATCGAGACAGTAATAAATCCCAAAGTGACAATACTAGAAATAAATGAATCACAATGTCCAATAAAACAAATGGATAATGGGAACGGGCGACACATGCCCAACTGATTAAATAAGCTAGGAGTGGAATCAAATAAATGAAGTCGTCTAAGCAAGAGGCCTGCAACTCCCACCTAAGCTGCAGCGCGTTCCTTCCAAAAAATCCTATGCAAGACGCCCATGTGGCTCGGCACCTGTAATATATACATATATATACAAGAGAGAAGGGAAATAGAAATGGGTCAGAGCCCGATAGTGTAAATAATTTAAAATTTGTTTAGCAAGTATTTAAAATGTTTACAGGCCAATGCAACAACATATTAGTACGACACTCTCTTGAGAAATTCTCACCTCTCTTCTAATGTGCACACCTATCGCACTAATCTTCCCAACGGTTTAACTTATCTTATATCGCACTAAACTTCCCAATGGTTTAACTTATCTTAGGTTACTCGTACAATTTAAAACAGAACAATATAATTGTTTAAGAGAAAAATTTCATTCAGTAACAAAGCTCTCTTTTTAACTTTATTTATTAATAAAGTTTCCCAGTGTCATATTATACTTTTCAAAACAAGTATTTCCCATTTGAAGTCATTATTCATTTCTTACCTACCATAGCACAGTAGGTAGTTCCAAATTTCAGAAATTCATATATATATTAAATACTCGTATAATATATATATTCTAACAACACCCCACATAAAAATTATGGTGCGTGCATACTCTGCTATCCAATCCCCGTATCACTCGTACTAAGGGAAATACAAGTTCGGAATCACTCTCGAACTGTATTAACACATACACAAACAATATTGAGGCGAAGCATAGATTCCAAGTCTCTAAGAGGATAGCACATGCCCCCACGTCTCTTAGGACCGTCTGAACTATAGATTCGATAGCCTGTACCAAGGATTTCTATCTTCTAGGGTACGAGTCAATATCCCCCATAAAGGACCCATCGAGATAAGACTGTCCCAGCGCGGTAACCTCAGGGATAGTAAGTAGTGCGGGCACGATTTTCACACATAGATAGTATAGGCATAAACAGTCATATAACTATACTATTATTACCATATCAAATTAGGTACATCTCTAATCCCATAATTACGACATTTGTCTTTATTTCTCATTATTTAGTTCTCACGTATAACCGTTCATGTCTTACTTTAATTTGAGGGATCATTCCATCTTATTACGTAACACTCATGGACTCTATCCTCCCAAGTGTAGAATTCAGTAGGTACTTATCTAATTTCCAACGTAACTATCTTACGCGTCTCTCCCCTTAATACATAATTTCATCGTCCCGTATATGTAAATATCCCAAAAACACAACTCTCGTCTTACATTAAAGTTCCCATAATTATTTATAAGTCCTACTGGTCTTCTTTATCTCCCAAGTCATTTTAATAAGGGTGTCCAAGGATTATTTCTCATTAAATTGAATTCAACTAATTTAAAAAGGGGGGAAAATAAGTCTGCCAGAAGGGGTCGATCGATCGATGGCAGGAGCTCGATCGATCGATGTGTCGATCGATTGACACTCCTGGCTCGATCGATCGATCAAACAGGTATGCGAATTCTGCAGATAGCAGTTACGGGTTTCACAATCCAACCTCAATCAAATCCAGATTTTTCACACCCAAACTCCCTAAAATTCATACTAAAATCAATACACACCCATATTATTCATCTTCTACGTAAAGCATGCAATTTTTCATCAATAATCATGGACTAATAGGCCAAAACTTCATAAAAATCTCAAGGACCCTAGAATTTCTTTAACATGGTTCTAATCAGTCTTTTTCCAGAAACTTCTACTCCCAATTCATCATAATTTCGTGGTTAAGCCTCTACATATGAAGGGGTTTCCAGATTTTCATTCAAATCAAATCTACATGCGATTTTCCTATCTCCAACATGGATTTTCTTCTACCAAACTCATCCTAATCACCCTAGACTAACATGAACGATGCATTAACGAAAACAAGCAAGATAAATACTTGTCTGGGATTTTCAGCGTTCTGATTTGTGAACGAATTTGGTGTTGTTGCGTTTCCCGTCGCGCGATCTACGCGTTGGTGGTGGTGGCGGTGCAACCGGATGGATTTTTGGACTTGGTTTGCTTGGAAAGCTTTCTCCTTCCTTCTCCTATGGCCGTTCTAATTTTTTGAGTTTGCTAACCCTAAAGCGCTATTATAAATGGCTGATATAGTTTAATAATTTTCGTGGGTTTAATTACCCAAAAATGCAAAATGACCAAAATGCCCTCCCGGGGTACTAATTAAGCCTAAAAACGCCCAGAGGTCCAAACTAAACCCCCGGATACACTTTTCTGACTATCTCGACCCTTTCGGACACTTTGACGCACTCGAAATGACCATACGGGTGATTTATAATTTATTCACTTTTATTCATCAATATTTAGTCCCGACGCGACACAGGCGCGTTCCGACTCAAATTTTCAAAATTATCATTTTATTCACTCTTGACATTTAATAGAACCAATATTATATTACTTTACTCATTAGTAATATTCAACAACAAGTTTCCCATAATTACTAACTCACATCACGTTAATAATTATAAAGTGATTAATTTCCGAATATAAATTAAATTAATAACTCACATTAAATTTAATAAATCCCCAAATTAATATTGCATAAAAATACGGGGTATTACATTAAACACTCATAAAAAGAACATATCGAAGAATAATTCTTCCTTTGGGCCTATTTATTATTCATATGTAAAAAACCAAATAATTATCACGTGCTTATTAGTAAAGGTGCACATGCAACTTTGTTAAAAATTGATCTTTCTTTCGGCCGATTAATATTCACATAAATTACATGAACATTACTTTTTATATTTCGAAATAAAAATATTTTTTTTTAACAAAAGAGGTCACTTTGGTGACGTATTGTTTAAATTAATTTATCTCGAAACATGTATATAAATACACCAATATTTGAATTTAAATTTGTATGGTATACAAGCATGAAAGTAATATTCTTTAACTACTTTATATTTGGAAATAATAGCATAACCAAAGTGTCTTAGCCTAGTAGTTAGTAGTCTTAATTAAAGTTCTAAGACCTTGAAAGGTCATGGATTCAAAACCCATTGGGCTCCTTCACCAACATAATTTATGTTATTTTAAAGGCTTAAAAAACGAAACACCAAGAGTCAACCCTTAACCTTCCACTACCATCAAATCCAAGCTTTTTTCCTTCATCTTCAAAAAATCATATAAAATCAACCGCTAGGCCAAATTTCATGAATTTTATATCGTTGGAATTTTAATAAAATGAAGAATATTTATGTCTAACATTTTTCAGAAATATTAAATTTTCCAAAAAAATATTTTTAGCCCCAATTAAATTAAAATCCTTTCTAATATGTTCTTACCAATTCAACATGAAATAGATCTAATACCACATGTTAGATTAATTTATATTGTGTGAAAACCATCACACAAATAGGAACATTCATATTGAATTATCAAGAAATAAAAATATTGAATTTTTATAAGCGTACTTGAATCCATAACGAGAAAAATAAAATATGTAAGCCTGAGGTCTTATAATCTTTCAAATCAACACGTTTATTTTATGACTGAATTTTTATCTGACAGTTGGAATCAGAAGAAGAGAGTTGTGTGATCTGTGGGCCATGATCCTATTTATAAGACAATCATGTATTTTCATATTTCGTATATTTTTATTTCAGCCCATCATAAAAATAGAAATTACGCTTGTTTCTACACAATAAAACCCACACTTTAATAATACATTATTAAGGCCCCAAAACTTAAATTAATCACTTTAAATGCCCTAACTTTATTTGATAGAATATAATTCATATTTATTTCATATATAAGCCCATATATATGGTTTTACTCTAACATATGTATAAATAAATACATGTCTAATTTCATACTCAATGAATGAAATCATAAATTTTGTGCTTGGATGGTGTCCCTATTTACCTAAATTTGCTACATGCAATAAATTTCTACATTAATAATATCCAATTGTAATAAAATTGTGTGGATTGTAATAGGTTTACATGTTTAAATTCACTACTTATCAAAAATGTGGTATTAAAAGTGAACATATCTTCGTGGTTGCTCATTATGCATATTATTTAGTGTCAAAACTTTACCTTTACCCAAAGCTCGTTGACATGTTGATTCATAACACTAATCATAAATATATATTAAATATTAGGAGGTGTCAATAAAGAAGTTAATATATGTATATTGACTAGAAAAGTGTAATGCTTAAGTATAAAAGTTAATAGGCTATGAGGGACTTATTATGTTATTACTTTTACGAAGAAAGAGGTGTCATTGTCAAAAGATTTTAAGCATGAAAATAATTTAAAACTAAATGACTAATAAAGAAATTAGTAGATCATATTGTTGAGTATCTTGTCTCTACCCAGTTTCTCCATGCTTGGCAAAAAATAATTCGTACACTTGATTGAGGAGCGTATGTTAGAGGGAGAAAAAAAAGGCTTAAAACCTAGAGTTTAATCTTTATCTAAGGCGGGGATTTTAAATTTATGTATATTATGTTTATTTATAATTCTATGTGCTATTGTATTGTTCCGAATATTGGAATTACACAATATAAAGGAAATATGGTTTAAAATGTTGTGTTATTTATGTTGTCTTATTTGGACTTTTTTTGCTCAAATTAAAATTACTCTATTAATACTAAATTAAATAAATTGATTCCGATGGAAATTTTTTCTAATATATATGGGTATAACATATCCCAAAATTAGGAGAAAATACATTTTAGTCTAGGTTGTGTGACGTTTTAAAGTTCGAACTTTACTACTGTATTTTGTAGAAACAACTTATATGTGTTATAGTAAAACGATCACAAATCTCTTTAAAAAATCGGAATGATGCACTATAAATTGAGTTGGAATAATTAATAAAAACAAATTTCTAAAAATATATTGTAGAAAAGTTAGTTCATTATCAATTTCTATAGTTTAATTTGTGAACATGACTAAAAACAGAATTGATGGTAGGGAAAAGCACGTGCGCACTTCAGTTTTCATTCATATTTTAGAGTTGAATTATTTATTGTAACCAATTTTGGACATGTTTGTTTTTTATGTAAGACATTAAAATATGGAAAGAATTATTTTGAATTCCTAGAAGAATTATGCATCACAAGTATGAGATGGATATGAATATGTATTTCAGATTAATATCATAGTTTTTTATTCAGATGGAATACTAACATGGTTTGAGGTGTTATGAAATGAAGAGCAGCCTTAAATGACATTGTAGAAATGATTTTAAAATTTGGTAATAACTAGTTGAGTGTACTATATCAGGGGAAGTGTTTATACTATTAAATTATGACATTCAGAATAGTTGGGTTGTGAATGAAATATATTCGCATATGACCGAAGGTGGTTGAGTTTCATTATTAAGCTTGTGAGGAATGTGAAAGTTCCGCACTTATGAAATATTATAACACAATGTTTATATTATGTCTCGGACTTATGAAGGATGTGACGGTTCCGGGACCATGAGAGTTGACAACTTTTTTTTTGTATTAGAGATTATTATTTGTGAACAAAATTTTAACATCAAACTTTATCTTGGAATTGCGTTGAGTGTGTGTGTGTGTGTGTGTGTGTGTGTGATTTATATCTAATAAAGTTGTATATATCACCCCCTAGAATGATGTTCTTTCAGTTGTGATCGTGTAGAGCTCATTTCCATGTTAGAGTTTTGGAAATTGAGGATGCTAGGGTATTTCGATTTAATTAAGCTTGGTACACTTTTTTGTAATAAATTATGTAATTGCGAGCGGATTTGAACTTTCACATTACTTGAATGATTTTGTTTTAATTCATAGCATGACTTGTATGTAAGTTGTATTATACTTAGGTACAAAACTAACTAATTTCCAGTACATTTGGATTATTAATTATAAAATAATTTCTATTTACGTAGCTATTGGATTTTGTTACAGATTTCTGCATGATTCTATTTCTTTACAAATTAGGGTCTGACAATGCAACTTGCAAATGTTTAAAAAAACTAAATATAAGAAGGAATGCAAATATTTTATATTAAATTTAGGCCCTAACTTTCAAATTACTAACTTAAACATTTTCCAAACTCAAAATCATGAAAAACGAACCATATGACCGGCACAATAATTTAATATCAACAAAAATAATCCAAATATTGGGGTACAATGTATCGAAAACAACTAAATAGGTACATTGACGTAAATGAGGAAATATGGATAATATGAAGATAATGAGAATCTTTTATCAATAATCTGTAAACCCTAAACAAGGCTTATGAAACTATGGAAAAATACTCAAAGCTTAAGAGGAAAAACTAATACCAATAGAACTGTTATGATATTTAAGAGAGAGAAAGAGAGTTGGAGGAAATGAGATATATTGAATTGAACTATGTGTTTGTACAAGGAGATACATGACCTATATAAAGCTGAACTAGGAGTATGATAGTACAAGTGCAGTACAGTAGTACAAGTGTAGTACAGTAGTATAGGTGTACATGTGTAGTACAATAGTGCAAGTGTAGTACGTGTAGTATAATAATATAATTTACAGTAAGTACACTAATAGCCACCCTTAAATTCAAGGTGGTAAGATGAAAACCAACTAGACTTTGGATACTAAATCCTGAATACGGCCTGGAGGATGAGCCTTCGTGAAAACATTGACAGTCTGATCTGTGGTTGAACCAGATTGAAGGGCAATGGTTCCATTGAGAAGATGTTGACGACGAAAGTGACAATCGATCTCAACATGCTTTGTTTATTCATGAAAAATACCATTATGAGCAATTTGGATAGCACTCTGATTGTCACAATGAATGATAATGGCCTTTGAATGGCTAACACCCATGTCAGTAAGTAGCCAATGTAGCCAAAGAAGTTCATTGGTGGCATCAACAAGAGCTCGGTAATTTTCTTCTATACTAGACCGATCAACAATGGGTTGCTTTTTTCTACGCCATGAGATAAGAGAATCATCAAGAAAGAAATAATAGCCCGTGATAGAATGACGATCGATGGGGTCCCTTACCCAATCTGCATCAGAGTAGACACGAAGTTGTAGGGAGTAATGAGTAGAGAAGTGAAGCCCACTGAACAAAGTCCCCTTGATGTATTTGAGAATGTAAAGAACAGCATAATAAGGCGAATGGGGAGCAGAGAGAAACTTACTAATAATATGAACCCCATATGCAATATCTGGGTCTGCATGATATTGAGGTAGATAAGACTCTCACTAACTGTCGACACAAAGGCAGATCATCAAGAAGAGTACCATCCATGGAAGTGAGCTTGGAATTAAGTTCAAGAGGGGTGATGGAAGTCTTACTTTTGGTGAGTCTTGCACAAGTGAAAAGATCTGAAGCATATTTTTCATGATAGAGATAATATCTATCAGAGTTATAAGAGATATCAAGACCAAGAAAATAATTCATCTTTACAAGATCTTTCATTTAAACATGTTGACTCAGATAGACTTTGAGATTGGATATACCAGAATGATCGTCATCGGTAATAATCATATCATCCATATAGAGAATGAGAAGAATAGTGCCATAGTCGGAATCCACTGGAGAAAAAGTCTCCTCATAGTCAATCTTGTATTCCTGAGTAAATCCCTCTGTGATGAGGCGTGCCTTGTAATGAGAAATAGAGCCATTAGATTAAGTTTTAATTTTATAAACGCATTTACATCCCATTACATTCTTACCACTTGGTAGATCCACTGAATCCTAGGTATGATGTTGTTCAAGTGCCTGCAGTTCATCATCTATTGCCTTTTGCCAAAGGGAGCTAGAATTGGCCTCATGATAAGAGTAAGGCTCATGATGAGAAATAATAGTAGAATACACATGAAAATCATAAAGACGAACATATGTGGTTTTCAATCTTACACTTTTACATGGGGAATTCAGATTAGAGATTGGTGCAGATCCATTAGGCGAAGAAAAAGACTTCGGAAAGTCCTCAGAGAGCAGCTTGAGCGTAGCATCAAATGAGGAAACTGGAGGTACCGATGGTATAATGAAAGTCAATTCAGGTGAAGAGACCATATCAGGTATTGGAGGAGAGTATAGTGGTGGTGGTGGTGTAATATCCGATGAAGGATCGAGTTCAGATGAATCGAGAAATAAGTCTACTGAGGGATTACTAAATAATATAGGTGTGTCTGAAGGATGTAAGTGAAATTTGGACAATAGTGAAAACATATTATGTTCCGAGAAGACAATATGACAAGATACACAAAGACGTTTAAAGTATGGATCCCAACACATGTATCCTTTGTGTTCTACCCCATAGCCCAATAAGTAATACAATCGAGATCTAGACTCTAATTTTTTTCCATTCGTGGGGTTAGAAAAGAACCGACCAAGCACTAATAAAAATTTTGAGGTTACTATAGTCAGGAGGGTCTCCATGAAGGCACTCATAGGGGGTCAGTTTTTAGTAGTGGAAGAGAGGAAGCGATTTATGGTGTAGAAGGCAGTGAGAGAAGCTTCTCCCCAAAAAGGTTTAGGACATAAGGTAGAGATGAGTAGAGCACGAACAATATTTAAGATATATCGGTGTTTGTGTTCAGCATACCCATTTTGTTGTGAAGTGTTGGGACATGACTCATGAGGAATGGTACCCTATTTATGTAAAAAAGTGATGACATGGGAATAGGTATATTTAGCAGCATTGTCATCACAAAATACCTTAATTTCATGCGAAAATTAGGTATTAATCATAGTAACAAAATTTATGTAAAGTTGCGAAAGTTTTGAACGATTTTTCATAAGAAACAACTAGGTGTAGCGTGAATAATCATCTATAAAATAACAAAATGTCTGGATTTTCCCATGGTAGCAGTGAGAGATGGGCCCTATACATTAGAATGTATTAAGTCAAAAGGAGCATAATATATAGAGTCACTTTTATTAAACGACAACGCTGATTTTTGTTGCAAATTGACAAAGAAGATAGTTAAGCTTCTCATTATTAATAGACCTTAAGTGACTACAAGAAAGCAAATACATAAGACTTCCAACAAAAGCATGGCCCATACGGTCATGCCACAAGATAAGAGAAGGTTTGGAGGATGTAGAGGCTACCCTCAGAATCGGGGTGGTGAGTGATTGTGGAATATAAAGGTTAACGAGCTCAAAAAGGGTCCCAACCTTATGACCTATCCCAAGAGTATGTCCCGTCTTTGGATCCTACACACAACAACCAAAAGGAGAAAAGTTATGGTTAAACCAAGATCACAAAGTTAGCCACTAAATATAAGATTTATTGTAACTTTGGGAATCAAATAAGTATCGAAAAAAGAGGTATTTGTTGTGGAGAGTATTCCAATGTGAGTGACTGACATATGTGAACTACTAGTAGTGTGAATAAGTGGTGTGTGACTAGAATAATTGGTGTCAAAGATTAGAGTAGGATCAGAAGTCATGTGGTTACAATAGACAGAATCAAAGAACCATAAAGAATTACCTTAAATTGTTGAGAAGGGAGTAGACGGAGTATTACTAAAATGGGGAAGAACCTATTTGAGGAGATCCTCAAGATAATCAATCGTACCAACCGAGGTAATGGGGGATGAACTTTCGATAGTAGCTATAGAAAATATAAAGGGACCCCCTCGCGGATATATGAATATTGGGTAATCTAGGTAGAGATGACCACACCCATCACATGGAAGAACTTTCACACTTGAGTAAGGAAATCCACAAGAAGATGATTTGTTAGCTTACAATAGTTGCATCTTGAAAGAATTCCACTATTTACCGTGAGTGGACCTTTGGGAGTAGCAAAAATAACTTCAAAAAGGAGGTTAAACGATTAGCAAGGCGATTTTCCTGTGAGAGAAGTTCTGAAATAGCTTGCTTAAGTTTAGAAAGAGGATCTCTCTGAAGGAGAGATGCACGAACATGCTCAAATGTATCATGAAAAGATATCAGAAAGATAACCAATAATTGACAATATCGATAGTCAATAAAATTAGCAACCTCATTAGGATCCTTCCAGCTGGGTTCTAAAGCGGTCAACTAGTCCCAGATAGAGTGCATCTCAGAAAGAAAATTATTGATGGTTTTTCCAGGTTGCTGTTTCATGAAATAAAGGATTCCCATAAGTTGATATTGATTATCGAGTCCAATAGTGGCATATCTCTTTTTAAGAAAGTCCGAAAGAGATTTGGTGGTATTAAATCTACCAAATTAGAGGCTAATTGAGGGTTAACAGGAAATAGGAAGCCATATGACTATCTGATGGTTTTTACACTCTTATCCTCAAGACGATCTTCAAACTTATCGTCAGCTTCCCCAGTGGACTATGTGGATTTAGTGACACTCCCAGAGATATATCGACATAGTTTTTGTCTCTTGAGAAAACTCAACATTAACTGAGATAAGGGGATGTAGTTGGTACCATCCAGAGTGATAGATAGGGGTTAAGTGATGTCTTGGCGATTTATATCGTTGTAAAAGGAGAAAAGTGAAATTAATGTTCTAATTTGCCGAAAACAAAGGCCGAAAATGAATTTAGGATGTCCGAAAATCACATGAATGAAATCATAATGAAGAAAAACAGAGTAAAAATGGGTTAGAAACCCAAATAAGCTAAAATAGACCCAAAAAAGAAGGTGAGTCGGATCTGGGTCAGTTTGTGGGTCGAGGAACGGGTCGGATATCGATCATAAAAAGAAAACTGGGTCAACTTTCGAGTGATGGTGGCAGCAAGAGGAGAAAAGTCTTGGGAAAGGTGTCAAAATCCCACCAGTGGAGGTTGTGTGGTGGCTACTTGATCACTGTAAGAGGAAGGCCACCGGGAGCATTATAGCTCTGATACCATGTTACGATATTATATAGAGAGAGAGAATTCAAGGAAATGCTATATATTGAATTTAATTGTGTATTTATACAAGGAGATACATTACCTATATATAGATAAATTAGGAGTATAGTGTAGTACAGTAGTACAAGTGTACTATAGTAGAGCAGGTATAGTATAATAGTGCAAGTGTAGTATGTGTAGTACAATAATATAATTAACACTAAGTACACTAACAAGAACATTCTCACTATCTCCATCCTTCAAGTTATTTTTAAATGTTATAAGAATAACATGTCACCATTCCTTCTCATAATCCGCTCAATCGTTATAGCTTCTTATATCATTCTCATATTATCGATAATAGAGAATAACTATCAAAGACATCTCCACAACAAAAAAAAATATGAACATCTACATCTCTTGGAAAATTATTTAGAAGCAACACAATAAGAAACCCCATAAAAAAATTAAATTATTTGCCATCGATCTTGCATTGGGGAACTCCAATTTTCTACATATTTTGAATTAATTTGCTAAATGAGAAAAATGAACAATGTCTTCAAAATGTGCACTGGGAAGTTTTAACCCATACCAAAATGGTGCCATAATTTTTTGTTAATGGGATATATTATTAACTAAAAGTTAAGGGAATTGTTAAAAGTTGTCATTTTTTTATAGAAAACTATTAAATACTTTTTGACCATATAAATCGGCTAGTGTCTAATTTATTTAATAAATATACTGTGTCATGATTGATATAACTAACCCGTAAATACGTCAATACCCAATGTTTTTTTATTTAAAAGTATTAAATTAACTGAATAATGTGGCACCTCATATTTTTTAATAATTAGGTTCATCATGTCTATTTATTAAATTATACAGTTTGTCAATTCAACTAAAATATCATCCTTAGTTGTGGCCATCCCAATCGAGATCGCTCATCGAGGCAGGAGATTAAAAAGGCCTCACGCCCCTTTTTACTTAGGAACTCTTCGACTGTCGTCGGTGTGGGGTAAATGTAAAGAGATGGAGCCTCCAACCTATTTTACACAAAATAGGTATAAGAACATGTTGTTGCCTTGAGAGAGCGGCATCAAAGACAAACTTATGCATATGAAACCAATAGTTCGAAGGTTCGGGGGCTAAGTTATCGAATGGAAAGGTGTTAGGTACCCATCCCGCCCTTTCGGTCTCCTATGGACTTATGTTCTTGTTTTTCTTTATTTCTCCGTGAAGCGTTTGTGCGTGCATATATAATAGATATAGGAATTGTTCAACTCATACCATGGGAAAGGTAGAGTGAGGTCATCCATAGGAATGTTCTGAAAATAATATGGATAGAAAATATGATTTATGTGTTTATCGTGATATTGATCGTTATAATGAAATGATAATATGCATTGGATGAAACGCTAACAGACATAATATGTAAATTAATGCAAGAATATGATAAATACGAAAAAGAGGAATTTATAAAAGTTGGAAAATTATAAAACTGAAAAATTGAACTCGAGTCTTGAGTTTTAATCCGAAACGCCTACGTATCCTATAAAGGTATCAAAGTCCATGTAGTTCGAATGCGTCATGGGGGTGGGGTTTATCCCATAGATTCGAACAAGATTTTATTATATGTGTGTGTGTAGAAAAATATGTTTTAGTTTTGAAAAAGTGTGATGGATAATCCCGTTCAGAATTTATGGGCGTAACCATATTTTTTTTATTTTGGATTTTTTATAGAAAATAAAGTATGTGCAATATACTATATTAATGTGTATGAACTAAATTAAGAACTAGATTATGAATCTAATGAGATTTATGCAAAAATATGGAATTTAAAAAGATGGAAGGAATTAGACCTTCTTTGAAGCTTGATCTTTTATCTTGAATGAACTCCCTTGAGTGTGAGATTAATGTTGGATGACAGAGAATGAAATTTTGCCAAATTGGGTATGAAAAGGATAGGAATGTAAGCTTGAATGGAACTTCACATGGAGGAACTTCGTTGATTTCGAGAGAATGCTGCTGAGATCAATGATGCTGATGGATCTTTGGTCTTGGTCCCTTAATAGTGAACTCATGCCCTCCTTTCATAGGGTCAGGGGGTGATGATTGGAATAGACCTAGTCCTACCTATCGGTAGGTGACCCTAGACACATTGCCGATAGACAGGGAACTAGACATGCCAATTGACAATCTTGTACAGATTTTTCTAGAAAAATGGTCGTAGAACATAATTCATTGATCCGAATTATGCACGGGTCACACCGTTAGAAAGGTACTTCAGAGATCTTCAAGAGTCCTTCGAACCTCTCCCGGGTCCAGGAGTTGATTTTAGGTCAAATGCGGCTCGAAAGTGCATATCGATCTTTTGGATGGGAGATCGCCGGATGGAAATGGATCGTTCGTCCGCATGGTAAGTCAGAATCGCGCAGGGGTGAACTGTTGGAAATTTTTGGAGATGTAATTTGACATTCTAAAGAGTTTTGCTTGGTTTGGAAAGTTGACCTTGGTCCATCGGCGCCCAGAAGCGCCTGGTGAGCTCTCGGGGTAAAATGTATCGTTCGTCCACACCGTAAGTCAGAATCGAGCACGGGGCAGACCGTTGGAAAGGCTATTCAGTGCCCTTTGGACATTCATTCAGTCTCGTTCGATCTTAAGATTTGACTATGGTCAAACGGAGCCCGAGAGCGCCCGGTGGCCTTTGGATTAATTTTTTGGGGAAAACTGATCGTTCGTCCGAATGGTTATGCTGTTTCACGCATGAGGCAAATCGTTGGAAAGGGGTTTTAGTGCCCTTTGATGATTAAAAGATCTTTTTCTCTAACAATGAAGTTGTTTGAGGTCAAATCGGGGCCCGGGGCGCCCGGTGGCCTCCGAATCAATTTTTGATAGTAAAATGGTCCATTCATCTGAACCTTGATGACGATTTGTGCATGGGGTAGACCGTTGAAAAGGGGATTCTAATCCCTTAAGGATTCAAAGAATTTTTTCTCTGACGATAGGGTTAATCGGAGTCAAACGGGGCCCGAAAATGCCCGATGGCCTCCAGATCGGTACTCGGAGTGTGACCTAGGTTTTGTAGTGAATGAGGAGGTGATAGGGACCTAAGGAGAGACTTAAGGGGTCCTAAAATGTGGTGTCTACATTATCATAATGGAATCAAAAGAAAAAAAGATATTCACCTAGAGTATGATATGATAAAATCCAAAAGAAATAATAATAAGAATCACATCACCACCAACTAAGGTATGAAATAAAACCATAATCCAATGCTTCAATAAATACCAATACTAATGGCATAAAATTAACATCCAATGATACAAGCCACCCCCACAATAAAGTCCATAATAATAAGTGAAATAGAGTACATGCTAAAATTAAAGTAATAGTCTTCGCATCTCTCTTAACAAAAGTAAATAACTGAAATATATAAGACCGGGACCTACATCCTCGTTCTGGCGGGGAGACTGGGATAAAACTCAGTGAAGAAATAAGAATGCCAGGTGGGTCGATCATGAGAACCTAAAAGGGGGATTCAACAGCGATGGTTAGGTCACCGCAAGCTAAGAAGGCTACGTAAGCCAATAACATTTAAGTAAATAAATATTAAGACCAAAATTTATAATCTTTCATAACTCACATCATAAAGAATGTATCTTACTGTTCATTAGTAAACAGTTATAATATCCATTATTAAAAGTCTATATCATTATTAAGGACCGTGAACGTGCCTAGTCTCCCCACTCCCCCCGAGGTAACTAGTCCCGCCATGCATATATAAGAATAATAATAATAATAATAATAATAATAATAATAATAATAATAATAATAATAATAATAATAATAATAATAATAATAATAATAATAATGAAATAAATCCCCATCATAAGAAAGTTCAACCTCCACCATATACACCCCGAAACATCACTATCACAATATAGAATAATCAACCATGGCCCCCCACATAAGGTCATGCATAATAGAATAATATATATCTTCACTCTGAACACATTAAACTAATTTAGTTCTAACATTGCTAATCAATCCATCATCTCTTAATTTATTTTACTATTCCTTTTAATTCTCTACTTCTTTTAATCGCAACACTTTTTTCGCCGCTAAAAGTCATTTTGGGGGATCAAACCACAAAAATGCAACTGGTGTGGCCAAAGTCAATATCAAAGAATTAATGGAGTCCATATCCAAAATAACCTAATAATTAACATGTGGATGAATATCAATTCATACATAAAGTCTCCTAATCATGGGGGTTATCATCAATTACACATCAAAAAGAGAAGTCAATGTCAATAGATTACTAGTATGCATTAACCTATAAGAACTTGGAATTTTTACATGAAAGTACAACATGTGGTTCTAAAATTACAAACCTTGCATGAGTTTTATATTGATTTCCTAATCACATAATATTTAATACGGGTATTATTATCAATTTCTACAAATCTAATCAAATATTATCTTAATTATCTAATTTCATAACCCTACCATGAAAGATTGTTAATAAGCAATGGTAATCCAATTATTAACTAGATTAATTAAAGTCTAATTCATATTAATCAAGCGAATCATAAATATATTTCAATATATAATAGATATAGATGAGAAAGTGTGAAAACCTATTAATCTATAAGTGATTTTAATTCTAACTCATTATTTTAGGTGAATCTAACATTTCTAAATATAAAAGGATAAGAGTAGATCAATATCTTACCTTGAATTAATTTACCAAATTTCATTTTAAATTCAAACCATTTCAATTCAACAAATTACAAATCCAATTTTAACATATCATTATTAATATATCAAATTCCATTTTAAATTCATTAAAATGTCAAATTCCACTTTAGTTATTTATTAAGACATTATTTAATTTCAAAAAAATAAATGGTATTACATTTGACTTTCAAACGGAGACTATGAATTTGGGACAAAGGGAGAATATAATTAAGTGGGAATATACATTAACTTGACTAATTTTTGGGCACTAGATATTAATTAACCTTTTTCTAGCATAGGGTAGGGGTGGCCGTGGGCCGGGCCTGGGCAGGCCCGATCGGGCTGGGGCTGGATTTGAAAAATTAAGTGTTATCCCAAGCCCGCTCGGGCCTAGATCGGGCCTTATTATGTAATCCCAAGCCCGTCCAGATTTGAAAGCTCTTTACCCAGGCCCGCCCGATCGGGCCCTATTATGTTAATTAAAAGATTTTTTTTTAAAATTAAAATACCTATTTTTTTATTTAAAGACAAATTTTTTTAATTAAAAATCTGTTTTAAACTCCATATATTACAAAGTCCATATATAAAGTTTCTCACTTTACATGAAAAGACTTGGTATACGTTTTTATATTTATAGAAGTCCCCACCCCCCCCCCCCCACACACACACATATATATATATATATTTCGGGCCTCGGACCGGGCCGGGCCTCATCGGGCTTAAGAACTCATGCCCAAGCCCGCCCGAAAAAAAATCGGGCCTATAAAATTTTGCCAAGCCCGCTTTGGGGGCCTATTTACCTTACCCAAGCCCTATTTTTTTATTGGGCGGGTTGGGCGGGCTTGGCGGGCCTCGGGCCTACGGCCACCCCTAGCATAGGGCACAATTTTTTTTAAGTATGGTCAAATATCTTTTCGTTATCATGCAATTAGGTTCATATTTTTACCATATCTCGCGATTTAATATGTTTTTTGAAGATCCCTTGAAGTTCGGAGTCCATTTACTTGTTGGTGGCTCCTAAGGTCATCTGCAATGGTTGGTTGGTTTTAAAAGTTTTTCAATCACATGCTTCAAGGTATTATTTTAAAAACTCTACGTGAGTTGATATTTTTTTATATATTGATAATAATCTTTATTTATAAATTAGAATAAATCACACCAAACCCCCTAAACTATATCGAAACTATGTGCTAATCCCCAAAAATAAAATACCCAACAAAGTCACCGTCTAAACTATCAACCCATTACATATAAATCCAAAAATTGGGTACAAACTTACCCCTAAAATAGAATTAGAAAACAAACTCACATTCATCCTCTTCTCCTCTCCCCACAAAACCTATTTCAAATCCCAACCTCCCCTCTGCCCCCCACCCCCACCCACCCCCACCCCCACCCCATCCCACTATGACCTTCAACAAACCACCCACCCACGCATCCACACACACACACACACACACACACACACACACATATATATATATATATATATATATATATATATATATATATATATATATATATATATATATATATATATAGAGAGAGAGAGAGAGGGGGGTTCTTTAGTGAACCTAAAAACTGAACTTTTTAATGAACCTAATAAAATATTACAAAATAACCAAATTAATTTTAATTTGTTGTGCGGCACCCGAGACCATTGTGCTCTAGATGAAAAATTGGTCATTTGTGTTGCACACGGGGATACTTTTATACGAAAATACCCTCATGTGACATGTGCATGACCAATTTTCCATCATAAACATAATATTATTAGGATTTGGGGTAATTTGATCATTTTTAAAAAGTTCAAGAGGTTTAGTAGAAAAAAAAGTAGGAGATGTGAAGGAAAAACATGAATAATAGAAAAAAAAAGTAAGAGATGTGAAGAAAAAACAGGAACAAAGTGTTAGCGATCAAAGAGTAATTAATCATATTCTTATTGAAAAGAAAATATACCAATTGGGATAGGAACTATCAATGAAAAAGAAGCCCAAGGTATGGTTCGTCTTGGGTTCGAGACATGGGAGCAACTTCTCTATATATAGGGATAATATCATTCGACATCCGTCTCTTTCAGACCCTGCAGTTAAACAAAAGTATTTTACACTCGGCCATCATCATCATCCCTGTAATTAAACAAAAGTCTTGTACACTCGGTCATCATCATCATCCCTGTAGTTAAACAAAAGTCTTGCACACTCGGTCATCATCATTATTGTTACAACCCCCATTTTCTCACGTAAAGGCTGGCCAGGCATGATACGCTGAAGATGGGCCTTGTCGATCAATTAATACCATTCTCACCACCAATGTAAAACAAATTCTATATTAAATGCCCATCACTGGATTTTAAATCAACATTTCCATAATAAGCATATGAAACCAAATCAACATAAAATGCATGATAAGTCTGGCATCAAAGTAAGTATCACAATCCAACATAATGTAAATAAATAAATCTCAAGCTTATGTCCATACAAATATCTCAAATGAATAACTATGACTGGAAAAACACCTAAGCTAAAGTTAATAATCTGAGAAGCTGATAAGTACGAGAGATTGCAAAGATGATACATCAACAGTCCCGCTATCCCTGTCTAAAAACAACCTGGGGGTGGAGGACATTTAAATTTGGGTCAGAGCCCGATGTGTGCAAGAATTAACTTATTTAATTTAAGATGCAATAATACAATTGATGAAAAAATGAATAATTCCCCTCGTCACTCACATGCGTTTAACACATCACCCCTCATCTAAGTGTGATATTATTCGCAACCCAATAAGTCCCAAATAATAATTATGGCAATGTGTCAAATTAATAATAATGATTTTGTCGATAATTAAATGCTCAAGTGTACTGACTGCATTTAATTATTAATGCCCGTAATATCCCAAACTCATAATTTTCACATAAATGGCATAAACATCTATTATGCATAAAAGAATCAAAGTTGTAATTTATGTCCACATTCTTAAAAAATTCAATTTATGTCATATAAAGTCCGAGTATATATATATATGTCCTTCACATATATGACACACAAAGGCATCTACTGTTGGTGCGTAATTTATACACTATCGGCAAGTCCATATGAATGTCTTATCATAAGCGGACATCACAAAACACACATAAGTTGGGGGCGGTCCCTAAGCAGGATACTTGTTCCCGGCACATACCTAGCGGTGACAAAGGCTGGGTCGGTGTTAACGCCTACCTCCTCGTAGATGGTGCCTCCTCGTAGTTCTATATGGCCTACACAATCGCCAAGCCCACATGTGCCGGCGTGTGGTATCCGATCCGCACGTACGAACTCCTGAGCCGATAGGATAGTCCACTAACATTGGTATGTCCATACAAATACATATAAGTACATATTATTATTTCATATAACATGTATAGGTAACTACTCAATAATTACCATAAAGAAGTCCCACATAAGATTCACAATTTTTCCATTTATTAATAATTTACCATCTAGTGAATTATTAATTCCGCTCCACTGAATAATTACTTAACCAACTAGTTAATTATAATTTTTTCTATTTAATCTGGGTACATTTGTAATTTTTAATAAATTCTTTATTGTCCCAAACCCGATTCCACTCACTCACTTGGACTCATAAAAAATACTCATAACTAGGCCCAATACTCTAAATTGATATTTGTGATGATTAATTAATGACGTTGAAGGTATTTATTCATACTTATAACCTGTTTATAGAAAAATTCATTGTTTGGAGTGTTTGGGATTTTGTTATGGGTTAAGAGAAATACAGCTTGCGGTGTATCATTGGTAGAAAGTGGCCAAAGGAAGAAGAAGGAGTGAAGCAGACGATGCATCAAGCAACATTGAAGGTCGTTCGAATGACCTTACATGTCGTCCAAACGACATTGCAAGTTGTTCGAACGACAGGGGTTAATATCTGACAGTTTCGTCCTTTTCTTTAATTTCTCTTGTTTTTTGGATTTAATTAGGTAAAATTTAGATAGAAATAAATACCTAAGGTATTGGGCCTGGGGTTTAGTTATGAGTATTTTTTATGAGTCCAAGTGAGTGAGTAGAACCGGGTTTGGGACACTAAAGGATTTATTAAAAATTATAAATGTACCCACATTAAATAGGAAAAATTACAATTAACTAGTTGGTTAAGTAATTGTTTAATGGAGCGGAAATAATAATTCTCTAAATGGTAAATTATTAATAAATGAAAAAATTGTGAATCTTTTGTGGGACTTCTTTATGGTAATTATTGAGTAGTTACCTATACATATTATATGAAATAATAATATGCACTTATATGTATTTGTGTGGACATACTAATATTCGTGGACTGTCCTATCAGCTCGGGGGTTTGTGCGTTCGGACCGGGTACCACACACTTGCACAGGTGGGCTTGACGATTGTGTAGGTCATATAGGTACTACATGGAGGGGCCATCTACGAGGAGGTAGGTGTTGACGCCGACCCGGTTTGTGTCACTACTGGGTATGGTTCGTGAACAAGTATCATACGTAGGGACCGTCCCCAAGTTATATGTGTTTGGTGATGTCCTCTTAGGATAAGAGATTCCTCCGGACTTGTCGATAGTGTACGAACTAGACATCAACGGTAGATGCATTTGTGTGTCATATAATTGAAGGACATATATATATACCGAGACTTTATATGAGATAAATTGAAATGTCTAAGAATGTGGACATAAATAACAACTTTGATTCTTTAATGCATAATAGATGCTTATGCCATTTATGTGAAAATTATGGCACTAGGATCTTATGGGTATTGGTAATTAAATGTAGTCGGTACACTTAAGCATTTAATTATCGACAAATCCATTATTTTTAATTTGACACATTGCCATAATTATTATTTGGGAGTTATTGGGTTGCGAATAATATCATATTTAGATAATGGGTGAGGTGTTAAATGCATGCGAGTGACCGGGGGGGCGGGGGGTATTATTCATTTTGGCATCAATTGTATTATTGCATACTAAATTAAATAAGTTAATTCTTTCACACCTCGAGCTCTGACCCAAATTTAAATGTTCCCCCACCCCCAGGTTATTTTCTAGACAAGGATAGCGGGACTGCTATTGTACCTGCCTTGCGATTTCTCGTACTTATTAGCTTATCAGATTATTGACTCTAGATTAGGTGTTTTTTCACTCATAGTTATTCATTTGAGATATTTGTATGGGCATAAGCCCGAGATTTATTTATTTACATTTTGTTGGGTTATGATACTTACTTTATGTCAAACTTATCATGCACTTTATGTTGGTTTGGTTTCATATGCTTATTATTGAAATGTTGATTTAAAATCTAATGATGAGCCTTTAATATAGAATTTATTTTACGTTGGTGCTGAGAATGGTATTAATTGATCGAAAAGCCCCATTTTCAGCGCATCGTGTTTGGCCAACTTTTACGTGAGAAAATGGGGGTTGTTACAATCATCTTTACCTTAATCCCATCATATGGGGTTGGACACATGAATTCTTCTTTTCCATTCTAATTTATTATAAGTAATATTATCATTTAAGTTTTATTCCTTATGATCTCTTCTAATAGTTTTTACCCACGATAGCTTATGGGGGTCCCTTTCTCTTTTACTCTCTATTTCCAATAATCTTGCTCTTATTATAGGTACATCTACTGGTCTACGCAACTCATGTCCGTACCATTTACATCTATTTTCTCTTGTACACTTGGTGCTACGTTTTTATCATCGAAATTTTCATAGATGAAAATACCCATTAGAGATGCTTAATTTTTCTCTCACCTCGAGCATAATCCTTGTCTCCTCAAGCTTGGTTTCAGAACTATCATATTATAGTTTAACTAATAGTCTCATAATCTTGCAACATTTTAGATTGGCTTAGTTTATAAACTTTTAAATGGACAAAAATCTAATTTGAATCATTAAAGAACAAAGTATCTCTTTCCCAGTTTTCATAAGTATAGGAATTTACGCAAAATAATACACATTTTATAACTAAAATGTAGTTTTATATATAACACTGACTGGATACTGTTGTTAAGAACGAAATGTAATATGAATTAATTGGGTTTTGGCCTTCACTAGTTATACACATTTGGGTTTTTGTCACCATTTAAGAATTCTTGAATGTTTGGCTCACATTTTCACTTTTAGCTATGATTTTTGATTTTTTAAAAATATTTTTAGCGATAATTTTTTTTTTCAAAAAATGTTGTTAAAAATGAAAAGGGCTCTCAAACATACAATAATTTTTAAATGGGGGCCAAAACATAAACGGATATAACTAGTGCTACCTGAAACCCAAATACCCCATTTAAGATTATATTCCTTTAGAAAAACGTTAGTTGTGGCAGATTTTTGGGTTAGAAAGTGATATTATATTGGGTCATTTGGACTTTGGACCGCTTTATTTTGTCAAGTTTACATTTTGACACTCTATAATTTTCATATTGGACATTTGGCTCCCATTTTGGACGAAATTCGTCTAGTGAACTATGCTGATCATTAAATGACAATTACTTTAGCCCTATCAACAAGAAACGGAACAGATGTATTAATTTATTTTATATTTAAAAATGCAAATAATTCAAAAAAATAGTTTTCAATATGGCTTTGGTTAAAAAAATGTTTTTATTCTTATTTCCCTTTTTAAACATAAAAACTATACTCACAAAATAATTTTATATAAATGGTTATTAAACGATTTTTGTTTTAAAAAAAACTATTTTCACACTTGTATCCCTTTTTAAACACAAAAAACAAATTTTCAATTTTTTTTGTTGAAAATGTTTCTCAACGAGTTTGGATTTAAAAAAATTATTTATAATACTACCCATTTTAAACGTAGAAGTAATTTTTTTAAAAGAAACTTTATTGTTTTAACTTTTTTTAAATGGTTAATTTTTAAAGAAAAAAGTTTTTTATGAGTTTTTTTTTTTAAATTTATTTAAAACTTTTTTTATATTTATTTCCCTTTTTTAAAACGTTTTGCTTAAACTATTTTTTAACACTTTGGTTCAAAAATGTATTTATACTTATTTTGCCTTTTAAACATAGAAACATTCTTTTTTAAATGTTGAAAATTCTTTTGCCTTTTTTTAAATTTATTTTTCCTTTTTTTTAAAAATGTATTTATACTTATTATTTGCCTTTTTTAAATGTTTTGTTTTTAACTATTTGGTTTTTTATAGAATAAAAATTATTTTTAGCCTTGTTTCACTTTTAAACATAACAATTGTGCTTATTTTTTTTAACTTGTTATAATGGTTTTGTTGTTTTTAAATTTTTTATATTTAATTTCTCCTTTTAAACATAAAAACCTATTCCTTCGAAAAAAATGTTAATGTTTGAAGATTTTTTAACCGTTTTGGATTTAAAAACTGTTTTTATACTCATTTTAAACATAGAAATTATTTCTATTCAAAATTATTTTGTTTGCACTTTTATAACGATTTTGCCTCATCCTCTTTTTAAACATAAAAACTATACTTCAAAAAATATTTTGTTTAAATTGTTTTTAAGAGTTATTCTTTAAAAAAATATTTTTATACTTATTTCCTTTTAAATATAAAAAGTATTTAAAAAGTAAAAAAATCATTAATTTAAAATGTTTGTTTATCAATTTTTGTTTCAATTTTTTATACTTTCGTAGAAACTATTTTTATATATTAAAAAGTTATTTTGTTTATACTTGTTTTTGTAGTGTTTTTTTTTAAATAGTTTAAAGAAATTAGTTTTTTTTAACTTTATTATAATTTTTATGTTTGAAAAGGGAAATAAGTATAAAAATTTGGTCACAAAATGTAAACAAAAATTGGAATCATTTCATTTGTTGTAATGTCTAATACAAAAAAATATCAAACTCTTTATTAACAAGAACAAGAACAAGAACAACAATATATATATATATATATATATATATATATATATATATATATATATTATGGGGTTCTTAGAAAATTTAAGGATCAAATACCAAAAAGTCCCTCAAACATTTTTTAATACACATTTAATCTAAGCCTTTTATTTTGTACTAAAAAGTCCCTCAAACACCCATTTAACTAATATTCTCTTATTTAAAAAGGTTCGCGCTAACGGCATGATGAAGGACTTTTTGGAGCAAAATAAAAACACTTGGACTAATCGTGTATTAAAAAATATTTAAGGGACTATTTGATATATGCCCCAAAATTTAATAGTTTTGGTCTTCAGTTTAAATTTTTTGGGTGTTTTGAGGGTCCTCCCCCACTAATTTGTCTAATTAATGGTTTGACACTCATTAATAAAGGATAAATTGTAGATTTATAATAAACTTAACAGTCAAAGATTTTCTTGGATGGATTCCGTCCAAAATGAGCGTCAAAGATGCAATATGAAAATTTTTAAGTGCCAAAATGTAAACTCAACAAATTAGTGGAGGTCAAAAGCCTAATGATCCTATTATATTTATGCAATGTAATAATGTAAAATTTGTAAAAGAAAAAAACAGGAATAAAATATTATCATATCTTGGAGCTGACATATTATTTTGTGTGAGGAGTAATTTAAGGGTATCTGAAGTTTGACCCCTAGTGATTTGCACATTTACTATTTGATCCCCCATCATTAAAGGTAAAATGTACATTTTATAATAATTAATTGTCAAATATTTGAATGATTTTTTTTGTCCAAAATAACATCTCAATAAATATATATATATATATATATATATATATATATAGAGAGAGAGAGAGAGAGAGATGTGTTCAAAAATGAACCTAAAAGATGAACATTTCAATGAGTTTTGACAAAAAAAAAAACCTACCAATCCATTAATTTTAATTCACATATTGTAATTGTTCCATGCCAATGACAACGGACACATGTATCAATTGAATATTTTTTTACACACCGCCTCCCACCCCACCCCTCTCAAACCCGAACCGGGCACCTGCTGCCAGCGCCGGCTCTAGGCATAGGCGAACTAGGTCGCCACCTAGGGCCTCCGATTAATCGGGGCCCGTCCAGAAAAGAAAATTTAGGTATAAAAAATAGGTATAAAACAAATTAGATATGAAAAAAAAGATTAGTTGTGAAAAAAAAGCCCCCCCACAAAAAATTAGTTGTGAGAAAAATTCGAGTAATCACTTAAAAAAAAGCCTCCCCAAAATAAAATTTGTTCCAATTAAAATAAATTCACACACTAAATCTAACAAACCCACCAACATAATGAGCCAACCTACATTAAAAAATAAACTCACACAATTAATGGAAGCTATAGATATTATTAAAGATTGACGCTATTGATATTGAAAATGAAAGAGAAAACGGATTTGAATCTGTAAAGATTGAGGCAATGGATATTGCTAAAGAAATAGAAATTGAACCCTTATTTCGTGAAAAGGTAATGTTTATAGAAGAAAATATTTTGATGAGAATTCTAGTGATGGGATTAGACAATCATCAAAGGAATCATTTAGAGTAAATTACTTCCTACATATAATCGATCAAGCGCTTATGTCAATTAGAACTAAATTTGAACAATTTTAAAACAATATGAGGGGACTTTGGGGGTTTTGTTTGATTTGAACAAGTTAGAAACTTTAGACAATGATATTTTAAATAGTTATTGTATTAAGCTTGAAAATTATTTAACACAACAATATTTGTGGATATTAGTTTTTTTGGGTTTAGTCTTATGCCCAAAGTTTTAGGCTCCCCTCCTATGTATTTTTTAACTTGTATTTAGTCCCATAACTACTTAAAACCTCTCTCAACCGCCTATATTTCTCTCCGTAGGAAATGACATGTGTCCTACAGTTGTTACAATAGGACATTTGGTAAAGAGTAAAAAAATAAATCTTTAACAGTGGATACAAATAAATCTGTAACATAGGAGTGAATATAAATAAATCTTTAACATTGGTATTAAATACCTGTGATCCTTTGTGATATTGATGGAAATCAATTGTTTTGTGAATTGAAAATTTTAAAGAGGTTTTTACCTAAAGAAATTAAAAAATCAATTAAGAATATATTAAAGGAATGGATTCCAAACGCTTGGATAGTCTATTGAATAATTTTGACAATACCCGTTACGGTTGTCTCTGTTGAGAGAAGTTTTTCAAAGTTGAAATTAAAAAAATTTCAACTCTCGTTCTACCATGTCACAAGAAAGATTAAATGGATTAGTCATATTATCAATTGAAGGAAATTTGTTAAGAATAATTAAACTTAATGATTTAATTAATAGTTTTGTATTGAAAAATGCGAGAAAAACACATTATTTTTAGAGATAATTATATTTAAGTTCCATTTGTTGGGTCAACATTCAAATAAGTCCTATTGACTTTTCAACAATCCTATAGGTTCTATTCCAATTTTTTAGGGAATTTTTTCACAATTTTACCCTTTTATAACTAATCATCCGTAACTTACTTTAGGAAGTTACATAAGTGGTTGGACTTATTTTTTTAATCTTTAAATGATCATAACTTTTGATTCACAAATTCGTTTTTTACAAAATTACTATTTTTTAAATCTGCTCGACGAGATCTATCAAACAAGATCCATGAAGGCTATAAAATTCCAAAGAAAAAAAATTACACAAATCGTAAACTTTACTGTATGCACTAGAATATGAAAAAGTTTTATATATGTGACATTTTCACAAACAGACAGTAACATTTACTGTGGTAATATATATATATATATATATACACACACACACACTAGGGTATGTCCGTGCCTGAAGGCACGCTGATAATCGTAAAACGAAAAAAAAATCAAAGTATGTAATTGCAAAAAAGCAACAATTTGGCTAAGTAAAACAAAATATAATTTAAAAAAAATTGGTCATAATCTCATCCTGCATAACAAATAACAAATAGTCCAACAACATTCAAATAGTCTAAAATTCATCCAATAAACTCACATATAACATGAAATATACAATATTCGTCAATCGAATTCACATTGCTTCAAATTAACACAATGTCAAGTTAAAAAATGAACATAGTCTCCTTTGTATATTGGACTTTTCACCCGGCTTTAGGGATAACAACCAATCGTACAATATTCAAAAAGTCCAAATTCATCAAACACATACTTCAACGAAAGAAACTTCTTTAAAAAATCACAAAAAAATCAATTGAGGTTGTGCCACGTGTTCCACTGTAATGATTGTGGTAGTTTTCAAAATACGACCTGATACAAAACAAAAAAAATATAATTAGTCAATTGAATTTTCTAGTCAAATATTATATAAACCATGCTACTTATTAATTAAAGCCCCTGATGTCACAAAACAAAACCTGAAATTACAAAACACGTATAAAATAAATAAAAAATATGTTTGTGTCTACTTATACTAAGATTTTCCCTATGCAATGTCATTTTGTCAAGGTTTTTACCCGATCTCAACATTGCCATTAACACTGTATTCCTATTATATAGTTGTTTATGTGTCACAAATGCATATAATACAAACAAAGATAAGAGCGCATACACAAAATTTCTAAAATTAAATGATATAAAAAGTGCATTCAATATGTTATATCAAACCTGCATATGTAATTCAATCCAATTGTCCCGAAAGATAAAGTGCATTCACTTTGTGCATCACTCCCTATTATAATTCAGTGTAACATATTAAACTGCATATGCTTCTTTAGTAAATCAATCCTCGAAAAATATTGTACTTTTTATAGAAAGAATATACATCTTCATGTAAACAAATAAACTATTTGGATAATTTTATAAGTGGAGATATAAAAGAGGTACTAATAATCCCTTGTAATTATTCCTGTGCATACAAAACCAAATTCAAAAAGTCCTTCATCAAAATAAAAGTAGGAAATTGTCACATACTTTATCAGAGAAGTGTACGATCTCAAAATCAAAAGCAGCCTCTATAAAAACAAAGGTTGCACTCTTCATATATATTTCAACCCCAACTTCATATTTTAACATTCAATAACAACAAAAAGTTAAAAAAAAAGAGAACAAACTTTACCACATAATCACCTGAATATAAAGCCCAAACATAGTACAAAAAATGCTCACATTTATAACAACCACCAACATAAAACCTACATGAGAAAGTGAATGCATTCCCCGTGTCTTCCAATGCATACTGTAACAACTGAAATATAGTAGAATGTGAAAAACATATGACAAAAGATGACATTTATTCAAATTATAAAAAATAAAAATAAAAGTTGTAGCCAAAAACCTTAATGTAAAAAAAACTGTAATTAAAGAAAAAATAGAGTGACTTTACCACTATTTTTCTTTGGCAGTGTTTTTTCTTAATAGAGTTTTTCTTTACCCTTGGTGTCCTCATAGGAGTAAGAACTCTTCAAAACCTGCAGAAAAATGCCATTAGGAGATAATTTTATGTTAATACGTGCTAGTTTTTACCACCTTATTTCGAACCTAAAAAGAAACCTAGCAATAATACAATATTTTTTTTCTAAATACATCTTGGATGATACCTTTAATGGTGGAGGAAACCTGTAAAATTAATCAAATTTGAACCAAATTTCATCCTAAACTCTTTTTTACAAAATTTATTACTTTAAAAAAGTAGAGTTGCAAAAGAGAACAAAACAAAACTATACCTGATGTCCAAATGTTAGATCTAAAACAGAAAATTATACCTGATGTCCAAAGTTAACTACAAAACGTTAAACAAAGTTGCAAAAGAGAACAAAACAAAACTATGCCTGATGTCCAAATGTTAGATCTAAAAGAGAAAATCATACCCGATGTCCAAAGTTAACTACAAAACGTTAAACAGAGTTGCAACAGAGAACAAAACAAAACTATAAAAGCATTAAACAGAGAACAAAACTATAAAACGTTAAACAGAGAACAAAACAAAACTATAAAAACGTAGAGATGCAAAAGACTATACCTGATGTTGATCTGCAAGAAAAACTCGATTGGATAAAAAATAATATGGCGATCAATGTAGAGCATTTAAGGAGAGGGACCCCAAAACTTTGATGATCTAAAAAAATGCAAGAAAAATCCGGTGATCAATGGAACTTGGTTCCATCTGAAAAAAACTCCTCATGTTCGCCCATTATCTCTATCCCCCAAAGCCCTAACAGGCACCCCAAATCCCACCTACCCCATCACTCTTGACATCAATAAATGGAGTGGGTTTGAGGAGAGGGATGTTGGGGGTCATATGGAGCTTGCCGTCGTGCTTCGTCGTTCAACTGATCAATGGGTTTAGAGAGAGACAGTGCATGTTAGAGAGAGAAATAGGATTTCAAATTAAAGTGTCTTGGGACACTCATTTCTAATCTCAAAATATGTGAGATTATTATGGGCGGGATGTCAAAATATGTGATATTTTACCAAAGCACCCCCATTTTGAATTGGGGTAAAAATTTGGTGAGTAGAAAAAGAGGGGGAAATTAAATAATTAAGGGTAAAAGAGGTAGTGCTGGAAAAGCTCAAAGAGATGACATCATAGTTTCAACTTGTGACATACATAAGCTTCATACTTTATTATATAGATATATATATATACGGTAGATCCAAACCTCTTTTTTTTTCAAAATTACCATATTTTTAAAGGTTTACGCTAGCGACATTCAATCCCCACCACTACCCACCCCCATTGTCGGAGCTTCAACGACTTTCATCAGAGCAATGATTTGGGTGGGTAGTAGTGGCATAGGGTGCCGCTGGCGCGGACCTCTGAAATTAAGAGAATATTAGATAAATGGGGTTTGGCCGGAGCTCCGATTTATGATGAGTAGGGGTGGCATTGGGTTAGGTTTATATCTATAACATTTTCACAAACAATAACATTTACTGTGTTCATATAACACAGTATATATATATATATATCCAAACCTCTTTTTTCTAATATTATCTTATTTTTAACGGTCCGCGCCAGCGGCATCCAATCCCCACCACCACCCACCCCCTTTGTCGGAGCTCCAACAACCTTCATCAGAGCTCTGATTTGAGGTGGCATGGGATGCCGATGTAACATTTTCGCAAACAGTAACATTTATTATTTGTGAAAATATTACGAATATAAACTTAACCCAATGCTACCCCTAGTCACCTCAAACCGGAGCTTCGGTGGATCCTAATCCCATTTATCCAATATTCTCTTATTTCCTAAGGTCCGCGCCAGCGGCACTCCATGTCACCCCAAATCAGAACTCTGATGAAGGTTGTTGGAGCTCCGACAATTGGGGTTGGTGGTGATCGGGGTTAGATACCGCTAGCGCATGCCGTTAAAAATAAGACAATATCAGAAAAAAGAGATTTGGATCCACCATGTATATATATATATATATATATATATATATATATATATATATATATATATATATATATAATGTAATATTAACTCAGTAAATGTTACTGTTTGTGAAAATGTTATATATATAAAATTATTTCATAAATATATTAACAAAGTAAATGTTATTGTTTGTGAAAATATCATAGATATAAAACTATTTCATTTTCTGGTGTATACAATAATGTTTAATATCTATGACATTTTTACAAACAATAACATTTACTGTGTTATCATATATATATATATATATATATATATATATATATATATATATATATATTCATATATATATATATATATTCATATATATATATATATATATATATATATATATCCAATATGCTCCTATTTTTAAAGTTTTGTGCCACAGGCACCTAATGCCACCCCTACTCACCCCAAATCGGCGCTCCAGAGGATCCCGATCCCAAGTATCCAATCTTATTTTCAAAGGTCCGCGCCAGCGGCACCCCATGATACTCCGGTGGATCCAAAACTCATTTATTCAAAAGTCTCTTATTTTCAAAGGTCCGCGCCAACGGCACTACATGCCACCCTTACCACCCCAAATCGGAGCTCTGACGTAGGTCGTTGAAGCTCCAACAATGGGTCTAAGGATTGGATACCGCTAGCGCGAACCTTTAAATATAAGGTAATTTTAAAAAAAGAGGGTTTGGATCCACCGGATATATATATATATATTCTGTGTAATATTACCACAGTAAATGTTACTGTCTCTTTGTGAAAATATCACATATATAAAATTATTTCATATTCTAGTGTATACTAAATTTTTTTCTTTTGAATTTTATAGCGTTCATAGATCTTGTTTGATAGATCTCGTCAAGCAAATTTCAAAAATAGTAATTTTGCGAAAAAACGGATTTGTGAATTAAAAGTTATGATCATTTGAAGATTAAAAAAAAATTCAACCACTTATGTAACTTTCTCAAGGAAGTTACGGATGATTGGTTTTAAAAGGGTAAAATTGTGAAAAAAAGTTCCAAAAAATAAGGAATATGACTTATATGTAAAAAAAAAAAACATGATGAGATTAGAATGTCTGAAAGAAAATCTAATAGGATCTAAACGTGAATGCACCTTATTTTTAATTTATTTTTAATGTAAAACGCCCAAAATTAATTGTTCGCCTGAGCCCTTAAAAATTCATAGCCGGCCTGGCTGCTGCCAATAAAACCCGACCCTTTGGAGCAGTTGGAATAGTCGCCGGCGGCAGGTGGTCTTAGTTTGTGGTTTTGCCGCCGGGTTGGAGCACAAAGTCATTCTCAGTCCGTCATGAAATACATTGAACTTGAAGAATAGATGAACTTTCAAAATTTTAGAAACCCAGAGATTGAGAGAGAAGTTCAAAAATTAAAGACAACGGACGGTGTGAAAGTAAGGGGTTAAGGCATCCGGGGGGTAAGGTTTGTAATGCGTTTCGGGTTGGGTTTGTCATATATTAGTTATATATGATAGGATGAACTTTGGAATCATAAGTTCACACGTGAAGATGTGAAGTGGAATAAAATGATACAGTTCTCCACAAAATGTCATTTTCATATTCTAATACATTTTATTCATTTTTTTTTTTTGAGATTTTGGGTTGTTAAATAAAAAAATATTTGTTGGAAATGGGGGGCTGTCGACATATTAAGAAAGTGGGAAAAGAATGAGGAGCATGATGGGAAATAACTGAAAGTGTGCTGCAACTTTTTATATGTGAATGCCATGATTTATTGCAGTCAATTCCCACTGGACAATGGAACCCATTATTATTTTTTTTTTGGTATCATACCACATAGTGTTCGGATAACTTTAAGCTCATCTCAACTAATTTACGTTCGCGGTTCGTGGCTTCTGCTGGTCAAGTATTATTTTAATAGTGTTGAAAATCGAACTGGGGACCAAACGCAATCCATGTAACAACCCGGATTTTTAAATGGGAATTTTTAAATTAATTTTGGATATCGAAGAAAAATGAAATTTTGGATTTTATAAATTTTATAATTTAAAGTGTTGATTTTTATATTTGAAAAATAAATTTTCAAACGGAATTGGAATCAGAATTAAAATGGAGTTTTAATTGAATTTTTATTATTTAGAAGACTCCTCAAAATATAAAACTCCCTAAGAGTCCTCAAAACATAAAACTTTCTAGTAAAAATAATATTTCTAAAAATCTGACCGTCCGATCAAGCTGAATTTTTGTCAGCAGTCATGTCTCGTCGTTCGCTACAACATTCTAAAATTTCAAGCGATTCTAACGGTCCGATCGTCCGTAATGATTTTTTCAAGTATTTATATTTGATTAGGACTCTAATTCTTTTTGGTATATAAACATAAAGTGACTAGTTTAGATCTTTTAAAACACATTTTAGCCTTCTCAAAAATCAGAATCCTCTCATCTTCTTCAACTTCTTCAACCTCAAAACCCTAGCCCCATTCTACATAACTTTCAACTCAAGTTTTGTCAAGATTAACCAGATTTTCTCAAGACGCGTCAAGAACGAATCTTTGTCAAATTTTTAGAGGAATACACATTCAAGATCAGATTTCTAAACCAACTTTTATTCAGGCATGTTGACCCTATTCTTTTCCTTTAGTGTTATGTGTCTTGATTGTAGCGTCCATTAAACTCATGTTTTCTAAAATAAGATATGAATATAAAGATTGAAGAGATAAATCTCGGGGTTGTTTTACATGAAAAAAAAATTAATGATACCGAATACTTATAACTGTGTATTCTTTGGGTTGTGTCGGTATAGTCGATTTTGCTATGGGCATGTGCATGTAGAGGAGCCATTTTAAAAGTAAATTTTGATATTTCATGTGAAAACCCTAGTTTAATTTAATTTCTTGTGTTGGAAAATAAGGATCATGATAGGACTTGCATGTAGCGATTATTTTGAAAATCATAATATTTAGGTGTCTTTGATTTCCACTTTTTAAATTAAATTATTTAAATTGGAATTTAATGTTCTTATGAATGTTGTTATAATTTGGAATTGTGTTACTTTATGGAAATATGTTAATATTTCGGAAAGGTTGGGTATGGTAGATAATTGGTTTTCACCCTTGTTATAGTACACTTGTTAGGTATGGGACTAGTAAGTGGGCCTTAATTACGATTTATGCTAATTAGGTATGGGACTAGTTAGTGTAAGTCTATCCGGGTTATATAATTTTGGGTGGGGGCTGATTTTCTATATTATACCTTTGTTGTGATAGCCTAGGATTGATATCTAGGTGGATTGAAATTTTGTAATCATTCTTTGCTTAGGATAGGACGTTATTGTGTTTTGGGAACCCTTAGTTGGGACTAAAGGTTATTTTGAGGATTTTCACATCGCTTTTAAGGGTGGGGGAAGTTAATGTGATTAACGAAAATAAGTAATGTGGAATTTAATATCGCAGGACTAAAACGGATATTAAAAATTTATTGGCGACATAATGTGTCTAGGGCCGACAGTTTGAACGGGTCAGAGGACGAGTTATGTCGTGTCGTGTGTGGAACCTTGTCATATCGTGAGGGTCGCAGGATAAAAACGGACCAGACGGCGGACTTGACAAGGGGACGGGTGCGTGTGTGGAACCTTGTCATATCGCGAGGGTCGCAGGATAAAAACGGACCAGACGGCGGACTTGACAAGGGGACGGGTATTGGTAATATTCTTCACGGTTAAATCAATTAAATTTAACATTGTGGGAAGGTGGGTTAATTAAAATCATATTGGTGTGGCTTTTATGAAAACCATGCGGGTAATTGTGAATTTATTTATGGTGATTATTAATCTCGTAATTAAAAGATTCTATTGTTATAGTCGATATATATAGCACTATTGTCTGGGTTCAAGGACCCTATTTGAGGAGAGTAGCCGGTTTACATGCTCGGGGCTTCTGACACATGCGTTGACTAATCTTTTTCAGGATTTTTGGGAGTTGCTGCATATGATTCATTGGAGATCTTTTGGAGGTGCAGCTGGATTTATGTTACTGCTTTAGTAGTTGGATTTTCTCTTTCCATTCAGTCGTTTTATTTATGAGACTATTTTGGAGTTATTGGGCCTTTTTGGTTCCAAAGTTGTTTTAAGTTTCAGTTGGATTGATTTATTTCATTATTGAGATGTTGGGAGATTATGTGATGGATTTAATCGCATTTTGGAGCTTTATCGGTTGAATGTCATTTCATATTTGGGTTTAATTAAAATAAATTATATTGAGGATTGAAATTTGATGTCTCATAAATGTCACATGCTAAGGATGGTATTTTATTTACTCACGCCCGGCTTAGTTTTGGTGGCGGCCGACGCCAGAAATAGGCGGGGTGTGACAGATGGTATCAGAGCATGGTCTTAGGTCTCGTAGGTTATGAGTCCGTTTAGCTTCCGCGTTGCCGATCTTTGATTCCCTTTGATGATTCGTACTTATTAAAGTAGAGGGTCTAGCATACATGTTAGATGTGTTTCTTAGAGATGTGAAGTTTTGAGTTAAGGACGTTGTAGACATTGAGTTTAGAATTAGTGAGCTTGATGTGGGGATCCTTAGAATGGATTTTAGAGACGATAATTATTTTGGAGATTTTAGTACAGATGTTAGGTATCGTATGTATCGATTTTTGATGTTGAGATTTAATTTGAGGAAGTTAGCATTTTGATGACTTTCGGATATAGGATCGAGTGGGGGATTTGTGAGAGCGTGTGGTACGTCGTTATTTTCATAGTTATGCGTATGCATATAGGCAATATATATATTATTTTGTTGTTCGTGCGGTAGTGCGCGTAGAATTGGGTGTATGGGCGCCCAATTATGGCATTCTACGGGTAGGCATATGTGAGCCTTATTTTCTCTTTTTGCGAGATTTAAGTGTTTATGTGTATGCTTCGTCTAATTTCGAGGACGAAATTCTTTGCTAGTGGGGAAGTATGTAACAACCCGGATTTTTAAATGGGAATTTTTAAATTAATTTTGGATATCGAAGAAAAATGAAATTTTGGATTTTATAAATTTTATAATTTAAAGTGTTGATTTTTATATTTGAAAAATAAATTTTCAAACCGAATTGGATTCAGAATTAAAATGGAGTTTTAATTGAATTTTTATTATTTAGAAGAGTCCTCAAAATATAAAACTCCCTAAGAGTCCTCAAAACATAAAACTTTCTAGTAAAAATAATATTTTTAAAAATCTGACCGTCCGATCAAGCTGAATTTTGGGGGATGCCTTGACAGTAGGAGAGCACTTCGGGTTATGTCTTCCTTATGGCTGGAGCAGCCGTTTCATGGAAAAGTGCTAAGCAAAGCGTCATTGCATCATCTACTATGGAGGCTGAGTACGTAGCTGGCTTCGAAGCTACAAATCATGGATTATGGCTGCGAAACTTTATTTCAGGACTTAGAATTATGGGGTCAATATCTAAGCCGCTAAAAATTTATTGTGATAATGTCGCAGCAGTTTTCTTCTCGAAGAACGATAGGTATATTAAGGCTGCTAAGCATATTGAGATGAAATACCTATCAGTTAAAGAAGAAGTTCAGAAACAAAGAGTGTCAATTGATTACATTAGTATGCGTGATAACATAGTAGATCCTCTTACGAAAGGAATATCTCCAAAGACCTTTGTGGAACATGTCAAAGAGATGGGTCTCGATTAGTTAGATTATGATTGCTATTTTCGCTTAGTTGTTGACACTATTACTTGAATTCAATAAAAGTGTTTCTGATTTCTATTATTTCTGTCTTTTGTGAATGCATGCATATAATTATGAATTATTGTTGACAGAAATAGTCCTTATTCAAAAGGACATTATGAGGTCATTATGATACCCAATATTAAAGGCTAGTTGAATGAAACATTGGTGTTGTGGTACATGGTAGGAACTATGCTCTTGAATAGCATGGAACCGCCATGACATGCATCCGTGAATCATTTGATTTAGCAAAATTTATCAATGATTGTGCACCTTATGATACCTAATTTAATTATACGAATTATAAAGACCAAGTGGGAGACTATTGGAAATTAATGTTAAGTGACGAAATTAATTATTTAATTTCAATTGTATTAAATTCTGAATTTCCCATTTATGTGGTTTTAATAAATGTCAGATAATTAATTAGGAATGTGATAAATAAATATATTAAAAGATTTGGGTAAACCTTATCCGTTAGTCACATGATGGTTAGTGGCATTAGTGGGAGACTTGGAAAGAGTCCCACCACCACTAGGATTCCGACCCTCTTCCCCTTATAAATAGAGACCTCTACACCATCTAGAGTCATCTCAATACACAATGTTTCTAAGGAGGGAGAGAAAATTCAAAATTCATTTTTCTCATATTTCGGGTTGTTCAAGAAGGAGCATTCAAGTCATTTTAATCCGTTCAACAACGATGGACAAATGTCAGTTTTTTAAATCGTAGTTATAAGGAATTTTCTGTTCTGTGATTGCATGAAGATAAACATCCTGGATTCATGTCAAAACTGTTTTATTCATGATACAACCTTATGATTCATATTCGAATTTATGATTAACAAAACAGTAGTAATTAACACCACTGTCACCACTACCACTATCCCAAACAAGTACTGCCACGTCCATCCAACGAAACAAACACCTAAATCAAGACTCGTGACAATTAAGCCTTAATTTTTTTTCTACTTTAACCCAAAGTGAGCACCACCTTTTATTCTACGACCCTCAAAATCCCCTGTAACAGGTTACCTATATTTGTCTCATTTAATCATCCTCTTCTTTTTCTCAACCTCAACCCCTAAATATTCTCTCCCATGACCGAATATCTCTCTTCCACTACGGTTGTTTCACTACTCGAGCTCAGCCTAACAATTATTCTGATCCCTGTCACTATAATTTTGACCTATTCACCATTGGTGACGGTAGTGGAAACATTAGGGCTTCTCGTTTTGTAGCCAATTTAGGCGTGTGTGCGGCTATTTGTGAGCCCCATCACTATTGGAGGTTTTGGTGGAACGTAATTTCACATTTTATCTTATTTACTATACACATATTTATGTGTATGTGAATTGTAATTGAACTTTGTTTGAGTGGTGTATGAATATGGCTATGTGAATAATTGATCCAGTTATGGGTAAAAGTAAATGATGTGTGTGTGTGTGTGTGTGTGTGTGATAAGAGAGAAAAATTAAGGGCCATATTTATATGGGCTTTGATTTAAAGTTCTTGTTTTTGTAGAGGGGTACACATTTAACCATCCTATAAAAGTTAGACTTGTTGCGAGAAGGCCTAAAGCATGGAGCAAAGTAATAACATGTGAGAAGGTCCAAAGTGGCGAGCAAGTCCAAAGAAATATTGGGCGAGCAATCCCCAAGTCATGAGAAAAATCAAATAATTGGCAAGCCAAGAAAAAATGAACAATATTGGGCGAGTAATCCCAAGGCAGGAATAAAGTAATAATGGGCGAGAAAGCTCAAGGCAGGAATAAAGCGGTAACAAGCGAGCAACCCAAAGTGGTGAGAAATTCCATGTAATGGATGTGCTAAAATGAACATAACAACAATGGGGAGAGCATACCCCAGATAGGAGTGAAATAATATTGGACGAGTAAGTCCAAATCGAGAGAAGGAAAAATAGGTCTAAGCCACTAAATAACTTGGAGCAGTAATCGACGAGGGAATGTTGCCGTATGAGAAACCCCAAGTCATTCAAAAAGTTATTTTTATATCAAGTTTATTTATTAACACTTGTCTATTATTTGGATATAAGTTTACTTATCAAGAAACTTTAACTGGGCAAGCAGGACTCGAGCAGATGGACAATTAGTATCTCTTGAGAGTTTTGATTTGGAGGCTGAGAGGCAAGTCTTGTTGAGCAAGCTAAGGATAATCCACTTCAGTGCCTTTGGAAAAAAGAGAATACTAAGAGGATGGACCCAACAGGTCACTCATACACTCACATACACTTACACATCTCACAGTTGGTAAAATATGCAAGCAGTCAAGCTACTGCTCACAAAGTCATTTTGCAAAATAATATTAGTGAGTGGCCCTCAAGGACACTCACAAGTTTTCAAAATTATTTGCCAAGTAACCGTTTGAAACAAAATTGTACTTTTTGACAATATGCCTCGCATATTTGCCTTTTGACTTTGGTTGCACCAAATGTCACTTGTGAGAGTGGACAGCGACAAACAGTAAAACAGGACAAAGTACCACTTAGATATTTTCGTAAGGGAATGTCCTTTTGGCAAGCACACGACACGTTAGCCCTAATGTTTAGCTATAAATAGAGCGCCTGTGTAAGGTCAAATCACATCACAATTTGAGCAATGTTGCTTTGTACATCTGCACACAAAAAGTATTCTCTCTATGGTACTTGAAGTGTTTTTTTCTTCACTCTCAAAGAATCATCACACTCGAGTGATTCTATTCTTTTTATTCATACTAAAAAGTTGTACTTAATCATCGTCTTCCTCATATTGTAATAAAAAGTTGTTATTTTATTGCAAAAGTTATCTTTTGATTTACTTGATACTCTTGAAACACTAAATACCTTGAAGCCTATTTTCATTGGAGTGGGTCATGCCTCACCCCTTCAGATTATTCATAGACTCCAGTACCATTATCCTCCTACATTTAGCGACTACGTTGGGGAGGTATTCTAATTGCCTTAGATAAAGAAGGTTATAACGTTTCAAAGCAGTTAGTTTTTGAAGATAATCCAGTCGGTAATGGAGTTCAAAGTGATCAGACGACTAATCAGAAAGTCATGGTCATCGGAGCGAGAGCTCCAGCTCTTTTAGGGGGCAAGCAAGCACAGCAGTGGCTGCGCTGCTGAATGGAATGAATATGATGAGTATGTTTTTTGAGTTTTTAAGACAACATAATCTAGATGTTTCTAGTTTAGGCCAAGCTTATGTGGCACCAATAGTGGCTCCTGTTCGAGAAACAAGTAGAACAGAGACAATGCCACCCGGAAGAGTGGCAATGAAGCATGTTGTGACTCCAGTAAGTTTAACAATTACAAAAAAGTGGAGGCAGAGGAATCACCCTTTAAAATCATCACAATGTAAGAAGTGAAGAGGTTACTCTCATCTAAGTGAGAGCCACTACTTATGTATGAGGAGTTACAAAATCCCTACCCAAATAGTGTCAATTAAAAACCATACCCTGAGGGCTACATACCTCCCAGGTTCAAGTAGTTCAATGATAGAGGTGAAAGCCCTAGTGAGCTGTGAAGAGGTTTGTGGAGTATCTTAGTGTGCATGGAAAGAACAAAGAGCTAAAGTTGATGGAATTCTCAAAAACTCTCACTGGAAAAGTCTACACATAATACTCTCACCTAAAACCAAACAACAACCCTACTTGGGAGGAAATGCATCAAAAAAATTTATAGAAGTTTTTCATGGTTGTAGATGAGTTCACGTTGACTTAGCCCAAGAAGTATAAAAGCCGGGTGAGGAGTTGATGCAATATATTAAGCATTTTAGGGAAAGAGTGCTAGATGTACAGGAGGATGTCGCGGATGTGAGATTATTACAAATTTGTGTATACGGGCAGCTGGAGGAATAAAAAATCCATCTGATTAATGAGATCGGAGAGGGTACATTAGAGATTTCGCATGAGAAGCGAGTAACATCCCCATGATCATTAAGCCAAGACCCTAAGGATGGAGGGCATAGATGTCACTGCAAGCTGGTAGGTTTCAAGTTTTACTCCAACAGGAAGTAAACTATATTGAAGGAAGTCTTAATGGAAGGAAAAGTGGTCAAGGGCTCAAGAACAACAACATCATTGAAAAAGGAAATTTGGGAATGATGTTCCACCACCATTGTCGTGTAGCCTAGCGGAGGCCATGGACTATTGTCGAATGCTAGTACGTGATGGGGTGGAAGGTTCCCCTCAGTCAAATGGTCAGGTGACCATAGTGGTAAATAAAACGGATGAAAAGTTTTATGAGTTACACTACAGAGTGAAGCACGCTACCAAATATTGACATTATTTGTGTAGGATAATAGGGGAACAGTTGCTAACGACACCTTATAAATTCGACCTATGGACGTCAATGAAAATCTGCTGCCGGATCATCACTATGGCATAAGGAACATGGTGGCAACGCACGATTGGGATGAAATGCTCTGGTCTAAGGAATAGCTGAATGATGATGATGCGTGCAAAGGATGACTATCCAATTTGGCCAAGGAAAATCTGAGGAACGAGTGGGATGAGGAATTGGAACTTGAAGAATGAAGTGTTGATGTGGTTCTTGATCTGGATGAGGGGGAACATCAGAAGCTGAGTATGTGTGCAACGCACAGACATACGAAGTTGAAATAGATTTAGAGTTTTAGATTCAGAGCGTGTAGCGATTGCAAGAAGCCCAAAGATAAAATGGTTCTTCGACCAAATTGGGTTGAAGTACGACACACGAGCAGTAGCCACCAAGAAGATATTAGAAATAGTCCAAGATAGAGGGGACCCCTCCCTTAACTGGCATAGTCACATGGGGAGATTGATTAAGATATGAAAGTGCACTTCTTCCATAATAGACCTTTATATATCACCGCTCTAGTGAATGGGATTAGTTTCTCAAAAGTGATGCTAGATGTGTGTGTGGGGGGGGGGGGGGGGGGGAGGGGGAGGTGGGGTGGGGGGGGGGGGTGGATATCATGTCCATTAGCACTCTATATGAGACTAGAATTTCTCAAGAGAAAATTGTGTCGGTACCGCTCATGATCTCTGCCTTTGATAGCGCGGGGATGCAATCGCTTATCTATGTCAATGTGGGGATTAAGTTGGGAAACTTCACATCCCATTATAACTTTCATATTACCAATGTCAACACTAGTTACCAGTTACTGATATGCCGTGTGTGGATGCACATGCATGGAATCGTGCCGTCAATCTTCCACCAGTGCACCAAAGCCAATGTTCACGGAACAAAGATTGTGATTAATGACATAAAGAGACCATTCTCAGTCGAAGATGCCCATTTGATTGATGCGGCGTTCTATATAGAATTAAATGAAGAAAACAAATGCTTAGTAAAAAGATCGGGGGAGCCTCGCGTGGATTAAGAAGAATCTAAAGCCAAGAAATCAGTGCATGAGATACGGGGCCAGCAAGTGGCACCCTTAGAGAAGAAAGGAAAAGAGAAGAGAAAGTTTAAAGAAGAAGCAAGACCTGCACAGACTTGAAAAAATATTATCTTATCCAATGGAAAAATCCTCTATCGCTTATAACGATCTAAGCGGACGATGTTTTGGGACGAAAGGGTAAACCAAGAGTCAAAATATTTTGTGATTAATGAGTTCCACATTGTTGAAGACGTTGAGGAACTAGAGGAATTGCCAAAATTCATGCAGGATAGGTCGTGAGAGTAGCTTCGGGAGCTAAACTTAGGAATTGGAGGTGGTGATGAGTAAACCATCTTCATTTTCAAGGGCTTAAATCCTAAGCAGCGAGAGAAGTTCATTGGATTGATCAAAGAATTAACAGAGGTATTCATATCAAAGTACAAAGAAATGTCGATGATAGATCCGAAGGTGAGTTCTCACAAGTTGAATGTTTAGCCTAATGCTTTGCCCGTGGGATAGGCTATACGAATCTATAGAGCTATGCTAAATTTGAAGATAAAAGCGGAGGTAGAGGAAACACTCATAGTTAGGTTCATTAATCCCATTCAACACCTAATATGGTTATCAAGCATTGTGGCCGTGGCAAAGAAAGATAAGAAGCAAATACGGGTCTACGCAAATTTTAGAGATTTGAACTGAGGTTGCCCAAAAGATGAATTTTTGCTACCTAGTGTTGATAGTTTGGTGGACGCCACTACCGGTCATGGAATGTATAATTTCATGGATGGGTATGTGGGATATAATCATATTATAATGGACTTAACGGACGCAAAGAAGATAACTTTTTGGATCCTATTAGACAATTTTCACTACAATGTCATGCCCTTTAGACGAAGGAATGCAGGAGCAAATTACCAATGAACCTTGATGGACATATTTCATGATATATTGGAATTTTATGTAGATGACTTGGTGGTGAAATAAAAAAAGGGAGAGTAAGAATGTCTAGGATCTTAAAAGAGTCTTTGAGTAATGTTGAAAGTACAAAATGAGGATGAATCCCTCAAAATGTGCCTTTCGAGTTACTACATAGAATTTCTTAGGATTCTTTGTCAATAACAAGGGAGTGCAAGTTGACGTTGAAAAATAAAAGGCCATTTTGATGACGTCGCTGCCAAAGTGTCAGAGATAAATCAAGAGTTTCTTGGGTAAAGTCTCTTATCTGAGATGGATTATACCAGCATTAGCAAAAGTCGCTCACACATTTGCTCCACTTATGAAGGATAAGGAAAAATGGGTGTGGGGGGATGAGCAGAAGAAGGCATCTGAGAGGGTAAAAAAAATATTAACTTATCCCGTAACGAAGATTCCACCCGCTCTACAGAGCGGTCTATTAGGGCCCTTTTTGCTCAAGAAAAAGTAGGAGTGGAGCGACCTTTGTACTATTTGTCTCGAGTGATTTTGGGAATAGAGTCCAGGAACATAAATATAGAAAGGCATTGTCTTGCTTTGGTCTTTGTAGAAAACAGACTAAGGCATTACTAGCTAGCCTTCACGGTGTATATTATCACTAAATGCGATCCCATCAAATACTTGCTTGCTCAGACCATCTTCATAGGGTGAGCAGCTAAGAGGTTTTTTATACTCTTAGAATATGATCTGAAATGCCTTACTCCAAATTCCATTAAGATCCAAGTTGTAGATGACATTCTTGATAACTTCCCAAGTCAAAATTTTGAACGTATAAGTGAGGAGCTTCCAGGGTATAACTTATAAGCTTATTTAGAAGAAGACATGGAAGAATGGAGTATGAAGTTTAATGGCTCATGCACGTAAAGTACTGGTGGATCAGGTATTTTACTCTCAAGCGATAAAGAGAAAGTCACCCTCTCCTATAAGATGGTTTTCAAGTTTGCTAATGACGAAGAGAAATATGAGGCTCTCTTATTTGGCCTATTAGAAGCATTAAGAAGAGTCATCAGAGTACTTTGTATACGAGGAGACTCCAACCGAGTAGTCAAGCAAGTTAGTGCTAATCTTGCTCCGTACAAAGCAATCATTCAAAGGTTCTTGAGCCATTATTTAGCTTTCAAAATAGAGAGGCAGCAAAGGGTAATGAACATGCATTCAGATACTCTGGTAACGATTGCTTTAAAATTGGAGATGGAGGAGCTAGAGGCCATGATCACCGTCCAGCGAAGAATAGAGCCTACTACGCTGAGATCTTTATTCCCAATGTAAGTGCCTAAGGATTGGATATTTCCAAACATAAAGCAACTAGAGACACGTAAAGGGGGATGAAGTTGTCAGAGTTGGTAAATTTTCACATGCTTTAGGGTAAATTTTACTTTAAATCCCCAAGTGGTTTCTTAGCACGATGCATAGGAGAATAGGAGGCCCACGAGAAATTAAAAATCATGCATGATAGGCACCATGGGGATACAGACATCCCACTTTATAGGCGTCTACAACGAGGTGGCTATTATTGGCCCACCATAAGCACAGAGGATGCTCTCATTCAACAAGGTTTCCTAAAGTTCCAAACCCAATTTTACCATCCAATGGAGGTGAATTTTGTGTAAATTCTAGAAGATTGGAGGACACCCTACATTGCCTATCTCAAAGATGGTGAGCTACTTGCTGAGAGGGCTGATGAGATTTTTTGAAGAAAAGAGTGGCCCCTTTCTACTTGGTGGATAGGGAACTCAATAGGAAGGGGTATAATGAGAAGGAATTAATATGCGTGGAAGGGAAAGAAGTGGAAAGAGTACTGAAAGAAGCCCATGAAATTTTGCACATGGGTGGTTCCAAATTATACGATCAATAAATGACCCAGGGGTACTATTGACCAATAATGGAGGCCGACTCTATATGTTTTGTGAATAAATATAGAGCACGCAAAATTCATAGCTATATGGTTTATGCCCCCTCGATGAATTTTCAAAGCTTATATGCTCCTTACCCGTTCCACACTTGGGCATTTGATTTGGCAGAAAAAATTAGCCCAACCACTCATGGTAAAGCCGTCATTATAGCTTCCACAGAGATGTATACAAATGGGTGAAAGCAATTCCTTTAAGAAGGGTTAATGATCAGGTGATAGCACAATTTATTAGGGAATATATAATATGCATGTTATCATTCTAATGGTCATCCTTGTAAATAATGGCAAGCAGTTCGTGTGCAAAGAGATGGGTCTACTTATGGGCAAGTACATAATCATCCATAACAGTTAAACTATTTCCTAACTGAAAAGAAATGGTCAGGCGGAGGTCACCAAAAAGACGCTAATTAGTATTTTGAGAAATATGTTGGGAGATCTGCCGAAAATATGGGATGATAAACCAGTGATGATTTCATGGGCCTATAGGAACTACAAGATGAATTCAACTAGTTTTACTCCGTTCTCTTTGGTATATGGTAAAGAGGTTGTCCTAATGGTAGAATTGGTTGCGCCATCAGCATGAGTGTCCCTGAGCCATAATTTTGTGACTGATCCAAGACATTGCAGTTAGAAGCTTTGGATGAGCATCGTGATAGAGCTAAGGAAAATTTCAAAGTTTACACTCAGCAGCTATCTAGAGCCTACAAGAATTTAATTAAGGCTAGAGAATTCCAAGTAGAAAACTTAGTTTTGCAAGCATCCACTCATCACCTAAGAAGAATGCCGTCCTCAAAATTCAAGCCCAACTGGGAGGGGTCATTTGCAGTGCGAAGAGTAGGAAGATCAGGATATTGCCAAATCTTAAAGCCAGAGAGCGAATGCATTCAATCGATGAAATGCAAATGGCTCAAGAAGTACTATACCTGAGGTACCCTAACTTTTTTTCTTTCTCAATAGTTCATCCTAGAAAAGGAAAGAACCTTAAGTGAAAAGTAAGATTGTCAATAACATCTTATTATAATAGCACAATTGAACAATATTACTTTTTTGCGCAGTGAATACAGTAGTGAATGTTCGGTTATGACTAGTTCCTTCGTAAGATTTATGATGATGTTTATAATGTTCATTAGTTTACATAACCAACAAGTTTATCATGCATTTATTCACAAAGTTGTGCGAATGGATACAAAAAAATTAATCTACTTTTACTAAGTCAACTTAACGAATAGAGAAACTCGAGATTCTCACAGTATAAAACAAAATATATCTAATTTAAGGAGCATTATTCATCATACTTAGGGCATATATACCTCCCACTGACAAAATATGACGAGAAAACCACTCGTTATAACAATACTTCGAGGGACGAGCTCCCCGAAAGGAGTACACAATAGAATATAATATCGAAAAAGTAGTTCCATTGATAAATTCAAAAACAAATTCAGTTGAAGAAAATTTGGCCTGTTATTTAATAATATGTTACACGCAGTGTTCTAAAAGGCGCACCTTGTCTTGAGGCTTGGAAGAAATGCCCCACCTTAAGCCTTTTACGCATTATTCTTGGTAAAAGCCTTAAGGCACACTTTTTAAAAAAACAACAATGCTTTAGTGAAGTAATATTTCCTTTTAAAGACTTTTTTTTACAAACCGGGCCATTATCTCGTCCAAAATAATCAAATAGTATCTTAATTCGCAAACATTCAAGCATATTTTTATGGTATGTACAATTTTAGTATTTTTAATAGCCTTTTTATGGTTAAAAATATTAAAATATATTAAAAAAAGGCCAAAACGCCTTTTCACACCTTTTTATGCCAAAGGCTTAAGGTTTGGCCTCCACGCCTCGATCACGCCCCATGTTTTTAGAACCTTGATTACACGTAATAAAAAAGGGGGTTGGCCCCAAGTCCGATCTTCTAAAAACTAGATAGGAAAATCATCCCATAGAATATGAGAAAGTTACATATATTACTCGCCAGATTGCAAGCATGAACTGCTATAAGAAAAGGAATGATATCAATTCACGAGCAGATACTCCCCCAGAATAAGGGATAGTCCATAACATATGAAGAAACAAAAGAGAATGAAAAAAATACAAAAAGAAAATACAAATATCCAAAAAATTCTTTCATTCTCATTTATATAAATGACCGCTCGAAATAGAGAAGATCGTTATGTTACAAATATAAGAAGAGAGTTGTTTACAAAAGTTTAATCAACCAAAAGGAAGAAAATATTTTCCCTTGAGTAGACGTCTTTAAACGAGAGGCCAATCTCTCGAACAAAGTCTTCTTGGAGATTAGTTAGTCGAGCAACATCTTTTGTTTTTCTAGCCAAGACTTTAGCTAGCTTTAATTCCAAAGTTTGGATCTGCTCATGAATATTATTGGCATTAGACTGATGCCGCTCAGATCTGTCTTGTTCAAAGGACTTTTCTTTCATCAATTTCCTATCAACCAAATGGAAAAATCGAGCCAATTGAGCTTGAAGTGGTACCAACTCTCGAAGTCTTTGATAGCTGCTAAAAAGATGAGAGAACCTACACTATTAACATCGTTGGGAGGAGTTGAATTAAACGTATGAATATGTCTAGTAAGCGCCTTCAAATTGAGAACAGTTAGGCTATCAATATTCCAAACACTCTTGACTGTGAAGGTCTCAGGGTGATGCTACAAAATCAAGTCTAGGGCAGCACGCTTTGGTTCTCGAAACCTCTTAGAGTGATGCTCGCGCCATAAATACCTTATGAAAATTTTAGGAGCATCCATCTTTATAGCATAAAAAAGTATCCATATAGCCTCAGAACAAGGGGAACACTCCTCACTGGATTGCTCCCCCTCAATTTCATCAAATGAGTGGCCTCAGAACTCTGCTCGTTTTATTCAACAACCTCCTCTGCCTCATTTATTTCTTCTTAAAAAAGGAATGAGGAAAGAAATAAGCTAAGTAAAATATGTAAAGGTACGCAGAAAATAATAACAAGGAAAAAGACTCACTCGTATGCCAATAGGAGTCAGCATGCTACCAAAAAGCTTGTGCTACTCCCTTTGCCTAATATGAGGCTCCATAATTGCAGGTTTTCCCATGACACTAACCTGAAAACAAAGCAAGAGGAATTGGTCATTCGATAACTTGCATAGTAAAAGAATAAAATATGGTATAATATATTAATTCCTAAGGCTCCACAGTTATAGGAGGGCTTATAGAATTAACCTGAAAATAAAGAAATAGGGTTGTTTTATTTTAACATTTGAACAGTAAAATAAAGTTATGAAAGAACCAGGTAAGACAGAATAATACCCGAGGATCACTCACAGTAATGCTCGTATAATGTTTCTTAGACAAAGGAACGCTCGTATCACTAACATAAAAACAAAGAAATAGGAAAGTGTTATTTAAGAACTTGCACGGTAAAAGCAAGTTATAAAGGAACCAAGTATGACATAATAATACATGAGAAGCGCTATTGGCTATACTCATAGGATGTTCTAAAATTAAAGGAACGTCTGTAGTACTAACCTGGAAATAAGAGCAAGAAAAATATTACGAGAACACTTGTATAGTAAAAACAAGATTAAAAGAATTTCGTATGACAGAATAATACTTGAGCGCTCGTAGTCATGCTCACAGGAGGTTCCACAGTCAAGGAACCCTTGTATAACTCACTTGCCAAAAAGAGAGAACATAGTGTAAAAAAGATCATTTGAAAACTTACACGAAAGGAATCCTTGGTATTCTAGGTCAATACTTGAGGAACCATAGGTAGGGGAACACTCAAAGACATACTCAATTGGGGTTTTACGGTGATGGAAACACTCGCGATGATAACCTAAAAAAAATAGAAAAGAAGAAACAATCATTTGAGTAACCACGCAAAATAGAACAAGTATGAAGTTTTGTAAGTATGAAACCAATAAATGTTAGGTTAATACCTGAGGTGGCATTGGTTAAGGAGTGCTCACAACAACACTTGCTGAAAACACAACAGTCAAAGGAACACTAGCCACGCTCGCCTAAAATGGAAGTAAGAAATAAATCGAGTAATTATATGAGCATATATAAAGCAAAATGGAATTTTGAAGGAATGTATAAAAATCTTGTTGAGCAAGCGACATGGGAAATATACCCACTCAAAGCAAGTGTTACCTTTATTGAGCAAGCGACATTGGATCACTCGAAGCAACACTATAAATAGGTTGAGTAGAGAGAGCCTGGATTTGGGGCCTATTGTCCAAAGGGAGACAAAATTTAGGATGGATATGCTCCCAGATGAAGGCAACCTTGGGATAATCACCCCTTTGGGAAAAAAATATGCCACCAGTAGTGAGGGGATCACTCATTTAAATCCCTGTGAACAAGCGTTAACACAAAAATATATAGTGTTATGTTTTGACTAAGAAGACAAGTATTTAAATAAAAGAAAATGAATTACTCAAAGAATACTGTGACACCCCGCCTAATAAAATACCGGGTGATCAGTCCTATACCAAATTAAAACAGGAATCCCAGTTGGTTCATCCTTAGCATCACTGTCGAAAACCTTTTTAGAACTTACTAACCACCTAGTATTCCAAACAGCTGGTGCCAAATTTTATCTTATTAATTAAACCAAACAGTACATGTGAAAATAAATATAATCCATTCACACAACTGAATTAAATTAACTGAACAAATAATAAAATGACATGCAGAATAAACCATCGGCCACCAAAGTAAATAGTCCAATACAAACATCCAACACCTGAATAAATAAATCTGAAAACTGTACTGAAAAGTCTGGGCGACATGCCCTAAGTAAACTAAAACTGAATGATGATTCCTACTCTAGGAAAGAATGAATGAGGTGTCTAATCCAAGCTCCTGCTAGCATCCATATCCCGGGAAAATTGGGTTTGAAAAATATGTAAAAACATAGTTGGACTTATTTCCAGGCTCGTGTACATGGCCCCATTTAAAAAAAGATGAAATCATGCAAAATTTTAGGTGACATGCCGACCCAGCATTTTTGCAGAGTTTCAAGTAGTAACCGACAAACTAAATATGAGGGATTTGACGCCTTTATGAGGGTATGCAGTTTTTGAGTTAGTGGAAAGGTTCTCCCCTTTGGCATGACTTCCATGAAATACATCTTTCTTTTGAGGGCAATCAGTACGTGTGGACAAGCCATTTGATATACCTAAGTTTACATGTGAGCGAGAATTCGATATACTTGACGTATGTGAACGAGTTTCCTGCTATACACCTCCCATCATGACTTCGGTCAAGCTGTAGGATGGGGGGAACCGTTCGATATACGTCGAAGGTACTTGTCCAATGGAAGGTGGGAGTCATATTCCTTAGGCTAACTGCGACCTACTGGACCAGCGCCCATCACAAAGTGACCCCCCAGTACATGACAATCTTTTGGTCAATAACCATGCTCTTGATGATGTAGTGTGCAAAAATGCATGATTCTTGATTAGTATATTATGAAGAGGCATAAATCTAGCATGGAGATTACACTAAGCATGAATACGTGGGAGTGTGTGATGTGTGAATATTTACAAGTGAGTGGGTGATAGTTAGACTAAGCATGGATCAACTACAAGTGGTATGTAATAGGTGAGCCTGCATATATGTGATAAGTGGAGGTGTGTGCTAGTGACACCTAAGAATGGATTTTCTAAGTGGTGTGTGGAACATGGGGATATAAGTAATCCTATGTGTAAGTAGTGTGAGGTGTACATAAAGAATATCTTCAAGTGTGTGAGTGAGGAGTGAAATAAGCATGAGGTAAATATATACAAGAAATAATACGAGAGAATAAGGTAACATACAGGTAGGTGCATACGCACACAAGCATGATAACACCCTTGAAAATAGAGTGCATCCCTCTAAGCACGCATCCCTAGCGGAGTCGCCACTATGGCCATCCCCAGATCTAAGAAAATCCCTCATTTTCCCTTTTTCTCTACCTTCAGGGCGATTTTGGGGGGTGTTTAAAAAGGGAGAAAATATAGATAAAGGTCCCGCATCCTGGCACTTATTCAAAGGAGGAGCGCTTCGGTCGTCGTCGTTGTGGGGTGACGTAAAGAGATGGATCCGCCAGCCTATTTTGCATAAAATAGTCAAAAGAACATGTCACCGCCTCGAGAGACGGCATCAAAGCCTAATGATGAATACAAAACCAATAGTTTGGAGGTTCGAAGGCTAAGTTATGGAATGGGAAGGTTTTGAGCACCCATCCCGTTCGGTCTCTCATGGGATTGCGTTACTTTTTTCCTTAATTTCTCCATGTTGTGTGTGTGTGTGTGTGTATATAAGCGGAGGTCGGAATCATTCGACTCACATCAAGAAAAAGATGGAGTGAGGTCATCCAAAGGAATGTTCCCAAAATGATAATTAGAAAATATGATGTGTGAGCTTATCGAGATATTGATTATTATGATGAAACGATAATATATGTTAGATAAAATGCAATATATGAATGACAAATATGAAAATATAATAATAATGTATGGATAAGATAAGAAAAGATGGAAATATGAAAATGGGAAATAGGACTCGAGTCTCGGGTTTTACCCCGAGATGCCTACGTAGACTATAAAGGCATCAAAGTCCACATAGTCCGCATGTGGAATAAGGGTGGGATTTATCCCATAGATTCGAATGGGAGTTTATGATGTGTGTGTAGAAAATATATGTTTATTTGTGAGAAAATGTGATGAACAATCCCATCCGAATTTATGAGCGTAACCCTCTTTTTGTTTGTTTTCGAATTTTTATAGAAAATAACTTATGTGCGATATAAATAATAAAGGATGAAATATTAATGTGTATGATCTAAATTAAAACACTAAATTGAGAATTTATGTATCTAATGCAAAAATAAATAAATTCAAAGAGAGGGAAGAATTTTGGACCTTTTTTGAAGACTTGAGGATTGATCTTGATTGGTGGAGAGCTTCCTTTCAAGTGAAGGATATCGGAGGATTTATACTATAATGGAAAATGATGGGAATGAAAGGTGGAGATAATTTCCACACAAGTAAACTTTGTTGATCACAGAAGAATGTAGATGCGATCACTAATGCTAAAGAGTTGACCTTGGTTAAACGGAGCTCGGGAGTGCCCGGTGGCCTCCAAATAAGTTTTCGAGGGAAAACGGATCATTCGTCCGAATGGTTATGCCATTTCACGTATGGGGTGGACCGATGGAAAGGGGTTTCAGTGCCCTTGAGATATTCATTGGGCTTTCGATCTGATAATGGATTTGATTTGGGTCAAATCGAGACCCGAGAGCGCCCGATGGCCTCCATATTAGTTTTCGGTGGTAAAATGATCCGTTCGTCTGAATTATTATGCTGATTTGCACACAGAGAAGACCATTGGAAAGTGGTTTCAGTGCCCTTTTAAGATTCATCGATCTTTCGTTCTGATGATGGGTTCGAATGGGGTCAAATCGAGTCTCGGACCTCTTAATCGGTACTTGGAGTATGACCTAGGGTTTGTGTTGTATGGGGAGGTTCTAGGGACGTAAGGAAGGAGTTGGGGGGGGGGGGGTCCTAGAATGTCGTGTCTACAATAGGTCTTTTACTTGTCTAGTCAATTCTTAATACTCTTTGTGTTTTTCATGATGAAAGCCATTTAACTTGAGATTATTGAAAGAGTGCGCGTGTATTTCAAATAGAGATATTATTTAATTAAACTCAGTTTTTATCAATTAAATCCTAAACATGCATCTATATGTGATTGATTAAGATGATGAAACATGAAAGAACATTCAAACACACATACGTGAGGAAAAATCCCCCAAAGGGGCAAAACCTTTATTTTCACTATAATATTGTCACATACAATTTCTCGGATTACAATGAAAATACAGTGACACAGAATTACCCGCAGGTGTTGGATCTGTAGTCGGCGGCTGGAAGTTTCCCTTTCCAGGAGGACAACAATAAAGAATAAGAACGGTCTTCTCCACAAGGGTATGGACAGACACACAAATGTGTTCTTGGGTTGCAAATAGATTCACAAGGGTTTGGCTATGTGGTGTGAATCAAACATTTCAAATAGAGATATTATTTAATTAAACTCAGTTTTTATCAATTAAATCCTAAACATGCATCTATATGTGATTAGTAAGATGATGAAACATACAAGAACATTCAAACACACATACGTGAGGAAAAATCCCCCAAAGGGGCAAAACCTTTATTTTTACTATAATATTGTAACATACAATTTCTCGAATTACAATGAAAATACAGTGAGACAGAATTACCCGCAGGCGTCGAATCTGTAGTCGGCGGCTGGAATTTTCCCTTTCCAGGAGAACAGCAATGAAGAAGAAGAACGGTCTTCTCTACAAGGGTATGAATAGACACACAAATGTGTTCTTGGGCTGCAAACAGATTCACAAGAGTTTGGATATGTGGTGTGAATTAAACAAGAGTCTTGGGACTCAAAAGGTGAAGACTTAGAGTTTGAGGACTCTGAAAATCGTCTGTGTAAGTCTTGCTAAACAGATCTTCGAAGTGGTTTTATAAAAGAAAAACTGGGCCAAAAATATCTGAACACGATCTGCATGATTTTATCCCAGGCGGATCGGTCCGTTTTGGAGGTGGAACGGTCCGACCTCGGATCGATTCATTTTTGAAAGGGACTTCTTCGGTTTGCATTCGGTCCGGGGTATACTGGTGCAAAGCGGATCGGTCCGGCTTGAGGCGGATCGGTCCGGAGGTGGATCTATTCTTTTTCCAAATGGGCGGATCGATCTGGGGCAGACCGGTTCCTTTTTAAAATAGGCGGAGCGGTCCGGCTGTGCAAAAAATTAATTCCTTGAATTTCTTTGATATTCGGATCGGTTGATGATGAAGCAATCTTTAATTTCTTCAATGGTGTAACGGCGTACGACATACAATTGATAATGGACAAAAATGTCCTTACAAATCTCCCCCTATGTCTATGCCAGTACATACATAAAAATAATCCGAATTATCAAATATTAAATTACCTATACAAATCTACCCTTCCATGAACCAAAACTAGAAAGATACAAATGTATAAGACTTCATGGTCTCATCTTCAACTCTTTAGGAATCTCAACGCTTTTCTCATCAGGGTGTACAATTCAGAGATCATCAAAGTAGTACCTACACACATGAGACAAAGCACAATACCAAATGACGTATCGCGTTTGAAATGAGAGATAAACATAGATACAAATATATGATAAGCATAAGATAAATCTAAAAATTCCCCCAAAATTCAAACTTCCAAAAAATAAGATAATTCTTTCTCCCCCTTTTTATGATGCCCCCCTAATAGACATATGAGAAGAATAAATCAAACAGGCAAGACCAGGGTGTCACGAGGAACAAAAATCACACCCTGAACGAACACAAAATAACCAAGTCAATGACAGCGAAAATGAATGGGTGTGATCAATTTTGATAGGAAAATCAATGCATACAAATATGACATATGTGCACGATGAATATCGGATACTCCTAACGAATGAACTCAACCTCTTCCTTTGGTGAAAGTAAAAAAAATAAGAGACATTGACCCTATCAAATCAACAAATCAAAGCTCACAGTGATTTCCACACCAATATCGTCCAAAACTATTTCATGCTTTTTCAGGACTTTTAAGGAAGTGCAAACCCGTTTAAATTCTCCAACCAAACTCCCTCAGATTTATATTTTGAATAGAGGTAATCTAAATTCTCAAACTTTGGAAAATTGATGGTGAAACCTAATGGCCTATATTTGGCATGTATGGATTTTTATTGCCTTAAAATTGTTTTGGGCTCTTTTAACCTCTTTGGACCTCGGATAATAAAATTCCTCCATTTTTAGGTCCTTTTGAACAGTGGCTTTTGCGCAAAGAAGAGATAATTACCTTTCGCAGCCCCTCCCCGTTCTTAATTAAACACACTGTCTCACCAAAACGGTTCTTACATGTATTCCAATCTTGTCAAGTCTTATTGCATATTGTACGTTGTATAGACAAAATTGAGATGGAAACACTCAAGCCAATATGTGATAGATAAGTGCAATAATTAAATATAGCCTTGCATGTGTGCAATAAAGGAGATAGGAGTCAAACATGTAGAAAGATATCACTAATAACATCTCAAAGACTCCAAATAATGTAAAGCACATGAATGAAATGATGTAGCGTCTCAAATCACTATCAAACAGTCACATGGATAAACGGAATGAAATTGTGACTCGGCTATCTTAAATGCTCATTCACAAAAGGTGTAAATAAAATACAAAAAATATTTTTGGATTTTTCAAAATTTTATCAAAATAAAATCTTTTTGAACTTTTCTAAAATTTTTATAAAAAAAAAATCTTTTTGGATTTTTCAAAAAAATTAAAAGAAAACAACAAAACATATGATACAATCTAGCAACATGCATCAGATGATATGAAATAAATGCATCCTATGCTAGACACGGACCTACCCTTCAGTCAACTGTGAAAATACCCAAAGACTTCCTAAGACTCTCGAATCTAAGGGCATCTAAAGGTTTCGTGAAAATATCGGCTAACTGACGGTCGGTGGGAACAAAACTCAGGGATACTACTTTCTCCTCAACTAACTGACGTATAAAGTGCTCGCGTATCCTGATGTGCTTTGTGCATGAATGCTGAACTGGATTATGGGATATGTGTATCGCACTCGTGTTATCACAGGAAATGGTCATGGTGTCCTATAAAATCCCATAATCCTCCAGCATCTGCTTCATCCACAAGAGTTGCGTGCAACAACTCCCGCCGGCGATGTACTCAGCCTCTGCTGTAGAGAAAGAGATGTAGTTTTGCTTCTTGCTCAACCAGGAGACAAGAGCAGAACCAAAATAGAAACACCCACCAGAAGTGCTCCTACAACCATCTACATCCCCGACCTAATCGACATCCAAATAGGCGGACAAACGATCATTGGTATCAAAGGAATACCAAATACCATATGAGAGAGTCCCACTCACGTATTTGATAATACGTTTTAGAGAGAGTAAGTGTGACTCTTTTGGGGACGCCTGATATCGCGCACAGACTCCAACACTAAAGGCTATGTCGGGACGACTGGCAGTCAAGTAGAGAATACTACCTATCATACTTCGATACAAGGTTTGCTCTACGTCCTTGCCTGAAGTGTCCTTACTAAGCTTGATAGAAGTACTCATAGGAGTACATGCATGCTTAGCGGCGTCTAAACCAAATTTATTCACTAGGTCTCTAGCATACTTGGATTGGGAGATGAACATCCCATCCTCTAGCTGACGAACCTGGAGACCAAGGAAGAAGGTGAGATCACCTACCATGCTCATCTCAAACTCACTTTTCATCTCCTCCTTAAAGTGGTGAGCATGCTTGGAGCATGTGGATCCAAAGACTATGTCATCCACATAAACCTGGGCAACCAAAATAGCACCGTCATCTCTCCTGACGAACAACGTCATATCATCTCCTCCTCTCTTGAAGCCACGGGCTAAGAGATAGGGAGTAAGCCTTTCGTACCAAGCACTGGGTGCTTTCTTCAACCCATACAAGGATTTCCTCAGATAATAAACGTGCTCAGGGTGCTTAGGGTCTTCAAACCCTTTTGGTTGTTCCACATAAACCTCCTCCTGTAGAATGCCATTCAGGAAGGCACTCTTGACATCCATCTGATATAACTTAAAGCGCAGATGACATATGATGGCGAGTAGTAACAGGACGGACTCAAGCCTCACAACAGGAGAAAATGTTTTCCCAAAGTCTACACCCTCTATCTGTGTGTAGCCTTGAGCGACCAACCTAGCCTTGTTTCTGATTATGGTATCATTTTCATCCATTTTATTCTTGAATATCCACTGGGTACTTATCATATTAGTCTCACTAGGTCGGGGGACTAGTTCCCAGACATTGTTCTTTTTAAACTGAAGTAACTCATCCTGCATAGCAGATATCCAGTGTTCATCCGTGAGTGCTTCTTTGTGATTCTTAGGTTCGACTTTGGACGTGTAGCAAAAGTGGCTAACAACGTTCTCTAGCTGAGCACGAGTCTTAACCCCAAGAGAGGGATCACCTAGAATAGAGGCAGGGTCATGACTCTTGTGAACCCAAGAAGGTGTGTCCCCTAACACAGGAGTAAGGTCCACAATGTGTGGGTGAGGGACAAGTAAATCACTGCCAGAAAAGTCCTCATCCTCACACTGAAGGTTAGGATCAATATCCGTCGGAGGTTCGTCATCTTGCACGGTGACGTTTATTGACTCCATAACCTTAGAGCTCTTCAGGTTAAAAACTCAGTACGCTCTACTATTCGATGAATAGCCTAACAATATTCCCTCATCGCTTCGGGAGTCAAACTTTCCTAATTGCTATCTATCCCGTAGGATGTAGCATTTACTCCCAAAAATACGAAAATATGCAAGGTTGGGTTTCTTGCCAGTCCACAATTCATAAGGCGTCTTAAGAGTGTGTGGACGCAGGTAAACCCTATTCACCGTGTGGCATGCAGTAGACACTGCCTCTGCCCAAAATCTCCTAGAAACATTACGACCTAGAAGCATAGATCTAGCCATTTCCTAGATCGTCCTATTCTTTCTCTCAACAGTCCTATTTTGCTGAGGAGTCTTCACAGCAGAAAACTCATGTTTGATCCCAAGTCTATCACAGTAGAGATCTACTTTTTCTTCCTTAAATTCTATGCCGTTGTCACTGCGGATCCTATTAATAGTGACTCCGTGTTGATTTTGTAGTACATGGCACTTGGTCGTTATAAACTCTACAGCATCGGATTTCTCCCTCAGAAAACCTACAATAGAATATCTGGAGAAATCGTCTACCATCACGAGGATATACCTCTTACCACCCAAATTCTCAGTACGAGTAGAACCCATAAGATCCATGTGAATCAACTCAAGTACTCGGGAGGTGGTAATGGAATGCAACTTCCTATGAGGGCTCCGAATTTGCTTTCCCAACTGACAGGGTCCACAAACCGTGTAAGTTGACTTTCCAAGAGATGGTAAGCCACGTACTAGGTCCTTTTTGGCTAAACGAGTCAAATCTCTAACGTTTACGTGACCTAGACGTTGGTGCCACAGATCCATAGGAGTGATCGTGGCGCTGTTGCAGATAAGTGAGGAAGTGGGCACAGTCCCATAGCAATTATCCTTGGTCCTCACCCCTGGTACTAAAAGTTTACCGGCTTGATTGTAAACATTACACGCGTCCAGGTCAAACTTTACTGCAAAGTCAGTGTCGCACAACTGGCTAATGCTGAGAAGGTTTACTTTCAAACCTTTGACGTACAAAACATTCTCTAGCTTAGGAAATCCTGGTAACTCTACAGTACCTCATCCTACAATGCTAGACTTTCTCCCATCTCCAAAGGTGACTCTACCATCCTTATAATCCTCAAGGTGGGTAAAAAAATGAGACATCACCTGTCATGTGTCTGGAGCATCCACTATCAAAATACCACTATGAGGTATTATGTGCTTTGAGAGCAACATGAAAAACTAGGGCTTTCTTATCTTTCTTAGGAACCCAAGAAGTGGTAACCTTTTGTTTACCCTTGTTGTTGTTGGTTTTAGCCGGAATGTGAGAAGCATTCACTGACGGCAAAGACATCCGTCGGAATTCCTCAATCAAACTCTGTGATGTGGCGGCTAAAAACTCAATACCCTCTCTCAGACTAGCAAACTCATCAGTATGACGTAGCGAAGCAGAAGTACATCGTGTCCGACCCAAACTATAGCAAAACTCCCTCAGGTGGCCTTTTCTTTTGCAATATGTACAAAAGAACACAGTCTTAGACGAACCTTGGTTTGCTTTTCTTGGTCGAACTCTCCTTCGTGGATTTTGGCGATGACCATAAGGAGTAGTGGTAAATTCAGGGACTGGTCCAGGTGCAATTTGGGATGAGGAGGCACCATCATAACCAATTCCTTGCCTATCACCAAAATCTAAAGCGGGGCCGAGGAGCATCTTTCCCACTTTCCCAGATCTGTCCTCGATTTGTACCTTGACTTCCCGTGCTCTCTCCAGATCATGAGTAAGCTGGGCAATAAGGGCTTCAAGTTTCTTTCGAGTCTCCATGGAGGAATGAAGCTCACTCGAAAGACTAGCCACTTGTTTAGTTAAGTCCCCTCTCTCTTTCTCAAAATAACTCTCTCTCTCTAAACAAACTCTCTTTCTCAACACAGGCAGACTCTCTCTCTCTCAGGGTGGTGCAGGTAGAGGACTCTCTCTCTCTCTTGATTTTCTTAAATCTTCCTCTAAACCGGTGATCTTAAGAACTAAAGCTTTGTTACGCTTTTTAGTTTTAAATGACTCAGAATATAACTCAGCGTAGGCGCGTTGAATATCACTCTCGCTCTCACTTGTGTCATCCTCCCCCTCACTCACATCGATCTCACTGTCGAGGTGTCCCTATGATGCATCATCCTCATCTTCGTGAGGAGAACTAGAAGATCTCACATGACTAGCCATGAATGCGGTGAAGTTACACTCATGCGGTGACTCATCTCCCGAGTCCACAGACTCGACCTCATTGTCGTCGCTAAGGGTAGCATTAAGGACAGCTTTCCCTTTCTCTCTGTTCAAACGTGTGGCACACTCAAAGGCTCTATGACCCCTACCGTCGCACTCAAAACACCTCTCACTTTCTTTTTTAGGAGGATCTTTAAAACCTTTTTCATTTTTCTTTTCAAACTTATTTTTCTCAAACTTCTTTTTATCTTTAAAATTACCATTTTTCTTGAATTTGAGAATTCTCTTGAAATTTTTAGCAAAAAGGGCCAAATTATCTAAGGCAAAATCACACTCAGAATCTGACGTATCTGTCTCTCTTTTTCTAGATGACTCTCCCCTCTTTCTTGCCGACCCCTCACTCTTTCTCTCTTGTGCATTAAGTGCAATTCCCTTATCTTTAGTCTTAGCGGTTTTAGGAAACATATCAATTTCATAAGTTTGCAAGTCTCCTACAAGTTCCTCCAATTTTAGTGTGTTTAGATTACCCATAGAATTTAGCACAGTGACCTTAGGGATAAAACGCTTAGGTAGAGAACGAAGAATCTTTTTAACAACTCTAGCATTAGGAATATGTTCACCAAGATTAAAGCTAGTATTAACAATGTCATAAATCCTAGCATAAAAATCATCAAAACATTCAGTTTCATTCATGGTATGGTCTCAAATTGAGTTGTTAAATTTTGAAGTTTAGACTCTTTCATAGCATTCGTACCTTCATGGGTAAGTTGTAAAACATCCCATGCCTCTTTTGATGTGGTGCACGTCATTATACGTCGGAACTTGTCAGGAGTGACGGATCCGGAAATGGCACTTAACCCTGTAAAATTGAATGATGACCATTTAAATTCTTCTTCAGTCCATGAGGTGACAGGTTTTAAATTAGTCACATTTTCAACAGTGACGGAGGGAGGAGTCCACCCTCTTTCAACCAAAATCCAGACTCGTTCATCAATGGCTTTTAATGCGGATCTCATGCAGGCTTTCTAATATGCATAGTTTGTCCCATAAAAAAACTGGCATTTTATTATATAATTTCTCCATTATGAACACACTCGTTTTCAAAAATCAATTTTTCTGAAAATTGATATCTTAGAAAAATTACACAGTAAAGTTGTGCAATTGGCTCTGATACCAATTTGAAAGAGTGCGCGTGTATTTCAAATAGAGATATTATTTAATTAAACTCAGTTTTTATCAATTAAATCCTAACACATGCATCTATATGTGATTGAGTAAGATGATGAAACATGCAAGAACATTCAAACATACATACGTGAGGAAAAATCCCCCAAAGGGGCAAAACCTTTATTTTCACTATAATATTGTAACATACAATTTCTCGGATTACAATGAAAATACAGTGAGACAGAATTACCCGTAGGCGTCGGATCTATAGTCGGCGGCTGGAAGTTTCCCTTTCCAGGAGGACAGCAATGAAGAAGAAGAACGGTCTTCTCCACAAGGGTATGAACAGACACACAAATGTGTTCTTGGGTTACAAACAGATTCACAAGGGTTTGGCTATGTGGTGTGAATCAAACAAGAGTCTTGGGACTCAAAAGGTGAAGACTTAGAGTTTAAGGACTCTGAAAATCTTCTGTGTAAGTCTTGCTAAACAGATCTCCGAAGTGGGTTTATAAAAGAAAAACTGGGCCGAAAATATCTGAACACGATCTGCACGATTTTATCCCAGGCGGATCGGTCCGTTTTGGAGGCGGAATGGTCCGACCTTGGATCGATTCGTTTTTTAAAAGGGCCTTCTTCGGTTTGCATTCGGTCCGGGGTATACTGGTGCAAAGAGGATCGGTCCGGCTTGAGGTGGATCGGTCCTTTTTCCAAATGGGCGGATCGGTCCGGGGCGGACTGGTTCCTTTTTAAAATAGGCGGACCGGTCCGGCTGTGCAAAAAATTGATTCCTTGAATTTCTTTGATATTCGGATCCGTTGATGATGAAGCAATCTTAAATTTATTCAACGGTGTAACGGTGTACGACATACAATTGATAATGGACAAAAATGTCCTTACAATTATAATCAAGTGTAATCACACTAAGGCATTCATGTCAATGACCAAATTCTGAAATGACGTGAGGATCAAATATAATATGGTTTTAAAAACGGTTGGTCTTCCATATGGAAAAATGATGAAACAATAATGAAGTTAATTATACCAATTGAACTTCCACTTTAACGCACTTGAATTATTCTAAGAAACATAAATAGAAAAATAAAAATTTGTGAGAAATAAACTTGCTATAAATAAAATTTCCTACGATTGTCCTTATTCTAGGCCCTCGGGATTTCCCTTCCCTCCATTATTTCCAATGGTAGTCTCATTGCAGACCATCTCTAATGATTTTGAAAGCTCCTTCCCAATTGGGTCCTAACATGTCATCTGAAGGCTATTTGGCACTGTCGAGCACTTTTTTGGGGACGTAATCCCTGGACTAAAATCTTCTTGAGTTAGAGCCTTTGTTATACGTCAGCCAAATTTTGTTGTAGGAAGGTAACTTGATTAAGGCCCAGTCCCTTTGTTTATTGCCTAGGTCGAGCTCAGTCCTTATGATTTCTTCATTCAAGTTTTGATCGGCAACAATGGTCTTCATGGTCGACAAGCTGAATTTTAGAGGGATAATGTTTTCCATACCATAGGCTAAAGTGAAGGGCGTTTCCCTAGTTGATCTTCTAGGCATGGTCTGATATGACCATAGGATGTGGGGAACTTCATCCACCCAAACTCCTTTTTCCTTTTCTACTCTTTTATTCATACTATTGAGCATCGTCTTGTTAGAGGCTTCAGCTTACCCACTGCTCTGAGGGTCGGCTATCGAGTTGAAGTGGTGTTTAATGTTATGGTTTTCGCAGAAGCTTTGTAACGACGCGCTTTGGAATTGAGTTCCATTATTTGTGATAGTCATTCTTACTATACCAAAGCGAGTCACGATGTTTCTCCAAATGAATCTGATCATATCAGTATCTGTAATGTTTTCTAATGGCTCTGCCTCAATCCATTTTGTGAAATAGTCCTTACCGACCAAGAGATATTTATGATTTCCTAGTGTCATGGGTAGTGGGCCCACGATATCCAAACCCCATTGAGCCAATGACCACAGGCTAGTTAGTGACTTCAAATCGTTGGTCGAGTGGTGGAGCATGGGAGAGAACTTCTGACACTTCTCGCACCTTCTGATGTAAGAGATCACTTGTTTTTACATGCACGGCCACCTATATCCCTCCTTAATCGCTCCAGTAGCCAAAGATCTTCCTATAATGTGTATTTCACAAATTCCATTGTGGAGTTCGTATATGACTTGGTCGACATCACTTGGGAGCACACGTTGGAGGTAGGGACTCGTAAAAGACCTCTTATAGAGTTTTCCTTCAGTTGACAGGTAAAATTGGGTAGCTTTTATCCTAATATGATGGGTTTTCTTCTTGTCGGACGGTAGAATGTCTTCTTGTAAATAAGTGATTATTGGATCCATCCAACTAGGAGTTATTTGAACGTCAAGGAATTATTCAACAGCCGTTGATTTTTCAATACTAGGCTTGGTGAGGAATTACACTTGATTGATTCTCCTAAGATCGAAGTCCATTGTTGGCCCCAAAGCATCTAAGGCATCAGCATGGCTATTATTCTCCTGGGCTGAATTTTGAATGTGGACTAACATGGAATTGGAAATTTAGTCTTAGGCAACTTGTAGATATGTTGACATTTGCTGCATCCCTTAATAAGGGATGATGCCCCCACCTTTGGGAGACCTCGTCATGTGACGTCAGTGGCCAAGAACCCCTCATTAGCATTTAATCTGCTAAAGTGGAGTGTGCTCTCATCTGACCGTGGGTAGGCCAGCCAGCTATCATATGACCAACTCTCAACTCGCGTCCCTCAGGTATGCCCTATAGTAAGCCAAATTTCTTTCTGTTCTACCTGAAGTAATTGGATACTTCATACTATGTTTTGAGATACTTTTTATTTATCTATTAACAGTTTGTGGTGGACTTTGTTGCCATTTTGGAGAGTCGCTCCGACCAATCCAAAATAAATAATGATTTGATGATGGCCCTGGATAAGTCCAAAGAAGTCATTTCTGCTGTAAAAAGGTCATATGACGAGGAGAATAATTCCACCATCAATGCCATAAGTATCCTTAATAACAATCGCGGACAGCTGAGGGTTGCTCATGACCAGCTTGTGGTTAAACTTGATCATTTAAAGTAAGATTGTGAGGATCGTTTTTCATCCAAGGATGTCAGCTATGACAAAGGTTACATTGAAGCCTTGAAAACAACAAATGCCAGTTGACTTTTGGTAATAAGTCCAACTTTAAAAAGGGTTGGTATGATGTGTTGGCGATGGTAAATGTCCCTGCCGATTCTAAACTTTTTAGTGAGCACGACCTCGGTTCACCACCAAAAGCAACTAAGGGGACTACCACAGATGCCCTTACCGATAATACTTTCTTTTTTTTAGAATAAAGGGGATTTTATTAGATAGATAAGGAGAGAAAAGCCCTCACCATGGCTTACAAGAATAAATAAAGAAAACATAAGAACAATAACACAAATTAACTGACTTAAATTTTTTTGCTAACATAAGGAGTTTGCATCTTCTCCAAGCTAACTATGCCTTCAAAATACATTGGAAGAAGATTTGTGCTATGTGACATCAATGAATTATTTTGAGAACTTCCCATCTTGGATAAGAAATCATCTAGAAAATTGGCTTCTCTAAGATTATGCTTGAAATCACATTGCACATTTGACACAAGAAATTTGATTTTCCAGGGGCATGAGTCAATGTTATGGATGGCCTCTATTAAGATTTGTGAATCTGATTCTATAATGAGGTCATAGTCCTTTAGGTCTTGATAGAAGGATAAACCATGCACAAAAGCAAAAGCCTCTTCTTCTAAAGAAGAATACACTCCTAAATCCTTGTAGAAAAACCAAATCACTTACCCTGGATGATTTCTTAAAACACCACCTGCCCCACTTCTTCCAGGATTGCCCAAAGAGCTACCATCAATATTTAACTTCAGCAAACCTTTAGGAGGGAGGAACCAATTTACCAAGCTAAATCTGCTGGAGATCTTGTTGGAACCTTTGTAACACATATCTGAGTGAGATTGGATATTTTGGATTATTCTTTTAGAGAACATAGAATTATTTTTAATTATTGCTTTGTTTCTAGAGATCCAAATATGCCAACATATGAGAACTGGCAATAATTTGAATAAAGGATTAGAGGTAGGTTTTGAGGATAGCCAGTAAATAAACCTTTGTCTTAAGGATCCAGTTTGACTTAATATCCCATGTTTAGATCCAAAGAAGTTCGACAACTTTGCAATTGTTTCACCAGAGGAAAATAAATGATCAATGGAATCTTCTTTATGATATTTGCAGCAAACACATTTTGAAGGATCTCTAATGCATATCTTCTTTAAATTATCATCATTTGGATGAATACCTTTAATGACTTTCCAGACAAGAACTGACATTTTTTATGGGATGCAAGGATCCCATATAAACTGAGCAGGCCTAATAATATATCCATGGTTCCTGATGATCTCCCAAGCAGATGGAAATTTGAATCTACCAAAATTGGAAGCAGACCATATCAGCTCATCAGCAGAGTTATTCCAGATCTGATTATTGCATACCTGTTTGATAACTGACATAGGCGGATACTATGTTAACTTTTCTATATTCCAAGACCTGTCTTCAAGCCAAAGGGACTGTATCTAGCCAATTGTCCCAACAAAAGTCTAAATCTCCCAAACTAACATTCCACTTCATATGATCTTTAACTACTGTTCTGATGCTACACATTCTGTCGCAGGTATTTGAGTACGGGTTTGGATTAATAGAGAGATGGTGATTTCTTTTACATTATCTAGCCTTAATGAATTTTGACCATAGGGTGTTAGCGGACCTGAATTTCCACCATAGTTTAATAGACATGGCTTTACTCATATCAGAGAGATTTCTGATTCCTAACCCCCCCTTATTTTAAGGTTTCGAGGTGCCCCCCCCACTTGTACCAGTGATGTTTTTTAGCATCTTCATTTGAGGCCCTAAAAAATCTAGCAAAAATGGTTTCAAATCTACTGATTACTTGCTTTGGAGGATTGAAAGCTGCTATAGTATGCAAAGGAATAGTAATTAAAACACTCCTTAGAAGGACAATCTTTCCACCCATAGTTAATAATCTTGATTTCCATCTAGCTAGAGTACTTCTTATTCTCTGAACAAGAGGATCAAGGTGAGCAATTTTCTTTCTGCATGTAAACCAAGGACAACCAATGTAATGAATAAGAAATTTTTTGTTAGTAAAGCCAGTATAGTTCTTGATTCTCTTTGCCAAAGCTGGGGATATGTTTTTAGAAAGGAACATCTGGGATTTGGAGTAGTTGAGTTTTTGACCAACATCTCTCTCAAATTCTCTATTTACTTCCATGACCAGGATCGAGTCTTTCTTCGATCCAGAGGAAAAGATGATAACATCATCTGCATAAGCCAGGTGGTTGTATCTAGGACAATTGGCATTTGGAAACCAATAGACTGAGGGATGATCTTGTTAAGATTTCTTGAAAAAGCCTCTGCCATAATAATGAACAAACTGGGCGATAAAGGGTCACCGTGCCTTAAACGTCTAGAGGATTTAAATAGAAAACAAGAGTTGCCATTGATGATCACAGAGAACTAACAATTAGATAAAAACCTCCAAATCATATCAATCCAAGGCCCAGAGAATCCAAAACTTCTTAGAACATGGATTAGAAAATTCCAAGATACTCTATCACAAGCTTTAGCCAAATCCATCTTTAGGACCACATTCCCTCCAATTTTTTTTATTTATCATAAACACCATTTCTTGAGCCAAAAAAAGAATTCTCAAGCATATATCTACCCTTTATGAACCCACTTTCGTTAGAAGAAATGGCCAAGGGCAAAACCTTACTTAATCTGGAAGAGAGGATTTTGGAAATGATTTTATTAAAAAAATTGACAAGGTTTATTGGTCTGAAATCTGAAAAACTTTTAGGATTTTGGCATTTGGGAATTAAAGCAAGAAGAGTATATGATATATTTCTAGGCAAAGAAAAGCCTAAGAAAAATCTTTGGACAGCAGCTACCACATCTTTAGGAATAATTTTCCAAAACTTCACAAAAAAGATGCCATGGAAACCATCTGGACCTGGGCAGCTGTTAGGGCTCAGTTGATTAATTGCATCAAATATTTCTATAAACTCAGGTATTGAGGATAAGGAAGAGTTAATTTATGGATTGATTAAATTAGGTATTACCTTCAGGAATGGATCTTGCATATAAATGACGAGAGCTTATTCTTGACAGAATTGATGATCAAAGAATTGGATTGCAGCACTTTCAATCTCCTTTTCAGTGTTTTGGATATTCCCATCTTGTTCTTTGATTTCAAAAATAAACATTTTACTTCTTTTTGACTTGACATAACTGTGGAAATAAGAAGAGTTTTTATCTCCTTCTTTTAACCACTTTTCTTGAGATTTTTGACTCTAGTAAATATCTTCAATTTCTAGCTTCTTGATACTGATTGCTTGAGACATAGAGATTTTTTCTCTATTTAACTCTGAAGGATCTCTATCAAAGGCAATTTCCATAACAAGCAAGTAGTCTTCATCATTTCTCGCTTCTTGGAAGATATCCCCATATACCCGTCTACTCCAACTGAATAAATTATATCTAAGATCCTTGAATTTTAGACCAATGGAAATACAAGGATTGCTATGAGAAATAGAGTTCCAAGACTAATCCATAACTTCAAATATTTCCTGGTTCTCTAACCAGAATTTTTGGAATTTGAAAGTTTTAGGTCTCAAAAGAGAAGGATTTTTAAAGGATAGAAGAAGAGGACAGTGATCTGAAATAAGTCTGTTAAGGTGTTGTACTCCCTAGTCACCTAGATTGTGAGCAGATTGATTGCAATATACTCTATCAAGTCTACACCAGATTCTGTATTTACCTTCTCTTTTGTTTAATCAAGTGAAGTTTGAACCCATAAATTCAAGATCTGACATTTCGTTAATCTCCATAGCTTTCATAAATTCAAAAACTGCTCCACTATCAATTTCATTACCTCCTGCCGTTTATCTAAAGTTAGACACCACATTAAAATATCCACCAATGAACTAAGGCTCGGTAGTGAAATTTTGGTGTAGAAATTCCCATAAATCTAGCATAAATGAAACTAACTTGGATTCTAGTATCATTTATGGAGAATGAAAGATTAAGGCACTGATCCATTTCAGAATCAAGGTTACATTTAAACTCTTCTTTAGAAAAACACTATATCTTACTATTAGGATTTGCAAAAGCATTATAAAAGCCCAGCTTTATTCTAAATTGCTCCATCTTATTAATCTCCTATTTTGGCTCCAGAATAACTAGCACAAAAATTTTACGAATTCGAATAAGTCTCTTGATTCTTTTTAAGGCTCCCTTTTTTGAGATATCTCTGATGTTCCAAATGATTGTGCTAATCATTTGGAATGTTTAAACAATGAAGTTTTTGTACCAGATCTTAGAAGTCTGGTATTTGGAAGGATAAGTCTAACTATAGCATTTTCCTTAAACTTTGACAAGTTATTTTCCTCACCTTTTGAACCCCCTTTGATATAGGGTATAGACTTCTAGCACTGCCTGGTTTTTCTTTTTTGTTTCCTTCCAATCTAGCTGGCACTGAAATTGTTAGGGTCTTCTAGAGGATCCACATTCTTGGATGATTTAATTGGTTTCTCTGGTGTGTTATATGTAGAATGAGGAAAAGAATCTATAATGATTTCACCCTCTTCTTCTTCTTGGTCATGACCTTCATCTCCTTCACTAGAGTCTTCCAATACTTCATATTCCATAATGTGATTATTTTTAATTAGTTGAGAATCTTCCGTTGGTAAAGATATTAAGGCAAATGAATATTGCACTTCAATACCTGATGGATGGTTCTTTTTAAAAAAATTAGTAATTTTTTGTTGCACTTCTTTTTGGACTTTGATAGGAGTTTTGTTGATTTATGTATTAGCTTTTGTAACTTGATTTGCTTCATCTGGTTGATCATTATTCTTAGTATTCTTCTTGAACATTTTGAGAACCCATTCTTTAGTTTCTTCCTTCTTCTTTAAAACAATTTTTTTGTAACTTTTGGGGGGTTGCTTTCACCTGATGTGTTTCTTTAAAATTACATTCTTCTTCCTTATGCCCTCATTTTGCACAGTGAAAACAGTAAGATGGGATATCTCCATATATGAAATTGTTGCCAAAATCCCACCCTGGTATCTTTATTTGCAATCCACATTCTTCTTGGTAAAGGTTTCTTAAAATCAACTTCAATACAAACTCTAACCAGATTTTGTCTTCCAAGAGATGCTGTTGCAGTATCCATCTCCAATAGAACTACAAATGGAGAAAAGACTTTATTTATTATAGAAGTGGATTGGTAATGAAGGAAGACTCGTCCATATAGGAACTATGGTGGTTTTACAATCCGTATGAAATTCATTTGTCCATTTAAAGACTCTCATAGGGTATCTCTGAATATACCAGGTGGATCTCATCCAAATAAATTATTCTTCGTGGAATATGTTGGATATTATGAATGCAAATACAGAAATGGAACTCTTTATATATCTCAAAAATGTCAACTTCAATACAACAATATAACTTCTGAATAGTCACTATAAAACTTCAAGGCGTGATGTCACTTTCCTAAATACAGTATTTGCCCCACACGAAGAATTTCGGTATACAAACGGGAATCAGCAAATCCGTACTCAAGATACAATGAAGCAATTGCACTGTCTGCAACTTGTATATTTGAAGATAGCCCTTGGATGTAGCAGCGAAGAACAGTCAATCAAGTTCTTATTTTGTTTATGTGCACAAAACAGAATAAGAGAATTTATATCTCCTGAAAACTGTAAGAGAGTAATAGCAGGGTATGGAAATCTGAAACTGGTTTTTGTTATCAATGTAATTCCGTTTTTAGGCAGCCTTTATTTATAGAAAATTAAAGGCTTTGTCTTCAAGAGTCATGACTGTTGAATTAAGTCATTTCCGAACAGGTATGACTGTTAATTACCAACAGTCTTAAGTCCTTTCCGAACAGGTATAATAATACCGAATCGGTTTTGCACGGGTCAACCAAAAAGTGACCGCGCCCGAGCTACCGCGATCCGACCCGGACGAATCCTGGCAACCACGCGAAGTGCGAAGTGCAAAGTGCGCCACTAGCGCCTCTACAGCCCACTGCCCCGCACCCGCACGCTCGCGCGCGCGCGCGTGTGCGTGTGCGTACGGTGCTTCGCACCGTATTGAGGTCTCTTGAATAGCCTCTTAAATGCTAGATGAATTAACTCTTCATCTTCCATTTGTACTTATTAAGTGTACAAATTCTTAACATTTTTCCAATGTGGGACTCAAAGGTTGCCCACCCCTTTTATAGCTTAGTGGTGACACTTAGCTTTGTACATTTTCCAATGTGGGACACTATCCCCTTTTATATTTGGGTTAGCTTCCCACCTCTTCCACACACTTCCAATGTGGAACAAGCTCTTAAGGCTTTTACACCCAAAAAACTCTTACTCTCTTATTTTAAAAATCTCCAACAGAATAGCCTAATCATGACATGTTTTTGGTCAATCAAACCTATGTTGAAAGCTGCCTTTATGCTCATTGATGTTAACATCTTTCTTATATCATCTAGCGGAGGTTGACCATGAGTAAATTTGCCAACAAGAGTGTGTTTAAAAGGGGCTGAGATGTTGGATAAATATTCATTGTCGAAAAAGAGAGAAGGTTCTCCTTTGAAAGAAGTTACCTCGTGGAAAGAAAAGGAGGAAGATTTTGAAGATCCAACGACTTCAGCAAAGGATTTAATTCGTGCAAGATTAGATGGATTGTTTGGGATTGAAGGAGTAGTGGTATTGGAAGGATCACGAGGATGATCTACTACCTCCATGAGCGAGATAACCTTAGCCTCCATGCAACCCTAGAGGGTTACGTGAGAGAGAGAGGGTACACTTACATTATACCGACAATACTTTCTCTGTAGTTGCTTAAGGTAAATCCCCACAGACCCAAGAGCAACTTAAAATCAAGGAGACTAGTTAGAAATAATTAGCGTACACACCCTTGTAGTTTTACTTTGTTATCTATTTGTGAGGGCCTTTCACATTTTGGTTATTAATGAAGTATTTTATTGTGACTTTATATTATGTCTTGAATTATTGTGAGCTTTCCCTTTTTATTCTTACTTTTTGTAGCATACCAATGTTGTCGAAGAGATTCCTTCTTTTTCTGGCAATCTCAATGTCATTATTGGTCAAGAGGCTAGTGCCCAAGCTTGTTGTGCATTTGTTTTATATTCATAAAGCCCTCAAGAAGATAATTGATGCCTATAAAGGCCATTCTGCCATAGTGGTCAAGGTGAAAGATGACGTGAAGGAATTGGGAGATATGGGAACCCTCATGGAGGAAGAGTTGAACTCCTTGAAGAAAAAACTTACCGAAGCAAAGGACACTGGGGATGTTGGGCCCTTTCTTTAAACCGATAATGATTCCCTCAACAAAAATCTTGTTGGGATAGAAGATGATTACCTAAGGGCTCGTGTTGTGATGATGGACCTTGGTTGCAACATCCTCAAGCGGCGTTATCTCTTCATAATGGGTCCTCGGGCAGCGTGGTCTGCTAGCTATGAAGGTGAATGGATGCCCCCGTCAAGCTTGATAAGGCAATGCAAATAGTTTATAAGCATTGTTGGATTCACATGGACCCTCAACTTTGGTATATGTACCAATTCGATTGTCCGGCTTATAGGCATTCACCTTTCAGTAAAGAAGAAAGTTGGGTTCTATTGGATGTTGTCCCTCTCCAGTTGGCCAAGATCTACCTGACTTCTCGTGAGAATGACGATGAATTCCTACTAGATCCTAATGATAGCCGAAAAAGCCATTATTGTCGCTCTTGCTAGCCGGTGATAATTATTGTATGTTTTATCCCTTTATTATTGTAAATGAAATTTTCGTAACTTTTAACTTTTTGTGACAAGTTGTTTATATAATATCATTATTTTTCATTTTTCCATTCCATAATGTTGAGCATGTATTTTATTGTCTTGTCTCATCTTTTAGGTTATGTAGTCACACTACCTTAGGCCTATAATAGACTATGGAAAAAAGCACCTCGTTTTAGGGCCATCCACTTGTTCAGAATTTTTATCCGACCAAAGTCGGATTCATTCGATGCCTAGGGATCCCCCGTAGGTCTTTTGTTTGTCTTGGGCAATTCATGACATTTTTTTCATGACAAAGACCTTAAGATCTTAGGTATAATTGTAATTAAATAATTTTTAATTATAATTAGACTAAGGTGATGCTAATCAATACTATGATCGTTAATTAAAGTGTAAGCCTGCCATTTTGGAACAATGTTAAGCATCTAACTGAATCACTTGGGCTTTTATTAAAAATGGTAGATCAAACTGGGAGGGAGCATAAGTTCTGAGATAAAAACTTACAAAAACTAATTAAGCTAGAATTAACTTAAACACGAGCGAATTTAAAAGTAAAACTTCTTGAGATTGGTTGTATTCCAACCCCTGGGTATCTCCTTACCGTCCATTATTTCCAAATGATAGGCTCCTTGCAGATCATCGCTCATGACCTTGAATGGTCATTCCTAATTAGGTCCCAACTTGCCATTTTAAGGTTTTTAGCGCTGTCAGGGACTTTTCTGAGGACATAATCGTCGGCAAGGAATTTCTTTGGATTAACTCCCTTACCTTATTGATTGGCTAAATATTATTGTTAGGAGGCCAATTTTATCAGGAAATGTTCCCTTCGCTCTTGTACAAGGTCAAGCTTAGCACTCATATCTTTGTCGTTAAAACTTGGCTCGACAATCGTGGTCTTCATGGTTAGTAGACCATCTTCCATAGGAATAACAACATCCATCCCATATGTAGGATGATATTTCCATAGAACATGGGGAGTCTCATATACCCAAGCTCCCTTTGCCTTCTCTAATCTCTTTTCGTATTGTCGAGCATTATTTTGTTGGAAGCCTATACTTGGCCATTGCACATAGAATATGGTGTTTGATGTATTGGTTATCAAATAAACCTTGCAAGCTCCCACTTTCAAACTGTGTATCGTTGTATGTGATGATTGTCATAGGTACCCCAAAGAGTGTTATAATGTTCCTCTAAATGAACCTCATTATATCAGCGTCCCTGATGTTCCCCAGTGGCTCTTCTTCAATCCATTTTGTGAAGTAACATGTGTCGACTAACGGATACTTGTGATTTCCTTGTGCTTTTGGGAGTGGTCCTTCAATATCCAGCTCTAACTAGGTGAACGGCCATGGACAATCATTGACCTCAAATCACTGGTTGGTTGATGGACCATAGGGGAGAACATTTGTCACTTTTCACACTTATGGACATAAGAAGTTGTGTCTTTTTGCATATACGACCACCAATACCCTTCTTTCGGACGGAAAAAGACCTTCCTCCTACGTGGGTTTCACTGATACCATTGTGTAGTTCGTAAAAGCATTGTCGACGGCATTTGAATGCACGCATTGGAGGTAAGGACATGTGAAAGACCTTCTGCAAAGTTTTCCTTTGGGACCCATATAAAATCGAACAGCTTTAACCCTCACTGATAAGCACCAAAAACTGTACATTTTATACCCCGAATAGACGTACTTTAGTTGCTAATTCTCGACAATATGGGTCTTATGTGTTTAAATGTTTATTTGGTAGGTCAAATTGTGCATTGCAGAGTTCAAACGTTTAAATCAAGACAATTGTGCAAAAATGGTACTAAATACCTTGTCCCATAACCCCAGCCTACCCCAACCCAAGCCTAAATCACTCCCTAAACCTACCTAAACCCTGTCCCGAGCCGTGTGTATTTGATTTGTTCCCTTTTGTATTTTATTTTTATAATTTGAGTCATTTTTATTTTTAGGATTTATGTTAGATTTATTTGGAATTTTTAGGATTTATTTTCTATTTCTTTTAATTTAATGTTGTTTATTTTGATATTTAGTTTTTAGTTTTTATTTTATTTTAGGATTAGTTTTTTTTAGGAATTCATTTATTTTAGTTTTATTTGGATTTTCATTTTTTTAGGTCTTTAATTTTTATTAGATTTTTAATTTTTATTTTATTAGAACAAGTTTTAGGAATTTATTTTTCGACTTTTATTAGTTTATTTTTTAAGGACTTGAGTTTTAATTTTATTAAGTTTTAATTTTTATTTTTAGGATTTAATTTTTAGTTTATTAGTTTTAGTTAGTTAGTGTTATTTTTAGATATCCAAATTAAACACACACACAAAAATCATCCTACACAACACATACACACAAACACCTCTTCCTACACCCTCACCTAACTCACCCTCACCAAATCACCTCATTCAACCCGAACTCACCCAAACCAGCAATCGAGACAGACCCAACCCTACTCTGGCAGACGTCCACAACCCGTGGCAACTCATCCCCCACCTCCATCGTCCTACCATCGGCCACAACCCGCACCATCCGAAACCGCCAGAGCCAACCCGCGACCTTTACCTCCTGCCAAACCCGTGGCAGCCCTAACTAAACTCCGGTGTCCCACTATGCCGGCGGGGTGCTGCTGCAAACCCGAAGCCCCTGCTTCGGCCACCAACCTGAGACCCCATCTCCTACCCACTACCCAATCAACTCGTATCCAAAATCGTGTTCTAACCTTGAGACACATTTCCCTTCTAACCTTACACGATTTTACCACCTGTCAATTTCTAAACCAAGACCAAAGCCAAAGACCAATTAACCTAATAACCCACTTAAAATCATTTTATCCAAATACCCCCAACTACCACTTCTACCCCAATTGCCCAAAATACCCCTCAAATCAAATCTGATTTTATCCTCACCACCACACTTCCCACATGACCTCACATCTTACCCATGCACATGTGTGCATAATTCCCTAGATACCCTCACCCAAATCCCTTCCATATCCCATACACCCTTGTCTTGTCATATTTACTCCCATGTTCCATGCCTACAATTTAAGGAGAAGAACACCATTTTGAAAGGAGACTTGGATCATATCAATTTTGTAGAGAGAATTCTAGAGAGAGATAGGTTAGATTAGAAAATAAATTAGATAGAAATTATTTTTGTTAATAGTTTATATTTTTTTAGAGATTATTGAGTGATAAATTAGTGAGAATCCATTTTTAAGTGTAATTGTTGATGTAATTTTTGTTTGGTCACACAAATTTGAGGGATGTAAATTGCAAATTCAAGGATTGAAGTCCAATTTCACTCAAAGAGATTTGGTTTGATTGTTCTTCTCTTCTACTTAATTTATATATGGCTTTGATTATTAATTTGTCAAATTCCATACCATGTTAGGCTAAATCCCCTTTCAAGGGTTGGGGAAAAACCCTTATTTGATGTCATTTTAGTTTAATTAAGTTGATTACTTAAAAATTCCCTTTGAATATTAATTTTGATCCCTCACCCTTAAATTTACGCCTCGAGAGAGGGTAAATGATTTTCGAGAGAAAATCAAAATTCTATTTATAATACCCATATTAGATCCGAACTAGAGATAGTGATTTCTTAAGTGGGATATTATAACTTGAATTTCAACTCTAAATTTATTTTCTAAGATTTACATAAATTTTAATTGATCGACCCTAGCGGGTGATTAATTAAAAGGAGTGTAGATATATTTTTCTAGAGTTGTGGGGTGTTAAACTTAATTTTCTAAAAGGTTACTATTAAAATCACATTTGCAACAAGATTGGATTTGTAATGTTGATATTAATTTGGGAGAATTCAATTAATTAAATTAATTAGTTATAATAGCTAAAATTTGTGGTGTAGTCCCACTCCTTGATTTTTCTCACATTTATTTACCTCATTTTATCTCTTATTTTAGTGTTAAACTTTGTTTTTCACTTTTAGTCACTTTCTAGTTAGTTGTTTTCATCTCACATTTTAGTTTAGTGTTATTTCACCTCACCTCACCCAATTGTTTTAATATTTGAAAAAGATAAAAAAAAATAGAAAAAGCAAAAGCCCAAAAAGAAGATAAAATTTTAATTACAAATGAGTTTGTCTCTAGCTTACCCCCTTGATGTGGATTGATACCATTTTTACCTCTACACTTTAGATTGTTATTATTTTGTAGGTATTTGAGGATTTTGATTAGAGGATATTTTCAAGCAACGACGAAAAAAATATACACGCAAAAGTTTTAGTTATCAAATGGCGTTGTTGCCATTCTTGGGAGCGTGAATCACTCGGAGCGGATTTCAATTTTGTAGTTCATTTATTTCCTATATTTTTGTTGCATTTTAGTACCATTTTTATATTTTTAGAAGGCTTGTATTAGGATTTTTATCATTGCTTGTATTGTAGTGCATAGAGACACCTTTATTTAATTTTTAAAAAATTGTAATAATCTAAGAATGCGTGATAGGGAAACCGGACAAGGTAGAGAGAGGGCATATATTGGCGAGGATTTTGAAGCCTCTCTACCTTGGGTCGATCGGACTCCCGGGGCCGACTGAGATTGACGTAATCTCTCCCCGATCGACTCAACATTTTCGTCACCCCACGACCTAAAAATCGTGGGAGGTACATCTCTTATACACTCGTGCCTCTCCTGTTAGCGAGTCAAATATTGTGTGTGCTTGTGTGCTCTTACTTGATTTTATTCTCGCATTTATTTTCAAATGGTGTGATGAATTAATTGACTAAGACCTACACCCGGTCACTCACGAGAAGGGATTTCATCACCCGACTCACTCGCTTACCAATTGTGTGCTACCCTAGCCCTCATTATATTTAAAATCAATCAACTAGGTAGCCCAATAGGAGAAAATTTTGCAAAGACGATCACTTAGATAAATTCCGTGATTTTTTTATTGCTCGTGGACTTAATTAAAATTTGACTACCCTTTCACTAAATTCAAGGATAAAAATTGGATATGTGCTAGTTAGGAATTCTCCTTAACTTGTGTGTGTGTCCAATTCATTTTTCGGCAGTCGATTTTAGTTGGTTCGTCCAATTCAGAGAGTCCATATTTTTTCCCACCTTTTGTTCAAAAAAAAAAACAAAAAGAAAAGCTAAAAATATTTTCTTTCTATCATTTTCAAAAAATCCAAAAACATTTTTTTCCTTAAATTTTTTCTCAAAATCCAAAAATATTTTCTTTCTTTCATTTTTAGAAAAATCCAAAAATATTTTCTTTCCTTTTGAAAAAAATTAAAAAACTCCAAAAAATATTTCTATCCACATGGCCGAAGAACGTCCTTTACGGGACTGCTTTAGTCATTTTCCATTGACACGTACACGTGTGAGAGTGATCCCGAGCCGTCTCTTTATGACATTTTTAGTGGTTTCATCTCTCTCATGAGTACCGTTGATACTCTTGACCCGTTCATGAACGCACCTCATAGTCCATCACCCTCGGTGTCAAGTGTCGACGTGTCGCATATTTTGTCGTGCACCTATTATTCTTATGCCGATCACATGTCCCATGAGTGCCCATACTCTTCATATCCCTACGCACCCACTATGGAACATGTGTATCCATATGACATTGTTCCGGAACCCACCTTGGCCTATTATACTGATATACCCAATCCCGAGTTGTATGAGTTCTCTAGTTATTCGTGGAGGCCTGATCACCCTTCTACGCAATACGAATCCCAACCCGATGTTGTGGATCCTCACACGTTCCAACAGTCGCCATGGAAACCTTGTGCACCCATTCACGATTAGTTCCCTCACTCTGCACCCACTGAATATCAATCATTTGTCCATCCAAAAGCGATCCTTTCGTGTATGATGAACTTGGCCCCACTCCACACACTTCATTTGAGTATTCTCCATATAGTCATGATCATAGTGAGTTATGTCCACCTCAACCACCACCACCAACCGTCACTCCACCACCGCCACCATCCACATCCGCTCTCGAAAGCCTCTCGCAAAAGTTCATACTCGAGCAAGAGCAAGCCACTCAAATCCAAAATGCATCCCTCCAACGGCTTGAACAACGATTAAATGAATTTGAGTGTGCGAGAGAGTCAGACATTCCTATGGCTCCACCCATCGTTGCAATCGAGTGTGATGATGTTGTGTCCTCTTATGACACGGATTTTGAGTGTGACCAACCCTACCACCTCGAGAATCTTAAAGTCGAGACCATTCCATGGTCCGGGTCCCAAGTCAACAATTGTGTTGACTTATCTTTCGATAGTGAACCTAATCCAATCCCGCCATGTCCATAAGAACCCCACTTTGAGGTTCCCACTTACTTTCCCATAGAATCCAAAAAAATCTCGAGTCTACACCTATCGAGTTTCACCCTTGTGTTCCCGAGGAACCACTTCATTCTAGGTTAGCTTCGGCTACGAGTGCTCACCATTTTCTCGAGATAGAATTCGTGATAGTTCCTAACTATCCGGATATGGATGATGTCCCACCATGCATGGCTCCCTTTTATCCTGATATTTTAGTGATTCCTCTATCTCTAGTCTTGGTGCCTTGTTAGACCCTTTCACCACATCGGATGGTGATACATTTGTGGATAAGTTGATTTCGAAATCACTTGATACCACACTCCCTCTTTAGGATAATATTGAGGATCATTATGTCCCTCCAAATGAGTGTGTGTTCCCCATGCTTGAGTTGGATCATCTTCCTCCACCATTTATCCCACTCGACCAACCCATTGTCCCTTCCACCTCATCACCGGGTTTGGATCTCGATTTTACACATTTCAAGTTTCTATTAACATTTTTAGGTCCTCACCTCAAACCAAATCTGATTCCATCCTCTACCATTCATGAGAGTATTTGTGGTGATACTCTCTACTTTTGTGAAATCGAGCTTGTTACTCCATGCCTGCCACTATCTCGCGGTATTGATTTTTCCCATCGATAGCTCCCTGGTATGTCACAGCGCGACCATTATCATCGCCCATTCATAGAACGGTCGTGTGATTTCTCTGAGGCCCAACCCATTTCACTTACCAAACCATTTTGCCTCCCTCGCCAATTAGAGCACCATGCTTATAGGGACCTAGTTGCCCTCACCTTCCGGCTTAATAAGGCTCGTGACCGATGCCTATTTACCCTCACCCTTCCCCTAATACCCACCCGCCCATGGTCCACCGATGTTTTGCATCGCGTGATGCACTTTGCCATACAAGTGCATTGACCATTTTAGCCTTTATCCAACAAAACTGACGCTTCAGTCTTGTTTGGGGGTGATTCTCATCACCCATTCTTCTGCCGCCCCGCGTTTTCATTGTTCTTATCCTTAGGGTGAGATTCCATCGGTCTGGATAAAGACATTAAACTTAGCGCTACCGGGAGGCAGCCCACGTTTCTTGTACTAGTCTCATCCTGTTTGGGGGTGGTGTTTCACATCACCCAAAGCTAAACTATGTTATGGACTTTTACACATTTTTTCTCTTATCATTTATTCAGGTTTCATCTTGGCTACATCTGTCTACTTCATTAGCGGTTGATTCTGGTACTATCTTTCCTACCTTATGCTCTCAATTTTACAAATCATTTTACATAACATCGAGGACGATGTTCCTTTTTGTTTGGGGGTGGGGAATTTTATCAAAATCGTACCTCTTTTGAATAATTATGTTTTGAACCTGATTTTTAAAATTTCATGCAGTTTCTTTCATCTCACTCATTGATGTGAATTTTCAGTCATCCATATTTTAAGTCTAGGAATCAAGCTAGAGAATATTTTTTCTAAATAGCTTATGTAATACATAACAACACATGTTGCACCATGAATTTCTAGACTCAACAAAATTTGCACACTTATCACGTCACTACGGTTTAGAGTTGAAGAGTACTATAATTCTAATGAGAACCTTAAGGATTACTAGTGGAGACTTTAGCCCATGAGATTTGTGCCTTTCACCGTTTCAGAGTGTTATACCTAATCTCCAAGTGACAAGTTGATTCAACTTCTTTTGGGTCTGCATTTTAATTTGTTGTATGATCTCATTATTCTTCATTTTTGGCTTAATCACTGAGAATGACATCACTTTCGAGTTGTAAGAAACGCGTGTCTTAAAATTTATCCCGATCACTAGGATTTTCATCCATACACCTACCACTTTTTCCCCATATCATATTCCCATTCATTTCACCCATTACTTTCCCATATTTCATATACATTCCCCACACCATCCATTTATCAGTCCACTCATATATCATCCATTATTTTGAGAAAAATAGTGTTGTTCAAAATGTTAAAAGTCTTCAGTGTTGGTTTGAATTTTTTTTTAGCAAAATTAGAGGGAAAAAAAAGAAAAATTGAAAAAAAAATAATTAAAAAAGAGAAAAGAAAAGAAAAGAAAATGAGAGTGTAGTTAGTTTTTATGTAATAAAGATATTTGTTCTTCATAGTACACTCTTCTCAATCTTATCACATATCCATCCATTTTACATCCATCATACACCATCCATCCATCCATCATATCGCCATCCTGCCTCATATCATCATATCCTTCCCATCTTATTTTCGCCTCACCCACAATCATCCATGTTTTCCCCTAGGTGTTCGGGCAAATGAAAGTCGACGTGATGAATAACTCGACGTTGTCACTATAGTGATTAGCATTTCTTTCATGAGATCATTTTTCTTTCTAATTGTTCGTTATTTCTTATATGTGTGTGAGGCGTTTGAACTTGCTTACATTTATTCACCTCCTCACATACAAGAGCGATACACTAACCCATATCTCGAGAGTTCGTTTGAGAGAGATATATCCGTGAGAATTTGAAGTTGAAGCGTTGATTCCGATAAGGCAATCTAGGAATTACTCTTGTGATACTCGACCCATTTTCACACCACACACGTTGAGTTCTAGGAAGGATGTGCCGTGAGTATTTACTTAGCTTAATCTTTTTACACATTCTAGCTTGTATTTCTGAAAATATTTTTCTTGTGATGAATTGTGCGATTATTCTACATCTGATAAGAGATTGATTGCCTTTCAATAAATCTTTGCAAATAAGAATTTTGTGGGTATATTCCTTGCAAACCCTCACGAGACACAGCTCGTCCTGTAGGGAAACCTATAGGTTTAAAAGCTTGTTGCACATGCTAAGTGTAATAGAAAGTGCCAGCAAAAGTGGTACACTTTTGGTTTTTTATCCTTCCATTTCTCTCTATCTTATTGCTCGAGGACTAGCAACGCTCTGTTTGGGGGTGGTGTGACAAGCACCCGAAATTGTACATTTTATACCCCGAATAGACGTACTTTATTTGCTAATTCTTGACAATATGGGTCTTATGCACTTAAATGTTTATTTTGTAGGTCAAATTGTGCATTGCAGAGTTCAAACGCTTAAATTAAGGCAATTGTGCAAAAATGGTGCTAAATATCTTGTCCCATAACCCTAGCCTACCCCAACCCGAGCCTAAATCACTCCCTAAACCAACCTAAACCCTGTCCCTAGCCGTATGTTTGATTTGTTCCCTTTTGTATTTTATTTTATATTTTTATTTTTTAATTTGAGTCATTTTTATTTTTAGGATTTATTTGGAATTTTTAGGATTTATTTTATATTTTTTTTAATTTAATGTTCTTTATTTTGATTTTTAGTATTTAATTTTTATTTTATTTTAGGATTAGTTTTTTTTAGGAATTCATTTATTTTAATTTTATTTGAATTTTCATTTTTTTAGGTCTTTAGTTTTTATTAGATTTTTAGTTTTTATTTTATTAGGATAAGTTTTAGGAATTTATTTTTCTACTTTTATTAGTTTATTTTTTTAAGGACTTGAGTTTTAATTTTATTAATTTTTAATTTTTATTTTTAGGGTTTAATTTTTAGTTTATTAGTTTTAGTTAGTTAGTGTTATTTTTAGGTATCCAAATTAAACACACACACACACAAATCATCCTACACAACACATGCACACAAACACCTCTTCCTACACCCTCACCTAACACCCCTACACCCTCAACACACACAATCACTCCCTTACCCATCTTCAACCTTCCATCACTCTCTCACCTCCCTCCATAACCAAAAACACCCAACATCTTCTCTCTCTCTCTCTCTCTTCACCCATTGACAACCTTACCATTCCAACCCAACCTCTATCATCATTTCCATAAACCCACCTAGGGCTGTGTTTTTTTTTTCGAACATTCCGATTTTTCCGATTTTCGATCCGATTTTTTTCGAATTTGGAATGAAATTTTAGTTTGCCGATTTTCGATTTTCCGATTTCCGATTTTTTCGAAAAAAATCGGATCGGAAAATAATTCTGAATTTCCGATTTTCTGATTTTTCCAATACGATTTTTCCGAAACTATGCCGATCCGATTTTTTCGATTTTGTTCCGAATTATTTCCGATTTTTTTGGAATTATTTTCCGATTTCCGATTTTTTCGATTTCTTTTCCGATTTTTTGAAAGTTTCCCATATCCCACATCGGTTGGGAGAGGGAGAGGGCTCCAAAATATGCTCTATAAAAGGAGAGTATCCTCCTAACTTCTACACAAATGAAAAATGAGCCAAATCCTCATGTGTTTACATGTTGGGTTAAGCCATTTTCATTGTTTCTTTAAAATGAGAATTTCGAATAATCGAAAATCCATAATTTATTTTTTTGAAATTTTGGAATTTTCGAAATTTCTGGATTTTTAATATATTTTGTGAATTTCCGATTTTTTCCGTTTTTTGCCGATTTTCCGATTTTTCCGAATTCGGAATTTTTTTTAATTTTCCGAAAAAATCGGATCGGAAATCGGAATAGTTATTTTATTTCCAAAAAAATTGGAATTTTTTCCGAATAGGCATTTTTCGATCCGATCCGGCCGAAACACAACCCTAAACCCACCTGAAAAACCAAATCACCTTATCACGTCATCAAACCCGAACTCACCTAAACCAGAAATCGAGACAGACCCGACCCTACTCCGACGGACGGCCACAACCCGTGCCAAATCATCCCCCACCTCCGTCGTCCTACCATCGGCCACAACCCGCACCATCCGAAACCGCCGGAGCCAACCCGCGACCTTTACCTCCTGCCAAACTCGTGGCAGCCCCAACTCAACTCCGGCGTCCCACTATGCCGGTGGGGTCCCGCTGCAAACCCGAAGCCCCTGCTTCGGCCACCAACCCGAGACCCCATCTCCTACCCACTATCCAATCAACCCGTATCCAAAACCGTGTTCTAACCTTGAGACACATTTCCTTTCTAACCTTACATGATTTTACCACTTGTCAATTTCTAAACCAAGACCAAAGGCAAAGACCAAGTCAACTAATAACCCACTTAAAACCATTTTACCCAAATACCCCCAACTACTAATACCCCTCAAATAAAATATGATTTTATCCTCACCACCATACTTCCCACATGACCTCACCTCTTACCCATGCACATGTGTGCATAATTCCCTAGATACCCTCACACAAATACCTTCCATATCCCATACACCCTTGTCTTCTCATTTTTACCCCCATGCTCCATGCCTATTATTTATGGAGAAGAAGACCATTTTGAAAGGAGACTTGGATCATATCAATTTTGTAGAGAGAATCGTAGAGAGAGATAGGTTAGATTAGAAAATAAATTAGGTAAAAATTATTTTTGTAAATAATTTTTATTTTTTAGAGATTATTGAGTGATAAATTAGTGAGAATCCATTTTTGAGTGTAATTGTTGATGTAATTTTGGTTTGATCACACAAATTGGAGGGATGTAAATTTTAAATTCAAGGATTGAAGTCCAATTTCACTCAAAGAGATTTGGCTTGATTGTTCTTCTCTTCTACTTTATTTTTTATGCCTTTGATTATTAATTTGTCAAATTCCATACAATGGTAGGCTAAATCCCCTTTCAAGGGGTGGGGGGAAACCCTTATTTGATGTTATTTTAGTTTAATTAAGTTGATTACTTTAAAATTCCCTTCGAATATTAATTTTGATCCCTCACCCTTAAATTTACGCCTAAAAGAGAGAGTAAATGATTTTCGAGAGATAATTGAAATTCTAATTATAATACACATTTTAGATTCGAACTAGAGATAGGGGTTTTTTAAGTGGGGTACTACAACTTGAATTTCAACTCTAAATTTATTTTCTAAGATTTACATAAATTTTAATTGATCTATCCTAGCGAGTGATTAATTAAAAGGAGTGTAGATCTATTTTTCTTGAGTTGTGGGGTGTTAAACTTAATTTTCTAAAAGGTTACTATTAAAATTACATTTGCAACGAGATTTGATTTGTAATGTTGATATTAATTTGTTAGAATTCAATAAATTAAATTAATTAGTTAGAATAGCTAAAATTTGTGGTGTAGTCCCACTCCTTGATTGTTCTCACATTTATTTATCTCACTTTATCTTTTATTTTAGTGTTAGACTTTGTTTTTCACTTTTAGTCACTTTCTAGTTAGTTGTTTTCATCTCACATTTTGGTTTAGTGTTATTTCACCTCACCTCAAACAATTGTTTTAATATTTGAAAAAGCTAAAAAAAATTGAAAAAGAAAATCCCAAAAATAAAATAAAATTTGAATTACAATTGAGTTTGTCTCTAGCTTACCCCCTTGATGTGGATTGATACCCTTACTTACCTCTAAACTTTAGATTGTTATTCTTTTGTAGGTATTTGAGGATTTTTATTAGAGGAGCTTTTCAAGCAACGATGGAAAAAACATACACGCAAAAGTTTTAGTTATCAAATGGCACCGTTGCTATTCTTTGGAGCGTGAAGCACTCAGAGCGAATTTCAATTTTGCAGTTCATTTATTTCCTACATTTTTGTTGCATTTTAGTACCATTTTTATATTTTTAGAAGGCTTGTATTAGGATTTTTATCATTGCTTGTATTGCGGTGCATAGAGACACCTTTATTTTATTTAAAAAAAATTGTGATAATCGAAGAAAGCGTGATAGGGAAACCAGACAAGGTAGAGAGAGGGCATCCATTGGCGAGGATTTTGAAGCTTCTCTACATTGGGTCGATCGGACTCCTGGGGCCGACTGAGATTGGTGTAATCTCCCACCGGTCGACTTAACATTTTCGGCACCCCACGACCTAAAAACCATGGGAGGTACATCTCTCATACACTCGCGCCTCTCCTGTTAGCGAGTCAACTATTGTGTGTTCTTGTGTTCTCTTACTTGATTTTATTCTCGCATTTATTTTTAAATGGTGTGAAGAATTAATTGACTAAGACCTACACCCAGTCACTCACGAGAAGGGATTTCATCACCCGACTCTCTCGCTTACCAATTGTGTGCTACCCTAGCCCTCATTTTATTTAAAATCAATCAACTAGGTAGCCCAATAGGAGAAAATTTTGCAAAGGCGATCACTCAGATAAATTCCGTGATTTTTTTATCGCCTGCGGACTTAATTAAAATTTGACTACCCTTTCACTAAATTCAAAGATAAAAATTGGATATGTGCTAGTTAGTAGTTCTCCTTAAGTTGTGTGTGTGTCCAATTCATTTTTCGGTAGTCGTTTTTAGTTGGTTCGTCCAATTCAGAGAGTCCATATTTTTCCCCACCTTTTCTTCCAAAAAAATAAAAGCCAAAAATATTTTCTTTCTTTCATTTTCGAAAAATCCAAAACATTTTCTTCCTTTAATTTTTTCTCAAAATCCAAAAATATTTTCTTTCTTTCATTTTTAGAAAAATCCAAAAATATTTTCTTTCCTTTTGAAAAAAATTAAAAAACTCCAAAAAATATTTATATCCACATGGCCGAAGAACGTTCTTTACGGGACTACTTTGGTCATTTTCCATTAACACGTGACACGTGTGAGAGTGATCCCAAGTCGTCTCTTTATGAGATTTTTCTTGGTTTCACCTCTCTCACGAGAACCGTTGATACTCTTGACCCGTCCATGAACGCATCTCAAATTCCATCACCCTCGGTGTCAAGTGTCGACGTGTCGCGTATTTTGTCGTGCACATATTGTTCTTATGCCGATCACATGTCCCATGAGTGACCATACTCTTCATATCCCTACGCACCCAACATGGAACATGTGTGTCCTGTAAAGTATGGAACCCCGGATTTTAATAATCACAAATTAAAATATTTAATTTCCTTTTTAATATAAAACACAATAGAGATGATGCGGAAGCGTTGTAAATGTGATGGTTCAACTTTCCAAAAATTAACAACAACAAGTTTTAATTAACTCAAGTCCTAGAATTTGCCTAAGTCATGATTATTCATTTAAACAAAGTTAGGCCAAACCAATTTTAGTACGTGACTTGAATTAAACAATATTTACCCAATATTTAAATATAGTCCAATTTAAATTAGTGTGATTGTTAAACCAAATTTTATCTTGAAATTAACCTAAGCATGCATTCTAAATTTTGTGCAAGATAAAATAAACAATGTCACACTACGCCGAGATGTACGAGGAAAAACCCAAGACGGGAAACAACCTCGGACGGCCCTAGCCACAAGTCCACTAGATATGGAATTACAATTACAAGACAGATAGACTTACAACGATTGACTCGATTCCTTTCAAGCCTCGACGCTCCTTCTCGTAGAAACCTCTTCCTAGCGAACAACCTCCGAACACCACTGCGGTCTCGGAATCCACTGATGGGACTTTATATGGTCACCGTCACCCAAGTATGGAGCCTTTCTCCAAGTGGGTAGAATCTCAACAAAAGTCTTCTTTGTGATGGGGTGTAGAAGAAAACCCGAAACGTCTCTTCTTGAATTCGGTAGAGAAAACCGGTGCCAAAAACTCCAAGTAAAGATATGTATATATAGAACTTGGATAAACAACTATTGGGTGTAAACTAGAGTGTGTATGAATTTTTCTTTAAAAATTAACACTCAAAACATGAACATTTCCCTAAATAAATTAGCTCTCAAACTCTCTCTAAGAGATGGATATGGAATGGAAAAGTTAATTGGAAAAATGTGTTTCCCGCACATATTAAGTCTTGAAAAAGTTGGTTAAAAACCAAGTGGGGAAAGTGGGTGAAAACTGCCAAAAACTGCTCAAAACTGTTCCCGCCCTGGCCTCTCGTTCGAACGAACTTGACTCTCGTTCGAACGAGACTTCTAACGAGCGACCAGCCTGGGCTCGTTAGATACCTCGTTAGAACGAAAAACTCGTTTGAACGACATATCGAACGACTGACCAGTTTAGGGTCGTTGGCAAACTCGTTCGAACGAAACTTGGTTCGAACGAAAAACTCGTTCGAACGAAACCTGGTTCGAACGAAAAAACTCGTTCGAACGACATTTCTAACGAACGACCAGAAAGTTTGTAAAATTCGATTTTGGCCCAGAAACTTTTATATACTTATTTTAAAGTTCTAATTGATGCTTTCTGAAAATAAAATGCAGTTTTTATTACACCTAACACCCAATAAATATTGTTCCAAGCTCCTATATAAATATAATTACATTCATACCTTGGGAGCATGGAACCTTAGTTGATGACGTAGAAACGAGGCACGCAAACCGGCATTTTGATGAAGCTTTATATTCTTTGCCGCTACGTCTTCAACACACACTTCATAGGCTTGAGAATATTACAATCAAATACATTCCTATGAATAAATGTTTTTGTCCGAAATGGAGCCAAAACTATATATGGACTCAATTGGAAATTTGTGTCCTTACAAATCTCCCCCTTTGGCTATTCCGGGACAAAAACCAAAAAAAAAATCCTAATGGGCCGTCAAGCTCTACTAGACTCAAAACATAACCCGCCCAAACTTGACTCAACCCAAGGATCAAACGCTTTGCCTTAGAAAGATGTCGCTTTAGAATAATTCCTGCACACTTAAGCAAACTTATCAAATGCATAGGAAATATCAAAATATTAAATGCAATTAATTAATTGCTCCCCCTAAATTAATTCTCTCCTTTATCAAACACATGACCTACTTAGAAAGACGTCTCCCCCTAAGATAAATCTCCCCCAAACTAAGATACGATAATAATAGGATTAGATACCATACCATTTCTCCCCCTATCATCATTCTCCCCCTTTTTGTTCAGGAATAGACAAAGGATAAAGAACTAATAAACATGTTGATGCTGAAAGTGTTAAGACATGAAAGCATATGGGCAATAAACGCAAGGCAAAGATAAAAAAATATCATATATATATATACTATAAATATACCAATAAGTATGTTGCATATATAGATAGATATAAACACACACATGACACATAATACAATAAGTTTGCACACTCGTATGGCAAAAATGTGTCATATGGAAACGGAAGTGTAGGGGTGTGAACTAGCAACAATTAAATTTAGACCCAAACACTTAAGAAACGTTCACGGAGTTCTCATTTGATTGCCAACTTCATCACAGTTAAATATAACCTCATGTGACAATATAAAGATTGAACTCAATGAACAAACATACACAATGCATACAAGCCTAGCATGATGATGATTCTACAAACCAAATAGAGTCATGACATTAAAGACAACTAGGATAAACGGACATTGTACAAACCGTTGATATACCATCCAATTCTCCCTCAATGAGCATATATATTCTTTTGTTTTTGAATGAATATATCAAACAAACATAGGCCTTGGCAATTGCTTTCTTTTAAATGCCAAATATTCTGTTTTTAGGCCTTTGGATCACGTATTTCTTTTAGATCCAATCAACGGTGGCTTACTATCGCAAAGGATTTAATACATCCTTTCGGAGCCCTTCCCCGTGCATATATTAATTTATCATGTTTTCATTTTTTGCACAAATCTCACATGCAACGGATTTTGACATGCACTAGTCCTCCTAGGTCATAGATATGTAGATGACTAGATTGATAGGAGAACACCTCAAAAGCTCAAATATAACATGTGACATTAAGATTTCGAAAGATCTCGTGCATGTGTGAAAAGAGGCATATGAAAATAGAATCCATTTAATCAATACAAAATCCAACTACTCCACATGAATTATGATAAAGAACATTTTAAGGATTGACAGTCTAAACCAAAAGTTCTAGTCAAGTGGGAGCGTTAAAGGAGGGATTCAAACATAAGTATATGCCACATAAAGTGTGTCAAACAAAAATACACACAAAATAAAATCTTTTTGAGTTTTTAACATTTTTTAACCAAAAATAAATATATATATACTCAAAAGGATAAACAAAAATCATTTGAATTTTTCATTAAGCTCAAATTATCAAGAAATAAAATCCAAATGATAAACAAAAATCCTTTTGTATTTTTCATTTAAAGCAAACAAAATGAAAGAAATATAATACAAAAGATAAACAAAAATCATAATTCTAGCATGGGATAAGCATGGGTCAAAGACTAGAAAATGATTAAACAAGCATACATTTAGCATGTGAATATAGCATGAAGTACAAAAGCTAAAGTATGCAAACACTAACACATTCAACCTTTAAATTTAGCAAGGGAGGAAGGATTTGAAAGTAAATGAGAATCAAAATCCCTATTTTGTAAGGCAACCAAGTCGGATTTCCTAACCCAAATTAATGAAGCATGACTTTCTTGGGGTGTAGGAACAGTAGCTACCGTGGTTACTTTACAATGGGATTTTCTAGGAATTCGTTTAAGATCAAAACAAATTTTCCTAAGATGACCTTTTTGACCACAATGTGTACAAGTGAGAATATGTCGAAAAGATTTACTTAAGGAGTGATCATTAAATGTATTCCTAGTAGATTCTCCTAAAATGTTGGTTTTGACTTTAGGGTTGTATTCAGTACAAGAATTGAAGCCTAAACCACAAGTGTCATTTTTAATTTGGACCGTTCCTAACATTTTATCTAGTTTTTCTGAACGACATTCCAAATCAAATTTGACATTGCTAGAATCTTTTAATTTATTTTCCAAATCTAAAATGGTAGATACTAGTAAAAAATTTCGCTCTTCAAAAGTAAGAAGCTCCTTTTTCAAGGATTCCATTAAACCCCTAAGGCTATCTCTCTCGCCTTCTACGTATTCTAGCTTCTCTCGAAGAGTCCTCTCACGTGTCCTAAGGTCTTCTATTAAGGCACTATCATCAACGACCTTGACATTCTTTCTTAAACAAGCTTCTAACTTCAAATTAGTTCTTTTCAAATTAATAGATTCTTTATATAATTCATGAAAATCATTTTGAAGTTCACTCACATCAACCTCTTTTTCATTTTCACTCTCGCTTTCTTCTCCACTCTCACTATCATTAAAAACAAGGGAATCATGAACAATGACCTTGGAAGTGGCATGTGCTATCGTGTCATCAATCGATGAGTTCTCATTATCACTCACATGACTAGCCATAAAAGCCACAAAATTTTTCTTAGTGGGGGAATCGGGCTTTTCTTCCTTATCACTATCATTAAGGGTTGCATTATATCCAGTGGGTTGTTTACCTTCTTTCCTTAGTTTAGTGGGGCACTCATTAGCTCTATGAACATAACCTTCACAACCAAAACATTTATTAGACTCGTCCCTATCTAAATTGTCATTACTAGGTTTAGGGATCCTCTCGGCTTTAGAAATCTTCTCGCTTTTATCATGTTTAGAAGTATCAAATTTCTTAAAATCATTTTTAAATTTATCTTTGTTAAATTTAAGAAATTTTCTAAATTTACGAGCAAATAAAGCCATGTCTTCCGAGTCACTATCACTATCGCTCTCTACTACTTGTTTGACCTCTTTTAGGGCTTTTAAAGCAACGCCCTTTTCAATTTTCTTTTCAGTTTTAGAGGGAAACATATCAAGTTCATAGGCTTGTAAATCACCTACAAGCTCTTCTAATTTTGTAGAGGCTAAAGTGGGTAAAGAGTTTAAAACGGTCACTTTTGGAATAAATCTATCGGGTAGGGACCTTAAAATTTTCTTTACAACACGGTCGTAAGGTATTTTCTCTCCCAAGTTAAAGGATGAATTAACAATATCAGAAAGTCTAGCATAAAATTTATCAAAAGTTTCTTTTTCATCCATTTTGATAGTTTCAAATTGAGTGGTGAGATTTTGGAGTTTTGAAGCTTTAACGACACTAGTTCCTTCATGAGTTAATTGTAAAATATCCCAAGCTTCTTTAGCGGTTTCACACGTCATAATACGTCGGAATTCATCCTGCACGACAGCGCTAAATAAGGCATTTAAACCTCGGGAATTAAAGTTAGCAAGTTTAAACTCATTTTCAGTCCATCTATCGGCGGGTTTTATAACACGTTCATTTTCAACTAAGTAAGTTGGTGGGGAGTACCCGGTAACAACAGACATCCAAACTCTCTCGTCGATAGATTTTAGTGCCGATCTCATTCGCGCTTTCCAATACGCGTAGTTTGAACCATCGAAAATAGGAAATTTTGAAAATGGGGAAAAATCCATTTTAGCCAAAAATTATTTAAAAAAAGATCGTTAACGAAATAATTTATCGCTTTGGCTCTGATACCAATTTGTAAAGTATGGAACCCCGGATTTTAATAATCACAAATTAAAATATTTAATTTCCTTTTTAATATAAAACACAATAGAGATGATGCGGAAGTGTTGTAAATGTGATGGTTCAACTTTCCAAAAATTAACAACAACAAGTTTTAATTAACTCAAGTCCTAGAATTTGCCTAAGTCATGATTATTCATTTAAACAAAGTTAGGCCAAACCAATTTTAGTACGTGACTTGAATTAAACAATATTTATCCAATATTTAAATATAGTCCAATTTAAATTAGTGTGATTGTTAAACCAAATTTTATCTTGAAATTAACCTAAGCATGCATTCTAAATTTTGTGCAAGATAAAATAAACAATGTCACACTACGCCGAGATGTACGAGGAAAAACCCAAGACAGGAAACAACCTCGGACGGCCCTAGCCACAAGTCCACTAGATATGGAATTACAATTACAAGACAGATAGACTTACAACGATTGACTCGATCCCTCTCAAGCCTCGACGCTCCTTCTCGTAGAAACCTCTTCCTAGAGAACAACCTCGAAACACCACCGCGGTCTCGGAATCCACCGATGGGACTTTATATGGTCACCGTCACCCAAGTATGGAGCCTTTCTCCAAGTGGGTAGAATCTCAACAAAAGTCTTCTTTGTGATGGGGTGTAGAAGCAAACCCGAAACGTCTCTTCTTGAATTCGGTAGAGAAAACCGGTGCCAAAAACTCCAAGTAAAGATATGTATATATAGAACTTGGATAAACAACTATTGGGTGTAAACTAGAGTGTGTATGAATTTTTCTTTAAAAATTAACACTCAAAACATGAACATTTCCCTAAATAAATTAGCTCTCAAACTCTCTCTAAGAGATGGATATGGAATGGAAAAGTTAATTGGAAAAATGTGTTTCCCGCACGTATTAAGTCTTGAAAAAGTTGGTTAAAAACCAAGTGGGGAAAGTGGGTGAAAACTGCCAAAAACTGCTCAAAACTGTTCCCGCCCTGGCATCTCGTTCGAACGAACTTGACTCTCGTTCGAACGAGACTTCTAACGAGCGACCAACCTGGGCTTGTTAGAATCTCGTTAGATACCTCGTTAGAACAAAAAACTCGTTCGAACGACATATCGAACGACTGACCAGTTTAGGGTCGTTGGCAAACTCGTTCGAACGAAACTTGGTTCGAACGAAAAACTCGTTCGAACGAAACCTGGTTCGAACGAAAAAACTCGTTCGAACGACATTTCTAACGAACGACCAGAAAGTTTGTAAAATTCGATTTTGGCCCAGAAACTTTTATATACTTATTTTAAAGTTCTAATTGATGCTTTCTGAAAATAAAATGCAGTTTTTATTACACCTAACACCCAATAAATATTGTTCCAAGCTCCTATATAAATATAATTACATTCATACCTTGGGAGCATGGAACCTTAGTTGATGACGTAGAAACGAGGCACGCAAACCGACATTTTGATGAAGCTTTATATTCTTTGCCGCTACGTCTTCAACACACACTTCATAGGCTTGAGAATATTACAATCAAATACATTCCTATGAATAAATGTTTTTGTCCAGAATTGAGCCAAAACTATATATGGACTCAATTGGAAATTTGTATCCTTACATGTCCAGATGACACTGTTTCGGAACCCACCTCGGCCTATTATACCGATATACCCAATCTCGAGTTGTGTGAGTGCCCTAGTTATTCGTGGAGTCCTGATCACCATATGCAGTGTCCACTTTTTGGATTGGTTAATTGGACAACATTTCAATTTATCATCAATCTATTCATCATTAAGTGCATCTCCACCTATAAAATATGCGATCACTACACCAAAATAGTTGACTTGTCACGGTCTTTAATCGTGACAAGTCCAATTTGTCAAGGTCTTTGACCGTGACAAGTATGGGGGTGACAACTTCTTTGTGACGGACTTGTCAAGGTCAAAGATCGTGACAAGTTCATTAGACTTGTCACGGTCCTGTCATGGTCTTTGACCATGACAAGTTTTGTCACGGTCAAACACCGTGACAGGCGTGTGGGAAAACCAAAAAATTATCATGATAAAAAATAGTGAAAAGTTTGTGACAAGTTTATTTGTCAAGGACTTGTCACGGTTTTTTACCGTGACAATTTTAGGTAGAATTTTAAAAAAACTGATGGGCAGTATGGCCACTGCCACTGCCCAACAGTATATTTATACCTCTTATAGCGAAATTTTACCTATCCAAAAAATATATATCCAAATAAAATAGAAATAATGTACCAAATCATGGCATATATAGTCCATATACAAATAAAATAGAAATGAAAATATCCATATCCAAACCAACATGTACCAAAATAAAAAAAAATACAAATACATTCCAATATCCAAATATAAAGATAGAAATAATGTCATGAAGAAGGAGAAGGTCGGAAGAGGAAGAAAGGCCACATGACATATGAATTGAGACACCCCTTAATATGTTGAACGACACATTGTTCGTGCAACCACAAAGGTGAGTTATCCTTTCCCTCCACCGCATGTGTGACACACACTCTTGCCTTAATGTCTTGGAGGGGATGTCCATGAACCGGCATACCCGTGAGGAATCTCGGATCCCTTAACCCCCTCGCTATCAGCTCCCCACAATATATGTAGAGTAAAATCATGCTTAGCCAACCGATTGTTGACATAGGTCGCTAGACGGGGGTCACTGATGATGCTTAAAATTGCACCACCAGGTCAATGTGATGATGAGCTCAAACAGGCATAACAATGGCAGAATAGAACAAACAATATAGCTATAAGAGAATGAGATCAGGCAAAGAGAAAATGAGACAACAATTTAAGTGGTTCAGCTAATCGCTCCTACATCCAATGTGTGTGTGTGTGTGTGTGTGTGATCCACTAAAGAAGGGACCTAATGGCCATGAATATGATCACTCAATCTTTTCTCTCTCTTCTGTGTATTTTGACAGAGTTCTGCTAGGGTGGTGAATAATCGATCCCTTACAATGAAGAAGACAATGTGTTTATATAGGGCTTAGGGTGTGTAGTATCCCCCCAATCATGCAATCACCTTGCAGTTAAGGTGACATCCAATGGGATGGTCACACCTGTGTATAATGCACAAACTTGCAATGATGTAATATTCGCTCACATGAGGGTGAGATCTCGTTATAACTGAATTATCCACGTGTGCATGTCACCTCTACTATTGTATATGCTCGGACTGCTTGACCTCATCTATTAGGCTTCAGCCTAGTTGTGTACAAGGTTATTGACTCCGATAGAGCTCTCACATGCTTATGAACACAAGTATAACCTCGTCCACATAGGCCAACCGAGGTTGGACAAATGATGCATTCATACTATCGGCTTCAGAAGAGTATGAGACTGGACCTTGTTGATCACGAGTAACCCTTACTGGCATCGACTTTATGTATAGTTGAGACTGATGCATACGAGGCTGAATCTTATTCAAACGATCCTACTGTTATCTTGAGGAACTCTTCTAACGCCTCGGTAGTGAGTTGAGACGACGTTGCTTCTCAGAGTACGAGGGTATACTTTGGTCATATCAGGAAGCTGGGATCCCTAAACCCCCTTGCTATCGGCTCCCCACAATATATGTAGAGTAGAAACATGCTCGGCTAACCGATTATTAACATAGGCCGCTCGACGGAGGTCACGATGGGAAATGGATCATTATATGGCATCAAGTCAGTGCATATCGGCGATGAAGCAGTGATGCCCTCGTCCTCAACTACCTTCTTGTCCTTCCCCTTGATATTGACCTTGCCCTTGCACTGGCCCAACTGACGCTTCATGAAGGCGTACATATCTAGGACTGTTTTCCCTAACCTTGATAGCTTATCACATGGGTGTCCACCTTATGTGCCAACCCGCTGCTTCTTGTCTCCCTTACGATGATCCTCAACCTCCCCACATACGAGCTCACCACCTAGTCCTCCCCTTGAGATCCACCCCGAGCACTTGGTTGAGTGCATCTATAGCTAAAGATGCTTTGTCAGCATCAGACTATGACTCATGCACTTCCTTAAGCCTAGCCTGAAAAGACAGAAAGTACATGATTAGTTAATTAAGTAAATAAAAAAATTATATCATAATTAAAAATTTAAACATATTTAATTTACAATTGTGACTACGACGCTCAGGGCCACCTCCTTGTCCTTGCCCTTTTTCGTCCGAATTGCTACATAGGCATAGAGCCTATGTGGCCTACCCCCAGGGCCACTCCCCGTGTCCTGAAATAAAATAATACATAACTCGTAAGTAATGCAAACTTATAATAACTAAAATTAACGAAAAATAAAAACTTACCATCCTGTGTCCACCTCAGCGTAAGAAATCCGCCTGAACTAGTGCACGCCCAAATTTTTTTCCCGATTGTCCCTCTTCGTTTGGTGAGATGCCAATTTCCTCTCATCGGTGTCATTATTGATAAACTTTTGCCACTGTGCTAATGAGATCGTCTCCTTCAGGGGGACGGTGTCACGTAGTCTCAGAATGGACTCCCTGGTCTTCCCAAAGTACCGGACCCACAAATTATTCTTCGACATCTTATATTGATCCCTCAATTATTCCAACGAGGAGTCGCGAAGATATGAGGGTAGGTCGAATTTTTCATGTCAAAAAAATAAAAACCAAAAAGAAAGTAAGTGTTAGTTTCTTATAAATATAAATACACTACCTGTAGTGCCCCCAGATGTTCATCTTGAGGTCAACAGGCATGGCTCTCCAATCAGTGTACCCTGGGCCAATGACCGCCTTCAGCAACTCTAACACTCTAGCTAATAATGCCATCTTATTCTCGATGATGGACCCAAATTTGCCCCATTTTGGGGACCTTTTGGCCAAGGAGCCCTCGTCGTCTCCGCTACCGCGCCTGAATGAAGTAATTTTCTACGTAAATTGTTATTATTAGTACAAACATGTATATGAAGTTTGAATTAATGCTCAAATCCGATAATAATAATACATACCAATACCGATATCAATTTGTATCAATTGTAATTTATACCAATACCAATACCAATTTATACTAATACCAATCAAAAGATTTATTTTCAATTTCTGAGCCTGAAAGTTTTCTCGACTCTAGCCTATGTTCAACCCCGCCTGATAAAATATTAAAACCTTTCTCAAATCTAAAACTATGAGTGGGGGGCAAAAACCTCTTATGGCAATGGTATATATTTTTTGAGCTACTGGGGTGATGATGAGATTCATTCTCCTCTCCAACAATAGGTCACACCAAATAACCATGTACTACACAATCGGATAATGTCCCATAAGCTGGAAAATCATGAATTGCCCACATCAACATATCTTTCGGCATAAACTCTTATTTTCTAAAAGAGTCAAATGCTTGCACACCCTCTTCCCACAACTCATTTAATTATTCTACCAACGGAGCCATGTAGACATCGATGCCCTCACTTTGTGACTTTGGCCCAGGTATCAACAAAGACAACATAAAAAATCTAGGTCTCATACACTGTGAATGAAGGAGGTTGAGTGGGGCTAGGATCACTGGCCATACACTCTGATTGGCGCTTAGATTTCCAAATGGATTGAAACCACCAGTTGATATTATCAAACGAATGTTACGTTGTTCTCGAGGAAAACCAGGATACTCAAAACTCATCATCTTCCAAGTTATAGAATTAATAAGATGGCGCATGAGATTTTCCATTGCTTCTTCCCTAGCATGCCAAGTCATTGCCTCCGCTATCCATGGTATGTGAAAAACCTCTTTAATATAGGCCCAAAGTGTAAATATTTTAACACTTTTTGAGGCACTTTTGAGGTTGTGCCTTCCTTGCTAGTAGATTGAACATATCTAGGCTCATTGTGTACTGAACACCGATTGAGATTTTAATAATCCTTTCGGTGTAGTATGCTGTCATACACACAAGCATGAATTAATTTAGACTTCATTCCCAAACCTTTGAAACTCTTTTTCATAGTTGGATAGCTGTTTGGAAGCATATTCTGCTTGGGTAGCAAGCCGTTCACCCAATTCCAAATTCTCGTCACACTATTGCAAGACAAAACATATTGGGTGTTCAAAATATGCAAACCAACCATGGCATGTGAAGTTGTTTGATCTTACTCACAACTAGAGTACAACGACTATCTGGCCTTAAATTTTAAACTTTGGTAGTCATCGTAAGGATTTATCCCGATATCTCTATGAGCACCTAAACCTTGTACATCGTTAGTGACCTCATTCTCTTCCACTTCATGAACTTCATATGTGTCATCGACTAAATCCTGTAGCATATTATGATCTACATTGTTATCCTCCCCTTGTACATATATCCTACTTGTTGAAGGTTGTTGTGAAGGTTTCTCGGGGACAAAAGGAACTGTCGGTTCCCCGTAAAACACCCAAATTTGATAACTATCTTTCATACCCCATCTTAACAAATGTAGTTCAACTTTTTTCCAGTCAAACACCTTACCATTCATACACCTAGAACATGGACATGGAAACTCTTCATCATTATGACATCTCTTTGTGTATTTAACAAATTCATTAGCACTTCTGTGAAACACATCCCCTAATCTATTTGTCTCACCCATCCATTCTTTATATTTAAGATATCCCAGCAGAGCTACTACAAACAATCACTTATTATGGGTAAGAAGCGTATAATCGTGGATTAGCATAAACAAAAGTGTGAATATTCAAATTCAAATTCAAATTAAATGTTAATTTGAAATTGAAATTAAAATTAAAATTCAATTTATAATATTAATTCTCATTTCCTTCATCTCCTCTAAAGGGTGAGTGGTCCTATCCCATTCAAGACCGCATATTTCTGTAATATACTTAATAACTCATTCACATTATTCCAATTTGAGGAAAATTCGGTAACATATCTCCATAGTTCTCCAAGTACATGACATAGATTCACAAGTGTGAGTGTTATTTCAATTTATCAATTGAAATAACACTTAACATCACATCATCTATTATGTACCCAGAGAAGATTAAGATACGACTTCAAAACTTCCCCTAATAGTAATAAGTGTAAACCACTAACAATACTATTATACATAAACTATGCAGTCCCAAACTATCCAAATGGTACAATTCAAGAGATCTCATTACAGGGGTAATGACTCTCAAATGGGTCTAAGGTCTATTAAATGCTTACGCATAAGAACTGGAAGGCTACTATCTATACGCACTATGCGTAATTTAAAGTATGTTTCATTTAATTATGTCTTATCACAATTCGAGAGATTTGATTTAATTACGTAATTTAAAGTATGTTTCTTTTAATTTTAAGTACTCATAAGAACTAAAACTTATACCAATTTATCCCAATATCAATACCAATTAGAATAGAATTTAAATTTAGAAAAACGGGTCCTATAGAATTGCAATGTATACCAAAACTTAAATTCACTAGAGTTTAGGGATAAAGTGGCGATTTTAAATGTTTTGGAAGTTTAGTATGGCAATTTAAAGTTTGAATGGTGAAGTAAAAATAAAGACAAAGTTGGAGGGATCAAAGTTTAATTAAGCCCATATAAAATTAGTTGAAATTAAAAATTCGAATACCAAAATGCATATGTATTAAGTTACAAACATAAGTTTAGTTTTTTTTATCATTCATAATTTTAGTTCATATCATTCATGTAGTATCACTATTCTTTGATATGATATGACACAATCTACTTTTGTCTTAGTCAGTGTGACACTATCCTAATATGACACAACCTAATTCCACAATTTAAACTGAATTCAATTCAATATCAAAAAATAGTTGTGATTTATATAATTGAAAAACATATACACACACACACATACACGCATGGACTTTACTCTCACAAAACATACACACACACACACACACACACCACCACTGCCCCACACACCTATGAACACACACACACCTACCCCCGCCCCCCACTGCCACCCCTACTGCCACCCACTGCCCCCACACACCTACAAACACACACCTACACACACACATGCAGTCATACACATATATACACACACATACACACACATATATACACACACACACAAATATAGAGGAAAGAGAGAGAGAGAGAGAGAGAACCGTCGTGCGCAATAGAGAAGGAAAAACGGAAGGAATTTAAAATGGTGGGAAAAAAGAGGCGGTAGGGCTTTTAGTTAATAGATTTGTCACGGGCCAGTTAAGGTCATTGATCGTGACAACTTCTAAGGGTTATCACTGTCAATGACCATGACAAGTCCATGATAACTGTTCTTGTCACATACATGTCATGGTCAATAACTGTGACAAGAAATTGCGTATTTTTTGTCACAGTCAATGACCATGACAAGTCTGTCAGGCTCAAAGGTGACAATTTAGCCTTTTTGGTGTAGTCAATAAAATCAGCCAACACTTTTTCCTTAATTGATGTCTTTGGTTGGTAGTGTATATGAAACCTCCTAAGTTTAATTGACCATTTGGACATCCATCCAAATAGGCTGGCCTTACAAAGAACATCTTTGAGAGGAGAATATATGATGACTATAATTGAATAAGCTTCAAAGTAGTGCTTAATTTACGAGATGCGATAACCAAAGAGTAGGCCTTCTCTAGTGGGAGGTAGTGTTAGTTGGCATCCATGAGCATCTTTCTGATTTAGTAAACGGGGGATTGTCGTCCTTCTTTTTTACAAACTAGGTTTTAACTGATTGCGTGGCTTCAAACTTCTATATAGAGATAAAGATGATCTCCCGAGTTTGGGATGGCCAACAGAGGGTATTTTCTTAGATATGATTTGATTTCCTCAATGGACTTTGAGCATTCACCATTCTAGGTGAGGCCTTTCTCTTTTTTCAGTTGTTGAAAGAATGTTCGGCCTCATTCGGGGGACTTGGAGATGAAACAATTCAGGGCTACTAGCATCCTTTTCAACTTTTGCATTTTGCGTAGTGTGTTTGGAAGCTAAACCTTGTTGATCACGACTATTTGGTTAGGGTTTTCCTTAATCCATATTTTACTGACCAAGTAGACTATTTAGTCAGGGTTTGACTCAATCCATCATTTGCTAGTAATAAGCTTGATTTGGTATCGTCCAAGGATTTCAAATGTCTCCACTATGTTATTCAAGTTATCGGCTTTACATTTTCTTTTGATGAGCAAATCGTCAATGTACACTTCCATTATTTCTCCCAACTATTTCTTGAACATTCTGTTGACCAATCTTTGGTCCATGTCTCCATCATTTTTAAGGCCAAAAGTTATGACCCTGTAGTAGTACAAGCTCAAGGGAGTGATAAATGAAGTTTTATCTTGGTCAGAGTCGAACAATGGAATATATTGGTGCCCTGCTTAAGCATCTAGAAATCTCATCCACTCGTGGATTGTAGTGGTGTCGAACTACTAAGTTGTTTTTGGTATAGGGGAATTATCTTTATGAAAATCCTTATTGAGGTCAGTGAAATCCACGCATACTCTTCAGTTATCGTAGCTTTTTCGTAAAACCGCCGGATTTGAGAGCCGTTTTCAAAATTGAACTTTTCTGATATATCCTACCTCTAAAAGTTTTTCTACTTTATTTCCCTTTATGTTTGAGTTTTCTGGGGTAGTGCGGTGAGACTTTTGTGTGATCGAAAGATATGTTGGGTTAACTTAAAGTTGACGGAAGGTGACTCTGGGATCTTAAGCATATCATACAGTTCCCCAGTAAACACATAGAGGTTTTTCTTTTAAAAACCATGTAGTTCCTTAGTTGCTTGATCAAACAGTATGGTGAAGATTAGAAATTTCCTTTGTAGTCAACTCTCATCAAAGCTACTTCCTCCAGTCTTTCCATAACTCTGTGTACAAGTTTAACCCTTGTCTCTTCTATTCCTGACCTTCCATACTTTAGTTATTATTTGGGTGGCATAGATTCATCTTGATATGTTTAAAGCATGATTTCTTTCTCTTTCTTCTTTTATTATTCAGGCCTTATGGGAATGATGAAACACTTTTGAGCAATGGCCTGAGCGCCCCTGATCTCCATTATTCCTCGCTATGTAATGCACATTAGTTTTTTAGGATAGATTGAGGGCACTTCCCTCAAGTCATGCAGACATCCTCTTACAAGGATTGTGTGGTAGGGCGAGTCAATGTCTACCACTATGAACTCAATGAGTTTAGAAATGTTTCATGTCATCAATGGAAGTACTACTTTCCCCATTGACATGGTAATCTTTCGAGAGAAGCTGACTAAAGGGACATTAACTTTCTTCAGGTTTGTTAGTTTAGTTTGAGCTTGCAAAACATCTCATGGTACATTGATTCAGAAGACCTCCCTTGATCCACTAGTAGCTTATAAACATTCGAGTTTGCAATCCTAAGAGTGATTACTAGTGCATCGTTGTATGGGATCCTCACTTCTATCAAATCATCTCCAGTGAAGACTATGTGCTTGTTATAGTCCACATCCTCTAGTTGCCTGTGTCTACCATCTTGGCTTTTGTCCGGGTGAATTTAGAAGGCCTTCATCACTAACATAATCTTCTTAAGTTCCATCTGAACTACATTGTTATGGATCTTCTTGGAGTCTGATGCCCCGTGAATAATGATAAACTCATGCCCCACCTCATCGTTTATAATGTTATCTAGTTTAGGTCAGTATTATTCACAACCTGATCAATTTTATTTTCTATGTACTCATTCAAATACCCCACCTAGGCTACCTCCTCCGTATCGGACTTGAGGGATTTGTAATTCTTTGTCTTTTGTCCATTTTTCTTAAGGTGGGCGCATCTGAGTGTATCGTTCCTCTTGCTCGGATTACCGACCATTTTTTCAACCACTTTAGGGATTGCTAGTTCGTGATCTTGATTAAGATTTTTATAAATCGGCTCCTTAAAAATGATATTAACTCCCTAGAATGCATTGCATGATTCTACTTTTTTCTCATTTCTTGATCCCCCATTTTGCTTCTAGCTCCCCTTCTTTGGGGTATTTTCCTTGTCATTTCTTTTAGTCGCTTTTGCACTACCAGTCTCTCCTTGGCTGAGGGTGACCACATCTTCCACTTTGGCATACTTTTCAATGCGCGAGATGAGATCATTGATAGTTTATGACTCCTTATTAGTAAGGGATTGATGAAACATGTAGTTAGGGGAAGACAAATAGTGAACGATGCTACGACAACCTACTCCGAGCAATCATCAACGTAATTAAAGGTTTTCCAATAACGTTTGCCATATTATCATAACATCTCCTATGGTTTCTTCCTCATAGTTAGGTGATAATCCCTCCTCTTCAAATGTGTTCTTTTGGTTATAATGCGAGTTGTGAAAGCCTCTACGAAGGACTTGAATCTTTTGATCGACCTATGGGGAAGACTTTTTAACCACTTTTGGGTGATGTCTCTTAGGCTGGATGGGAATATAGGACACATAAGAGCGTTGTTGGGGTTTCATAGGGTCATCGTTTCCCTATAGTGGCACACATGATCTATGGGGAATGTCTTTTCATCGTATATCTTGAACTATGGGGCTGTGAACTTCTTTAGAGACTCCTCTTCCTTAATTTCCCTTAAAAAGGGGATTGTATCTGGGTAATTAGTGCCCTCCTTGTTAGCACTTGTGTAGATCTATCCCCAGGATGAGTTGGGTGTTGATCCATCTCTCTTTGGACCACGCATCGTGTATTTTGCGTATGACATTCTTCCTCTCAGTTTCATCTTATCAGATGACTCCCATGCTCTGAATGATCCTAATCGCGGCTAGTACTCTTTCCTCGGCTGTGAGTTTTTCTTGCCTTAGGACTAGGTCTCCGACCACGGCGCTTGCAGTTTCCCCCATAGAGTTATCTTTCCATCCTCTCCAGGTGTCACTAGAGACATGCATTATCTTCCATTTGGAGGCGTGTTGCCTCCTCTTTCTAATGGACATGCTCCTCATAGGTTAATCAGCCATGAGATCCGTGTTGATTTGGGTTGCTCTTCTTAGAAAGCTTCTCTTGTAAGAAAAATCGTGGATTTCTATCTCGATGAACCTCAAATCTGCCTATGTGTAAGAACAACTCAACTCGTAAGTCACTTGTAATGGGTGCACTGTATGGGTGAGACATTATTTTCATTCTTTGGTTTCAGGTTGTTTTAAAAAAAGAGAATTGGTACCCACAGATTGAGCCAATTATGAGTCCACATAATCAAAATTAACAATTCCAAAACAAAAGGAATTTAAAGATCAATATAAAGTTACAACACATAGAATTTATGTGGTTCGACAACTGCCTACATCCTCGAAGAAATTTTATTAATTCTTTCTGGAATCTAGACTTACATGTCCCATTACCCCGAGGTGAGGGTTTTATTTATAATGATAAGAGTGGTTGATCTATCCACGAACTCTTCGATTTGTTTATTGGCTCATTGGTTGATCCCTGTTTATCTCCTCCGGGAATATGGGTAACAAGAATGAGTCTTAAAAATTATCTATGTGATATGTCTCTAAAATAATCCATGTGATTCTAAATCTGACTTAGGTACCACGTTGGGACTTTTAGGCTGTCGAATATTGGGTCGTTATCATTTTCCAACCACAATACCCCAATAAGAAATTCAAATTAAATTACCATGGGGTAATAAGTTATTCTCGACCTACTGATCGATAATAATGTTGGATAGACATTGATACATAAATTAAATGGATTGAAAACTCCTGCAATCTTAAGAACGCCAATTTTTATACCCATGGTCTCCATTATTTGGATATTATAATATCCATATCATCATAAATACGATGAAAAATATATATTTGGTTTGTAAGTACCAACTTATGTAATACCCGCACTTTTGAAATAAAATCAATTGTGTTAGAATAAATCAGTACATAGGAAAAGATCACGGTCGCGTTTATTTAATAAAATTTAACCAGATTATTCTCAAAAAAGTTATGTTGCATGTGCATGAATGTCAATGCGTTATTTTTACTTTCATAAATAAAAATAAATCTACGAGACGATGCGCAAGATAAGTTAACAGTTTCTTAGTTATGATCCTAAATATTTTAAAAGTAACCTACGCGTCAAATGTACACTTTGCGCGATTTTTGTAAAATTCCTCGGATGATGTAAAAATTATATGACCACATTTTTGGGCTTCTAAAAATAAGGTTAATATGACTATAGGGTCAAAAATTAAAAAAAAATAAAAAATCACCCAGGTCCGGTCGACCGAGGGTCCGAGGTGTACTCCATTATTTAGACGATTTTTGGTGTTTTGTTTTAAACTTGGTTTTAATTCTAAGTCATGCATTGTGTCAACACGTACCCTATAACTCGTAAACAAGACCTCATTGATTAACATCTGCAAACATTCAATGGATGAGAGATTTTTGGGTTAAATTAATGAATTATGAAGTTATAAATTGTATTAACCATTGGGGTTGAATAGAAAAGAAAACCATCAAATTTTGACCATTCTCCAGATCTTAAAACTCTCAAACACTTGGCCAAAATCGTAGCTCTCTAATTTACCCACATTCTCCACCATCAAACCCCACCATAGAAGTTCAAAACATCATAAAAACACCACACAAGGGTTGGGTTATCTTGGTGTGACTTGGAAACTTGATTTGGAAGCATAAGAGTGGAGTTTAGGAGCATCTAGGAGGACTTGAAGCTTTCTTCTCCAAACATTATCTCATCTTCATAAATAAAGTAGGATTTCCTCTTCCTAAAAATTTGTTTCAAAAGCTTAAAAAATCATTGTTGATGATTGAAGTTTTCTTCTAAAAATAGCTAGTTCTTATACTTTTTACTATGCAAATCCATGATTTTTATGTGTTAAAATGAACGAGTTTTATTTATCAAATTTGAGAATATCACACTTGTATAAATGAAGTATTAAAACATGAAAATTATTAGAAAAAAGCTATTATCACATGCTACTCTAATATGAATGTGTAGGATGCATTTACATGGATTTCTTAGGTAGAAATCCTCAATTCATGTGAATATACTTGAATCATTTTTAGCATGATAAATTATATGTTTTGAAATGAATAGATGGATTTCATCATGTTTTGAGATAATGATAAATTTCAGCCCCTAGTTTGAAGTTGTTAAAAAGTAGAGATAATGACTTAAAATAGTGTAGAAAGTCCACTTAAAATTTTATATTTGAACTCTACATTAAAATGGTAATTTTAATGATTAAGTTTATGATTAAATGAGTAAAATAAATCAGAAAAATAGTTAGTGCAAATAATGTTATGACTCCCACTTGAAAACCTATTAAGAAGAAGAAATTGGTGTAAGGATGATGTAGAAAACTCATTTGAATTTTATGTAATAAAGCCTATATTAAGATGGAGATTTTAATGACTTAATATATGTTATAATGGGTAAAATATTATAGAAAAATAGTAAGGGATTATAATGATATATTTTTCACTTGAAAACCCATTTAAAGAATGCATTTTGGTGTAAAAATGACATAATGGCAGTTTTGGTAATTATGTGAAAAATTAGTGGAAGAATGTGGTTCTTTACTTTAAAATGCTAGAAAAAATAGTTTTAAGGTACTAAAAATGTGTTTGATGCATTAATGAATAAATAAAGTAAATAATGATTGACTATAAGTGTCCAAAGCGTGGTGTTAATATCAGTTGGCATCCCCGACTGTTTAAAAGTAAGACAATAATGAAGTAAAGAAATGATACCGAACGATAAATGTGAATATTTGGAAGAATGAGAAAAATTGTGAGAATGTGAATATACGAAAAGAAAATGGTATGCGGATGGTGCCGAAAAGAATAATTAAGCAGGGCATGACGTCCCTAGAGGTGAAAGACCCCAAACAACCTGACCAACATAGCAGATGTATGCTTGCTACTGATGGTGAAAGGCCATGAAATTGTGGATGTTGGCAATCCAAAAGTAAGAGAAGTAATGAATGAGAATATTCATGGAGAATTGGGAAAATTAATGGATTAATGAAATTGAATCAATGGAACTTATTAATATTAGGATGATAACATAATTGGATTAATGAGTTAATTCTCTAGCGCGAGACATGAAAATGCGTAAGTGTGGGTTGGGAACATATCCCAGGTGAATTTTATGTAGTTTAATTAACATTTAAATTGTTCGCACAAAATACCGAAAGATACTATATATGTATAGTATTTTGCCTATTCAAATTATTTTTTAGTATTTTCCCACCCTACTGCACTTTTGCTCGCCCCTACTTTTGTAAAAAAAACCACCCCCAGGTATTCTGTGTAAAGTTGGCAGGAAGGGTAATGATAAGGCCCCCGAGAGTTTTGGGCGTTGTTAGAGCTATAATCACATGTTGTGAGATGTACTTTGTTAAATTTTGAACGTTTGACTAAAGTTTTATTTTAAATTCGAACTTATGGACTGTTATAATAATACAGGGTAGTTTTACTATTTTAAACCTTTCAAGGACTGTAATAAAATACTTTTATAAATAAATTTTAGATGATACCTAATAATAAAAAATTTTAAAAATTATACGCGGTCCCTAATGGTCCTTAAAGAAGCAAGGACCTATTTTATCTCTTCAACAAGTCATTGTCAAAGAAACATTCCAGAAGTTTAGGTATAAGACTGATATGAGTCGACTCAATCATCAGAGAAATACCACAATAAGGGCGAGTATCCAATGAGGGGTGTAACTCCCCAACCCATATTTAAGGGTTAATATAGGATCAACACAAACTGGCATGAACGTTAAGTGTGGAGTGCAATGGAACAACCCAAATAATGTTTCTAATCCAGTTTTATTATTATTTAATGTTACAATTATTAGTATGCAATTCCAATTTATATCAAACTAACTGTGGGACCCATGGGAAGTGAACCCAAGGCCCAATAAATAGAGCTACTAACGTAAATGCAAATAAACACTTACCTGTACAACAGTCTCAATGAACAAAACTGCATATAACTTGTCGTATCAAAAGGAGGGATGTGAGTCAAATGCTCAGTGAGAACTTATACAAATTCAGTATAGAAACGAATTGCAGAAAGAATACACACATGCTACAAATATTTGCAAGTGAAAATACGTATATATCTACATATATATTTTGAAAATACGTGTCTCAGTGCATTTAACCGTTGTATTTATAAAAATTGTTTGATACCGTTTATTCTCCTTGTCTTTTACAAAATAGTCATTTCGTATCTTTATGCTTAAAACTGACATATTCTTCCCATTAACCCACACAGTTAAACAATTTACAATTGTTGGAAAAAAATTTCATTTACTTTTAAAAACTTTTATTACTCAATGTTTATTAACTCACACAGAGTTGCTTAATTATTACCTAAGACTTTCTTTCAACACATGCACACATCGTGTTGGAAAATATTCATTAACTTTGAAAGACTTATACAACACGCGCACTTGTATTATTATGGGTTTAAAACCTCATTAGGTAGCTTAAATTCCATTAGGTTATCTTTTTTATATTTTTAGCCATTTTAATTTACCATACTATCTACTTTATGGACATTAATCATTACTTAATTTACTTGTTTACATTACATTAACCGGAACATTAATCATTTACAGAAGTTGGGTTATTTCCATCTTATAACCCGTTTCTTATCATATTTCCAGTTAAATCATTATCTTTGGGACTGTAGATAACAATAATTTCACAGCTTTTCACCGTCGGTACCAAGCACACATCTCCTACACTAGACAGGTTGTTTGGGGTCTTTCACCTCTAGGGACGTCATGCCCTGCTTAAGTATTCTTTTCGGCATCATCCGAAAATTCCATTATCTTTTCAATGTGTTCAACATTTTACCAATGTTCACATTATTTCACATTCATTCATTTTTGTGGCCCGAATCCAAAATCCCGGACTTAACCGTTCGATTTTCATTATACACCTGGAAAATTATTTCAATCCTCTTTAAGTCCTTTTTATCACGCACAACATTGATTTTACGCCAAAAATCATTTTTGTCTTAGAACTCATGTCCTTTTCACTCACACTAGTTAAAAAACATTTATCAACTTTTTATTCCATAGAAATGTTTCATTTCAAGTAAATTACCAATTTACCCAAAACTTGAAATTTAGTCCTTTAACAAGTGTTACTTACCAAAAATGGTTATTAAGTTTCTAATTTAATGTTAAAAACACTTTTAGCCATTTCAACACTTGTTTAATTTCACAATTTACCCCACTTTCACACTTATCATTTTAACACCCTTAATATATAAAATAACATGTTTTTACACATTAAAGTCCTATTTTATACACATTTGAAATACAGACACCGATTTTACTGTTTTATACACTTTTGAATCTTTTAACTTTCATTATTAACTTTTACACCATATTTTTGTAAAACTTTTTCTTTCACATATTTTCATATTAAACCCATTTTAACTTTCTACACATGTTTACACACTTTAAATACCCATCTTGCCATTACTTGCATATTTGGTCTGTTTCTCTTCATTTGTTTATACTTAAATCCCAAACTCATGAAAACACTTTATACTTTGCTTGTTCACACGTCAACCCCTACAACTTTATATTATGAATTTATGCATCTAAAAAAACTCACTTAAGTGAAAGTTTATCTTCTTCTTTTACTTCATCATTTTAAGTAAGAAAATCCCACTTTTATTTCATTAAAATGGCCTACACTAGCCCAATGTATTTTAAACATGAAGTCACATTCTCTACCTTTAAAACATCATTTCAACACATTTTATTTCATAAAATCTTCAAGATATATATTCTGAATTTTTATCATTTTCACGACCCATTTAAATCATGTCTTTTAAATCCATTGACATACAAAATCATGAGGATGAAACTAATTAGCCCATTGTTATAAAATAGCATAGATCCTACATATATTTATTCCAATATATGTAATTAAACATGATGAAAATTTATTAAATTTTAATCCTCTAACAAGATAAGAATTGCTCACCTCTAAGAATAAAAAATGGTGGTTGAAAGGGTGGTGTAGGAGTAGTAACCCCCATCTCCAAAGGTGGACTCAAGGGATAACAAGAAAAACCCTACAGTGGAGCTCCAAGATCTCCTTCAGCACCATGAACTTCACCTTTTAAGCTCCAAGAATACTCCACAAACCTCTACAATTCTCTAACAACATCATCTACTACAACCCAATAATTTTCCTAGGGTTTTATATGGTGAAATAAGTTCATTATAGGCTTAGAAATGGTGTTTTTAGGGTTGTTTAAGGTGGTGTAAAGGGTGGATACGAATTTGGCAAGGCTTTTCTAGTTTTAGAGAGCTCAAATGAGGGAGGGAATGATAGAGAAATCTGATGGAATTGCCATGGCCCTCTCCTCTCTCTCTCTCTCTCTCTCTCTCTCTCTCTCTCTCTCTCTTATAATTCCATTATTCACTAATTAATCCATTAATTTAACGCAATAATTTCGCATCCATTGACTATTCCATAGGGTAATTAATGAGGTCTACTTAGTAGGTATAGGATATGTGTTGACACAAGGGATGGTTGATGTTTATTCAATGATCCAAAACGAGACAACACCTACTTAATGTTTTACCATAATTTAGACCAAAAATCTGCCTAAAACGGGACTAAATGATTGTTGTCGGATATGTCGAAAGGAAAAGTTGGTCAAAATTAAATTTTAAGTCCATCTGGAATTTTCTGAGCACTTATATTTTTTTGACGAAAATAATTTTTATTTATTTTTTTTACATTTGACCCCGTGGTATTTTTATATGTGTTTTTCAGGCCTCATATATATGTTCATTTTATTTTTTTGACCTTCTAATAGTCCTAAACAATTCGCACAAAGTAGTGTTTTCCCAGTGTCGCGTACCGTCAATAAGTGTTGGATTAACTTTTATTTTATTTTAATTTTCCTGAACATGGTAATTTTCCTTATATTGTAGGGCTCCAAATATGTAGTCACGCTACTTTTATCCTTCCCCAAGTGTCCTACAAAAATCGTGCAAGTTCGCATCCTGCGCAACACGTGCTGAAAAAAATCGCCTTATATTAACCACAACCGTGTTACAATCATTCCTTGGCATTTTTTCATCACACTTACCAGGACTATTATAACTTAAATGCACATCCATGCGAACCATGCAACGTGGGGATTTTTTTTCCTTAACTACTTTTCGTAATACGTCAGTTTTCATGGTATTTGGCATAATTCCCTTATAGATTTATTCCTCAAATTTTTTTCCTTCGAATAAAATAGTTTGATTATCATTAAATACTTATTTTTCTAGGGCTAGGTATTACCGAGGGAGCATCTTATCAGGGGAAAATAGAACAACGTGATTTTTTGGACATATACGCGATGTTCTCTTTTTTCTTAAACTAGTTTTTTCCACTGGGTTTTTCTGTTATAAATTTTAATGCAGCAACACTAAGCGCATCCAATAAAGATTCAATTACCATAAAAGGTGTACTCTATTCCTTTACTTTGTTTTTTCCCGGTGGGCTTTTCCATAATGGGGTTTAATAAGGAAACAAACATTGAATGGTGGAAATAGTGTACATCCAACATGAAGTATTATAAAATATGTATTTTAAGTGGATTTTTACTCGTAATCCAATATTATTAAGGGGTCTCTTGGGTTGCCATGAGTTGCACTATAAATAGGTGTGATACCCCTTGAGTATTTATATACCAATGAAATAAGAAGCTCTCTCCCCTTGAGTATTTATTTTAGTGGATTCTAAATGCATGCATGTACTAGACATTCCTAATCATGCGGGTGTGTCAAATTGGGTAAAGTAAAATTTATATAATTCTCCTTTAACCATATATATTTAAATACATTTCTCAATCAGAGATTGTAATCCAAAAAATTCGATAAATATATGTGTAAATAACTCTTTTGGAGACATCATTTTTGCTTTTGGGTTAATGTTTTATAATGACATGACTTATGTAGGTCAATTATCTAAGGAAATTACTAGAATCTTCCATTTGGACCACATAGATTGTGGTAAAACCTTAAGAGCTCAATTGTGATTGTCAAGATTCACAAGTGACAACCTCAAGACAATCAAATCAATTAAATCATCAAAGGAAGTCTCGATTTTAAAGAGTCTCATATTCAATTCTACCACAAGATTGAAAAGTTTTAATAATAAAACTAATTTTAAGTTCAACATGGTGATATAGGGTCAAAATCATTTTTCTTGTAAAAAAATTATCAAAAACATAATTCTACAAACCACCAATGACAACACCACATATAAGGAATGTATATTTGCATATAAACTTAAAAGATCTTTTGGTATACTTAAAATAATCCTAACGCTCAAGTTTAGAAAAACATCTTTAAAGGTCATCGAGTTTTTATTAAAACCTAAATGATGAATTGATTCCAAAATAACATAAGAAAAGGAATCAAATAATTTATGATTTGTCTTGTAAACATCCATTGTTGTAGCATTCTAGTTTTGAAAAACAAGACATTTTTTATCATTCCCATTGAACGCCACATTATAATTGACACAATATAGCTTAAAATAAATATGTTACATAATGTGTACTTATATGGAAACAAATTCATATATTAGTCATTAATATTATGAGAATAAGTGAGTGTCAGACAGTCATTTTGCATAAATTTTATGCTTAATCCATTTAAGATTTCTCTAAACTTTTTAAAGAGTGTACCACACTAATTTAATCATAAATAGTGGTTTCATCAAGTAAAACCGAATCATAACGATTTAACACTTTTAAGTGAAACTTAAATTCTTCACTTCATTCTAAGCAGTCAGTCTCGAGAGCATTAAATTGGATAAAACACGTAATTTGTGAGAAATAATATGATATAGAATTAGTGTGACAGATAGTTCACTACATTAATGTTGTGAGTTAACAACACGTAATTAATAACATTTTATGAATGTGTTATTTATTTTGTAATAATAATCAAATATCAATTTTGAAGCTCATACATATTAATTTATTGGTATTATATTGTTTAATTAGGTGGACACGTTATTCTTGGATAACATTTCACCACATAATTACATAATTCTTTAATGTTTATTTTAGTTATGAAAAATCAATTTCCTTTGACCAATTATCTTTATTGAATAAATAAACCAAATGATATACCCGTTTATACCCTCAGCCTGGATGAGGATTACCTCCAAAACGGACGACCCTACGAGGGGCAGACCCTTCACCAATCTCTTGACGACAACCTATCACCAGGCTCCAGACGACAGTACGAGGGGCCGACCATCCACCAGGCTCCAAACGACAGTACGAGGGGCCGACCCTCTACCAGGCTCTAGACGACAGTACGAGGGGCCGACAGTACGAGGCCAGAATTGGGCCAGGCTCACTCCCGAAAGAAACTTTGCCCTCGGCCTCGGCTCATAGGCCGAGGGTGACATCATGACAGCGCGTGGTTTGGGAGACGCGTGGAACAGTGCGCGTGAGGCTCATATGGCACGTGGCAGACCGTTATAACAAACTCACACCCTCACGTGAGGGAATATTATGTCATCATTTGGCATCTACATGTGTCAACAGGGGATTGGCTAGATCATTATTCACATGCACCATGCTTACTTGGGGGGTACACTACACCCCCCAAGATCTATATATACTTGTCACCCACAACCCTACAGGGGATCGATCCATGAACAGTAGCCCTAGCTAAAACTCTGTTTGTACACACACAGTAGAGAGAGAAAGAGGGTTATGAGCATTGTATCCAAGGCCATTAGTGCCCATACTTAGTGGATCACACACTCACAGTGGATGTAGGCCAAATTGGCTGAGCCACTATACATCATTGTCTTATTTCCTCTTATACTCATCCCCTTCTATATACTTATACATCTCCATGGCTGCCATGGCTGCTATTGCTTGAGCTCACTATCACTTATCTGGTGGTGCTAAATCTTAGCATCATCAGTTTGGCGCCGTCTGTGGGAACACGAGAAGACATCTCTTCCCTAAGTACAGCTTGACCTCACTGGGCACTCTGGTGGTGAACCAACACTCCCCCTGAGAGGAGGTGTTTCACCATTGAAAGAGACCCACTAAGGTTCTCAAGCTCACCAGTATTTTCTTCAGTCCAACTTTTCATAGCTCAAGTACATGGCACCTGAGATGCCACCACCACCACTTCCCCTGCCGGATGAGGGGGGAAGACCCAGTTCCAGTCAGCCGCCACCCCAATCTGAGATGGATGATGTGGCGGCAGCCCTAAAGTCTCTGGCAGCAAGCCAGCGGATGATGCAGGAGCAGTTCACGGCTCTAAGCCAGAACATACTGAGACCACCAGGGGTCTCACCTGAGATGATTACTCCGGCAGCAGCTCCAGGACAACATGAGGTTAGGGGACCACCCCAGGCACCATGCAAAGACCTACCACCCCCTCAACGGCGTAGGGATGTTGCTGACCCCCGACGTTTATGCCTGGGGAGGCAAGGAAACCCTTGCCCTGAAGACAGGTATGACGATCTGGAGGGAGAGGAGGCCCCAATAGAATGCTGGGAACCTTATGAGGTCTCCAACAATACTGTACGACCCTCCAGGACAGTAGAGGGAAGTGTGGGAGACCAAACCCTGATGATCATCCAAGAGGCTCTGCTTTTGATCGCTTGAGCAGGGGGTCGGCCTTTGAGAGGCTAGGCCCAGTAAATGACTTGTGGGAACAGTTGTCCAGACCAAGAAGCGCTGCGAGATCCAGGAGGGAGGTAGCAGATGGCCGACCCTGAGGACGAGATGATGGCCAAAGGGAAGTAAACAGCCGACACAGGCCTGCTGCAGCAGAACCCTCCGTCCACCTCGGAGAGGCAGCAGGGGATAACATCGGCCAGGCCGACCCTGTGAGGCCCTGGAATGATTCAATCCAGCGGCTAGAGGATAAGATTGGTGATATATTGAAGAGCCGAGACCCTCTTCAGAGGGGGTACACCATAGGCTCACCCTTTGTGGCAAAGATAGTCAACTTCCCCACGCCATCAAAATTCAAGCCAACTATGGTCACCCCAAGGTATGACGGGAGTACCAACCCCGTCCACCATGTGGAGATGTATCAGTCGGTGGCAGACATATACTCTATCTCAGATGAGATGAGGTGTCGTGCCTTCTCTGGTACCTTGACAGGGGCTGCGCTCGTCTGGTACACGTCCCTTACAAAAAATTCCATCGAAAACTTTAAGCAGATGGCCGACTTGTTCATCCATAATTTCTGCTTCGGGGTGAGGCCACAGAAGAAGACCACCCACCTGCTCTATGTCAAGCAGGGGAAGAGCGAGAGTCTGAGGGACTATATAGCCAGATTCAATAAGGAGAAGCTGGAGGTGGAAGACTATAAGGAGAGCATAGCTATGACAGCCCTGATTGGTGGACTCCAAAAGGGGAAGCTGTTATGGAAGCTTGCTGAAGACCCTCCGAGGACGATGGCCGAACTGTTGTCGACAGCAGGAAAGGTGATGAACGCCGAAGAGGCGATGGCTACAAAATATGAGGACGAAAGAGGAGGTGCAAGTGGGAGTAAATACCCCAAGAAGAACAAAGAGGGGAAGAAGAGATCCGCGGATGACAAGTTCGCGGGGTACACCCCTCTGACGGTTAGCTGTGAACAGATCCTCAATGAGATAAAGAGTGACTGGACGCTGAAGTGGCCTGAGAAGCTGAGGGAAGCCCCCGGCAAGAGGAATAAGAACTTGTGGTGTGAATTTCACCAAGACCACGACCACGTGACGGATAAATGCTTCTCTCTGAAAGACGAGATTGAGAAGATGCTGAAGGAAGGGAAGCTCAGAAAGTACGTCGACAAAGGCGACTTCAAGAGGAGACGAGGGGACGTCCCCAGAAAGAAGTGAGTCAATACCTGCAGAGAAGGCCCTCAAAAAAGAGGGGACGACCCCTCTGATGATGAGGACGACCCTGACCTCCCGTCGAGAGACGACCACGGCCCTGTCAAGAGACTTAATATGATCTCGCTCGGAGTGGGAATGATCTCCGGGGGACTTGCAGGAGGAGGGTCTGAGGTCGCCGACAGGAAGGCCCATGTGGCTGAAGTAAAGGCAGTGACAAAGACGGTACATGCAACCTCCCTGGAGGTCAAGTCAGAAAAGAGGAAGAAGGTGGATATGGACACACTGATAGTAGGATTTTCAAGGATGGACTTCAAAGGCCTCTTAGCCCCACATGATGACCCTCTCGTCATCACTACCAGGGTGAACGGATGCGAGGTGCCGAGGATCTTAGTAGATGGGGGTAGCTCTGCAGATGTGATGTTTTGGCCATGCTTCAAAGCCTTGGGTCTCAGCCGTGCTAGACTTGTCCCCTACCATCATCCGTTGATTGGGTTCAGTGGGGAAAAGGTTCATCCCCTTGGGGTATATGAGGCTGATGTGAGGATGGGGGACGAGTGGCTGAGATGGCTCACCAAGAAGGTTAGTTTCTTTGTGATGGACGAGCAGGTGTTCTCCGCCTACAACATCATACTGGGGCGTGTGACCCTCAAGGGGTTTGAAGCCGTGCCGTCTACGGTCCACCAGATGATCAAATTTCCTACCCCTTACGGGGTAGGGGAAGTTCAGGGAGACCAGACGACAGCGCGAGAGTGCTACTACAACTCCGCTGAAGAAAGGGAGGCACACAAGAGGGTTACGACCACTTACAACATTGATACCCTAGACCCCAGAGATGAAACGAAGCTGAAAAAAGGAGAGGTTGCGGAAGAGGTAGAATCCATCATCCTCGACGAGGATGACACGGAAAAAACCGTCCAAGTTGGCAAGTCTCTGAAGTCCAACATCAAGGAAGACCTCATTAAACTATTGAGGAGAAGGCGAAGCGTCTTCGCCTAGAGTCATGTAGACATGCCAGGGATTGACCCTGAAATCATGTGCTACAAGCTCAATGTGGTAGAGGGAGTGAAGCTGGTGAAGCAGAAGAGGAGAATTTACTCCAGAGAAAAATATGAGGTCATCAGGGACGAGGTCAAAAAATTAGAAGACGCTAAATTTATTAGAGAGGTCATCTACCCTGAATGGCTGTCCAATGAAGTTATTGTCCCAAAGGCCAACGGCAAGTGGAGAATGTGCGTGGACTTCACAGACCTCAATAAGCACTGTCCCAAAGACAGCTTCCCTCTCCCCCGCATCGACCAGATGGTAGACGCTACCGCAGTCCATGAGCTCATGAGTTTCATGGATGCCTACTCAGGGTATAACCAGATTTTCATAAACCCTGAAGACTCGGAGAGGACCGCCTTCATCACTGACAAGGGGACATACTGCTACAGGGTCATGCCCTTTGGCCTAAAGAATGCAGGGGCAACGTACCAGCGCCTCGTAAACAAAATGTTTGAAGATCAGTTTGGGAAGTCTATGGAGGTCTACGTGGATGACATGCTGACTAAGAGTCTGAAGGCAGAGGATCATGTGGCAGACCTAGAGAGGACCTTTAATACGATGGACAAGTACCAGATGAAGCTTAACCCGGCCAAATGTGTCTTCGGGGTCGGAGCAGGGAAGTTCCTGGGGTTCATTGTCAACCAAAGAGGCATCGAGGCCAATCCTGAAAAGATAAAGGCCCTTGTTGAAATGAAGACCCCCAAGTCCATTAAAGACGTGCAGAGACTCACAGGGAGAGTTGCTTCCTTAAACAGGTTCGTGTCTAGAGCTACAGACAAGTGTTTGCCATTCTTCAAGATCCTTAGGAAGGCCTTTGAGTGGAATGAAGAGTGTGATGAGGCTTTCAGGGACCTGAAGTTATACTTAGGGTCTCCCTTGCTGCTGTCACGACCCGTGCAGGGTGAACAACTCTACGTATACCTCGCTGTCTCAGAGTCGGCCATCAGTGCAGCCATTGTGAGAGACGAAGATAGGATACAGAAGCCTGTGTATTTTAACAGCAAGGCGCTTCAAGGGGCAGAGCAAAGATACTCGAGGATGGAGAAGCTGGCCTACGCCTTGATCCATGCCTCAAGGAAGATGAAGCCATACTTCCAGTCCCATACAATGGTCATCCTCACTGACTCTCCTCTTAGGCAGGTCCTACACAAGCCAAAAAAATCAGGTAGGTTGATGGCCTGGGCTATAGAGCTGGGGGAGTTTGACATTGTGTATCAGCTTAGGACGGCCATTAAGGGGCAGGCATTGGCAGACTTCATGGATGAGTTCACCCGGGAAGATGATGAGGCCGAGGGTGAGACCCTCGGGAAGACGGATACAGAAGACACACCTACAGATAGGGCTGAGACGAGCACCGCTAGAAGGAAATCGACTAAAAACGAAGAGGGAAGGTACATCTTTAGACAGGGGTCCCTCTCTGAGGGAAATTTTTCAAAAGGAAAGACTCCGTGGATCCTCTTCATTGATGGGTCCTCCTGTAATAGCGGAAGTGGTGCTGGACTGATACTATCAGCACCCGATGGCACAGACGTTGAATACGCCCTAAGGTTCAACTTCAAGGCCTCCAATAATGAGGCTGAATATGAGGCCTTAATAGAAGGCCTCTCCTTGTCTAAGTCTCTTAGTGTCGGCCAGATTTTAGTCCATAGTGATTCAAGGCTATTAGTGAATCAGATACTAGGAGCCTACGAGGCTAAGGACGAGAGGATGGCTAGGTACCTTGAGAAGGTGAGGTTATTACTGAAGGGCTTCAGAGAAGTGAAATTAAGGAGGGTACCTAGGCTCGACAATGGCCGTGCTGATGCCCTTGCTAGGTTGGCCTCGGCAACAAGAACAGACATCAGGAGGACGGTTCCAGTAGAAATTTTTCTTCGGCCAACTATTGAGGACGCTGAGGGAACACTTAGCAATTGCCTAAATGTTTCTCAAGAAGCTTCGTGGATGGACCCCCTGATCAGATACATTAAAGAGGGTGAGATGCCAGAAGCAAGGCAAGAAAGGAAGAAGCTGAGGTACAGGGCGGCAAAATTCACTGTCATCGAAGACACCTTATACAAAAAGGGGTTTCTGCTCCCCTTACTTAGGTCTGTGCATCCCTCAGAAGTCCCTTCCATTTTGCAAGATGTGCATGAAGGGTCGTGCTCAAGCCATATTGGGGGTAGATCCCTAGCAAATAGGGTGATCACCCAGGAGTACTGGTGGCCGACCTTGGGGAAAGACGCAGCGGCATACGTAAAAAAGTGCGACAAATGTCAAAGATTTGCCACCATCCCTCACCAGCCCCATCAGCCTCTTACTTCCATTACATCCCCACGGCCATTTACAGTGTGGGGGATCGACCTAGTAGGACCCTTGCCTAGGGCCATCAATAATTATCGATTCCTCATCGTAGCCATTGATTATTTTTCAAAATGGGTGGAGGCGGAGCCAATGGTGACAATCACAGAGCAGAAGACCTTCCAGTTCATCTGGAAAAACATCATATGCAGATATGGCCTCCCCAACACCCTCATCTCGGATAACGGGACTCAGTTCAAGAATGCCTCTCTACAGAAATACTGTGAGAGGGTAAGTATCAAACAGTTTTTCTCCACCCCAGGCCGACCTCAGGCCAATGGGCAAACCGAAGTTACGAACAGGACAATCCTAGAGGGAATTAAGAAGAGGCTTGAGGAGGCAAAAGGAAGATGGGTCGAGGAGTTGTATGCCGTGCTGTGGGCATACAAGACGACAGTGAAGACCTCTACCGGGGAGACCCCATTCATGCTAGCATATGGATCAGAAGCCTTCATCCCCATCGAGATTGAGTTTCCTACGCATAGAGTCCAGGTGTATGACCCCCAGAAAAATGCGAAGGAGAGGAGACTCGACTTGGACCTGATTGAGGAAAGAAGGGAGAACGCTGAGGTAAGGCAGGTCGCCTACCAACAGAGGACCGCAAGGTTCTACAATCAGAGGGTGAAACAGAGGCCCATCACAGTGGGGACTTGGTCCTCAAGAAGACTTGGAAAAAGCCCAACAAGCTTCACCCTAATTGGCATGGCCCATATAGGGTCATCGATGAAGTCATCCCTGGGACCTACAGGATAGAAAACCTAGAGGGGGAACCTTTTTCAAACCCCTGGAATGCAGATCATTTGAAGAAATACTATCAGTAGTGTTGTAAGGTCTTGAAAGGCCATAATTGTAATGAGAGTTGCTCCAACAGAACACTTGGAAAATTAATGAGAAATATCAGTGTTTCCCTCATCCTGTTGTCAGTCCTAGCACGCATGGAAACATCTACAGAAATCCATTAATTGGAAAAGTTGATCCCTCGGCTATAATGGGGACCAGTGGAGGGGACAACCCTACCACTGTCCTCAATAAAGACGAGGGAAAACTTTAAAATCCATCAAAATTGGAAAGTTGATCCCTCGGCTATAATGGGGACCAGTGGAGGGGACGACCCAACCACTGTCCTCAAGAAAGACGAGGGAAAACTTTAAAATCCATTAAATTGGAAAGTTGATCCCTCGGCTATAATGGGGACCAGTGGAGGGGACGACCCCACCACTGTCCTCAAAAAAGACGAGGGAAGACTTAAAATCCATTAAATTGGAAAGTTGATCCCTCGGCTATAATGGGGACCAGTGGAGGGGACGACCCCACCACTGTCCTAAAAAAAGACAAGGGAAAACTTTAAAATCCATTAAATTGGAAAGTTGATCCCTCGGCTATAATGGGGACCAGTGGAGGGGACGACCCCACCACTGTCCTCAAGAAAGACGAGGGAAGACTTTAAAATCCATTAAATTGGTAAGTGAATCCCTCGGCTATAATGGGAACCGGCGGAGGGGACGACCCCACCACTGTCCTCAAGAAAGACGAGGGAAAACTTCATTAAAAACCATTAGTTTGGTAATTTGATCCCTCGGCTATAATGAGGACCAGTGGGGGGGACGACCCCATCACTGTCCTCAAGAAAGACGAGGGAAGACATTAAAATCCATTAAATTGGTAAGTTGATCCCTCGGCTATAATGGGGACCAGTGGAGGGGACGACCCCACCACTGTCCTCAAGAAAGACGAGGGTAGACTTTATGTAAAAATCATTAATTTGGTTACTTGAACCCTCGGCTATAATGAGGCCACATGAGGGGACGACCCCACATTGGTCCTCAAAAAAGACGAAGGAGGGGTTAGTAGCATCAACAATGAGCAAACCATAATAGAATTAAATATGGAAGACAGCAATTATGGAAGACAGTAGAAGTAGAGACGATGGTATTGACAACATAAAATATCAAGTGTTTTACAATACAAAGCACAAAAATACACTAGAAGGGTATGGGCTACAGGAAGCCACCCTATGGGACGACATTAGAGGGCAAGGCCTCTACATCTATAGGAATGGTCTCCTCAATAACCAGAACAGGGTGATCTTCAGAAGTGCCGACCCCCTCGACCTGAACTTTGGATTCCACTTGGTTGAGGGCCTCGACAATTAGGGGGTCGTCCAGTTGAACACCCTCCAGTGAAGGACGAACCGACGAGACGACATCACCGAATTTGAGGACGACCCATCGGCAGGCCGTCCTGATCCCCCTTTCCAGATACTCAAGGCCGAATCCATGAAATTCATATGAAGTCTTATAAGCCTCAACAGCATTGGCCTCAACTTTCTTGATGGCTGCTTCCAGATCAGTCTTATGCTGGGCCTCCAGGTTGATCAGGGCCGAGTCCCTCCCCTTGATGAGCAAGTCCTTGGCTTGCAGGTCGGCATCATGCTGCCTCGTCAGCTCATCTAGGACTCTAGCATGCTCAGTCCTTGCACTCTCAAGCTCAACCCTCGCAGTGTTAAGCTCAGTCTTTGCAGTATCAAGCTCTGTCTACAAGACAACCTCATGCTGAATAGCCCTTTCGGCCTCATGGAACTTCATCTGATTCTTGGCCATCCATTTGGTGGCTGAGGGAACAGTTGGTGAGAACGAAATTAAGGAGGTGGGTCAAGACCAATACCTGAGCAAGGGAGTGCAGACCATAGTCGTACACTTTAGCAGGAGGCATCTTTGCTAAGAACTCGAAGTCAGAGGCCGACGGTGCAGAAAACATCGAGGCCTTGGTAGGCCTTAAGTTCGTGATCAGTGACGAGGTGTCGGCCCTCAGATGGGCCAGATTTTGAGACCAGAAGGCCCCCATGCTGGACGAAGAGGTCGTCCCCTCAGAGGCGTCGACTCTGGCCCTCGTCCGAGAATCAGGCCGAGGCTCAACTGGGCCCTCAGGCTCCTTCCTTTTGTTACTGTCAGTGTTCGGCTCCACCACTGTCGGCCCAGCGGCCTTTGTCTTCCTCGGAGCCTGTTGAGGCTCCTTCCCTTTCTTCTTGACCAATCCAGACAGTAAGCTGGGAGCTGTCATTTCCCAAAGATAGTCTGGTGTACCTGCAGGACGATCTGATAAGAGGACGACATGTCAGAAAAGTTCAGAGATAAAGAGAGAACACTTCAAAAATAAGTAAAGAAGGGAAAATGTTCAGTATAACTCACATAGTTCTGTCAGAGGGCCGACCCTCAGACCAACTTCTTTAAGGAATCGAGGGGTCATCAAGTCTTCGAATTTCGCAAGCTCACCCTCTCGCCCTCGTCCTCTCAGATAATCTACGATATCTTTCTCCTCCAGACTAAGTCCAGGGTCTGACCTGGCCTTCATGGAGGGGTTAGACCACTTCCTGGGGACCCTCGGACTATCGGCAATGGGCTCCCACTCCCCGGAGATAAAGAAAAACCTCTTCTTCCAATCATGGTTGGAAGTTTGTTCCACATGGAGGAGTTTCTTCTCAGACCTCCTTGCCCCAGGTGATAATATCCAGGCTACTTGGACGAGGAGGTGATGTTGTAGCAGCCCAGAAATAGGTCAGCTGAGGGCTCGTCGGTAAAGGCATTCTTCCACAAAGACATATAGCCCAAGATCGTCCTCCAAGAGTTGGGAGGAAGTTGAGAGGGGGAAACGCCGAGGGCAACCAGAATATCTGCAATGGCAGGGTGCAGAGGGAGCCTGACTCCAACCTTGAACATTTGTTCATAGACTGCAACCTCTCCCTCTTGGCAATCAAAAACCCTCTCAGCCTCAGAGGGAACCCTCATAGTTACCCCGGAGGGCACTCCATAAATATGCCTCCATATCAGGAGATCTCGATCCCTAACAGAGGAGATAAAGGAAGAGGCGTGGGAGGTATCAACCTCATCATCTGTATCATCGTCCTCATCCTCATATCTCTCCCCCTCATCACCTGTAGGAGGACCCTGAGGAAAAGCCACTTGGAAGGCATTGGGGGACAGGGTTGTCACAGGGACAGCCTCAGAGGGATCCGTACCCTCGGCCTCTCGGCCTGGTCTAAGGTCAGATGTGTCCCTCCTACCAGAAGTTCCAGCACCAGTTGGCGAGGATGCTCTCTCATCCATCTCACTTGGTTTGGGAGTCTCGGCTGGACGAGATGACGACCCACAAGACTCAGATGGTTCAGATGGTCTTATGGTGGCAAGAGGAATGGGAAAGATGGGTCGTACCCAAGTAGGGTCGGCCCCTCGTCTCCTCTCTTCCTCCTCTTCTATTCGTCTGATCTCGGTAAAGAGTTTCTCTCTCAAAGATGGGAATTCAGACACTAAGTTGTAAAGCCTCCTAAGCATTAAAGGGAAGACTCTACACTTGGAGAAATTACACTAGACTTGACTAATTTAGCTACAAACAAGTGGGGAATTGACCAGGTTTGACTTTTAGATTAAACAAAGAACTCAAAGGTTTTCGTCAAGAACGTTCAAAGAACCAGTGACCGGAGAAGACACCGGAAAAAGCTATGGGGCAACTCAAGGAAAGTGCAGCCCTACGACCCTAAAAAACAAACAGAAATGAAGGCAAAGGAAAGCGCTTAATGAAGGAGAGTACCTGATAACGAGGGTGGATAACGCTGCTGAGACCTGACGAATCGAAAGCTGCAGGTGGCAATGGAAACTGGTTCTAGAGAGAGAAAAGGTCTGGGCGCGAAAAGAAGAAGAAGGAAGAGAGAGAGTTTGAAAATCTCTTAAATACTTTGGTAATGAGTGGACCCATTTACCAAAGAAAGGTATAATTAGGGCACAAGGCCCCAAGCGCACTGCGCAGCCGCCCTGCCTTGGAAACTGGAACAGCAATGAGTATCTGCACAGGTGTCACTCACCTAACTGATCACACATGTCTCAATTTCAGCAAATATCCCTCATCCATCTCAATGGCACCTATGGCTAAGGGCTGGGGGGTGATTGATATACCCGTTTATACCCTCAGCCTGGATGAGGATTACCTCCAAAACGGACGACCCTACGAGGGGCCGACCCTTCACCAATCTCTTGATGACAACCTATCACCAGGCTCCAAACGACAGTACGAGGGGCCGACAGTACGAGGCCAGAATTGGGCCAGGCTCACTCCCGGAAGAAACTTTGCCCTAGGCCTCGGCTCATAGGCCGAGGGTGACATCATGACAGCACGTGGTTTGGGAGACGCGTGGAACAGTGCGCGTGAGGCTCATATGGCACGTGGCAGACCGTTATAACAAACTCACACCCTCACGTGAGGGAATATTATGTCATCATTTGGCATCTACAGGTGTCAACAGGGGATTGGCTAGATCATTATTCACATGCACCATGCTTACTTGGGGGTACACTACACCCCCCAAGATCTATATGTACTTGTCACCCACAACCCTACAGGGGATCGATCCATGAACAGTAGCCCTAGCTAAAACTTTGTTTGTACACACACAGTAGAGAGAGAAAGAGGGTTATGAGCATTGTATCCAAGGCCATTAGTGCCCATACTTAGTGGATCACACACTCACAGTGGATGTAGGCCAAATTGGCTGAACCACTATACATCATTGTCTTATTTCCTCTTATACTCATCCCCTTCTATATACTTATACATCTCCATGGCTGCTATGGCTGCTATTACTTGAGCTCACTATAACTTATCTGGTGGTGCTAAATCTTAGCATCATCACCAAATATACCACATTAATATCTTTACATGTATAATCATTGTGAGTTATTACTACGACTTTAATCTTTAAATTTTAATTCTTCGGTGTTAAATTCATGCAAAGGGAGATTAATCATTATTGTTCATTAGATAATCGTAATTCTATCTTTGGTCAACCAATTTAAAACTATTAAATGAACATGCCACACCATCACCTCATCAATAACCTAATATTCATGGTTATATTTGGACATTTAAGGAGCAAAATTTATACACAATAATTTAATATTTACAACTATAGACTAGGGCATCTTTGTGGACACTTGATGTAATATAATATAGATATTAGTGTCAGAACCTTAACAATAAATATACCATTCATAATAATATTTGATGTATACCAAAAACATCACATAATATGAATATTATAACATCCAAGTAAGGTAGGATGTCTTACGTAGTTATTAAAATACATAAAATGAACAACTCCAAAATTTCCAATCACGAAAAAATTTAAGTAATCGCTACAAAGTGTTACAAAAAACTTTTGAAACACTCTCCAATAAGAGAAATTTAATAACGATTTAGAGAGAAATAATTTTCAACTTTATTACCAAATATGATAAATTTACTGTTTTGAGGGTTTAAATGTGCTCGAATTGCCAAAAAAGCGTCCGTCGCAAAAAATGGTGAGTTTTGATCATTGTGCCATTTCAGGTTGTCATAAAAAAATTCATTAAATTTGGAGAATGTGAACAATTTTAATTTCTATGATTGCTTATTAGAGGCATAAGAAAAATTTCACTTAAAGCATCTCAAAATTTTGGACTTACGATTTTATAAAATAAACAGATTTAAGGACATGATTAAATTGTCACAAAAAATCATAATAAGGGGACCAATTCCAATTTTAATTTGCAAATAAAAAAAATTGGGAACCAACAATTCCATCTTTTGATATATGATTTTTTTGTGCTTACACAGACGTGAAATTTATTCATTTGGTTTCATGCATATATTTCATCTATAACAATTGCTTTTTAAATATTTAGTCCACAAAATGTGCATAAACAAAAAATTTCATGGGGCATACATATACACACATATTACATGATGTATGTAAAATTAATGGATAATCATGTGATTCCAACACAACACTCTGGTACCACATGTAAGATATATTTTAATTACATAACACAAATTATAAAAATATGATTTTATTAATCTAAACATTAAGCGATAAATTAATTGAGCATGATATGGTTTTTTAAATAATAGGATCTTGCATCATCATGATAATCACAACTAAAACTTCACGATTTTGACAAATAATCATTATGCAAAACATAAAATGATCATTTAATCACATACCTCAATCCAAACTGTGAATTTAGAATCTGTTCTTATACCTCCATCCTGTTATAACTGGAAAGACTATCGGAAGAGTAAACCTTAATGATATTCGATCAGGATGATTTCTAGACTACATCTTCATCTTGTCTTTGACAAAAAATTGTTCTAGTTTAACGGATAGATCTTCCTTTATGGTCAAAACACTATTCCAAAAATTAACCCTTATTAACAATTCAAGTAACACTCTCTCTTTCTTATGGAATTGTGTTGCCTTTAAAATTAATGAAGGATGGAATTCACCACTCTATTTATAGGCAGAGAGAGGACATAAATAGGAAAGAGAGAGATATTTTGAAGTTTTTTTGGCCCTTCCGTAGGCCGAAAAATAGGTCAATTTTTTCTTTTCTCTTTATGTTGTTGTTTTGTTAACTGAAGTAGGTATTGGTGATTTTTTTATTTTCTTCAGCTCTCTCAAAGAAGAAAGATCTTTTATATTTCAACTAAGAGGAGTTGATCAAGGTTTGGAACTTAAGCTCTCCTCGATTATACCAATTCCACAACTAGGCATGTAGAATAAATTATTGACATACTGTTTCCTTATGGGATTGAGGGGTCTTCCAGATCCTCCACCTCGTCTTTATTCGATCCCTTAAATATGAACACCATCCTCACAACTGAGGTTATGACCCCCAAAAAGAGAACCCTCAAATTTGTAAATGAAACTGACCTCCCCACTTTCCAAAAAAAGGTTTCAAGAATGAAGGAGGTTAGAGGTTGTTCCAATCTTGTTACTTTGATAGATTCCCTTGAATGAAAGAGGGGTAATAAGAACAAAGTTATCCCTTCCTTATCTATTGTTGTGTCCACCAAGAGGGGGGATGGCCTTAATTTGGGGAAGGGCAAAAAAATCATGTCGGTGTCCAAGAATCGCTCTTTAATCCTTGTTCTGCTGAGGGGGATATGATCGCATTAGATTGGGGATAATTTCATAGGCTGACCTCAAATTAGCTTTCTTATCATGATTCTCAGGCATTTCCTCTCATAATTTCAAATGTGATTAATTTCATCATCTTTTTTTTGCTTTAGCCGTTGAGTTGACATGGTTCTGTCTCTCTAGTTTATGGAAGATTTTTTCACCATACTTAATAGAGATTCCAACCAGTCCACGGTCGATAATGACTTCTCAAAGGCATTGGAGAAATCCAAGGATGCTTTGGCTGCTACTAAGAGGGCATACGAGGATGAGAAGAAGTCCACCAACTTAGAATTCGATAAGATGAAGAATGAGCATGGCCAATTGATAATTGAGCATTATCAGTTGGAGAAGGACAATGACAATTATGCTCACATTATGGTAGTAGCCAAGGATGATGCCTTCCAACATGGATATGTGGAGGCCTTTACCGAGGCCAAAAAATAATTAACTTTCATTCAAAGGTCAAACTTTAAGAAAGGATGGGATGGGGCCTTGATAAAAATCAATATCCCTTTGGACTCTGGGTTGTTCGAGGAGCATAATCTAGAATCCCCACCAAGGGAGGAAGAAAGTGGTCAAGAAAAGGTTGTTGTCGATCAATAACCGACTCGCGCTGACAAGGGAAAAGCCATAAGTTGTCAGGAGCGGGTGAAGGAAAAAGAGGTCCAAAGCTAGTTTGGATTATCTTACCTTAAAACCTTTGTATTATCATGCTTTTTGACATTTCTAAGGATTTTGCTCCACTTTTAGGTGTAATAAAAATTCTTTAGTGCTTGAAATCATATATTTATGTTCCTATTTTTTTTATTCTTGTAGCTTGGAATATAATTTTAGGGGTCCCACCTTTTTGCAGATAACCTGGATGCAATATTTGGTCATAGAGCCAGTAGTCAAGCTCACAATGCTCTCACCCATGTTCAAAAAGTGCTTAAAAACATAACAAGTGATTTTAACGAGCAATCTCGTTTGATTGTTAATTTGAAGAATGGTGCTATTAAAATGTTAGCAATGTTGCGGATGTTCCACATAATAACAATATCTTTGTCAGGGAGAAAATTATAAAGGGTGAGGAGGACTTGTAGAGAAATAGGCAAACAAACTGGGCCTTGGTCGCAATATAATAAAGTTGAAGTATGTCTTTAGGATGGGTCCTCACAAAGTTTGGTCCTCTTGTTATGATGACAAATGGATGGATGATCCTCTTAGCATGTACGAAGCCAAGAAAGTGGATTACAAGCATGATTGGCATAACGCTATAGCTATTATGATGGTTCCAAAGGACTTTGGTACCAAGTGGAGTGCCTTACCTATAGTAATCCTCCATTAGAAAGTGATGAGAGTTGGATCCCCCTTCACATTGTTCCTCTGCAGTTGGCGAGAGATTACTTGTCAACCTATAATAGTGATGAAGAGTTTAGTCCGAACCCTGAAGATAGTCGAAGGATTATTTTTGCCGAGATGATAGCTCGTCGACGATGAAAATTGTATATGCTTTAAACTTTGATGATGTATGCTTATTTTTTGTAAGACGACCATTTTGTGTAGTTACACATTTTTCATTTTCCTATTTCTTATGTCGATCATGTTTTTATTGTATGTTTTACCTTTTACATTGTGTCTTCACACCACCTTAGGCATGGAGAAAACTTTGGCAAAAATGAACTTGTTCTTAGGTCATCTGTCCATTTAGGATTTTTAGCAGACCAAAGTCGGGGTGCCTAGTGCCTAGGTATCCCTCGTAGTTGTGTCCATCCCGAGATCTATAAAATCTCTCATTCTTCCCCTTTTCTCTTCCTCTGGGGCGGCTTCCGGGGGGTTAAAAAGGGAGAAAATTTAGATAAATGTCCCACATTCGGGCACTTATTCAAAGGAGGAGATCTTTGGCCATCATCGACGTGGGGTGATGTAAAGAGATGGAGTTTCCAACCTATTTTGCACAAAACATGAATAAGAACTTGTCACCGCCTCGAGAGACGACATCAAAAACTAATTGATACATACAAAACCAATAGTCTGGAGGTTCGTGGGCTAAGTTACGAAATGGGAAGGTGTTAGCCACCAATCCTTCCCTTTCAGTCTCTCATGGGCTTATGTTACTATTTTCCTTAATTTCTCCCTGAAGTGTGTGTGCGTGTATATATAAGTGGAAATCAGAATCATTCGACTCGCATCATGGAAAAAATGGAGTGAGGTCATTCAAAGAAATGTTCCCAAAATGATAATTAGAAAATATAATGTGTGCGCTTATCGAGATATTGATCGTTATGATGAAACGATAATATAAAACGCGATATATGAATGACAAATATGAAAATATAATAATAATGTACGGATAAGAAAAGACAATATGGAAATATGAAAATGGGAAATAGGACTCGAGTTTCAGGTTTTACCCCGAAACGCCTATGTAGCCTACAATGGCATCAAAGTCCACGTAGTTCGCATGTGGCATAAGGGTGGGTTTTATCCCATAGATTCGAATGGGAATTTATGATGTGTTTATAGAAAATATATTTTCCGTTTTGAGAAAATGTGATGAAGAATCCCATCGAAATTTATGAGCATAACCAACCCTCTTTTTGTTTGTTTTGTTTTTTTGTAGAAAATAACTTATGTGTGATATAACTGATAAAGGATGAAATATTAATGTATATGATCTAAATTAAAAGACTAAATTGAGAATTTATGTAACTAATGCAAAAATAAAGAAATTCAAAGAGAGGGAATAATGTTGCACATTCTTTGAAGACTTGAGGATTGATCTTGATTGGTGGAGATATTCCTTGCAAGTGAAGGATGTTGGAGGATTTCTGGTAGATTGGAAAATGATGGGAATGAAAAGTGGAGAGAATTTCCACATAAGGAAACTTTCCTAATCGCAGAAGAATGTAGATGAGATCACTGATGCTGATGGATCTCTAGTGTGTCTTCGAAGTGAGCTCATGCTATCCTTATATAGGGTAGGGAAACTATTGATAAGCATTTTCATTACCCTGTCTATCGATAGGTAACCCTAGGCACACTGTCGATATGCAAGGAAATGGACCAACCACTTGGTAGTCTTGTCCATATTTTTTTGGAAAACGGTCATAGAATGCAATTCGTTAATACAAATTATTCATGGGACATACCATTAGAAAGGTAATCTAGAGACATTAGAGAGTTCTTTGGGTCGCTCCCGGCTCCAGGACTTGACTTTGTGTCAAATGTGGCTCGTAAGCCCTCGTCGGTCCTTTGGACGGGAGATCATCGAATGGCGATGGACCGTTCATCCGAATCTTGCCCAGAGTGGACTGTTGGAAAGGTTATATGAGGTACTTAGACATTCCAAAGTGCTTCACTCGGTTTGAAGAGTTGATTTTGGTCAAACAGGGCTCGAAAGCGCAGTGAACTATAAGAGTAAAACGGGTCTTTTTCCATATCATAAGGCCGATTCGCGCACGGGTTGGACCATTGGAAAGGGTATTTAGTACCCTTTGAAGATTCATTTAGTGTCAATTGAGATCAGGAGCTGATCTTGGTCAAATGGAGCCTAAGAGCGCCTGGTGACCTCTAGATCCATTTTTAGGGAAAATGTATCGTTCGTCCGAACGATTATGTCATTTTGTGCATTGAGTGAAACTTTTAAAAGGGGTTTTAGTGTCCTTCAAAGATTCATTAAGCTTTGTCTCTGACGATGGATTTGATTGAGGTCAAATCGGGGCCTGGGAGCATTCAGTGGCATCCGGATTGGTTTTTGATAGTAAAATGGTCCATTCGTCTGAACCATTGTGCTGATTTAGGAACGGGGTGGACTTTTGGAAAAGGGTTTTAGTGCCCTTCAAAGATTCATTTATCTTTCAATCTGATGATGGAATTAATTGGGGTCATGTCGGGGCTATGGAGCACCCGATGGCCTTTAGATTGGTACTCGTAGTATGACCTAAGGCTTGTGTTTAATGGGGAGATGCTAGCCTAATGAAGGATTTTGAGGGGTCCTAGATTGTGGTGTCTAAAGAGCCCCTCGATAGGTGAGGCTAGAATAAGTTAAAGTCGTCAAATAGATACAACATAATTTTTAGGAAGGAGGTCAGTTCTGAGGACTTAAAGGATAAGGATGGCCATTTCAAAGGGTCGGGGTTGATTCTAAGGACCTAAGCTAATGCTCAGGATGGCGGATTCAGTGGTCCGAGGTCGATTATGAGGACCTAATGGTTGGGGCGACCAATTCTACAAGTCGAAGCCAATTCTAAGGGCCTCACATTGATTGATTGATTATGCGGGTCAAGGCCAATTCTAAAGACCTTGAGTAGAGACGACCAATTATACGGGGCCAATTTTGAGGACATTAAGTTGTAGCGGCCGATTCTATGATTCGAAGCCAATTCTTAGGGTTTAAGTAGAAATGACCAATTATGTGGGTCGAAGACAATTTTGAGGGCCTGGAGTTGTAGTGATCGATTCTGTGGGTTGAAGCCAATTCCGAGGGCTTAAGTTAAGACGACCAATTCCGAGGGTTGGATCTAATTCTGAGGGCTTAATTTGAGATGACCAATTCTACGAGTCGAAGACAATTCTGAGAGCCTGGAGTTATAGAGACCGATTTTGTGGTTCGAAGCCAATTCTAAGGGTTTAAGTTGAGACGACCAATTATGTGGGTCGAATCCAATTCCGAGGGATTAAGTTGAGACGACCAATTATCTGGGTCGAAGTTAATTATTAAGTAGGAGCGTTGGGTATAGTATTCTTAGGGAAATTCTTGAGACTCCACTAGGGAAGTCAATCGGAGGATTATAGTGGTTTAAAAGGAGTTTTTATCTTAATCTTATTAGGGGAGCATCTTGATTCTTGCAGGGAATTTCGAGATTCCGCAGGAAATGTATTTCGTACAAACATCGTTGGGGAAATATCCGTGTGGCTTGTAGTTCCGTTGGGGAAGTTTGATTTGTAGATTATGTTGGGGAAGGGGTTAAGGAATTTGTACGGTTTAAGATGGAGATTAGAATGCAATAGTAATCCGACTGGGGATTTAGGAGCTTGAAAAATGGGTTTCTCGATGGAGAAATGTTTCAATATTTTTTGGCAATTTTAGGATTTTTTTGGCATTTTCTAGGATTTTTTGTACGAAATTTTAGGGGGTGCCGATCGGCAAGGTATAGGAGGTGCCAAATAGTAGTGGCAAGGTATTTTGAACTACTTAGGGAAGGTGAAGGGATAGTGTCGATCGGTATGTGTCAGGGGAGTGTCGATTGGCATGCCCCTTAGCGTCCTATAAAAAGGGGCAATAATTCTTCATTTTTCACAGCTTCTAACTTTTTTGTCTTTTGCATTTCTCTTATGCAAACTTCTCTAGCATTCTTCCCTCTTTCAAGACTCTGAAATGGAGAATTTTTCAAGCAGTGTGGTCCACTTGGCATGGTTGAGTGTTGACGATTGGGCGCATTTGGAGTGGCGGGCTAAGGTGCCCCTACTACTGGGCAATGAGAATGTCTTCAATTTATTTTAGTCGGTTGCAGATGATCGGACCCTTCTATGAGGGAGGTTACACCAATGGTCATCTAGGTTGATGAACCCTAGTGGTTATGCAAGTGCCTTATGACCTTTAGTATTCCTTTTCACATATTTGCATATTTTTCTAAATTTTGATAAGGGTTTTTCCTTTTGTTTTGATAGACTGATATATCCGCGTCAACCCTGCATTCTCGAGGCACGATGGGGTTCAAGGAAGTATGGGAGAACCTTCCGACTGTGGTGGGTTATGTGGTTATTTCGGCAGGTTTTGACCATCTAATGTTCGATCTGGATGAGATGCCATGTTCTACGGTCGTTCTTTACGCTCTGGGGGAGAGGTGGTGGGACACTACCCACACCATTCATTTGGGTTTTGGGCAGATGACTGTGACTCCCATCGATGTTCATCAGCTGTTAGGGGTCGATTGTGATGGCATGCAGATCAAGGTGGAACGGACTCAGCGGCATTGGGTGATATGGGACGCATTGTCTCAAGGGACTCTATCTGTCTTTCTCTTCTTCGAGAGGTTTTCTGAGTCATAGGATTGATGAGACTGACGGGCTGCAGGTGCGGTAGATGGCCCGTTTATTCATTTTTCTATTATTGGGATGGTTTTTCGTAGCAACGTCATCCACTTGTAGTTTTTATCATATCTTAGGGTATTTTCGATTTCCCACTCTTTGATTGGGGGAGCCTGACCTTGGCGACCCTTTATTCTTCCTTGGATGCTTTTAGACGGTGTTGCCAGCATACTTTTACTAGGGCCATGTATCTTTTAGAGGTATTTTCCTTTTTCTGCATTTCCATTTATGCATTATTTCTTCTTTTGATTTTTTTTGATCTGTTGACCCTTGTCCATTGTAGGCGTTGTTTAATGACCGTTTGATAGGTTTCAGGGATGATTTTAATGGGGGATTTCTTCAGGATGTACCCGTGGTGAAAGTCCAATTGGCAGTCCAGACAGTCTCTCTCTCTGACGGTGGTGCATCAGTTCCTGAATGGCCTGAAGAGCGCTCAGGTTCAAATTATTCTTTTCTTATTTTTTGAGAATCTTCTCTTTGGTATTTTTCTTCATGTAATGATTTTCTGTTGTGGAATTATTGGTAACCCATTCCTAGGGGATGGTCGTCCAACTCACGGGGGAAACGGGGGGGGGGGGGGGGGGGATGCGCAACTGTGTTGACTTCTAGCTCACGAGTTCAGATACTCCTAGTATTTAGGTGAAGAGAGTAGTCCTATGGGTTATAGACGATGACGTGATGGTGCCACCTACGATGCCCTAGATATATATGAGGAAGGTATGGGCGATGTCGGAGGAGGCGAGGGTGGAAATGATGGGGTGCGAGACTTATTCGTCATATATTAACACGACGGTGACCTACGATTATCTGGATTTTGTGATGAGTTGGTTGATTCCACCCAGCATATATGACGTGGTGAATATGCCTCCTCATTCATATGGTCCCGTGTAGGGGCATGATTCGGCCGACGGGTTCTTCTCATAATGCGATTGGCACATCATCGTCAGTGGCGGTGAAAGAGGTTCCCTTTCTTCAGCTTTAACTCCCTCCTATAACATCAGATTTCCTAGAGTGGGGTCGGTGAGTATGCAACACCATCTTAATGCGATGGACCCAGTTTTGTGGGGCTTACAGAGGATGTCCTTCAACCAGAGGTATATCTTTCATCTCTTTGACTATTGCCTTATTGATTTATTCTTTTTCTTTAGACTGATAGATCTATCTTTGTTTTTCTACAGCATGTTCGTGTTTTGAGCACCTGGCTAAGGGACATCCAAGATTGGGTGTCTTTTGTGACTACTCACATCCATGAGTAGATTCTCGTTCCTTCCGATTTTGAGTCTTTAGCTTCTTTCGAGGAGGGGGCTAAATCCGGTAGCGGGGGTTCCTTAGTTTGTCGCTGGGGAAAGCGCGTACGCCACAGGGATGGGGGATCCTAGGAGAGAGGGATAGAAAAAGGCGGTTCGGGCTGTGTCCCGTTGTTTTTGTGTTTTTCTGCAAAAGAAATGTAATGAAGCAATATATGTACGAAAGAATTTTATTTTATTTATCTTTGCCTTAGATGTCTTAATCTACATGCACTTTTCACTTTGTCGCTGAGACTATAAAAAGGATGTTAACTTTAAAGTTTATTTTGAGTGTGGACAAGTAAAAGTAAAAGTATAGGAGGAAATAATGCTAAACGTTAAAAAGGGTTTTATTGAGTTTTTTTATTTAGATAAAAAAGCAAGGAAACTTCTAAAACTTGGGGAACCAGCCTTATTTGAAATAACAATAATTTTATTGAGTTTTTGATTTTGACAAAAAAGGAAGAAAGTTTTTTTTTCTTAAAATGGGGGGTTGTCGATCCGTATACACCTTGTCCTACCTATCAGCGGGCAGACCAGCCAAGTCATCCCAAATTTTTATTGCACTTTCTCCAACCACTTTGTACTTGATGGGGTATCTCTTTATTCGTATTTGCAGGCTCTTTATTTTCTAGCCAACTTTTTGTAATACCTCGTATTTTTAAAGATTTTTAAAATAGGGACAAATTAAATTAAAATGGGAAATTAATCCGGATTAAAATAAATATTAATTAGCGTGACAAGGATTAGTATTTAGTTGTATGAATTACATTGAGTATTACTTAGTGAGCAAGTAATAAATTATTATTAATGCATTATAATTATCGTGACTGAGAAATACGTCAGTTACAGTAATTTAGTCGGGACGCGCGTGTTAGTCGTGTTGGGACTTGAATTACGGGATAAAAAAGTAAATTGGAAACGAGTCATCCAAATGGACATTTTGAGTGCGCCAAAGTGTCCGGAAGGGTCAAAATAGTAAAAAAAAACTATATTCGGGCATATTTAAATTGTATCGGATCATTTCTGGGTTGACCCGACAAGTGAAAAGTCGATTTTTGTCCGTTGGATTTCCAACCAATGATGATATACAGGATTACCTACTTTAAAACCAACTCTTTGACTAATCAAATTACTAATTTAAAAACCAAAGTGAGAGGAAATCAAAGGAGATAAAGTGTGAGAGCTTTTACTAGAAAGTGAAGAGTTTCTCAACAAGGGGAAGGGTCTTAGAGGAGGAGCAACACCTAGAGCCACCTTGCACCACCACCATCATACATCGCCGGAATTTAGGAAGAACAGGGAGAAGGAACTTATGCCATCTTCTTCAAAGGAAATTCATCGTCATTCTAAGAGGTAAGTTGTTTAAACTTTCTTGATTATGACTTTGCTGAAATACAGGCGAGATTATACGATTTTTGGATAAAAACCCAGGTTAATAAGGTTTTGATTTAAGATAACATCATTTGGGATTATAGAACTGGTGATTAGGACTATATAGTTTATTGATGATTTGAAATCTGAGAAAAGCATGTGATTAGATTGGAGATTCCACCATTTAACCAGAAATGAAGTGAACTCATACGAATCCGAAAGTCAAACGCATGTAAAATTGTTTTATGAAAATGACAAACATTTTATGATAATTTTAGGTATGTTTTAAGGGGAAATTGGTAGTGTGTGCGCGAGTTCTCATATAAAATCATTTTCTGAACAACTTTGTAGTTTTAAGTTTTTTAAAATCGGATCAGAAAAGCCTTAAATCATCATTTTATATTTCTGGGCAGAATATAACTTTATCGAGAAAAATGATTATTGGGAATTAAAATATAATTCGGGCTTGTGATAATGACTTTGGGTTTTGAACCAGTAAGTATGGGTGGAGGGTAGCTACTGAAATATTTAATTAAATTATTTATACCCCTTAGATTAATAAGAGATGTTAGGAATAACGGGAAATGGGAATAAAATGTGAATTATAAATTCATGGGATAAACTTGAAATATACTCTACATATGTATAGGATGAGTGCATGCCTATATTATGTTGATTGTGATATTATGTGTAATGAACATACGTACATTGCTTGCTATCACGGGAGGTTTTGCGTCGTGGGTGTTCTTATCCTGATGAGCCATTTTGGGGGATTTTAGACTCGTAATAACTTGATGTTCCTACCATTTGACATGCTACAGCTGCTGTGGAAGTTGCAGGGTCTCAGTAGTAGAAGCCTCCACACTTATCATTTCTTTCTTATGAGACAGTTATTTCAGTTGGGCATGTTGTCCATTCTTATTCAAATATTATTTAGACATAGTGTATTTACATCTTTGTTTTTCAATTGATTGGACTAGATTTTATTTTGGATTACTGTATTTGGGATTTAGACTAAAAGTGTTTATTCCTAGCATAGTTATTTATTTTGTCACTTTATTCTCTATGATTTTTGTTATTGAATGGTGAATGTTTAAATATATTTTTTTTATTGCATGTTAATTTAAAAAGATAAAAACTTGACATTAGTTTTTTGAATACTAGGTGGTTACTAAATATTAAAAAGTTTTCAACAGTGATGCTAATAATGAACCAAATGAGATACCAGTTTTAATTTAATAAAGGACTGATCACCCAGTATTTAATTAGGCAGGGTGTCACACATTCCAAGTATAAAAAGGGAAAAGATGGGGAGGTTTTCTTCACCCATTCACGCATTCTTTCTATTTTTGCTTGTTTCTTACTTTCTTCTTTATTATTTCCAAAATGTCGCTCCCTCTTAGTGCATAATTCGTCTCTTATCTTGAGAAGTTAGAGGCAATATGTTAAAACAACGTAGATTATAATGCCTTTAACCAACGTAGGCTATCTTTGTGGCGTAATCGGCCTCTTGACTAGGATATGCTGACGGCGGTAGCATAATTCTGGCACCCTAAGGACCATGTTTTTCATTTTGGTTTGGACGAGGTATACCTGACTTATGAAGAATTTTCCGTTATGTTGGGGATTAATCCTAGTGTGGCGACGACCATGCCTGAATTTTCTCGGCTCCCTCGAGCATTATTGGCAGAGTTTCTACATATTTCTCCCTCGCTATCTCGGCCTTTAGTTATTGGTGGAATGGTTTCTCTCCCTTCTGTGCTGTATTATGTGCATTTGTGGGAGGTTACTGATACGGGATATGCCAGAGTTATTGCCCTAGGCCTAACATCGAGGCTACTACTTGTGACTAGATATCTAATAGTGAACTCCCAACTTGTGTCTATCACTTCATGGATGTCATATAATCGCAATCCTATGGTGGTGATACTGGCAGAGACCTTGAACGATCTGGATGCTTGGCGGGAAGGACGTTCGAATTTCTCGAGTGGTAGTCTAGTAATACTGCTCATGTGGCTATCTAAAAAGATTCCATTTTGTGATCCCTCCTGAGTACCCCTAGGTAGCAGTGCCAAATTTCTTTACTCGTTATTTCATCAGCTTTGGCTCGTCTGTAGATAATTGGGTAAACGAGTTTCTAGAGAACGCGGCTCGGTGCCTTCATTGGTCAGTGCCTTGGTGGGGGGAGTTGGAGCTTATTTTGGAATTGGGCAATACTTGTATGTTCATCTAAATTCACTTTGGCAAACCTCTTTCTACTTCCCTTGGAAATTCCTGCATCAGATCGGGTAGGAGTAAATTGTGCCATTCCATACCCTAGATTTCTTTCATTTGAATGACTTAACTGCGGTCTTATGCATATGACTGGGCTCTCTGTGGGAGAATCATCGGTCATCAATCCGTCTTTCCTAATCTATTGGTAGAGTTTCACACGTTTCTGAGGATTATATTAAGTGGCTGTGGGAGAGGGTAGTGGACAAGATCTTGGTTGAAGAGACCTGCAGACATGGTTTTCCATATTTGATAATGTGAAGGGTGGCGTAGTGATTTTTTTGAGACTGGTATGGGCTTATCGTTCCATGGAACTCCTTCGGTATACCATCCAGGACGGGGAAGCTGGGGGCCTCAAGACGGAAGATATGATGATGGAGTTGGGTCCTCTGGCAACTGTGGGTAGGATCCTCTGGGGAAATTTTGTTATGGTGTTTTTTTTTGTTTTATTGGTGTTTGGAATAAATTAGGAAATTTTGGATAGCATGTTTTTAGGAGTAATTTTGTTGGGAGTAGTTGTTTTACTCCCTACATAGATACTTCATGTGACTTGTATCGAATATTCCCATGTTGGAAATAAAAAGGATTTTAATTACATTATTGTGCCTCTTGATGAGTTTTTACATTTTAATTATCTATACTAATAGTTAAGGTATACATAATCCTTTCGTTCAAGTAAATCACAAAATGAATTGTCGCTCTTGGAGGTAAGAAAATAACATAATTTTGTGAAGAAGAATGGGATCGTACCTATGTAAAGCGTATGAGTTGCCTACATACCTCTGGGGGTTTTGAATTTTTCTTTGATTTCCTTTTTGAAAAGGTTTTTTGAGTATCAGGCCCCACATAGATCTGAGTAAAGGGGAATGGAGATTTTTTTCTTTTTAGAATAGAAAGGGGATGAGAGGAGTCGTAGCGTACTGAGATTTCAAACTAGGGGTAGAATACCGTTCAGGTTGACTAGATACGCCATCTCCTCTCCTTCAAGGTCAGTTAGCACACAAGCACTATCAGGAAGGATCCTCTTCACAATGTAAGTCCACTCCAATGTGACTGGAATTTCCCTCTCGTGTCCCAAACGGGTTTTATGATTTCTTTAAGGGAAAGGTACCCTTCTCGGACACCATGATCCTTGACTCTTTTGTTAAATGATTTCACTATCCAGCGATGGTACCCCTATATATGACAAGGATCTTTCAGCCTCCTTTCATCAACGAGAAAAAACTCATCAAAACGGCTCTGATGCTAGTCTTATTTACTGACTTTGCCTTCAATCATCATGCGTAATGACATTATCTTCAATTCAACGGGTATGACTTCTTCCATGATGTATACCAAATAGTAAGGGGTGTCCCCAGTAGATGCTCATACTAAAGTATGGTAGTCCCACGGGGCGTAAGTGATCCGATCGGCCCAATCTCGATAACTCTCGATCAATTTTCTGATGATTGCTTTTAGGTTCTTATTGGCGGCTTCAACTGAAGCATTAGTTTGCGATCAATAGGGATATGATTTATGTCTCTGAATCCCGTACTCATTGACCAATCCTGTAACTTTTGCCATAAAATATAACCTGTTATCTGACACTAACTCATGGGGGATCCGATATTGACAGATGATGTTCTTTCAGATAAATTTGGCTACCTTTTTGGCATTCAACACTACATATGACTGGACTTTAACCTATTTGGTGAAGTAATCAATGGCAACCAAAATGAACTTAGGCCCATTGGAGGCTTTGGTTGATATTTTTCCTATGATATCGATGCCCTATATGGAGAATGGACAGGGATAGGTCATGTTGTATGATTCTCGCATATGCAAGTGGTGGAGATTGGAGAACTGTTGGAATTTAATTCATCTCCAGACATAGGCGTTGCAATTGTGAACCATGGTGGTCTAATAGTATCTCTGTCGAATAATCTTCTTGGCGAGCATATGGCTATTCACATGGGATCTACACTCCTCGTTGTGGATTTTTTACATTATTTCTTCAATGTCAGCCCCTGAGATGCAGTGTAAGTTGGTTCCATCTAAGTTTCTCTTGAATAGTGCTTTATCATAGATAATTTACTAGGCAACCAGTTTGCATAGGGTTGCTCAGTCATTCTTATCGGTATCTAGAGAGTACCTACCGTGTTTGAGGAGGCACCAAATATCGTAGTACTAACATTCAGCTATGTCGAAATCTTCTTCAGTGATGAGCTCAATATGGTAGCGGTGGGTTGGTTTAGATTTTTTCTAGATTAAGAAAGGGACCATCATTATTTCTTCAGGCGTGTCGACCATGGAGGAGAGGGTAGTAAGGGCATCGACTAAGTCGTTCTTTGCTTGGGGTAGGTAATGGGAGGTTATATCTTGTAACTGAGAGGCCAACTTTTCTAGGTGGGCATGGAAGGTTAAGAACTTTTCATCTTTGACTTTGCATCTTCTTAGGACTTGGCCTATAATGAGGGTAGAGTCTCCATAGATGTCTAAGAATTGGATACCTTTCTTGAGTGAAAATTTGAGGCATATAGTGCACGCCTCATATTCGGTCATAATGTTGGTGTAGGGGAAATCTAGGTTGATGGAAATGGGAGTGTGAGAGACATCAATTCAATAAGGAGGATCCCAATATCATAATCTTTTTTAGTGGTAGCACCGTCAAAGAACATTTTCAACTGAAGGTCTTCCTAAGAGGTCAAATGATATCTTCACCTGGGAACTTGGACATCCACTCGTAGCTTCTTCCATAAGGTAGTCAACAAGGTAATCAAAGATGTCTCTCTTTTTCATAGATTTTTACATGACATAAACGATATCGAACTCGGCTAGCAACATTAACCATCGGGCCATTTGTCTAGATAGGGTAGGTTTCTCGAGCAGGTACTTGATAGGATCCATTGGGGACACAAGTCTGATGGGAAGAACAAGTATATAGTGCCATAATTTCTGAGTGACCCAGACAAGGGAGACACATGCTTTCTCCAAGGCAGTGTAATTAACTTTGTACATGGTTAATTTGTGACTGGCATAGCAAATGGACCTTTCTTTGCAGGTTTCTTCAAGTTATTGGGATAGAATAGCCCCAATTATTGTGTCCGTTATGGTTAGGTATAACAGTAGGGGGTGACCAGGTTACGTGGCATGAGTACAGGAGGTTGGGTTAGATATTGCTTGATTCAGTTGAAGGCTTCCTAACATGCTTTGTTCCAAACTTTGGTAGAATCATTTCAGAGGAGTTTGAAGATGGGTCACAAATAAAAGTCAACTAGCTGATGAATCGGTTGATATACTATAATTTTACTAAGAATCTTCATACTTCCTTCTCTGTTCGGGGTGGTGGAATGTCGAGTATGGCTTTCAATTTGGCAGGGTCTTCTTTGATTCCCTTTTTGATAACCATGAATCCCAAAATATTCCCTCTGGTGACGCTAAAGACACATTTCTATGGGTTTAACTGCATCTAGTATCGCCACAGTCGTTCGAAAAATTTTCTGAGAGCGGGGACATGACCTTCCCGAGTATTGGATTTAATGATTATATCATCCATGTAGACCTCAAATTCCTTTTGTATCTGATCATGTAAGATGGTTGTGGCGGCCCTTTGGTAGGTAGCCCTTGAGTTTTTTTAGCCCGAATGGTATAACGGTGTAATAAAAGGTCCCTTAAGGGGCGATGAATGTGATTTTTTCCTGATGATCTGGGTGCATCTTGATCTGATTGAATCCGATAAAACCAATGATGAATGACTTGAGAGCATGACTGGCCGTTTTGTCCATGATCATATCGATATTGGGTAGTGGGTATTATTTTTTGAAGCTGCTTTGTTCAAATGTTGATAATCGACGCACATGCATACTTTTCCACTTGATTTTGACACGGGTACAATATTGTCTAGCCATGTAGGATATTCGATCACCCAAATGAAGCCTACGTTAAACTATTTGATCACTTGTTCTTTAACCTTGAATGACTATTCGTTGTGGAGCTTTCATAGTTTCTGTTTGACCGATTTGCATTCTGGGAGAGTTGGGATCTCATACTGAGCAATCTTAAGGTCAATGTCGGGCATATTGTTATAAGACCATACAAAGACGTCCATGAATTACTTCAGTAATTCTTCAAGTTGCGTGCAGTCATACTTGTCATGGGTGGAACCTATCCTAATCTCACGTAGTTGGCTACTAGAACCGAGACTGATAACAATAGTTTCATTCTCATCAATTTGAACGCGGTTATGTTGTTTGTTATTAACCTCATGAAGATCAATTAATAATTATTCATTTGCAAAAGGATAATCATTAAGAGTTTGATTAGAATCAAGACAATTAATGTAAAGCACAACAAGATACTAAAAATGTTTATTTATTTCATTCTCAGGAAAAGCAGCATTGAGAACCTCATCGAAGGAGGTCTGGTTACATTGTTATCAAATAAAGGAGGAACAAAAAAATAAGAGATAAAATAAATGGCTAGGTTATTTTGCATTTCAGTAGGAGGAATTGGTACAACATTCCAGTTGAGGAGGGGTGCATCAGCAGCTTTGATCCGAATCGATGGATGTGATGTTATATCTCATGAGTGGACCATGCAGAGTGTCATCCCCAATGTCTGTAGATGAAAAGAGTCCTCAGAGTCACTTTCCTCAGAAACTTCAGCAATAGTTACAGTCTTCTTAATGAGTGGTTGCACACGATGCTGGGAATTTCGTCCCATAAGTAGTTGTCTTGGAAGAAAATCTCCATTCATGGCTTCATCTTCTCATCCACATGATCATACCATGGCTCGGGAAAGCAGCAAAAGGGTAATTCTTTTCCATCTCGGATGAATCTCCCATTCATGGAATCTATTGAAATAATCTTGGCACTTTATATCCTTCTCTTCAATCGGGGTTGGAAGAGCATTTTTAGTTCTTATGATAATGGATTATAGCCTAAGACACATGAAGGAAATGCCTTCTTTAGGACTATGGGTTCTAGTATCCCCTATTGTCATCATTTCAGCCCTAGTTCGGGCATAAAGTGCATATTCTTGAACATATGTATCATGTTGACATTGCCATGAGGGATGTTCTCTGGACAAACTCAGTCCTTAAATTTTTCCCCTGCTGAGAGTAGAAGTGGCTCAACTCGAAAACCAGATAGAAGCATATCATTCACCCCATATTGTATTTCCAGACCTGGATTACTGGTGCTTGCATTTTTAGTGCTATCGTCATCGCCCAAGATTGGGATGACCTGCATTTGGCGAAGAACTTCAATTTTGGATTGGAGAGAGGAAGAGAGCCCCTTGATGATGCAAAGCCATGGTCAAATAAGAAAAAGGTTAAAATAAGTTGGTATGTCGATAACTTGGAACTCAGTAACAGGATTTATAGGGCCAACCCCAACTGTAAGTTTTATGGATTCCATCACCTCTCGACAGGTGTTGTCATAGGCACGCACTACAGTGGAAGTCAGAGCAAGGTCACTTACTTTCAGACCTAGGAAGTTTAGGGTCCTTAATGGGTAAATATTGAGTGATGATCCATTATCAATGAGCAAGAACAGTATTATCTTACCCATTACTCCGATGAAGATATTGAGAGCGTAGTTGTCGTTAGGATTGATCTTTAAGATTTATTCTTCAGAAAAAGAGAGAAATCTTGTAGACGTTAGGGAATGTACTAGGTTCACCGCCTCTTCTGGCATGGTAGAGGGAGGGATTATGGGCCGAGTGAGCAATTTTATCAAAGCATTCTAGTGGAGTTGTGAAGATATGATGAGTCCCCACAAGGTGATGTTAGCCTGAGTTTTCTTCAATTAGTCGAGGATTTTAATCTCCTCGATGGTCATTTATGGCATGGGTAGTTCTTGAACGACTCCCTTTCCTTTATCTGTTACTGTTGAGTGAGGGTTTGGAATTTGGTAGTGTCTTCCAGATCTGGTCACATGATTCACAAAGGAGGGGAAGAACATAAACCCCATTTCCTCTGCCCCTTTGGGTTATTCGACTAATTTGTTGATTTTAATTAACAAATCTTCAAAAGATATCATCCCACATACACTGATTACTGGGTTAAACTTTTTTTGGCTTGATTTTTCATCTGAGTTATCAAACTCGTCCCCCTATCTTGTGGAAACGATGTCATCTTTCCACGAGAAGTCAATGCATTCCACAACTTCCATGGCTTCCTCATATAAATCCTCCCACTCAATGGAGATACGTATAAGTAAAGGGATGAACTTCCCTTATATCCTTAAGACATCGAGTAGCTCGGACATACTATAAGTCACATTGGTCTGTCGAAACATGTATGCTATAGTCTAAACTACATCGTTTAAATTGACTTCGTCAACATGTACCACCCACTCATATGACTCTCGAGCCCACTTTCAAGATTCCATGAATAGGATGATGAACTTCTAGTAGTTAATGGTCATTTTAGAGGGCAATTTCATCCCAAACTCTAGAAGACGGTTCAGTACTGCTGTCAATTTTATGTCTTTCCCTTTAAAATGGGTACTAACGACAATACATTCCCCTGTAAGTAGTGATAGGGACTAATCGACAAAACAGGTAGGTTGTAGTAGAAAATATGGGCAAACTTTAAGGGGTTTAAGTGAATATACACCAATGATAGGCGATTTAATGGGTACAATCTAGGTAGATGGGTCAAATTATGTGTCATTTTATTGGATGATAGCATTGGTATGATTTGGAAGTGGATTGCGAGTGGTTTTGGGTTTTGGATTGGCTGGTGGGGCGGTGGTACCCCTATCAATTAAACCTTGGATTATATTTCAGAGATGGAAACACTGACTAGTGGTATGGCTGACCGTTTGTTGAAAATCACAATGGGCATCGGGTTTTAAATTTTTGGGAAGTGGGTTTGGTAGCGGATGAGGGTCGAATGTCTTGAGGAGGTTTCATCTCAATACGGCTTGGTAGACTTTAGGGAGAGGAGCATGAAGCTCTGTGTATTCTTTCATGAAGGGGTTAGGACAGTTTTTTAGTGCCCAAGAAGTAGCAGGTTACGAAATGTTATTGATGGTTGAAACTGTGGTATTAGTAGTCTTGTAATACTTCCTTGGAGTGAACTGTCCGGTTACTTTCTCCGACTCAGTTTCTGTCTTGGCGACATTTTATTTTATCTCCACTTCTTCTTCCCAAAGGGCTTGGAAATGGGGGTAGTATTGTCCTCCCATCATCGCTCAGACATGGGGTAAGAAGTTCTTCTTCACAATGCTAACTTTCTCTTCTTTAGAAGGTCGGTTGGTCATGGTGGTCGCTTTTTCCATCCATCGTGCTATGAAATTACTCATTGATTATCCAGGTTTTTCTTGAGAAGTTCCAAATCACGGCGTGTAACCTCCAAATCCTCGTTGTATTTGTACTACAACATAAATTCACGAGCAACAACCTCCCAAATGTGAATTCTGGATTCCTTGAGGGATAAAAACAAATGGAGAGCGCTGTCTTTCATAGTCTGTTGGAACATATAGGTCATTATTTCCTCATATTGGCACCTAGGAGAGTAATGTCTCAGTGACAACTTAGAAGATGAATAATTGGGGGCCCAGTACCCCCAAATTTCTCAATGTTAGGAATCTTGAATTGTTTTGACAAACTTGCTTTAGGGGAGGGAGACATATGGGTGTAATCCATGTAGTTCCCAGAGATACAGACATGGTCAAACTTCTTAGTCAACAACTTAAGGTCCTCATTGACCATATTCAACTCCTGTTCATTCGAATCGATGTGTATTGGATGATTAGTCCCTGTCTTGGCAAGATTCGACATAGGGGAGCTGAGCTGGCGGTGGCCCACTAGCAGGAGTGACACGTGGACCGTGCACGTATTCTTTCAGGACCCAGATCGGTTTAGGTGCAAAAGGACCCATAAAATGGGGAAATAGGACTTTGGGCTCCATGAGAATCAGGATTTGGTTTCACTATATCTCGTGAACCTCAGTTTTAAGGTTGTCAATCTTGGTGGTAAGTTGGACTTGGACCATCATCAAATTAGGCTGTACATTCGATACTGGATTTGCATTCTCCATGGAGAGTTGGTGAAGGTAGTTTCCAGACTTAGAGGAAGTACCAGGAGAACCGATGGAGGCTCAAGGAGATTCTAAGGAAGATCGAAGCCAATAGGGAGCCAAGCCAAGGGTCGGGTATGCGATCGACCTAAGAGGAAAAACGATTCGAAATTATTTTTGAAAAAGAAGAGGTAAAACTTTTATTGTAAAAGGAGAAAAATGTTTTTGACATTTTTGACAAAAGAAAGTAAATTTTTTTTTTGTTATTTTTGATAACATGAGTGAAAATGTTTTTGGATATTTTGCACAAAAGGAGGGAAAATGTTTTTGGTATTTTTTGACAAGAAGAGGGAAAAAGTTTTTGACACTTATGATAATAGGACAGGAAATGTTTTTGGTATTTTTATAAAAGAAGGGAAAAAATGTTTTTGGAACTTTTTTTTTATTAAATAATGAGGGAAAAGTGAGGGAATAGTCTCATCATGATTATTATTTATTATGTTCTCACTTGTATTAGGTTTACCTATACGCAAAAGAAAAATGCTGGACGGGACCTGATCCTCGGAAAATTGGGTTTGAAAAATATGTAAAAACATGGTAGGACTTATTTCCAGACTCGTGGACATGGTCCCATTTTAAAAAATATGAATTCGTACAAAATTTTGGGCGGCATGCCGATCTAGCATTTCGATAGAGTTTCGAGTAATAATCGAAAACTAAATATGAATGCCCTAGGTTTGACGCCTATATGAGGGTATGCAGTTGTTGGGTTAGTGGAAAGGTTCCCCCCTTTGGCATGACTTCCACGATATACATCTTAATTTTAAGGGCAATCGATACGTATAAATAAGCCATTTGATATAGCTAAGTGTATGTGTTAGAAAACTCAATATACTCGGCGTACATGAACGAGTTCCCTATTATACCTCCCATCATGAGTTCGGTAAAGCGGCACGATGCGGGGGAAACCATTCGATATACATCAAAGGTACTTGGTCAATGGAAGGTGGGAGTCATATTGCTTAGGCTAACTGCTACCTTCCGGACTAGTGCCCATCACAAAGTGACCCCCAGTACGAGACAATCATTTGGTCAATAACCATGCTCTTGATGATTTAGTGTGCAAAAATGCATGATTATTGATTTGTATATTATAAAGAGAGTATTTTATTTGGCATGATGAGCACTATAAGGAAAGAATGTAAACATAAATCTAGCACGGAGATTGCACTAAGCATGAATACATGTGAGTGTGTGATGTGTGAATATTTAAAAGTGAGTGGGTGGTAGTGATCCTAAGCATGAATCAACTACAAGTTATGTGTAATAGGTGAGCATGGATATATGTGACAAGTAGAGGTGTGTGCTAGTAACACGTAAGAATGGATATTCTAAGTGTTGTGTGCAACAAAGGGATATAAGCAATCCTACATGTAAGTAGTGGGAAGTGTACATGAAGAATATCTACAAGTGTGTGAGGGAGGAGTGACATAAGCATGAGGTAAATATATACAAGGAATAATAGGGGAGAATAACGAAACATACAGGTAGGTCCATACGCACACAAGAAGAAATTGATAACACCCACGCAAATAGAGTCTAGTACCTAAGCACGCATCCCTAGTGGAGTCACCACTGTGGTCATCCCGATATCTAAGAAAATCCCTCATTTTTCCCCTTTTCTCCGCCTTCGGGGTGGTTTCAGGGGGGTTTAAAAGGGAGAAAATTTAGATAAAGTTCCTGCATCCTGGCACTTAGTCAAAGGAGGAGCACTTCGTCCATCGTCAATGTGGGGTGATGTAAAGAGATGGAGCCGCCAGCCTATTATTCACAAAATTTGCAAAAGAACATGTCGCCGCCTCGAGAGACGGCATCAAAGACTAAATGATACATATGAAACATATAGTTCGGATGTTCGGGGGATAAGTTATGGAATGGGGAGGTGTTAGTCACCCATCCTGCCCTTTCGGTCTCTCATGGGCTTGTGTTACTATTTTCCTTAATTTATCCGTGAAGTTTGTGTGTGCGTATATATAAGTGGAGATCGGAATCATTCGACTCGCATCATGGAAAACATGGAGTGAGGTCATCCAAAGGAATGCTGCCAAATTGATAATTAGAAAATATGATGTGTGTGTTTATCGAGATATTGATCATTATGATGAAAGGATAGTATATGTTAGATAAAACATGATATATGAATGACAAATATGAAAATATAATAATAATGTATGAATGCGATAAGAATATATGGAAATATGAAAATGAGAAATAGGACTCGAGTTTCAAGTTTTATTCCGAGATGCCTACGTAGCCTATAAAGGCATCAAAATCCACGTAGTTCGCATGTGGCATAAGTTTGGGGTTTATCCCATAGATTCGAACGAGAGTTTATGATGTGTGTGTAGAAAATATATGTTTAGTTTTGAGAAAATGTTATGAAGAATTACGTCGGAATTTATTAGCGTAACCCTCTTTTTTTATTTTGTTTTTTTATAGAAAATAACTTATGTGAGATATAACTAATAAGGGACGAAATAATAATGTGTATGATCTAAAAAAAGGCCAAATTGAGAATTTATGTAGCTAATGCAAAAAATAAAGAAATTCAAAGGGAGGGAAGAATATTGGACCTTCTTTGAAGACTTGAGGATTGATCTTGACCGATGGATAGCTTCCTTGAAAGTGAAGGATGTTGGAGCATTTCTACTTGATTGGAAAATGATGGGAATGAAAGTTGGAGAGAATTTCCACACAAGGAAACTTTACTGATCCCAGAAGAATGTAGATGAGATCACTGATGCTGATGGATCTCTGGTATGCATTGGAAGTGAGCTCATGATCTCCTTAAATAGGGTAGGGGGACTGATGATTAGCATTGTCCCTGCCCTGACTATTTGCAGGTAACTCTAGGAACACTACCGATAGGCAGGGAAATGGACTTGCCAATTGGCAGTCTCATTCTATTTTTTTTGGAAATATGATCATGGAAAGAAATCCATTGATAGAAATCATGCACGAGGCTTACCATTAGAAAGGAATCCAGATACATTCGAGAGTCCTTTGGGTCTCTCCCAAGTTTGGGGGTTAACTATCGATCAAATTTGGCTCGGAAACGCTCATCGATCCTTTGGACGGGAGATCATCAGACGGTGACGGATCGTTCATCTGAATCGTAAGTTCTAATCATGCATGGGTAAGACCGTTGGAAAGGTTATGTGAGTTACTTCGACATTCCAAGAAGCTTCACTCAGTTCGGAGAGTTGGCTTTGGTCAAACGGACCCGAAAGCGCTCGATGACTTGTCGGAGTAAAACGGGTCGTTCATCCGTATAATAAAGATGATACGTGCACATAATGGACCATTGGAAAAGGTATTCAGTACACTTCTACAATTCATTCAGTCTCGATCGAGATGAATAGTTGCCCTTGGTCAAATGGAGATCGAGAGAGGCCAGTGGCTTCCGAATTAGTTTTGGGGGAAAATATATCGTTCGTCTAAACGATTATGCGGTTTCATGCATAGGAAGTACTATAGAAAATGGGTTTTAGTTCCCTTCGAATATTCATTGAGATTTCAATCTGAAAATGGATTTGATTGGGGTCATATCAGAGTCGAGGTGCACTTGATGGCCTTCAGATTGGTTTTCGGGGTAAAATATTCTATTCGCTCAAACCGTTATGCCTATTTATGAACAGGGTGGACAATTGGAAAGTGGTTTTAGTGCTCTTCAAATATTCATTGAGCTTTCACTCAGACGATGGGTTCAGTTGGGGTCTAATCAAGGCCCGGGAGCACCAAATGGCCCCTTAATCAGTACTAAGAGTATGATATAAGGTTTGTGTTGAATGGGGAGGTACTAGGGACCTAAGGAAGGACTTGGGGGGGGGGGTCCTAGGATGTGGATTATATAGTAGGTCTTTTATTCATCTATTCAATTCTTAATAATCTTTCGTGTTTTTCATGACAAAAAACATTTAACCCTGAGATTATAATTAAGTGTAATTGTACGAAGGCATTCATGCCAATGACCAATATCTGGAAAAAAGTGACGATCGAATATAATATGGTCTTAAAAAGGTTGGTCTTCCATTTGGAAAAATGATGAAATAATAATGAAGTTAAGTGTACCAATTGAACTTCCACTTTAACGAACTTGAGTTATTCGAAGAAACATAAATAGAAAAATTAAAATTTGTGAGAAATTAACTTGGGAGAAACAAACTTGATATAAATAAAATTTCCTAAGATTGGTCGCATTCTAGGCCCTCAGGATTTACCTTCCCTCCATTATTTTCAAATAGTAGACTCATTGTAGATCATCTCTAATGATTTTGAACTCTCCTTCTAAATTGGGTCCTAACTTGTCGTCTGAAGACTTTGCCACACTATCGAGCACTTTTTTGAGGACGTAATCCACGACCTAAAATCTTCTTACGTTAGTGCCTTTGTTATACGTCTCAGCCAACTTTTGTTGGTAGGAAGCTAACTCTATTAAGTCTCAGTTCTTTCATATATTGCCTAGGTCAAACTCAGTCCATATGATTTCTTCATGAAAGTTTTGATCAACAACAGTAGTCTTTATGATCGACAAGCTCGATTCTAAAGGGATAATGGTTTCCATCCCATATTCTAAAGCGGAGGGCATTTCCCTAGTTGATCTTCTGTGCATGGTCCGATATGCCCAAAGGATGTGGGCAAGTTCATCCACCCAAACTCTTTTTCCTTTTCTACTCTTTTATTCATACCGTCGAGCATCGTCTTATTAGAGGCCTGAACTTACCCAATGCTCTAAGGGTCGTCTATGTAGTTGAAGTGGTGCTTAATATTATGCTTTTCATAGAAGCTTTGTAATGGCGCGATTTGGAATTGCGTTCCATTATTTATGATAATCATTCTTGCCACACCAAATCAAGTCACGATGTTTCTCCAAATGAATCTGATAATATTAGTATCTCTAATGTTTTCTAATGCCTCTACCTCAATCCATTTTGTGAAATAGTCCTTACTTACCAAGAGATATTTATGATTTCTAGGTGTCATGGGTAGTGGGGCCACGATCCAAACCCCATTGAGCCAATGGCTCATACCTTCTGATGTAAGAGATCAAATGTTTCTACATATATGACCACCTATACCCTTCCTTGATCGCTCTAATAGCCAAAGATTTTCCTACAATATGGTTTCCAAAAATGCCATTATGGAGTTCGTATAAGAATTGGTCGACTCACTTGGGTGCACGCTTTGGAGGTAGGGACTCATAAAAGACCTCTTATAGAGTTTGCCTTCAGTTGACAAATAAAATTGAGAAGCTTTTATCTTAATATGATGGGTTTGCTAATTGTCGAACGACAAAATGTCTTCTTACAAACAGGTGATTATTGAATCCATCCAACTAGGAGTTCTTTGAACGATAATGAATTATTGGACGGATGTTGATTTTGCAATACTAGGCTTGGTGAGTAATTACACTTCAATCATTCTCCAATGATCGAAGTCCATTGTTCCCCCCAAAGAGTCTAAGGCATCAACATAACTATTATTCTCTCAGGCTGAATTTTGAATGTGGCCTATCTTGGAATTGGAAATTAAGTCTTGGGAAACTTGTAGATATGTTGACATTTTCTTATCCTTGTCATCAAAGTCTCCTTTTACTTGGTTGGACACTAGCTTTGAGTCTCAATATATGTCTAGATGGATTACGCACAAAGAGGAAGCTTTTTCAACCCAATGAAGAGGGCTTCATACTCAGTCAGAGTCAACTTTTTGGATTGATCAAGCTCCCAGATCATTACTTGATTAGATATGTCCTAGTATTTGGGTTCTCCCATTCCTCTAAACTCAACCATGAAGTCTTCCAACACTTGTCCTTTGATCACGGTCCTTGTTTGATAGTGTTTATAAAACCTCCAAAGTTCAACTTACCATTTGGACATTCGTCGAGATAAGCCATCTTTTTGGAGGATGGCTTTGAGTAGGAAGGAGACGATGACTATGATCGAGTGAGATTAAATGTAGTGTTTTAATTTGCGTGATGCGATGAATTGAGAGTAGGCTATTTTCTCAAGTGGAAGGTAGGATTTCTCATCCTCGAGGAGCATCTTTCTGGTATGGTAAATGTGGGATTAATGCCCTCCTTTCTTGCACATCAAGGTCGAGATACCTTCATGATCAGATACCGCTAGATAGAGGTAAAAAGGAACTCTTAGAGTAGGAATCGAAAGCATAGAATATATGATTATATAGGATTTTATCTCATCAAGAGCTTTCAATAATTCCTCACTCTGAGTGAGACATTTTCCTTCTTTAATAGCTGAAAGAATGGTCAGCATATTTCGAATGACTTGGAGATGAACTGATTAAGAGCTGCCATCATTACCATTAACTTTTGAATCTTGAGAATCGTTCTTAGAGCCTGAAGATTGTTTATTTCCACTATTTGGTTGGGGTTGGCCTCAATATCCCTTTTATTTACTTAGTTTAAAATAAACATCCTGAATTGGACTTCGAAGGAGAATTTATCCATATTGAGCTTCATCCAGTAGTATTGAAGGATCTCAAAAGTCTATGTGGAGTCATTCAGGTTATTTACTATATGCTTTATCTTGACGAACATGTTATCAATGTACACCTCCATCGTGTCCCCTAGTTGTTGTTTGAAAATTTTGGTGACCAACCGTTGGTACGTAGCTCCCGAGTTCATGAGACCAAAATCCATGACCATATAATAATAGAGATCGAGAGTGGTGATTATTAAGGTATTGTCTCGATTGGGGACGAACAAAGGGATTTGGTGGTATCCTGAATATGCGTCCAGGAAGCTCATTCGTTCATGGCAGGCTGTAGCATCGACCGACTAATTGATTTTTGGCAGGGGGAAGCTATATTTAAGAGAAGCTTTGGTGAGGCATGTAAAGTCTGTGCATATTCTCTAACTTTTATTACTCTTCTTTATCACTACAATTTTTGAGAGGCATTTTTGAAATCGAACTTATTTAATGTACCTCGCCTCCGAAAGTTTCCCTACCTCTAAGTCTTTTTCTATTACTTTTCCGGGGCAATTGAGTGAGCTTTTTATGTGACTGGAGGATAAATAAGTTCCATGTGAAGTTGGTGGCACATAACGTGGGTGTTGATCTAGAGCATATGGTATGACTTCCAAGCAAACACATCCTGCTTTTCCTTTAACAAGGAGATCAGTTATTCCCTTTCTTGTTCGGACAGTGTGGTGCTGATCAAAATTTTCCTCTATGGCCGAGACTTTTACCTCTTATAATGGTTCCATGACTCTGTCTGTGGGGTTCACCTTAATTTCCTCTACTCCTAGCATGCCCTACTTTAGTTAGTATTTAGACGGTATTGCTCCATATTTGGATGCTTTAGTAACGGTCTCTTTCTCCTTTTTGTTTTCTTTCTTAGACATGATGGATGTAATAAAGCATTATCGAGCAATGACCTAATTTCCCCTAATATCCATTATCCCACGGTCCTTTATGGACTTGAGTTTATGGTGGTAAGTGCAGGGGATAACTTTCATGGAGTGTATCCCTCCTCTTCCAAGGATAACATTATAAGGAGAATAAATATCCACAACTAAGAACTCAATAAGCTTTGAGATGTTCCCAGGCCAAGTAGGTAGGAACACCTTTCCCAATGGCATAGTCATTTTCCCAATGAATCCAACCATAAGAATGGTCTCTTTTTTAAAGTCATCCATCTTGAGATAATGTTTTTTGAACAACTCCAAGTACATAACTTTAGTGGAGCTTCCTTGATCAAGTAGAAACTTATCCACGTTGCAGTTTGAAATCCTGAGGGTGATTACTAGGATGTAATGATTTAGAGTCTTAACTCTGATAAGTTCATCCTCTGTGAAGACTATGTGTTTGTTATAACCTATATCTTCTGGGCATCGGTGTCGTCCCACTGGACTCTTGGCAGGGTCAATTTAGAAGGCCTCCATTACTTCATTTGGATGATGGTGCCTTGGAATTGTTTAGAACTTCAGGCACCTAGGATGTCAGTGAACTCATGTCCCAATTCATTTTCTAGGATGTTGTCTACCTTATGGTCGATGTTAATGGTGACTTTATCCCATTTCTTCTGCACGTAGTCATTCAGATGTCCCATTTGGTCTAGTTCTTCCAAATAAGATTTGATGGCTTTACATTTTCTATTTTATTCACATTCTCCTTGTTAAATGCACACATAACTACGTTATTCCTCTCGCTCGGGTCTCCCCCATCTTCTTTGACCACTTGAGGAAATGTTGGTATTTGATTTTTTTTAAAATCTTATAAATTGGTTCCCTGACACTTGAGTTATTTGAGTTGTTCATATTATTCCTCACACCTTGTAATATCTCAAAAGCGTCAATGGAAATTTTTGTATCTTTCTTTAATATAATATGTGTGGTCTCCTAGTATTACCTTTTAGATGATGACATCACATCTAACCTTAGGCCTAGAACTAGAAAAGCAAAAAATACACATGTTTGTGGAATTGTTCCACAACGAGGATTTTTTATGACCCAGTTGGTCATAAGTGCCTAAGGTTTCCCAATAGTCCGTTCATTGGCATTGAGCCATTGTTCATGTTTTGTTATCCTCTAAAACTCTTTGGGTTAGCTAACCGACCTCTTAGTATTGTACGCAGACCATTATTCAAAATTAGTTTATGGTATGTCAACAAGTTAGTCATAAAGAAGACATTTAAGAGAATACAATCATCATAATGATAAGTAATATGTTAAAGAGAACTAATTCAACTAATTTATCTTCTTTATTACTTACTTATTTGCTTTCCACTTGGAACAAATCATAGAAATAAGTGCGTGAAGTTTGGATGAACTTATTAAAGAAACTTAAGAACTGAAATTAAAAATCTTAATCATAATTTAAAACTCTAAAAGTAAAATTTCTTTAAATTGGTTGTGTTCCAGGCTCTGGGAACCTCTCTATCCTCCATGAATGACTTTGAATGGGCCTTTCGAGTTGGGCCCCAATTTTTTCTCTTACGGATTTTTGGCCCTACCCATAATCTTTCTAAGCATGTAATATCCATCCTTAAATCTTTTCACTTTGACCCCCTATTGTATTGATTGACCAACTATTGATGGTAGGAGGCAAGCTTTATAAGATCCAGTTCTCTTTTTTCATGAGCTAAGTCAAGCTCTAATCTGATTGCTTCATTATTGATATCTTGATAGAATAAGATGGACTTCATAGTTGGAAAACCTGCATTAAGTTGGACGATCGCCTCCATTTCATAAGCCCAGACAAAGGGTGTTTCCCCCGTTGATCTCCTGGGAATTATTTAGAAATTAGATAGAACATCGGGTAGTTGGTCGATACATGTGTCCTTTTCCTTCTCCAATTTCTTTTTTATCCCATCAAGATTTGAAGCTTTTGCATGCCCGTTGCTTTAGCGGTAGGCCAATGAACCGTAGAAGTGCATATTAGTGTGCTCGTTACTTTATCTTTGAAAAAGTCTACTTTCAAATTTAATTTTGTTATATGTGATGATAATATGAGGGATACCAAATCGAGTTATCATGTTTTACCATGAAAACTTGGTCATATCGACATCGAGGATGTTCGTAAATGGTTCCCCTTTAACCTATTTAGATAAGTAGTCGGTGTCAACTACCAAATACTTCTTACTGCAAGACGCGAGGGGAAACGGGCCAACAACGTTAGGCAAATTGACAAGGTGTTGTGAGGGACTTGAGGTCACTAGCCGATTGGTGTACCAACGGTGAGAAGAGTTATCCACTCTTGGACTTTCGAACGTAGATTATTAGGCATAAATTCTTCATATCTATCCCCATAATTTAGAGGCTTTTATCACCCCATGTGGTCTAATTTAAGTTTATTTATCTCTTATCATGTCTACTGACAACTTCTATCTAGTACATCGAGTTTCGTGCATTTCTCTTACATTTTACAAGTATTTAATGACCGTGAGGAAAAGAGAGAAACCAAAATCAAGAAAGAAAGAAAAGAAGAAAGGACAAGGGTAAAAAAGTAATTATAGACCCAGAATTTAAAAGCGAAACCTAAAGATAATTCAAAGACCTTGAGTTCACAAGCACGTAGGAAGAAACGACACCCAAATCCAAGTCCGATTGAAAAGATATAAAGATTTGAAGTTTAGAAGAAATCATAAAAGAATGGAAGAAAAATGCAGAAAAGCGAACCGATTTGGTTTAATGCAGTGAACCGGTTCTACTCGCTGGAATAACAAAGAGAATCGATGCAAGAAAAGGAGAACCGATTTAACAAACTGATAAAGCAAACCGAACCGATTGCCAATAAATAGAACTGATTCTAATGACTAAAATAGCGAATCCGTTCGCCCGCCAAAGAAGGAAAAAATTGAACTGGTTCGGTGTAATGGAATTTTTATTTTTATTTCATAAAAATAGAGTTGTACAAGTTGAAAACACTTAACAAAATGTGAAGGATATATTCTATTTAGATGGCAGGCATACATGAGTAATTTTTTACACAGTTTTGAGAGGATCTTGAAGGCAATAACCCTAGGAGTAATAATATTCAAAGATTGGTCATCTTCTACATTTATTTCAAGGGTTTTTCATCAAACCAAGTATAGTTTCAATATTGCTTTCAAATTTGTCTCTTATTTTTGGTTTATGGTTGAATATTTCCTTGCTAGAAGTCTTCTCTACATGCTTGATTGCAATTTTTACGTAATAATGATTTCATGCAACATGTATATCATGTTTAAGTGTAGTTACACCATGTCTGGCTAGATTTCTAGAGGGTTTGGGTACATGAACCCCACCTAGGTGATAAGTTGGGTATAAAATTGAATAAAATTATTGATATAATTTAAATGTTTGATATTTTGTTGAAACATGTGTTATAGATATCTAAACCTTGTTTGCCCTAGGTAACCGAGGTATTTGAGAGTATAATATGTCTACCAGAAATCTAATCATTCACGTTAGATTTATTATTGATTAATTATTATGCGTAGTTAAATCCTCATATAATTAATTCTTTGAAAGATTTAATGTTTTCTTCAAATTAATAATATAATTTTTGAACCTATTATATCCAATGACTTTACCAACGTTGTGGGGGGAGTGGACTCCAATCCCAATTTGTCACAGAGTTTTAAAGCCACTTCATTAGCCTTGCATGTGTAATTAAGTCCTTAGTTTTGTAAAAGGGTAGTTAGATTAAATGGAGGCATAACCCCTTTTGAGTACAGAAATGATAGGTTAACTAACCGTTATATTGATTAACTACAAGACACACAATCACAACTTAGTGAAGTAAAGCCAGTTTGGACTCACTAATCTCTCGTGTATAACTTAGAAGACAATAACGAACTCAAAAATAACTCGTTTAGAGGGAGAGAGAAGTAAGCATCCTAGATACACCTTGGCAGGCAGCCAAACACCCTCAAAGATTCCTATCAAGTATTAAAAGCTTCGTAATAAATGACAATGGTGGGTGATTAAACTCTATGGTTTGTAATGAATCTCTTTCTAATGTATATCCTCTCTAGCAATAACTTCTGAACTCTAAAAAAAAACCACTCTTCCCCAGAGGTAGTTGGGGTACTTAAATAGCCCCCACACCACTCCCGAGATAACCCAGTCATTAATAATCGTGAAAGACATCTCTCATACTTTATGTCACAAACATTGAATTTCCTGATGCACTAGTTAGCTCCACGTCATAAACATTAAATGCCGAGACATGCCTTTTGCCTAACCACTGTGTGTCAGGGAGCTATCGTCAAAGAGGTGGCTTACCAACCATCTGACACCCCAAAATACCCCAGTGGTTTACTCAAGTGAAGATTTGACATTGCCTAGCTGGTTAGTGACATCACATAAAGTAGGTGTGACATTAATTACATCGTTGTTTGGTTCACAAATCAACGCCCGATGGAACTCAAGGCTACTCCGCCCAGGTTCCACGGTCAAGGTGTTTTAGTGTTTTACCAGGTGTATCTAAGATGGTCAGGATAAGCCCCAACGGTGCCTCACTTCTCAATCCTCCAAACCAAGTCCCTCTAAAGTTCTCACAACGAGGTCGTTCGATAGAGCACGAAAGCTCTCCCATGGTTTCTCGCGAGTACCGTTCGACCTCACACTAAAAATCATTATAATCGTTACAACTTATGGTCAATATAAATAAAGAGATGCAACAAGACTAAGTAAAGAAATAAGACTAAAGGGTGAGCTCTTTTGGTCAGCTTCTTCACTGGAAGATCCCTCTCGGCTGCCACGCTGAACTACCTCGCTTGAGCTGCCTTGCTGAGCTACATCGCTTTGGGCTACATCACTGCCTTATTAAGCTGCATCGCTTGAGCTGCATTATTTCCTTAATCCCAAACACTGTTGTTAATTGTGGGATTATCAATAATCTTAAGATTACCTTCAAGCCCCCGATATTTTTCCCTTCGTGTAGAGAATTATTGTGGAAATAAGAAATGTCTGCACGAAACTTCTCAGTTTGATGAACCTTCTCTGTGTGAAATTTTTTTGGTATCTTTTCCTTCATTACAACCACTGCGGTTAACGCCTCTAGGAAAAATTAAAATTCTCCCCGATGTACCTGAGTCGAAGCACTACGGGTTATTGGCGCTTTAGCGAAGGGACATCGTAACTTTTTCCTATTATCGAGCTTCAACCGTTCTAGCTTGACTTTTTGAAATTCTCCTGATACACCTTCTCACTTTCTCAAATACCCATTTTGACTCTAGGGAAGTGAAATTCTCTCGATACACCTGCTGACTTTCTCAAATACCCGTTTTGACTCTAGGGAAGTGAAATTCTCCTGTTTGTGCTGTTTTGGGGTATAGTTGTAGGCAGTGGATTTTTCGTTGGGACCCCTATCATTGAGACTTGTGGAATCGTCCATTGTCAACTTCTCCTACATGAAGGTGCTGCTTCTTTTGGGCTCTGATGTGTCATCATTTCTTCATGTTCGAAAAAGTAGAAAAAATTCTCGCCGATTGACCTGAGTCAAAATTAAATAACGTCTGGACTTGTGGTGAAGGGACGTCGTAGCTTTTTCAACTGTTGGGACAGTTTCTGCGTTAGGAGCGATTATATATGTCTGACAAAAATTCTAGTGCCAAAACTCAAACTTGCCTAGGAAGAAAACCCTTTCTATTCCCCATATGTCAGTTCATTAATAACGTAGTGATGTCTTTTCATCCATCAGGACACTCCCCGAAGAGCCACATGTCCACTTGAAATGATTATAGGCGGCTTTGCATGTGTGTTAGTGGGAAAACTCAATAGACGGGTTTAGAGGATTGCAAATGTCTATTTTTCAAAAACACTTAGTGATTTCTTCTTCGTCTTCTTCAAACTCCCATAGCCTTTTTTAGAGATAGAAATATTCAACCCGCCATTGTTAACAAGGTTTTATCTAGTTCTCTGCCTTTCGTCACAAATTGTGGTTGTATTCCTCCAATTTCGTGTCCCTTTCCACTTTTTTAAGCTTTTCTTCTTCCACCATCTACTGCTATGGCCTCTTCTAACGTTCCTAGTGCGCCTACAACCAGTTCTCCGCCTATAACCACCCTGGATGCCACTGCCTTAGTTGCAGCACGCCAAGAATAACTGTATTTTTACCGTCGATCTCCAATCTTTGGCAAAGATGATGAGTTCTCTGAGGGGTTTTGGACTTTCCATTTTTCGGCCAAGTATGACGCTTTGCTTCTAGGTGATGAAGACCAAGATTCCACTTCTTGGGGCTATTTTCCTCCAGAGGGGACTATGCGGTTCCGTGTTGACCGAGGTGACTTCTCGTGGTCCCATATTTACTTCGAAGGACCTCGTGGTTCCCCTTCCCATTTTGATGTTTGGAACTCGTTTATGCTGAACACTTACTCTGACGTTCTTTCCAAGTTTGGTCTCCATTGAGCTACCTAGTTTGGGGAGTTTAATCTCTCTAAACACAATGCTGCCCTTCAAATCTTGGTCTCCCATTGGAACATTACAACCCACGCATTCATTGCTTCATGGGGAGAGTTCACAGTTACACTTGAGGATGTTTGTGAGCTGCTTGGGCTTTAGCCCATAGGAACCTCAGCTTATCACGATGAGGCTTTGGACGCCGAAGAGACAAAGGCCCGAGTAGACTTGGATCAGATTTGTCGAAGATGTATCAGTACTTCCAACAAGGCAACCTTTACTCCCCTCATAAACTAATTCCATCGTACCAACCTCAATACTGAATTTGGCCCAGGAAAAGGTACATCTCTAGAGTTTCCAGCCTACATACTTGTGATTCTGTCTCGTTTTATCTTACCTGGCAATCCTAATGATCAACCACGTAAGGATTTGATTATTTTGTCTGTCCATTTAGACAGAGGATATAAGCTCCGTCTGGAAGTCATGGCCTTAGGGTCACTTTATACATGGTTGGATAGTACCCATCTGGACATGGAACGGTCCTTGGGTGGATATAACTTCTCCAATTTTTCCAATTCCATCATTTTGACTGGTTTTCTTTGATTCTGTTTTCTCAAGATATCTTCAAACCATACTGTCCTTCATGCTGGGGAAACCATCAAGCCCCATCGCCTTTTTTGCTTGCACAAAAACTAGAGTAGGAGGGAGGTTCTGGGCATTTTTGACAAAGCGAGCTGCTTCGTGATGAGGCCCTACAGTGAGGATTATTTGTAACAACCCTCGATTTTAGGAGACTCATTTTGTATTAATTTTACCGCATGAGGTAATTATATAAAACGTTGGGACTGGAGTAAATATTAATTTTAGGAGTTGAAAGTTAATATTTACTGGAATGTTGTATATTTACCGTATGTGTAGGTAAATATCCTCATGTTGTATGTTTTATGGTGTCAGGTATTTTAAATGGCACTATGGTTTAAATGAAATTGGAACTCGAGAAAATTTATAAAATTTTTGAATGCCAGTTTAGAGGGTGTAGTTAGTCTCAGAAGGTGCGAGACAGTCAAAATAAGTGCCATATTGTGTTTTTGGGTTCCGGGCACTTTTGTTAGGTTTTAACTTAAACGCGTATTGGGAGAGTCGTTTTAATGTGGTGTTAACCATTTAAGTTGGGAGTTTTAGACTTAAGCCACAATTTAAGTCTCCCAACCTTTCCCATTCCTTCCATTACACACCACAAGCCCTAGAGAGAGTGAGAGAGAGAGAGAGAGAGAGAGAGGAGTGGAGAAATTGATGAGAAAGAAGAAAAGAGAGAGATCCAAGCTTGGAGATTTCATCTACCACAAGAAATCTGTGATACCAACTTCAAGGCAAGTTTTGTACTTGCTAATATGTGATTTAAGAGGAATAATTTGTATGATAATAATGTATATTCATTTGGAGATTAATAATGGAATTTATGGGAATTAAACCCTAATTTTAGTGTTGTTGATAAACAAATTGGGAATTATAATGGTTATAAATCATATAGGATGATCTTTGGGTAGATAAAGATTGTTGGTTGAGTTCAAAATAGAAGAGATTTAGGATTTGGGAAAAGTGAAATTTTCACTTGGATTAAATTTTGGAAGAATGAATAACCCTAGGTCTGCTACGACCGGTCGACCGGGCCTTTGCGGGAGGGCTTATTGCTTTCCTACAAAGGCATAAATTTTGAGCGCGGTCGACCGCTGTTCCTTGACCGGTCGACCGGCCCCTCCATTCTGAGCTTTCTGTTTTTCTTTGTAGGAAAAATCTGGAGACGCGGTCGACCGCGGTCTCAGGACCGGTTGGCCGGTCCCCTGTTTTTCATCCTAAAATCTTATTTTGTTTCCTAGATTTATTTTCTTCAATAGGGACTAGGAACCTTCTTGAATGAAGTAAATTTAGAGTTTTAAAGTCCTAGACGAATTAGTTATCCACCCTACATTAGAAATAGGATAGGTGGGAACTTTTCCAGGTATATGACAATTGAAGTTAGGGCATTCTTTCTTCCAGTTGATTAATATTAAACTAAGGGTTGTAGTTTTATGTTCGGGAGACCTTAGAAGCTCCATTTAGCTGTGTTAGTCTTGATGGTTTATAATAACTTCACAAGTAAATCTTGGGAGAATAAATTGATGGTTCATTTATTCATCGAGGTTGTAATATCGTTATGATATACGTATGGCTCCGGATAATAAGTTATATTATTTACAAAAAGTAAATGATACTGGTTTCAGATAAAATGAAATATACTTATGGAATTGGTAATGATGACGGTAAATGATAATTTACTTAATCATGAAACTAGTAAATGATAATTTACTTCATTTTGAAAATGATAAATAAAATGGTTTAAACACACCTCTCTAAATGACATCATAAGGGAAGTTCGTGCGCGAGGTGATGCCCCCTGACAAATTAACGCAGGGTGGATATAGTCCACAGGCCATGTGAGCGCTTATTGTTGTATATTTTGATGCGATGGGTAGGAGATTCCTAGTGTGGTCTTGACTACCCCGCAGGCACATGACCGCTTCCCGGCGTCTTGCGATATAGGTGCCCAGGTTGTCTTATGATAGGCCCTGGAAGATGATGGTCATTTAGGGGCGCGCACAGTGGGGAAACCCGGACGGGCGGTCTTAGAATTCGTTATATGTATATAAATATAACAATTCATAATCAAGTGGGACTTGATGTATTTGATATGCCATTAAGAGCATGATGAGGTGCCACAAAGAGCATTTGAAAATGATTATTTTCCTGATAAGGAAAGGATTTTTACAAAATGAAAAAAATGAGATAAAAATGTCATAAAGAGCATAACATTGTGATTTTACATATATTTTCTGTTAGGGAAAAAGGTATATGAGATAGTTGGTACCCATGATAAGTTTTCAGATTAATGTTATTTGTTTTATCTTCCTACTTAGTTATGTTTTAAATTGTGTAGTTAGATAATTATATCTCTCATCATGATTCATCATTCATAACTGCCATACTCTTTATTCATCTGGTAATCATATAGAACCGGACCCTGACCCGTTTACATTTCTTGTTGCATATGCACCTTGTGTCTGCTCAGGTACTCCGCCGCAAGGATGCCTGATTTGAATTCCTAGTCCGATGTCCTTGGCGAGCCGTGATGCATTGCGGGTATTACGGGATACTTTTGGTATATACGTTTTCATTTTTGCATTCTAGAGAGGATCAGGTCTTTTTACTCGGGCGAGAGGCCCAATCTTTTGTACTTGATTAATGTATTGTATTATATAAATTTATTGAAATTGTTTAACAAAGTTGTATGTTTTAGCGAACCGATAACATATTTGGTCCTCTTATTTGTCACTTGTTGTTATAGTAATACATATACATCCTTGAGCTTTCCCTTATCTTTCCAGGATTTGGGTTGTTTAAATTATTTCTTTAACTTTAAAACAAAAATTTTTTTGGCAACCCGTTTTCGGAAATATTGGGTGGTTATCCTGGATACTCTATATTTTTATTATGATGCTGAGAATGATTCCATATATGATTCCGTTATGTTGGAGTATTGGGCTGGCCACCCCTTATTTTGGTGAGCGGGTTGTCACATTATTTTGCCCATACTTGGGATTTTTTTAGCGTCGTATCTAGGGTGTTGGGCCTACTACGGAGGATCTTAAAATGGAGGACCCTTCTTTTGCCGTCGTTTTGGCTTTGACTCCTAGCTATCTACCCTGTTACACTGATTGGGGGTATACATCTGAATATTACAACCTCAACTATTGCAGCCATCAGTTTCGGTATGACCAGGGGATTCCTCGGCCAGTGTTTTAAGATTCTCACCCTAATCCATCTTTCCCTAAGGCCTGTGCCTTTTATACCGAGTCAGCTGCTTCCACAATCTACTCAGCCATAAGTGGTTGTGTTACCATTCCTGCACTTTCTAGGAAGGGGGATGTAACTAGTGATTTTGCGATGAAGTATTAGCCAAGTTAGATAGCCAAAATTCCTTAGTTCATCCAAAGTCCCCCAGTTTACCCCACTGTTCAGAGTTTTCCCCCTAGTGTTGGGGCTGAAGTGGAATTCCATTATGGGAATTGAGTTCCCGCTTAACCAAACACCGAATGACCCCCTAGCGAGTTGCCTCTTTACTGCCCAGTAATCCCCGTTGTTGCATCGAAATCCAAAAAAGTTTCAATACCTAAACCCCTTGCTGGAGGTACTTCTGCAACTGCAGCTTCTGGTGAAGGTCCCTTGCAACCCCTTTTACAAAAATTAATGAATATTCGAGATGGGGATTCTTCGAAGCCTAAGTCCCCACGTAAGACCTAAGACCCTATAGATGCTTTTCTCATTGCCTATGTTCCTCCCAATTCTGATGTTCCTAAGGAAGTACGGGAGGCAGTTAGGAAGGAGGTTGAACGGTTTTAACAGATATTTTGATAAACTGCACCCTCAGTTCCTCCTGCTGAGTCTTTTCCTACTATCATGGTGGATCCTACTGAAGTCACTTCACGAAGAAAAAGGGGTCCTTCAGGTACTGGCGCCTCTAGTAAGAGGAGGAAGACTTTGGGAACTAAGGCAAGTAACCCACCCAAGTTGCCTCTACTCCTAGGAGTTCAACTTCTCCCGATGCAATTATACCAATTAATGATAGCCCTGAGACTATAGCTGATCTCACCGAGAGGGCTTCTCCTCACTCATCTCCCCCAGCGTCGCCCGTTGTCGTGGCATCACACTCTTCTCTTGAGCATGAGGTTAGTCTTTCTGCACTTAGTCATTTATAACTTAGTGAATTCTTTTCTTTTTTTCTGACACTTGTTCTTTCTTTCTTGTTTTCATCAGGAGGTTGATGAAGAAAGGTCTTCTCCTCCAGTCAGTCCTTTCGTGAGAGACCGCTTTGGTGGATTTATGACCTAATCATCTCCTCCCTGTTCGTCCATGATAGGTCTTACTTACTCACATCGTTCAGCCTCCAATCGAATGGAGGACGCTGGCCAGAGGTCTGCTGTTCTCGTTGAGTCTGTGGGGGTCTCCTCTCATCTAGAGGAGGCTCCCTCAGCTTCTTTTACTACATCCGCTTTACCGGAGGTTCATCTGGTGGTGATTCTCATTTTTCCAAGCTCTTCCGAGGTAGAAAGTTCTAAACACATCTGAATCTTTCTTTTCTATATTTTCTACTATTTGAATCTTCTTATCCTCTTGATGTATCTCAGGTTGAGGTAGCTTCCTTTCTAGCTTCGTCATTGGCCAACATCCTTCTTCCACCTCTATTCACAAGACCCATAACTGCAGTTCCCCTCTTCAGTACCATAACTCAGTTAAGTAAAACTTAGGCATTTGTCGCTTATTCTGTACTTATTCCCCATTTCTAACACTTAACTTAATTTTTTTGCAGTTTTCTCTAGATCTTGTCCCACCACCTTCTCTTGGTGCACTACACCAAAAGAGGAAAACTGTAACGGATTTTTTCCCCATTTATAACGAATTTTATTCATTGCACATTTGTAATGAACAAAATCCGTTAGTAATGTAAAAAATCATTACAAATATATTAGAATTATATGCAAAATCATTTAAAAAAAGAAAAAAAAAAAGTGGGATATCCCAGTCTCCCAACTCTCGCCCGTCTCTTTCTCTATACCTCCTCCCCATACCTGACCCTCTCTCTCTCTCTCTCTCTCTCGCTCTCTCTCTCTCTTTCCAGGTTACACCGTCGATTTCTCTCACCTAGTCTCTCACCATTCGATCAGGTAACCATTTTCTTTTGAGCAATTTTCTGCTTGAAATGGTCAGATAATCATTTCTTGCTTGGATCCGAATATGTTCCTATTGCTGCTTAAAATGATTTGTTTTACATTATCTTAGTTCCCCGCGAATTGAACTCTAGGTTAGTTACTTGATTTTTACTACGAATTTGAATCTGACCATTTTCTTTAATAGGTAAGTTATTGCTCATGCTGCCATGAGGGCAAAGATGTAGGATTCTTTGGGTGGGGTAGCTCCACCACTCAAAACAAGATTAAATGGACGCAGAGTGAAGGATGGGTATGGTTTGAAAATTGAAATGAAGAAAATGGGAGAAGGTGAGCCCACTGGACAGATTGGACTGCAACTTTGACTTATACCTACCTTTCTCGGTAGTGTCTCAGGTAAACAATCTCTCTCTTCATCTCCATATTCCATATTTTTATCAATTAATTGGGATATTTTATTCCCATTGGGATATTGTTGTTAGGTGATCAGTTTTGGATTTATTTGATGTTTTCTACCAAATATAAGTATGCGAACACTTGAATTTTGGGGTGGATTTAAAAGTATTTTTAACCCATAATTTCTACTAACCATTAAATATTATTTTTTTATTGGTTGTTTTTGTTGTATGGGGGATTTATAGGTCACATACAATGGATTGGATTTAATTGACTCTAAATGCAGTGGTAATTTATAGTACGTTATTTTTGAGTTATTTTGTTCATTGTATAATTTATATTTACACTCTTTTTATAATTTAGAGTCTGATTTGGGTTGAAACCAGAAGTATTGATGGATGGGCAGGGTACTTAAACTCTTTTTATAATTTATATTTACACTATTTTTACATTGTATAATTTATATTTTGTTCATTGTATAATTTATATTTACACTCCTTTTCAAGTTGATAAGCTAAAGCTGGAAACCTTAGGATCTTTTAACATCAGAATCTGAGTGGAATGAATAATCTTCCCACCCAGTACTTTTAGTATTGATGGGTGAGATGAAAGTGTCTAAGATGAGCATTAACATAAAAAAACATTAGAGGAGTAAACATCTATGTTTGATTGTTCCTTCAACACCTACATTTACAAACATATGTTATTGTGTTTGATTTTTGTAGGGAATGCTTGTGAAGATTAAAAATGGTTTGTGAATTGGTATGCTCTGTTTTCAAATACTGGTATGTTGTGTTTTCACTCTTTTAATGTTTGCCAACAAAGATGCTTTGAACTCGATGTTTCCAACTCATTTTTTGCTTCCTACAATGTCAGGTTTTTCCTTTTTCTTATTGATTTTTCCCTTTTTGATACATCTTTGATCCCCGTGAGAATGAAATATGATAAACATTAATAACTTCACTTTACATAATTTTTTAAGTACAAAGAGAAAACATTTTTTTTTCAAATTTCTATTTTAATTTCCTATGATATTCGATAATGCTATTGAGTTATTTTTTAATTAAAAAACTATTTGTAAACTAACTGTCCAAGTGCGCATGAATTTCAATTTATGGTCTAATACACTCGGTGTGAGTATATTCCAAAATATCTATTATGATGATTTGGTATTTATAAATTTATTTTGGTTCCTTCTGTATCTTCCACTTAAATGCCTCTCATGCGTTTGAGCATATGCCCCACTTGATCAATTCATCTCCCAGTCACAATTTGATTTTGGCTCATGAGGCTCTACAAAATTGTCATCTGGGTCCATTAATACAAATTGTTCTGTATTTGTAAGAGTTTAATACAAAAAATGCTCCTTAGAGATTATTAGTCAGGAATTAAATCAAACCTATTCAGTTAAAGGTAACTGTTTAGACATATATATTGAAACTCGCCTATATTTCAAAATGAATTTTCAAGACACTTAAAGTAAATTTGGTGTAGATTAATTTTCATTCTATAATATTCCTATTATCGACTGGCTTCATCTTTCAAGACTTCCCGCCTCTGCCACCATCTCTATATGATTGAAATTGAAGTGTTCATGAATGGAGCATGCGGATGGACAAGTGGACTGTCTGTTCTCCCAATTTTAGATCATACACTTTGATGGTAGTCAGAAGTCCCCTGAGCATTATACATGACTTTAATACCCGCCACTACATGAATGTCTATATTATGTTGCGTTGCCACGAGAAAATAGAGATTATAAGAAGGAATTCCACTCTAATCTCATCTTGCGATGGCAATATGTTGAGATACTAATTTAGTGGTTAATTTGGTTTGAAATAAAAGGTTTATAATGCACTTGAAATATGCCAGTATTTGATTTTTTTCATATTCAGTACTTGAACAAGGTTTATGTGCTGGTGTTTGATTATAAAAGTACTTGAACAAGGTTAATATTGCACTTGAAATATGCCAGTGTCTGACTATAAAAGTATTGAAATACAAGGTTTATATCCATCTCATGTCATAAAACTGTTGAGATGTATGTGTGACTTTTTATTTTTCTACTGATAAACTATGTTGATAAACAATGATCTACTAATTTTTCATTCCTTGCAGGTTTCTATACGGCCTAATGCACCAATGCAGAATTGTAGTTTGGTGAATGCAAATCTTCAAATAAAAGTTTTTACGTGAGAACTTAGCATTTCGTTATGACCCGTGGTTTTAACAAAGAAATGTAGTTGAATGAGAGTTTTTGGAAAAATTAAGATATCTAATGCTTCTTATATATATTAATTGTTGGTTTTCCTAAATCCCAAAATGTAATAATCACAGTTATATGTCTTTCTTTGTATTTTATCATCTACAGTGAGCAAGTTAAATCAATTGGACACATTGGGTTGTGGACCCTAATATGAGAGCTAGGAGAAAGGATGTTGTAGCTAAGGGGAATGGTGAGAGGACATCAATTGTTGATGATTAACTGGATCCATGGAGTGCTTAGGCTTACAAACCTCTTACCATATCATTCTTACTCATTAGTGCATGCTTTTTTATGTGAGTATTTCCCACGTGCAACTTTTTTCGATTGACAAGTTTAGGTGTTTCAGTCAATTGTATTGCTCTTTTATTTGATAAATACTGATTATCTAACAACTGGTTAAATCACTAGAAGCTTTTTCTATCTTTCACACATTGATTTTAGTGGTTGTAAGTTGAGTAGTATCCTCGCATGGTTAAATCTTTTGTGCATATTTGTTTTGGAACTTATCTATTATGAATGCCACATTTATCTCATTTGATCCTATAGCAACTGATCCAAGTTGCTGTGAAGCCAAATCTAGATACACGGATCAAAATTGTTGTGATGCCCCATCTTTGATAATGTTGGATTGGTTTTTAAAATGGGGTTACTTAGTTTATTATGTAGGTTTGATTGGGGTGGTAGGGCCCAATGCTCCCTATAAGTTTACATTTACCTATACCCGAAATTACTAACATAAACATTCAACCTATTAGATAGAAAAAGGTTGTAGGTAGGCACAAGACTCCATCATTTGGTGGGGTTTGGGTGAGGTAACATAGTAGGCCAACTTACCACCATTCCTAGAAAGCAGTCCCTAATATCTAAATCTTACTATTGTTAATGAGTTGGAAAAAGACTTTACCATTGCTCCAAGTGTAGTTAGCACGCTCTATATTCAGAGTAATAAAAGTTAAAAAAATCAATTCAGGACAATGATTGTCATATGGGACATTTTTCCTGTTTTTACACTCTGAACACATGTTTATATTCTCAGCTATATCTAAACTACTGCTCAGTTTTGACCATAACTGACAAAAAAAACAGGATTTTACATTTGAAACTATTCATTATGTTTGCATAAGAATTTACTGAATAAAGAATGTGGAATCTGAGCACTTGTACTATTTTTATTGAACTCTGTATACAAATAATAATTCTTATCATCTTTTGTTGCCTTATCCAACATTGCAATACATAGTAGTTTTTCCATCAGTTTTTAAAGGTGAGAATCGAATAAGCCACATAATTCTTTGTACTTGTGTCATCTTTTATTTTCTATTATTGGCGTCATTTGGTTATGGTGTTATAATGAGTGGAACAATAACAAGTCCTATTGCCCTATTATATAAATACCCTCAAGAGTAAAATAAGATAAATAATCCTTAAGTAGTTTACTCTCTAACAAAAGAAAAGGCATAATACGTTCTGATTTATGCATGAATTACTGAAGGCATGCCTCTTTTTGTAGGGATATTAAGACAAGATGGAGAATATGAAGTACACTGAGGAGCTTGTGAGGGAATTTCTTGTCTTTAGAGGGTTTGCAAATACTTTACAAGACTATGAGAAAGAGTTAGGCACTGATATTGGTAAAGGATTTCAAGTCGACAAGATTTTAGATTTGATTTTCTCAGTATATGTTCCTAAATTTCAGGTAGAAAATTTAATTGGTCTCTTAAATTTTTTTAAGCAATGCTTTTCTTCATCCGAGATCCTCCTTCTCGTTGACACATTATTAAAATTGGAGGTCTCTATTCTACGCTATTGTATTATCCATGCCATACAATCACGAAGGAAGGACAAAGTCATGGAGTTTTTTGGAATAAATGGCAATGATTTACATCAAAGAGACCAGAATTGGACTTCGAGGTTTGGTGGGTTGCCTCTCTCTCTCTCTCTCTCTCTCTCTCTCTCTCTCTCTCTCTCTCTCTATATATATATATATATATATATATATATATATATATATATATATATATATATATATATATATATATATATATATTGTTGGAATTTTTTGTTCTCAAATTTCACCTCTAATTTTTTTAATATATTTTTGCAGTCATTCAATATCTTAAAAACCCAAGCTTGGATCCTCAGTTTCACGTAGACTTTTCAAAGGAATGGTTTGATGCCCTACAACTTTCCATTAGGATTTTTTTGAGTGAGATATTTAATGGCTCTCATATCCTTCAGTATATATTATTATATTCATTTTTTTCTTCTTCTCGTAGTTTGCAACTCAGTACGTTTTCGTTACATAACCCATTATTTCACTTATTGCAATTTTATTTGTTTTGTAAGTAGTTTGCTTGGTGGTAGATTGGATTAGATCTCTTTTTTATTTGTAGCTGGTTAGGAGGATATTAGTTGTATGTATTTAGCTTGAATTTCAAGAAGTTCCTGGAATATTTTATACTTTGAGGTTGTTTAAAACATCTAGAGGTCAAGTCAGTTGGGATAAGTTTGATGAGAATAGGACTATGTTTTGTTTTGTGAGATGCTATTTTATACATATTGCTGTTCAATTTTTGCATTAAGAGACTGTTTTTCAAAAGTAAAGAATATCAATTCCCCCATTACTTTTTTTTATGCTTGATACCTCAGATTAGATTTAAAATGCAATGGGCCCACCTTTTTGGACATGTAAGACCCTTTAACATATTATTGGTTAGATATCTTATGGATATCTGTGTCTTGAAATAGAAGCATCTCAATTTTTGTTAGTCCGCTGATTTTCAATATTTTCAGGCACAACCGGATGGTTTCTGACACTTATAAAATAAATTACTTCAATGTTACATCAATAGTACCAATGATAGGTCATTTTTTCAGTTTTCATTTTAAAGATTAATTATAAAAATGATTTAGTTCAGCTTGTACATCTCAACGATTGGAGGTGAAGTATCCCGCATCACCATGCCTTTAGGATTTATTGCTTCCACTTATCATTGAATGATAACTTTTTGATGGGTGTATTTATTTATTTTATCATTAAAATTGTTACTTCAAGTCTGAAATTCATTGAATCGATTCCTTAACTAAGCCACGCATTCCTTCCATATTGAAGATAAGTTCTGAAAGGATTATAGTGAATCGTCTCAAAAAAGATATCAAGCATCTTAATCTCAAACTGTCTCAACTTCAGGCTTTGTTGGAGGAAAAAGAGGTTCAACTATCTCAGTTTATGTGGTAGGGGTGTTCATTTAATTTTTTTGCAGAATTTAATGCTTACTGACTCCTTAAAATTTCCTTATTTATCTTATTCTAGTGAATTGACTTAAAATTTCCTTATTTATCTTATTCTCGTTTTGCTAAAGCAACTGAACAGTTGTTGTCAATGGAACATTTCTTTTACAGTGATTTTGATTTACTCCCCGTGGCTAATGTAATATTTAAGATTCACCCTATTATCCTAACATTAGGCTTAACCCCTCCCTCCTCCCTCCCCCACCAATAAAGCAGGGTATCTTAAAATATTATAGTAAAATTAGGGGCAAGTCTAATGATTATGATAATGGGGATAAATGGATTGATATACTATCATATTAATTATATGGGGTAAAGTCACAATCACCTTGTTAACTGAGATTGTGAAAACCTTGTAACACCCCGCCCGCCCGGGGAGAGCGAACGGAGCGCTAATGCGATAAAATAAATCCAAATTCACAAGTGACAAGGTATAGAGCATCTAAATAAACCCACAATAATATAAATCCACTAATCTCAATCTCTTCAATTACAACAAGTCTCTCGACTTACATACAACAACTAACTCGAAAATAAAATACAAATCTCCAATGCTCTATACAACAAAATAAATTATACAAATCTTCCAAAAATATTCTTCCAAAAATAATCCAATCTAAAATAATCTCAATTGGTCCATACCGCTCAAATCCATGCTAACCTGCCAACTAAAAGAAAATATGGGGAAGTACACAATACGACAGGAATATGCTCAACAATAATGTTAGTGAAGAACAAAGCGCAACAATACGAATACAAATATTCAAAATCAAATGCAAATCTCAATAGAATTTATCAATAAATCTTTCAACAACACATCAATGGGTCACCAGGCCTCACCACATCTGTATATGCTTTATCAAGCCATAGCCCGGGAAACAGGAATTTTGGCGGGTGCCCAACATCCATGCCATATTAAAATCTCATGACAACGTGCTCATCCACAATATAATGATACCACATGAATCAAAATAATTTCAACAATTATTTTCGAGATTTCAATGAATTTATCAATTCAAATATGAGTTCAATCAACAAGAATTCAAAGAGAATGACACTCGCGAGATTTAAGGAGCATATTGTGTAAAACCCCATACCTTAAACCATGATGAGAAACCAACGATCACATCTTCAAGATCAACACAAAAGATCTACAAAAGCTCCTCCAAGAACCTCCAACAAAATAGCCCCAAGAACACCTCTAATCTAAGGTTGGAACTCACAAATCTCAAGGGCCAAAATATATATAAAAAGAAGAGGAATATAAAATATATTTGCTGCCAAAATTTGTGCCAAAAGTAGGTTAAAAAGGCTGCCCACGACTTCCTTTTATAATGCAAAGAAATAAAGAGTTGGAATCCAAAAGACTCCTTTAAATAAGGCAAAGAAATGAAGAGTTGGAAGTCAAAACAACTCCAAGAGTTAAAAACATTTAAAAATCATTTAAAAATCCGTTTTCGAAACCGTTTGAAATTCTCGCCTTTAAAAAATAATAACCAACATATTTGAGCAATAAAAATAATTTTATCAAAAACTTTATTTTCCTCCATTTTCCAGAAATTAATTAAAATAGCCCAAAATTACGCGAGTTGTTACACTTCCCCACTAACAATGGAATTTCTCCCTCGAAATTCGCCGAATGCCTAACTTAAAAAAATCAGGCTAACAATCTCCAATAATAAATCACGTCTCCCAAAAATAAATTCCTCACCTCTAATCTCGAAACATATCACGAATATCACCTAAAATTTTCTAACTCCAAAAATTGCTAACCACACAATGAACCTAAAACCCAAGCCCCGAGGGTTGCCGTATACCTAAGCTCTGATACCATTTGTAACACCCCGCCCGGCCGGGGAGAGCGAACGGAGCGCTAATGCGATAAAATAAATCCAAATCCACAAGTGACAAGGTATAGAGCATCTAATTAAACCCACAATAATATAAATCCATTAATCTCAATCTTTTCAATTACAACAAGTCTCTCGACTTACATACAACAACTAACTCGAAAGTAAAATACAAATCTCCAATGCTCTATAAAACAAAATAAATAATACAAATCTTCCAAAAATATTCTTCCAAAAATAATCCACTCTAAAATAATCCCAATTGGTCCATACCTCTCAAATCCATGCTAACATGCCAACTAAAAGAAAATATGGGGAAGTACACAATACGACAGGAATATGCTCAACAATAATGTTAGTGAAGAACAAAGCGCAACAAAACGAATACAAATATTCAAAATCAAATGCAAATCTCAATAGCATTTATCAATAAATCTTTCAACAACACATCAATGGGTCACCAGGCCTCACCACATCCGTATATGCTTTATCAAGCCATAGCCCGGGAAACAGGAATTTTGGCGGGTGCCCAACATCCGTGCCATATTAAAATCTCATGACAATGTGCTCATCAACAATATAATGATACCACATGAATCAAAATAATTTCAACAATTATTTTCGAGATTTCAATGAATTTATCAATTCAAATATGAGTTTAATTAACAAGAATTCAAAGAGAATGACACTCGTGAGATTTAAGGAGCATATTGTGTAAAACCCATACCTCAAACCATGATGAGAAACCAACGATCACATCCTCAAGATCAACAAAAAATATCTACAAAAGCTCCTCCAAGAACCTCCAACAAAATAGCCCCAAGAACACCTCTAATCTAAGGTTGGAACTCACAAATCTCAAGGGCCAAAATATATATAAAAAGAAGAGGAATATAAAATATATTTGCTGCCAAAATTTGTGCCAAAAGTAGGTTAAAAAGGCTGCCCACGACTTCCTTTTATAATGCAAAGAAATAAAGAGTTGGAATCCAAAAGACTCCTTTAAATAAGGCAAAGAAATGAAGAGTTGGAAGTCAAAACAACTCCAAGAGTTAAAAACATTTAAAAATTATTTTAAAATCCGTTTTCGAAACCGTTTGAAATTCTCGCCTTTAAAAAATAATAACCAACATATTTGAGCAATAAAAATAATTTTCTCAAAAACTTTATGTTCCTCCATTTTCCAGAAATTAATTAAAATAGCCCAAAATTACGCGAGTTGTTACAAACCTGGTATGTCTTTGATTTCGATCTCAATTTGAAGGGATGTGTTTCTCTTGAAGAACTATACTTGAGCCATAACGATATTGAAAAAATGGAAGAACTATACACGAGTCCAAAGACTCAGTTATTCATGGTTTGCTAAAGCATGTTTTAAATTTTCTTTTCAGATTGTTTATTCAGTAATCGCTCTATTTTGACTGGATTTCACAGGAAGAGGAGAACTTGTAGATCGCCACATTAACCACACAAATACCTTAATAAATGCCCAAATTATCAAGAAGATCTAGTCATACTCTTGTTATATGTTTGTTTTAGAAAAATGACATTATTAGTCATTGCTATTTATAGCAAAAGCTGGCTCAGATGTTCTCTTCGTTAATAAAAATAGTCGAGGAATTCAATATTGCAGTGTACATGACCAATAATGAGATAGACATTATAAGTAAACCATAGTCTATAGATACTCTAAACTAACAAATTTTCTTTTAAGTATTTCAAGTTGCAAACGTCATTTCGTGGAAGTCTAGTTTAGGTATTTGTGATAATTTTGTTCTCTATATAGGCCATTGTTTTGAACATTTTTCCTTGTATTGTCGGATAAAATTTCTTCCAAGTAGTTATAAAAGGTGTTAAATCCGACGTATAGAAAGAATGACATGTGATGAGAGCTCATGTATGATTGCATAATGAGAGGTATCTTCAACAACCACTAGTAGAGTATGACTTTGGTCAATTCTAGATAGCTTCCCTGCTCTATTAGTGAGAGTACTTGAATTTGCTGATGGTAGAGGGTTACTATCAAGCTTTCCCACAATGTTCTAATGTTATGTTGTGGTATGTTATGTAGGAAATGTAAATATATGTTTGTGTGGGTGGGTTTTTAGTGTTCGTATGAGTATTTATATATGTATTTACTGTGTATTTATTTGTTTGTGTGCTTGCATTATTATATACAGATATGTAGGTTCTTCACTATCAACGCTCGCTCTCCTCTCTTCCTTTCCATCCCATACTTTTTTATTTTGTTCCAGACAAACTTGATAAATGAGTGGCTTAGTTTTTTTTCCAGTGCATTATCAGGAAGTAGATGCTAACGTGATTTGTTGAACCCCTATTCTTCGGTATATCAGGTATGACTAATTATTAAAATGCAACTTTGGTATCATTATTTACTTTGACACTTTGTTGGTACATTTTACTCATTTATGCTTACACATTTACTAAGATTGAGTTTGTTCAACATGTTCTTATGGGGAAATATGAAGATTCTAGAATGAAGTCTACTATTGCAAGGAATACCATGAACACTACTTTTGGGAGAATAATATGTTTAGAACTTTAATGATGTTAGACATCGTTTCGAGTTTATGGTTAAAACCTAAATGGTTTATCTTATAGTACATATTGTTTTGGGATCTTTAATGGTTATGAATGAAATATAGTTTTAGATCGATTTTATATCACCGAAATGTAGTGTTGTTGATTTTGTCACGTGTGTTTTGAAATTATTATTTGAGTGAAATTTGTGGGCATTGTTTTTGCATTGCCATTGATTGAGCACAAGTTTTTACTAGTGTATTTATATCAACTTCTTTAATGAAAAATTAATATTTGTTTTAAAATAAAATAATATTGCTAACGGACTTTGATCGTTACAAATAAAAACATACGTTACAAATATATGACACTCTCAATCCGTTGCAATGTATTTTGTAACGGTTTTTATCCGTTACAAATTATATAATTGTAACGGATTTAGCCCATTACAAATAGTAAATTTGTAACGGATTTTATAAGTTACATATTTTGTTAGTAAAAAAATAATGTCAATGTTTTAACGGATTTAATCCGTTACAAATATTTTTTGTAACGGGTTTTGCCGTTACAATTGACCTATTTTGGTGTAGTGGTGGTCTGCCCATTTCCAAGGCCAACATTGACTTTTTTGCCCAGCGTGGTGATTCTTCTGCATCCACCAACATTGGGGCATCACTTAGAGGTCAAACGTACTCCCCAAGTGGGACTCCCATGTTGGACTTGGTAACTTTTATTGGCGAAGGACCTTTATCGGACCTTGAGGCTCCTTTAGTTGAGGGTTCCGTTGAGGCTTCTGAGGAGATAAACCTGCCCCCAATAGTTCTCGCCGTTCTGAACTCCTTAGTGACTCCCGTTCTTGCTCCAGCCATCATTGAGGTACTTCGCTAGTTTGTCTTCATTTCTCATTGTTTGTCCTTCATTCTTAACAATGCACAATCTATAAGAGTCTCATTTCTCAAACTTTCAAACTCCACTGGTAACGGTGACTTAACAATGAAAACACTTATTAAGGTTTTTCGTCAAAACTCCACCAGTAATGGTGGCTTAACAATGAAAAAAGTTGTTAAGATTTTTTCATCAAACTCCACCAGTAATGGTGACTTAACAATGAAAACAGTTGTTAAGATTTTTCATCAAACTCCATCAGTAATAGTGACTTAATAATGAAAAAACTTATTAAGATTTTTTCATCAAACTCCACCAGTAACGATGACTTAACAATGAAAACACTTGTTAAGGTTTTTCATTAAACTCCACCAGTAACAATGACTTAACAATGAAAACACTCATTAAGATTTTTTAGTCAAACTCCACCAGTAACGGTGACTTAACAATGAAAACACTTGTTAAGATTTTTCATTAAACTCCACTAGTAATGGTGGCTTAACAATGAAAATACTCATTAAGATTTTTTAGTCAAACTCCACCAGTAATGGTGACTTAACAATTAAAACACTTGTTAAGATCTCTAGTCAAACTCCACCACTAACGGTGACTTAACAATGAAAACACTTATTAAGATTTTCCACCTGACTCATTATTTGCTTGATTTATTTCCAGGTTGCTGGTATGTCCCCTCTAGATGGAGAGAGACCTCCATCAGTTCCTTCACCCATCGCGTCGCCCCATCGTGAACAAGCTATTTTGGAAGAATCTAGTTGCAACGACCAAGGTTCCACAATAGGTGATGCGGTCGATAGCAAATCTGGTTGTGAGCTTCCTCTGCCCAACCTGGCTCTTTCTGAATTCTGCCTCATGGTCCTTCAACGATTCCCCCAAATGCCTTCCAGCTAATGTTTGGTAATTGAGCAAATTGCAAAACATCACCCTGAGACTTACACTGTCGGTTGTCTGCGTTCAAACATCCTCGTGATGAGCCATAGGGTTCAAGGCATGGCGATCATTATTTTTGATATCATCCGTACTCCTATCGCGAACTTTACGAGGACCCTCCTCAAATAATTCTTCGGCTATCTGAGGGAGTTTGGCTGAGATGGATTTCAATTTAGCTGGTTGATTGGCCACTTAAAGACTTTGAAGAGCCAGTAATTTAGCTGTGTGTCTGGAAAAGCTAAAACGGGAGAAACTCCTTATTGACCGTGCACAAGTTCAAACAAGATTGGAGGTTTCTATTAATGCCCAATAATCATGCCTAGCAGCTTCTTTGGTCCTGCCTGGAGATTTTTTCTCTGCTCCGGACTTGTGGTTCCTCTTAGGCCAATGAGCTCTTTCACTTTTGTATACATTTCCTTTTTCTTCTTATGTAATTCTTGGGCAATAGTTCCTAATTTTGTAATTCCCCAAAGTTTGTGAATGAAAAAAATGTATGTTTTCCTATGCTACCTCTTTATGCTGTAACTGTTTGCATATATTACAAATTTCTACAATTCTTTCATCTCCACTCACGTTCCAATAATAGACATTAAGAATAATAACTTATATATTTATAAAAAAAACAGCTAGATACAACATTGGTATAAAGTTAATTGCTTATACATGATAGTCTTTCAACCATTTATTATTAATATTGAATGGTTTGTCTTCTTTCGTCTTAAAAATTAAGCAATAACCTGAATCATGAGCATCCTTTATAATGAAAGGTCCCTCCCAATTTTCTATTAACTTAGGTAGAGGAAGCCCCTGATGTGCTTCACTGCTACCTTCAAAATGAGTTCTCCCTTCATGAACTTCCTTAGTCTCACCAAGTTGTCATATGCCCTGGAGAGCTGTTTCGTGTATATTTGAAAGTGCTGGATCTCATTATATCTGTATTTGTCCAATGCTTCCAACTGTACATGTTTGTTCTGAGGGAGCATGCTACTTTGTAAGGCATATCGGTAAAAGGTAACTTCTAATTCCACCAGGAGAATCGCTATAGCTCCATAAACAAGGGAAAATGGAGTATATCCCGTGGGCTTCCTTTTCTTCATTTAATAGGCCCACAATACAGCTGGTAACTTGTCATCCCACGATCCTAGGAAATCCTCCATCATCTTAGCCAAAATGTTAACCAATGTTTTGTCAGTTTTTTCGGCTTGACCGTTTCCCTTTGGGTATGCCACCGCTGAAGTATGATGAACAATTGAGTACTTATCTCTGAGCATTGTTACCTATGAATTGATGAAATGGGTTTCGTTATCAGAGAGAATAACTTTTGGAATACCAAAATGGCAAATGATGTATTCTCTGATGAAGTTTCCCACCACCCCTGTTGTTGCCCTTCTTAGTGGTATCGCTTCAGCCCATTTTGTAAAGCACTCCGTTGCTACTAGTATAAATATCTTCCCCCTCGAAGAAGGATGTTTTTCCCCTACCAGGTCAAATGCCCAGGTGTGAAAAGGATAAGGCATCTCCAGGGAGTGTAGATCCACTGATGGGGCATGGATCATATTTCCATGTAGTTGGAAAGCCTTACATTTTCGAACAAACACAACAACGTCATTCTCCATTATTGGCCAATAATACCCCAACGTCATCAACTGGTCATACTACTTGGCTCCTCCCATGTGAGTTGGATCGTACGCTTATTTTAGGACTTTGGCTGCTTCTTCCTTTGTGATGCAACACAATGGTCTGTTGAAGTATCCCCTTTGATAAAGTTTCCCCTCCTGCACATAGAAACTCGGTGCCCTTCTCTTGAGTCCCATCGCATAAATCTTCTCTATTGGGACAACACCGTCTTTAATGAAGTCAATATAGGGCTGCCTCCAGTCTGACTGAGCTTCAACAAAATGGCACTCAGATGCCTCGAAGAATAGTTGGCACTTATCACACTTCTGTTGTAGCTCTACTGCATCCTGCTTCATTCTAGGCCAGAAATATCCTTCCCTTTGAATTCTCCTGTAAGAGGTATCTTAGTTGTTTCGCAGTGCTCTTCGTGTGGTTTCTTTAACCTCCTATCTGCTTCTTTTGGGCCGATGCATCTTGACAACCATCGTCCTGAATTTCTAAAATAAAGGTTTCCCTAATTTGGAAATTATTGGGCTAATTTCCTTAGCTCCATCGCTCCTTCCCAGAATCCAATTATTTTCTAATCTCCCCCCTCCAGTCAGAGCCATCCTTCATCAGCAGAATTGACTATACCACCAAAGGAGCTATCCTTCGTTGAATCAAGATTGCAGGTGTATCGTCCCTCATGATCATCTTTTAAGAAATAGTGGCATAGGCATCTGGATGGCGATTCATCGTTCGGGGATATCTCTTTATCTTGGTCCGATGGAACTGGTTGAGAAGCCTATGAATGATTGTTATATAAGGTTCCAGACAAAGGTGTTTCAATGCATATTCTCCATTCACTTGCTGAATCACCAAGTTCGAATCACCCTTGATGCAAAGTGAATGAATTCCCCTTCAAAAGGCCTACAACAACCCCAGTACCAATGCTGTATACTCTGCTTCGTTGTTAGAATAAGGGAAATCTAACTTGTAGGAAAGACAAATCTCATCCATTCCTCTTGAAAGAATAACCTATGCTCCTCCTTTTTTTTTTACTGAATATCCATCGAACTACATCATCCATTCTGCATCGCTTGCATCTAAGTGGCTGGCCTGCAAGTCATCTATTGGAATACTCTCTCTAGGTGGCTCAAACGTCCCAGAGGGGAAGATTGCTAAGAGATCTTCTTATGCCTGGCTCTTGATTGTGCGAGAGACCACACACTTTAAATCATATTCTGAGAGGAGAGGAATCGCCTAGCTTCCCTACCAATCAATATAGTTCTTACCAGCAAACACTTAACATGATCACATCTTGTTACAATATGAATTGTAAAAGTCAATATATAATGTGTAAGTTTTTGCGCTACAAAGACTAAGGCTAAATAGTGATTTTCAAGCTACTATACGTGACCTCTGACCCATGTATGATTCTACTAAGGTAATATACTGGTCGTTGCTGTCCGTCAATCTCTTATTCCAACAAAGCTCCAACGGACCTCGTGGTGGATGTGAGGTATAGCTGCAATGGTATTCCTGCCCCTGGGGGAACCATGGTTTGTGGTGAAACGAGAAGCTTCTTCAGCCGAGTGAGATATTCCTGGTGAACCTCTTCCCATTTAAATTTTGTGTTCTTTCGCAAAAGCTACATCAACGGGTGTGTTATTTCGGATAGTCCTGGCATAAATCTCCTAAGGTATGAAACTTTACCGAGGAAACTCTTTAGTTCCTTCGTTGTTCTTGGACTTGGCATCTCCAAGATCGCTCGCTGTTTGTGTTGGTCCATCTGCACCCCTTGTCGATCAATAACAAAACCTAGAAACTTTCCACTCTTTACTCCGACGATACATTTCAGTGTGTTCATCTTCAGCTTAAACTTCCTGCACTAGGCAAACACCTTCCTCAAATCGCTCAGATGGAACTCTTCATTCTTTGATTTGATGATCAAATCATCCACATAAAATTCCCCAAATTTATGAAAGAAGTCATGGAAAATGGCCATCATTATTCTTTGATAAGTATCCCCAGCGTTCTTGAGTCCAAACGACATCCGTGGGGTCCAACTTGAGTTGGTTGTACCCTATATACCCATCCATGAAGTTGTACATATCATGACCAACCATTGAATCTATCAAGCTATCAATGGAGGGTAGAGGGAACTCATCTTTGGGGAAAGCCCTATTCAAGTCCCTGAAATCCACACAAACACTTATTTGATTTTTATCTTTCTTTCCCACTAAGATAATGCTAGACAGCCATAGTGGGTTATGTATTGGTTTGATGACTCCTGCTATCAATAAGCGTTGGACCTCTTCCTTGAATTTCAATTCCATCTCAGGCTTGTAAGTCCTCGTTGCTTGCTTCACCATAATGGCTGAAGCCATCCTGTTTAACCTGTGGCAACTCACTTCCTCATCCAGCCCTTCCATCTCTGTGTATTTCCACACAAAAACATCTATAAACTCTCGAATCAACTCAACTAAGGCCTCTTATTTCTCCTTATCGATATCCTTCACGATAAAAATAGGACTTGGATCCTTCTCTTCTTTGTAAGGTTCAACTGATCCAATTTTTATGCATGTGTCTTCGATCGATCTACCATGTAGTCTGGTTCTTCGACGACATCCTCCATGAACTCCTGTATATTGGAGTTATCTATCATCACACATTTCCCCCGTTGATCCAACAGAAAACACTCGTATATCGGGTCAGCCTCCTCATCAGTTTCTGCCATTTCTTCTTTGTCCACCCACTCATACCATTATAACCGATAAAACACCTTTTCTTCTTCTATAATAACCTTCTTACACTATCTTTTGGCAGTTGCAACTGCCTTCCTCTTTTTTTCACTAGAAGCCCCAGTAACTTTTTCTCCTAAAATTAACTCAGCACAGTTTGTCGTTGGACCTCATGCTCTGTTAGATCTATTCTGGGTCTCATCCTGTCTTTGAGTTGCTTTGAGATGTTTTGGGGACGAGGGACCACCTGGTGTGTTTCTTTTTCTATCACTCTATTGCTACTTGTAACTTCGTTATTCTGCCCATTCACAGGCCCCATCCTTTCCCTGATCGAGGGAATCCACTCTCCCTCCATTTTTCTCATTATGACTCTGACATCCTCCTCTAATTCTGTGTAAAACGATACATCTACCGAGTGAGCTTCTTCAACAGTGAAGGGCCTCTTCATATATCTAATGGTGATCTCCGTTCCTTTGTTATTCGCCTTGGCACATTTGTGATACGTCGAAGGAACTAGCCCTTGGTTGTGCATACATACGCTTCCTATCAACAGATGGTAGGAAGTTGTATTCTCTATCACGTGGAATTTAATGTGGGAACTCAAATTTCCCATCACAATCCCAACGTTCACATAACCGTTGGACTTGGAAGATCGGTTGCCATAACCTTAAATCACCAAAGGCATGGGGACTAACCTTTCCTCTGGACTATTAGCTGCGTGGAAAGAATTGATTGGAATGATGTTGATGGAGGCTCCCCCATCCATAAGAACCCTTGAAAAGCTAACTCTGTTGATGCTGGTAGTCACATACAATGGCCTATTATAAGGGAATCTCACGTCCCTATCTGCATCGCTCAAAGTTATTTCTGAGCGAAACTTCTTCACCAACCTGGATATGGGTCCCTTCCATCTCAGCTAAGGGACTGCATTCTTCCTCATGATATCAAGGATTTCTTGGGTTATCTACAACCTACTTTCCTTTGTCATCCCCACCTGGTCGAAGAACTAGGAAAACTTTGGAGACTTAGAAATTTCATAGTATTCTATAGCTTGGTCTACTTCCTCACCTTTAATGTTGTATACGCCCTCTATATCTTTAGCACTTACTTCATCGTAAGCTAACACTACGTTAGCTATTCCCCTAGTGGAGTCTTCCAAATATTCTTCAAACTCCTCCTGCTCCATCGTTAGCTCCCTTGCTTCTCTCTCTGCCTCATCGTCATAGGCCACCACCAGATTGGCTCCATGTGCTGGGAGGGGGTTGTTGTTAACATTTTGTAGAGGAATTTGCAATGTTCCTTCCTTTACATATTTGTCGATGATTCTTTCTAGCATGAAAGAACTTTCCGTTAGATGTTGGATCTTTCGATGGATTTGGCAATATTTGGGATCCGCTCTGGTTGCCACATCTGGTTCCCTGGTGGGGATGCCCTTTGGTTCATACACCATTCCTCCCTGAACTATGGCATTGTAATAGCTGACAACCTCCTCTACTGTACAAGGCAACAGTGGTGGATCCTCCATATCTCTCTCAAACTTTCTTTTATTGTCCCTCTTCGCTAGTACCCGTATACTCTGTTGGTATATCCCACCCATGTGGGATGAGACCTTCCTCCTACAAGTTTTATCGACTGCCTAAACGTCATGGGCACCACCACTGGGTTTGGTCATACCACTAACGAGATATTCCTTGTTGCTTTTAGGAATGCTGTAAAAGTCCCCTCGCGCATCTCGTTAATAAGATGGCAGATGTACTTAGGAAGCAGTCCTTCCACATATATCTACAGTAGTTTGGACTCTTTGGCTTCCTCTCTCACATCGAGGAACCTTTCCCCGAACCTTCGGACGTATGCCGCCACATCTTCCCCTAGTCGTTGCTTCTCTCTCCCAAGTTGGGTCAAGTTGAATTCATCTTCTGCCAGAAAGAACTCTGAACGAACAAAACGTGCACCTCCTCCCACGTGGAAACACTCTTAGGATCTAGGTGAGAATACCAGGTATATTCCTTATCAGTTAAGGATTTGGAAAAGTCCTTAAACCTGACTTTTGTATTATTGCAGTGCGCCCTCAAATGTTCAATGAAGCGTTTAATATTCTCCTTCAGGTTCCCTCCCTTTTCTGTGTATTTTTCAAAGATAGGAGGAATATAATCTTTTGGGTAAGGCTCATCGTTATACTCCTCAGGATAAGGCATGTGAAAGTCATCATAAATCGAAGCTACCTCGCCAGCAGATTGTGAGGAAGATTTCATGAATTTTAGCATCTCCATCTGCATCTCTTTCCTCATCTCCTCCAGAGTTGATACCGTTGAAGGAACGACCAGAGGGACCATAGATGGGATGCCCGTTGCACCCGAAGTAATCACCACAGTTGGAACACTTATAACTCTCGGAGTTCCCACTGTTGGCATCACAATAGGGGTCATTTTTTTCGGGGAAGTTCCCATTGGAACTGCGCTTGGTGGGGCCGTTGGGGCTACACTCGGTGTTACGAAAGAATCGGCGTCAAATCCCCGCAGCACCGTTGAAGCTACAAGAGTTTGTAAAAATTCATAAAATTTATTCATGAGGAGTTCCACTTGAGTTGGTCCCAACCCGGCACTCGTGGAATCTTGTGTCACTCCTGGAATGCCTGTCACCGTTTGAACTGGAGGTACCTCCACTTGAGGGGCTCCGTCTCTCAAAACCCCCAGCTCCCTCGCTGTTTGTTCTTCATTATGTTTTATGTCATCAAAGTTAAGTCTACAGTTAACATTATCCTGCGTCATACTCCTTGCTTAGAGGAATACCTCCCTAGTGAGGTCGCTAAATGTAAGAGGGTAGTTTAGATTAGATGGAGGCTTAACCCCTTTTGAGTACAGTAATGATAAGTTAACTAACCACGCTATTGATTAACTACAAGACACACAATCACAACTTAGTGAAGATAAAACCAATTTGGACTCACAAGTCTCTCGTGTATAACATAGAAGACAATAACAAACTCAGAAGTAACTCCTTTAGAGGGAGAGATAAGTAAGCATCCTTGATACACCTTGGCAGGCAGCTAAACACCCCAACCACCCTCAAAGGTCCCTATCAAGTATTAAAAGCTTCGTAATAAATTACAATGGTGGGTGAGTAAACTCTCTAGTTTGTAATGAATCTCTTTCTAATGTATATCCTCCCTAGTAATAACTTCTGAACTATAAAAAAGAACCTCTCTTCCCCAAAGGTGGTTGGGATCCTTAAATAGCCCCCACACCACTCCCGAGATAACTCAGTCATTAATAACTGTGAAATACATCTATCATACTTTATATCACAAACATTAAATTCCCTGATGCACTAGTTATCTTCACGTCATAAATATTAAATGCCAAGACATACCTTTTGCCTAACCATTGTGTGTCAGGGGGTTGTCATCACAGAGGTGGCTTACCAACCATTTGACAACTCTAAATACCACAGTAGTTTACTCAAGTGCAGATTTGACATTGCCTATTTGGTTAGTGACATCATATAAAGTAGGTGTGACATTAAGTAGAGGGTTGTTTGGTTCACAACTCAACGCTCGATGGAACTCAAGGCTGCTCCGCCCGAGATTCCACGATAAGGGTCTTTTGGTGTTTTACCAGGTGTATCTAAGATGGCCAGGTCAAGCCACAATGGTGCCTCACTTCTCAATCTTCCAAACCAAGTCCTTCTAAAGTTTCCATGACGAGGTTGTTCGATAGAGCATGAAAGATCTCCCAGGCCCTACCAAGCCTGGTCTCTCGCGATTATCGTTCGACCTCACACTAAAAATCATTATAATCGTTAAAACTCATGGTCAATATAAATAAAGAGATGCAACAAGACTAAGTAAAGCAATAGTACTAAAGGATGAGCTCTCTCAGTTAGATTCTTCGCTGGAATATCCCTCTGGGCTGCCACGCTGAACTACCTCGCTTGAGCTGCATTGCTGAGTTACATCGCTTTGGGCTACATCACTGCCTTATTGAGCTGCATTAGTGTCTTAATCCCAAACACTGTTGTTAATGGGGGGATTATCTCTAATCTCAAGATTACCTTCAAGCCCCCTACAAGTTTAATTTACATTCTTTAGTTAATTAACGGATCTTAAATCAAACATCGTTTCCCATTTTCTAGAGTCGACTTAAGGTTAATCATCTTCCCTATTCGTCATCACGATTCTTCATCTTAGTCCCTGAGTTCGATACTCGATTTATAGGATCATTACATGAGCGACTAGTTTTCACTTGAATCAAAATTATCACACACTAGAGACAGATTTAAAGTCGCGTCAAAATTTTGGCACCATTGCTGAGGATTAGGTAGACATTGAGGTTAGGTCGATTTAATCCAACATTTGGCTCAAATTTAAAAAATCCAAAAAAAGCATAAAATCAAAAATCCAAAAAATTCAGAAAATAATATATATAGCATCTCTCAATTCCTTTCATGTAAAATCCTCAACAAACTCATCAATATACTCCTACCCGAATTCACGAAAATCCATTAGTAGAGTACGATATCGATAGTTCACACACTCATAACACTCCTCAATTTTGGATTCCAGATCCTACACCACCGAATTCTATCGCGAGTCACACATTGAGTCACATCTCTAGGACATCCGGTGAGGAATCAGAATCAGTAAGTGAGAGTAATATGTCGGAGCACGGTAGTATAAGTAAGGGTGAGGGTGAAGTACCGTATCTTTCCATGAGAGACCTCCTATATCCCAAGCAAACCGTCAGTCTGGGATGCATTTTACTCCCGTATAATGCGGGACAATTTCATTTTCGGAATGGGATGATCCAGATTCTTCCCACATTGCATGGTATGGATTCAAAGAAACCATACCTCCACATCCATGAGTTCGAAGAGGCGTGCAAAATGTTTAGCAATCAAACATACTCTCGAGATGTCATTCGCCTAAAACTTTTTCCTTCCTATTTAAAGTTTAAAGCTAAGACCTGGCTGTGGTCCTTATCGCTGAGCTCAATTGGATCATGGATGGATATTCAAGCCAAGTTTCTTTTGAAGTTCTTCCCCCAACATCGAACGAATTCCGTTAAAACTCAAATTCAAACGTTTAACGAGTAAGAAAATGAGCCATTTGATCGATATTGGGAGCGTTTCAACGATCAAGTAAACACATACCCACATCATGGTTTTGAGAAGTATCATCTTATCTCTTTCTTCTACCACGGGCTAAGTATAACTTCTAAACAACTAATTGAGTCCATGTGTGAGGGAGAATTCTTTAGTTTAGATGCAAACGTAGCAGAGGTCCACCTTAAGTATGTCGTCTAGGGTACTCAAGCGTGGGACACATCTGATCCCAACACCCAAACCCGGGATTGAAAAACTTCCATAACTCCTTCTCTGTATGGACTCTATAAATTGGACAAAGAATCCGGGTTGAAAATTTAAATAAACTAATTGTCTAAAAGATTGAAAGATGTAGTCGAAGCATGGACAAGAGAAATGCCCAGATCCACTAGCGCACTAAGAGAGAAGGTGTGAGCGATTTATGAGGAGAGACATTCAATGGAGGAAGGCCCGATTATACCCTCCTACAAAGTAATTCTTCAAAACAAAGTGGAAGCGGTAGGAGCGTTTAAGGGTAATTTTAATTCCCCTCACGGGAATTCTTGCAACCCTGCATGGAGGAACCATCCTTGTTTTTGCTATGGGCAACATGCTGCGTTGAATCATAATTCACATGTTGACCCTCCTCAACCACTACCTCCACATTTACAACAAGCCCCACATATGCAAGCACCACCTCATGCGCCGTATATCACCCCACCGCGGAGAAATATCGAGGATACTTTGAATCAATTCATACAGTCTCAATCGGCAACCAATGCTCAAAATACCTGAATGTTTGCCGAGATAAATGAGAACATTTTAAAATTGCAATCTTCCTTAAGTATCCTAGAGAAGGTTAACTTTCCGACTGCCTAAGACCAAAGACCTACTCAAGGTCAACCTAGTGTTATCTCTACATTCGATGATCATAAAGAGAAATGTCAAGCCATTACCACTCTACGTAGTGGGAGAGTCATTTATTTATCACCTCCCCCCCACGATGAACCTAAAGACAAGGAGGTTTCTCCCGACACAAAAGAGGCCGAAGATGCCCCTTGAATCAGACTGAGAACTAAGATACTAGTGGACCCAAAGTCATAGTGAAACCACCCACTTATGCAAAGTTCCTTAAAGACTTATTAATGGTGAAACGTAGATTGAATGTGAAAAGGAACGTTTTCCTGGCACAAAATATGAGTTTCGTTCTACTAAATGACCTGCCACCAAAGTTTAAAGATTCGGGTGCACCGACCATTTTGTGCATCATTGGAGAGAACCGTATCAAGAAAATCCTTGCTATATTTAGGGGCGAGTATTAACATTCTCCCTTATTCCATATATAGGTAGTTAGATTTGGGGGACCTCAAGCCCATTAAGATCACTCTCTAAGTCTTGGAATGTACCGTGAAGATACCTCGAGGGATTGTTGATGACATGATAGCCTAAGTAAACACTTTCTACTTCCCGATAGATTTTTTCATTTAGGACACGAATCCCTCTATCACCTCGAGTAATCATGTTCCCATCATCCTTAGTCACCCATTCTTAGATACGACTAACGCTTTGATTAAAACTCGAAATAGACAAATGCAACTCACTTTCGGGAACATTACCCATGAGACAAATATCTTCAACATCGTCAAGCAAGTAGGTTATAAGGACGAGTTCCACGAAGTAGATCTTACAAAGGAGGTAGTATACAAGCACGTAGAGGAAATTTTTAGTGAGGATTCACTAGAAACGTGTCTTACCTCGGATAGTGCAATTGACGAGACGTACACTGACTTCGAGAGAGAGAGGTAGGAGAGTTGAAAGAAATTTTAAATGGGAGAGCGTCAGAAGGGGAAGTGAGAGACATGAATTGGGTTTCTAGATTAGAGGATATACCACCGAGGGAGTCACGTACGGTTCCCTACGATGAGAAATTTCCCACCCTAGAATTAAAGAAACTACCCTAAAATGTAAAATATGCTTATTTGGGAGAGGATGAGACATTTCATGTTGTCGGCTCCTCGAGCCTTGATAAAGAGCAAGAGGGTGAATTATTCGCGATTTTGAGGAAGAACCAGAGTAATTTTGGTTGGAACATCGAGGATTTGAAAGGTATAATCCCCTGATTTGTACCCATAAAATCCACCTCGAGGAGGACGTGAAGCCTTCGAGCAAGATGCAAAGGCGATTGAACTCCACTATGAAAGATGTAGTGAGAGCAGAGACTATTAAGCTATTGGATGCGGGCATCATTTACCATATTTTGAATAACAAATTGGTGAGTCCTATCCAAGTCATCCCAAAGAAGTCAGGCATAATTATGGTAAAAAATGCCAAGGGTGAGCTAATTCCCCAACGCACCACCACCGGGGGGCACGTTTACATTGATTACGGGAAGCTCAATGATGGAACTAGGAAAGATCATTTTCCATTACCATTTATCGACCAAATGCTAGATCGAATAGTGGGACACCCATTCCATTGCATTTTTTTAACGGTTATTACACATATAACCAAATTGAGGTAGATGTTCTAGATCAGGAAAAGACGACCTTCACATGTCCTTTTGTCACATTTGCCTACAAACGCATGCCCTTTGAATTATGCAATGAACCTGCTACTTTTTAAAGGTGCATGCTTATTATATTTAGAGATATGGGCGAAAGGGGCCTTGAGGTTTTCATGGATGACTTAAGTATCTTCGGCCCTTCTTACGACCTTTGCCTAGCGAATATTGAAAAAGTGCAAGCCCGTTGTGTGGAAAAGAACTTGAACTAAATTGAGAGAAGTGCCATTTTATGGTTATTGACGGAATAGCTCTTGCCCACATATTGTTGTCCAAGGGAATTGATGTTGATAGGGCAAAAATAGATTCCATAGCCGATCTCCCCCACCTAAATCACTAAAGGATGTGCGCTCCTTCTTGGGCCACGCAACTTTCTATCGCAGGTTTATTCTGGACTTTAGTGCCATCGCTAGGCCCTTGAGAAACCTACTTATGAAAGACACCCCCTTTGAGTGGATTGAAGCATGTCAAAGTGCATTTGAAAAATTGAAAAGAATGATCGTTTTCACTACCATTATGTAAGCTCCGGATTGGTCCCTTCCATTAGATCTCATGTGTGATGCTAGTGATTATGCTATAGGGAATATTTTAGGCCAAAGAAAAGATAAGAATACCCACATCATCTACTATGCTAGCTGTATGTTAACCGGACGGCAACTCAACTACTCCACTACAGAGAAAGAATTGCTAGTTTTAGTTTTTGCCCTAGATAAATTCCGCTCTTATCTCATTGGTTCATCGATTATATGCTTTACCGATCACGCAGCCTTTAAGTATCCCCTTTCCAAAAAGTATGCTAAATCGTGCCACATAAGGTGGATCCTACTCCTATAAGATTTCAATCTCTCGATAAAAGATAAAAAAGGAGAAGAAAACGTCATAGCCGACCATTTATCCCAGCTTTCGTCCAACGTACCTAGTGTTCCCACACCTACAGACTTTCTTGATGAGCAAGTATTCTCCACTTCTTCGCTCCCTTGTTTTGCGGATATAGAAAATTACCTTGTCATAGGGGTCGTCCCCTTCGATTGGACACCACAAGAGAAAAAGAAGTTCCTAACTTGTTCGCGTATGTTCCGCTATGATGATCCCTTTTTGTTTAAGTATTGCATGGACCAAATCATCCAATGATTTGTACCAAATGAAGAGAAACCTAATGTATTCCATTTTTGTCATATGGAAGCTTATGGAGGTCATTTTTTGACGAACAAAATGGCCTCTAAGATCCTTCAAAGCGGTCTCCTTTGGCCCATAACTTTCCAAGATGTTAATTCATATTTTAAATCTTACGATAGATGTCAAAAGATGGGAGCCATAACTCGATGAGACATGATGCCATTTACCCATATACTCGTCATTGAGACGTTTGACTGTTGGGGCATTGACTTCATGGGTCCTTTTCCTAACTCCTTTTGTTTCTTTTGCATCCTTGATGCAGTAAACTATGTGTTAAAATGGGTTGAGGACATAGCTACTAAGACCAATGATAATAAGGTGGTGATTAAGTTCTTACGAGAGCACGCACTCTCTTGCTTAGGATCTCTGAAAGAAATCATTAATGATAATGGCACAAAGTTTTGCAAGTGGTCATTTAAAAAAACTCATGAGAAAGTATGGAGTCATCCACAGGGTTTGACCTACTTATCATCCCCAAACAAATGGGCAAGCAGAATTAGCCAATCATGAAATCAAGCACATTCTCAAAAAGACCGTCAATCTAAATAAAAAAGATTGGTCTCTCTATTTGAACAATTATCTATGGGCTTATAGAACCGCTTATAAGAACCCCCTCGGATGTCCACCTTTCGTTTTGTATATGGCAAGCCTTGCCATTTCCCCATGGAGCCAGAAAAAAGGCATATTCGGCGATCAAGAGGTTAAACTACAACAGGGACCAAGCCAGTGAAGCATGCAAGCTTCAACTGAATGAAGTTGAAGAAATGCACAATGATGCGTATAAAAATGCAAATATATCCAAAGAAAGAATGAAACTCACACATGTTAGAATTATCCGATGAAAGGAGTTTCATTCGGGTCAAAAAGTGATTCTATACAACTCACGTTTACAGTTGTTTCCCGATAAGTTACGTTCAATATGGACCAGCCCATTTGTTGTGAGAGAAGTGTTCCCCCATGGAGCCGTTGAGTTAGAAGATCCCAAGGAGGAGATACATTCAAGGTAAATGGACAATGCCTAAAGTCATATTTAGAGGCATGTGTTGAAGAGGCCAATACATCTTGGTTATCGGACCCTATTTACGGGGTTAAATGAGCTTGATCAGAGAGGTCGTCGCACCCCCGATAGGTATGGGGTGATTCTTGTTTATATTAGTTAGTTGACTAGGATAGGGTACTTAAAGGTCCGTAATATGAGAGTTCATAGAGAAAGGAACACCGAGGCACAACAAGGGAGAGAGTAAAGCGTCTTAAGGAGAGTTGACATGATTTTTCGGGCTAATATATGCATGGGAACTTTTTGGGAGATTTTCTAAAAAGTGAGTTTTTAAGATTTTCCACACTTAGTTTTTTTAGAATGAAACAATTGAGGAGCACACTGGAATTCCGATCCGGCTCACCCTTTCTTCACTAAAGGCCGAATCGGTTCACTTTTCAGTTAGATCAAAATAAAAAGGGGGTGAACCGGTTCACCCCAGAACAAAACCGTTTTTGATTTTTCGCAGTGTTTTAATTTTCCCTCCATTGATTCATCCCCTTTTCTCTCCATTTCATTTCCCTCCATATTCTTCCCCCCCCCCCCCCCCATCAGATTTCCCTCCATTCTACACTCCCCTTTTTCCTCAATTATACATCCCATCATCCCTCGATTTCATTTCCATCCACACACCCACTCCACCTATAAATACTTTCGATCTCCCCTATTCCACCTTACCCCTCTCATATCTTCTTCTACTCTCCTATTTTTACAAAAGTCCCCATTTTTCCAATGGAAAATGCAGAGCTCCCTATCGAGTACAATGAAACTGACATCCTCAATGATGGAGATCACGACTATCGCTCCCACCAAGAGTGAATTTGGTGCAAATTTTTTTCTCCACCTCTCGCTCCGTGCATTTTGAGAGGCAAGTTCGTTGGGTCAAGATTCCTCAAGTCGTTACTATTATCTTCTACCCACAGGGGTGGTGTCGCTTATTTGAGGAACACGGTATGACGGTATGATAGGATGAGGTACACACTTTTTATGGAACTCTCATTCGCACGAGAGACACGACTGCCGAGGCCTATGTCAATGAGACACGAGTCCCTTTTTTGCTCAATCTTTTAGTCTAGAAGATGCGTCTAATGTGGGTTCCTAGCCCTGACAACTATGAATACCCCACCGTGGCCTTGCCACTCTGCAAAAATCAATGAATTCGACGCATTTCCCCCACTCACTCTTGGGAAATAGATACCTTCCTCGTTGGTAATCTCGATGCAAGGGCCTGACTCGCCTTCCTCATCATTTGTGGAAACATTCTTCAAACTTCCAGCGACTCGGTAATGCAACTTCGCCAAGACAAATTTTTGTACTACCTCCTCGATTCGAGCACCACCATTAATCTCGCCCGCACCTTTTATGATGACATTATCCATGTTTCCATGGGTCGCAACGGTAAAGTTTCCCTCCCATATCCCTGTCTCATCACCTCCATCCTTAGAGACGTCGAAATTGATGTACCTCGAGCGCTCCCCTGCCTCAATAAACCCATTGGGTAGGAATCACTAACACAGAGCGACTTCCAAATGGGGGTTATCCACGCCCATAGACCGGCGGTGAAGGATGCTGAAATGGAGGACGAGGAGGAAGAAGGAGACGATGAGACTTATGAGCCCGAGGGAGAATTTGATGAGGCCAATTTCAACACAACGGTAATCTCCCAACGCATTGAATCTTTGGAAGCCCAATTTAGCAATTTTGAGTGCAACTAAGAGCGAGATACGAGGATCATGATTAGGCTCCAACCCCAATTTTGGTTGGATTGGTTTCACATATATAGTTCTTTGTCTTTGGATCCTTATTGTATATTTTTTCTACAAAGAACTATGTACTCTCTATCCTTTAACTTGCTTATACTTGGTTGTTATTGATACAAAAATTTGCATTTGACCTTTGTTTAATTTTTTTGATGCACTCTTATTTTGTTTGGATTTTAGTCCTTTTTTGCATGAGGACATTGCTAAAGTCTAAGTCAGGAGGGTACACTTGCATTTCAAAAAAAAATCACAAATTTCAAAATGCCCAAAAATATTAGAAAATTTCAAATATTTCCATAAAAATGTGAAAAAGTAAAAAATATTTTTCTTCAAAATAAATAAAAATTAGAATTTAAAATTTTCAAAAATATCATTAAAATTTTGTTTGAAGTCTCAAATTGTAAAAACAAATCAAATGCACTAATTCGTAATTGGCCAAAGATGGAAATGGAAGGAAAATTGATGACTTTAAGAATAAGTGTGGAGATTATTAACCCAGGGAGATTTCAAACCTATCATTTTTGTGAGTAGTTAAATAATTTTGAGTTAATGGTTCAGTTAAAGTTTGATTTAGCATTAAAAAGTCATTGAGGATATCTATTTCTTTATTTTAACCGATTACGGGAAACGAGGGTGATGTCGTCTCAAAAAATGCGCTAAAAATATCTCTAAATTAAATATATTCTCGAGACACATATGGTAAAATAATGAGTAACTCGAACACTGAAGTAGGCCTTCATTTGTGTAACCCAAAAATATGAGCCACACAAAAATGTGAAAAATTATCCCCTTTTTCACACCCAATTGATCCAAATAAACTTCCAAATTTTGTTTGATAACTCGAAAACAAAAATTATATTAGAGTTATTAAAATTGGAAGATTCACTTAAGCAAGTCCAAATGCTGCAATAAAAAAGGTCTAGAAATAAAAAAGTGGAAGAATAATGCTAAATAAAAATACCAAGAAAAGCAAATTTTCTAAAGAAAATGAGCAAAAGCACAAAAAAGTGCCAAAGGACATCCTAAAGAGAATTTCCGAACTCCAAAATTCCCAACCATTCTCATATTACCCAATACACCTTAAACTCGAAAAAGTCCTAACTGAGTCCGAATCATGAAACTAATTATCGCGTGGAGAGATAAGATGCGAAAAGATACTAAGAGAGATTAATTGGTGTGAATAAGAGGCGATGTTTCCCATTTTCCAATAACTGTATTCCGATGAAGAGATCTTTTCACCTATTATTTCCATCTTTCCAATTTGTGTGCGTGAATTCGTGTTTCATTATATTTACTATTATATATCACGCACATCGAGAGAATAAGCAACATTCCGAGTGATTCATTTATGAGTGCATCAGTGAGAAATTGAATCAAAACAAATTTTTGGAAAGTAACATAATGATCAATCGATGGAAATTAGTGGCTCAATTTTTGGCTTCGTACACACACTACAAATTGAGACTATTGAATATGAATTTATGGTGACTATTTTTGGGGAGTTTAAATTTTACGATTTTTAAGTATTTTAATTTTTCCATTGAGTCAAAAACCGAATTTTTTGGGTATATTCATTGTAAACACTCACGAGACACCACTCATCCTATTAGGGTAACCTAGGGATTTAACGGCTTGTTGCATATGCTAAATGCAATCGCTCACCCACGAAAAAGATATTTTATCCCAATAACATGTTTGCTGAGAGTTCTGACCATGCCTTTATTCTTTTACATTGCTCGGGACGATCAAAGTTCTAAGTTGGGGGGTTTGATTAGGCATAAATTATTCGTATTTATCCCCATAATTTAGAGGCATTTATCACCCCGTGCGGTGTATTTTAAGTTGGTTTATCTCATATCTTAGCTACTGACAACTTCTATCTAGTACATCGAGTTTCCTGTATTTCTCTTACATTTTACAGGTATTTGATGCACGCGAAAAAAATAGAGAAACCAAAAAAAAAAAAAGAAAAGAAGAAAGGTCAAGGATAGAAAAGTAATTGTACACCCAGAATTTCGACGTGGTACCTAAATATAAGTCAAAGACCTTGATTTCGTAAGCGCGTACGAAGAAACAACACCCAAATCCAAGTTCCAACTGAAAAGAAATGAAGATTTGAAGTTGAGAATAAATCACAAAAGAAGGAAGAAAAATGCAGAAAAGTGAACCGATTTGGTTCAAAGTTGCGAACCGATTATACACGCTAGAATAGAAAAACGAATCGAAGCCAAAAAAGGAGAATCTTTTCGACAAATTGATAAAGAAAATTGAATCAATGACGAAGAAATAGAACCGGTTTGAATGACTGGAATAACAAACCGATTCACCCACCACAGAAGAAAAAAATCGAACTAGTTCGGTGTAGCGGAATTTTGTTTTTTATTTCTTAAAAATAAAGTTGTACGAGGTGAAAACACTTAACAAAATGTGAGAGATATATTATATTTTGATGGAAGCCATACGAGAGTAAGTTTTTCCATAGTTTTGAAAGGATCTTGAAGGCTAGCACCCTAGGAGTACTAATATTCAAATATTGATCATCTTCTACATTTTTTTCAAGGGGCTTTCATCAATCCAAGTATATTTTCAATATTGCTTTCAAATTTCTATCTTCTTTTTGGTTTATGATTCATTATTTCCTTGCTAGAAGTCTTCTTTACACGCTTGATTACAAATTTTACGTAATAATGATTTCATGCAAAATAAATATCATGTTTAAGTGTAGTTACACCATGTCCGGCTAGATTTCTAGAGGGTTGGGGTACATAAACCCCACGTAGGTGATAAGTTTGATATGAAATTATGGATATAATTTAAGGGTTTGATATTTTGTCGGAACATGTGTTATAGATATCTTATCCTCGTTTGCCCTAGGTAACCGAGGTATTTGAGAGTATAATATGTGTACCGACAATCTAATCATTCATGTTAGATTTATTATTGATTAATTATTGTGCGGAGTTAAATCCTCATATAATTAATTCTTTGAAAGATTTACTTTTATCTTCAAATTATTAATATAATTTTTGAAACTTTTATATCCAACGACTTTACCGACGGTGTGGGGGAGTGTACTCCAATCCCATTTTCTCAGATAGATTTAAAACCACTTCATTAGTATTGCATGCATAGTTAAGTCATTAGTTTAATTTACTTGTTTTAGTTAATTAACGGATCTCAAATCAAACATCTTTTCCTTTTTTCTAGAGTTGACTTAACGTTAATCATCTTCCATATTCTTCATCACAATTCTTTATCTTAGTCCCTATGTTCGATACCCAGTTTATAAGATTATTACTTGAGTGACCGATTTGCACTTGAATAAAAATTACCATGCACTAGAAGCACATTTAAAGTTGCGTTAGTAGGTAACTGTGCCCTTTTACATGTATATCCATCTGTATCCATCTTTTATCTGTCTTAACACTGGTGAACTTCCCCCCATATGGCTCCTTCATATCCCCTCATGATGTTTGTACAATGCATGATCGACATCGTCTGGGAGAATGCATTGGAGGTAAGGCCCATAAAAAGAATGCTGATAAAGATTTTGATCAGATGCCAAGTGGAAACAAGAAAATTTTACCTATACATTTCTTGCTTCTTTCCTATCAACTGGAAGTTCATCTTCCATTAGGTAACGTATGATTGAATACATCCATCTCATTATCCTATCAATGAACATCACATACTCAACATATTTCAGTTTGTTGATACTGGGCTGGTTGAGGTATTCCTCTTCAATCATCCACTTCATATCCTTTTAATGACTGAAGCGAGTGTGCCCAGTGTGTTAGTGTGATTATTATTCCCTCTTAGGAATCATTACACTTGTATATGCTTAAATTGGGCGACCAAATAATGAGCTTCTTCAAGGTCTGCAGCCATGTGCTCATCCCTAGCGATGTAGTCTCCCTATATGTGATTTGATACCATCCTTGAGTCATAGAAGACATCAATGTGATGGGATCCTAAGGAGAGTGATTTTCGTAATCCACCGAGCAAGGCTTCATACTCATATTCATTATTGGAGGCTTTAAATCCCAAGAGAATTGCGTGATCAAGAACTATTTTCTTTGAGGGTATTAGTATTATCTCTACTACTGCCCCCTTAGAATTTAAGGCTCCATCAACATACAATACCCATTTATCACCTTCTTTAATTGGTTGTGGGACATATTCTATACTTTTGTTGTCAGTCTCTACGAGTTCTTGATCATTGAAAAACTCAACGATGAAGTCTCATATGACTTGTCCTTTGATTTAAGTTATAGGTTCAAACTAGATTTCAAACCTCTCGATCCATCGACCACTTAGTCATTCATCCAAATAGGTCAACCTTCCTGAGCATTGCTCTTGGAGGGAAGGAGGTTAAAACAATGATTCTCAAAGTAGTGTTTTAACTTTTTAAAGGTTATCACCACTGCGTATGCAAGCAATGACATGTATTTCTCCTCATCATCGAGCAATTTTTTTCTTACATAATAAATCTAAGCCCAATCCCCATTTTTCTCACAAACTAAGGTTGAACTTAGAATGCCATTATACATTGTTAGGTATAATGGAGATATTAGGAAGGCATGTACCTCCATCTTGTCTCCTAATTTATCCTTGAATATTATCATCACAAGCCCTTATTAGGTCTCCCCGGTGTTCTTCAATCCGAATATCATCACCCTATAGCAATATAGCCCTAGTCTGGTAATGAAGGAAGTATTTTCCTAGTCATAAGTGAACATCGGGATTTCATGGTAACTTGAGTAGGTGTCAATAAATCTCATACACTGAAGATTATCAATGGAGTCAATTTGTTGATATATCTTTAGCAAAGGAAAACTATCATTTGGGCATGAACGTTCAGATCGGTAAAATCTACACAAACTCTCCACTTCCCGTTTCTCTTTTTTATGACCATTGTGTTTGATAGCCACTTGAGAATTGAACTTATTTTATGTATTGTTCCTCCAGAAGTTTCCGCACTTCCTCCTCAATAGCCTTGGCCTTCTCGGGTGCAATTCGTTGCACTTTTGAGTCATTAGTGGATGTAGTGGATCCACGTGGAGTTTGTGATACATCACTTTTGGGTTTATTCCTGGCATGTCATATGGCCTCTAGGAAAACACATATTGGTTTTTTCGAGGAAAATAACCGACTCTTTCGTCCCCTCTTCAGTGAGCTAATTGCCACTCAGGAACTTCTTTTCAGGCTGATTATCATCAAACGCTACCTCTTGCAGAGTTCCATAACACAATCATCATGGGTAACTCTGGTTTCCTAAATACCACGTCGCCTATATTTTTTTTGCTATTTGGAGGAAATTTAGCCTTCCTCTAGGTCTATGAATTTTTCCTCCTTCTCATGCTTAATTTGGATTGTGCATATAAAACATTTTCTAGATAAGGATTAGTTTTTGCGTATCTCGATGACTCCTTTGTCAGTGATGGACTTGATATCTGCTGGTACATGGATAGTACAACCATCACATCATGCAACCACACTCTCTTGAGGATAGCGTTATATATGGAGTTTATATCCACCACAAAGAACTCAATAAGCTTGGAGATCCCTCCATCCTGGACATGGAGAACAACATTTCCTAGGGATAAGGTTTATTCTTTATGGGAATTCGACCAAAGGAACGGTGGTTCCTATCGATATTTTATTCGTAAGTTCAACTGATTGAACATCTTGAGGTACATGACTTCCTAATATCTCCCACGGTTTATGAAAAACTTGTCCACATCCTAGTTAATAACTTGGAGAGTGATAATAAGAGCGTCGCGATGGGGTGTTCTCATTCTGACTAAATCATCATTGGTGAAAATGATGTGTTTCATGTAATCATGTCTTCTAGTTATTGGCGTTTACCTGCAATAGGCTTGGTCGAGTCGATGTAAAAGGCTTCCATGACTAATATGAGTTTCTTAGATTCCATCTTGAGGGCTTTCCCCTTGATTTGGTATGGGTTTGACGCACCCTGAATCACTTTGAATTCATGACCAAAACATTCATGAAAGATATTTTATGGTCTTGGTCCCTAATGGATTACTGTAAATTCATATCCCATGTCATCGTCCAAGACATTTTCTATTCATAAATCGCATACAGGCTGCGTTGCACCTTACTTATTTGAGTTGGGACTTGAATTCCTTATAATTTTTGGTCTTGGGACAACGATCTTTATGCTACACACATTTTAATGTATGCTTCCTCTTTTTCGAATTATTTATTATCTTCTCAGTGCATTTGAAATATTGTTGATATTTGATCCTGTAAAAGATCTTATAGGTTGGTTCGAAGAACATTGTGTTGACTCTCTTAGATGACTTTTCGAGATCCTTCTTTTTTGGATCCTTTTAGCTTCCCACTTTGCTTTCTCCTTGCTTTCCTGTTCGCCCCCTCCTTATCCCATTTTTGGGCTATGTTTGCTACTCCCTGTCCTGGACAACTCTAGTCATTGTAACTTCTACCATGGCGTATTTTTCAATCCTAGCCACGAGTTCATTAATTGTGATGGCCTCCCTCTTAGTAGGGATTGGTAGATCATGGAATCGCTCGATAGACAAATTTTAAAGGGTGCCATCGTGACATGCTTAATGCATTCCTCTACTTCATTCTATACCTCCAAATACCTTCTGGTATACTCACAGAGTGTTGGCAGCCATTTCATCTCCTATTGGAGACCATTGGTAGCCCTTTCATCTGGGAGGAGTTTTTTATAGTTGTCAACGAGTCTTGAGATCTGGTTAGACAACTCAAGCTCAACATTGTTCACTGTTCGATCCTCCCAAGTTAGGTAATGAGCATCTAAGGATTGGTAATACTCGTCAATCTTAGATCTAGCCCTCTAAGAGGTAAGGGTTAGTTGGCCACTCTACTAGTCGTCGTAATCTTCGTAGTCAAGGAGATAGACCTCTGTGTATTAATAATTATGTTTTTTATGATCCTCCTGGCCATCCGCATTCATATGACGTTGGTTGGGAGAGTGAGAAACATTAACGATTTAGTTATTGGCAAATAACTCAGATCGTTTCCCACACATGGCACTAATTCTAGGTGGTAATTTCCTACAGTGTTTGTGTTTAATGCACACAAGCTAAATTAAGAGAAGTGTTTAATAAGTGAAGATCAAAAGCTCACAACATAAGAATATACATGGTTCGGCAACATGCCTATGTCCACGAGATTTAGGGTTTGCTATTTTATTAACTCATAAAATTGGTTGACAAAGTTGTAGTATTGCATAACCTTATAATATCATATGACCCTCTCAATGAGGGGTGGGTATACATATATAGAAGAATTTAGGAGAGTCCTAAGCTTTGTTAATAGCTATCCCTAAAATTTATGATATATCTCTTATCAATCGTTCCAAGGAATGGATATGTGGGAGTCCTTTGAGACTTAGGCTATTAGTTAACTTGATGCGCAAGGAGCTTGTGGGAATGTGCCGAATATGTGCCAGTCACTTGACATTGTAACTCTTGTCCCCATCTTTAGTAATTTATTTTATTAATGGGTGTTTGTAACCTTAACGTTTGGGGATATTAAGTAATTAATAATAGGATCTCTAAATATAATTTGAGTTAAAGGAGTGGAGTTACAAAATATAATTATTTAGTGCACTTAATTATATTTTATGGAATAGTAATACGAATACCCATTAGGAGCAACGACTTTTCAAATCTTAGGTCCTTATTGTAATCAATATAAATATGCAACTCAACCTTTTATTTTTCGTCTCTCTTGAGTTGACACATATTCATAATTATGAGAAACTGATAAAGAGAGGTGAATAGTCATCGTGAAATCGAAGAGTCCACCCTCGTCTCATGATAGGCATAGCAACGGAATGCGGAAGAAGACTCATGAATTCTTATACGTCAATTGTCGTGTATTCTTCAATGGGTATAACCTTAATTACAACTTACGGGGTTACATATGTTATTGAATTTTTATTATTCTACTTATACATAACATCAACTCTTTCTAGTATAGTCGTTGAAACAAGACACCATATTTTTAACCATTTCATTTTCACTAAGTTTTGATCAACTAATTATGTCATCATTCAAGCACTAAAAATTTCATTTGTTTGACAACAAAAAACATAAGAGAAATATAGGTTTCTTAACCATTTGGAAGAATAATGTAAAGATACTGAACACGTATCCAATGTATGTGCCCATCTTACTTCGTGGAATCCTTTTTGTAAAAACTTCACAACTTAGCCCAATAAATAATTTTCATCAATATCAATAGAGAAACAAACTAAATATGTGTTTTAAGGGGAATTATTGTTTTTAAAATAATTTTTGGGACATTAATGAATCGTACTTTACAAGTCAAGATCTTCTTATAATATATCTGACGCCTTCAAGCTAGATTACGACGTTGAAGAGATGAACCACGAGATTTCCAATCCTAACAAGGCCGAATAGAGACAATTGATCTATTATTTCATCAATATCCCCTCCCCTAGCTACCAAGAAGTTCGAGAATCGTTCAATTATAAAATATTATTGGATTTTCAAGTAGACTTCACTACAAGAGGAATGACTTTAAGGATAACGATGGTGATAAGGGGGCTAAAAATAGTAAAAGTTCAAAGAAATTTGGAAATGTAGATCATCAAATTCTAAATTTAATTACACATATTGAGAAGTTGATAAGTTATCTTCGCACCTACCTTTGAGGATTCTTACATAAACATTCTTACTTTCGGTAATAGTTAAATCACCCCAATGTTTTCCAGCCAATGACCCTAAGACCACGTTCGAGCTGGTGAAATGTCTATGTATTCTCCAATATATGCTTATATGCAGTGTTCTTAATAAGAAAATCTTCATCAAACACATGGCTTAAATTTTAGTTGTGGTAAGTGTCCAATTCTAGGATAGTGTGATTCCCTTGAATTCTAATATGTTATCAATTTTTTATAACTATCTTAAGACCTCCTTGAATACTTAGTCTCCAAGTTTTCTTGAAAAATTAAGTTAGTTACATAGTTTCATAATTGAAAAGGTGTTTTCCTTTCAAAATAATACCCACTCCTATGTGATTAAGAATGATAGGGGGCAAAGAAGCGAGGAATTGATAATAAGAGGATATAGTATGAGCCAATGCCAAATTTGCCACCTTGGTGCGATATTAATGTGGATGAGAAAGAGTACATCTTTTTCAATTTGTGGCAATGAATTCAAAATGGAATAGGACAAATAATAGGTTAAACCCGATGGTTGGATAAGAAGAAGTGCCCTTATTTGTGTAATTTTATAAAGATGGTGAGATTAGATTTTGTAAGAAAATGGGATAACAAAGGACTTCCAAGTTATTTTAGTTATATCATCTAGCTGTGTTTTTATTGACTATTTTGTATGTCCTGCCCTTATAGCACAGTGGTAATTCTCGTGGATTAGGATGGTGATGAAATGATTGATCTTTATGGTTTATTTGTTCTTTGTCACAACTAAAGTATTAAGTAACTTACAGGTACCTAGTCAAGTAAATATTTTATCCCAACTTGAATCTCATTGTGACTACAATTAAGGTCTCGAGATCTTAGAAACACCTTGGATCATAAATAGTATTTAAAAATTTATAATGCATGTTAGCATAAAAAAACAAATGCATCATAATAACCCTCAGGTAAGCTTGGATGGTTAGACCATGGGTTTGCTCCCGAGTGGATTCTTGCGATAGGGCAGAGGGTAGAGTGAAAAATCTATGAAAGTTCCAACTCTGAGATGGAGAGATTAGTCTCAAGGTGCGAAAAATTTATCTCGAGAATTACCCTCCATTATCGAAAAAACAAATACTCCTTAACATACTCAACCCTTAATGAGTCGTGAATAACATGGATATATATATATATATATATATATATATATATATATATATATATATATATATATGACTTATAAAAAAAGAGTGTGTGTGTGTCTCTCTCTCTCCCTCTCTCTCTCTCTCTCTCTCTCTCTCTCTCTCTCTCTATACTTATAAAAAAAGAGTGTGTGTGTGTGTCTCTCTCCCTCCCTCTCTCTCTCTCTCTCTCTCTCTCTCTCTCTCTATATATATATATATATATATATATATATATATATATATATATATATATAATAGTAATAATAAGGAGTAGAATAGTTGGCACTATTCAATAAGATGATAACTTAATTAGGTGTTCTGATTCAGCCACATCCCTAAAAAATTAAGGGTTGAGATTGTTTGGTTCCATTTTACACTTTTAACCTTTTCTTTTTTAGTTTCCCCCTTATTTTTTAACTCACCACTAATAGAAAGTACAGACTTTCCCTTACATGACCCGTCTTTCTCTCTCTTCAATTTACGGTTCTTTATTTTTTTGTTCTTCATTTTTCTATGGTCGAAACTGATATATCCATCTCCATTTTTCAATTTTTTAAATCCATCTTTGAGGTTTGATTTCTATCATCATATATTTAGTTCATTTTATTGTTATTGATTGAATCGTAGGCGCTCATTTTGTTATTATTAATTGAATCCTAGGTTCATGTTTAGTTCATTTTGTTGTTGTTGATTACTAATTTATGTTGTTGTTGTTGATTAATAATAAGAGGTTATGTGTTCATCATTATATTAGATTTTACGCAGTATTTGGTTCTCCTCCCATTTTTACTAAGTTAATCTCTCCCTCATAATATTTCATTGATGTTTAATATTTTAATAGGATTTTTACCATTGTATTTCATTGATGGATGTAGATTATGGATGCAAAAGGATAAGGGTATGATTCAAATCTCATAGAATCACCATCACATGTTTTTTTAACCTAAACTTCTTCATTGGCCCCCCTGAAACATGTTGAGTCCCAATCTTTAAATCCAACGTCTCTTCAGTGTGTCTGTATGTTCAAAGGTGCACTTTTGTGTTTGTACTTGGAATACCAACAGGAATATGTATAAATTATGTTTTATTTATGCATTTATAGACCTGTTGTACAATGGCCCTAAGTGCATTAGTGATAAATTATGCCCTATTCTCTTTAGAAATGGCCCTAAGTGCACTTTTATATTTGCAGATTATTCCCCTGTTCACACTTGCCTAAGTGCATTGGTGTCGGACGTGAGCTAATACCTCTCTCTCATGTTGGATATATCTATATTAGTGTGTCGTTGAGATAGAGGAGCTCCAAAAATGAAGACACAAAGTGTGTCATTGACTCGATACAACCGGAGCAAAAATTACAACTGTGCATTTAGGTTTTGTGTTTAATTTTGGATATACCATCGGCATCAATGATACCAACACCACATGGGTCAATCAAGCCCAATTGATGATACAACTGCGCCTTTTAGGTACTCTTTGTTGGTTCCTCACTTTAGGTAATATTATTTGGTTACTGATTTTTGGGTATACCTAAGGCTTACGTCTCTTAGTTGCACTTTATATTATGTCCATAATCAATGTTTATATTACCTATATATTTGATTACGTTAGTATTTTGTCTTACCTTTAATTTGGGTTAAGTATTTTGTCTATTAGGTTTTGAACATTAGAATTACCACCTGCTTTGAGAGGCCAATCCTTTTGAGAAGTCCATTATCAAATTTTATTGTTCTTTTAGGTTACATTATTACTTTATTTCATTGGTTTACTAGCTATGAAATTTGTTGAATGGATCATATTTTGATAAGATCTTTGGAACTATTAGGTTTATTAGGTAAAAGTTCCAGAACTATTTAGGTAAAGGGTCACAAAATTTTTCCTATCACAAGTATATTTCTAGGATGCATTTATCCCTATTCTCTCTTTCTACTAATTTGGTTTTGAAGGCTTTGTATCTTTCTAATGATTTGCTTTACATCATACTTTCGTGGAATGTTACAAAAATATTTCATAACATGGATTTAAAGTCCTTTTATAATTTACTCATAATATGGCCTAATATTTGTTTTTAACCTCTTCATTCATCATTGGAAGTCAATTTGAGGTGCTACTGCTATCTTTTATTAAGAGTACAATGGCTCAACATTTACCTAAAGTTTATGTATCCTATAGAAATAGTGAGTTAATTTGTTAACTTTTACTATGCTATGCATATAACTATGACTCATTTACTTTGTTCTTTCCAAGGCAGTTGGAGAAGATTTCAAAATTTGATTTTAAGGTTTCAACATTTATTGTTCTAAACTTTATTTCAAACGACTTTTTTTTCATGCCTAATATTTGTGTTTTTTTTTAATTATTTTTTATGTTTGAGAGTATGAAACTCTTTTTAATTGGGTTTTGGGCTTATGTATGTTCACTAGGGGCAGTAACAAAAGTTTTGATATTATATACAATTTGATACATGTTATAGATGTGAATGCATTGACATGTTTATATAATCCTATAAGTCTCAATATTTAGTATCTGATTATGTATGGTGTGTCGTGTTCCCTATCATAAATTTCTTTTCATTATTTTGGGGATGTTTGGTCTTTTGAAACTCTATATTTTGTATGGGGTTTGGGTTTGGATGTTTCCCAATGGTTTTGGAAAATTTGTTGGTTTATAGCTCTAAATATAAATTCTTATATTGTGCTTATATGTTTTGGGTCGCCTCTCCAAAAATCACATATGTAGTAAGATATCAATTGGTGGCTACATGTTTGGTGTCATGAAAAAGAGTAGTGGAGAAGAGGGTGAGGGGCGTTGAAATCGAGTATGGGGTTTGTATTAAAGTGAAATGTAAGGACTAATTTGTTTTGGGACATTTAGGCCTAGATTATATTTTGGTTAGAAAACTCACATTATAAGAGTTTAATGTTCTGTCGTTGCAGAGACTGCACACTAAAGGTGTTTAGCATATAGCTTGGAGAATAGGGTTGTGCCCCGGTACAGTGTTTTGAAAATTTTGTAAGAGAAGGAACTTCTCAAGACTAACATCACTCTTTATTTAGCTGTATACTATACGGAGTTGAAGTTTGTAGAGGATTTTTGGTGCTCTACAAGGATGAAATACCCGATTTACATGAAAACTACACCAAATAACGCGAGATGTTAATGGAAGATCAAATGAGTTACTTTATAATAATAGGTGTTGAATGCCATTTACTTAATTAATCTCAATTTATATGGTTTATGTAATTCAAGCTCTTGCTTATTATAGTTATTCCTATAAATTTTTGCAATAGTATTGTGTTTTTTCTCTATGTTGATGCCATTGTATTATTCTCTTCATAGTAAGGAGTGGAGGTAAAAATTGTTATTTATTCAAGAGTCAAAAGTTCTTTAGATTTGGGGAAAAAGATTAGAACAAGTTAGAAATTACTTATGCTTATTACAGATATATTGCCAGTCTTAAAGAAATGTGAGGAGTAATTTATAATAATTGAAGTGGTTGGTAGCTTTAGGTTTTATCCTTTGCCTGTTAACAAACCCTACTGTTGAAAACACCCACCCTCATAACGGGTCTGAAGAAAGGTGGAAAACTTCTAGTGGAAACTAAGAATAAAACAGAGAAGGTAGTGAATCCATTGTTCGAGAAACGTCCAATTCAATTTGGGATATAAGAAGAGGATCCTTAAGCAGAGATTGAAGGTCCCACTAGCTCTCAACCAATTCACAAAAACTGTCAATAAAAACCTCACAACAAGTCTGTTCAAGATGCTTCTCAAGTACAGGCCTGAGGATAAAGCTGCCAAATAGGAGCGCCTATTAAAAATGTCTTAATCTGAAGCTGAAGGAAAATATCCAAAGGCGAAAAAGACTATTATTACGAAGTATAGGTTGAACCATGTCACCTACCTTATCGAGCAGAATAAAGCATAGCTGGAGTTATTGCTCATGATGTGGACCTAATAGATTTGGTTGTCTAGCTCCCTGTATTGTGATGCACTGATGGAAATTCCTGACTGCATTATGAAGGGGAAAGCACAATTGAGAGAAATTGTCCAAAAGAAAACAATGCCAGTTTTGTGCTTGACCACAGTCAAGAACAAAGAAAAAAGTGGAATTCAGCAAAATCTTGGAAGCAATTAAGGGCAATTTCAATGACAAGTTTGAGGATTATAGGAAAAGTGGTGTGGTGGAATAATGGGTTCTAAATCCCAATCCAAAACAAAGGCCAACTGTTATATATTTTAGAACTCAAAGTAATTTTAACATCTTTTATGAGTAGCTCAGTAATTGGTCTGCTAAAATTCAAGTCGACCTAAAAAAGATCACAAATACACCTCTATCCATGCTTTAGAAAACCCCCAATATAAGAGCTGATGGTCTAAAGATTCAACAAAAGATGTCTTATCACAAAATATGCAATAGGAAATAGTAGTAATACCATTCAATTTTAATACATCATCACAAGGAATTTTATTCCACAATACTTTCCAAACATATAGAGATCTTTTAGGGGGAATGTAAGGCTGTCTAAATTTTATGTATTGCTTGAAATGGCGTCCTTTAGATATCAAAATATACCTATTTCACTTTGCAACTTATTTGAATTATAGTTTTGTAGTCTTCTTTATTCCATGTTTCTCTTTTTTATAGCAAATTATTTGAATTATAGTTTCAAAATATATGAATTTTTACAGTTCTGTAGTCAGTTTTAGGTAGCTTATCGGATGTGAAATTTTTACGCTTAAAACATATATGGACTTTTCACTTCTATTTTGTTCCCATCAATAACTTGCATTTTTCCATCAGTTACTTGCATTTTTTCAGAATTAACATCAGTTACTTGAATTTTTACAGTATCAACATAAATTACTTGCATTTTTGAGTATTAACATCCATTATCAACATCAATTACTTGCATTATTTTGAAAATTAAGATCTCATCGTATTGTAGTCTAGATGATTAATGATAATGCATAGGGGATCCGTAGTACGTAATTAAAATGACATTATGAGGACAACCAATAACACCTGATATGCTTTCATGTATTGTTATATATGTACTCTCGATTCTAAAAAGGTGAGAGGATTCAGGCTTTCCATTTGACAACTTTTATTTTAAATTCTATGGTGCATGCCCCTTTTTAGGCAGGAGTTTCTATTGTTTCCATAAACAATTAGCAGTGGATACTCTGTTTGTTACATTTTATACTCATATTTTTTTAATTTTCTTTTAATCCTCAATGCAACCTCCCTTATTTAAAAGAATTTGCATAACAGGCGCTGCGATTACACACTGATTCAACTTTTACTAAAGTTTTTTCATACTCGATCTTTATGTCAATTTTTTCATTTTCCCATACAATATTGTTTGGATATGCTTATAGGGTAGGGTTAAGTGGATCAAAGCGATACTTACATTAAGGGTGTGTAGGAGAACAAGTTGTAAATTATTACTTTATGTAAAATTCTTTGAAAATTGTATTAGATTTCATTTTGTCAATAGGAAAGGAAATTATTAAACGGTGATTACGACCGTGCATATTTGCATAGGCATTGATATGTGTTGTTGTAATATATCTTCACCACATTAGTCATGTTATTATATATCCTTTATATCTCCGGATCCACCATTGAATAAATTATTTGCCTCAGTTATTTGTAGCCATGTTTCTCATTAATCTATTAAACATAAAGATGTTGGAAACCACAGAGGAGATCCTGCTCAATTTTTTTCAGAAGTAGGCTTCAAATTGTTTTCAGAACCTTTTTAATTTCACTCTCATGGGAAAATTATCAAATGGGAGACCTTCGATTGATGTTATCAGGTAAATGAAGGTTTTCATGTGATTCAAGACCTTCAATTGATTTTTTCAGCTAGGTATAGCAGTTTTCCTATAATAAATAGCAGTTTTCAGCTAGCAGTTTTTAGTGTTTATATTCTTTTTTGTTTCCATTATTTTAATTAGTACAATAGGTGTATGAGATGAAGGCACAAATAAGGCCTTCATACATCAATGATGAGGACTACGAGTATGAGAGGAAGATTGTTAATGTTTCTATGATGGCGAGTGTTGAGAAGTTACAGCCTTATGCTTATATTTGGAGCCACGGTACTGATCCAAGCTATGTGCTCTAATAAATGCCTCATATCTTTAAGGTTTGATACTTTTTGCAGCTACCTGGTTCATATGTTTTATTTATTCTCTCTTTGTGATTCACATACAACTAAAATTGTGTTCATTATTACATATGGTATGTTGATACTATTGTTTGGCTATGAGGTTTTGTTTATAATTATAATTTGTATTGCTATAGGTGTTGAAATGTCTGGTAAACAAGAAGCTCAATTTAAATCTATACCAGACAATGACACTAATAATAACTTTAATTCCAAATCCGATTTCAAATGCAAGAACATGGATTTTGTGGGATTATTTTCATTGAACGCGTATTGCTTTTTTTGAGTTTCTTATGTACGACGGTGAAATTGTGGCACTAGATTGCTGTGGACAGTTGGTAGAATCCCAACCCATCAGAGTTAGTCCCCCAAAGACACCTATCCTTTAATTTTTCTTTGCTTTAGTATGTCCATCTTTACATAACAAAAATCCTTTATATTTTATTACTCTCTTTATTACTTTATTACTCTTTTTTTTTAAAGATGCTTTAGATTTTAATTTCGAAAAATAGAATGAGAATATTTAACATAACTCTTTCTACCGAGCTAGGTTGAAAATTTTACATTTTCTAGAGTTGCATAAACGTTATTTGTCGTAATTCCATTATGATCATTTTGATTTTCTTTTGTGAATTTATCAGCTTAAATGATTGAGTTATGAACCATCGAATGAAAGCGAGGTTTTTATCCATTAATCTCCACAATTATTTTTAATCTGAAAAGTTGGTTTTCTACTTAATTTTATTTGTAGGTGACAGGGGTAGTGTTGGCGGTACTGTTTATTGGTTATTTTGTGTAGATGGCAGTGAGTAGAGGGAGTTGATGTTAGTTGTAGTCAGTAGAGACAATTTTTCTCATCAGTCATAGGAATTAGACTTTGAATTGAAATATGATTATGAAATTTCAAGCAAATTGTTATCTCCTTATGTGTGACATTGAGTTATGTTTGAATTTTTATTGTCTAATCATTAATCAAATTTTGTATGTGGTTACTTTTCATGTTGAACCTGAATGTTGAACATGTTTTTATTACAATAAAATTAGTCTCAATATACTTACTGTGTTATATTTTGTTTTGTCGGGGTTGTATTCTTGAAAGGATAGTACTACATGGAAGATGGCTACCAACTTTATGTGCATTTAATCACTGTGTCTTGAGTAACTACAGGGCAGATGGCTAGCAACTGTGCATTTTTATGTTCCGTTCTCTGTTTTACACTATATCCATAACTTAGTTCACCTCTCATGACAGTCACAGTTGTGAAAGATATTTTAGAAGTTTGCTAAATATGGAAAGAGATCGGATGGGAGACCAACTCTTACAATAGTTGGAAGGACACCTTTAGAAGAAGCAGCTCCTATTGTGGAATATTACCGGCTCCCTCTACCAACGGATGCATTAGCGTCGGAAATTACCCAAATGTTCACAGGTCAGTAGTCAACATGTACCCTTACTATTATATACTGTAATACTTACTACATATTTAATTGATGTTCTATTTATGGTAGGAATCTCCTAGGTAGTTGGAATAATCGAGTTAATCGAGCTCCATCGTTAAATGAGCTTGAAATCAAGTTCGAGCTCGGATTGTTTTCTTAATGAATGAACCGAATCTTTACTCCGGGAAAAAAAAATTAGTTCATTTATTCTTTAAGAGACTAAATGACCCGAGTTTAAAATAATCCCAATCAAGCTTGATTTTTCAAATGGGTTTCTCAATGATATGTAAATCATTTATTTTTTATGCACAATATCTTTTTTACATGCAACGGTCCTATATTAACTTCTCAACATTTTACAACCTTTCTTAGGATTGGGAGCCGATGCTCAGGCATCAAAAGTGGAGAGATACCCACAGATTGTTTAAATGGGGTCCTCACAACAAGGTACATCTTTAATATGTCGTCTATATATTACTTCTTCATTTCATGTATTTTCTTTAATCAATACTAACAATTATTGTTTCTTTTAAATTGTCTTGCATAACCCTAATCTTCATTGGAAATATGTCGAGCTCGATACATGGACACTTCGTAGAGTGATTCAGAGAATGCATCCCAAGAACGCAATGTGATTGCCTATCAATGGGATATTTTTTTTATGTCTAGCTATTCTATTTTATATAAACTTTATGCTCCCACTTTTTTGATTTGCTACGACTCTGGGATGACTTTTATGTATTTGTTTTTGTACAGTCTGCTAGGCCTTTCTTTTACCTTACATAATTCTTAGATATTTGCAATTTTATGTTGTAAACAGATTTTTTGTATTGTTGTGATGTTTCATAATGGTATAATAGTGATCGTTATGATGTTTATTCGAGGTCCAAGATGGGATATTAGTATTTTTTTGGATTATTTATATTTTTTAATAGGGTGGATAGTGCTATAAACAAAGGAAATTATATCCAAATTTTATGAATTATTTTCATATTTGTGTTGTAAAAAAAATTTACTTGAATTATTTATACAATTCAAAATTTTAAAAAATTTCGTCGTGCCTTCAGGCACGGGCATTCCGCTAGTGTGTGTGTATATATATATATATTCTTTAACACAATTTTCACATATCCCTTATAGTAATTACACCTTATAAACTCTTAAACCGCAAAAAATTGCATCCTTCCTCGTCACATTACGACCTACCTACCATTATGCCCAAAGGAAATAACCCACAATTGGCGAAGTATCATTCTCATCAGCGTGATATGACTCAGAAAAGCTAGGCGGAGAGAATCACATTCACACACCAATTAGCGAGCCAAAGAAGCATTTAGCGATCTCGAAGAAACAACCTTCTCCATCGTGGCGTCGCTAAGGGAACAACCATTACGAGTAAAAGCATTTTAACGATTTTGAACAAAGTAATATTTTATATTAAAAATTTATAAAAGTCTAAAATAAAAAAAAATAATGTATTAAAGTAAAATAAACTTAATTTATATATTAATTATTGCTCTAATTTTGTTGGCACGGGTGTTGGGGGCACTGTAATTTAATTTACTTCCATTGTCCTACGAGTAGAGTGTTAAAAAAGGATTCTAATAGACAAAATTAAACTTATTTAATAGTCTTGATATCTAGGAATTTACTTTTGGTTGGACTAATTTATTGGCACAAAAATGAGATACTTAATTTGGGTTGGTGGAATTATTTTAGTTGTCAAAAATTTTAACTTTTAAGAGCATCCCTATGGGAAGAACTCAATGAAAGGAAAGTTTAGAGAATTGAAAAGGAAGTTTACCTTTCATTTGGGGGTAAGTTCTCCCTGCTGGAGAATCACATTTTGTAAAACCATTTCCTACGAACTAATGCTGTTTGTAGGAAATATAAAACATATTTCTTATGAACAACATTTGTTTGTAGGAAATAATACGGACTAATGTTGTTCGTAAGAACTCAAAAATATGATAAAAGTGATTATTTATATTTCCTAAGAACTTCATTTGTTCATAGGAATTACTACGAAGAAATGAGGTTCGTAAGAAGCCTTTACTAATTTAGTAGCCGGTCAATAAATTTAGAGAATCACTATCATTTCTCTTGCAAAATTTGTTGCCTCTCGGCCACCAATGCAGACCTTTGAATTTGTAACGTTGACCGTTCATGTGTCTTTTACCTCCCCCATTGTGGATTCTCTAAAGATGTGTGTATTAGTTGAGTTGGTTAGTTTCCAACGAACCTAAAGGAACCTAAAGGAAGACGAGGCCCAGGTGAAAGTATAAAGATGGGTTCCTGTATATTATAAATATAATATTTTTCATACTTTCCTTAAAATGTTAAGTTGTTTCGAGTATTTTAGTACGTTTACGAATCCAAATTACTGATTATTTTTTAACTTAAGTTTTTTAATATATATTTTTCAATTTGCAATATAACTGGTGCGTAAAAAAAAATTGTGGCACATGTTATTTGAATCTTTTTAGTTTTAGAATAATTATATTTTCTAAGTATCTTGTCAACTAATTATTTGATTTGTAAAGATTTTGGGATAACTTAGAATACTTCATTTCTATCTTTATGAGCTTCAAGCAATCTCCAGAACACGAGACATATTTTTGAAGTCATAATTTGCATAATGATTTTAATAAATCGACTATAAATTATGCCAATTGTGGAACCATATTGGAAAATGTGGCGATATTTGGCATAACATTTGACATATCGAAAATGAAAACCTTTGTTCCTACGACATTTGAATTGGCACGGGAACATTTTTCATTATTTTCTTTACGTTCCTCAACTTTTGTCACCAAGGTTTTTCCATCTCCCTTAAGAATTCAAGTGAGGGACCAAGTTTTTTTACCCTCCACAATAATTGAAATTTTTTGAACGTTGTAATTTCCCTCTTTGTCCGATGCATCATCCACATTTATTATAGTAAAAAATAACATTTGGATGTTTTGATCTCTAAATTTCTCCAAATGACTTAGAGGCGGCCACACAACAATAAAATCTACTCAGATATTCGTTTTACTAAGGTAAAATTAGTTTTCTTCAGTTGCATCGAGGCATTTTCTAAAAGTATACCACACAACAAAATCAAAAAAAAATACTAACATTAAAAATATAGAGGAAATAAAAGCGTAACGATAAAAGAAATAAACTATGTATGATAATTTGGGTCTTTTACTTCATAGCCCAGTCATAAAGTTTATGGAGTGTTAAGTAAGAAAGTTGAAATATATATAAAAGATAATTCTTTTTATTCAAATGCTAAAAATTAAATGTAAAAAATATGAATGGGGCGGTCTTACTTTTAGAGTTTTCCAAGGGTAATTCACTGTGAGTGGATAAGAAATGGTTTTCATATAAAATGATAAAAGGTATAAGACTAGTGAACTTAGATTCACACCATTAATTAAACAAATTTTCATTATTGGAAAATCTATATTTTTTGACCTTGTGGCACTTTTAGATATGATATTGCGAAATCAAAAGATGTTATATTCTTTTAACATAAAAATTATGTATTTAATGAATCTTTGTATTGAGAATTTTGTTTGTCCTTATTTTAACAAGTTAAAATTTTATGTTTGTAAAATCATAAAATATGGCATTTTTTGTTTCCAACACGATATCTAGAGGTTGGTTTGGATCACTTGTAGAAACAATAGGGAAAGTAAGACGGTGTAAAAGTCTACCACAGCTCGCAACCTACATTCATAGATGACTCGTGTTAACGAAATGTCCTTCAAGTCATCAAAGGTCCCTTCGCGCTGGTCACAGCCTAAACTAACTATAACTCAAAATCCCAAGTTATATATGCGACCTTGAACATTGAAATTCTGCATCAATGAAAGGATCCCACAAGTTATATCTACGTTTTTCACTTTTTGAATTATACTTAGTAAACTATCATGGGAACTTATGCCTATACACAATCTTTGTTTGCAACCAATAAAGATTTTTTCTTACCCAATAGGACTGTTTCACTTATGTGTGTACCCACTCGTTTTCATACATATGACTTATACATACTGATTACAAGCCTTCTTCTTCCTATTTAAGTTTATTTTAAGAAAGTTCTTTTAAGAAGAAAGCCATTTTCATCATATTTCTTTCTTCTTCTCTTCTGTGATTTTCAAACATTTTGATTCATTCTTGAATCCTTGAAAGTAATACTTTTGTACTCAAACCCATGATTGACAAATCATTTTCCAAATCTTATGTGTTCTTAAGTATGGCCTTCTTTCAATCTTGAAAAACATACTTGTGAGTTTTTAAAGAGAAACCTTTTCAATGTATATTTTCAACCATAGGATACCCTCATGCATACTAGTTGTAGTTCGTGGTTACACATTGGTTTCATCGAATCTGTGACACCCCACATATATTAATACTCATGTTTATCAATTCTAATTATTAAATTATACAAGTTGTTAAAATAATTAAATACCATTCTCTTCATGAAAGGAACAAATGAAACATGCGACAAATATAAAGATGTTATATGAAAGTCCTAAATGTATAAACCTCATAAAGATGTATCAAAACCATAATAGAGTGAGATAGATCTACATCTAGACAAGAAATCTCAATTATATATACAAGCCACATCCTATTATCCGAAATACATGCCATCCAAAATTAAGCGTATAACTCACACGATTGTAAATGTAAATTATAGCCTATAAAGATAAAGACCTATATAGTTCTATGCATCTAGAACCTTCGAGAGAGAGGAGTATAGAGAATGTGGGCGAGCTAGAAAAGAGTAAATCTATACGGGATGAGCAACTCTAGATACTAGAAATTCACCACGAATAAATTGGGTCAAAACCCTCACAATTCACTAAGCTAGACAACTCAAATCAGATTATACCCGAGTTCCCACCTAAACCCGACAATAATGGGGAGGGTTTAAAAACCTATTTTTCACATTAAGGACGTTTATTAACAGAGGGGAGATTTCCGAACTTTAATTAAATTAATGGAGGTTAATGGCGTTTTAAAAAATACAAGTTATATTTAATTTTTTTAATAAAATACACGGGGTCTAAAATGAATTTATGCTATAACATGACATTATTTGGGAGGCAAAATGCAAGAAACCCTCTAACTATACCGTTGATTATTTATTTATTTATGTTAGCTCATTATCGTTGATTACAAAGCACTTAATAATAAATAAGGAGTTCAATGAAAAAAAGAAGTTACAAATACCTCTTTATATATGACAAAAAACAAACTTAACAATTAACCAAGAAAACAAAATATTACCTAATTAATGCGAAGGTTTTAGCATGGTGGATTTTGCAGAAATGTCATGAACGTATCTCTCGTATCCCTATATTTAATAAATAGAGAAAAATTTAATTATTTCAAAAAAAACAATTCATTGAATAAAATATTATTTTCTACTTTAATATGTTACCGATTCTCGATTTTACACCTAAATACAATTTCAATTAAAAATTGGACTCCGCTCCATTTTCGTCACAGGAGTGTTAATGTTAAAGTACATGTCGCATTTTAAATAATAACTTTTCTTTAATAAATAAAAATTTAAAAATCTTTTAAAGTGAAAAAAAATGAAAATTAAAACCACCATTACCCATTCCAACCACACCCCCTCACCCTCCCATCAAAACAGCGACATACCCACATCACCCCATCCCGCATAACCCTTGCCTTACCAATTGTAACAACCCTCACTTTTGAGAGTCTATTTTATACTTATTTACTATATGAAGTAATTATATGAAATCCCGGAATGTGGAGTAAATATTAATTTAATGTGGAGGAGGTTAATATTTACTAAAATGTTGTATGATTACCTAGTGAATAGGTAAAAATATCCATGTTGTGATTTATTGTGTCATAAGGTTTAAAATGACATCTTGGTTTAATATGAAACTGGAACTTAAAATAAGTTATAAAATTTCCAAATGATAATTTGGAGGGTGTAGTTAGTCCCGGTAGGTGCGAGACAGTCAAAATGAGTGCCATATTGCATTTTTGTATTTCGGGCACTTTTGACTGGTTATAGCTTAAATGTGTAGTTGCGATTTATTTTATCGCGTATTGATCATTTAAGTTGGGTATTTTAGATTAATGCCCCGATTTAGTCTTGCTAGCCTTACTATTTTTCCTCATTTTCTCTTAAGACCAATTGTTAGCCCTAGAGAGTTAGAAAGAGAGAAGAGAGAGCTTGGAGATAAAGAGAGATTTGGAGATTCAAGCTTGGATTGTTGCCTCCACCAACTCAAATCTAAATTTGCAAGATCAAGGCAAGTTATCTACTTGCTACTATGTGATTTAAGGAGAATAATTAGTATTGATAGTTATGAATTTTTATGGTTTGTCATTTTAGGGATTTGTTAGATTTGTGGGTATTATAACCCTTTGAAGTTGATTTGGATGATAAATGTTGTAAATAATGGTAGATATATATATATATATATATATATATGATGAATAGGTTGTAATTTGTGATCTTGGTTTGGTTGGTTTTGGGTTTGAAGAAATTTGGAGTCCAAGACTCCATAGCCAAAATTGGCAAGATTCGCAGGGCCGAATCGATTCGACTTGGCTGAATTGATTCGCCCAGGGATAGCTTCCAGGTCTGGGTGGACTGAATCGATTTGGCCATTTCCGAATCGATTCGGCTGTTATGCAGAATGTTGGTTTTACTGACCGAATCGATTCGGCTGGTCCGAATCGATTCGGAAATCCTGCATTATTCTTTTGTTTTTCCTTTTCAATTTTTAACCTTTTTCTTTAGGATTAGGACCTAGGAATCTTCTTGTATGAAGTAAACTTAGTGTCCTAGAGTAGTAGTTGAGTTTGGTCGTCACCCTAGACTAGAATTGCGTCATCTGGGGTTTATTCTGGGGAGGTTTAAAGAAATGTTAAGGCATTACTTCTTTTATTGAATTTCTAGAAGTTAGGAACTTTAATGCACATGCTTGGAGACTTTAGGGGCTTATCAGAGTTATATGAACTTTGGGAATTGTAGAATCATAATGATTATTTGGAGACTAAGTCGGGACTTGTAATTTGAGGAATATTAATGATGATATTCAATGAGGATAGGTTTGAATAAAATGAACCAAACTATTCAATGAGGATAGGTTCGAATAAAATGAACCAAACACATGGATAATGGAAATGGGAAATTGGTAATGGAAATTGAAAATGAAAATGAGATTTAAAATGGTAAATGTTAATTTACTTGAACACACCTCTCTAAATACTATCATAAGGGAAGTCCGCGCGCGAGGTGATGCCCCCTGACAAATGAATGCAGGGTGGATATAGTCCTAGGCCATGTGAGCGTTTGTTGATATATATATTTTTTACGATGGGTCGGAGATTCTGGGTGTGGTCTTGACTACCCCGCAGGCACATGGCCGCTTCCTGACGTTGCGTTATGAGCCCAAGTTGTCTTATATGATAGTTCCTGGAAGATGATAGTTATTTAGGGGCACGCCCAGTGAGGAAACTGGGAGGGGCGGTCTTAAAATCGTTATATGTATATGAATATAACTTTTCTGCATCAAGTGGGACTAGATGGATATTAATGCCATAAAGAGCATAAAACCATGCCACAAAGAGCATGTGATTGATTATGTGCCATAAAAAGCACTTGATAGAAATTGTATTCCTGTTAAGGAATGGAAAGATAAAAATGGGAATAATGGTTATTGATGGAGGTTTTTAATTAATGAAGTGAAATTATATCTTCTTGATTAAACCGAATTAAAGATTGTATTCCAGTTAAGGAATGTAAGAAGGAAATGGTAATATGATAAATGAGAAAAGGGTTTTAATTAATGATATTTACTTGTAATTCTTTTGTGTAAATAAACTAAACTTCATAATAAGTTAAACTGGCTTATATTGTAAAATAAGTTTAATATGCTAGATAACATGCTAGATTTTCATCCTTATCATCCTTGCATAACTGTTCATTCCTATCATGCTTTTTATTCTTCTGGTGATCATATAAAACTCGGGCCTGACCGGTTCATTTTCCTTGTTGTGTATATGATTGTATCCGCTCAGGTGCTCCACCGCAAGGACGCCCATTTTGATAATCCCATCCCTTTGCTTTTGACTAACTGTAAGATTTTGCGGATTATTACAGGACCTTAAACTAGACGCTCTCGTCTTTGTATTCTAGATATGATTGGGTCTTAACTCGGGCATGTGGCCCAAACTTTTGTATTTGATTAATGAATGTATTACATAATATATTAAACTATTGTATTGTGTTGTATGTAACTGTGGACCGACAGCATATTCGGTTGTTTTCTTGTATTTTCGTTTTAAATGTATTATATATACTCTTTTGGAATTCCACTTACTTGTCAGATTGGGTTGTTTATTTAATTTTCTTAACTGGATTTAAACATTTAAACTTATGGCAACCCGTTTTCTGATTTATTGGGTGGTTTTTCCCGTATACTCAGTTTATTGTTGAGATGCTGCGAATGATATCCATCCATGATTCCTATTACATTTGAGTATCGAGCTGACCACCCCTTATCTCCGATTGCGGGTTGTCACAGATGGTATCAGAGCATCAGGTTCTAGAGTCTTTAGGATCTATGTGGACTTGTCACGTTCTACCATAGCGTTCTTTGATGTAGAGCCTAGTGTTAAGATTTCTTTATTGCTTATGTTTGCAATCTTCTGTGAAATAGATTGTTTTGAATAGTATTCTGACTTTATTGTTTCTTCATCTCAGATGCCGACCAAGAGAGGTCACCCAGCGAGACGTAATGGGGTTTTAGAAGGGGAGATAGGTCCTCCACCGCCGCCACAAGGGACCATTAACGCTGCGGATGTAGCAAACATAGTTGCTCAAGCAGTTAACGCCGCCATGACCGCAGTGGTCCAATAATTGCCACAGGTTCAAAAACGGGCTCACGATGTTCAAGCTCCTATGGGACCTTCTCCATGGGAAAGGGTCAGAGAGTCCTTTCTATAGGTAAATCCCCCAGAATTCGAGGGAGGCACAGATGCTATTAGAGCCAATCAATGGAAAAAGGAGATGCGATGGCACCTTCGAATGATAGAATGTAGCGAGGAGAAGAAACAAGTCCTTGTCACTTTTAAGCTTGTCGGATCTGCGTTACACTGGTGGGAGATGATGACCACACCAGAGCAGAGAGACATAATGTCGATCACTAAATTTTGGGCTTTGTTCGATCGTAAGTATTTTCCTCCCACGGTTCAGAGGGAGATGAAGAGGAAGTTACAAGAAGTTGCGCAAGGAGAGAGATCCGTGGCGAAATATGAATAGGAGTTTACCTGGTTGGCGAGTTTTATACCGGATGAGGTGACTCCAGAAGATAGGAAGATCTCAAACTTTATAGGAGGCATGAACTGGAGAATCAGGCAACACCTGCTGGGTAACCCAGCTTTACAAACTTTTGGTGAGATTATGAATGCAGCATTGCTCCATTGCCAAGAGCATCAGTTGTACATGCATGATAGCAAGAAAGATGACGTAGTGGGTCAAGCGGGAAACCTTAGAGGGCAAGGGATTGGAGGAGGAGCATTTCCCTCATCCCAATCTTCGGATAGTAAGCAGAAAGAGAGGGACCCTCAGTAAGGGGATTCGTCTAAGAGACAACGCTTCGAAGGGTTTATTGCGGGTGGCAATGACAATAGGCACGGTCAGGGTTCTTCGCAACATGTAGTTTGGGGTGGTCGTAGAGGTAAAGGCCATATGGGCCAATGCATTACCCAGTTTAGAAATAATAGGGGTCGAGGTCAAGAGGATATGCAGGGACGGTGCTTCCATTGTGGGGAGGTGGGTCATTACAAGATGGAGTGTCCTCAGTTGATTGGAGGTCAGTTTCCTAGGGATCCATAACAACCCTATGTCCAGTTTCCACCTTAGGTACCAAATCCAGTTGTTCCTCCGCAGCAGGGACAGCTACAGTATGGACGCGTTTATCACATTCAGGAGGCTATGCTTCCTCCAGTTCCACCGGCACCGCTCGCTATTGAGGGTAAGTTTTTTTTTCATTTCGGGGTATTTGAGTTGTGTGTTATTCGATTCGGGTGTTACACACTCATTTATTTCTAGGAGCTTTGCTCAGACTACAGATTTGATAAAATCTGCTGAGAGTACTTTGATTTGCGTTGAGTTTTCTATGGGTGATGGTTCGCTCATTTTCTTTGTTTGTAAACTTATAGGAATTTCTCTTGGTAATTTGTTCTTTGAGGCCGATTTAATCGTCCTTGACATGGTCGAGTATGATGTGATATTGGGTATGGATTGGTTAACAAAGTATCATGCTATTGTATATTTCTTTGGTAAAAGCATAGTGTTTACCGCTTCGGGGCAAGGTATGTTTCTAGTGGTTATGCCTCGCTTATAAGGGGGTACTAACACATACTTATATTGTATTGCGGAGGAGTTTTCTCGGGATGTAGTTGTTCCCTTGGATTCTATTCCGGTTGTTAGAGATTTCGATGATGTATTCTGGTAATACCGGGTTATGCCTTGATAAGAAGGCTAGTTAAAAAGATGTATCTATGTTGTGGGGTAAATAATTGTAGATATAAAAGTAGAATCTTATTGGTAGGGTTGAGAGTTAAAATCTTTTCGGTCCCTAACATATGTCTTAGACCTTTATATCTTGATGACCGATAACGCGAGGTAGTAGTGTAAAGGGAGGGTTCCTTATCTGGATTTCGCTTCTGCGAGACGTCCCACGATTGAAATCGAGCAAGTGTCGGAAGTTGAGAAAGGTCTTAGGCACTAGGGATATACTTAGTATATTGCATACACGACTTATATAGGATATAGTAGGTAGACTATAGGATTATTTGGACATAAGGCCTTTAGGGCATGTGACGTTTGTTTAGGAAGGATGTCGGGAGTTGACCATGCATAGGTTGTGTGTTAACTCTAAGAGGGATTGGTTCCCTAGTAACGAGAAGTGGGGGATTTCGAGAGGTTTCATAGATTAGGCTGAAGGAGATGAGACCTCTCGTAGTTAGAGTGTTATGGAGGTAACTTAGCTTTCGGGGAGATAAAAGGATGAATTGACTCACACTCCTGAGCCCATGTTGCTAAGCTCGAGGGTGGATTCAATTAGCAAGTCTCTGCCAGGATGGGGAGTAATGATACTGGAGCATAAACCTATTGTTTATGCGCCTCATGAGTTAAGACTTGTGGGAAGTATCATCCCGTGTTTGAATTAAAATTCATCGTGGGGGTGATCGCCATATGGAAAAGGGATGTACTACTTCCTGGGCAGAAATTTAGTCTTTTATGCGAATAACAAATCATTGCAAGATATCGTAGGAGAGACAAGGGTTGTCAAGACCACATACACAAGTTGCTGACCGAGGGAACATAATCCTACTCTATTGGCTTTAAGGGCGGGGTGCGTCTCCCCGGGAAATTTATTGTCTCGGATAAGAGGGACTCAAGAGGGGCAGTAATAGTGGAATCTCACGGTTCTAAATTTGTGGTGCATCTGGGTAACGACAAAATGTGTCAAGATATGCACCGTCAGTAATGGTGACCGGGCATGAAGAGGTTTCTAGACTGCGTGGGTGCCTTTGATTTATATTTTCTGACCGAGACAAGATTTTTGTTTCCCACTTTTGGCAAAGTTTCTAAGAAGCCATGGGAACCGAATTGAGGTTAAACACTTCTTACCTTCCTCAAACAGATGGCCAGACCGAAAGGATAAACCATATGTTGGGGATATGATCTTTATGTGCGTGCTTGACTTCAAGGGTAGTAGGGAACAGTGTCTTCCATCAGTGGAATGTGCTTATAATGATTCGTACCAATTCACTGTTGGGATGGCACCTTATGAAGCCTTGTATAGCAGGCCTTGTGGAGCTCCCGCTTGTTGGTTGGAGGTGGGAGATAATAAGTTCCTTGAACCTGAAATGATATGGGATACTTCTTCAAAGATCAAGCTCATTCGGAATCGCATTAGTATAGCCGAAGATCGACAAAAGAGCTATGTCGATGCGGGGAGAAGGTATGTGGAGATGGAGGTCGGGGACTAAGAGTTGGTGCGAGTGTCACCTATGAAGGGAATTAAGAGTTTTGGGCAGAAGGGAAACTTGCACCAAGTTACGTTGGACCTTTTCCTATCAGTGCTAAGGTGGGTCCGGTAGCCTATCAACTTGCTTTACCGAAACATTTGCAACAAGTTCATGACGTGTTCCATATCCCCTCTGTAAAGAAGTACAAGAGATGTGATGGTGCCCGTTGGTACATTCCTTTGAGGAGATTGAGAGACGTTTCTTATGAGGAGCATCCGTTTTCTATTTTAGAGCGTGGAGAGCGGCGATTGAGATCGCGGCGATTGAGAGCGGGTAGTACCTTTGGTTATGGTGCAATGTAGTCATTACAGTTTCGAGAAATTGACATGGGAGAGAGAGGATGACATGCGAGAAAAAGTATCCGCATCTCTTCTTGCAAGGTATGCCTGAATTTTGAGGACAAAATTCCCTCATAAGGGGGGGAGTATGTAACAACCCTCACTTTGGAGAGCTTATTTTATATTTATTTACTATGTGAAATAATTATATGAAATGCCGGAATGTGTAGTAAATATTAATTTAATGTGGAAGAGGTTAATATTTACTCAAATGTTGTATGATTACCTAGTGAATAGGTAAAAATATCCATGCTGTGATTTATTGTGTCATAAGGTTTAAAATGACATTTTGGTTTAATATGAAACTGGAACTTAAAATAATTTATAAATTTCCAAATGATAATTTGCAGGGTGTAGTTAGTCCCGGTAGGTGCGAGATAGTCAAAATGAGTGTCATATTGCATTTTGGTATTTCGGGCACTTTTGACTGGTTATAGCTTAAATGTGTAGTTGCGATTTATTTTATCGCGTATTGATCATTTAAGTTGGGAATTTTAGATTAATGCCCCGATTTAGTCTTGCTAGCCTTATTATTTTTCCTCATTTTCTCTTAAGACCAATTGTTAGCCCTAGAGAGTTAGAAGGAGAGAAGAGAGAGCTTGGAGATTCAAGCTTGGATTGGTGCCTCCACCAACTCAAATCTGAATTTGCAAGATCAAGGCAAGTTATCTACTTGCTACTATGTGATTTAAGGAGAATAATTAGTATTGATAGTTATGAATTGTTATGGTTTGTCATTTTAAAGATTTGTTAGATTTGTGGGTATTATAACCCTTTGAAGTTGATTTGGATGATAAATCTTGCCAAAATTGGCAAGATTCGCAGGGCCGAATCGAGCCGAATCGATTCGCCCAAGGACAGCTTCTAGGTCTGGGTGGACCGAATTGATTCGGCCATTTCCAAATCGATTCGGCTGTTATGCAGAATGTTGGTTTTCCTGACCGAATCGATTCGGCTGGTCCGAATCAATTCGCTTGTCTGGCCTAATCGATTCACCCCGGTCCGAATCGATTCGGAAATCCTGCATTATTCTTTTGTTTTTCCTTTTCAAATTTTAACCTTTTTCTTTAGGATTAGGACCTAGGAATCTTCTTGTATGAAGTAAAATTAGTGTCCTAGAGTAGTAGTTGAGTTTGGTCTTCACCCTAGACTAGAATTGGGTCATCTGGGGTTTATTCTGGGGAGTTTTAAAGTAATGTTAAGGCATTACTTCTTTTATTGAATTTTTAGAAGTTAGGAACTTTAATGCCCATGCTTAGAGACTTTAGGGGCTTACCGGACTTATTTGAACTTTGGGAATTGTAGAATCATAATGATTATTTGGAGACTAAGTCGGGACTTGTAATTTGAGGAATATTAATGATGATATTCAATGAGGATAGGTTCGAATAAAATGAATCAAACTATTCAATGAGGATAGGTTCGAATAAAATGAACCAAACACATGGATAATGGAAATGGGAAATTGGTAATGGAAATTGAAAATGAAAATGAGATTTAAAATGGTAAATGTTAATTTACTTGAACACACCTCTCTAAATACTATCATAAGGAAAGTCCGCGCGCGAGGTGATGCCCCCTGACAAATTAACACAGGGTGGATATAGTCCTAAGCCATGTGAGCGTTTGTTGATATATATATTTTCTGCGATGGGTAGGAGATTCTGGGTGTGGTCTTGGCTACCCTGCAGGAACATGGCCGCTTCCCGACGTTACGTTATGAGCCCAGGTTGTCTTATATGATAGGCCCTGGAAGATGATAGTTATTTAGGGGCGCGCCCAGTGGGGAAACTCGAAGGGGCGGTCTTAGAATCGTTATATGTATGTGAATATAACTTTTCTGCATCAAGTGGGACTTGATGGATATTAATGCCATAAAGAGCATAAAACCATGCCACAAAGAACATGTGATTGATTATGTGCCATAAAGAGCACTTGATAGAAATTGTATTCCTGTTAAGGAATGGAAAGATAAAAATGGGAATAATGATTATTGATGGAGGTTTTTAATTAATGAAGTGAAATTTTATCTTCTTGATTAAACCGAATAAAAGATTGTATTCCTATTAAGGAATGTAAGAAGGAAATGGTAATATGATAAATGAGAAAAGGTTTTTAATTAATGATATTTACTTGAATTCTTTTGTGTAAATATACTAAACTTAATAATTTGTTAAACTGGCTTACATTGTAAAATAAGTTTAATATGCCAGATAACATGCTAGATTTTCATCCTTATCATCCTTGCATAACTGTTCATTCCCCTCATGCTTTTTATTCTTCTGGTGATCATATAAAACCCGACCCTGATCGGTTCATTTTCCTTGTTGTGTATATGATTGTATCCGCTCAGGTGCTCCACCGCAAGGATGCCCATTTTGATATTCCCATCCCTCTGCTTTTGACTAGCTGTAAGATTTTGCGGATTATTACAGGACCTTGAACTAGACGCTCTCGTCTTTGTATTCTAGATATGATCGGGTCTTAACTCGGGTGTGTGGCCGAAACTTTTGTATTTGATTAATGAATATATTACATAATATATTAAACTGTTGTATTGTGTTGTATGTAACTGTGACCGACAACATATTCGGTCATTTTATTGTATATTCGTTTTAGATGTATTATATATACTCTTTTGGAATTCCACTTACTTGTCGGATTGGGTTGTTTATTTAATTTTCTTAACTGGATTTAAACATTTAAACTTATGGCAACCCGTTTTCGGATTTATTGGGTGGTTTTTCCCGTATACTCAGTTTATTGTTGAGATGCTGAGAATGATATCCATCCATGATTCCTGCTACATTTGAGTATCGGGCTGGCCACCCCTTATCTCGAATCGCGGGTTGTCACACCATTATTTTTTCTCTCTTTTAAATCTGATTCAAAATGAAATCCGAAATGTGACAAAAAATGAATTCCGCCAATAAATTCAACATAAAAAGGTAAATTAATTTGAAATCAAACCCTAGGATCGTAAAATCCATTTGAAATCAACAAAGGAAGGTTGAGATTGGTTTACATATATGTGGGGGGTAAGGGCTTGGTTTTTGGTTTGTTGTTTGAACGCGGGTTGAGTGCAGTGCTCGGTGTGGTTTTGTTGTTTTGTCGTTTGTTGTTTATAAGTATGTCGTGATGTGTGGATGGTTGGGTAAAGAAATGAGGATTATAGCATATATATAAAGAATTTTTTGAGAAAGTTATCCTGTGTAGCTTCTTTGATGGTCATTTGGTGGCTGATGATAGAAGATTGAAGACAATTTTGGGTTTACATAGATGTTTCAAGAGAAGGCTAGAGCGAAGCAGCGAGATGCCGTTTGAGTTTTGAAGCGTTCTCAGCTGATATATTAGATTTTATAGTTTGTTTTAGTTTACACTAAGTTGATTTGGGCTTTAATGCGTATGTGTTTGTAGTTGGGTTTTAGAAATTAGATCGTCATCTTTGTCCATTTTTTATTTGTGTAGGCTTGCGATTGTATTGGGATATTTGTATTGCTTTGTTTTTAAATGAATAGACATAGAGATTACCAAAAAAAATTATTTACATCATGATAGGAGAGAATAGAATTATCTTGCCTTGAATGATAAATAAAATTTCCCCAAAAAAGGATAAGAGAAACCCCTTTAAAATTCCCTTACAATTGCTCTTCAAAATCCCCAATTTGTGTAGAGAAGCTCCTAATGATGTAGAAAAGAATCCTCTTGAGAAATAGTTGAATTGTGTTCCAATATGTCCCCCCAAAGTGTTTTGTTTTTTTAATTAGGTGGATGATTGCCCAAGGCCAAGTTTAGCCCAAGTTTAGAATTGTAAGATTCCTTGTTAGAATAAAAGTAGGTTATTTTTTGTGTGAATTTTGGAAGTTGGATTGCGGGTTTGGGAGGCATTAGGGTTTTATTTAGGTTCATATATTAGTTTTCCTTAAACTAAATATGTTATAATTACATTATTTACATCATTCATCAAATTAATTACTATAATAATCCCCCATTTATATAGGGCTTTAATGGGGATGTTCAGGGGGTGGAGGGAGGATGGTGGGTGGTGGATGTGGTTGTTGAAGGTAATCGAGGTAATGGGATGGGGAAGAAGGTGGGCGGGGTGGCATAGTCTACATAGGGAGGGGCAGTCCTACGCTAAGGTAGGTGGTGGGTTTTTCCAGGATGGGGAGTGAGGGCGGTGGAGGGGATCGCCGGTGGGACGGATCATTGGTGGGGAAAGTCATGAGAGAGAGAGATTTACCTTTTTTCAACTTTTTTAAAGTTTTAACAGATTTTTGAATTTTTAATTCATTAAAAATATTTATTTTTAATTAAAATGGAGCAATGTCTAATTTTTAATTAAATTGTATTTAAGTTTAAAACTGAGAATTTGTAACGTATTAAAGTAAAAAAAATAGTATATGTTTATAGCATACGTAACTGTAGGCTAAAAACATACCCGAAGTAAAATTAAAATTGGCTCGATCGTTGCTCAAAAACCTTCACAACAAAACTCCCAGTATCTTTAACACCAATTCTTAAATAACATGTTAATGGCATTCAAATGACTATATATACACACACTTACATTATCCTGCTCCACATAGTGCTCACATGGATTTTTATAAAATTAAAATACACCAACAGTGTGGTAATATCTGTATTTCTCACTTTCTTTGTAAGTTTGAATATTGTCTAACCCACTCCCTATAGGAATTGAATATTGCCAATTAAGGTTATCTGGTATATGGATTTTGACATAGTTAACTTGGTTATTATTTGTGTGAGCAGCAAAATATACTTTATTTCTACTTCGGAAATCCCAGATCTTCCTCATGAAATAATATACCATCTGCCAGTCCCAAACCATAGCATCACTGCAAATATAAAAGCGGAGATATTATAATCTTACCCAATTAGTTACTTTCCCTACGTCTTCTCCTTTCGAAAATGATTTTCTCTCTCTCATTTTCTTCCAATAGCAAAATACATGTTTTCTATTCTTTCCTCTAAACTTTCTTCATTTGATAGATTGGTAAATTCATTATGGTAACTTTCTTCTTGTCTCTCATAATTTTGTTTTCCTTCTTGGGATCCTAGATTGGTCGATTCATTTATTTTTTATATAAGAGGGGGGTGTTATTGAGTTTAACCACCATTTATTTTTTTTATTAATTTAATAAAGACATCAAACGTTAACTTTCCTGGTTATTATCTTTTTTTAAGTTAACTAACAAGCTGTCATTCCCCTACAATATAATATGTTCAGACACCCAATGTCCTCATCTAATGGTTATTTGTAAGAGGGTATTCCACTTGTATCATGGGAGTATGGTAATACTAGTTGAGGTGTAACCCCTATAGGTATGGTGATAAATGATAATCCAGAAACTCTTCATTGGACACAAGTAAACACACAACATTTTGTTTAATCAACAAACAAATGGAACTCACAATACACTCGTGTATAACTCAAACAACAATAAAGAAAACTCAGAAACAACTCAGTTAGAGATATAGATGAGTAAGCGAAAACGATTCAACTAACTCCTTCACAATGTCATGGGGATATACTTTAACTACTATTCCGTGCATAACTTAGCACTCCACTAATTTACAGGTTACTAACTAAGCCTAGAAATCAAGCGAAGGTATAACATAAGTGCTAGATAAGGGAGAATAATGGAGAAAGTTTAACAAAAAGGAACATGTATTGTATTACTTGAGTAAAACTACAATGTCTGGCTTGGATGGTTTGGCCAAATGACTTCCCCACCTATTTGTAGGTGTCCACATCCTCAATTGATGTTGGAGATCAAAATACATGAATAGTGTAGATTAATTCTCTAGAATGGTCCCATATCCTTATGGGAACATTCTACAAGGCTACATACTCACTTATAATTCTTGCTTATTCCATATATTACAAGTAAACTCTAGATTATTCTAGAAAATCCTACGATATTTCATAACATATTACACAATACTAGATAATATACTAGGCAAACCTAGAATGTTCTGGAGAATCATGGTGTAGATATGGAGCCTTTAAGGAAGAAAAATGTAGAAAATGCACGGTACGTGACATCAAGGTCGTAATCATCTTCGTCGCTCGAAGGGGAGGGATGTTGAGACATTTCTTTTTTAGTACCTACGCATAACTAAAAGAAAATAACCAAATGTACTATATTCTAACCATATTGGGTGTCCATCAAACCAAGAAGGATTAAATTGCCTTAATCCTCCTTGATCTCTTTGAAGAAATTTATGATCACGCGGTTGTGTAAGGGAAAATAGTTTAGCTTAGGCTTCGTATTTGTTTTATTTGTCACTATGGCACATTTTCCGTGTCCCGTTACAAAACAAAACGTGTCGACACGATGAAGGTATAAATCATTTAGGATTTTAAATTTATTTACATTCATATTTGGGAGATTTTTATAAATTTTTTATAAAATCGAGGCAAATATTTTCTAAGTTAAAAATTAATTTTACTTTTACCTCGTTCGAAAGAAATGGAAATTTAGTTTGAAGGATCATTTGATATTTTCTTCGAACGAACATCCAATGAGGGTGTTCTATTTGAATTCATTTGATGCTCGTAACAAGTTTGTTCTAACGAGAGTTGAGTTTTGTTCAAACGAACTCCATTTTTGTTCAAACGAAACGACATTGTTGTTTAACGACTTCTACTTTCATTGGAATGAATTTTGTCACCTTGAAATTAATGTACGACCTATAAATACATGTTTCGTAAAGATTTTACTAGAGACTTTTTATAAAACACAAGATGCATTTCTATTGCAAAAGTCATCCTTCCTTTTAGGTCAAAACACCCTTTTGATTCACAAAACAACCTCCCTAATATACTTGTGAATCCTTGTGACCCATGGGATCACTGCACAAAAGAAGGTTGAAGAAAGGTTGATCAGTGAATATTGAGGGTGGACCGCCACCTCTGGACTGCTCTGGATCTGTGTGGTTTTATTTAGAGAGTTTTATTAGTAAGTTGTCTTGTAAAACTATCTAAAGTGCAGAAATAAAGGTTTTGACCTGAAAAGGGATTTTTCCACATCTATATTTCTGCATGTGTAGTTTATTTTCTGCGTTTGGAACGATCATCACATGCAAACGTAATTTAATAAAAGATTAGAATTTGGTTAAAAAGTTAGATTGGTGTTTAGAGGCATGTAATTAAATAAGTTATTCCATTAAGATCCTACGCACTCTTAGGTTGACAAGGCGAGACATTTTCTTTGAAGTACCTAAGTATTTCTAAAAGAAAATAAATAATAGCAAGATCATATTTTTCAACCAAAAAAAAAAACAAAGCAAAGTGATAGTTTAACATATAAATAATTAAATCAAAGCAAGTTCAAACTTTTACACTGAAAAAAACAAAGCAATAGTTCATATTTTTAAACCAAAAAAATAAACAAAAGCAAGATCAGATTTTTACCCAAAAAAAATCAAAACGAGATTTTGACATATAGAATAATTAAACTTAAGTAAACAAGTTTAGATTTTTACACACGAAAAAAATCAAGTTAAGATTTTTACACAAAAATAAAATAAAATATAAGTAAGATGAGATTTTTACACCAATAAAACAAAGGAAAGTGAAAATTTAACATATAAAATAATAATTCAAACTAAACTAAACTTGGACAAGAACACCACACTACACTCTTTTTATGAAATGACACAAACATGAGGAGCAAACAACCAAGGTTTTCAATTATTTAGGGGCTAATTTAGCGATTCTCTCAATCTTTTTCTACAAAAGTTATTTTCCTTAGCTTGTAGTAAATATTATTTACGGACAGTAGTAGTAATAGAGATAAGGTGGGAATTTACATCTTTACCCTCAAAACTCTTAAATTATTATTAATTTAATTTACAAATTTGTCCTTGAAAATTTGCTTACCCCAAAGACAAGGTGGGGAACTACCCACCATGTGTTCTTCTTGCCTCCGCCCTAGTGTATATATATATACACACACACACACTCACACACACACACACACACACACACACACACATTTACATTTTCCTGCTCCGCATAGTGCTCAAATGCATTTTTATAAAAGTAAAATACACCAACAACATGGTAATATCTGTATTTTTCATTGTCTTTGTAAGTTCGAATATCGTCTAACCCATTCCCTATAGGAATTGAATATTTTCAATTAAGGTTATCTGGTAAGTATTTTGACATAGTTAACTTGGTTATCATTGGTAAGAGAGGCAAAATCTAGTTTATCTATATTGATGACTTCGCTTTTTGTATGTCGTTGTTTAAAGACAAGTTAGTCAAAACCTCAATTACCTACAAAATAAGACAATCTCAAGTGTAGAGGTAAGTAAGGGTATCAATCCACTTCCAATGGGGTAATCTAGAGACAAATTTAATTGTAATTCGCTTTTTATTTTCTTTTTGTTCTTTTTCACTTTTCTAATTTTTTTTTAGCTTTTTCAATATTAAGACAATTGTGTGAGGTGAGGTGAGGTGAAATAAGACTAAACTAAATTATGAGATGAAAATAACTAACTAGAAAGTGACTAAAATGAAAAATAAAGTCTAACACTAAAATAAGAGATAAAGTTAGATAAATAATTGTGAGAACAATCAAGGAGTGGTATTACACCACAAATTTTAGCTATTCTAACTAATTAATTTGATTAATTGAATTCTCCCAAATTAATGTCAACATCACAAATCAACTTTCAATGCAAAAGTAATCTTAATAGTAACCTTTTAGAAAATTAAGTTTAACTCCCCACAACTCTAGAAAAATAGATCTACACTCCTTCTAATTAATCACCCACTAGGATCAATCAATTAAAATTTATGTCAATCTTAGAAAATAAATTTAGAGTTGAAATTCAAGTTATAATACCCCACTTAAGAAACCCCTATCTCTAGTTCGAATCTAAAATGGGTATTATAATTAGAATTTCGATTTTCTATCGAAAATCATTTACCCTATCTCGAGGCTTAAATTTAAGGGTGAGGGATCAAAATTAACATTCAAAGGGAAATTTAAAGTAATCAAACTAATTAAACTAAAATAATCATCAAATAAGGGTTTCCCCCCACCCTTTGAAAGGGGATTAGCCTAACACGATATTAAACATGATGAACAAATAATCAAAAAAATATATAATAAAAGAGTAGAGAAAGTGAACAAATCTTCAACAAGTCTCTTTGAAATTTGAAATTTGAACTCTATCCTCTTCCATACAATTCAATTACTCCCAATTAAATCTCACCAAATCTCTAAAAAAATAAAAACAAAAACTATTTACAAAATGGTGTTTATCTCTCTAAAAATTCCTATCTAAAAAGCTCTTTTTTCAAATGGGGTCTTCATCTTCATTTATAGTAGGCACATGGAGCATGGGGGTATTTTTGGGAATGGACATGAGTGTGCATGAAAATGGTGAGAGGAGCATGAGGTGTGAGTGTGTTGAGGTCATGTTGGTGAGGGGATTTGGGAATAAAATCTGATATGGTTAAAGGGGTAGTTTTGGAAATTGGGATAGAAGTGGTAGTTGGGGGTATTTGGGTAAAATGGTTTAAGTTGGGTTTACTAGTTGACATGTGGGGTTTTGTTAATTGACTTGGTCATTGTTTTGGTTTGGACAAGTCGTGGCTTTTGAATATGGGTAATGGTTGGACATGGGTTGAGGATGGCCGAGGGGATGATCGGATTGTATGGTCGGAGGTAGATCGGAGGTGGCAGGGCAGATATGGGTTCGGTGTAGGGGGTAGGTCTTCGGAGAGGGCTTGGTCTCAAGGAAGGCAGCGCCGGCGGGGAAGCAGATCACCGAAATGAGGTCGGTTTGGAGTTGGAATGCCGACGAGGCTTGGGAATGCCGGCTGGTAGAGGTCGGGTTCCGATGGTGGGGCGTCGCCATGGGTCTCGGGTAACAGGGCAGGTCTCCAGTGGGTTTGGTTGGCGGGTTGGTAGAGGTTGGATCCGGGGTAGATCGCGGAAGGAGGTCGCCGGAGGGTCGAGGGCTGGCCGACGATGGGTTTCGTTGCCGGCGGGTAGCAGGGGATGAAATGGTTTTGAGAATGAGGAGAGAGAGAGAGATGGTAATGGGTTTTTTGTATTTTGTTTTAATGGTGTTGAGAGGTTATGGAGGTAGAGGAGAGAGAGTGTGGGGGGTTTGAGGTTGAAGATGATGGAGTGTGGTTTGGGTGTAGGAGGGCGTAGGGTGGTAGTATGAGGGTGAGGTAGTGTAGTTTATGGGAGGTGTAGGATAAGTGGAGTGTGTGTGGGGGGGTTTAGGGTGTGTGTGTGTTTAAATTGTGACCCTTAAAATATAATACTAACTAATTAAAAATTAAAATATAAAAATAAAAAATCTACTTCTAATAATAAAATAAGGACTCAAATTGAAAATAAGGACTAAAAAGAAATAAAAATAAAATCTAATAAAACTAAAACTAAAATCCTAATTAAATGTAAAATCAAACAAAACTAAAAAAATCAATGAAATCCTAAAAAATCTAATCCTAATAAAACTAAAAACTAATAAAAATCAAAATAAAATAAAATTATACTAATAAATATAAAAATAGAAAATAAAACTAAAAAATCCTAAATAACAAAAAAATAAATTCTAAAAATAAAAATGACTCAAACTAAAAATCTAAAAAATATAAAAATACACAAACAAAACACACACAGGCTGGGGTGATGCTTTGGGCTAGGTTTGGGCTCGGGTAAGGGTAGGCTAGGATACGGGACAAGGTATTTAGACCTATATTGCACACAATTTCCTTGATTTAAGCGTTTGAACTCTGCAATGCACAATTTGACCTACAAGATAAACATTTAAGCGCATAAGACGCAAATTTCCGAGAATTAGGAACTAAAATACATCTATCCGGGGTATATAATGTACAGTTTTGGGTGCTTATCACACCACCCCCAAATAGAGCGTTGCTAGTCCTCGAGCAATAAGATAGAGAGAAAGAGATAGATAAGTAACCAAAAGTGTACCACTTTCACGGGAACTTACGATTGCACTTAGCATGTGCAACAAGCCTTTAAACCTATAGGTTTAAATACAGGACGAGTTGTGTCTCGTGAGAGTTTGCAGGGAATATACCCACAAAATTCTTTATTTGCAAAATGATTTATTGAAAGGCAGTCAATCTCTTATTAGACGTAGAATAATCGCACAATCCATCATATGAGAAAATATTTTAAGAAATACAAGCTAGAATGTCTATAAAGTTTAGCTAAGTAAATACACAAGGCACATCCTTCCTCGAACTCAACATGTGTAGAGTGAATCAGTTAAAACGGGTCGAGTATCATAAGAGTAATTCCTAGATTGCCTTATCAGAATCAACGCTTCAACTTCAAATCTCACGGATATATCTCTGTCAAATAACTCTCGAGATTTGGGTAAGTGTATCGCTCTTGTGTGTGAGGAGGTGAGTAAATGTAATGAAGTTCAAACGTCTCACACACAAATAAAAAAATAACGAACAATTAGAAAGAAAAATTATCTCATGAAAGAAATGTTAATCACTATAGTGAGAACGTTGAGTTATTCACGATGTTGACTTTCAATTGCCCAAACACCTAGGGAAAAATATAGATGATAATGGGTGAGGAGGAAATGAAATGAGAAGGATGGTATATGATGTGAGGTAGAATAGGATGGATGTGTGAAATGATGGATGTGTGATGGATGAGCGAGAAGAGTGGACTATGAAGAACAAATGTCTTTATTTCAAAACCAACTACTAACTACAAACTCTCTTTCTTTTCTTTTCTTTTTTTTTTCAATTTTTATTCTTTTTCTCTATTTTTTCTTCTATTTTTGCTATTTTTATGTTTTTCTCTTTTTTTTTCCTGTTTCTCTCACTTTTCAAACCAATAATGAAGACATTTAACATTTTGAATCAATACACTTTTTTTGGAATGATGGAAGATATATGAAATGAGTGGGGAATGATGGTGAGGGGAATATCTGGGAATAGGATAAAATATGGTAATGTAAGTGGTGAAGTGAATGGGTGAAAATCTAGTATTCGGGACAAATTTCAAGACACGCTTTTCTTACAACTCGAAAAAGATGTCATTCTCAGTGATCAAGCCAAAAATTTTGTGAAGAATAATGAGATCATACAACAATTAACGTGAGGACCCCAACGAAGTTGAATCAACTTGTGACTCGAAGATTGCGTAAAACTCTCTGAAAGGTTGAAAGGAACAAATCTCACAAGCTAAAGTCTCTACTAGTGATCCTTAAGGTTCTCTTGAGAATTGTAGTACTCCTCAACTCTAAACCGTAGTGACGTGATAAGTGCGCAAATTTTTGTTGAGTCAAGAAATTCATGGTGCGAGATGCCTTATTACGTATTACATAAGCTATTTAGAAAAATATTCTCTAGCTTGATTGCTAGACATAAAAGATGGATGATTGAAAATTCACATCAATGAGTGAGATGGAAGAAACTGCACGAAATTTTAAAAATCAGGTTTAAAAATCATTTTTTTTCGAAAGAGGTGCGATTTTGATAAAATTCCCCACCCCCAAACAAAAAGGAACATCGTCCTCGATGTTAGGTAAAATGATTTTTAAAATGGAGAGCAGAAGGTAGGAAAGATATTACCAGAATGAACCGCTAATGAAGTGGACAAATGAACCCAATAATAAACCTGAATAAGAAGTGAGAAGAGAAAAATAAATGTGTACAAGTCTATAAGCATGGTAGAGCATTGGGCGATGTGAAACACCACCCCCAAACAGGATAAGACTAGTACAAGAAATGCGGGCTGCCTCCCGGTAGCGCTAAGTTTAATGTCTTCATCCAGACTGATGAAATCTCACCCTAAGGATAAGTTCCATGAAAGCACAGGGTGGCAGAAAAATTGGGGTGATGAGAATCACCACAAAACAAGACTGAATCGTCAGTCTTGCTGGATAAAGGATAAAGGTGTCAACGCACTTGTATGGCAAAGCGCATCACATGATGCAAAGCATCGGTGGACCATGGGTGGGTGGGTGTTAAAGTAATGGTGAAAAAGGCAGGGGTGATTAAGCATCGATCATAGGACTTATTGAGACGGAAGGTGAGGGTAACTAGGGCCCTATAAGAATGGTGATCAAGTTGGATGGGAAGGAAAAATGGTTTGGCGATAGTGATAGGGTGGGGATCATATAAATCACACGACCATTATATAAATGGGCGATGATATTGGTCATGCCGTGAAACACCAGGGAGTTATTGAGAAGAAAAATCAACACCAAAAGAGAGTGGTATGGGGTAACAAGCCCGGTGTCTCGGTGGAGAGTAGCACCAAAAATACTCTCATGGGTTGTGGAGGATGGTTTCAAGTGAGGATCTACAAATGTAGATGGAAACATAAAATGTGTAAAATCAAGATCCAAACCAGGTGGTGGGGTGGAAGGGGTAATAGGTGGGTTGGGTGGGATAAATGGTGGAGGAAGATGATCCAACTCAAGCGTGGGAGACACACACTTATTGGAAGGAGTAGCGGAATACTCACAAGGGAGTGTGGTTTCTAAAGATGAGTGGTAAGCTTCTCCATAAGAGTAGCATCAGTGAATGTGGTGGGTGGGTGAGACGAGGCACCAAGATCAGAGATAGAGGAATCACTAAAAATATCGGGATCAAAGGGAGCCATGCATGGTGGGATATCATCCATACCCGGATTGTTAGGAACTATCATGGATTCTATCTCGAGAAAATGGTGAGCACTCATAACCGGAGCTAACCTAGAATGAAGTGGTTCCTCAAGTACACAATGGTGAAGCTCGATAAGTGTAGACTCCGACATTTTTTTGGGTTCGACGCGAAAGTGAAGATGAACCGCAATAATGGGTGCATGTGGATATGGTGAGATCAGATCAGGCTCACTAATGAAAGGTAAGTCGACATAATTGTCGACTTGGGACCCAAACCATGGAATGGTCTCAACTTCGAGATTCTCGGGGAGGTAGGGTTGGTCACACTCAAAATTTGTGTCACATGAGGACACAACATCATCACACTCGGTTGCAATAATTGGTGGATCCATGGGAATATTAGACTCTCTCGCACACTCCAATTCATTTAACCTTTGTTCAAGCCTTTGGAGAGCTTGAGTTTGAATTTGAGTGGCTTTCTATTGATCGATGATAAATTGTTGCAAGAGGCTCTCGAGAGACGAGGTGGATGATGGTGGTGGAGTGATGGGTGGTGGTGGTGGCTGAGGTGGACACAACTCGCTATGATCATGACTATATGGAGAATACTCAAATGAAGTGTGTGGAGTAGGGTCAAGTTCATCATACACGAAAGGATAACTTTTGTTATGGACAATTGGTTGATGCTCATGGGGTGCGTAGTGAGGGAACTGATCATGAACGGGTGCACAAGGTTGCCATGACAGCTGTTAGAATGTGTGAGGATCCACAACATCGGGTTGGGATTCAAATTGCGTGAAAGGTTGATCAGGCCTCCACGAATAACTAGGGTACTCACACAACTCGGGATGAGATACATAGAGATAATAGGCCGAGGTGGGTTTTGGAACAGTGTCATATGGATACACATGTTCCATGGTGGGCTCGTATGGATATGACAAGTACGGACACTCATGGGACATGTGATTGGCATAATAACAGTGGGTGCACAACAAAGGATGAGGCACGTCGACACTTGACACCGAGGGTGATGGAGTAGGAGGTGCATGCAAAGATGGGTAAAGAGTACCAACGATACTCGTGAGAGAGCTGAAACGATGAAAAATCTCATAAAGAGATGGCTTGGGATCACTCTCACACGTGTTGCGTGTCAATGGAAAATGACCTGTAAGGACATTTGTCCATCATTATGTATATGATATGTCATACGCCGTTACAAGAATGATAGTTGAAAAGATCACATCGTCATCAACAAAATCCAAAAATCAAAAGAAGAAGGAATCTGATTTCTGAGGACCGGACCGATCCGGATCAGGTAAAAGAACCGATCCGGTTCACCGGACCGATCCGGCTAAAGGGACCGGACCGATCCGCCTGCTGAGCTAAGTCCAGTACACCCTGGATCCATAGTGAACCGATGAAGGCAAAAGTTCCGGACCGATCCGATACCATCCAGACCGATCCGGTTTCAGAAAAAGAACCGATCCGACTTAACCGGACCGATCCTCCTAATCGACCGGACAGATCCGACGAGGATAAACACTACCAGATCGTGCAGCAGATTTTGTAGGGTTTCGATCCCTTATTTAAACCACGTTCAGCAGTTGGTTTTCTCAAGACTTACACACGATTTTCTGAGTTCCATAACTCTTAAGTCTTCATGGTATTTGAGTCCCTTGATTCATACCCTTGATTCACACAAATTCCATACATTCGTGAGTCAAATTTGGTAACCCTAGAACACCTTTGATGTTCAACCCTTTGTGAAGTGGACCGCTTCTTCCTCTTCATTGTAGCCCTACTGGACAGGGATAGTTCCAGCCGCCAACCCTACTGGAAAGGGATATTCCAGCCGCGACTACAGAATCCGATACCTGAGGGTAATTCTTAGTCAACCTGTATTTCATTGTAATCCGATTGTAAACCATCCTTTACAAATTATAGTGATATACATGTGGTTTTGCCCCAATGGGGGATTTTTCCTTAACTTTGTGTGTTGAATGATTCTTGCATGATTTCATATTGTTTCAATCACACCTAGTTGCATGCTTAGGGTTAATTTGGGTTAAAATTGGTATTTATTATATTATTTCTTAATTGAACGCAAGCACCAACTCTTTCATGACCAAAGTAGTCCCGTAAGGGACGTTCTTCTGCCATGTGGAGAGAAGTATTTTTTTTTTTAGTTTTTTAAATTTTTTCAAAAGGAAATAAACTATTTTTGTATTTTCTAAAAATAATGGAAGAAAATATTTTTGGAGTTTTGTGAAAAATAAAGGAAGAAAATATTTTTGGATTTTTCTAAAAATGGTGGAAAAAAATATTTTTGGATTTTTTGGAAGAAAAAGGATGGGGAAAAAATATGGACTCTTGATTTGGGCGAACTAACTAAAATCGACCACTGAAAAATGGAATTGGACACACACATAGGTCAAGAAAATTTCCTAACTAGCACATAGCCAATTTTTATCTTTAAATTTAGTGAAAGGGTAGTCAAATTTTAATTAAGTCCACATGCGATAAAAATTCACGGAATTTTTTGTCATCACCTTTGCAAAATTTATTCTCCTAGTGGGCTGCCTAGTTAATGAATTTCAAATTTAATGATGGCCAGGGTAGCACACAAATGGTAAGCGAGTGAGTCGGGTGATGAAATCCCTTCTCGTGAGTGATCAGGTGTAGGTCTTAGTAATTTAATTCATCACACCATTCAAAAATAAATGCAAGAATAAAATCACACAAGAGCACACAAGAGCACACAAAATTGACTCGCTAACAGGAGAGACGCGAGGGTGTAAGAAATGTACCTCCCACGGTTTTTTGGCTGTCGGGTACCGAAAAATTTGAGTCGACCGGGGGGAGATCACGCCTATCTCAGTCGTCCTCGGGAGTCCTACCGACCCAAGGTAGAGAGGCTTATAAATCCTCTCCAATGGACGCCCTCTCTCTACCTTGTCCGGTTTCCCTATCACACTTGTCTTCTATTATTACAATTTTAAATGAAAAATAAATGGTGTCTCTAAGCACCGCAATACAAGCCAAGAATAGAATAATCCTAAATACAAGCCTTCTAAAAAACAGAAAAATGGTACTAAAATGCAACAAAATATACAAAATAAATGAACTACAAAATTGAATTCGCCTCGAGTGCTTCACGCTCCCAAGAATGGCAACGACGCCATTTGATAACTTTGCTTTTTATGTCACCGGCAACAACGCCATTTGATAACTTTTCTTTTTATATGTCGTTGTTTAAAGCCAAGTTAGTGAAAACCTCAATTACCTACAAAATAAAACAATCTCAAGTGTAGAGGTAAGTAAGGGTATCAATCCACTTCCAAGGGGGTAAGCTAGAGACAAATTCAATTGTAATTGACTTTATATTTTCTTTTTGTTCTTTTTCTCTTTTCTATTACACCACAAATTTTAGCTATTCTAACTAATTAATTTAATCAATTGAATTCTCCCAAATTAATATCAACATCACAAATCAACTCTCATTGCAAATGTAATCTCAATAGTAACCTTTTAGAAAATTAAGTTTAACACCCCACAACTCTAGAAAAATAGATCTACACTCCTTTTAATTAGTCACCCGCTAGGATCGATCAATTAAAATTTATGTCAATCTTAGAAAATAAATTTAGAGTTGAAATTCAAGTTATAATACCCCACTTAAGAAACCCCTATCTCTAGCTTGAATCTAAAATGGGTATTATAGTTAGAATTTCGATTTTCTCTCGAAAATCATTTACCCTCTCTCGAGGCTTAAATTTAATGGTGAGGGATCAAAATTAAAATTCAAAGGGAAATTTCAAGTAATGAAATTAATTAAACTAAAATAATCATCTAATAAGGGTTACCCCCCACCCCTTGGAAGGGGATTAGCCTAACATGATATTAAACATGATGAACAAATAATTAAAGCATATATAATAAAAGAGTAGAGAAAGAGAACAAATCTTCAAGAAGTCTCCTTGAAATTGGCAATTTGAACTATATCCTCTTCCATACAATTCAATTACTCACAATTAAATCTCACCAAATCTCTAAAAAAAAATAAAAACAAAAACTATTTACAAAATGGTGTTTATCTCTCTACAATTCTCTCTCTAAACGTTCCTATCTAAAAAGCTCTTTTTTCAAATGGGGTCTTCATATTCATTTATAGTAGGCACATGGAGCATGGGGGTATTTTTGGGAATGAACATGATTGTGCATGAAAATGGTGAGAGGAGCATGAGGTGTGAGTGTGTTGAGGTCATGTGAATGAGGGGATTTGGGAATAAAATCTGATATGGTTAAAGGGGTAGTTTTGGAAATTGGGGTAGAAGTGGTAGTTGGGGGTATTTGGGTAAAATGGTTTAAGTTGGGTTTATTAATTGGCATGTGGGGTTTTGTTAGTTGACTTGGTCATTGTTTTGGTTTGGACAGGTCGTGGCTTTTGAAAATGGGTAATGGTTGGACATGGGTTGAGGATGGCCCAGGTGATGTTCGGATTGTATGGTCGGAGGTAGATCGGAGCTGGCAGGGCAGATCTAGGTTCGGAGTAGGGGGTAGGTCACCGAGGAAGGATTGGTTGTCAGGAAGGCAGCGCCGACAGGGAAGCAAATCGTCGGAATGAGGTCGGTTTTCAGGTGGAATGCCGGCGAGGCTTGGGAATGCCGGATGGTAGATGTTGGGTTCCGATGGTGGGGCGTCGCCATGGGTCTCGGGTAACAGGACAGGTCGCTAGCAGGTTTTGTTGGTGGGTTGGTGGATGTTGTCTTAGGGGAAGCTCACGGAGGGAGGTAACCGGAGGGTCGAGGGCTGGCCGACGATGGGTTTCGTCGTCGGCAGGTAGCAGGGGCTGAGATGGGTTCGAGAATGAGGAGAGAGAGAGATGGTAATGGGTTTTTTGTGTTTTGTTTTAATGGTAGTGAGAGCTTATGGAGGTAGAGGAGAGAGAGTGTGGGGGGTTTGAGGTTGAAGATGATGGAGTGTGGTTTGGGTGTAGGAGGGTATAGGGTGGTAGTATGAGGGTGAGGTAGTGTAGTTTATGGGAGGTGTAGGATAAGTGGAGTGTGTGTGTGTGGGTTTAGGGTGTGTGTGTGTGTTTAAATTGTGACACTTAAAATATAATACTAACTAATTAAAAATTAAAATCTAAAAATAAAAATTCTACTTCTAATAATAAAATGAAGACTCAAATTAAAAATGAAACTAAAAAGAAATAAAAATAAAAATAAAACTAAAAATAAAATCTAATAAAACTAAAACTACAATCCTAATTAAATGTAAAAGCAAATAAAACTAAAAAAATAAATGAAATCCTAAAAAATCATATCCTAATAAAACTAAAAACTAATAAAAATCAAAATAAAATAAAATAAAATTATACCAATAAAAATAAAAATAGAAAGTAAAACCAAGAAATCCTAAATAACTAAAAAATAAATTCTAAAAATAAAAATGACTCAAACTAAAAATCTAAAAAATATAAAAACACACAAACAAAACACACACAGGCTGGGGTGATGCTTTAGGCTAGGTTTGGGCTCGAGTAAGGGTAGGCTAGGATACGTGACAAGGTATTTAGCACCATATTGCACACAATTGCCTTGATTTAAGCGTTTGAACTCTGCAATGCAAAATTTGACCTACAAGATAAACATTTAAGCGCATAAGACCCAAATTGCCGAGAATTAACAACTAAAATACATCTATTCATGGTATAAAATGTACAGTTTTGGGTGCTTATCACATACTCCTGAATTCCCAGATCTTCCTCATGAAATAATATACCCTCTCCCAATCCCAAACCAGAGCGTCACTGTAAATATAAAAGCGGAGATATTATAATCTTACCCAAATCGTTACTTTCCCTACCTTTTCTCTTTTCGAAAATGTTTTTCTTTCTCTCATTTTCTTCCAAGAGAAAAATACATGTTTTCTATTCTTTCCTCTAAACTTTATTCATTTGATAGATTGGTAAATTCATCATGGTAACTTTCTTCTTGTCTCTCCTAATTTTTTTTTTGCTTCTTGGGATCCTAGATTGGTCGATTCATTTGTTTTTTTTTATATAAGAGGGGGTGTTATTGAGTTTAACCACCATTTTTTTTATTAATTTAATAAAGACATCAAACGTTAACTTTCTTGGTTATTATATTTTTTAAGTTAGCTAGTAAGTTGTCATTCCCCTACTAAATAATATGTTCAGACACCCAATGTCCCTCATCTAATGGTTATTTGTAAGAGGGTATTCCACTTGTATCATGGGAGTATGGTAATACTAGTTGAGGTGTAACCCCTATAAGTATGGTTATAAATGATAATCCATAAACTCTTCAATGGACACAATTAAACACACAATATTTTATTTAATCAACACACAGATAAAACTCACAATACACTCGTGTATAACTCAAACAACAATAAAGGAAACTCAGAAACAACTCAGTTAGAGAGATAGATGAGTAAGCACCCTAGATACACCTTGGCAGGCAGCTAAACACACCAACCAACCCTCAAAGATCTTTAATCAGCTATTAAAAGCTTCGTAATAAATGACAATGGTGGGTGAGTAAAGCTCTAGTTTGCAATAACATCTTTATGATATCTTTTCTCTCTAATAACTCTCTAAAAATTACTCTGAAAGAACACCCCCCCAAAAGTGGTTGAGGCCCATAAATAGCCCCCCCCCCCCCCCCCACCAGTCCCGAGGTGCCTCAGCCTTTCACAACTATGAAAAAAATCACCTCATATTTTTTGTCACAAACTTTAAATGAGTGATGGATGAGTCATCTCTACATCATAAACATTAAATGCCCAGACATGCCTTTTGTTTAACCACTGTACGTTAGGGGGCTGTCATCACAGAGGAGGCTCACCAACTGTCTGACAACCCCAAATACCATCATGGTTTACTCAAGTACATATTTTACATTGCTTAGATATCTAGTGACATCACCTAAAGTAGATGTGACATTCAGTAGAGGGCACAAGTGGTTCACAACTCAATGCATAATGGAACCCAAGGCTGATCCACCCAAGATTCTACGATCAAGGGTCTTTAGGTGTTTTACCAACTGTATCTAAGATGGTCAGGACAAGCCCCAATGCTAACTCACTTCTCAATCCTCCAAACCATGTCCCTACGAATTTTCCACGGCGAGGTCATTGATAGAGCGTGAAAGCACTCTTAGGCCCTGCCAGGCCTGGTCTCTCGCGAGTACCATTTGACCTCACACTGAATAACATTATAATCGTTATAGCTCATAATCAATATAAGCAAGAGATACAACATCACTTAGTAAGAAAACAAAGATAAAGCATGACCTCTCTAGGCCAGTTTCTTCGCTGGAGGATCTCCCTAGACTACCACGCTAAGTTTCCTCGCTTCCATAATCCCTTGATTCTGTTGTACTATCTGGGGGGGATTACCTCTAATCCCAAGACTATCTTCAAGCCCTCCTACATTTGCCACTTTGTGTAGAGATTTGTTATGGTAATAAGAAATGTCTGCACAAAAACTTCTCAATCCGATGAACCTTCTATTTGGAACAAATTCTCGCATATCTATCTACGTTACAACATCTACCCTTATCAATTCCAGGAAAAAGTGAAATTATCCCCAATATACATAAATCAAAGTGTTGCGAATCGTCGGTGAATGGTGAAGGGACATCGCAACTTTTTCCTGTTGTCGTCTGTCAATCGTTTTGACTGTTCGAAATCAAAGTTCTCCCCTATCTGTGTTGTTCCGTGCCATAGTGCAGCATAGTTGTAATAAGTTGGTATTTGCGTTAGGACTACCCCTAGTGGTATGAAATTTCCCTCCTAGGCATTCCTATCGTTTAGACTTGTGGAATTCTCCCAAAGTAATTGTTGAACTACAAAGTTCTCCCCAGTTTCATCATTTGGCTATACATCTCCATTTTGTCTTGTTCAAAAAGTAAAATTCTCCCCGATGTACCTGAAACAAACCAAAAACACCTCCCAATGGGGTTATGGTGACGGGACATTGTGAACTTTTTGAATTGAACTACGTGGTGCCTTTCCTCTAAAGTTGTAATCCTCTCTTGTAAATTCTCCCAATTTGAAAGTACTACTTTGTTTGGACTGTGATGCATCATTATTTCATCTTGTTCTAAAAGTAAAAAAAATCTCCCCGATGTGCTTGAGTCACGGCTAAACACCATTTGGACTTGTGGCTAGGGTACATCATAGCTTTTTGAACCATGGTAACAGATTTTGCGTTGTGGGATATTCGATGTGTTTGATAAAAAATTCTAGCGCCAAAATCGTAACTTGTTTTTGAAATAAACCCTTTCTATTCCCCATGCATCACTTCATTAATGATGTTGTGTCGTCTTTTCAACTGTCATGACACTCCCCGAAGTGCCATGTGTCCATTTGAAATGATTTTGGGAGGCTTTGCATGTGCGGTGGTGGGAAACTCAAACGCCAACTTAAGAATTTTTCAAACGGCTATTATTCAAACACTTAGCCATTTTTCATTTACTTTACCTTCGTCTTCTTCAACTCCCAAAGCATTTAGAGAGAGAAAAACCTCAAACTGCCATTGTTCCCAAGCTTATCATTTGGTTCTTACTTTCTTTTCCCTCTCCACCGCCTCTATCAACTGTGTTCCATCTTACTCAGCCCTTCTTTCTTCTTCCCCACCATCTTTTACTCTCACCACCATATGCAAATGGATTCCTTAGGTACTCCTAAGTCTCCTAGCATCAGTGCTCAACCGACTTCTGCCACTACCACTGCTGTTACTATTTCCATTGGGGGCACCACCTCCTTGGATGTTTCTCTCCAAGAGAAACTACATTTTTTCCTTCGGTCTCCCATTTTTGGCAAAGGCGCTAACTTCTTAGGCCTCTGCAAAACTTGCACTTTCAGCGACAAGTGTGATTTTTTTATTCTTGGTGACGAAGACGAGGATTCAGCTGAATGGGGCTTCCTCCCCCAGAGGGAACTCTGTATTTTCATCTTGAACGAGGTGACTTCCCTTGGTCCCAAATTGACTTCGAGGGGCCTGGAGGCTCTTCAACTCATTTTGTCGCTTAGAATACCCACATGCAAAGCTCTCACACTGTGACTCTTGCTAAGTCGGGCTGCATCAGTCTAAGTGATTTGGAGATTTAATTATGTTAAAGAACAATGTTTCCCTCCCAATTCTAGTCTCTCACTGGAATGTTACCACCCACACCTTCATAGATGCGTGGGGTGAGTTTATAGTTACATTGGAAGATGTTTGTTAGCTTCTAGGCCTTGATCCCACAAGTGATGTACCTTACTTTGATGAAGCTCTAGATGCCAAATAGGCTACTGATCACTCAGAGTTGGATTGTATATGCCGAAGGTGCATTGGTTCATCCAACAAAGCCACTTTCACTCACCTCATGAACTACATCTTCCAAGATCCTTTTAAGGATGGTTCTTCTGTCGCTTCTCCAGGATAAGGTACATCCCTGGAACTGCCATCTTATATTCTTGTGATTCTATCTCACTTTGTCTTGCCTGGTAAACCAAACGACCAGCCCCGAAGGGACCTCATCAATATATCAATCGATTTCGCCCGGGGTGTTAGCCTTCCTCTAGCGGCATGTAATACCCCTTATTTATGAGTAGTTATTTTTATATTAATTTACTAAATGGGTCAATTATATAAAATAAAGAAAGTGAAAGTAAATATTTCTTTAATTGATTTAAAAGATGATATTTACTGAGTTTTGCATATTTATTGTTAAGTGAATGTAAATAGCATCATATTATGTTTCATTGCGTCGTTGTGCTTTCAGCGATGATTATGATTTCTATTCCAATTGGATCATTATTAATGAATTAAAATGATGATTGGATCATGAAATAATTTATGGTATTTCGAATGCCAATTTAGAGGGTATGGTTAGTCCGAAAATGGTCAAGATAATCAAAATAAGTGACAAGTTGTATTTTTAGGTTCCGGGTACTTTTGACCGATTATGACTTACTTATGCTGTTACGAGTCCTTTTAATGGTGTAGTAGAATTTAAAATTGGACTTAGTGTATTAGGGCATTTAAGTCTTCCAAGGGCATTTATCTCTCATTCATGTGTTTCTAAACCTAAGATATGAGAGAGAGAGAGAGAGAGAGAGAGAGAGAGAGAGAGAGAGAGAGAGAGAGAGAGAGAGAGAGAGAGAGAGAGAGAGAGAGAGAGAGAGAGAGAGAACTTGGGAGAAAAAGGAGAGAAAGAGAGAGAATTGAAGATTTGAGCTTGGAGATTATTGTTATCAGAAGATAATTCGAGACTATGATTTCAAGACAAGTTTCTAACTTGCAAATATATATGATTGCGAGTGAATAATGTGTATTTATAGATGTGTTTTGAAATTTATCCGTTGATGGAATTTGTTGATTTTTGTTGGTTAAATCAAATGTATTAGGATCTAGACTTGTTTTAATGATCTTTTCTATTTGATTAACTGGGTTAGTTGTTTGGGTGATGATTAGAGTTGGAGAGGTTGGGAGTTGATGGATGAGGATTAGGATTTTGGGTATTTAGGGTTGTTAAAACCCGTAGCCCCCAACTGGGCAAATCAACCAGGGCCAATCGATTCGCCCTCCCTAATTAATTGATTCGCTAAAAAGGGTGGCTACAGGTCTGGGGAACCGAATCAATTAGGGTTAAGGCCGAATCGATTCGGCATGAGACGGATTGTTGTCTCTCTCAGCCGAATCGATTCGATTTTTGGGCGAATCGATTCGGAATCCTGCTGTTTTGTGATATTTTTCTAGCTTAGTTTTTAGCTCTTTTCTAATAGGTTTAAGGCCTAGTAACCTTCTCTTATGAAGTAATAAAGAGTATTAGAGTCATACATTAGGGAGATAAATACTCTATATTAGGAAGGGGTAATTGAGATAATTTAGGGGGTTATTTAATAGAAGTTAGTATAGTTCTCATCTAGGAAGCTAGCCTAGGACTAAGGGGAAAGTTAGTGGCATTGTTTTGGGACTCTTAGAGACTAGTTAGAGGAAAAATTATACTTGGTAGCCTTTAGTGTTGTTTTAAATTCTTGGAGGTTAATATGGGGGATAATTAAACTTGGTAACTTATGTCATCAGACACACATGGTTCCGGATGTAATAAAAATATACTCTAATTTGCATATTTTATGAATTGTAACTTGCACTTACATACCTCTCTAAATGCTATCATAAGGGAAGTTACGCGAATGAGGTGAAGTCCCCTGCCTAGTGCATACTTGGTGAATATAGTCCTCAGCCATAGGACTCGTGGTTATATTATGTTGTTATTTTATTCGAAGTGAGGACATTTTGGGTATGGTTATGACTCACTGTCGAAGGTATATGGCCTCTTCCCGCGCAACACGTTTTTAGATGCCCAGGTGGTCTTGGTTATAGGCCCTAGAAGATGATAGCTATTTAGGGGCGCATCCGGTGGGGTGACTCCCGGAAGGATGGTATTGTAATCATTATATGTTGATTGTAACTATTCTCACGAATGTAGAAATTTAAATGAGTGATGCATTTATAAATTAACCGTACGATTTATGGTTCCCATGTGAAAATTGGACTTGTGAAATAATCTTTTATGAATCCAATAAATTTAACATGCAAATGGAATTAACTATTTCTCTAAATTGGATGAATCTTGTATGTCGTTAGGATGCGCTTCTAGATGAGAGATGAGGATAATTCTTGCATATAAGAGCGAACCAAATCAATTTATGAAATTTATCATTCATAACTGTTATGCATTTTATTCACACATTTATCATATCAAACTGGGCCCTGACCCGTATATATTTCTCTGTCTTGTGTGGTTCTTATTTATGCCCAGGTGCTCCGCCGCAAGGACGCCCATGTTGATCCTTCCTTCCTAGTGTCCAGAAGCTATAGCATTTTTGAGAATGTTATAGGACTTATGTGATAGACGCATCTTTCTTTTGTCTAATCTAGTTATGACCAGTCTGTACTTTCGAGCGTGTTTTCCAAGTTTTGTAATTGTATATATTGTTTTCTTTTAACTATAATACTCGGTGTACCCAGTTTGTATCAGTCTGTTAACCAACAACTTATTCGGTTATAAATTATGATTTGATTGATAAAACTGTTATCTGTCTTTATTCTTATCCACCTTCTCTTTAAATTGGATTGTTGAAATTGTTTTTACTAAACTTACAAATTTTTTGACATCCATTTTCTAAAATAATTGGTGGTTATCTCGTAGTATTATTAGCACGTCAGTGATGCTGATAATGGACCATGTATGATTCCTATATTTATTGGAGTACCGGGATAGTCACCTCTTATTTTAATAAGCGGGGTGTCACAGATGGTATCAGAGAATCAGGTTCTAGAGTCCTTAGGATCTATGCGTACTTATCACGTTCTACCCTAGCGTTCTTTGATATATAGCCGTATTGTTAGGACTATTTTGTTTGTGCATGCTTGCGATCTTATGCAAAGATAAATTATTTTTAAATTGTATTCTGATTCAGTTACTTTCGTCTCAGATGCTGCCTAGAATAGGTCTCCCAGTAAAGAGAAATCGATTTGTGGAAGATGATGAGGAGCCCACACCACCGCAAAGAACAATAAATGCCGCGGAGGTGGCTAATATAGTTACTCAAGCAGTCAATGCTTCAATGACTAGTATGGCCCAACTGTTTCACCAAGCCCAACAATTGGTAATTCAGGAGGTTCAAGCCCACGCGAGACCCTTCTCTTGGGAGAGAGTTAAATAATCTTTCTTAAAGGGTCACCCTCCAAAATTTCAAGGTGGTGCTGACGTGATTGTGGCAAACCAGTGGAAGAAAGATATGCAATGCCATATCAGAATGGTAGAGTGTAGCGGGGAACGGAAACAAATTCTCACCACTTTCAAACTAGTAGGGGAAGTTTTTCATTGGTGGGAGTCAGTAACAACTCTGGAGAAAAGAGATACTATGACCATTTCAGAATTTTAGGTTTTATTTGATCGGATGTATTTTCCTCCCGTGGTCCAAAAGGAAATGAGGATGAAACTTCAAGATATTGTTCAAGGAGAATGGTCATTTGCGGAATATGAAGAGGAATTCATGAGTTTAGCAAACTTTGTTCCTGATGAAATAATTCCGGAGGAGAGGAGAATCTTAAAATTTGTTGGAGGACTGAATTGGAGAATAAGGTAGAACTTATTGGGAAATCCATCTTTACAAACGTTTGGTGACGTGATGAATGCAGCCTTTCTCCATTGTAAAGATCACCGTCTTCATGTGAAAGGGAGTAAGAAGACTCCGGATTTGGGTCAAGATAGTTATCAAGGAGGTAACGGTGCCGGTGAAGCACTCCCTTCATCACAACAGTTGGGAAGTAAGCAGAAATAGCGGGACCGACAATAAGGGGACTCATCGAAGAAACAACATTATGGGGGTTTTAACTTTGGCGGGGGTGGTTTTAGGCATGATCAGGGTTGACAACATCAACAAAAGGTGGTCCAATATTTTGAGTTAATAACGGAGGTCGAGGCCATCAGGGCCATGGCATGGGGTAATTTCGAAACAATAATCGAGGAAGATATTCGAAAAATTTTATGGGCCACTATTTTCAGTGTGGTGAACAGGGTCACTTTAAGAAGACTTGTCCACAGTTGATCGGGGGACAGTTTCCCAGGGATCCTCAGCATCAGCTGGCGCATCTACAGCCTCCAGCGCCAATTTTAGTCGTCCCTCTACAATAGGGGCAACTTCAGTACGGGCTCGTGTATCATATTCAGGATTCTTTACTTCCTCCAGCCCCACTCGCATCGCCAACCATTGAGGGTAAGTTTCCCATTCACGGGTATGTGGTTAGAGTGTTATTTGATACGTGCGCAATGCACTCATTTATTACTAGATAGTTTGCTCATTCGACGGGGTTGATTAAGTCTACTGAGAGTACTTTTACTAGTGTAGAGTCTTCCATGGGTGATGGTTAACTTATATTCTTTGTTTGTAAAAGGGTAGGTGTAGACCTTGGTAATTTGCGTTTTGAGTCCGATTTACTCGTCCTAGATATAGTCGGGTATAATGTTATTTTGGGTATGGACTGGTTAGTGAAATATCATGCTACGATAAATTGTTATGGGAGGAGTATAATCTTTGCCATTCCGGGGAAATAAATGTTCTTAGTGGCTATGCCTCTTCCAGAGGGAGGTTCGAGTACACACTTGTTTTGCATTAAGGAGGAGACTTTACGAGAAATAAATGTTTACTTAGATTCTATCCCTGATGTTAGAGAATTTGAGGATGTTTTTTAGGAAATTTCGAGCTTGCCTCCAAGTCGCGAGATTGAGTTTTAATTGATTTAGCACGAGGGACCCGACCAATTGTGAGAGCTCCATACCGTATGGCTCCTTTGTAATTAAGGGAGTTGAGGGATTAAATTCAGCAGCTATTGGAGCAAGGGTTTATTTTGCATAACACGTCACCATGGGGCGCTCCTGTGTTATTTGTGAAGAAGAGAGATGGTTCCCTTCGGTTATGCGTTGATTAACAGGAATTAAATAAGGTCACCATCAAGAACAAATACCTGTTACCTCGAATCGATGATTTGTTTGATCAATTAAGGGGAGCATTGTACTTCTCTAAAATAGATTTGAGGACTGGGTATCATCAACTGCGGATTTGAGAGAAGAACTTGTCGAAGACTTCGTTCTTGACTAGATAAAGGTACTATGAGTTTTTGGTCATGCCTTTTGGGCTAACAAACGCTCCTGGTGTCTTTATGGACCTTATGAATCAGGTGTTTCGTGACTTCCTAGAGCGGTTTATCATAGTGTTCATTGACGACATTCTAGCCTATTCTCGGACTGAAACTGAACATGCTGAACATCTACGCTTGGTCCTGTAGACACTACTATATCATTAACTTTATGCTAAGTTCGAGAAATGTGGCTTTTAGTTGAAGGAGGTGCAGTTTTTAGGGCACATTGTGACGGTTGAGGGTATTTCCATAGACCCAAGTAAAGTTATCGTGGTAAGGGAATGGGGTTAGCCCACGCTGCCCACGGAGATTCGTAGTTATCTAGGTTTGGCGGGTTATTACCGTCGTTTCATTAAGGGGTTTTCCAAAATTGAGAGCCCTTTGATAAACTTGACCCAGAAGGGAGTGAAATTTGTTTGGACTGATTCCTGCCAGCTAGTTTTCGACGAGTTGAAGGACAAGTTGACTAATGCTCCTGTACTCGCATTGCCAAGACCGGGAGTGGACTATTTAGTCTTCACTGACGCGTCTCTACAAGGATTGGGAGGTGTGTTTCAACAGTTGCATAGGGTCATTTCTTATACATCTCGTAAGATAAAGCCCCATGAGAAGAATTACCACGTGCATAATTTGGAGCTTATCGCGATAGTGTTCGCCTTGAAGATTTGGAGACATTACCTCCTAGGGGAGAAGTCTAGTCTTTTAACGGACCATAAATCATTGTTATACTTGTTCTCACAGAAATACCTGAATATGCGATAATGTTGATGGTTGGAGTTTGTAAAGGACTATCAATTCAACATTTACTACCACCCAGGCAAGGCAAATGTAATAGCAGATGCACTAAGTCGAAAACCAGCGGGGGAACTAGTGAAAGTGTGGCAGGCTAAATGGAAAGAGATTAGCCAGGAGGATGCTGTAGCAAGAGAATTATGTCAGTATTGACTGTTATGCCTTCTATTATAATGAGAGTTATAGAAGCGCAAGGTAGGGACAAAGATTTCCAAGACCAGGTACGCCAGTTGTTAACTGAGGGAGAGGAGTCCTACTCTATTAGTTCTGAGGGTTCTGAGGGTGGGTTACGTTTCCACGGGAGACTTATATTCTTGAAGGAGGGAGACTTGAGACGTTCCGTCATGACAGAGTCTCATGGGTAAAGATTTGCGGTACACCCAGGTGGGGATAAAATGTACTAAGACATGCGCCGTCAGTATTGGTGGGCGGGTATGAAAAGAGACATCTCTAAATTCATTTCCCAATGTACCACTTGTCAAATGGTGAAGATAGACTACCATCGACCAACGGGATTTCTACAACCGTTAGAAATACTAGTATGGAAATGGGAGAGTATCTCGATGGATTTCATCACGGGATTTTCGACGTCACAAAGTAGTTATGATTCTATTTAGGTTATTGTCGATCGTTTGGCCAAATCAGCACACTTTTTACTGATACAGACGGATTTCAATGCGGCACGTTACGCCTAACTCTTTATTACATAGATTATGAAGCTTCATGTGGGTGACTACCAATATAGTCTCTAATTGAGACAAGATCTTTGTATCCCACTTTTGGCAAAGTTTTCAAGAAGCAATGGGGATCGAGTTAAAGTTGAGTACCTCCTACCACCCGCAAACAATGGACAAATGAAAAGAGTTTACCAGATGTTGGAAGACATGCTTCGAATCTGCGTACTCGACTTTAGAGGAGGATGGGAGCAATACCTACCATTGTTCGAATTTGCTTATAATAATTCATACCAATTCACAATAGGTATGGCACTGTATGAGGCACTGTATGGCCAATCATGTAGATCACTCGCTTGTTGGTTGGAAGTAGGAGATAATAAGCTCCTTGGACCTGAAATGATCCAAGATACCTCTTCAAAGATTGAGCTTATCGGAAATCGCATTCGAATCGCACAAGACTTCCAAAAGAGCTATGCCGACGTGAATAGAAGGCATGTAGATTTGGAGATGGAGATCAAGTTTTGGTGAGGGTATCCCCGATGAAGGGTATAATGAGATTTGGGAAGAAAGGCAATCTTGCTCGGTGCTATATGGGCCCTTTTCCCGTTACTGCAAAGGTAGGCCCCGTAGCTTATCAACTTGCCTTGTCGGAACGTCTACAACAGATTCATGATATGTTTCATGTTTCATCCTTGAAGAAATATAAGAGGTGCGAAGGAGCTCATTGGCACATTCCTTTGGATGATATTGAATTACAACCCGATGTTTCGTATGAGGAACAACTGGTCGCCATCTTAGATCACGGAGAGCGTAGGCTAAGGTCGATAGTGGCACCATTGAATTCAGTTCGGTGGGGACACCATAATGTCGAAGAATCGACATGGGAACAAGAGGACAACATTCGAGAGAAATATCCACATCTCTTTTTACAAGGTACGCCTGAATTTTGAGGGAAAAATTCCCTTGTATGGGGGGGAGTATGTAATACCCCTTATTTATGAGTAGTGTTTTTTATATTAATTTCCCAAATGGGTCAATTATATAAAATAAAAAAGTGAAAGTAAATATTTATTGAAGTCATTTAAAAGATGATATTTATTGAGTTTTTCATATTTACTGTTAAGTGAATGTAAATAGCATCATATTATGTTTCATAGTGTCGTTGTGCTTTAAGCGACGGTTATGATTTGTATTCCAAGTGGATCATTATTAATGAATTGAAATGGCGATTGGATCATGAACTAACTTATGGTATTCCGGATGCCAATTTATAGGGTACGGTTAGTCCGAAAATGGTTGAGATAGTCAAAATAAGTGCAAAGTTGTATTTTTAGGTTCTGGGTACTTTTTGACCGGTTATAACTTAATTATGTTGTTACGAGTCCTTTTAATAGTGTAGTAGCATTTAAAATTGGACTTAGTGTATTTGGGAATTTAATTCTTCCAAGAGCATTTATTTCTCATTCATGTGTTTCTAAACATAAGAGAGAAGAGAAGAGAGAGAGAGAGAGAGAGAACATGGGAGAAAAAGGAGAGAAAGAGAGATAATTGAATATTTGATCTTGGAGATTGTTGTTACCGGAAGATAATCTGAGACTACGATTTTAAGGCAAGTTTCTAACTTGCAAATATATATGATTGAGTGTGAATAATGTGTTTTTATAGTTGTGTTTTCAGATTTAACCATTGATGGAATTTGTTGATTTTTGTTGGTAAAATCAAATGTATTAGGATCTAGACTTGTTTTAATGATCCTTTCTAGTTGATTAACTTGGTTAGATGTTTGGGTGATGATTAGAGTTGGAGATGTTGGGAGTCGATGGATGAGGATTAGGATTTTGGGTATTTAGGCTTCTTAAAACCCATAGCCCCCAACTGGGCAAATCGACCAGGGCGAATCGATTCGCCCTACCTAGCGAATCGATTCGCTAAAAAGGGTGGCTTCAGGTCTGGGGAACCGAATCGATTCGTTTTAAGGCCGAATTGATTCGGCATGAGATAGATTGTTGGCTCCCTCAGCCGAATCAATTTTCTTTTTGGGTGAATCGATTCACTACCAGGGATGAATCAATTCGTCCCTAGGCGAATCGATTCGGAATCCTGCTATTTTGGGATATTTTTCTAGCTTAGTTTTTAGCCCTTTTTTGTTAGGTTTAAGGCCTAGGAACTTTCTCTCATGAAGTAATAAAGAGTATTAGAGTCTTACATTAGGGAGATAAATACTCTATATTATAAAGAGGGTAATTGAGATTATTTAGGGGTTATTTAATAGAAGTTAGTATAGTTCTCATCTAGCAAGCTAGCCTAGGACTAAGGGAAAGGTTAGTGGCATTGTTTTGGGACTTTTAGAGACTAGTTAGAGGAAAAATTACACTTGGCAGTCTTAAGTGTTGTTTTAAATTCTTAGAGGTTAATATGAGGGACAATTAAACTTGGTAACTTATGTCATTAGACACACATGGTTCTGGATGTAATAAAAATATACTCTAATTGGCATATCTTTTGAATTGGGACTTTCATTTACATACCTCTGCAAATGCTATTATAAAGGAAGTTACGCGAATGAGGTGAGGTCCCCTGGCTAGTGCATGCAGAGTGCATATAGTCCTCGGCCATAGGATCGGTGGTTATATTGTGTTGTTATTTTATTCGAAGTGAGACAATTCTGGGTATGGTTATGACTTACTGTCGAAGGTATATGGCCGCTTCCACGCGACGCGTTTCAGGATGCTGAGGTGATCTTGGTTATATGCCCTGGAAGATGATAACTATTTAGGGGCGCATCCAGTGGGGTGATTCCCGGAAGGATGGTCTTATAATCGTTATATGTTGATTGTAACTATTCTCACGAATGTAGAAATTTAAATGAGTGATGCATTTATAAATCAACTGTACGATTTATGATTCCTATGTGAAAATTGTACTTTTGAAATAATATTTTATGAACCCGGTAAATTTATCATGCAAATGGAATTAACATTTTCTCTAAATTGGATAAGTAGTTTAATTTATAATGAATCTTGTATCGCTAGAATGCGTTTTTAGATGAAAGGTGAGGATAATTCTTGCATATAAGAGCGAACCAAATCAATTTATGAAATTTAGCATTCATAATGGTTATGCATTTTATTCACACATTTATCATATCAAACCTGGCCCTGACCCGTATATATTTCTCTATCTTGTGTGGTTCTTATTTATGCCTGTTGCTCCGCCTCAAGTACGCCCGTGTTGTTCCTTCCTTCCTAGTGTCCAGGAGCTATAGAATTTTTGCGGATGTTGTAGGACTTTTGTGATAGACGCATCCTTCTTTTGTATAATCTAGTTATGATTAGTCTGTACTTTCAGGCGTGTTTCCCAAGTTTTGTAATTGAATATATTATTTGCTTTTAACTCTAATACTCTGTGTAACCGGTTTGTATTAGTCTGTTAACCGACACCTTATTCGGTTATAAATTATGATTTGATTGATAAAACTGTTATCTGTCTTTATTCTTATCCACCTTCTTTTCAAATTAGATTGTTGAAATTGTTTTTACTAAACTTACAAATTATTTGACATCCGTTTTCTAAAATAATTGGTGGTTATCTCGTACTATTATTAGCACGGCAGTGATGCTAACAATGGACCATCTATGATTCGTGTATTTATTTGAGTATCGGGCTGAACACCTCTTATATTAATAAGTGGGGTGTCACACGACAATGGCCTCGGGATCCTTCTATACTTGGCTTGACAGTACTCATTTGGACATGGAACTGCCCTTTGGACGTTATAACTTAGCCATATTTGCCAACACCATAATTATAATAGGATTCCTCTACGTTTCTCTTCCCTGCAATAGCGGCCAAAACTATCCATCCTCCCTATGGAGAAACTGTCCTGCCCCCTCGCTTATATATTTTCCACAAAAAACAGAGTCACAAAGAATTAACTCCCATTATTGACAAACATGCCTGCCTTGTGATGAGTCCTTATGGAGGGGAGGTTTTCCTCCACACTTGGGGTTTTTTCAAGCATGGAGTAAGGGTGGTCCAAACTTCTACCTTGGACCTCATCGTTAAAGATCCTTCGCTTACTGTGGTTCTTCTGTTCTCACTGGGATATTTGCATTTTTACACTGAGTGGCGATATACATGTGAGCACTACAACCCCAATCAATTCAACTGCCAATTTTATTTTAAGCAAGGGGCCCCTCACCCTATTTTTCAGTCATCCCACCCCAAAGTCACCTTTAGCGAGGCTTTCTCCTTCTCCACTTCTACCACTACTTGGGACATCTTTACAACAATGGCTGGGTGATTCACCATCCACAGTATTACAAGGAAGGGGGATGTGACCTCTCTATTTGCAACAAAGTATTGGTCGATGCAGCTAGACAAGTTTTCTGAGTTCATTCGAGGCCCCCCGGTGTATCCTCTAGTTATTTCTTTTTCTTCTTTGGAACTGGGACTTAAGGGTAATTATGTCCTTAGGGTTGAGTTACCTCTGAGACAAACTCCCAAAGATCCTCCCTATGATCTTCCCCCATTTTTCTCTATGATCCCCATTGCTACCCCCAAGTCGAAGAAAGCTCCAGGACCCAAGCAGTCCGCCCCTTCTGAAGGTGTTTGTGGCGAGGGTGCCCCAACTAGTGCAGCTTGTGGTGAAGGGGCTTCTAAGCCTCCAACTAAAATATCGAGGGGTTCTAAGAGTGGAACTTCTACCAAGTCTAAGTCCCAACCCTTTTTGAATTCTCAAGTTTCCTTATATGCGTTTCCCATTTCCTCTGTTCCTCCTTCGATGTCTGTCGAAGTGAGCGCGGAATTGAGAAAACAAGTGCAAGCTGAGGTGGAATGGATAAAATTCAAGTTTCAACGACACACTCCTACCGTTCCACCTGCTGCTGCCTTCCCCACAATTTTGGTAGATAGATCTGAGGGGGGATCAAAGTGAAGGAAGAGCTCAAGAATCCCCTCAAGTCTTAGCGCTCCTGGTGTAAGGAAGAAGACTCTGGTAACTAAATCCTAGAAGAAACAAGCTCTTGACATACATCTCACTTTAGATGCTTCTGCTACTGAGGTTGTTATTTTAGATTATACTCCTGATGCTAGGCAATAACCCACGGAGAGGGTTTCACCATGTTCTTCCCCTAAATTGGCACAGGAGGCTGAAAAAGAAAGACCCAGTCCTCCTATGAGTCCTTTGATGGGAGGAAGATTTGGGAGTGGTTCCGTCGATGCAAGTCCTCCTCGTTCTCCTATCTATGGACTAGCCTATTTTCGCTACTCTCCTTCTTGGTGTGCAGAGGAGGCTTCCAGAAGAGCTGGTGCTTCAGGGGAGTCCGTTGAAGCTGCTCTGCCCGTAGAAGAAACTCCAATGTCTTTTACTTCACCAATAGTGCTTTCTAATGGTTCTTCTGGATATCATCCCACTTTCCTCTCATCCTCTAGAGGTAACATATTATTTATGACTCAACTGTATATTCTCTTCTTGAGTTATCCTTCAAGCCTTCACATTTTTTCTGGATCTTTCAGGTTGTAACTTCCCCTAGTGTGACCATGTCTGTCATTGGCTCAATTCTCCAATTTCTTTTGATGAGCCCTGCCATTGTGGTGTCTCCATTTTTACATATTTTAGAGGTAAAGTCTCCTCTTGCATTCTCCTCCTTGCTAAACTTTGTTACCCATGACTAATGTTTCATCATTGTGTGCATATTTCCCCTAGTTTAATCCTTCCATCCTAATTCACTTCTCCCCCCACCATTCAGGCTATCGTTGGTTCATCTGCTTGCCCCAATGCTTCTTCGTCCCATACAAGTGTTGATGTACCCGTGGTAGATCGAATGGTTCCTTCGAGTTCTCCCTCAACCTTGGCCTTAGTTCCCTATTCTGAATTAGGTGCTTCATCAAATATTGAGGTTCCTTCGACTGAGGTTCCTCTAGACGAGGGTTCTACGGAGGCTCCTGAGGAGATGAATTTTCCCACTAAAGTGCCCGTCGTTGGAGCTTCTTCTCTATCTACCATCTTTCTCCAACTGTTGTCGAGGTATTTCACCATTTTCTCCTCATTTCTTGCATATGTTTGTATTTTATCTTGACAATGTTTAATCTCTTGCTAGAAGAATCTCAATCTCAAACTTCACCATGATGTTAACTTAACAATGAAAGCACAATTGTTAAGATTTTTCGTTAAACTCCACCTACAACGGTGACTTAACAATAAGAACACACTTGTTAAGATTTTTTTTAAACTCCACCAATAACGGTGACCTAACAATGAAAACCACTTGTTAAGATTTTTATCAAACTCCACCAATAACATTGACTTTACAATGAAAACCACTTGTGAAGATTTTGATCAAATTTCACAAATAACGGTGATTTGACAATGAAAACCACTCGTTAAGAAATTTATCAAACTCCACCAATAACGGTGACTTAAAAATGAAAGAACCTTGTTAATATTTTTCATCAAACTCCACCAATAATGGTGACTTAACAATGAAAACCACTTGTTAAAATTTTTCATCAAACTCCACCAATAACGGTGACTTAACAATGAAAACTACTTGTAAAGGTTTTTATATTGAACTCATTATTTCCTTTATCTGACCTCAGGTTTCTAGGGAGTCCCCTCATTCTGAAGAGACAACTCAACACATCCCTTCACCTATTGTCTCACCCCATTCGGAACCAGCTAGGTCTGAGGAGTCCATCCATATCGACCAACGTTCCAGCTGACAGTGAGTCTGGCTATGATATTCCTCTGCCAACAATGGATCCTCATTAATTAACATAAATATATCAAATCTGTGGATATTAATCTAACCAATCCTTCCATATAATGAATTAACAGTTATATATCAAATCTGTGGATATTAAATCCAACGAATCCTACCATACAATGAATTAACAGTTATATATAAAATCTGTGGATATTAAATCCAATCGATCCTGCCCGTTAGCAATAACAAATCCTGGACCATAAGGCCCAAATAATTTTGCCTATTGGCAATGATAATTCTGCCCATCGGTAATAGTATTTCTGCCCATTGGCAATAGTAATTCTGCCCATTGATAATAAGAAGTCTGCACATTGGCAATAGTAATTCTTCCCATTGGCAATAATAAGTCTGCCCATTAGCAATAGTAATTCTGCCCATTGTTAAAAATAAGTCTACCCATTGGCAATAGTAATTCTACCCATTGGCAATAATAAGTCTACCCATTGGCAATAACAAATCCTGGAACATAAGTTCCAACAAATCATTGGATCTTTGTCCAATTCCAATCTTGGATCATAAGACCCAAACAAATCCTGGATATTTTAATATCCAAACAAATCCTGAATACTGAAGTATTCAGACCAATCATGGATCATGAGACCCAAACAAATCCTGGATTTTTAATATCCAAACAAATCCTGAATACTGAAGTATTCAAACAAATCCTCTCTTAGAGCTACATTCATATTTATATATGAAACAAATCATAAGTACACTCACCTTAGTAATTTAATAGGCTTTCCTTTTACTTTGTTTGGAACTCGTTCAACTGATTCTTATTCCATTCCTATCATTATTACAATATTATTATCATCATAAGAATATCAACAATCCAAGTAATATCACAAACATAACTCAATTCATAAGTATCATGTGATTCTATTCAAATCATTTATCACACGTGAAGTTCCATCCAAATTCATGTTAATATATTTGACATATTCAAATCATAGACCAAACATACATTCATTTCTTGTTAGTAATTCAATCCTTTTCATATTAGGATTCCAATACAAAAGACGGTACATAATTTCAAGTCTCCTAGAGCAAGATAGTCCCATTTCTTTACCACATACCAAATCTGCCCTATAGGCTCTTTTATCGTTCATTCAACTTCCAGGAAGTTTCATAATTTTTCTACATTATAAATTTCTATGATATTTCACCCAAAATCAGTAAACATATTGAACAATAAAATTAAAGTTTCATAATTTTTAAGGTTCGTTTGCTATGTCAAGCAAAACATCGAACACATGGTGGGGATACTTTTACCCTCAGGGAAGATTTCATACCCGAACTTCAAACTCTCACCAAATATTCATTTCTTGGTCTTTTTATATATGAGTACATGTTAATATCCAATTGGAATCAATCAATTCCAGTAAGTATACAAAAATAGATGGAAGTCTGAATAAACATGGTTTCTAAACAAAACAATTTCAAGGGTTTACACATTCAAGTTTACTTAAACTTGCATCTATCCATAAGTACACATCAATACATGGAATTTAAGTAAACAAATGATTATTTCAATCATTTAAATAATTAATACAAAAAAGTAAAAAAGATTTATGGATGGAAATACCTAAGGGGCTTTTACGTAATTTTCTTTGAATTTTTCTTCAATTTCTCCTCCCACTTTCTTCCTAAACTTCAAAATTCTCGTTCCTTAGGTTAAAACTCTTCCATGGATGAAATATGCTGAAGGGAGAGATTAATTTAAGGGTTTTAAGTCAGCATAAGTCCACCCCCTCTTGGTCCAATCAAAATCATGTGGTGCCATATAAGATAACATATCATTTAAGGCTAAATGACTACTTTACCCCCTGTTCGTAAAAAGATGATATCTTCTCACTCGAATGTCCGTTTGATTCACCGTTTATTGTGTTACAAACCTAACTCATATATCTACAACTATCTAGTTTATACCTCAAGTTAATTATTATATTATACTGGTCAAAACTAGCCCTTAAACATGAACATTCCTACCGAAAACTTCAAAATTTCATACTTGTAACTAATTCGATATTTCATGCTTTATGAAGGTAGGATTAGACTAAACATAATGACCTAACATTATGTATACTAATCGAATATTATCCATATCATATAAGCTAATCGTGATTTAAACATAATTTATCATAATTATATTCGGGTTGCCACAATTCTCCCCCTGTTAGGAAATTTCATCCTCGAAATTGACATACCTTGGTTGCCCGAGTCAAATAAATACGGATACCGAATCTTCATGGTATCCTAGCTCTCCCATGTATCCTCTTCCGTGGAATTTCCTCTCCACACAACTTTCACAAGTGGGATCACTTTTGATCTCAATATTTGTTCCTTCCTATCCACGATAGCAAGTGGTTCTTCCACATAACTCAAGTCTTCCTTTAACTCAATAGGTTATTCTACCAGCACATGTGAAGGATCCGCTACATACTTTCTTAACATAGAAACATGGAAAACATCATGTAATCGAGCTAACTCTGGTGGTAACGTTAACTTGTAGGCAACCATTCAGACTTTCTCAAGGATTTCATAAGGTCCAATGTAGCGTGGACATAATTTCCCTTTCTTTCCAAACCTCATAACTCCTTTCCATGGCGATATCCGAAGAAACACATAATCCCCTTTCTGTAATTCCAAATCTTTTCATCGTTTATCGTCATAACTTTTCTATCTGCTTTGAGCTATTCTCATTCTATCTTGAATAATCTTCACTTTTTTAGTGGTGACTTCAATCAATTCTGGACCCTCTATCTTCCTTTCACCAACTTCACCCCAACGTATCGGTGTACGACATCGTCTACCGTACAATGCTTCATATGGAGCCATACCAATAGTAGACTGAAAACTATTATTATACGAAAATTCTATCAAAGGCAAATATTCATCCCAATTACCTTTGAAATCAAGCACACAAGTTCTAAACATATCTTCCAAGATTTGTATTGTCCTTTCAGACTGCCCATCTGTCTGGGGATGGAAAGTCGTACTAAACTTTAAGTTGGTACCCATAGCATACTGCAAACTATCCCAAAATCTTGATGTAAAAGTAGGGTCCCTATATGAAATAATAGATATCGTAGCTCCATGCAATCGAATAATCTCATTAACATACAATCTAGCAAACCTATCAACTGTATACGTAGTCTTGACTACTAGAAAATGATTTGACTTGGTCAACCTGTCTACCACTACCCAAATCGAATCTGACCCCTTCTGAGATCGAGGAATCCCAACTATGAAATCCATCGTTACATGATCCCATTTCCATTTTCGTATTGGCAACGACTGAAGCAAACCCGCAGGTTTATGATGATCCACTTTCACTTGCTGACATATAAGGCATCTAGCAACAAAATCATCTATTTCTTTCTTCATATTATTCCACCAATAATGCTCCTTTAAATCTCTATATATTTTAGTACTACCAGTATGCATAGTATATATGGAATTATGAGCCTCATCTAAAATTTCCTCTTCCAATCCATCCACATTAGGCACACATAATCATTATTTATACAATAAAGTGCCATCGTTAACAATACAAGAATCACTAGACTTACCATCTCTGACATCTTGTCATTTTTCTCAAGAAAAGGATCTTGACCTTGCAAATCACGAATACGAGTAGCTAACAATGACCTTACGCTTACATGAGCAAAGAATATGTCCCTAACTGCTAGCTGCAATTCCACTGCCATCAATCTCAAGTTCATAATGTGAGCAACTCTAGCACAACGAGTACAAGATAACCTACCCGAAGACTTTCTACTCAAAGCATCTGCAACTACATTTGCCTTCCCCGGATGGTAGTGAATTATACAATCATAATCTTTAATTAACTCCATCAACCGCCTCTGCCTCAAATTCAACTCCTTCTGAGTAAGTAAATACTTAAGACTCTGATGGTCAGTAAAAATTTCACATACTTCACCATATAAATAATGACTCCATAATTTCAAAGCAAAAACAATAGCAGCAAGTTCCAAATCATGTGTAGGATAATTACATTCATGTGTATGCAACTTCCTAGAAGCATAAGCAATAACTTTACCATGCTCCATAAAAACACAACCCAACCCCTGATGTGAAGCATCGGTATAAATAAGAAAACCATCTCCACCATGTGGAATAGTAAGAACATGTGCAGTTACCAACCTCTTCTTTAATTCTTCAAAACCATTTTCATAATTAGAATTCCATTCAAACTTAATATCTTTTCGGGTCAATTTAGTCATTAGCAAGGCAATTGAAGAAAAACCCTTTATAAACCTTCTATAATATCCAGTCAAACCCATAAAACTTCACACCTCAGTCACATTATTGGGCCTCTACGATTTCACAATAGTTTTCACCTTTTTAGGATCAACACATTTACCATTTCCAGAAATAACATGGCCTAAAAATGCCACTTGTGATAGCCAGAATTAACATTTTCTAAACTTAGCATACAACTGCATATCTTTCAACACATTCAAAATAGTTCTAAGATGATTTCCATGTTCAACCACATCACGTGAGTAGATCAGAATATCATCAATAAAAATTATCACAAATGAATCAACAAAAGGATGCAGTACCCGATTCATAAGATCCATAAATACCGCTGGAGCATTAGTCACTCCAAAAGGCATCACAAGAAATTCAAAATGACCATACCGAGTGAAAAAAATAAGTTTTAGAAATATCACTCTCTTTCACCTTCAACTGATGATAACCTGATCATAAGTCTATGTTTGAAAACACTTTAGCACCCTGTAACTGATCAAACACATCATCTATACAAGGTAAGGGATATTTGTTCTTAACTGTAGCTTTATTCAGTTTCCTATAATCAATACACAAATGCATAGTAGAATTTTTCATTTTCACAAATAAAACTGCTGCATCCCATGGAGATGCACTAGGTTGTATAAACCCCTATCAAGTAAATCGTGTAACTTAATCTTGAGTTCTTTTAATTCAACAGGTGCCATTCTATACGGTGCCATAGAAATAAGGGTTGTTCTCGGTGTTAATTCAATGCTAAATTCAACTTCTCTTTCTGGAGGTAACCCAGGAAACTCACTAGGAAACACTTCAGGAAAATCCCGTACAATAGAAACATCAACTAATTGTAAGGCCCCCTTCTTAGTGTCAAGAACATATGCAATAAAACCCTCACAACCCTTACTCAATAATTTCCTCGTCCAAATAGCAGAAATGATGCAACTGGGAACAATTTTCCTTTCCGCCACAAATTTAAATTCAGGCTCACCAGGCATATTAAAAATAACTTCTTTACAGAAATAATCCATAGATTCATGATATTTAGATAACCAATCCATTCCTAGGATTATATCAAAATCATAAATATCCAATGGAAGTAGATTTATAATTGTATCTCTAACCCCCACGGTCAAAACACAATCACGAAAAACATAATCAGCTACAATCATATCCCCTAATAGGCATATAAATACCCAACCCCACATCTAAACGAGTACATGGTCTATTCAGATATATAGAAAATTCATTTAACACAAAAGAATGTGTGGGACCAGGATGAATCAAAACATAAGCACTTCTATTAGTAATAGAAAGTCTACCTGTCACCACATCTGAAGTAACCTGAGTTTTTTTCATCGTAAAGACTTGTCCACCAGGCCTGGAACCACTAGCTTGTCCCATGCCCCAGGTTTCATCTATAATAACCGAGTTATAACAACCAACACAAACGGTTTATAATACTAAATTATTTGTTAGTACATAAATAATTCATAAATATCAAATCAACTCAATAACTGTCATCTAACCGTCACACACGTCCAGAATTAATAACCTAGACGCTCTGATACCACGAATCGTCACACCCCAAACCCAATATCCATACTAATCATTTCTTATTAGAATAATTAGATCAGAATCGTGATCCCATTGGAAATATAATTCATTTATCAATATTTTCCTACATAATGTGCACAATGAACATAATTTTATTCTTATTCAATACCGAAATCAATATCAGAGTCGTAATTAAGCAGGCATAAAATAATGTGATTAACTATGATCAACTCAATCCATGCTAACTCAATATATACAATATGTGAGTATATTAAAACCTCAGTGTGACAATGACAAAACCCCCATGTCTAATCCCCAACTCTTTCTAACGGTGCAACTCTCAAATCACTGATCATATGACATCCTAGTTGGCAGCCTACAACCCTGAAAATGTCAAAATATAAACCATAAGCATTAAGCTTAGTGAGGTACTCCTTCCCTGAAATGAAATAACAATTCTATATCAAATCTATGGATATTAATCCAACCAATCCTGCCATATAATGAATTAACAGTTATATACCAAATCTGTGGATATTAATCCAACCAATCCTGCCATATAATGAATTAACCTATATATATCAAATTTGTGGATATTAATCCAACCATTCCTGCCATATAATGAATTAACGGTTATATATCAAATCTGTGGATATTAAATCCAACGAATCCTTCCATACAATGAATTAAGAGTTATATATCAAATCTATGGATATTAAATCAATCAATCCTGCCCGTTGGCAATAACAAATCCTGGACCATAAGGCCCAAATAATTATGCCCATTGGTAATGATAATTCTACCCATCGGCAATAGTATTTCTGCCCATTGGCAATAGTAATTCTGCCCATTGGCAATAAGAAATCTGCATATTGGCAATAGTAATTCTGCCCATTGGCAATAATAAGTATGCCCATTGGCAATAGTAATTCTGCCCATTGGCAATAAGAAGTCTACCCATTGGCAATAGTAATTCTACCCATTGGCAATAATAAGTCTTCCCATTGGCAATAACAAATCCTGGAACATAAGTTCCAACAAATCATTGGATCTTTGTCCAATTCCAATCCTGGATCATAAGATCCAAACAAATCCTGGATATTTTAATATCGAAACAAATCCTGAATACCGAAGTATTCAAACCAATCCGGGATCATGAGACCCAAACAAATCCTGGATATTTTAATATCCAAATAAATCCTGAATACCGAAGTATTCAAACCAATCCGCTCTTAAAGCTATATTCATATTTATATATGAAACAAATCATAAGTACACTCACCTTGGTAATTTAATAGGCTTTCCTTTTTCTTTGTTCAACACTTGATCAACTGGTTATTATTCCCTTCCTATCATTATCACAATATTATTATCATCATAAGAATATCAACAATCCAAGGAATATCTCAAACATAACTCAATTCATAAGTATCATATGATTCTATTCAAATCATTTATCACAAGTGAAGTTCCATCCAAATTCATGTTAATATATTTGACATATTCAAATCATAGACCAAACATACATTCATTTATTATTGGTAATTCAATACTTTTCATATTAGGATTCCAATACAAAAGACGGTACATAATTTCAAGTCTTCAAGAGCAAGATAGGTCCATTTCTTTACCACATAGCAAATCTGCCCTATAGGCTCTTTTATCGTTCATTCAACTTCCAGGAAGTTTATACATCGTAAATTTCTATGATATTTCACCCAACATCAGTAAACATATTGAAAAATACAAAATTAAAGTCTAATAATTTTTAAGGTTCGTTTGCTATGTCAAGCAAAACATCGAACACATGGCAGGCATACTTTCACCGTTAGGGAAGATTTCATACCCGAACTTCAAACTCTCACCAAAGATTCATTTCTTAGTATTTTTATATGATTTTCGGATATGTCACAAACATATGAGTCCATGTTAATGTCCAATTTGAATCAATCAATTCCATTAAGTATACAAAAATATATGTAGGTTTGAATAAACAAGGTTTCTAAACAAAACAATTTCAAGGGTTTACACATTCAAGTTTGCTTAAACTTGCATCTATCCATAAGTACACATCAATACATGGAATTTCAGTAAACAAATGATTATTTAAATCATTTAAATAAGTAATACAAAAAAATAAACAAGCTTTATGGATGGAAATACCTTAGGGGCTTTTACGTAATTTTCTATGAATTTTTCTTCAATTTCTCCTCACACTTTCTTCCTAAACTTCAAAATTCTCTTTCCTTAGGTTAAAACTCTTCCGTGCTGAAATATGCTGAGGAGAGAGATTAATTTAAGGGTTTTAAGTCGGCATAAGGCAACCCCCTCTTGGTCCAATCAAAATATAACATGTGGTGCCATATAAGACAACATATCATTTAAGGCTAAATGACTACTTTACCCTTGTTCATAAAAAGATGATATCTTCTCACTCGAATGTTTGTTTGATGCACCATTTCTTGTGTTACAAACCTAACTCATATATCTACAACTATCTAGTTTATACCTTAAGTTAATTATTATATTATACTAGTCAAAACTAGCCTTAAACATGAAGATTCCTACCGAATACTTCAAAATTTCATACTTGTAACTAATTCGATATTTCATGCTTTATGAAGGTAGGATTAGACTAAACATAATTACTTAACATTATATATACTAATAACATATTATCCATATCATATAAGCTAATCATGATTTAAACATAATTTATCATAATTATATTCGGGTTGTCACAGTTCTAGCACGTCTTGTTCTAGTTCTTCCGTTGCTAAAGTCAAAACCATTATTTATTTTAGAGGGTCAACTGTTCCTAAGGACATTAGAAAAGGTCAACCCATAGGTGTCATTCCACCCGTTTACACATGTTGACATTGTGGTAGGAAAGGTCACCTTAGGCGTTTTTGTTTCGATCTTCGAAAAAGTCTTAGGAAGTTTAAGTCCAGTGCTACATTGGTTCCCAAAAGCCCTATGTGTCATTGCACACCTATTTGGGGTAGGAAATAACTTTTAAAGGCACTAGATATTAGACTGATTGATTCTCAATTACTTGCACATGATTCTTCTCTTGCCATATCATATAGATGATTGTGTTTGCATTTTTGTCATATAGTAGTTATGGTTTCATAATATATATATATATATATATATATATATATATATATATATATATATATATATATATATATTCTAGTGTGTTGACATGCACTTTTTGTATTAAATTTTATTTTTGAAATTTTTTGAAAAATACAAAAAGATTTTATTTTGATAAAATTTTTGAAAAAAAATCCAAAAAGATTTTTGAATATTGTTTTCACCATATATCAATGGACATTTAGGATGACAAAGTCATAATTTCATTCCATATCCATGTGACGATTTGATAGTGTTTTTGAGACAATATGTTGTGTTATCCATCTGCTTTACAAAGTTTGGAGTCTTTGAGATGTTATATAGTGTTGCTACCTTCATGTTTGACTCACATTGTCCTTTATTGCACACATGCACGGATTTGGTTGACATTTGCGCTTATCTATCACATGTTGGTTGAGTGTTTCTGCTTCAATTTTGTCTATACAACGAACCAAATGAGATAAAACTTTATAAGAAAGTAGTGCGTGTTATAAACCGTTTGCGAATTTGTGTGCTTTATTTGAAAACGGGAATGGGCTACGAAAGTTACACATTTATCCTTTGCGATTAAGACAACGTTTATTTCGGACCTAAAAAAGTGAGAAATTGAAAATTATCGGAGTCCAATGAGGTTTAAAATAGCCCAAAAAATTTGAAGCCAATAAAAGAAACATATGCCAAAAATGGGCCAATAAGTTTTTTTTATAGTTTCATCATCTCATAAGAAAAATAAAAACCATTATCTTTTAATGAGGGAGTTTGGATTGAATATAAAACGGTTTTTCACGTCCTTGAAGGTCATGAAAAAGAATTACATAGTTTTGGACATTATTGGTGTGGAAATCATTTATACTTTGATTTGTTGATATGATTAAGATGATGTCATATAATTTTAACAATTTTACACCTAAGGATTGTTTGGTTTTCAGTCGTTAGGAGTACACTATGCATCGTGCACATATGATATGATTGAGTTGATTTTCCTATCGAATTTGTTCACACACATTCATTCCATTTCCATGACTTGGTTATCTTAGTGTAAATTCATGGTGTGTGATTTGTTTGTAAAAGTATTTTTGCTTTTTTGTTTGAAAATTTTAAAAATAAAAAATAGTTTGTTGGATCGCCTTTGAGTATTCCTTGCGTGAGTGCATTTGATCCATTTTTTCTTTGCTTGTCGTGACATACCGGTTTCTTTATTGTGTTTATTCTTTCCCTTATCTATTTCGTAGAAATAAAAGGGAGAGAACGAATTATGATTTAATGGAGGAGTTTTTGCATTATGGGTAGATTTGAGTTTTGTATTGATTGATTATGCTTATATCTCATTTCAAACTCGATGCGTCACGAAGGTATTTTTCTTTCTCTCATGTGTGTAGGTACGAAGATTGATGATCATATGGCACAACATAATGAGAAAATCTTTGACATTTGAAGTTGAATATTTGAAGCAAAAATTTAAAGACTTACACATTTTACCTTCTCACTTTAGGTTCATGGGAGGGTAGATTTGTGTAGGTCAATAATTGATAATTCAGAAGTTTTTTAGTTTGTACTGGCGTAGACATAGGGGGACATTTGTAAGGACATTTTTCTCATGTCCATATACATGTTTATATGTTGTATATCGCTACATCGAAGAAAGGTTCAATATCATTCAAGTATCAAGACGGTTCCGAATATCAAGGTTTCTTCAACAACGTGCCTTTACAAGATAACTTTGGCAAGGTTCGAGTTTTTAAGTTCTTTAAAAGTTTCATTTTAGTATTGGGAAATTTTTCTAAAATGTTTTTATAAATCCAAGGCAAGTATTTTAAAAGAAAAGAATTCGTCTACTACTAATACTGGGTCGGTTTGTTTTTATAAAAAGAACCCATACCCGAACCGGTTTGTTTTTATAAAAAGAACCCATACCCGAACCGGTTTGGTACCGGATCCGTTTGGTCCCAAATTTTCAACCACCTCAGGTTTTTTTCCTATAAAAGGCTATTTCGGTGGTTTATTTTTTTAAGACTTTTTTGAGAGACCAAATACATCAAGTCTTCATATTTTTTAGTCCCAAAACTCATGCTTGATTCACACCAAAAATCCCAATTACTTTTGTGAATCGTCTAGAACCCTAGAATAACTTTCCTATTATTCAACCTATGTATATAAGCATCTCCATAACTTCTGATTCCTAGAGGGAACTCACTGCTCATCGGTGGACACCGAGCGTAGAGCTACTGTGTGTGGACGACTTTGACTGTGGATTGAGGCGTAGCTTTGAAGGTTTGACGAATATACCATGCGTTACACTTGTAGACGATTATCAGGTTGTATGTAAGTCAATGGTCTTATAAACTTTTCAAATTGTTGAAAAAATGTTTTACTCAAAAGGTTTTTTTTCCTGTTGCATGGTTTGAATGATTTAATTATTTATGACACTTAGATGCATGTTTAGGGGCTGATTTAAACTTTGTTTTGGTTTGTGAAAAGTAAGAAACCTAATTAAATAAGTGTTCAAATAAATAATTTAGTTGGTATCACACCGCATTTACACCTAGACTGAAAAGGAGGACACAGAAGAAGTCCTTGTTGTCATTGGGAATATAATAGATAGCTATAAAAAAGAGGCAAGGGAAGAAAATGTATTAGTAAAATAGAAAAAAAAAATAACGACTGACTAGAGTTAAATGACAAATCTCCCTAAATAGGCCTAAAGATAAGACTAACATAGAACTCTTGGCCCTGGGAAAAGGCCCCCGAGCAGGAGGCAAAGGATAAAGATCACCGACCCCAAAAGAGAACCTCTAAAAATGTCATAAAGATAAAGATATTTCATATCTTAATTATGTTTATGTAAATAGACAATGAAACAGTACTAAAGAGGTTAAGAGAGACAACTTACAGCTGTAGAACGGGCAGTCTGCCCATACGGTAGATGTCTAGTAGTTGGACTGCTAGCGGATGGAGAGCCTATCATGGAACCTTCACCAGAAGACTCCGTCGAAACTGGTAACAAAAAATAAGTATCAGCGTGTCGATCATCATAATGATCAGTGACACTCATCTCATTCAAGAAGAACCGTCATCATCATAGGATGAAGTCCTTTTATAATCGACTAGTTCCTCTTAAAATGATATAGAGGGGGAACCAACATGTGAAGTAACAATAGGCCGTTTAGTAGATAACCCAAGGGCTTCATAACCCTTCTCTCATACAGTTCTATATGTCTCCTCCACCCCAAGGTCATATATGTTAAACACCTTATCTGGTGCAGGAGAGGGAGCAACAGCCCTAGTACTGGACTTCTTCTTCCTACTTGCCCTAGTTCTTATTGGCAATGGGTGAAGTGGGGGCAGCAGCAGCAGCAGCATCCGTGGGAGTAATAGTGGTAGTAGGGGCAGTGTGTAGCTGGAATGAAATTAGAAACATCCACATCAGGATGCTTCCTCTTTAAAGAAGCAAAATATTTTCACTTGCCTTTTTACTTGGGCCTAATAGGTTGATGTTCAGGTTACTTAGAATAAATGGACTCGTCGAGCAAAGGCCTCATCATGGTTAGAGTGAGCTGCTTGAGAGGAGCCTTGGGGATGGTACTCTAGTGCCATGAAGACTTTTGGGTCCTCTTACCCAAGTATTTAACATTATTGAGAATTTTTTTATAAATAGTTTCATGAGGGACATCCCTCACACAATTCTAAATCAAGAGGACCTTCTTCTACCAAAGGGTAAACCAAAAGTGATTAAATGAGGATAGCTAATCTAGAGAGGGTGCAAATAGGTTATCGAGATGACCAACTCTATCAACCACCCCTCAAATGTGAATTTGAAAAAATCCCCAAGATATAGCTTAGAGGGGGAGGTGCTCAAAGGATAAACAGGAGTTTGAACCCTATGATCATAACCAAGATGCCACCTCACTCTCTCAAATTGGTAAAACTCCACACCTTGTCCTAGGTTAGTTAGAAAAGGAAAGATACATGGAAGAAGAAGAATAGTAATAGAAATATAAGTGCAAGTAGGAACATACTCAACATCAGCAGGGCAGTAGAAAGTGACCCCAGAAGTAGAAAATGAATGCCAAGTTAACATTCCCTCAGTAGTCTTCTAGTAGGGCCTGAATGAAAACTTATTTATGTTGTCTATCAAAGACCCTAGAGGAGTCTCAGGAATTTTCCTATTCCATCTTGCAGCACAAGCAGCCCTATTGTGACAAGCCCTAGCCTCTGGGGAAAAGTTTGGTAACCTCTCAAATAAGAAGGACATGATGATGAAAGTGTTAGCAAAGTTGATAGCATCATATTGGCCACAAGAGCTGTAAACATACACATGAGCCCTATTCTAGCCAAGTGTATAAAGACCCCAAGGTTAGAGAGGCGAGGGGACTGCCCTCCCTCGAGCAAGCCTCACAGAAAGCTTGAACAAAAGCTCACGAGGAGAATCATCTGTGTAACACCCCGCTTAAAATAACAACAGGTGGCCAGCCCTATACTACATTAAATAAGGAGTTTCAGATGGTCCAGTCTCAACATCAACTGCCGGTACAATGTAATGTAGGATTAACTACCCGATATCATAAAAGCGAGATGTTAGAAAAATTTAAAACATGCAACAACTAACAAACCAACACCATAAACTACTGATAAATAAGAGAAAGATGCAAGAAGAACTATAAGAAATGAAATGCTAGAATAAAATGAAATAAATAACTACAACTGAAAATACTACAAAGAAGTAAACCCGAATAAGCTGTCGGGTCATAACCAATACAATGACTGAAATGGAATAAATATAAACATGTATATAAATATCCCGTGGGTACAAACCCGATATACAACAATGAATCCTACCTAGAATTTTAAAAGTAGGAGGCGACTACCAGATACATCCCGCAACAGTCTGCACCTGTCACGGCTCCCAAGACTCTGGATAGAAAGTCATCCGGCATCCATGCGGTAGGACACCTGTAGTAATATATATATACAAGCAGGAGAGGAAAGTAAACGGGTCGGAGCCCGAGTTGTGAAAATATTTAGCAAGTGTGTTAACCATGCATAATAAATATCGGTGCACTATTTCATAATTAAAATGGAATCGCACTCTTGTGGAATCCCAACTCACCTCTCATCTAAAGGCGCGCACCTATTCGCGTCCTCAATTTTATCAGTTAAATTACCCCAATTTATTAGGACAACCTAACTTATCATAGGCGTAGCCTATACCCACGAGATCTACCTTCCTATCATAACCCAAGAATCCACCCCTTTACCCACAGTTAAGTAATTATTTTCAATCATGTGTGCCTTATTAGGCTTAGTGGATTCCGGTTTATACTTTAACCATTTATAATTTAATAAGTTACCCAAGATGTTTTTGGGCTGAAACATATGATTTAATTTCTAATTAATAAGCATGCAAAAATCATAATTGACACAACTTCCCTCCAATTTCAACGCTGCGCTGCGTTTCGTGTATGGGGTGTCTCGCAAAGCAAAATCCAAACAAGGAACCACCCCGTTACACTAATCCATGTCAACGTCTATCATAGAGGTCCATAATGCCACACATAAATATCGACAGAACTTCTCTCTACTCTCAACATTGTACTACATTTCGTGCGTGGGGTGTCTCGCAAAGCGAAATCCAAACAAGGAACCACCCCGTTACACTACTCTTTGACAATGTCGATCATAGAGATCCATAATGTCGTACATAAATATACTACTACTACTACTACTACTACTAAATTTTAAAGTACAAAATGGAAATAACTAAAAATCTCCAATAATATCCTTGGGATGATGTAACCGAAGTATTCCTTAAATGCGATACATCAACCCCCATCAATCTAGTACACCATAATCATCCAAGATGTACTCCACAACAATACCATATCCTTTTTATCTATAGGATATATATATATATATATATATATATATATATATATATACTAGGGTATGCCCGTGCCTGAAGGCACGCTGATAGTCGCAAATAAACGTAAACATGTATACCCATTGGGTATGCCCGTGTCGATGGCACGGTGATAGTTAGCAGATGTATTTTAGTTATCATGGTATCCTACGTGCTTATTACCAAATGTAAAGGTATAATTCAGTCATTTTATTTCGATTTCACTGCTAAACATATATCAGGATGGCTTATTTGTCCATTATTTGAAACAACTCAAACTGACTTCATGTTAGAATAGAACCAAACTGGACCAATGATTAAAGTTGCTGATTACGTTGGTTTACAATTCCATCGGATTTTTTTTACATAATAGCTTTTAAAATAACCAATTCCAATATTTTAAAACTTAGTTATGGTTCTTAGGGGAAATAGAAATAACAAAAAAATAATACACACCATAAAAACAAAAGTATATGCTAATGGAGAAAATGGTTAGAAATTAAAGAAAAAAATGCAAAAGAAATTATTTTTGAAAAGTAGGTAACAATTAGTTGCAGTATGTATACATGTTTAGCCCCTACATGTGTTTTCTTAAATGATTATTACAATGAAGATAACAAACCAATTAATAATTAGGTTTGTCTTTATTTAAAATGCTCATTTCTTGTCATATTTTCAACTTACACCCATTTCATTGGAACATGTTTTTATGAGAAATTCTACTGTGACGGAACGTATGACCAAAAAAGGGGCAGAAAGTGGGGGCAAAAGTCCATTACAAACTTTTGGTCATGTTCGAGAGAAGTAACAAAAATATGATTTCATGTCGTATGGTGTCATCGCTTTTTTATTTTAATCGAGTTCATGTTTTATTAAAAAAAAGATCATGTCATAACGCAACTTTTATTTGAGTTGTTTCCAAGTTATGTAAAAAAAAATAAGATTTCGAATCGTCCCAGAGTGTATAAAAAAATGGTTTTGGTGAAAAAACAGATGGTGATTTCTTTAAGCTGATTTTTAAGTATATCTTCATTTGTGTAAATTGACAGTGACTATTTTATCCAGTTACAAAATAAACTTTTAATATTACCATAAAAAGTTTGTAATGGTCCATGTCCCCCCATTCTAACTTTTTTCGCACATAAGTTCAGTCACATTGTAATTCCTCGATTTTTATTAACGGTGTGAAGGAACCAAACTAAAATTGTGACATTAGTTCTTATAACGGTGTGAAGGAACCAACCTATATGCATTAAACATTAGTTGCACCTTCAACAGTAATTGAGACATTTTTTTAGGCAAATGAATACACATTGTCATTTTGTGTGCAAATTGTAGCGGATCGACAATAACAAACTCAAATATTTATGCTCTTTTTTTTTATAAACTATTTGTGCTTTTTTAGATATTAATTAAACCCCTATAGATATAAAACTAACAAACCGCTATTTAGACTCAAAATCAACAAAATTGCATAGACCAAGAATTTACAATATATTTCAAATAAGTGACGCGTGAAATTCAATCATAAGTGTCACAAATTGTAGTCGTGTCTTGTGTAAAAATTAAATTTATAGTTACATCTTTTTTAATTTAACAAAACTTATATATAAAATCTAAATCTAAACTATAATACATAACAAATTAAAAAACTCTCCATGATGCATATATAAACCCAGATCTGGAAAAGAAGAAAAACTACCCTAAAAAATAAACACAAATATAAATTTTCAGATCAAATAATTCATATTACAGGATCTCTCACACCAAAGGAAAAAAGTATTAACATAAGAGAACGCCCATCCATTGGGTTCTATATTTCAATATCTAAAAACCATAAAAGAAATATCAAAATAGAACAAAATAGAAAACCCCAAATATAAAACTTTTCTTTAAATAAAAAAAGAAAAGACATTATGTTTTCAAGTAATTTTACTTGAACATGTAAGACATAGATAATAGCTATGGGTGGCAATTTTAGAAACGACAGGTAACGACACGAAATTAACTCGAAATTGACACGATATGTCGGGTTCGTGTCGTGATTTTTTTACACGAAGTCGTGTCGTGTCGTGTTATCGTGTTTTTTAAACATGAAATTTAAGAAATTATGGTATTCGTGTCGTGCCATGTTGTTTTTTATTTGGGTCATGTTCGTGTCAACTAAAAAACTCTAATTCGTGACGTGTCGTGTTCGTGTCCGAAAAAGTCTTATCGTGTTGTGTCGGTCCATAACACGACCCGTTGACATGAGAAAATGAAAAGAATCCTTCACCAAATTATGTTTCCAAGTTTTTGTACGCTTCATAGAAAAAAAATAATAAAAATAGTGAGTCACCAAATCAGTTTTCATATACTCTTCGTAGACTTTCTTTCATAGACTCTTCAGTCTGTATAACACGTGAGTCAGCAAATCAGTTTTGAGTCTTAACATAAAAAATAACCCCCAAATAAGATCAAATGTCTAGATTCAAATAAAAAGAAACAGTGCGAATATTGTCTAATTTTGGTGTGGGTCGAGTGTGGATGGAAACATAATCTCTTTGTACCTTTACATCTCTCCTCATCACAAATGGCTCGCACAAAACAAACAGCCCGCAAGTCCACTGGCAGCAAGGCCCCACGCAAATAGCTCACCACAAAAGCTGCAAGAAAGTCGTCCCCAACCACCGGCGGAGTGAAAAAGCCCCATAGGTTCCGCCCCAGAACAGTCACTCTATGAGAAATCGGAAAGTACCAGAAGAGTACCCAGCTTCTAATAAGGAAGTTTCCCTTCCAGAGACTCGTCAGCGAGATTGCCCAGGATTTCAATACTGATTTAAGGTTCCAGAGCAGTGCTGTGGCGGCGATTTGTGCGCTATTCGTGCCAAAAGGGTTACCATTATACCCAAGCATATTCAGCTTTCTCGGAGGATAAAAGGAGAGAGAGCTTAGGGTGTTTTGTTTTGTTGTGTTGTGGTTGAGTTTAGAAATTAAATCAATGTTCTGTTGATGTTTAAAAAAAATAAGGTAAAAAAAAGCTAGCTGTTAAAATACCTGTTTATGAGCTTCTCCGCCTGCACCATATCACTTACCCAAAAAGAGAAATCTCCAGAGCAAACACAACATATCAATGGGTTTTTTGTTAATAAAACAAAATAAATACAAAAACTTTAAACCTTTAAATAACCAACAAATTATTGCAGAATGAAAATAGAGAGAGAGACATATATAACTGGAAGGATCTGCATTTTACAAATGACATATTCTTAGATTAATGATTCAAAAATCCAATTTACACTAAAAGCAGAGAGAGAAAGAGATTAATACCTTTAGAGACAATTAAGGGATGTTGGATACTGAGGGAATCTTGGAGAGAGAGGCAGGTTTACCACCATCGCAATCCATACTTCTAAAGAGACGGTGAAACACAAAAGAGTGTGAACCCTAAAACAAAATCTAAAATCAAAATGAAACAAACATTTATCAAGAGAAAGTGAAACAAACTCGTTACCAAGAGATCGAAGAGGTGAATCCCAAAACAAATTTGAAACAAAGGGGTGTGATTGAGAGATGGGTGATGGCAGCCACTGGGTGTGAGACGGAGGGTTTTGAACTTAGAGATGGGTGGAGGTTGTGAGAGAGAGAGGGAGAGAAGCGTGTATTCTAGATTTGGGTATAGGTAAATGGGACGTGTGCTATCCATTTACATTTTTACCCTTGTTTTTGAATTTTAAAAGAGGGGGAAATAAATTGAAGTGTGTTAAAATAGGGGGAAATCAAAGATGTGAGGGGGCAAAAGAGGCATTGTAGGAAAAAAAGTATATCATGACATCATCAACAAAGCTTATGACATACATAAGTTTTCTACTTTATTATTATATATATATATATATATACACACCATCATCCAATCCCATGACCATGTATACATACCATATATGATGTATAAAGGCCATGCACAAATAAATACCCGGCTATATATAGCGCCGATAAACTGCATCAATGTTATCATCTTCCCAGTGCCCGGCTCATGTAGCAATAATGGGGACACCATGGTGGGACTAAACGACACCCATATCGTGGTAAACTCACGCACACGACGTCCCGGGAAGCGATCATAGCTCCTAACCGGCAATGAGACGAAACATACCCATCACGTCTCATCCAAAAAATACATATATATATATCATATAATAACACACGGGATGACTATGACCTGGGGAATATACACACCCTGCTTTTCTAGCCAGGATGCTCACCCTCTACGCGCGCAACTTCCCAATGATAACATGAGCGGGGTATGCAACTTCCCAATGATATCATTCACATGCACAATATATATACATCCATATGATCCAATCATATGACCAAATAGTAAACCATCATATAAGGTTTAAATATCCATACCATGTATGTCCATAACATAAATATATCCATATATTCAAATCTATATAGATATATACACATTTCACATATCCATATATCTATATATATAAACTAGTTCTCGTTCATATGTATAAGATATACAAACCCGGCTATAAGTATACATAAATCCTCAATATACAAGCCGTCATCACAAACTCATATCATTTACCTTGATATGTGAATACAATCCTTCACTTGAAACATATTCAATCATTTTTCCTATGATGAATAGTCTCCCAAAATCATATGTATTTAGCTACATATATATTCAACCTTAGGGTTATCACCCAATATTTTGTGTAGGAATCCATCACTACACTTATCACCAATATTCGAAAGTACATAATTACCTTTAGTACTATTTAACCATAGGCCCATTTATGACTTAGCAGTCTAAAACCTCAAATTATTCCAACCTCATTTCAAGTATTGGAATCCCACCTAAGGTTTAATAATTCTAATGAACTCTAAATCTTATTACGTTCATAATTTATTCCTTAAGTCTATACTCCTCAAGGATGCACAACATCTTCTCTCGTCGGTCCTCAACCATATATATATTCACTTAAGACCTCGAGTTAGAACTCCTGTCCTCACTGAGATCCCCCACTGTACCTAAGGGTATCCATTTTTAATACACGTATAGGCAAAATAGACTATCCCTATTCCATTTATAACCATCTCATGATAATTCACCTCTACCATGATAAGAACCATCCGCCAATCACTTAAGTCCCACGTTCCTTTCATTACTAAAGAGGTATCTCCTCCTCCTAAATCAATTTAACATAGGCCCGCAAGCCCCTATTTGACCTAGGGCCCTATTCCCTAGATCTAATATCGTAACCCTTCATATTGAGCCCATTAAGAAAGCCCCTAAGAATAAAACTCCAAAAGAAAAAGGGATAAAAGAACTCCAAATTTGGGGCTAAAAACAGGGGACCGGTCGACCGGTCCCAGACCCCCGATCGACCGCGTGTCCAAATTTTGCCTACGAAGAAATGCAGTAGGCTTTTCCCTTAAGGCGTGGTCGGCCGGTCCCCAGACCGCGGTCGACCGGACATACCATTTGCCTTGGCCGATTTCCATTTTTCAACCAAAACCCTAAATCCTCAAACACCCAAATATCATCACCAAATCACCAAATCTTTAACCCAATAATATTCTTAGTATGTAAACTCATCCTACATTTCATCCCGACAATTTATTTGTCATCAAACCCATGTATACACATTGATTTCAAGATTTAAACCCAAAATTATAGGTTTTGACATTAATACCCAAAAATCCATTTCTTTAACCCACAAATTATGAAATGAAATACACAAATAGCTATTTAGCAAGATTAAACACTTGCCTCAGATTTGTAGAGGTTGGATCGTCCTCGATGTCGCGTTTGGGCCGGAAATCCCATGCTTTTCTTCCTCTCTCTCTTCTTTTCTTCTTCTTTCTCTTCTTCTTTCTCCGTCTAGGGCTTTTTCTCTCTTTCTCTAATTGAGAAATGGCTTCATCCGTAAGCCTCCAAATCCTTTAAAACATAAACCCAATTTTAAATGTTAATACACAATTTAAATGACTCGTTTACTCCAATTCGAGCCAAACATACTTAAAAATATTCCGAAGCCGAAATAAAACCCAATGACAGCCATTTTGACTATCTCGACCCTTCCGGGATCAATGGTACCCTCAATATCATCATCCAGAATACTTTAAATGCCCTCTATTTTTGGGCCTCAATTCCCAAATTTAAAATTCTCCGGTTTAAATTAAAATTTATTTTCCCAAAAATTTAATTTCTCAGTCTCCAAAATCATGGGGTGTTACAATCTGTCCTCCCAGGAAGAAGAAACCTTCTTAGAAAAGTGACAAAGAACGTCGCCAAGTGTGAGGGGGAGTTAATTCTTGGGCAACTACTCGAAATCTTTGAACCAGTATCTCTGCCACTTGGTGAAGCAATATTTGGTGGTCTGAGTCAAATTGATAGCTACATATTTTGAGCACTCGCCCAAAGAAGAGTGGATCCCCCCCACCATTTTCTCCTCTACCTCATCCTCAAAACCATTAGTGAGAACATGGTTCCCCAAGTACGGAAGAGCGAGTAGCATGCAGATATCCTCTAAAGTGATGGTAAATTCTCCCCAACCAGTAATGAAAGTATGAGAGTCTTTACTCTAGTGAGAAATCAGCAACGTAAAAGCAGGGGATTGTTTGTCAATAGAATAAGCCTTAGGACTGCTAATAGTGGTCCGAAGACCTAATCCCTCAGTAACAGCTCTGTGTGAGGGGTGGACAAGACATGATCCATCTATAGACCCCATTCCTCTGTGGTACCCCCCACATGACTTGACATCAATGTTGGAATGAGGAAAGTCACCCCTATCTACTCGCACCTTAAGTATTGAATCAGGTAAGATAGTGGGAAAATTAAAAGACTCACCTAGACCCACTTGAGGTCACTCATTTATCTTGGCCACAAATTCCTGCTCGAAATTTATGAGCAAGGTCATGAAAGTATCATCTTTGCCAAAGTAAGGCACCAGATAATAAAGGCCAAAGTCCCTTTGTTGATGAGAAGCTAAGTATTCCCTTTGGGATTTTGAGTAGACCATAGACGAGGAGGTCCCTGTGGTGATCATCCCAATAGACGAGGAGTCTCTTGTTGTGAGCACCCCAATATATGAGGAGCCCCCATTGTGAGCGTCCTAGTAAAAGAGGAACCCCATCTCACAGACATCCCGATAGATGAGGAAACCCCCTTTGTAGGCATCCTGATAGTCAAACTTCTTGTAACAACCCAGATTTTTAAATGGGTATTTTAAAATTAATTTTGGAAAATTCGAGTTTTTTTAATTTAATGATTTTTATTAAATAAATATGATGGTTATGATTTTAGAAGAATAAAACTTCAAGCAGAATTAAAATCGGATTTAAAATGAAGTTTTCATAAAGTTTTTATTTTTTTGCCTTATAGGAATTTTGTGGGGGAACTGTCACCAGATCTGTAGGGTCGATCGATCGACTCTGCCCAGATTTGAGTCGGCAGATTTAGTTTTTCAAGAGTTGGAGTCTTTTCAAATTCTTTCTTTTCCCCTTATAAAAATAATTCATGGGTGGACCCTTAAACCACTTTTTCACAAACATAAAAATGCAGAATACAAATTTTTGTCCTCTCCCTTTATGTGCAAACCATAACCCCTATTTTATTCAATGTTCAACCTTAGATTTGGAGGTCTATTTGGGGTTATCTCATGTTGACGCTAGAATGTGAATGGATTATTTTCCCGAGAGGAACATGATGGTGTGATCAAATTTAGAGGCTGAAATTATGTGGTGATTCATGTGATGATTTTGAGGTACGGGACTTACACAATATGCTCTTAAATTCTCTCAATAGAATTCCATTTAGATTTCTGTGTCGATTGCACTCATATTGAATTGTGATTCATTTGAAATCTGAAATAATTGTTGGAAACTAAATTTGATTCATTGTGATATATTATATTGTGATTTGATATAGTGTCATGAGATTTTAAAATGGCACGGAGAATGGGCACCCGTCAAAAGTCCAAAATCCAGATATGCTTAAGAATGCATAGGTGAGGTGAGGCCTGGTGACTCATTGATGTGTTGTTGAGAAATTAATATTGATATAATGCTTGATTATTGCATTTGATATGTATATGCAATTCGTATTGTTGCGATTTATTCACCGTGCTAATTATTTTCGAGCATCTATTCCGGTCATATTGTGTACTTCCCTGTATTTTCTTTTAGTTGGCAGGTTAGCGTGGATTGGGAAGCTATGGACTATTTAGAGAATTATTTTAGAGCTTGGATTGGAAGATGTATTTTTTATCTAATTAATAGAAGTGTAATTTTAGTTGGAGAATTTTGTATTTGAGAGATATGTTAGTGTAATCATTATTGTGGAAATAAAAATTGTGGATTTGTTGTATTTAAATTGTGGATATTTATATGCTCTATACTTTTGTTGATGGTTTTAGTTTAGTTTTATTGTAGTAGCACGTCATGTGTGTCTTTCGAGCGCGCCGGGTGTTACATGCCAAAATCCTCATAAACATCATCCAAAACCATAGAGGTGATAGTTATGACTCCGGTGGCCAAAACGATCGATACAGTGACGGAGGTGGGTACCACACCCATTAGCACCTCACTAGTGGCATTGGAAATTGTGGAAGAAGGATTTTGGGAGGTTGAAGATGCCATTTGCAGTGAAGGAAAAATGAAGAATGAATGGTGGCTATGAAAGTTTTTGGCTACCTTCTCTCTCTCTCTCTAAAAAATCTCACAATTTGAACTCAAAATGCCAAGGCAAAAAAGAAAGGGAATTCTAAAAAGGGTGCCACACACAGATTGTCAATTAAAAAGAGAATAGAATATTTCCACAATGATGAGACGTGTGATACCCATCTCACACGTATCACCTCGAGACCATAAAAGTGGGATGAGGTGACAGGCCTAATTAATGCGATATCATGAGATTGAGGTAGACTGTTCATATTCCAAGAAGTAATGAATCATTGCGTATAAAAATCTTTAGTATACCCAACATATTTTTTTATGAGAGGACTAATTTAGAGGGGTACACACCTAATTGCCTAAACAGTAGGGCAAGCCGGACCAATTAGCGAGGGGGGCCTCACCACGAGAAACCCCCTAAAGAAATGCCCTGGCCAAAAAAAAAGTAAAACTTGGCGAGAAGGCCCACCAGGAAGGGCTCCTTATCTCAGAAGATTAAAAGTTCACGGAAATGGAACTTGGGCAAGGATGACCACAAGTAAGCATTACTCATCCCAATTTATCCAAATTTCACAGATATGGAACTTGGATGAGAAGGGCCATAAAAAAGGCTCTTCATCCCAAATTACCCAAAGTTCACTGAAATAGAACTTTGGCGAGTAGGTCCACCTGGAAGGTCTCCTCTCCCCAAATTATCCAAAGTTCGCAAAAATTTACATCCCAAATTACCCAAAGTTCGCAAAAATTTAACTTAGGAGAGCTAGCCCATCAGGAAGGGCTCCTCGTCCTAATTTACCCAAAGTTCGCAGAAATTAAACTTGGATGAGAAGGTCCGCCAAGAAGGGCTCCTCATCCCCAAAAGCTCAAAATTCACAAAGATTGAACTTGAGCGAGGAGGCCCACCAGGAAGGGCTCCTCGTCCCGAATAACTCAAAAAATACAGTTGTAAATTTTGGATGAGGAGGCCCACCATAAGTGGGTCCTCGCCCCTAAATGCTCAAAAATTACAGAAACAAAGTTATGGCGAGGAGTCCCACCATGAGGAGCTCCTCGTCCCCAAAAGTCCAAATGATTTACTGAAAAGAACTAGTGGGCGATGAGGTACACCTAGAGTGAAATCCTCCCTAAGATGTGTTACTCAAATATATATCAAATTAGTGATATGTTACTTTCTTATATAGGTAGCCTGATTGAGAAAGCAGGGCTTAAAAGGGCAAGTTGGGATTTTTTGGGAGTTTTGTGTTGGTGACTGAGGAATAAGGTTTATTGAGCAAGATTAAATACTTAGCACTTTAAGGTTGAGAGAATACTAGTAGAAAGACCCAGTACTTGCACAGTCATACCTAGTCATAACTGAAGTGAGCAACCAAGGGGTTTCTCACAAGAAATGAAAAGTTTATAAAACAATTTTAGAGGAGGTAGACTTTGAGACCTCCACTCAAGTTTATAAAAGATTTTAGAGGAGGTGATCCTTAAGACCCCTCTCAAGTTTATAAAAGATTTTAGAGGAGGTGGTCCTTGAGACCATCCTCAAGATTACAAAGTTTATACAACAACTTATTGTTTCAAAAGATATTTACCAAATAAGATATTTTGTCTACAAGTGCAAACATATTTTCTTCTTGACTTTTGTTTGCACCAGGTGGAACCTGTCAGGGGGGACAAGCGACTGCCCACAAGTAGGGACAAATGGTGCATTGCAAGCATTGTACCTCACTAACCCCCTCAGTTTTGGTTCCTAGAAGTTCCAACTCAGCCCTAGTGCCCAAGTAAAAATCGAACCCCTGGCAAGGTAAAAAAAGGATCAAAAACTCAAGTCGTATCGTTACTATGTCAAAATCACACCAGAACACCTAGTATTCTCTCCCCGCTCTCTCTCTTTAGTGCTAGGTTCTTTGTTCCTTCACTCCACACTGAAAGCCATTACTTTCAGAAGTTCTTCTTGAGAAAAGTTACTATTATTGTTGTGAAGTTCATCTTCTTGTAGGGAGTAGTTCTTACTTTGGTTTTATTTTTACTAAAAGGTGAAGGTTTTACCAGGTGCTTCTCTAGAAGTTCTTGATAACCTTGAAGGAAGAGTTCATTGAAGTGGGTCATGCCTCACCCATTCCTATTATTCATGCCCAGTCACACTACCCTACTACACCACTTATTTATTTCCACAATCACATTTATTTTTCTACACCTGTATATAATTATACACATCTTTATATACGTAATTAAATCACACTATTTACTTGAACCTGTATATAATTATTCACATCCTCATTTATTAAGTTGTACCCGTACATAATTATTCACATCCGTATATACGTAAATATTTCACACAAAGGTAAACACATATATTTCTCTCTATATATATATGTAAAATCGCTAGCATGCTATCAAGCTTTAGGAATGTCCTCAACATTATGAGCAAGCGGGTTGGAATCTCATCACCGAACCCAAAATAATAAATGAACACCAGTGGCGGTCATGGACTTTAGTCCATGGTCATAACCATACCACATTATTCCATTGGACTCGAAAACCTACTTCACACAATCGTGTACAAACCTATGACCCGGGGGAATGGTAATACCTCTTTTGTGATTCTAGAGTGACCTCCCATGATGCACAACCTCCATCGATTACATATCCTCTAAGATGGGTATGTTTCAAATACAATACCATACACACAAATATAATAATACACATATATATACTGTCCACACACACACACACACACAGACATATATATATATATATATATATATATATATATATATATATATATATATATATATATATATAATTACATCAACCGACTAGTCCATGCCTATCACCCAAAGTGCCAGTCTAATAACCTGAGTCTAATCCCAACTCTTATTCAATTAAATTCTTCTCTTAATTAGATAATTAACATTACTTCTCATTACTGTATTCTCCCAGACTTCCCCAACTAGTCTTAACTGCATGAAGAGTAAATCACTCTATCCATTTAATACTCCACGCCCCGAGAATTTATCTTCGAAATACCCTACGTACATGTAAATCGAGCGAATTCTCGCCTGCCCGGATTACCCTCACTGATAATATCTCCATAAGGATTAAAATTATATATTTGACCTTAACTAATTTAAGAAATTTCAAATCTTCCATTTATTTGAAGTCAAAGACCAAGTTATCCCTCCCAGCAGGACCGAATCGATTCACTATCGTAGCCGAATTGATTCGCTTGCCGAATCAATTCGGCTATGAAGGCCGAATCGATTAGATTTTGGGCAGGACCCCAGATCTGGCACCAAAGTGATGGGGGTTTCATCATCTGAAATCACCCAATTTAACCTCAATCATAATCCAAACAATTTTCCAAGTCTTTTAATGATAGCCTATAGGAACCTAATCAATTTCGACTCTTAGATTCATCAACAACATCAAAATTCAATACAAATTTCATTAATTCTATCACCATGAATGTAATATTTCTTCGTTTGTTCAATCATCATTCTTATAATAATTTCAATATTGAATTTTCAATACTTAAATTCAGATTATAATAGAACCTATAACCACTATAAATTTTGATTAACTTCATTAAATCATTCATGTAGGTTTGCCTCCCTGAAACCAATTTTTCACGTAGTAACCCCAAACCCAAAATTTAGTTAATTACTACCAATTTTTATATGAATGATTATACTACACCTGAATCAAGAAAGCAAGATATACACTTGCCTTAATTTCGTCAGATTCTGAATTCCTATGTCTAAAAAGCCCTCGAACCCAATTTTAACACCCGTGGTACCTATTTCTGGACTATTTTGATCCATTAAGAATCACTGGTGCACTCAAAAAGGTCATCCGAGTCACCCAAATACAAATTCACAAATATCTCATTAATCGGGCCTGCCACATGCGTACAGTACGTGGCACCCGTAAAATGTAAAAATTTGTCGATGTAACACTCTATCAACATAATATAACATATCATCATTTTTCACTAATACGCAATATATAATAAATAACATGTATTTTTTCATATCACATGCAAGTAAATAATGATAATAATAAATATTAATCCTTAACTCGCTAATTAATATTTATCGAAACACAATTTAATTTACCCTATTAAATTAATAATTAACAACACACATAAATTAATTCATCGTAAATGTATGGGGTATTACATAACCTAGATGCATGTTTTGATTAAGATAAAATTGGTTAATTAGTTAAATCATAACTTTTTGAAAATTGGTGTTAAGTTTATTTCAGTAACTTAAAATTTGAAAATTTTAAAAATAGTTGGTTTGTTTGTTTTACACTCTTTGCCATATTAGAACCCTTTAGGCCTATAGCATATTTTTCAGATGTCAAATTAAATTATAGACATGTCGCATGATATGGACAATTAAAAGGTTGTGTCCTAAATACAACAACATCTTCTACATGATGAAACCGAATTAGAATAAGGTAAAAGATATAATATCTTTTCAAAGTCCAGTGCAAGATTATGACCATGTCAATAACACTACTAAAATTTATCGAGGATGTGTCTTTTTTATAGGAAAATCCAATGTATATATATACGGATGATAAATTAGAGTTACATAAAAATACTTATATATTTCATAAAAATAAACGTGTGTACAACCATAAATAACATCTCATATGCCAAAAAATATATTACTTTTGTAAGAAACATGCACATATGAGGTATAATTAAGTTAAATTATAATTCGTTTAAGATAATTTCTATATATGTGTTTAAAATACACATACAGTGTATAATTATGAGTGCACAAACTTATTAGTGCAGTTAATTTGACACACCATCCTAAATCAATGCAATGACAATAATTATTAAGTGTAAAAGAAAGGAGAATATAAAGATGTTAGTGGTTCAAAAAAAATAGCCTATGTTCATGGAGGGGGAATATTTTATTATTGAGTTGAAAGTAAAATTTGATATAGTTTCTAGGTCCTCTCTAATTATATCCCAATAAAGCGGTGGTTACAGTATTATATAATGCCAAATACTGGAATTCTAAAAAGTATTGGGCTTTTCCCTTCTCACTTATCATTTCATGGTAATAAGTCCTATTTAAATGTACCATTATCTTCATGAATTAGCATCTCTAAGCTAATATTTATCAAATAAAATATTATTTATTTTTTATTATCGCCTTTCACATGCTTGGGACCCGAACTAAGTAGACCCCTCGTGCTATGTATGCCTATAGAATTTTAAATCACATAATTAACCCCAATATTCGCGACTGTTTGTGTTTGTAGTCTTTCTCTGGTCCGAGGGTTAATTATTTTTACCTTTCTCAAATGAGGAAGCATTCTTCTAGGAAATTGTGAGGTCGTCAGTATAAAAATAATGCTTAATTATGCTTATGTTTTGGGAGTAGTGCCTTGGACAACTTCCTCCAAAACAACCCAAACCCTTTGGTGACCATTCACTCTTGTTTGCTAAGAGCATTCAAGAACCTTAAAGCACCTCAACCAATCCTCATCGCTCACACCTTTGTAAGTGAAGTTCATCCTCTTTTTAATCGTCTTTTTAAATTAATTCTTTTACTTCTTGTGCAAATATGGTTTATATTATTAACGAATCCACCGTTTAAGAATTTAAGAGTAATTATATCTTAGTTTGGTTGTTGTGGAGAACCCAAAGATGGTTACTGGCCACTATGATAGGCAAGGAGGCCACTAGATTTCTTCACTCATGGTGGTTGAGGTGGCATTACATTTCATCTGAAATTTTTTTCTTACATTATTTGAGTTCTTAGATCTGGCCCCAACCTAGTGTTCGCCCAACATCCAGAGTACAATTAATGGCCTCAATCGCCTTAACAAATTCTATCGAACTGACCAAGGTATCCCAAAAATCAGATAATGTTATCAATGTTTTTTTTATAGTGAATGTATATTATTAGAAGGGAAGGAAGGTTGAACATTCTTGGTCTTGAATCTTTCTGGTTCTAATATGGATTACGATAATTATGACTTCTTGGTAAAAAATTTGGACCATTTTCCAATTCTTAAGGGACAAAAAAATAAAATGGTCCCATATGTCCCAAAGCTTCCATGATAATAGGTCGAGTTATTTTTTAGGTTTTTGTGCCCTTATTTTAATGTGTGTTATTCTCCTATCTTTAATGTATTTCTTATCCTATACATACCCTTATCGTTAGAAGTCTAGCGTATGCAAAGTGAATTTTGCCTATTTAAAATATATTTGGTCGATTAAATTAAGGTTTGGGCAACAGGATCACCCTTGATCATCATCTTTTCTAGTCAACTATATTTAACCTCTCTAATTTTTTTACCTATCCAGTTGATAAATATTCGTATGTCAACGAAGGTTAATTCAAGAACATTCCCACAATCCGTCCTCCCCCTACAGTATGTCCATCTGAAACCTATTTAGGCCACACATCCAGTTTTTTTGAACCACTAAGAGTTGAGAATATACCTTTATTTGACAATACCACTTCAATTAATGAGATAACACCCAACTACCAAATTCCCACCCTCATAGGGAAATCTTAAAGAAATCTCGTAACTACTTCATGACAAAAAAGTAAGGAAGCGAATAGTTCGTTCACTCCTTGAACAAGGATGACTCCCTGACCAAGGATCCAGGGAAATGCCTCCAAAAGGAGAAAGCATGCAAATTCCCCCGGCCTATATCTTGCTTATAAAGGGAAGGGATGGGATATTATTGATGCGTTAGTATCACCTTTTGATAACTTGACAATGGATTTAATCTCGAGGGATATTTTTCCCTGTTATCAAGTTCAAGTGGGAAAAACTAGATGTTAACTTACACAATGACTCAAGATGTTAAACCACAATGCCCGATATACGAGGAAAAGACAAATGGGAAAAACGCCGGATGACCCAGCTGTGCAAATTCATTTTGGTGAGGAATTTCACAAGTTAGATAAATGACTTACACAACGACTCGACTCCCTTGCCATAATTAACATATCTTTTGTCCTTTGACCTCTCCTCCATAATGTCTGAAAAGAGTCCACTCACGTACTTCCACAAAATGTGAGTCCACACATGCCTCGGTATCCATCAAACAACTCAACAACTATTACATAATACATATTCTACCTATATAAACTGACCAGTCATTGAATCCATCGCACAGAACTTTTATTTATCACGATGATGAGAGAAACAAACTATGGAGCCCGTAAACAAGATCTCAAAGCATAAAAAGATAAAATTTAGATCTTAAATGTTTTTCAGCGTCAACCAGGTTTTGGGTAAAATCGGAGAGCTTTGGGGAGACTTTGGGAAATAAAAAATAATGAAAAAGTCTCAATTAAAAATGTTACTCCGTACTCCTATTTATATGATGTTTTCCAAAAATGAGATACGTATGATATTTGAAAAATCTCGAATTTATCAAAAATTCATGTACTCGTTTGAACGACTTTGAACCTCGTTCGAACAAACTAGAGCATCTCATTAAAACACCTATCCAGCGACATTCCATAGAGGAGAGAAAATGGTTCGTTTAAAGTTCATTCGAAGATATTCTCACGAGGTGCCATATTTTGTTCGAACGAAATACCAATGTCATTCTAACAACCTTGAAAGAAATATATTTTTCTTCTTAACACCCAAGTATAAAATCTACCATGCTAAAAAAAGTACACATTCATACTTGGGAGCTCCTTGCAATTTGAAGATGGAAATGAGCACGGAACATGGCCCTATGATGTAGATCTTCTAACTTGGATGCTAGGTCTTCAAGAAACCACATCATAGTCTTGAAAGGTCGGCATACACAAAGCCTAACCTATGACTCAAAGAGTTTTGTCCAACAACGAAATAAAGCCAAAATACATAAAAATTGACTCTACTGAAAATTTGTCCTTACAAATCTTTCCTTTGTCTATTATTGGACAAAACAAAAAATTAAAACACCTATGGACATTCAAGACCAACTAAGAGTCAATCCCCAACACCAAAAGGAAATTATACATCTCGAATGAGTTATAAACCTCGAGTAGCTTTTCACATTTGTAAACTTTGTCCACATGTTACGAACCTGCACAGTTAAATACACCTTCAAGTACGAAGAGAATATATAAACAATATAAATTTACATATGAATAACTCCCCATATGTCTAATGATACCAACCTAGGTAAGATGTCTCCCCCTAAGATAAAGATCTCCTCCTAACACTAAAGTGAAAGATACCATTTCTCCCCTTTTTTCGGGAATGGACAAAGAAAGAATGAATATTAATTGTTTCTCCCCCAAAAAGTGAGAATATAGAATATCAATCGAAAATACAAAGGAAATAATAACATCATCCAATGGTTTAAAGTGCAACAAGCACAACATGGCAAGACAAATATAAATAATCCAAACAATGATCAATCAATACCAATATTGATGCAATAAATTATACCAACTTGAATAGACAAAGAAGAATGAGATACCAATGTAAACAAGAAACAAGAGATATCATTATGATCATATAGCCTGCCAATTTGAGTCAAAGAGAAAGCATACGACAAACATGGATTAAATGCAAACGCAAAGACTCAAAACCAAATGATACCATATATATAAATATGAAAAATATACCAATGACACACATGCACATATATATAGTTATAAACAACCACATATTGACACAAAACGCACAAGCGTTACACACCATCATTGTATCAATGTGTCTAAACAAGTGGGATGCAGTGAAGGGCGTGAACTAGAAACAAAAGAAATATGACCCAATCACTCAATATGTACAGGGAGTTCTATTTGATCGAAAAACTTTACCCAACTAAGATTTTCCCTCATAGTGATAGATAAAGAGAACCCATAATGAACAAACAAACACAATGCACACTTTCTTAGAAAATATTGATGATTCTCAAATCAATAGCGTCAAACATGAAATAGCTTGGATTCATTGTGCAAATCCATTGATCTTCAACTTATAACATCCTTAAAATTATATATATATATATATATATATATATATATATATATATATATATACTAGGGTATTCCCGTGCCTGAAGGCACGCTGATAATTTTGAAATCTATTAAGTAGTGTATAATCTAAATAACAAATATTTTATATATTATAAGTGTAATTTTTCACAGTATTAAATCGTGTAAATTTAAGTAGTGTTAAATCTTGTATAACTAAGTAAAAAAATGTTGTTTTTTACAACACATAAATGCCTTCAGGCACAAGCATACGCTAGTATATATCCACCATGCTTAATAAATAACAAATAATCTAACAATGGGTAAAAAATAACGCAATGCATTTTGTAATTCATTAGATGATTAAACATAGATCCATCACAAAAAATTATGCCTAGCGTTTACCAAATCCATAAAAACAATTCACGTAGATGAAATATCTAAAACCTCCATGGATCAAATTAGAAAAATAAACACTAATTTGTAAAAATAAACGGTAAAACATAATCGATACCACCTATCAATTCATATTTGGAGATACTACAATTGATATACGACGGGAAATGAATACAAAAATAAGAAATAAAAAATAAAAAAATATGCCTCAATCATAAATCATGTCAATTATTTGTTGATCATAAGTCCACTTATGCAATTTCAGACATTCACGCCATTATAGTTATTATTTCAATAACAATGCACAAATTTGAAAAATAACTGGTATTACTTTATATTAAAAAAAAATCATATACAACTTATGGTACAATTATCTCTTCCACTGCCTTTGTTTCCCAAAATTTAAAATTTAGAGTCCAAATTCTAAATCGAGGTACTTTAATCCCAAAACTCTAAAAGTACATAGTTGTGATGTTTAAGCATTGTGATCTTTTCCAAGATGTTTAAGCATTGTGATCTTTTCCAACGCTGCAAGTCTATCTATTGTGTCTTCTCATTTAAAAAGAAGTTTGTAAAAACCTACGTTGTCGTCAAAAAAGGATGTCCCTCATCTCAACGAATTGGAAGATTCTTGATCTTCTTGATATTGCCATACATCTACACATTAACGTTTTGCTGAACACGCGTCATGAATGAAGAAAATGAGGCTTAATAATAAAACTGGCACATTTAATTCGACGCCTGTACAGGAAGTCTACAATAATGAACACACAACATGGATGAAAAAAATTAAGTCTTAATAATAACAAATCATTTATGAACACAAATAAGAGCATATGATTATATACATGAAAAGTAACACATTCATGGAATAAACATTTATATTTCAGAAAACCACCAACAAACAGTAGACATAAACAGGTATATTGCATAATACCCTTGCCAATTTGTTTGCACATCCTCAAGAACCATCATAATTAAAAATGGTAGAAAGAAAAACGGTCATAAAAACTTGAAAGATCCGAATTGGAGTACCAATAAACACATGTATTAACTCAATAAACAATTTTGAAGGGTAAAAATATCTAGAAGTCAATGAACAAGGAACTACAAAGGGGAAATATCACATTACTCAAAAAAGTCTATCACACCGGGGATTCCTTATAGGCTAAAAAATAGCAATAAATTATGCCAAACAGTTAAGACTTTGTACTTTTGTATGATGTCGAAATCAATGAACCATATTTTTATGTATGCAGTCACTGTAGATAAGAGCTCAAAGAGGTAGCAATAGCTTGTTAATCCATCAAACAAACTGTGGAAAGACAAATGTAATGAACACTTGTGTTTCCATTAACACAAAACGGTTACAAAGATATATAAATTGGAAAACCAAGACATATTCTAAAGCTTAAACATTTAACAATACGTCTGGATGTTATGTGAAAACTTTATGTTTCTGCTCTTAATTATAATCGAATTCTAACAAATTATGAGTTGAGTAAAGTAGGAAGAGATGCTAAAATGAGCCACTTGATGAGAAACCAATTCAGATGGTCTTAACTTTGATGGGCTATGGAGCTGGGTTGGTGACAACATTCCCCGACTTATCTTATCATGGGTGATGATTGCTAAGATGCCTTCCCAAATTGCCTTAACCAAGGGGAAAGAAAAAGAATAGTTAAAAATGACAAATCATGTTTTAATACACTAAATCACACTATCAGCATACAAGTATTGAAAGTACATTGGTTCAAAAGGTATGGTGAGCATGAGCACACTGGAATTTTGTAGCTCCAGTTATTCCGAGAAGAAGAAAACTATAGATACATAGATCTTGAATTTAAATAATTATTGAGCGTTATGTACCACAATCAAAAAATTAGCATGGGGAGGGAAGGAGAGATGGAAAATATGTAAATTGACCTTGAGCCAAACTTTCAAGTTGACAAAACTCATTTAGCTGTTCAAAAGATAGCATCCGAGTTCGTCTCTTATCAATTGGAGTTGATTCTCAAAGTAAGGAAACCGAACTCTTATCATTACTAGATAAACTCGATGGTTGTATAGATCGTTCTTCCGCTTGCGGTCAAAGATTTTCTTCGGAGTGGTGCCTCCTCGATACTTGTGAAGTTCAAGAACAGATGAACTTTTTCTCTTGGTAACCTTTTATATATTCCCAGAGTGCTCAAAACATGGTCCACATAAGTCACTTGAAAGAGATTTCCTGATGATAAGTCACATGGGATAGATAAACTCATGCAAGAGAATAAGTACCTGCTGATTTTTTTGTTAAGGTAAAATCAGAATACCTCCATTACGAGGGATTTACATGCCAGAAATCAAAACAAAAAACAAAAAAACGTAAAAGGAAAATTTGAAGCTAATTATATTATGAATATAATAGATATATAAATATAAAAATGAGTGCCTCACCACACGATTATTGGGAGTCTGGTGCAAAACTTGGCTTTTCCCCCCTGTATTCTATACCTATACCGTGTCCTGTTTGATCGTGTTTTGTTTTGATTTGCAATATCCACAAAATTCAACTTTGTATATATTAAAGAACAATTGAAGATACTTGGCAAGAGCAGGTCATTTTTGTGAGGTGGAGGTTCTTCAGTAGTAGTCGAATTCAAGGGCCGCTACCCCTCTCCATGCTTCTGCTCATGATCTGCATTTTAACTCTTCAGATCTAAACTAATCATTCTTTGTTTCATTATATGGTACAGGATTTCTAGAGGGTTTCTTCTATTTCATCATGGTTTGCGAGGCCTGGAGCTGAATCAAGAGGGTTATGACTGCTGAATCAAGGCACAACTCAGTATTGCTGCATCAAGACATAATAGGACAGGTAAGAGGCCTAGAGCTGACCTTACAAAGATTTGGACCGTTATTTAACCAATCAATGTCAACTACCCAAGTCATTGTTAATAATATGTTTTTAACATATTAAAAAAAAACAGTGTTCACTACATAATGTAAGAAGTTAGGCATGGACATGTTTAAGAGATTCAAACTGGACCATATTTCAATGTAACTGAGTTCGATCCATGATGAATTCATCCAAACCAACATCAGCAGTCAAACATTATACAAAAACTTAGAGAGAGATGTCATTTACAAATTAAATAATAGATCGGCAGATACCTAAGAGATGTCTTAATATGCCATCGCTAAATGAGTGTTGTAACTGTAGGTTGTCCAAAACTATAACCCCTGTTAAGAAATGTGTATGATATGAGTATGATGAAGCATTAAAAGTAGAATAACGAAAAAATAATAGAAATTTTATGAAATCATTTTATACAAAAATAATGATATTTGATAATTAAACACAAAAAGGTCCGCGAAATCATATTTAGTTTACAACTGTTATAAATTCATATTGAATGCCTACAATTACTGACGGTCATACAGTTACAAAAGCACTTATATTGTATTAGCTTAGTTATAAATTCATATTGTATTAGCTTAGTTACTATCAACTGTAATGGGAATTGAAAAGGAAGTTCAGTAAAAAAAATGAAAGGAAGAAAAGGTTGATTCAAGAAACATGTACACACAATGGTGTTAGTGCATTGTTCGGAAGGAGGAAAAAGACACGTCTGGCCACAAAGACTCAAAACAACTTACAGGAACATATATAAAGTAATACATTAGCTAAGAACTAACAATATTCCTTGATCTAACTTGATTACACTTTGAATACCAAAAATGGATCAATACTTTATAAAAAATGGCACGGTGGAACTAATCCAACTTTATAAAAAATAGTGCCTCTTTAATCCAACTTTATTCATATCAAACGACATTACTCGCACTCTTTTTTTTCAACAAATTCGAACCCATGGAACAAAGAGTAAAAATCATGGAAAAATGTGTTTTCATGTTCGGATTTGAAATCCCCCAATGTGTAGGGAGATAAAGAGAATGTTTAAAAATCAAAATAAAACTAATTAACTAAAATAACAAATCTTAACCCACAAAACATAAAAGAGCCATATTCTCACTTTCAAAACTATGAAGTATCGATATCAATAAAAAAATGCAACACAATTTATGTACACACAACACAATTTAGATATATTAAAAAATGGGAAAAATAAACATGAAGATTGAAGTCAAATACATGAATAACATATCGTCGAATGCCGAATCGCCGAATAACATAAAATCAATGAAATGGAAATTAGAAACTAAAAATTTTATATTATGAAAACCCAAAAATGCCGAATCTCCCAAACAATACCTATGAAGGACGGTATGCATACATCGTTGGTGGTGATCTTTGTGATTCAGAAATAGAGCTCCTCCCTTGACACTTAGGCAAAAATTCAAAAACAAAAGGAAGATGTATTACATACAAAAATTTGAAGTAAACTCAAATTCAGAAATTAATTACCTAGTGTAGGTTGTGCAAAAGTTATGATCGTTGTTTTAGAACCTCATTGATCCCAGTGGAAAGGGAAGCTCATTGTTGATTTCATACCATTATATAGATTCCAATTGTATTGAAAATACCAAGATGCTGAAACCCTAAACTCAAATGTATTTTTGTAAAAAATACTTAGATTTTAAAGTTCAAACACTCGATGTATGAAACAAAAAATACACACATTCAAAAATAGAAAAGAAATATGTAACAAATTCTAAACAAAGGCAAATCAACATTTAAGATTCCAAAAAAAAATAGTGTATTACGGAGAATAATGAAGCTAAAATGGAAAACAAAATGCACGAAATAAAACAAAACATCACATAGATTATTGAAAGCTTCAGTGTGAGAGACCACGTGTGAAAGACCTGCGTTATAAGAACAAATATTTGTTAAATTTTATTTTAGGGTTTTAAAAACTCTAATCTCATTTAACATAGAGCTAGAAAGAGGAAATGATCTCCCTTCATAACAAAACCCCAATTTCAATAAAAAAAATTTAAAAAGAGTACCTTTAGGTCTTTATGTGAACATCAACATAAAAAAGCACATTGTATATCAGATCAAACTCAGTATTATCAATCAAAAACAAAATTTGCTGTTAGTTTTTTAGTTAAGAAACTACTGAACAGAGGTATATTACTAAAAGTTAAACAGAGGTACCTATGTGTATCCGATATTTGGGCTTCATGTTCCTTAAGAACTGTATATATATGGCTTTATAGGAGTTGAATCTTCCATTAATGATAGTAGTGATCAGGAATGATCCACTGCGATACCAATTTATTGCAACTGTATGAGTTTTGGTATATTTGTTAGATGGGATAAAATAAGAAAATGTAAGAGAAAATATAAAAGAAATTTGCATCGAAAAATGTTGAAATTTGTATAAAAGAAGAAAATGTTGAAATTTGTACTCAACCTTAATGAAATTCAGCTAGATGCAAAAGACTTGTGTTGGAAAAGTTAACTGTTACAAAAAGTATAACCACAATGACTTCTCAATAAAAAAAAAGAGAATTCATTATAAAAATGAGATGAGCAAAACATACAAAAAATAACCATGCTCATTATAATATCCATAGCCCAACAATGGAATATCCATGACATTAGTTCCCAAGAACTCTCTTTCCATGAAATAAATAAATAACTCAAGTGAAGGCTTGACCAAAATGTAAAGGGAAAAGGGACCAATGCGAAAAGAGATTAAAATAATATTATATTAGCAAAAGACATCGCCAAAATATGAAATCAAATGTCTTAATAAAATAGTTGAAAATGAATAGTTTAATGTGAGAGTTAGTTTACTTGTTGAGCGGGCTATGCCACTACTTCCATATTTTGTGAGTTCTTACATGATTGGTTTAGGATACACATGGCGTTGATTGTCTTTCGCATTACAGTGAAGCACAAACACACATTCTCCCTATTTACAGTATATTAGTAATGAGATTTAGGTTCAAGTGCCCAACCCCTGCATAAAAAAATACAAATTAAAGAAAACTGTACAAAACACTTGCAAACAGCATAAACACCAAGGCATTTAAGTACTATTGTGCATTGCAGGGTGAACTGAAGATAAAAGGAAGCAAAGAAAATACACTCTCAAAACTACAAAAATAAAAATAAAAATCAAACCAATACACCAAGTTAATAGAAGATTTAAGTTGAGTAGAACCATGTTTACAACCTTTCAATAAAACACCATACAATTTATGCACACAAAATAACATTTAAAGTGTTCCTTAGGTTGAATGAAACATAGAATGATGTGTTACCATACAGTTGATTTACACAGATAAATTTCAAGGAATACTCTGTTTTATTTTCTAAAATATAAAAATTAGGGAGCATATTTTCTGAATACGGTCAAAGTAAAAGAGTAACAAAAATGCAAACCGACAAAGTATAAAATATTGAGAAATGGACACTAACCGAGTTTGATGATAGAGTTTCATTTAGAAATCCATTAAAATTAATTTATGTTTTGTGATATGTTCTGACTCAAAATATAAGATGTGTTTAAAAAAATGACAGACCTAAACATCCAACAATTTTTAGAAAGATCAACAATTTTTAGAAGAATCTCACACCTGAATCGTCAAAAAAATACTTAACAAAGGAAAATCATCATTCAACATAAAAAAAAAAGAGTATTACGGAGGTTAATAAAGCATCAAAAGAAAAACACGCCCAAAATAATATAGAACATCACATAGATTAATGAAACCACTTGTCTGAGAGACCTATAGAACCTTAAGAACGTTTTTACATTTATGATCCGTCAAGTAATTGGTAGACATATAAAATAAACAGTCTCGCGGGTTTATTGGTAGACATATATAATAAACAATCTCACGGGTATATCCAAAATATATAATCTTAAACCTGTAAAACACGGAAAATAATTCTTGCTCTATACGAATTAAACATTAAGATTGCAAGCCCACATTTGTAAGTAAAATTCTTGGCAACACGACATTATAAGACCAAATACATATTTAACCCAAAATTCTTACCGCGTAGGTTCCTTTAGATCTTCTTTGTAAAAATTTCCCCTCACTGCTGAAGTACCTAAATAAAACCATTTATAATGTCATACACACTTTATAGTCATAAATGACAAAACATTTAGTCTCTCAAAACACATGGTAATGGATGTTAACGATTCCAGCCATAATTAATATATAAAAAGATAATACTGTAAAACCATAAAAGAACATTAAATTAATATCATTGGGAACTCTGGATCCACTGCTAATAACTTAAGATAAAGGCAGTACCAACCATAATCCTGTATGGGTGGTTGCCATTATGGAATCAAATTTGATAAGAGAGTATACCTGATTAGGTTCCTTATTAAAGAGTTAGATCTGGAAAAAAAATGAATATCACCTTCAATAAAACACTCACAAAATATCAGATACTAACAAAATATTAGCATTCAATATCAAATACTCACAAAATATCAGCATTCGATAAACTACTCAAACACTCTAAAAATATCAACTTTATCACAACGTATCAAATTAGGGGAAATCAATACAAAACCCTAAATGAACCTCCATATATAAGACCTAAATTAATCTCCATATGTAAGCCCTAAAATCGAAGGTTAAATCTGAAATCCATTTTGATGGAAAACCCTAGGTTTATATATAAATCCATTTTGATGGAGAAACGACAACAAATCGACAACCTAATTTTGATCTGTTAAATCCAAAAGTGAAGAAAGTACTTGATTCGAATGTATGTATTTTCAACAACGATAGTGGGAAAACCCAAAGAGAGAGAGAGAGAGAGAGAGAGAGGAGTGTGTGTAAGAGAGATGCGGAGGAGGAGTATGTGTAAGAGAGATGAGTAGGGGACGGTTGCTAGGAGTGGTGATGCGACAGAGAGGAGGAGGGCCCGGTGAGTAGGGAGCGGTGGATTGGAGAGAGGGAAACAATGGTTTTTTGAGGGTTGGTGATGAGAGCACGGAAGAAAGTAGAGAATGACAGGAACATTTTGTTCGTGTGAGAAGTGAGAGAGTGTGAGCAGGTTAATAAAATGGGTTTTACCAAATTACCCCAAATTTTGAATTGAAGTGTAAATTTGGTATGTAATAAAAAGGGGGAACTCAAATATTTAAGGGACAAAATAGGTAGTATAGGAAAATTTGATATAGATGACATCATCTTTTGATGTTATGACATACATAGGTTTTTTACTTTATTATATAGATATATATAACTTTTTAAAGTTTTGCTTTGATTGTCTTTTATCTGTATTAGTGTTGATTGTATTGCTTGCTTTCTCTCGTGGAAGGACACATTGGTAGGGCTTTTCTACCAAATAATATAATAAATTTGGAGTCTTCTCCTCTTTATATATGTATATACTAGTGTATTCCCGTGCCTGAAGGCACGACGAAATTTTCCAAAGTACGTAATCGTAAAACGACGATAATTTTTCAAAGTACGTAATAGCGAAGCGCAAAAAATTCCAAGTGTAATTTTAAAATAATTGACCATAATATTTCGTATTTATAGGACTATTCACCATGCTTAACAGACAACAAATAGTCCAATAACATTCAAATAGTCTAAATTCATCAAATAAATTCACATATAATATGAAATATACAATATTCATCCATCGAATTCACATTGTGTCTAAAAAAGAACAAAGTGTCAAATTATTAAAAAAATTGGGCAGTCTCCTTTGTTTATGGAACTATTCACCCTGCTTAACAAATAAAAAATAGTCCAACATCCAAATTGTCTAAATTCATCAAATAAATTCACATATAAAATGAAATATACAATATTCATCAATCAAATTCACTGTGTCTCAAAAAAACAAAGTGTCAATTTTAAAAAAAAATTGGGCGTAATCTCCTTTGTTTATTGGACTATCCACCCTATTTAAGGGGTAACAACAAATCCAACAATATAAAAAAAAAATCCCAAATTCGGAGATGGGAGCTAGAAGGTCGGAAAAGGAGAATATGAATTTATTCTTTCTGTGGGACTTCCCCAAAATGTATGTGCTGTGGTGTTTGACCACCATCTGTGGGACTTCCTCAACGCATAGTGCGGCCATGTTCCTGTGGCAGCAGGCAGGTAAGAAAGGCATGTAAGAAAGGGTGTTGTCATAACATAAGGACAACAAATGTTTAATATCCATTATGCCAAACTTAATAAAGAACATTATTGAACATTAGTGTCAAATCATCAAACAAATAGAAATCCTCTAAAATTGAATCAAGGTATCCCAAATATATGTATTACCAAAAATATATGTATTACCAAAAATATTGAATAACAAACAGATCTATATACCTATGGCATAACATGACATCGAAAAATAAACATAACAGATATATGGTGATATAAAAAACTAAACAAATCCCCAAAATTGAGCAGTTTTAGCAACCTAAACAACTTTGCACAGTCCATAAATGTGTCACTAACTATGTAAATAGTCCTAAATAAGTTTTCCCCCTTGACAGGATGTGTTCATCTACCAGATATAGCATATATAAACAATTATAAAATGGTATAGCAGGTATAAAACTATTTATACATCTAAGAAGGTATAACAGTTGGGTATGAATTAGTTATAGCAGCCAGGTATGTCAACCAGTTATGAATTAGTTATGTATTAAATCAGGTATAGCAGCCAAGTATAGCATATCTAAGCAGGTATAGCAGCCAAGTATAGCATAGCTGAGTTATGTTTTTGTTATGGGTGAGGCCGAAGCTCTGATCTTTGACTGAAATTGACCTGCATGATATTAGTTGCATCTGCATATTTGAGGCCTTGACCTTCGTATCGGGTGTCATTTGGAATTCCTCTTTGTCAAGTATCCTAAAGTTGTTCCCTACATCACAAATAATCCTATTACTTTTAATTCCAATGATTAGTCTTTATCCCATCAGAAATAAGCTATGTCAATAAAGAAGGATGACGGACTAATAATCCCATTGCTCAAGGAAGGTCAAAATAGTGCATAACGCATAAACAAAATAATAAGGATGACATGCTAATTAAGAACGACTAAACCAGTAGACAAAAATGTATTGTGGAATAAGAATCTTCAACAATAAAGGGAACATCTAATTAATAAGGATGACATGCTAATTAATATTCGACAACCTTGCTCGGATGCGATCGGGTGAGGTTGGGAGTTAATTATATATAAGGAACATCTCCACTTTACTGATATACAAACCTACCCAAGTTATGAGATTTGGGTGTCTTACCTTTTTAAGGCTCCTAATATCAGCTTCAAACTGTAGGATCCCTTATCACATTTCGACTGTTAGATTATTTACAGACGCTATTGTTCCCAGAGATAATCCAGACATGTAAGTTGATCCATAACCGCCATTTGCATCCCTCGAATTTTTTTCCATTTACTTGAGTAAAATAAGAGGCAAAAAGGTCCAGAAGAACTGCGATAACGGATGTTCCTGATACCCAAATATATTAGAACATTACAATTCAGTTGCTATATGTATAACAACAGCTATATGGTTACTATATATAATAGCTTCTGCACACAGTTAAAATGACAGAGTTATCAGTATATTGTCATTAATTTGAATATCAAACCTCAATTGCCAAATAAATGCTTAAAGTTGACGCCAACCATCAATGGGGGATCTTTGCTGCTGTAGCAGTGGTAGCTAACCACAAAAGCTGGTCTCGTGACGTAATTGATGTGTGGAATAATAATCCTGGGGTCCTTGTACCTTGTTTTGATCATCTATGAGAATTATAATTGCAAAAAAATTTCTTTTTGCCCATAAATTGAGTTGTCGGGATAGAGTAAGTAATCTAGGTAAAAGTTTAGCAAGTCCGTGGGCTAAAAACTCAATGTAACAGACCCAAAGAGCAGGCCGGGGAGAAAAAATGCGAGTCGTCAGCATAGATGCGTTGGTGCATCTCTGCTTAATCAGTGGTACCAAGTACATATGATATAGCCCTAGCAGATGAATCACATACTCATCTATTTAGACTTGCAAACTTTTCCCATTTATGACTTTAGTAATAAAGATTGCAGCGCACAAACCTTTCCCATTCAGGTACGCATAAAATCACATATAGCATTATATAAAGGCATCTCGAATGTTAACTTTTCTTTACAAAAGTAATGTTATTATATAAAGACATTAGATATAAATATATATAGTGAAATAGAACAAAAAAATAAAAAATAAAAAAAACTTAAATAGATAAAAAGAGGCAGAGAATCAGGTAGAGAAAATAGGGCATACCTGAAAAATGTAAAGCAAAATTTGTAAGATTTAAATGTAAGATTTGTAAGATTTAAATAATAATTTGTAAAGCAGAATTTGTAAGATTTAAATAAAAATACTGATCACTAATAAAGTTAGAGAGCGCAGAAAATCAAATCTTGTAACCTCAGTCATAAAAATAGTTGATTAGTTGACTTAATACATACATTTTCGATCTCCATTTAGAACTTAAGCACGTGGATCACATGATCACTAATGAACAACATAGCCTGGAGTCGATGATGACATCTGTCAAGCAACTACCGAACGACCAATTAATTGTAAAGCAAGGAAAGATCAACACCAATAGTCCAAACAAAAATCCATAAAAGGTTATTAAGAAATCCATAGTAAATTAGTACCCTAAAACAAAAATAAACAAAAAAGTCATCAAACATGAAAAGAAATTAGAAGAAAAAAGATCACCTGTTTAGACATCTGAAATAAACCTTCAGTGAGGAGTCATGGTGCTCTCCATGCCTGTAACTCCTAGCAGTATCTTGGTGGTAGCCTTCAATGGGGAGTCATGAGGCTCTCCATTTTTGGGTTGAAATTAAATGGACACGCCCCAAACCGATTAGGACATACGTCAACTCCTAGCAGTATCTTGGTGATAGCCTTCAATGAAGAGGTCGATGGGGACTTCTCCTCGACAACCTTGATTCGAACCGAAACGAAAGTCAAAATAAGACATACGTTAGAACTAAAATCGAATCGAATCATACATACATATTAGAACTGAAATCAAAACGAAAGCTAAAATCAGGCATACGTTAAAACCAAATGGACCAATAATTAAACAAAAGCCAAAATCAGAAACCACTTCAAGAATTAAAATCGAAACGAAAGCTAAAAGAAGACATACGTTAGAACTTACATCAAAACGAATCAGGCATAGATGAGAAATGAAATCGAAACGAAAGAAAAAAAATCAGATATACGTTAGAACCAAACACGCTAATAAATAAATGAAAGCTAAAATTAGAAACCACTTCAAAAACTAAAATCGAAACGAAAGCTAAAATATTCAAAACGTTAGGACTGAAATCGAAACGAATCAGACATACGTTAGAACTGAAATCGAAACGAAATAACATTTCAGTTGATATACAATTCCCCTGCTAGCCGGCAATGGCTTATCTGGCATCGGTAGTGCTGCAAACTCTTATTATGTGAAGTTTAAAAAAATCATTTTTAAGATGGTAAAGACACGTAGAGGGAGAGAAACAATTAAAATTACAAATGTTACCACAATTTAAAGCCAACTGTGTAAATATCTCCATTATAAACATGAAAAAAATAATTCATATAGATCCAATACCTGTGTTTATCAATCCCACGCGTATTGTATATATGGATTCATCAAATTGAACATCTTCAATGCCTATAAAGAAGTGTGGAAGTATAAGTGAATTGTAGTATATGAAAAATTAATAAATAATCAGAATGAGAATTACCAAATCTGCAAGACTTTTGGAAAAAAGTTATACCTGAACTCGTATGAGTTTTTGAGGCCACAACTATTTGTTTCCTAGCTACCACATGTAAAAAAGATCAGGACAGAACTCGGATAAACTACAAAGCAAAAAAAACGTGAATAGAAAAGGTCAAAACTTACAACTGGAATGTGGAGAATGCTGAGAAGATTTCTAATGGTTTTATAGGAATGTGGGATATTTGATATGGCTTCTTATTTCCTGATGCTTGAAATGCACTCCTCCAGATCTCTTGGAACAAAGGGAGGCAATTTTCTCGCAGCTGAAACATACGCCCTAATAAACAAAAATAACAATATTTATAGCGGAAACATTAACTTGGTTTAGTAACTGTAGTATGCAAGTATTCTTTGATTAAACATAAGCCGCTCAAACATGTATAAACGCATAGGGAAACATGTATATCAGTTTTGAAAAGTTCTTCAGTGTAAGATCTGATTGTGAAGCCGTGAAATTCAAATTTTCAAATTCCAACCTGAATTATTAGGTTGACAATCAGATCTTCAGTGTAAATTCAAATTCTCAAATTCTAGAGCCGTGACATATATTCGAATTCTCAAATCGACGATTGAATGAGATTAGAGAGACAGGAAGCAACAAAACTTTAAGAAACATAAAAAGTAGAAAAACAAAAAAAGAAAGAAAAAAAAAGGATAAGGTTTTATGATTTAAAATCAAAAAAATTAAATTACACACACAGAGAGCGAGACAGGGAAAGAAAGAGAATCGAGAATACCTGCGATTTGCAAAACCATCGAGCTGTAAAATAGAACACAATAAATAAAATTAGTAAATAGGGTTAAAAACTAAGAAATTGAGAGAGAAAACACCATTGCATTAAGGATAGTAGTTGAACCTAAGTAAATAACAGTGAGATCTGCAACAAAGAGGGCTCGTATTAAAAAAGAGATAGGTTATCAATGATAAAAATAGAGATAGGTTATCAGTGATTAAATCATTACAAATATGGAAAGATCTAACATTTCCATCCCTTAAGCCTTGTGAACCATGTGTAAACCTTGTAACCTCCTCCTAACATTGACATTTCTATCCCTTAAACTAAAGTGGAGTGTGTGAGAGTGACATAAGTCAACAATATAATTTGACAGCAGCAGTAGGTGTGGATAATAGTAGCAGCAGTAGGTGTATATAACAGTAGCAGCAGTAGGTGTGTTAGAGTGACATAAGTAGCAGCAGTACGTGTGGATAAGAGTAGAAGCAATATGTCTGGATATAAATAGTTCACGCATAGTGTACATGACCTATGTAACTACCGTGTCTTATTGGGAATTGCAAATTACATTAATATCAGGCATGACTTATGTAACTACTGGGAATTGCAAAATAAAATAAAATTGAATGCAATCCGATTAGAAAGGTATCAAAAGCTGATAGAGATTAGATAATGACCATGAAAACTACATAGATACCTTCATCCCATAAATTCCACCAAGCGTTCATGTCACCGGTTTAAAAAAGAATCACTATGAAAGTGATATTCTGCAACAGAAAATGAATCGCATATTTAATAAAACATATAACAAAGATCATATATTTAATAAGTTATATACTAAATTTTCACCAAAATGTAAAGGATTAAACAGAGAAAAATGTGGGTGCTTTTTCAAAGCTTCCTAGAAATAAGAGTTAATAACTTATTTCTACCAAAACAGACAAAAACATCGGTACCGTGATAATCCACCAACACCAAAACAGACAAAAACATCGGTACCAAGGTTTAACTTACGAACCAAAGGAATAAAAACTCACTTGGAAGTTTTATCAAACACTTTGCAAGTAACCAAAGATATCCAAAACTACAAATTCATTCCAATACTTGTTCCTAACCAATTTCTAAATGGAACCCAAACTTGATTTATATGAAGGGGTTCCTATTGTCAAAAATGGTACAAAATCACGAATAAAAAACCCTAAAACATAAAATGCAAACAAAACAACAAAACACGATATAAAAATGTAAAAGACTATACCTTTAAATAGGGTTTGAACTATAGGCTTTTGAAGTAATGAGCACCAAAAAAACACAAAATTAATTAGATCCCAAGATATAAACATAAATATAAACAAATCTAAAACAAAATCTGTTCACAAAATATAAGTTTCAAAATATCTTCACCACATCATCAAATCTCCAAACCCTAGAAATGAGAACCATATCTTCACCACACTAAAGATAGGTAATATGAGGTAGAAACATTTAATGTACGAAATATTACAATGCCAAAGCCAGAAACATTAAAAAAAATTGATTAAAAAAAGCCAGGAAAAACTCTAGATCAATGCATGAACTTGTAACAACTTGTAACAACTATAGTGTTAGAACTTAAACCTCCAATTCACTGCAATTTTTCATTTAAGTAAACTTTGGAAATGAAATGTCCAATTCCCTTTTTGCATTAGAAAAATTGAGTTTGAAATTGTCATGGGATTCTAATTCTAAGAATCCCATTTCCATAAATTGAATTCCGAAGTAAAAGTAAACAATTACAATATCACATTTATGTCTAAAAGTAAACAATTACAGTATCACAGTTATAGAATACATATACAAATTAAAAGAAAAAACTAATTGATTCTTATAGCAGCAGTTGTAGCCCCAAAGTCCAGACATGTGATTTTAGCCCCAAATCAATACCATTGATTCTATAGCATCAGGTATAAACATCAATACCTATAATTGTTTTTTTTTACTTTTTACCCCCTAAAAATGTGGTTTTAAACCAAGATGTAATATACCTGAGAGAGAAAAATCTGAGGAAATGCCTGCAAAAATAAACATCAATAAATAGGTTAAATCCCAAAACCATTACAAACAAACAAAATCTAACAATAAAAAAAAATATAAAAACGTTGTGTTGGAGTTGGAGTTAGATCTGAGAACAAAACCATTACAAATAAACAAAATCTAAAAATCCCAAAACAAAAGCTTAAATATTTAGATAGGGAGAGTGTACCGAAATGGGTTGGAGTTAGAGAGAGAGAGAGATGGAGTTGCGTGTCAAAAAATGGCCGGCAGGCTTTGTCGCTGAGTTACCGGCGTGTGTTCTTGAGAAATGAGATCGCGAGAGAGAGAGAGATGGAGGTGCGTCGTGTGTATGGTTTTTGAGAAATGAGCTCGAGTGCCCAAGAGAGAGAGGGTCTTCCGTGTGTAAAGTGAGAGACGATTACCAATATACCCTCAAATTTGAATTAAAGGGTAACTTTGATGAGTATAAAAGAGGGGGAAACCAAATAAGTGAGGGGTAAGTTGGGAAAAAAGAAATGGAGGTGATCTAAACCATTAAAATGTGTAAAAATGTGTAAGGAGGTGGCACATATCTTGACCGTTAAAATGTGTAGACAATTCAAAAACTTCCCTAACTTATTATATAGATATATATAATTTTTCACTTTCATACTTTGAATATATCAATTTAATAGAAGAATCGATGAAATAAAATTTGGTCTTGGTAATGTTTTTATTTTTATTGACTCTTAATTTTTCAAGCTCTTTACAACGGTGTCCTTTCACACAAGAAAATTTTCTCTCTTCGTAGCCTTTTCTCGTGAAAACTCATATTCTCAATAATAATGAAAATCACGGGCAATGGTTCTCACATGCACAAATCCCCCAATCAAATATATATGTATAATGGTAAGATTGTTAGGAGAACATCTCACTTAGCTCATGCAACATATAAAGTTAAAATTAAAAAGATCTCGTACATGTGTGTGAGGAGGCATATTCAAAGTGAATCTATTAGGCAATTCATTTTCAAACTACTCCATGCAAGCATGATTAAGAAAAATTTAAGCATTCAAAATCATAATCAAAGGTCTTAGTCACGTGGAACATGGAATGAAGTGAATTAAAACACGCCAATATGCAATACGAAATGTGTAAAATCAAACTATACATAAACCAAAAATCTTTTCGAGTTTATAAACATTTTATGACACCAAGTGAAAAACAAACTCAAAAGATAAGCAAAAATCTTTACTATATTTTTCAATAAGATCCAATAAAAGAAATAATAAAATATAAAAGACTCAAACCACATACACCTAGCAAACACATATAACATTAATTATAAAAGCGAGTGCATGTAAACATGCAAACACAGTCAACCGTCAAATATATCATGAGAAGAATCATATGAGAGCATTCAAGAATCAACCAGTGTAACATTTAATGCCTCAAAAACTGATTTCCTTGCCCAAATATATGAATACCTAATGCCTCGATATTTGGGAACTGTGGAGACACGGGATCCACTCCTCCTGGGACCTCTTCTAGGATCATAACAAAGCTCCCTAAGGTAACCTTTCTAACCACAATGCAAACATGTGTAAACAAAGGAATGTTAACTACATGTTGATCTTGTCTAATGTCCTTGGTGATGGTTGACTTTATAAAACAAATTTTGGCATTGACATTAGTAGCGGAAGCATTCGGATTATCGTACCCACTATCAACACTACTTGAGTCTGTTAGATTATCTTTAACTTTTTTTTGGAAGAAATTTTATTCATATGGGCTAGTAGAACTTGCCTCTTCTAAATAGCTTACGTACATGGTAGAATCTATCAAGATGAATGAAAACAAATTCAAACGAGGTTCTTTATAAGATAAAGCCCTTACATAGATATAAATGAAAGATTAAACTAAAGCAAGCTTAAAGAAACCCGAGGAGTATATTTTACACCAATGGATTTTACATTCTTAAATGATGGAAAACCCAATTTATCCACTTTGATTAAACCATTTAGATCCTTGGGCAAGTCAGTTGTAGAAGGAGAGAAAGTGTGTGAAATTTGGGAGCTCCCTAAGTTAGCAAGAAAATATGAAACTTTGTTTGCCGCCCTAGACTCAAGAAAAAATTTAGATTCTCCAACATTTAGGGACGCCTTATTTATATCTTCAATCATTCCTAGAAGGTTATATCGCTCCCCCCCCCCCCCCCCCCCAATGTAAGAAAACTAATCCCTAAGACTTTTCACGTGTCTTCAAAACTTTTATCGATTTATCATTATCCTCAATTGCGTGTCCTTTAAACCTTGAAATTTTAGGGTCCTCTAATTAATTCTCTAAAAAAATGAATTCTATCCTCACTCTCTTTCTTTAACACTTCCCAAGATTTAAAATCACGATTCAAGTCCATGATATTCTCATTAAGGATATTTCTTTGAGTTTAAACAGTTCGCAAAAAAATCAATTTCAGCAAAAAATTATTTTTCAAGAAAGTTAATTTTTTTGCAAACTTCAAATCCAAAAGAGTTAATTTTCAGCATTGTTATGGAGCTCATTAAACTCATCTCAAATATCAAAATTGTCATCATCGATAAACAAATCGAACACCATATTAGTGGGATGAACCATCGAAAAAAATAAACAAAACTTAGTGTTCTTTCTTTGATGCCAATTTGAGAGTGCGCTACTATGTGGAGGATGGTGAGAAAAACACAATTCAATTTTTTTTTTATCTTTTTAAACAGTTTAATTGATTAAACAAATTAACCTAGAGTAAACTTATTAACCAATTTTATCTTATCCTAAAATATACGTCCATGTGAGTTTAAAATAAAATAAGTAAATCAAACTACAACATTCGATGTACGAGAAAACCCAAATGGGAAAAATGTCAGATGGCTAAACCACGAAAATTCATTATATTGAGGAATTTCACAAGTTAGACGGATGACTTACACAACGGATCGACTCCCTTATCACCCTTAACATGTCTTCTACTATTCAACCTCTCATCCATAACAATTTGCAAGATCCCACTCTTGCCCATCCACAACATGTGATTCCACACACGCCTCGATATCCACCGAACAACTCAGCAATCGTCACACAATACAACGTCCACCATATATAAACTGACTAGGCACTAAATCCATTACAAGAAACTTTTCTTTATGACGATCATGAGAAAACAAACTATGGTGCCCATAAGCAAGATCTCAAAGAATATAAAGATAAAACTTGGATCTTAAACTAGTTTATGTGTCAACTAGTTTTTTTGTAAATCTAGAGAGCTTTTAGGAGAGTTTAGGAAATCAAATGCAATAAAAAAGTCTGAATTAAAAACGTTGCTCCGCATTCGTATTTATATGACGTTTTTCAAAAATGAGATAAGTATGAAAAGGTATTTGAAAAATCTGAGAATTTATCAAAAATTCATATACTCATTCAAACGACTTTGAACCTCATCCAAACAATGTACGTCATCTCGTTAAAACACCTATCCAGCGACATTCCAGAATGACGAGGAAATGGTTCAGTTGAAGTTCATTCGGAGCTGTTCAAACAAGGTACCATATCTCGTTCGAACGATATATCAATATTGTCCTAACAACCTGGCAAGAAAGATATTTTTCTTCTAAAAGAATTTAAAAGGACAAAATCATATTAAAACATTTTAATATCAAATTTATAAAATCCTAAACATCCGAATATAGAATCTACAAGGGTCAAAATAAATACGCATTCATACCAGAGAGATCCTTGGAACGTGAAGGCATAAACGAGCACAAAACATGACATAATGATGTAGATCTTATAACTTGGATGCTACGTCTTATAGAAATCACGCCATAGGCTTAAAAGGTCAACATACACAAATCCTAACATATGACTCAAAGAGTTGTGTCCAATAACAGAATAAATACAAAATACATACAAATTAAATATATTGAAATTTTTTCCGCACAATCCAACAACTAAAGAGTACAAAAGTTCATAAGGTCTTAGTTCTGCCTTATCGAATGTGTATCTCTCAAACAATATTTGAAAAGGCCTAAATTTTTTACCAAACATTCCACGATCTTAAAACAAGGGGAACTACCAAAATATTTCGATTTACGATCTTTAATATTTTTAATAAAATATTCATAATTTGAGAACATCCACATAGTCAAACCTGACATCATATCATAGAGTTTCTCTGAGTGGAAATAATAGAAAATTAAAGGAATTTTTTTATCAATTATTCATGTAATATTAATATGTTTGTACGGCTCGTAACAAATAGTACTATATTTGGGGGTTTTGCACCCAACAACACACACATCCATCGGATCAGGATAAATAGAAAGATCAACATACCCCTGGTGTTTAAAACTCCATGCATTATAAAAATTAGAAACCTTGGAGGATAATTACCGGCTCTTGGTTTTTATTAATTGACAAACCCAACCCACCCATGATCCTAATGAGGAGGAGGTTGTAATACCCCATATTTTTATACCCATTATTTAATTGTGAAAATTAATTATGTGTTTTTGTTGTGACAAGAGATGTCACTATTTATATTTTTATGCAATATTTAATTCGTATTTAAAATCGAAGTTTATATACGAGAATTCATTGATTGATCTTTAAACTTGTACCGGGTTGATTATTAAATTATTGAGTTGTTATTTACTTAATGTGGCCTATTTTGTATTTGACTTTTGGGATGGTTAAAATATCATATTTTATCTTAAAATGATGTGTTTTAGGCCTATTGGGCTCGTATAAGGCTTGGGCAAAGTTTTAGGTCAATTGGAGGTGATATTGGGCTCTTTTAGGTGAGGCCCACTCAGGGCCATAGTATAATTTCAGGATTAAAGGGTTTTATTGAGTTATGAAGCATCTCATAAGTCAATATTAAAAGTTGGGAGGCACCTTGAGACTATAAAGAAGGAAGTTCAAGAGAAAAGGAAGATTTAGGAGGATCTAGGCATAGTTTATCCACAAACTTGATTGAGGTAAGTTTATTTAGAATTGAATTATATATGCTTTTATGTTAGACTATTATAAACTAGTAGGGCGTTTATCCATCGGGGAAGACTAGGATCAAGTCAAAATCCCTAAAGTAGGGTGCTTGGTATATTCGATGTTATTATATGTGTTAGGTGGGGGACGATACCTATATGTGGGGCCTTGGGATATTGGGCTATGATTATATGAGATTGAACATAGTTAATGTGCATGTTTCTAGTATAAGGTAGGGTGAAACTATACCTAGATTTAGGGACAGATTGAGTTAGGGTAGATGATGTATGGGATCATTATAAGGATAATGTGTGCTTTAACCTTTTTATAATAACAATTCTATGTGTGACCCGGTAGTTTTGGGGTCAGTATATGTATGTGTTAACTTTAATTCGTTAATGAGGATTGTAATTTCTTGCGTGTTTTATTTTCAATTCATACTATTTGTGAGTGCTCACAGGTGATGTAATAAAAGGGATATCCATTATGAGTAGTGTGAAATGTCGACTGCACTGCTACCCCGGTGATAAAGATGAGATTTACCTTAATAATTTTACCCCAGACACTACTGCCTTATACCTGTGTCCCGAGGGGGAATGCATAGGGGTTGTTATCGTATCGTCATTAGACATGCAATTGATGGTCATCATATAGTCTTGGGTATGGCAGTTTATTTGAATGATGGGAAAGCGTAGTGATTATCCCTTTTTGATGTTTTTGAGTTTTAGGCGTAAGACTAACTATAACCCTGTTTAGTTTGTGCGAGTGATCCGTGATGGAGATAAGGACAGACCTTCATTTTGTGCGAGTGTGATAGTAGCCCGTTTATTTTACATTTAGGGGGCGCAATGATTTGTGGATGTTAGATGTAGAGGTTGTGTTTCTTTTTCTGTATGTGAATATGAGTTACGGTACTAGAGGTAGTTTTACCAAGTTATATGTTATACTAGAGATGTATATGCTTATTATAGTTATTTGTACCTATATACTTATTGATCGGGGTTTATGTATTACATACACTACTGATATATGCATTACTATGTAGCGTGTGATAGCCGTAGACTGGTAGACTTGAGACATGTGTAATTCGATGTAGATACATATACTTTTAAAATGGAAATTTGTTATGTTTTGCCTAGTGAGCCCGAAAGGGTACCTTCCTAATTTTTTAATTTAAATAATGTTACACTGGTAAAAAGATCACGGGGAAGGCAAAAGTTGAGGCGCTACTTCTAATATGTCATCCTGGGGATAGTTTTAAATAATGATACGTCCTGGGGGTTGGACCAAACCTTTCAAATATTATATACCACCATTTTCCCCATCACTTACGATATTCAAGGGTTATCATAGTTTCCTACTCCTTTCATGTACAAGTATCTTATCCCTATAACGTTCTTAATTTTTCTACAAATATCTTATATCTTCCTTACTTCTTTGTATTCTGCCTAATTTTTTACTTCTTTGTATTCTGTGAAAGATAACTTTTATGGTTTACCTTCGGGTGACAAGCAGAACTTAGCAGCCTTCACCCCAATCTGATGGTCCAGTATTTTATCAATCGACAACTCTCATTCTGTAAGTATGCCATGAATGGGTCCATCCAGTTAGGAGCCTTTTGAATGAAAATAACTTATCCGGTGTCCTATGGCCTAATGATTCTTGGTTGGGAATGGTATTCCACTTCAATTGTTCTTATGGTGTTTGAATTGACTGTCGATCCCAAGGTGGCTAAATCATCAATGTGACTATTATTTTCTCAGGAGGATTATTGAATGTGAACTTTCTCAAATTGAGCAACAAGATCTTGGATGATTTGGCATTCTTTCATCCCTGACATTATAGTCTCATGATACGTGACTAGATATTAGCCCTTGTCTTAATAGATATCAAGGTTACTTATGCCGAGAGATAAGACTTTCTCAAATAAAAAATGAGGGCCTCATACTCGGCCTCATTGTTGAATGCTTCAAACCCCAGTTCGATCCCTTTCTCGATCATAACTTGCTCTAGGTTATGAGGATAATCCCCACTTCACCCCCTCTTCAGTTATAAGCTCTACCAATATAAATAGCCCACTACTTAAGTTGACTAAACTACATATTATCCATTTGTTTGGAGATCTTGTTGTTCGGTTCTTGTCCTCATACGAACTCAACGATTAAATATGCTAGTGCCTTCCCTTTAATTGCATTACTTGGATGATAGTGGAGGTTATGTCTCCTTAGTTTTACTAACCATTTTGATATCTATCTAGATAGGTCATCTTTTCAGAGAATCTTTTTAAGTAGAAAAGAGGTAATGACTATAACCAAATGATCTTCAAAGTAACACCTTCAACTTTCTTAAAGTCATGTTGAGGGAATAAGATAGTTTTTCCAACATAAAGTGACATTTCTCAACATCCTGGAGGGCCTTATTGACGTAGTAAATTGAGACCTTGTGATCTTCTTTTTCACATGACAGACTCAAGCTATCTGCGTGGTTAGACACTGTGAGATATAAGTATACTGGATCTCTTGGATTTAGTAACGCAAGTAGTGATGGTCGTCTTAAGTAGGAATTGATTTCTTCAAGTGACTATAAGCATTCCTTGTTCCAGGTTACTCATTTTCCTTCGTCAAAAGTTGAAAAAATTATCAAAAAAATTTAGACGACTTAGATATGAAGTGGTTGAGTGCTTCCAACACTTCGATCAACTTTTATATATCTCAGATGGTCTTAGGAGGTTGAATATTATTAATTGCCTCAATTCAATTGGGGTTAGCATCAACACCCCTTTGGTTGTGTAGGTAAACTAGGAACTTCCCAGACTAAATGTTGAATGAACACTCTACTACATTAAGTTTTATTCTATAAAATCTGAGAACTTCAAATGTTCTTGACACCTCCTATAGATGTTCAGATTTATACTTGATTTGTCTAAGCATATTGTCTATGTAAAGTTCAACGGAGTTACCTATTGTAATACCCCGTATTTCTGAATATTTCGAATATTCCATTTAATTAGATTGGAGAATTAAATGAGAAAATATCGTCTGATTTAAATTACGTAAGAGTAGTAATTTAAAGAGTTTTATTTAAAATTGTAATTATGGTATATTAATCGAAAGATAGATACCGGTATATATTGCATCATTTTTACTTACTTAGTGTGAGTGGTAAATAGTTACTTCACGCGTGTAGACCGTGTTGGGGTGAGAACGAGTAATATTTTTTAAGTGACTCAAATGATAATTTAGAGGTCACCAATGAGTCCGGAAGGGCCAAATTAGTCAAAATAGTATACCCGGGGGTACTAGTTGAGTCCCGGGGTAATGTTGGACTAAACCGAGACCGTTCGGGGGCGTTTTAGTCTTTTAACATAAGAGGGTATGGAGACCTACGAAATTTAGAGTTTTATATCAGCCGTATGATAGAGGAATTAGGGTTAGAACACCCATGACAACACCAATACCATTAGAGAGAAGAGAGGCACAACTTTCTAAAGCAAAAAGAAGATTTGGGAAGGATTCAAAGGGATTTCTACCATCAACTTGTTGGGGAAGAAGGATTGGAGGATGAAGATCATCAATCATCAACAAAAACCACGAAATCAGACCCTACTGATCATAAGGAAAGTTGTTTATTGCAAAAATTATAAAGTTATAATACCCATGTGTAGGGTTTTTGAATAGTTTTGATTAAATCATTATTTTGATGGAGAAGATGATATTTATGCATGTTGGGATAGGAATCGCATGTAGAATGATTTAAACTATGTAGAGAATTAATATTCAGATTAGACTTGATGATTTTCGGAATAAAAATCTGGATTTTGAATGATAATATGGGAAGAACACCATAACTAGGGTTTCAAGAAATTCTGGGTTTTAATTCATTATTTCTTTAAAGTAATTGGAGTTTTGATGTACTTAACATGTTAGAAACTGTCCTAGTATATGTGGAAATATTTTAGGATCATTGGGTAAAAGTTTGGTGGACAATAATGGAGTTTGGAGATTTGTTAATGGAGGAAAAATCTTAACGAAGAAGACAACTGCGTCTGTCCCTGTTCGATCGATCTCAAACTATCGATCGATCGAACCCAGCCGTCGATCGATCGACGTAAGCTGTTTCCCGAAAATTTTGTGTTTAATCCTTCGTTGAGTTCGGGAATGAATGAGTATTTTAGGATTTACATTATACTTATATGGGAGTAAGAATAAGACCAGTAGGTATATTGTTGAGGTCCAATAAGACCATTGGGTGTAGGGCTTGGATTACGGACCGAGGAGAATAATCCGATTTAGTAGAGTATCGGGGACTTCTGAAATTGAGTTACGGGGCGAAGTAAATTCAATTTAAGTAATAGACCAGTAGGGTAAGCAATAACTACAGAAATTATATGTAAGGGGTTACTAGGACCCTTAGAGTTGTGTGAATACTCAAATAAATACGATTAATGAGATAAATCGTAAAGCGAATATTGTACGGTAGATATATGAGATTAAAATATTACGTACGTATATGATTCATAGGTCGGGCGTGTACCTACTGAATTATGTGATCTTTTAGGTAGGGAGATTATACCTAAATTAAATATGTTAGGGTCGATGAGACATTCCGAACTAACATAAAGTTATTATGTGTTTGGGGTCGATGAGAAATGCCGAACCAAACTTTGAACTGGAGTCGCGATGAGAGAGTCCCGAGCCAGAATATGTGTATATATATATTTTTAAAAATAATTGGGGTCGATGGATCATTCCGAACCAATTCTTACTTGGGGTCGATGAATCATTCCGAACCAAGAGTCCTTTACGTGTATAGAAAGGGCAAAATAGTAATGACTGATATTTAGTATATATTATGTGTAAAATATATATACTTGACGATATTCTACTTCCGTGTATTAGTAGATTGATATATTATGTAGTTAAAGATACATACTGAAATGGTAAGTTAAGTAGTGAAACTTAATTACGAAATGAACCTTTAGATAGAGAAAATCTATTTAGTAATTCAAGTAGTGAAACTTAATTACATAAGTGGGAAAGTTAACAATTGCGAGAATTGTAGTAATTTTAGTAGTGAAACTAAATGAGAAGTCTTGAAAAATAACATAGATTAAATGTTACTTGGGAATTATTTAACATACGCGAGATGTTAGTAAAACGGTTGTACTGTATGGGCGGTACTGGAACTTGGGTACAGATAAGTTCAATTTACTACTTTGGTTTAGTTAGCTTGAGAAGTATGGCTAGATAAACTAAGTGTAGAACGTTAGGTGTGCACAAAAGATGAGGGGTGAGTTAACTCAAGAGAGTGTACGAGAACCTAACATGTGTAATCAATAACCGCATTTTTATATTGTGATAAACGCTTGCTAAATATTTTCAAAATGTTTTGAGTACTAACTCTTGCTATAAAATATTTTCAAAACCTTTTAGGTGTCCAGCCACAGGGACGCCATGTGTGATGATTCCATTCCAGACTCGGAGCTGTAGCACAGTGGATGCTTACAGGATTTGACTAGACGATATCTCTCATTCAGATCTAGCACAGGATCTCGCACTCTTCTATGTATGGACTTGTGGTCCGGTATTAGTCTCAGATGTTAGTTTCAGACTAGTGGTTATTCTATTGTTGTTTGGTATTTTTAGCCGATGGTTTATTCGGTAATACTTTTGTTCTGTTGTACTTTTACTTTGTTGTTTGAATTATAGTACATGATTATTTGTACTTTGTTTCGCATGGTTGATTTATCTGTTTTAAGAAAGATAAAATTTGGCACCGGTCTAATTTTACTTAGGGAATTAGTAATTAAAAAGTTTTCGACAGTGATGCTAAGAATGAACCATTTGAGAAACCTGTTTTAATTTAATAAAGGCCTGATCACCCGATGTTTAATTAGGCGGGGTGTCACAGATGGTATCAGAGCATCAGGTTCTAGTGTCCATAGGATCTATACGGCTTACCACATTTTTAGCGTGTCGTTTGATTGATATAGAGCCCTATCTTAGGATGATTGTACTCCTCTACGTACGTAGTTTACGTTCTCCTGCTATTTGGAAGACGTAGTGTTATATATACGAGTCCGTTTGGGCACGGTACGTCGAATATGGTGGTAGGACCAGCATTGGCGTTAGAAGGACTACAGGAGGGAGGAGATCGGCATAAAGCATGGGGTGTTCGAAGATGGCAATCATAGGAGAGATGACCGTGGTCGAGGTCACTCCTAGCGTGTAATGGAAGTAAATGCTGCAAGGGTTGTTGAGGCATAGCAGGCATTTTCCAAGTGTCGCGACGGCAAGAGGGATGCTAGTCTAGACCGCCCAATACAGTGATAGTGGGAGTAGGTCTGAAGAAAATTTGATGAGAACGAGCCGTAAATGTGATAAAACGGCGACTGTGCATGTTAACTAATGGAAGTAGTATGTCCAGAGGTTTTGGCAGTTAGGACTGAGTAGAAATACTCAGAAGTGAAAAATTTGAGTAAATTTTCAGGCAAGGTGGCGTGGATACCAGTCACTACATTCGGACCGAGGGTCTGTATATATAAATAGAAGAACTTTACGTATCGCTTAACCGCAAAGTTCTCCAATGATGATTCAGAAACCTAGTGAATGGGAATATATGAACCCCTCACGTGAAAGCCTGGTGGAGGCCAATCGTGAGAGAGAAATTTATCCTGTGAAGTGAACTTATACCGGTGAGATAGGTATAAGGGAAAAGAGCCCTTGAAAAAATGGACTCCCGAGTTATAGCTCGTAGTTTTTGGTAAAACTCTTCTTGAACGACTTATGTATATGAAGACAATATGGTACTTCCTACAAGGTTGAGTTTAATGCTCCTGGGTGGGCGGAGCTAAGGGAGTTTAGAGATTTAGTCAAAGAGTAAGAATGAATGTAATGGGGTTGGTGCAAGACATAAGTGGAAACCCACTAGAGGATTTAATGATTAGATCCTAAGTCGGGACTGTTAAGTCCCATAGTGCTTTCCTCTCGGTCAGCAGAACTAAGAGAACCAAGATGATAGTGTTCAGGATCGAGACTACCCAGTCCGAGAGGAGGAGTACCTAAACCGGTCGGTATGGCCTGGAGTCAGGAATTTTTTAAAAAGATGTCTAGTGTGGATTCTAGGGCCACGCGTTTTATTTTTAGCTGGAAGTTATTTGAAGAAATAATAACTCCAATAAGTTTTGCATTCCGGAGAGGACAAGCGTGTTACGTCCGGGAACCATCTAAATCACCAGAGAGATGGATAAGGAAGTATATGAGTTTTAACCTCGAGTGAATGGGGTATATGACGACTCCTCACCTAAAAAAAAAGAAAAAAAAAGGGTCGAGTTGTCATTATTCATCAAAATGTGAGAAACTTCGGAGATTATGAACATCTCTTAGTAATTGATTTCGGTGTGTGGGAACCTAAATGATGTGAGTCAATGTTTGTGGTATGACTGCTGAGCGGAGATATCGAGCTCGCTGTTGTAGTTAGTGCTAAAGACTTAGTGATAGTATAAGCGCGGTGCCACTTGACTCCTTTAGCAATATTGGAGTATGGTTGCACATATTATCGAGAAATCGAATTTGAGCATATCGACTATGTGTTGTTCCGATAATGCTCAGTAAGAATACATGGGGAGAAGTACCTTGTATAAGTTCGGTTGCGAAAGGGAATACGACTGAATTTTTATGCACGTCAGGAGAAGAGACATTGTTAGATGCTAGGACATCAGTGGAGCCGGTAGTGTTGTGGAGAAACACTGAAAGGCTTACCTCACCACGAAGGGATAAGTGGGACTTTGTGGGCAAGAATTTGATTTTTGGTCTATAGGGTATTGAAAATACCCACAAGATAGTAGTCACGTCGTGTAGACTAGGCTGGAGTTGAAGAGAAGCATGTTATGGGTGAGGCATTTGCAATGTTTTTGCAAATGTGCACGGAGAAAAGGGTGTATGGGCACCCTAGTCAATTGGATTCCTTAGACATCCGAGATAGAGGGATGCGGAATATTTTGTACGACGGTGGGGAAATTAGGAAACAAGTCGTATCGATGAAATGGGTTGAACGTCATGGGAGATTGACGATGATCCAAGATTATATGTGCTGAGAGATCCAGCACACCCTATGGGATGAAAGTCGGTGGGAGACCGTTCAAAGGTTATCTCTTGATATGGGAGACCTAACTGTGGTGAAGAAGTAGCGCAAGGTGCTACTTGACTGAGTGTTGTGAGTGACTTACGTGTTACTAAAAATGTTGATCCTTATAAAGTAACCAACCCAAAAAGTGCGCCAATTGCGAAGAGTGCACGAATTGTAAAGTATAATAAACCCGGAGAGAAAGGGGAATAGAGTACCACTTCAGGAAAGATGACGTAAGTGGGAAGCGATGCTGAGGAGAGACGTAGTGAGATTGTCTCCAGATACACCTCTAGTTAATAGACAAGATAGACTCGAAATGAACAACCGGAATGTGGTAGTGAACCCACATTCCCAATGATGGAATGATGAGACAGACTTATAAATTATTGATGGGTTGTGAACATCATAATTAAGCCAACATTTCGTTGGGGGTAGCGAAATGGGGTGATCGGGATGGATTAGTATGTAGTTGAAAAGGGAGAGTGCACAGTGCCGCTCTACATGATTGTGAATCAGGATGAAATCCTAAAATTCCACCCTGTGAGAGAAGGTCAGGAAGGAATAGAGATAAAGTTTTATTTTGAGTACGTTGTGCTACCTACGACTCAATGTTAGTGAGAAAGAATGATGATACGCCCTTATGATAGTGGAATTTTGGAGAAGCCCACTGATCAATTCATAGGTTGAATGTATGCCTATAAGAGCATATTTATAGGTAGAGTGAGCGCCTATATGGACTGTACAGGAGGATTAGGTTCATAAGTACCGATTACGAACAATACATGTACTTTGGGTGTGGTTCGAGGAGACATTTCAAATTTTTAGTCCTTAACGCGTGATATGGGGACATCCTATTGGAGTGTGACATTTTAAGGTATATGAAATGTGAAATGTATGGCTCACAAATTGTCTACTCATGTGCGATGAGATATATATACATATATTAGTGCTCGATATGTGATCCCGAGACAAATAATTAATAACTATTGGTGATCGAGGTGGAATTCCGAACCAATAACCCCAAAAGTGTTATAGAAGGGGGGTGATTATAAAATAAGTGTTGGTAATATATGTTATGTGTAAGATATATATACCTATTGATTTTTCTACTTATGTGCGATAGTAAGTGTGCTTAATCTCTGCATTGGGGTCGATGATGTTCCGGACCAATACATGGGGGGATCGATGATTTTCCGAACCAAATCGATGATAAATATTGGGATCGACGGAAGGTCTGAACCGACATGTGCATTACATTTACCTTGGGGTCGAGGAATTTCCGGACCAATGTAAATGATAGGATTATTGGGGATGATGATTTTGCCGGACCAATTTTCCTTAAAGTATATATAGTGTGTGAAATATATACCTTATAATATTCTACTTATGAGTGATAGTAGACACTTAGATGTTATATAGAGATATACATCAAATGGGTAAATTAAGTAGGGAGAAACTTAATTTCAAGAATCAACGTTGGATTGGGAAAATCTATGGAGAAATTAAGTAGTGAGACTTAATTATGTTATGCGGCATGAGCAAAGTGCGATAAGGATTTATAATGAAGCAAGGCATGTACTTGGGGGAGACCGTTAGGATGTTATGATTTAGGATTGGGTATTAGAGGATACAATTTTATTTAAGGTCCTTAGCCCTAATACCAGCCTTATCCTAATTTCGAGGACGAAATTCCTTTGCAAGGGGGGGAGTATGTAATACCCCGTATTTCTGAATATTTCGAATATTCCATTTAATTAGATTGGAGAATTAAATGAGAAAATATCGTCTGATTTAAATTACGTAAGAGTAGTAATTTAAAGAGTTTTATTTAAAATTGTAATTATGGTATATTAATCGAAAGATAGATACCGGTATATATTGCATCATTTTTACTTACTTAGTGTGAGTGGTAAATAGTTACTTCACGCGTGTAGACCGTGTTGGGGTGAGAACGAGTAATATTTTTTAAGTGACTCAAATGATAATTTAGAGGTCACCAATGAGTCCGGAAGGGCCAAATTAGTCAGAATAGTATACCCGGGGGTACTAGTTGAGTCCCTGGGTAATGTTAGACTAAACCGAGACCGTTCGGGGGCGTTTTAGTCTTTTAACATAAGAGGGTATGGAGACCTACGAAATTTAGAGTTTTATATCAGCCGTATGATAGAGGAATAGGGTTAGAACACCCATGACAACACCAATACCATTAGAGAGAAGAGAGGCAAAACTTTCTAAAGCAAAAAGAAGATTTGGGAAGGATTCAAAGGGATTTCTACCATCAACTTGTTGGGGAAGAAGGATTGGAGGATGAAGATCATCAATCATCAACAAAAACCACGAAATCAGACCCTACTGATCATAAGGAAAGTTGTTTATTGCAAAAATTATAAAGTTATAATACCCATGTGTAGGGTTTTTGAATAGTTTTGATTAAATCATTATTTTGATGGAGAAGATGATATTTATGCATGTTGGGATAGGAATCGCATGTAGAATGATTTAAACTATGTAGAGAATTAATATTCAGATTAGACTTGATGATTTTCGGAATAAAAATCTGGATTTTGAATGATAATATGGGAAGAACACCATAACTAGGGTTTCAAGAAATTCTGGGTTTTAATTCATTATTTCTTTAAAGTAATTGGAGTTTTGATGTACTTGACACGTTAGAAACTGTCCTAGTATATGTGGAAATATTTTAGGATCATTGGGTAAAAGTTTGGTGGACAATAATGGAGTTTGGAGATTTGTTAATGGAGGAAAAATCTTAACGAAGAAGACAACTGCGTCTGTCCTTGTTCGATCGATCGATCGATCTCAAACTATCGATCGATCGACTATGTCGATCGATCGAACCCAGCCGTCGATCGATCGACGTAAGCTGTTTCCCGAAAATTTTGTGTTTAATCCTTCGTTGAGTTCGGGAATGAATGAGTATTCTAGGATTTACATTATACTTATATGGGAGTAAGAATAAGACCAGTAGGTATATTGTTGAGGTCCAATAAGGCCATTGGGTGTAGGGCTTGGATTACGGACCGAGGAGAATAATCCGATTTAGTAGAGTATCGGGGAGTTCGGAAATTGAGTTACGGGGCGAAGTAAATTCAATTTAAGTAATAGACCAGTAGGGTAAGCAATAACTACAGAAATTATATGTAAGGGGTAACTAGGACCCTTAGAGTTGTGTGAATACTCAAATAAATACGATTAATGAGATAAATCGTAAAGCGAATATTATATGGTAGATATATGAGATTAAAATATTACGTACGTATATGATTGATAGGTCGGGCGTGTACCTACTGAATTATGTGATCTTTTAGGTAGGGAGATTATACCTAAATTAAATATGTTAGGGTCGATGAGACATTCCGAACTAACATAAAGTTATTATGTGTTTGGGGTCGATGAGAAATGCCGAACCAAACTTTGAACTGGAGTCGCGATGAGAGAGTCCCGAGCCAGAATATGTGTATATATATATTTTTAAAAATAATTGGGGTCGATGGATCATTCCGAACCAATTCTTACTTGGGGTCAATGAATCATTCCGAACCAAGAGTCCTTTACGTGTATAAAAGGGGAAAAATAGTAATGACTGATATTTAGTATATATTATGTGTGAAATATATATACTTGACGATATTCTACTTCCGTGTATTAGTAGATTGATATATTATGTAGTTAAAGATACATACTGAAATGGTAAGTTAAGTAGTGAAACTTAATTACGAAATGCACCTTTAGATAGAGAAAATCTATTTTGTAATTCAAGTAGTGAAACTTAATTACATAAGTGGGAAAGTTAACAATTGCGAGAATTGTAGTAATTTTAGTAGTGAAACTAAATGACAAGTCATGAAAAATAACATAGATTAAATGTTACTTGGGAATTATTTAACATACGCGAGATGTTAGTAAAACGGTTGTACTGTATGGGCGGTACTGGAACTTGGGTACAGATAAGTTCAGTTTACTACTTTGGTTTAATTAGCTTGAGAAGTTTGGCTAGATAAACTAAGTGTAGAATGTTAGGTGTGCACAAAAGATGAGGGGTGAGTTAACTCAAGAGAGTGTACGAGAACCTAACATGTGTAATCAATAACCGCATTTTTATATTGTGATAAACACTTGCTAAATATTTTCAAAATGTTTTGAGTACTAACTCTTGCTATAAAATATTTTCAAAACCTTTTAGGTGTCCAGCCACAGGGACGCCATGTGTGATGATTCCATTCCAGACTCGGAGCTGTAGCACAGTGGATGCTTACAGGATTTGACTAGACGATATCTCTCATTCAGATCTAGCACAGGATCTCGCACTCTTCTATGTATGGAATTGTGGTCCGGTATTAGTCTCAGATGTTAGTTTCAGACTAGTGGTTATTCTATTGTTGTTTGGGAATTTTAGCCGATGGTTTATTCGGTAACACTTTTGTTCTGTTGCACTTTTACTTTGTTGTTTGAATTATAGTACATGATTATTTGTACTTTGTTTCGCATGGTTGATTTATCTGTTTTAAGAAAGATAAAATTTGGCACCGGTCTAATTTTACTTAGGGGATTAGTAATTAAAAAGTTTTCGACAGTGATGGTAAGAATGAACCATTTGAGAAACCTGTTTTAATTTAATAAAGGCTTGATCACCCGATGTTTAATTAGGCGGGGTGTCACACCTATATGGTCCTTAAACATATTGGTGACTAATTTTTGGTATGACACTCCTTCGTTCTTGAGTTTAAATGTCATGACTTTGTAGCAATATAAGCCAAATGTTATAATGAATGAGGTCTTTCCTTGATCGGGTTCAAACATAAGAATTGGTTGTACTCTGAGTAAGAATCTAAAAAACTCATTCTCTCATGATTGGTTATGGCATCGACTAACTGGTCAATCTTGGGGAGAGAAACGATGTCTTTGGGATAAGATTTATTGAGCTCAATAAAGTCTATACAGAGTATCCACTTCCCACTTCTCTTTTAGACAACTAATCAATTGGATAGCTACTTGGGGAACTAGAATTATTTATTGGACCTTTCCTCTAGAAGTTTACTAATTTTTTCTTCGATGGCTCTAGCCTTCTCTTGACGTGCTTTTTGAGTGATCGATATAAATGTTAGGTCCACATGAAATTGATGATACATAACTTTTGGATCAATTTCAGTCATGTCATAAGGCTACCAAGCAAAAAAATCATTGTTCTCCTTAAGAAAGGAGATTAATTCTTCCTTCTCTTCGATCAAGAACTTATTTTTTGGGTGCAAGTCATTAGTCACCACTTCTTGTAATGGTTCCATGATTCTGTCCTCATGGCCATCTTTATTTCTTCTACACCCAGTAGGCCATATTTTATTTAATACTTGGATGGGGTAACCCCATCCTTGGTCGATTCCTCTGCGATAAAATTTTCTTTCTTCTTCTTTTGCTTACACCTGATAGTTTGGATAAAGCATTACCGAGCAACAACGTCATTTCCCCTTCTCTAGTATACCCCGATCGATGATGTATTTTAGTTTATGATGATAGGTTGAGGGTAAAACTTACATAGCATGTAACCATCATCTTTTTAGGGTAGCGTTGTAAGCAGAATCAATGTCCACAACCAGAAATTTGATCAACTTCAAAATATTCCCAGTTCAAACAGGTTTGCCCAATGGAATTCCCGTGAATATGACCAAATATATAATGGACTCTATTAGGTATTACATATTGAGGTTAATATGGTTGAACAACTTCAGGTATATGACTTCCGAGGAGCTCCCCTGGTCTACTAGTTACTTATCCATGTATCAATTAACAATCCTTGGGGTGATAACTAGTGCATTATGATGCAAACTCCTAACTCTCACTAGGTCATCCTCTGTAAAACTATGTGTTTATTATAGTTAATATCTGTTGGATGATGGTGCTTTCCTATCAGCGTCTTGGTTGGATTAATTTGGAAAGCATCCATAATAGGGTTGCATTGAATCCATCTGAATAACGTTTAACTTGAATCTATTTTGGAGTTGAAGCATCTTGAATGACTATGAATTCATGCCCCATTTCTTCATTAAACAAGACATTGTCGGGCCTTTTGTTATTATTCACAGTGGGCTTTACAACCTTTTTTCTCCATAGAGTCGTCCAAGTGCCCGGCATGAGACAATTCCTCGAAGTTCGATTTTAGAGTTTTATAGTTCTCCCATTTATACCCATGCGCTTTGTGATAAGCATATCTCAGAGTTATGTTCCTTTTTGAAAGATCTCTTATCATCTTCCTTGGCCACTTGAGGAATTTCTAGTCTTTGATCCCACTCAAGATTTTGTAGATCAACTCCTTAAGGAAAGTGTTGATTGCTTGGATGGTAGCCTTATAACCATTCATAGGCCCGTCATTTTGTCGCTTACCCCTTTATTAGGGGCATTATCATTTTCATCGTTTTTGTCTATCTTTGAGCGAGCATTATCGTACTGGGTCTCAGTGACCACATTTTAAACCTTCATATATGTATCTATTTTGAACATGAGATTATCGATGGTTTTTGCTTCCTTCTTAGTGAGAGACTAGTATAGTATGGAGTTTCTCAACAGTCCAATATTAAATGAAGATAAAATGACGTGTTCAAAGTAGTCTTCCACTTTGTTATAGGTCTTTAAGTAACGCATGTAAAATTATCACAAGGTTTCCTGGGACGTTTTCCTCATATTGAGAAATGAGTCCATCCTCTTTGGGTCATAACTACTGGTAATGAACTGAGCAATAAATGCTTGTCCTAGCTATTTTAAGTTTATGATGGATTTATGTGGCAATTTCTCAAATCAATTTTGCATAATATCCCCCATGTTATAAGGAAATATGCAACACGTAAGGGCCTCATTATTTTTTAAAAGTTCACTATCTTCTTATATTGACGAACGTGATCAATGGGGTCTATTTTCTCATCATAAATCCTTAACCGAAGGGTAGAAACTTCTTAAGAGGTTATTCTTCTTCTTAAATCTCCCTTGAAAAATGGTATTTGCTTTGGATAATAAGGGCCCTTTTGGCCAACTCCTTGGTAGACCTTGCCTCAGCATTTGTGGGGTATTGATTCATTTCCTTCCGAATGAGATCATGGAGATCCTGTATACGATGAACCCTTATTTTTCTTACCTCGTTGGAAGGCTCTCATGCATGGAGAATTCTCGATCATGACACAAGCTCCTTCCTTGACTGCAAGTTTTACTCTCTTGAGGGATATGATTATATTATGACATTTACGCTTGTCTCCGTGGAGCTCTCACTTCATACTCTCTAATCACCATTGTGATCGTGCATTTTGTTTCTCTTGAATGCGTGTGTCCTTCTCTTGCTCATGGAGACGTCTCTCGCTGGCATCGACGAGACTTAAAATCTGGGCTGACGTGAGATGTTGGTTACTCTCCCCAGAGTGTTCTTCCTTAGGTTGGTAACGTGCATTAGGAACATCATGAATCCTATTGGTGTGGTCCTTAGACCTAACTCTAGGTGTTAGGGGGTCATTATGATTGTTGTCGTTGAATAACATGGGTGCATTTTGTCAATAAGACATGAATATTTTTTGGCTCAAGTTGGATAGGAAAAAAGAGAATTATTTCTAATAGACGACGCCAAATGTAGGTGGAAAAAATCTACTTAAGATTAATCGAAAGAAAACTGAGTTGAATAGAAAGTAAAAATCACACGATCACGTAAGAAAAAGCATGTACAGGGTTCGATAATTTAACTACATCCATAGGGTATTGCTATCTCTTTATTATCAATAAATTCTTAATAAGAAATTGCATGCCCCTTTACCCAGGGGTATGGGTTACGTTTATAGTGAATGTGAGGAGGTTCCGTCTTGTTGGACTCGATAAGTTTTTACTACAGATATAATGAGGCAGAGTTGAACCTCTCTGAGATCCTAGTTGTTCGAATGATCCATCGTTCTTATCTTGAGTTGCAAACACTTGTCTCATGATGTAGAACATGTGTTATTCGATCCAAATAAATCATAATGTTTGGAATATTCCATCACTATGTAGGTATGTTCAGAGGTTTCTAAGAATCCTATCCACCCTGGAATCATAAACATAAATTAAAGGTGGGTAAGTTCCTCTCATAGGAAAATTAAGGAGTGTATCCATTTGAGTTTTAGAGATCGATATATATATATGTGTGTGTGTGTGTGTGTGTGTGTGTGTGTGTGTGTGTGATTTGAAATGAAGAGTTTGTTTTGAAATGGTCTTCAAGGTTGAAGGCAGTGATGTTAATGGGAAAAGCCTCATATGTAATCTTTTCATTTTTGGTCTTTATGGTAATGATGAAGAATCTTTTATGGGTTGTTCTAGACATGACATTGGATCAAATTTACTAGGATTTACGATGTACCGTTTAGAAGATGTGATAAAATAGAAGATGACACTTATAAAATTTAATTATTAATGACTTAAAAGGTTGGTGATAATGACAATGACGAGGTATTTTTATGAGCTAAATCTCTTATTTTTACTTTCAAGTTTTTTTGGTTTCTATGTGATTTTCTTACGTCTGCTTAATGTGAAATGTGATTTCCCCCTAATTGGTCATTCTATATTTCTCTCCCTATGTTCATGTGAGATCATAATGGAAAAAACCATATAAATGATGATAATATCCTATGGGTTTATTGGAAAATTTTGAGAAGTTCGAAGATGTTTCTCCTTTTGAGAAGGTTTTTATGAGTGATTTGCGATTATTTTCTTTTATGAAATAGTGCTTTCTTATGTTTTTTTCAAGAAGGATATTCCTTTTAATATGAGTAATAAAAGGTGTTTCATCCTGGAAATTTATGTATGCGTGATCTCTCTGTTTACACTTGATACAAAAATGACTTTTTTCTCCTCTGTTTTACCCGAGTGTTATCATAACTTACTTTTTTGGCCATTTGAATTAATTTTTAGTTTCACAAAATATATTTTCATTTCATGATGGGATAAACATTTTACAAAACCTATTCCTTCCTTTTCCTACTATATTTTCTTATTTTTCAAGGATTAAATTTAAATGGTGACTGCCCAAATTTTTAAAAAGAAATTTCAATATTTTCACTTCGTCTTTCAACTTCTAGCGAGATATCTTGTGGTAATTTATTTTTCTTACATTTATCAACTTCTCAAGTCAGTCTCTTACTTTTTTTGTTTGAGTTTTTGATTTTTTAAAATACATTCTTCTTTTTCTATAGAAATATTTATTAGTTTTTTATATTTTTAGGTGAAGATTTACTAGCCTTTTGTACCCACTTATGGTTCATTGATATAAATCATTTTGTTGGTCATATGATTATTTTATGTCTTCTTCAAAAAATTGGTCAGTGTTAAGGGACTAACTGCTTGAGAATTGTTGGTCCTTTTGTTTTCTTCATTTGAGATGAAGACACTTAGATTCTTCATCATCTATTTCCAAACTAGTATGATCTTTATCAAGGTTTTAATGAGAATCTGAACATGGGAATTATTTTCTCGTAGCTTCTTTCCTTATGACATTTGGGACTTTTTTATTTGATGATATTTTGGTGTTTCTTCTTTTATTGACTCTTTTGAATATAGAAGAACAATTTCATCTTCTTCTTCACTTTCTTGGATTTGAGTTAATGGCTGTTGTGTTTTGACGACATGTTGAGTGGTTGATTAGTTGTTACTTCATTATTGGCTTTTTCCATGTATTCCTTGGATAGGGTGTCCCAAATTTCTCTGAATTCTTTGCAATGGATACAATATACATATGACAACTTTATCTAAATATAAATGTAATATTATCACAAATTCATTATTCAATTCATTTTTCTTTCCCATGCTTAATTTATTAAGAAGGGGTGATATCTTATCACCAATTATTTTCCAAGCAGAATAATAAAAATATTGAATAATGTAAGTTGTTCTAGATTTCCAAAGTTTAAAATAGTCTCCTGAGAACATGGGTATGTCATTTCTTTCGCAAAATGTTTGAGAGAGACTTGCCATTACTTTAATTGGGCTTTATACTCAAAATATACTTTTAAAAAATAAGTATCTATGAGCTAGGCTCCGATACCAATTATTGCCTTGAAAATATACTTAAGATGAGGAGGGGGAATTGGGTATATGACAATTAATGGAAACAGTAAGAAAAATATTATCTCCTTTTAAAGATTAATTGTAGTATTATGAATCGACTCAAGTATAAATAACTAATCAACAACAAAAATAAGTACCCAAGAGGGAGAGGTTAGAGAAACTTTTCAACACGAGTTTTTTAATGTCGTTCAATTTTCTTATGTTCATGCTCGAGATTGTACTCAAGAAACTTCACTATCATCGATTAACTTAAGGCAGAACGAAAGTCCTCACAGTGAATTATAACACCTTGAAAATCACAACCAATAAGGAAGCTATACCCATTAGTGCCCAAGTTCTACATGCAAGAGACCAAGGTCTTATTATGCCTTAGCTCCTCATAACAACGACACTACCGGTCGTGACAATACAATAAAGTTCACAGTAAGTACTAACAACAAGATTCATAACCAAAATGAAAAGAAAAGTCACTTTATAATAATAAAGTAATCATAATTATATTTCTCAAGTGGGCATTGGGTTGATTCTTTAGTATACAAGAGTATTAGGCTTATATCTTTGTCTAAATACGTATTGATGAATAACCTTTAAGTTCAAAGGGATTTTTATTAGAGGTTAACATCAATGGAGTTTTAGTCTTGAAACTCTCACTTGGGAATGGATGTGGGACTTAGTTGACCACTGGAAAACTCAAGGAAATTGACACGGGCATGAAAATGGATCTTTCATTAATGAGCATGTTCTGGTAATCCTATGCGTTTAATGAAGGAATCCAAGGTGTCCTTATATAGGCTGCTTTGAAAACTAGCGGGTGAAGGATAGTATGGTAATTTCTTAATCTTACGAAATTAATAATTTGATAACTAATTGTTAGAAACTTCGCATTTGATACACTTAGAGTTGAATCTAAGTTCTCATGGTCGACTCAAAGTCCTTTCATTAAGGTGGTTATCATTCAATAAATGTTATTCATAAATAGCAAGTTTTAGTCAACTCTAACTCAAAGTAGAGTTGACTCTTTATCACCTAAAACTCCTTGTTTGGTTGTTAAGGTTGATATGGATTGTTTTAATAAAGTACAATATCATACAACTACATTTACATTATTACAATCATTTATAATGTTTTTCAAAGCTCTGGGAAGGTCTACTAGAGTTTGATATTTTTTCTTGTTTTCATAGAACATATGGTTTTACTCCAGTATGATGATTAAGAGCTTCCTTGGATGTTTAGTTATGATAGGCTTGTTTAAATTCTTTATTGATGAGTTGTGTTAATTTATGTCGTAGGTTGAGTTTTCTCAATGGTTGAATTTCTTGTGATTATGAATCTTCGGATGAGTCGATTGTTTGTGTGATGATGATGACTAAGACTTTGTTCTTCTTGATTCCTAATTAATTCTTGTGCTTGAGTACATGCTAGACTTATTGGATCTAGGTTTAAAGGTTTATATCTTCATTGCAATGATTGGGTACTTGAGGTTTTGGTTCCATGGATGATATGATCCTTATAGTATATATCATTATGAATTGAGTATTTGTATTTATCTCAAGTACATTAGAGAGAAGATATTAAAGTATGATCATATATTAATTATGTGATGATCATGCAAAATCTTTTTCTTAAAATACTTTATGTTGTATATATATATATATATATATATATATATATTAAGTTACAATGGTGTTTTCACTATTCATAAGATATGGAGACACTTCACGGTTCAAATCGAAGCCAACAAGGCAAGAATCCAAGGGTTGAGATTAAAATACACCTCTTACCATTTTTGCCCCTTAAGTATTTGAGTTCCCCCTCTTTTTTAACCCTTCATTTCCTTTGCCCCTACCCAAAATTCAAATACACAGTCAAAATTGGAAATTAACCCCTTGCTTCCAAATACCAATTACCAAAGCCCCAACTCTCTCTACCCGACCCTCATTTCACAAGCACAACCTCTCTATCTCTAATTCTATCACTTTCTCCCATTCCCTCATCTGCACCCACACAGAATGAGGGTTCTTAATCTATTCATTTTGGGGTTTTGATTTTAATCTCGCTCTCTCTCATATGGTTTTTCAGGTGATTTCAAGATCTGTTCATTTTTTAGGTAATTTCAAGATTTGTTCTTAATCTCGGTTTTGATTTTAAACACGAGAATCGTTATTGGGTTATTTTGTGCAATTATAACCATGGCACGAGAATGGTTCATTTTTGGAGCACTAACATATGGGGGGAAAATTAAGCACCACTACGGCCACCCATCCCTCGCTGCCTCCCCTCCCTTGTTATTGCCCCCTCTATCTCCCTCATCTTATCTCTCTTTAGTTTTTTATTTAAGGTTTTATTATGTGGTTCTTTGATTCGTGTATTTGGTGTTTTTATCTAGGCTTTGTATATTTGTTGACGTGGTGAAGATATTGTGCTCATTTCTTATGTACATCTGAAAACATGGTACGATTTGTGTACAATATAATTTCTTCATTGTGATTTTGGATAAGATATTGTGATAAATTAGGGCTTTGTAACTTAGATTTTGTGAATAGATTTGGTTTAAAATTTGTTTATATTTATGTTTATATCTTGGGATCTAATTATTTTTGTGTTTTTTTCCAGATCTGATTATACTTCGAAACCCTATAGTTGAAACCCTGTTTACAGGTATATTCTTTTACATTTTATATTGTATTTTGTTGTTTTGTTTGGATTTTATGTTTTAGGGTTTTTATTTGTGATTTTGTATCTTGTTTGACAATAGTAACCCTTTCATAAAAATCTAGTTTGGGTTCCATTTTGAAATTGGTTAAAAAAAGTTGTTGGAATGAATTTGTACTTTTAGATTTCTTTTGTTACTTGCTAGGTGTTTGATAAAAATTCCAAGTGAGTTTGTATTCTTTTTGTTCGTAAAGTACCTATGTCTTTGTCTGTTTTGGTTACTTGCAAGGTGTGTCTATTAATACGTAAGTTATTACTTTGACTCTTACTTCTAAGAAGCTTTGGAAAAGGACCCATATTTTTTCTCTATTTAAACCTTTACATTTGGTGAAAATTTAGTATATAACATATTAAATATATGAACTTTGTTCTACGTTTCATTAAATATGCGATTCATTTTCTCTTTGCAGGATATTACTTTCATAGTGATTCCTTTTTAAACCGGTGACATGAACGCTTGGTGGAATTTATGGGATGAAGGCATTTATGTAATATGTATGTAAGTTATGTAGGTATTTATGGGATGAAGGAATTTATGGAAGTTATGTATGTTAGACGCTACCCTTTTTTCTTTAACGATAATGGGTACCACCCTAATGTGACACCCCGACTAATTAAACACCGGGTAGCTACTCCTTTATAAAATTAATTCAAAATGCCAAGTTGGCTCAGTTAACAGCATCACTGTCGAAAACGTTTTATTATTACTAACCACCTAGTATTTAAAAAGTAAGTGCCAAATTTTAATTTAAAGTCTGATTAACATGCAAGTATAATGAAGAAATAATAACACCATTCACCATAATGAGGTAATAGGATAACCGTAACATGCTATAAATAAAACTGGAGGAAAAACTCCTCATAATACAATCCCACAACTGAAGTAAATAATGAAATACTGAATACTGAAATGAATACATGCCAACGTCTGAAAACTGAAATGGAAATGTATCTAATAGAACTTGGGCGACATGCCCTACAACTGAGGAATAATGAATAAGGAGTCCAAATGATATAAGCGTCTAAAAGCAAGTCCCTGTAGCTTCCACAAGCAGCTACAGCTCATCATCAGAATGGAAATCCTATGCATGGTGACCTTGTGGCTGGGCACCTAAAATGGTTTTACAAAAAGATAGATTTGAAAGCAAACGGGTCAGAGCCCGAATGTGGAGATATTTTAAAAACCTGCAAGTGCTTTAAAAACATTTAAAACAATATATGCAAAATACATGTTAGGACGTGCTCTCACATGAGATACTCACCTCTCTTCTACTGTGCACTCCTAACGTTCCTGTACCCATTCATGTGTTATCTCATAACTCTCTAAGAGTTTCTACACAACTACTAGGTTCACTTTTAATTACCAACCTTAACAATTAAATAGAGAGTTCTACTTTAATTCCCGGATTCACAATTATTAACAAAACCATTTATTGATAAAAGTTCCCTTTTTATCTTATCAAAACATTCTCATCATTATGCTCACAATTTAACATAGTAAATTCCTTCATATAACCGTATATTTTCACATCATAAATATACAATACAGGCACCCAAAGGCTAAGCTGCGGTGCACACATACTCTGCTATCCATCCCGGTACATCACGTACATAAGGATCACACATTCCGAATCTCTCAGGAATTGTTCCGATAACAACATCACAAATAGTGGAGGCGAACATAGTCACCATCACATGGGTCACGCACATACCTACGCTCCCATGGTCAGCGGACTTATCAATATCACAATAAGTCTTTCTATGATCTATGTTCATCAAGGTACCAGTCTATATCCCCCCCGTAGGCACACAAGGATTAGAGGGTCCTAAGCGAACGTAAACCTCCCCCGTGATAGCAAGTATGGTAGGTATGTTATACACATAAACTATATACTAAGCATTCACACATCTTAGATATTTCAATAATAATAAGGGTATGCTCTACATCATTATACCATTATTCCCAATTCATATATTTCAGTATCCCGTTAATATATAAATTAAATAGTCGACACGTCTCACGTCGTAATTTCTTAATTCAAGGCCTATCTCAAATAGACTATTAAGTTCCCATAATTCCCACATATAACATCTATATAACTAAGGTCTTTACTTCTGCCCCGAACCTTATTTCATCAATTTATTCAAATTTGCACTATTTGCCCCAAATATAATCTCACATAACGAATTTCATTAATTTTAGAATAATTCCTCAAATTAAATTCCAATTAAAGTCCAATATCAAAATCATGCCTACTGGTCTTCCTTAAAATATAGGGTAATCATAATGTCTCCAATATTATTATCCAAGGGTTAACACCATTAAAATTCAATTAAGAAGAACTTTAGTCATTCTGGGAAGGTCGATCGATCGACCTTGACCTTCGATCGATCGATTGTGGTCGATCGATCGACTTATGAATGTCGATCGATCGATTAAACAGGTCTGTTACGGGCTGCTTCGTTTTGCAGTTACAGTTTCGTCCCAAATCACCATTTTTAAGCATGAAACTTCAAGATAAGGTTACTATAACGTTATACTAACATCCTACATCAGTAATAACATTCTAAATCCCATAATTCATCATTTAAAGGCTTACTTTGGATTAAAATTACATCAAAATAATTCCCAGATTTCTTCCATTCAAGAACATCATTAAGTTTCTTCTAATTCTACCTTTTGATCATCAAGGTTCATTTTTCAACATATAAATTCGTCCAGAATATACTACATGCAATTCCTACATAATTCATGTCTTTTAACTTTCAATTCATGGGTCTAATTTATCTCCAAAAGTCAATTTCGAAAATTCCTACACATGGATACATATCTTGAATTAAAAGAGTTTAAATCACTTGCCTCAATTATCTCAGAATTTGGTGTAGAATCTTTGATAGTCAAGTTGTTCCTTCTCTCACTTTTCTGCAGAATTCTTCCCTCTCTTTCTCTTTCAAGTTCTTCTCAAGGTTTCCTTCTCTCTCTCTCTCTCAAGGTTGAAGATAATGGAGAATGGAGGTGTGTAATGGTTTGTGGAAGTTGAAATGCTATATCAACTTCTCCCGTAGCCCATCATGACATATAGTGGGGTTAGTGGTTTAAGTGGGTTGAGAAATAGTCAGATTTTTAATTTCTATTTTCGTCACTAATTAATTCCCAAAAATGCAAATTACCAAAATACCCTTTTTGATGTCGGTATGGCCCACAAGTACCCCGGGACCCAAACTAAACTTCCGGCTAGTGTTTTCTGACTATCTCGACCCTTCCGGACGCGTTGGCACACTCAAAACGACCATACGGTTAATGGAACTAAAATTCACTTTTTAATTTAATAACAATATACCATGACGTGGCGGTCACACGCGTCAAGTAAAATTCCCAAATTGCCGTATATAAATCTCACGACAATTTCAGTAATACCAATAATCATATAATGCCAAGTATACACATTATAATAAAATACTAACTCACATCTCGTTAATATTTTTATCCGGATTAATTTCCAATAATAAACATTTAATTCAATTAATCCCCAAAAATAAATATCGCAGAAAATACGGGGTATTACATACTTCCCCCCTAATAACTGAATTTCGTCCCGAAATTCGGAACTAGTAAGTACCTGGTAAGAATAACTCTGGATATCGATCGCGCATGTCATCCTCGCGCTCCCATGTGGACTCCTCGACATTATGATGTCGCCACTGAACACGCACTAACGGGACTATCTTTGACCGCAACTTCCGCTCACTACGGTCCAGAATAGCAATAGGCCCCTCCTCGTAGGAGCTATCCGGCTGGAGATCAATATCCTCCACAGCAATGAGAGAATGAGCCAAATCATCTCTAAGGTATTTCCTAAGCGAGGAAATATGGAACACATCGTGAATCCGATGTAAATGCTCCGGTAACCCAAGTCTATAAGCAACTGGTCCGATCCGCTCAATAATAGGAAATGGTCCCACATATCTCGGTGCTAACTTCCCTTTCTTCCCGAAACGCATAATCCCCTTCATAGGAGATACCCTGAGCAAAACCTGGTCCCCCACTTGGAACTCTCTGAAAAATCTCTTTGCGTCAGCATAACTCTTATGTCTGTCCTGAGCCACCCGAATGCGACTGCGAATCAATTCTATCCTTGCCGAAGTATCCTGAATCACTTCCGGCCCAAGTAGTTTGTTGTCCCCCACCTCCAACCAACATGCTGGGGAACGACAAGGTCTACCGTACAATGCCTCAAATGGAGCCATGCCAATGGTGAACTGATAGGAGTTGTTGTAAGCAAACTCCACCAGTGGAAGATACTGCTCCCATCCACCTCAAAGTCAATGGTACACATACGTAGCATGTCCTCCAACATCTGATTTGTGCGCTCGGTCTGTCCATCGGTCTGCGGGTGATACGCCGTACTCAACCGCAATTCCGTGCCCATGGCCTGCTGAAAACTTTCCCAAAACCGTGAAACAAATACCTTGTCTCGGTCAGACACGATATTTAAGGGCACCCCGTGAAGTCTCACTATCTCTGAAATAAAGAGGTGGGCATACTGTCCCGCAGTGTAATCTGTCCTGACGGGTAGAAAATGAGCGACCTTCGACAACCTGTCCAAAATCACCCAAATGGAGTCGTGCCCTCTCTGCGACGTAGGCAACCCCGTGATAAAATCCATAGAGATGCTCTCCCACATCCACATCGGGACCTCTAATGGCTGTAGCAGTCCTGCCGGTCTCTGATGATCCACTTTTACGAGCTGACAAGTGGCGCATTTTGAGACAAACTCGGCAATATCTCTCTTCATCCCGCTCCACCAATACTGACGTCTCATGTCTTGGTACATTTTGTCCCCTCCGGGATGTACCGCAAACCGTGAGCCGTGCGACTCTGCCATCACCTCATGCCGCAATTCCTCCCCTTTCGGAACCACCAATCTCCCATTGAAGCGTAATCCCCCGTCTGAGCTAACGGTATAGGATTCAGCTCCCTCTGCTAATAATCGAACTATCTGCTCCTGACAGAACGAGTCATTTGCATGTGCCTTCACCACCTTCGTGACAATCTGCGGTGTAACAGTCATCACAGACATGAATGATCGGGCCACTGCATCCTGGTGTCCCAATTCTTTCCACTTGGCCTTCCACACATCTGCCACCTCATCTACCGGTCTACGGCTCAACGCGTCTGCCACCACGTTAGCCTTTCCCGGGTGGTATTGGATATCGAACTGATAATCTTTCACGAATTCAAGCCACCTCCGTTGTCGCATATTCAGCTCCTTCTGCGTGAATAGGTACTGTAGGGACTTGTGATCCGTGAATAATCGAAACTTCTCCCCCAACAGGTAATGTCTCCAAATACGAAGGGCAAATACTACTGCCACTAACTCCAAGTCATGGGTAGGGTAATTCTTCTCGTGAGGCTTGAGCTTACGGGAAGTATAAGCTATGGCCTGACTCTCTTGCTGCAACACACCCCCAAGTCCTTGTAAGGACGCATCGGTGTAAACAAGATACTCAACTCCCGGTCTCGGCAATGCTAACACAGGTGCTGAGGTTAACTTGTCCTTCAACTCATCAAATGCCAACTGACAGGCATCACTCCAAATAAACGGCACACCTTTACGGGTTAGGTGTGTCATGGGACCCGCTATCGTGGAGAAACCCCGAATAAACCTCCTGTAGTATCCTGCTAGGCCCAAGAAACTACGGATCTCTGTCGGTGTCGTGGGCTGTCCCCATTCCCTCACCGCGGATACCTTCCCCGGATCAACCGATATTCCCCGATCGGAAATAATATGCCCCAAAAACTGAACCTCCTTCAGCCAAAACCCGCATTTCTCATATTTTGCATACAACTCATTCTGGCGCAGTGTCTGCAAAACTAGTCTCAAGTGCTCGGCATGCTCCTCCTCTGTCTGGGAGTAAACCAAAATGTCATCGATGAAGACAATGACAAACTGGTCTAGGTAATCCCTGAACACCCTATTCATCAAGTCCATAAATGCTGCTGGAGCGTTGGTCAAACCAAATGGCATAACCGGAAACTCGTAGGAACCATATCTCGATAAGAACGCAGTCTTCGGGACGTCCTCCTCCCGGATACGCAACTGATGGTAACCAGATCGCAAATCAATCTTTGAGAAGTAAGAAGCTCCTCTCAACTGGTCAAATAGGTCATCGATTCGAGGCAACGGATACTTGTTCCGTATCGTGACCTTGTTTAACTCCCGGTAGTCCACACACAATCTCAGTGAACCATCTCTCTTCTTTACGAACAACACAGGGGCACCCCAAGGTGAAGTACTCCTCCGAATAAACCCCTGCCCCAATAACTGCTCAATCTGATCCCGTAACTCCCTCATCTCAGCTGGAGCCATACGGTACGGTGCTTGTGCTATAGGTCTCGTATCGGGTAACAAGTCTATGACGAAATCTATCTCTCGACTGGGAGGTAGGCCTGGTATTTCCTGAAACACATCTGAATACTCCCTGACGACTGGGATCGAATCTAAAGGAATCACAACCTCCTTAGAGGTATCCTCCTCAATGTAATATAAATGAGCAGTCGAGCCTCCCTCTGGGCGAGGCATCGCCACTACAAACATCTCTTGCCCCGGAATGGCAAAAACAATGCTCCCACCAAAGCAATCAATCATGGCTCTATGATCAGCGAGCCAGTCCATACCGATAATAACATCGTGAACATGCATATCTAGTACCAACATGTCCGCAGGTAATACCAAACCACCAATCTCTACCCCCACTCCCCGACATATAAAGAATATAAGTGACCCATTCCCCAAAGGTGAGTCGACACACGTAACTGTGCTCTCCGCTGTGGCTAACAATCCTAACGCCTTTGCGAAGTGTGTAGCTATAAAACAATGTGTAGCACCCGTATCAAATAATACCCGACCCATAGTGCCATGGATAGGAAACGTACCCTCAATCACGGGCGGAGCCTGTGGAACTGCAGCCTGGTGGACGTTGTAAACACGTCCATACTGTAGCTGCCCCTGCTGCACAGGAACTGCTGGAATGATCTGAGCTGGAGCTGGGAGGGCTGGTGGAAAGAGTGGCCTCTGTGGCTCCTGTCGAGCACCTTGCTGCTGCTGCTGTGGGGCCCGGCCCTTATCAGGACACTCCTGACGTTTGTGGCCAATCTTACCACAAATGAAACATTTCCCTGGGAAGTTCCCTCCCCTCTGCCCTTGCTGTCCCCGGCCCTGGTGGCCGTTACCATTCCTCCCTTGGCCCTGCTGAAACTGCTGATGTTGACCATTTTGACCCTGTTGGCCCTGATGGCCGTTATGACCCTGCTGGTCATTCCTGAATCCTCCCTGACCGTTCCTGAAACCTCCTGAACGGAACCTCTTTTGATCCCCCTGCTGAGAACCCTGCTCTATCTGTCTTTGCCCGTGAGAAGATTGTGCCCCACTGGCACCCTGTCCTCCAGTCCTGCCCTGATGGCTAGACTCTCCCGATCTCTTGCCCTCGGCCATATGAAAACGGTGATCCTGGCAGTGCAATAAAGCTGCGTTAACCACATCAGAATAAGTGGCTAGCGAAAGGTTCCCCAACAGATGCTGACGGATCCTCCAAGTCAACCCGTCCGTGAACTTCTCAATCTTCTTCTTCTCTGTTGGTATCTCATCAGGCACGATATTCAAAAGATTAGTGAACTCGGCCTCATACTCAGCCACTGTCTTGCCCTCCTGCCTCAAACTCATCAATCTCCTCCTCATTTCCGTGTGAACTGCTGACGGAAAGTACTTGCGGTCGAACCGCACCCAAAACTCATGAATAGTGAGAGTATCCCTCTCCTCTACGGTGGTAATAGATTCCCACCACTGCAATGCAGATCCAACTAGCTTAAAAGTAGCTAGTACCTGCTTCTGAACATCCGTGCACTCATACATCCTTAAGTGCCGCTGTATATCCTTCCTCCATTGGCTCGAGACTACTACATCTGAGCTGCCTGCAAACTCTGGCGGATGCGCTTTCTGAAAAGCGTCACGTACACGCTCCCAAGCAGACGGGAATGAAGTTGCCTGAACTGGCGCGGCAACCGGCGCCTGAGGCGGTGCCTGCTGAACAATGGCAATGGCGGCATTTACCGCTTGGGCTACAATAGCTGCAACCTCAGCGGCGTTCATCATGCCCTGAACCGGTGCGGGCTGTGGTTCTGGCGCCGCATTCCTGGGAACTCGTGGTGCACGTCGTGGAGGCATTCTGAAATAGGAATAAAGTCTATAAGTTCACAGTTATAAACTTTAAAATAGCTGAAGAACGTAGCATAAACAAAAGAATACAACAGTCCTAAAATATAGGGCTCTATATCAAAGAAAGCTCAGCGGAAAACATAATAAGCCGTTCAGATCCTAAAGGACACTAGAACCTGATGCTCTGATACCACCTATGACACCCCGACTAATTAAACACCGGGTAGCTACTCCTTTATAAAATTAATTCAAAATGCCAAGTTGGCTCAGTTAACAGCATCACTGTCGAAAACGTTTTATTATTACTAACCACCTAGTATTTAAAAAGTAAGTGCCAAATTTTAATTTAAAGTCTGATTAACATGCAAGTATAATGAAGAAATAATAACACCATTCACCATAATGAGGTAATAGGATAACCGTAACATGCTATAAATAAAACTGGAGGAAAAACTCCTCATAATACAATCCCACAACTGAAGTAAATAATGAAATACTGAATACTGAAATGAATACATGCCAACGTCTGAAAACTGAAATGGAAATGTATCTAATAGAACTTGGGCGACATGCCCTACAACTGAGGAATAATGAATAAGGAGTCCAAATGATATAAGCGTCTAAAAGCAAGTCCCTGTAGCTTCCACAAGCAGCTACAGCTCATCATCAGAATGGAAATCCTATGCATGGTGACCTTGTGGCTGGGCACCTAAAATGGTTTTACAAAAAGATAGATTTGAAAGCAAACGGGTCAGAGCCCGAATGTGGAGATATTTTAAAAACCTGCAAGTGCTTTAAAAACATTTAAAACAATATATGCAAAATACATGTTAGGACGTGCTCTCACATGAGATACTCACCTCTCTTCTACTGTGCACTCCTAACGTTCCTGTACCCATTCATGTGTTATCTCATAACTCTCTAAGAGTTTCTACACAACTACTAGGTTCACTTTTAATTACCAACCTTAACAATTAAATAGAGAGTTCTACTTTAATTCCCGGATTCACAATTATTAACAAAACCATTTATTGATAAAAGTTCCCTTTTTATCTTATCAAAACATTCTCATCATTATGCTCACAATTTAACATAGTAAATTCCTTCATATAACCGTATATTTTCACATCATAAATATACAATACAGGCACCCAAAGGCTAAGCTGCGGTGCACACATACTCTGCTATCCATCCCGGTACATCACGTACATAAGGATCACACATTCCGAATCTCTCAGGAATTGTTCCGATAACAACATCACAAATAGTGGAGGCGAACATAGTCACCATCACATGGGTCACGCACATACCTACGCTCCCATGGTCAGCGGACTTATCAATATCATAATAAGTCTTTCTATGATCTATGTTCATCAAGGTACCAGTCTATATCCCCCCCGTAGGCACACAAGGATTAGAGGGTCCTAAGCGAACGTAAACCTCCCCCGTGATAGCAAGTATGGTAGGTATGTTATACACATAAACTATATACTAAGCATTCACACATCTTAGATATTTCAATAATAATAAGGGTATGCTCTACATCATTATACCATTATTCCCAATTCATATATTTCAGTATCCCGTTAATATATAAATTAAATAGTCGACACGTCTCACATCGTAATTTCTTAATTCAAGGCCTATCTCAAATAGACTATTAAGTTCCCATAATTCCCACATATAACATCTATATAACTAAGGTCTTTACTTCTGCCCCGAACCTTATTTCATCAATTTATTCAAATTTGCACTATTTGCCCCAAATATAATCTCACATAACGAATTTCATTAATTTTAGAATAATTCCTCAAATTAAATTCCAATTAAAGTCCAATATCAAAATCATGCCTACTGGTCTTCCTTAAAATATAGGGTAATCATAATGTCTCCAATATTATTATCCAAGGGTTAACACCATTAAAATTCAATTAAGAAGAACTTTAGTCATTCTGGGAAGGTCGATCGATCAACCTTGACCTTCGATCGATCGATTGTGGTCGATCGATCGACTTATGAATGTCGATCGATCGATTAAACAGGTCTGTTACGGGCTGCTTCGTTTTGCAGTTACAGTTTCGTCCCAAATCACCATTTTTAAGCATGAAACTTCAAGATAAGGTTACTATAACGTTATACTAACATCCTACATCAGTAATAACATTCTAAATCCCATAATTCATCATTTAAAGGCTTACTTTGGATTAAAATTACATCAAAATAATTCCCAGATTTCTTCCATTCAAGAACATCATTAAGTTTCTTCTAATTCTACCTTTTGATCATCAAGGTTCATTTTTCAACATATAAATTCGTCCAGAATATACTACATGCAATTCCTACATAATTCATGTCTTTTAACTTTCAATTCATGGGTCTAATTTATCTCCAAAAGTCAATTTCGAAAATTCCTACACATGGATACATATCTTGAATTAAAAGAGTTTAAATCACTTGCCTCAATTATCTCAGAATTTGGTGTAGAATCTTTGATAGTCAAGTTGTTCCTTCTCTCACTTTTCTGCAGAATTCTTCCCTCTCTTTCTCTTTCAAGTTCTTCTCAAGGTTTCCTTCTCTCTCTCTCTCTCAAGGTTGAAGATAATGGAGAATGGAGGTGTGTAATGGTTTGTGGAAGTTGAAATGCTATATCAACTTCTCCCGTAGCCCATCATGACATATAGTGGGGTTAGTGGTTTAAGTGGGTTGAGAAATAGTCAGATTTTTAATTTCTATTTTCGTCACTAATTAATTCCCAAAAATGCAAATTACCAAAATACCCTTTTTGATGTCGGTATGGCCCACAAGTACCCCGGGACCCAAACTAAACTTCCGGCTAGTGTTTTCTGACTATCTCGACCCTTCCGGACGCGTTGGCACACTCAAAACGACCATACGGTTAATGGAACTAAAATTCACTTTTTAATTTAATAACAATATACCATGACGTGGCGGTCACACGCGTCAAGTAAAATTCCCAAATTGCCGTATATAAATCTCACGACAATTTCAGTAATACCAATAATCATATAATGCCAAGTATACACATTATAATAAAATACTAACTCACATCTCGTTAATATTTTTATCCGGATTAATTTCCAATAATAAACATTTAATTCAATTAATCCCCAAAAATAAATATCGCAGAAAATACGGGGTATTACACCTAACCCCAACTGATGGCATTTAGTTGATTGTTGTTCCTCTCGAAGTACTCATCTTTGCTTAAATTTAAATATGGTATCCCCATACCTATACGATGATTGGGAATGTTATAAATAACTCATTAATAATTGAGATGTCCAGTTTTGTGGAAATATTTCCTAATATGATGATTGGGGATGTTATACATAATATATATCTCTATCTCTCACATACACACACCCACACACTTTCAATTTGTTGATTGGGTTCAAATTGAATTTCTTTCTTTCTCATATTACTTTTCACAAAGGTTTGGCTGCCATGAGAAGTGAACAATAAGAATAATGTCTATGTCTATGTCTATATGTCAGGTATATATAGTTACGTTGTCGGTACTAAGTTGGGATTTATTTAGCTAGTAGAAAAGATATGTTTTTATACTATTTCACTTTTTAATGCAATGCTAAGGTAATTATATATATGCTTTTATTTTAAAGGCAAAAATAAAGGGAGAAAGAGTTTCAAGAAGAGGAAATATGAAGATACCCACAATCTAAAGGTGTGCGCTCTATTTTCGGAATTGTATATATAACTAAATTTTGACTTCTTAATTGGAGTTTGACACAGATGTTATCCCTCAATTATGCTAAGTTGTTTCCACATTCAATATGTTCTAGGAAGTCACATAAGAAGTAGATCAGAAGATACCCTCAAACTAGAGGTGTTTATTTTAATTGTTATTTTTACTGTTGTGTTTGTTTTATCATGCTCAGTTGATTTCGTCTACGCTTATGTTGGCTACTTTTCAGAAGAAGCATAGTCACATCGACTGATGTAGGTATCCCTACATAACCATGTGCAGTTTTATTAACATAATAACTCTTTACTTTTGCCTACTCTTTGTATTAATACTATTATTATGTGCAAGGTATAATAATGGGCAGAAAAAATAGTGTTTATCAAAGTTTTAGTGGTCGCTAATGCATCAAGGCAAAGTTTCTTGGGGTATGAAATATTTATCTTTACTTTTGCCTACTCTTTATATTATTACTATTATTATGTGTAGGGTATAATAATGGGTAGAAAAAATAGTGTTTATCAAAGTTTCAGTGGTCGCTAATGCATCAAAGGAAAGTTTCTTGGGGTATGCAATATTTAGCTACTTCCTAGGTAGTTGAATAAATATTTAGAGTTATAAATGGAGTTGTTGTATTCCCCAAACAGTCATGATGTGAAAACTGAATATTCCCCAAACAATCCTTAGTTACGGTATGATAAAGATGTTTTAATGACTTCAAAGTCTTTTTATTACAACTATATTCTTGCAATAATTTTTCCATATGTTAAAAGTGTCTTGAAAATATAATTCTTTGTAATTAACCCCCCAAAAACTCCAAATTGGGACATGCTTTCCCAATCCACTTTATGTTATATAGGTGCACATGTAAAGTTTTTCAATTTTGGGCATTATTGTGCAAAAATTCTGATTGTCGTTATGTTCAATCAACTATTATTGACAAGGTGTGTATATAATAGGTATTAACTATAATATCTAACCCAATGGTGGAAAACATGTGCATTCTGAGTTAACGGTAGGCCATACCGGTTTTATCTAACGGTGTCCCTGTTGATATGATGATTCAAAAGTTAAAGTAAGGCTTGAATGTAGATGTCATTGCTATAGAAACAATTAAGAATTAGGCAGGCCTGGGAGTGAATGCAGGCTTTCACAAATGAAATTAAGTGTATATTCAAATGTATTTAGTACTTTTGGCTTTGGTTCAAATGCAAGCCTGGGAGTCAATGCAGGCTTTGGTACTTTTGGCTTTGGTTCAATATGCATTAAATTTCTTTGGATGTTTAATAGGCATTAAGTCATCGTGCTGTAGGCAATGGTAGAGAGATTTACTTAGATTAGTACCCTTCATTTTTCATTTATAGCTTTTCTTTATTTTTTATTTTATTTTTTATTTTAGCCCCTCATTTCCCATTATAGCAGGTATTGGATTTAAAAAATAATAATGCAACAGGTCTTAAAAAAGAGAGCATGTCTAAAAAAAATACAACAAGATCTTTGTAGGCTTAACAAAATGGGAGTTGCCTTAACAATTGGAAAGAGCAGGTATTTGCTTCTTTGCTTCTTGGAGTGTTTCTGGAGCATGTCTTTGCTTACTGGAGTGTTATTACTAAGCAGCTCTTGGCTCAAGGCAGAGAATAAGCTTCTCATTTGGTGCTGACTCTCATTTACTGGAGTGTTATTCATCATGGGTGTATTATTTACAGAGTACAGTTGGTGCTCACTCTCTTTTTCCATTCTTTATATTTCTGCAGATGACTACTCCATCCCTAGGTATGTTAATGGCTTTTAAGAAGTTTTGATGACACTCTCGAGTCTATCTTATCCTTTGTAATCTATTCACACGCAACATACTATTCTTACCTGTTATTAATTATCAGTATAATTTTGTATGATTAAAATTTTTGAAACATCCAACTTAGTTAAATCTAAGGGAAAAAATCATGGTTAGTGGTTGTCTTTTAGTTTAGTTGTACTATTATTAAGGCTTAGTTAATTGTCATGTTGTTTATATCATGTTGGATTAGTTAAGTATCATTTTTAAATTTTGGTTTTACAGGAACAGTGGATGGCAAGCCAATTTTCATTCTCTCTGGACGTCAGTGGGAGTTAAATGCTTGGAAGTCTTGGATGGTATATCTTTTTTATCAAGAAGAACCGTACCATTGTGAGTGAGGTGATCTTGGCTTTAGCTCATTAAATCTTAGAATAACTTAGGAAACAAATAGAGAGACAGGATCGCGAAAGATGGAAGGAAGAAGAAAGGCTATTGCGTTAAAAAATAGTGCAAGGAGGAGAGATACCGAAGAGAATAAAGGGAGAAATTTTTTAGAAAGAATCTTATAGAGTAAGTCTGGTATCTTATTAATGTAATCTAAATGTTTTGTCTTTGAGTTTAAGTATAACCAAACACATCATCTTACAGTTAATGCCAGGGCTTATTATTCGAAGAATTGATAAAGAATCAATAGAACTTATTGTTGATGAACGAGTGTAACTCATGGACTTAGTAGTCTCATAGAGGGGGTTGACCTCAATTAAATCCTTTTTCCCCTTATCAAATGTCTATGGAATAAGAGCTTATATCCCAAACTTCGCAATGAGTTTGATCGTATTGAACACTAAGAGCGTACGAGTGGAGGAAACAGGAGACGTTCTAGATGGAGAGTTGTGCATAATGTGCCTTAATGAGGAACTGAAGATCAGCATTCATTCTGTGTGGGCACATGGTCTGTAGTTAGTGGGATGCAAATTATCACCTAAATGTCTTATGTGTAGTCCGAAATTTGGTGAGGATATACGATTCTTGATCACCAAAGAGTTGTAATTTTTTAGTGTGGAAAAACTATGTTGTGTCCCACACCTTTTCTAATGTTTTGTATCAATATTATGTAGTCTGGAATCCCTTACTTTTTTTGTAGAATGGGCATGTTATAGTGCTGGAGGAGAGAGTAATGAAGATAGGAATCCTCTGCCTCCACCTCTTTCACTTACACATATTCCCATGCCACTGCCATTTTCTCTTTACCTCGAGGTATCTTTTATAATTATTTATATATATATTAGTTGAGTGTATTTTTGTGTGTGTTTGGAATATGTATTTTTCTTCTAATTATTTCTATTTTACAGGTATACACCTTTGATTTTCTCTCGCTCAAAAAGTTTGATTCGTCTTTCTCTGTGTTTTAAAGGTATCAATTTTTTTTGTATCCGAGTTTGAGTTCTAATCTACAATCATTTGTCTCTCACTGTCTTTTTAGTTTATTGGTTTGGTGATGTGTAGTTGTAAGATGATTTGTTTGTGGGGGAGGGGGGGGGGGGGGGGGGGGGGTTACACAACATTGGTATTTCATTTATTTTTGGATATAATTTATTAGGCATGTATGAATTTTACATTTGGTGTGAAAAATGGTTTAAGCTTTTAGTCCTGCTAACTTTATTCAATACGTTCATTCTTGGTGTGAAAAATGAGGCTGTAGAGTGATTTGTTTGTTAAGTAACATATTGGGTGTGTTTGAACTTGATGATGGGTTTTGAAGTTGAATAATGAGATTTTATTCATTTTTCACTTTCAGGTCGTGTATGTATTTTACCAAAGGAGATTTAATGAGCTTTTCTCACTCTATTTAATAATATCCTTGCTTAAATAAATGGCTTCATATGTTTCGGGTTAGTTTGTGAAAATGTGGATTTTATTGACCACTCTTGAGGTAAGTTTCAATGTACACCATGTTTAATTGATTCTCTTTTTGATATATTTATATATCCTCTACATATTTATGAAACTATTATATCTCCAGGGATGAGGCTAATGGACCCAATATGGAATACTTATTGTTTTATATTGATTTCTACTAAAACAGAAGTAGTGGTGTTGTATAATCATTTTCACTCACTCATACACATGTAGCATTGAATTCCTTTTAAATGACAAACATTTATCTATTACTGTTCTAATTTTTAGGGGTTTGATTTTTACTTGATTTTGGATTTGACTTTATATTTTATTCGATTTATAGGTTTTCATTTTGATTTTGGATAAAAAAAAATTATTGGAATTTGATTTTGATTTTGATTTTGATTTGCTTTGCATATTTAACAATTTAAAACTGCAAGTATCTATGTGAAGAATATGTATTCAACTTTGGCATGGCTACTTTTTAATACTAATTTGACTAATTGTGCATTTCTTTTGCATTGGGAACCAAGTGATGCTGAAGCTTAATCTATCCCCTTTGGTGTTTTCACACTTCATATTCAATCACGGTTTTTTGCGTAAAATCTTAATCGTGTTTTTTTATGTATACTGTGTTTCTGAGTACAAAGGTTATAGATGGGAATATTAATCTTTCTTTAGTTAAAATATATATACATCATATATACACATAAACCATAGATATAGATGGGAATCTTAATTGTTCTTTAGTTAAAAAAAATACTACTTTTTGTATTGTTGTATTTGTAGCAAGGAATATAAGTCATTTCTCATTTGTGGTCGAGAATTTTGAAATTGTGAACTACAATGTGATTCATGAGTCAGTGTTTAAACATGAATGCTTATAAAACTAATAGATACCCTTTCCACTTTAGTAAGGTACACCGTGATTTTACATTTCATTGATATTTGTTTCATTATTTTCCCTCTTAGAGTGCAAAATGATGCTTGATCCATATCATGTTATTATGTTTTCACAACATTTGATGTTTACACGCATTTGTCGCATGATTTTGATAGGAGCAACATTTGATGTTTACACATACCATTTTTACTTCTTAGTTATCTTGCTTAGTGTACTAAGAAAATTATTTTCTTTGTTGAGCTGAGTATCTTGCTTGGTATTTTTTTTCGGCATGGTACACTTATGACGAAATACCCCATCCTTTTCATGTTATTGTATGTTGTTTCTTTGAATATAGTACTAACTATCATTGCTACCTTGATAGGCCAAGTGTGGTAAAGGAGTTAATGCTACCTTGCAGATCTTAGTCTATAACTCCTTGAACAATTACTTTCCCCAAATTGACTGCGCTCTTAATGATGCCAAGTCCAAGTTAAAGCTCACATCAGACCTCATTTCGTTTTGGTGTCCAAGCATGAGTGAATTTTAGATAACTTGGTAACTTCTATGACACTTTAAGAAATCTAATTGAGGTTCACATTATGTAGTGCATTTTTCACGCAACACTGCTATGATATAGTCATTTTTACCCTGTTCACTTGATTTAACGACCATTAAGGAAATAAAAAGCTCTCTTGTACTTTGTTTAGATATCCCCATTTTTTTTACGATGAGCATTATGTACTATGTTTAGATGTCTCTTTTTTTTACAATGACCATATTAGTGATGTGCTTCTATGTGTACCATATAAATATGTATTAGTGACCATATTAGTGATGTGTTTATATGTGTACCTTATAATGACCACCATATCAGTGACCATTTTGTTTAGGTGTCTTGAATTTAATTTATTAACCGTTTCATTTTCTCATTATACATGCATGTATGATATTTTATATTTACACGAGAGAATAGTCCAACAAGCGATCTTAGCGAAGAAATCTTATATTACCGTTATTTAAAAGCTTTCATTTTTTGTTTTCTATATTACCTCTATTTAAAACCAAGGGAGGGTATTCCAATACATGCTTTCATTTGAAATCTTAACTGTTATTTTTTCTTGTTGTACAAATGCCCCACCTTATATATTACATAGACTCGTTTCATTTTTCTATTTTTTGATGGGAAGATTTGAGTTTAATTTTGTGTTCACTTTTATATTAGTTTTGTCTCGATGTTTGCTTCATTGTGAATATCATATGGTTGCGGTATTGAAGAATATATCACTGATAATATTCTCAAGTCTAATTTCCAGGTATTCTTTATTTCTCTCTACTTTTTTGGGGAATGTAATGTGTATGTGCGTGTGTATTTGCGAGGGGTATCATTTAGTGTTCATTGCATAGTATTGTTCATATAGAAAACTAACTTATTCATCCACGATATATGAACCCCACCACTTAAGAAACACTCTCTCGGGTATACGTCGACATATTCTTCATTTTATAAATGACAGTTGGGTGCAGAGCACAAATATTGCAACAGGAATTTCTTTCGAGTATGCTTAGTATGGTGGTAACGAAAATGTCAAGAATGTTTCGTATGGTGGTTCAAAGGAAGATATCACTAAAATAATTTCACATGGTTTTGGTTATTCCTGAAATTTTCACAATAATGTATTATACCGTAATTGTTGTGTTTCTCTTTCCCCTGATGATAGTCGTATTAAAAGGTATATTCCAAGTTTCCACTTTTTTATTAATGTGTGAGTATTGAAGTTAATGCAAATTTACTTACTTTTATAGTGTTCAATCTTCTAAAATTTACTTACTTTTACTTTTACATTATCTCTCTCCCCTTTCCAGGATGTATATTGTAGTTTCAATGGCGCTGCACTGTCATTTCGAGCAGGAGTTGTACGCAACTGGATTTTCTTCAAACAGCGCAGCTCCTTGCCCAACACCTCCTTTGAGCATGACTCAAACAGATAAAATAAGTCTGGGTAATTCACTTGAAACCAATACTATAGGCTATGTTTGGGTAATCAGGTACCTATAAGTGCAGACTATATTATTGGCAGAGCAATTTCAGAAGCAGCAGGTACCTATAGGAGCATCCTCTGCTTCAACGACAATACAATAAGATGTTGATGACGATTTTTAATCTATGACATTTATGGAGATAAGTTTCTTTTACATTTTCTCTTTCTCCCAAATACTATGGTTTTGGTACATGCATTTGAACTCATTGCGCCATTTGACTGATTTCGTTAATGCCGATGTGATCAGTTTAAGGGCCCGCCTACTTAGTGCTTACAAGTCATGGTTTGAGCTCCATTTGGTCATGTGCTTCAAGTGAATATAATCTGAAGGGTAATGATCACTACTCTCTATAACATGTGTTTTTTTATTTGAGACAATTGAATAAATTACACACCCATATATTACTGATTTTCTATCTTTTGGATAAAAATATGAACTCTAGATTTTTCCTTATTTAATTTTCTCTTATCAGTTCCATCTATAATATGTTGTAGTTTTGCGCTCTTACTTATTTGTTCTTCGATGTATTTTGAGTTGCTGTCTTGATGTTGTCATGACTATGACATTAAGAAGATCATCAGATGAAGCGAACATCATTGACTGATTTTGAAAATTCATTTTTCAATGTTAATTGTAGTTAGTTAGAGTTGCTATTCAAGCTATGTTCACTATATTTCATCAATTAGTTGTTGCGCAGTGTATATAGGCACAATGAAGATAATAATTTTGGATTTTAAAAAATATGTTCTGTAAATTTGTGATAAAGTTGTGTGGATCAGTCTACTATAATGGTTAAACTCGCAAGCAGTATGAAAATAATGAAAATGTTTCCATTTATTGGGTGAACATTTTAGTCTCAAATACATTGTGTTTTATACTTATAACTTGAGGAATGAACTTTTCTATTATATAGTGGGATATACTTGGTATGAGAAATGAGTATTGTGACGTGGGACTGTTGCAATTTTTTATTGGGCCTTTTTATTATTATGTGTCTCAATTTCATGTTGGAAGGGGGTAACTACAGTATGCACCTCGAAAGCAAGATAACTAGGGATTTGTACATTGAATATCTCCAGATTCAAAGGATCGGAAACGAAATGAATAAAGATTGTAGAGTTTGTTTATTCTTCAATTCATGATTTTCATTTGTTGTATTTTTATTCTTATTTGTTAATTGAGTTTTGAATATGTTAGATGTTATGGTTTCTTTAATATGTTCGTCAATAAAGTATCGAACATTGGAGTACTTTAACCAATGAGGTGTGTGACACAATAATTTTATTGCAATCATATGTAACGTCAAACAACGCATGTGCTTTAGTATGTGGTGCTGAAATTAAATCTTTATTATTACATATGATTTGTGGATCATATTGCGGTACCATGCCATTGGGATGGGAATTCAAGGAATTTTTATAAAAAAGTAATTTATATGGGATTTTTCATAAATAATTTTTAATCGACGATTTTGTTTACATGATGTCCCAGGTGAACGTTTTGTAGTGTTGTTGGGTTATTTTTTTGTTCTTAAAAACACGTGGATAGTCTTACAAACAAAGAAAAATTTGCCCAAAATATTTAAGATAGCGGAATTTTTTTATTATAATATAAATAATTTTACAAAAAATTTAGTCAGTTTAATAATTTGAAAGTGTTCGTCGCCCCTTTAGAAAAATGACCACAATTGATACTATAGTACAAATTTTTTATGACTTTACCATGAATGATACTTTGAAATTTTTTCATCGTGCCTTTAGGCACGAGCATACCCTAGTATATATATATATATATGTGTGTGTGTGTGTGTGTGGAAGGGGGTGTGTGACTTGGTGGCTGAATCACAGTCGATAATTATCTTTATCCCTTTATTAAATAGTGAAACACACCTACTCCATATTATATAGATATACGAATAATTCATATTAATTTTTTATTATTATTTAACTAACGAAAGTATATAATTGAATTGGTTACATAACGAACACAATTACGTCTCTTGGATACCAATTGACACGGTCTATCCACAATGCATGCATTAAATGGTGGAACTAGAGAATGAACCATAGTCCTTTTGTGACAACCCGAATACAACTATGATAAATTATATATGGATCATGCTTACCTTATGCTATACATAAATAATGTTTATATATATATATATAACGTTAGGTTATTATATTTTAGTCTATTTGTACCTTTAAGAATCATATAATATCAAGTTGGATATAAACAAATAAATTTGAAGATTTCAATAGGAATGTTCATGTTAAAGACTAGTTTTGACCCATAGTATATGACAATTCGGGCAAGGTAAAAGTATATAGTTGTAGATATCTGAGTTAGGTTTGCAACTCAAAAAATGGTGTGTTAAAGGGATGTCGGAGTAAGAAGTTGTACCGAATTTACGAAACGAGGGCAAACCTGTCCATCCTTTTAAGTTGCATTTTGTCTTTGAGTACACCAAATATTTTTATTTGATTGGTTGAAAGGGTAAGAATATTTTTTTGACTTAAAACCCTAAACATCACCTATTTTTCATCATTTTGAACCCTTGGTTCAGTTTGGAAAAGTTTTGGCTTGATGAGAGAGAAAGGAGAAGCTTAAGGAAGAAAGTGTGATAAGAAAAAATCAACTAAAATCATAAAAGTGTTTCGAGGGTATATTTATGTGTTAATCTTGTTTTATTTTTCGATTATACTTATTTAAAGTATAAAAAATCATCAATTATTGATTAAAATTTCATCCTCATTTGTGTATGTATATATATGTTATAGTTAAGACAAATGGTATATGTAAGCAATATTGCTTTAAATATAACTCATTTGTATTCAAACATATATATATATATATATATATATATATATATATATATATATGTACACACACTAGCGGAATGCCCGTGCCTAAAGGCACGGTGAAAATTTCCAAAGTACGTAATCGCAAAACGAAATTTTACTCGGAAAGCTAGGAAGCAACTGTAATACCCCGTAATTTTATTGCTTTTTATTTAAGGGATTAATTAAATAAAATGAGAATTAATCCGGATATAAATACTAGCGAGATGTGAGTTGGTATTGGATTATCATGTTAAAATTGAATATTTCATGAGTATTGAAAATATTAAAATTGTCGGGAGACAGAAATACGACAATTTGCAAAATTAAGTTGGGACGCGCGTGTCAGCCACGTCAGGAATGAAATTATTTAAATTAAAAAGTGAATTATATTTTTATCAACCGAATGATCATTTTGAGTGCGCCGACGTGTCCAAAAGGGTCAAAATTGTCAGAAAACACTAGTCGGGGGTTTAGTTTGGGTCCCGGGGCATTTTTAGGCCAAACCGGTAACCTAGAAGGGTATTTTGGTAATTTTAAAAATTAGGGAATTAAAACCCACGAATTTTAGGAGTTATTTAAAGATTATTAAAAGAGCCACTAAGGCCATTATCAGCCAAAAAGTGATAGAGTGGGCTACGGTAGTTTTTGAGAGAAGTTAGAAAGAGGGAAAAAGGGTTTCCAAACGAGAACACCCACCACCATCATTTTGGAAGAGATTGTGACCAAAAAGAGGGAAGAATCAACCTTGAAACACTGGCAACACCTTTGAAGAACAAATCTAAGGCACATGTTTTGATGTTGTTATTTGCAATGAATATTTCCTCCATGTGTACTGTAGAAAACTATTTATGTCTTAGAAATTTTGATGAAGAACACCCAATGGAATTATTGTGAAACTTGTGGTTTTGGGTGGGAATTTGCATGTAGAATGATTTTGGACGAATTAAATATACAAAATAGAACTTTTGATGATCTGAAAACGAATTAATAAGGAGTCTTTTTATGAAATTAAATTCTGAGTTCAAGTTCATAGGGTTTGGGACAAGAATTGGGGATTTATGATTTTGGCATGTTAATTTGTAAGATTTGACCCCAAAAATATGTTACGGAATGATCTAGGGTGACTAAAAATAGTTTACAAACATTAAAACCTAATTTGGATAGTCTTAGTATGGATTTAGAGAAGAGAAGAATAAAGAAAAAATGAATTTGTAGATTTCTGGGCGAAGTCTACGATCTCATTAGAAGACCTGCCCAGTTCGTTCGAACGACCTTATTCGAATGAGCTTCTAACGAGATGACAGTATCCCTTCTAACGAGTTGGTAGTTCGTTCAAAGCCTTTCGTTCGAACGACCTCATGCGAATGATATTTCTAACGAGTTGACAGAATGGCATTTTAGGCCTGATTTTATTTCAAATGTCCGGTAGACTTATTTATTGGAGTAATAACCTTCCCTTATTGACTAGTGGGTATATTTGTGAGACTGGAGTACATTGAGGAGTAAAAATTAGAATCTTGTAGTAAACCGGATGACATTTATGGATTAGTAAACGAGTACCTAATTACGACGTGAGAAGAGTTGACAACTTTAGTGTAATTCGGGGACTTGTAAACGTATAAAATTAAATAATGGTATAAGAACGAGAAGTATACCTCTATTAATATTCTGAGATATATAAGATGTGCGAACGCTTAGTATATGTGGTTATCTATGTATAACACACCTACCATACTTGTTATCATGGGAGGTTGGCGTTCGATCAGGGCCATCTAATCTTTGTGTGCCTACGGGGGGATTTAGTCTGTTGATCATGGGAGCGTAGGTATGTGCGTGACCCATGTGATGTGAACTATGTTCGCCTCCATTATGTGTGATTGTTGTTATTTGAGAACGATTCCTGAGAGATTCGGAATGCGTGATCCTTATGTACGTGATGTACCGGGATTGGATAGCAAAGTATGTGTGCACCGCAACTTAGTCTCGGGGTTCCCGTATTGAATATTTATAATGAGAATAATATACCGTTAATCAAAATGAACTCTCATGTATGAATGTAAGTGTGAATAATAACAACATTGTAGTAGAAGTTAAAAATGGGAAATCTTTAGTGATTAGTATTATTAATTTTGAGAACCAAGAAGAAAAGTAAAACTCTCTGTTTGAATTAAAAGGTCGGAAATCAAATCGTGAACCGTATAGAAATGTTAGATTATGTATTGGACTAGTTAGATATGGGAATAACTAGAACGGGTACGGGTACGATAGGAGTGCACAATTAGTTAAGAGGTGAGAAACTCATGTGAGTGCACACTATCATGTACTTTATATTCACTGTTTAATGATATTAAACACTTGCTATATTTTAAATTGTTTTCACAATCGGGCTCTAACCCGTTTGCTTTCAAATATATTTTCTTGTAAAAACCTTTTAGGTGCCCAGCCACAAGGACACCAAGCATAGGAGTTCCCTTTCGGTGACGTGTTGTAGCTGCTATGGAAGTTACAGGACCTTGACAGTAGACGCCTCCACTTTCGATCTTGACTCTATTATCAGATTTTCTCCTATATTGGGCATGTCGCCCCATTTCTTTTAGACATTTTATCCATTCAGTTATTTCAAATTTTGGGTTGCAATTAAATTAATGATTCGGGCTTTGTATTTGTTTATTTCAGTATTCGGATTGTTGTGAGGTGTATTCCTCCAGATTCAGTTTATTACATCGTTATTCTGTTGTGACTATGTTGTGGTTGCTATGTTAGCATTTCATAATCTAACTTATTGCTTATTAATCGTACTTAATTAAAATTGACAACTCACTTTTTAAATATTAGGTGGCTAGTAATTGTTAAAATGTTTTCGACAGTGATGCTATGAACTGAACCAACTTGACATTTTGTATTAATTTGAATAAAGGAGTAGCTACCCGGTATTTAATTAGTCAAGGTGTCACAGGTGGTATCAGAGCATCAGGTTCTAATGTCCTTAGGATCTGTACGGCTTGTTATGTTTCCGCTGAGCTTTCTTTGATGTAGAGCCCTATATTTTAGGACTGTTGTATTCTTTTGTTTATGTTTCGCTCTTCAGCTATTTTGAGATAATAACTGCGAACTTATAAGACTTTAATCTCATTTCAGATGCCTCCATGACATGCACAGCGAGTTCCCAGGTATACTCAGCCCGAGCCATAGCCTGCACTAGTCCACAGCACCATGAATGCCGCAGAGGTTGCTGTTATTGTAGCCCAAGAGGTAAATGTTGCCCTAGCAGTTGTGCAGCAGGCACCACCTCAGGCGTCGGTAGTAGCGCCAGTTCAGGCTCATGCATTCCCGTCTGCTTGGGAGCGCGTTCATGATGCTTTTCAGAAAGCACACCCTCTGGAGTTTGCAGGTAGCTCCGACGTTGTTGTGTACAGTCAGTGGAAGAAGGATATTCAAAGGCACTTAAGGATGTATGAGTGCAAGGATGTTCAGAAGAAGATAATGGCTACTTTTAAGCTAGTAGGATCAGCATTGCAAGGGTGGGAGTCCATTACCACCCCGGAGGAGAGAGACGCTCTTTCTATTAAGGAGTTTTGGGTGCGGTTCGACGACAAATATTTTCCATCAGCCGTTCACACTGAAATGAGGAGGAAGTTAATGAACCTCAAGCAGGAGGGGAAGACCATGGTCGAGTATGAGGTTGAATTCATTAATCTATTAAACATTGTTTTCGATGAAATTCCAACCGAGGAGAAGAAGATTCAGAAGTTCGTGGATGGGTTGACTTGGAGGATTCGTCAGCACTTGTTGGGAAATCTCTCGTTGGCCACTTATTCTGATGTGGTTAATGCAGCACTGCTTCACTGCCAGGACCACCACTTCCACATGTCTGAGAGTAAGCAATCAGGAAAGTCCATCCAGCAGGGCAGGATAGGGGGAAATGGTGCCAGCGGGGCACAATCTACTCAGGGTCAGCATAGGTAGGGAGATCAGGGTTCCTAACAGGGGGATTATAAAAGGTTTAGATCTGGGGGTTTCAGAAATGGTCAAGGAGGTTTTCATTAGGGCCAGCGGGGTCAGCACAGCCAGCAGGGCCAACAGCAGCAGTTTCAGAATGGCCAGCACGGCCATGGGAGGAATGGCAACGGCCACCAGGGTCGTGGGTAGCAGGGTCACAGAGGGGGGAACTTTTTGGGGAAATTCTTCATTTATGGCAAGGTTGGCAACAAGCATCAGGAGTGTCCTGATAGGGGCAGGGCCCCACAGCAGCAGCAGCAGGGTAATCGACATGAGCCCCAGAGACCCATGTTTCCCGCCGCCCTCCCAGCAATACCACAGATGCCAGCTTTGCCACCCATCCCAGCAGTCCCAGTCCAGCAGGGACAGCTTCAGTACGGGCGAGTTTATCAACTCCAGCATGCCGCCGTCCCACATGATCCACCTGCTTTTGAGGGTATTCTCTCTATTCAGGGGACTATGGGGCGTATTTTATTTGATACGGGGGCCACTATAATACCCCGTATTTTTATCGATATTTATTTATGGGATTAATTAAATTAAATGTGAATTAATTGAGAATTAATCCGAATATAAATACTAATGAGATGTGAGTTTGTATTTGATTATGATGTGTATATATATGACGATATATGAATATTGAAAATATAAAAATTGTCGCGAGACTGAAATACAACAATTTGGGAAATTTAGTTGGGACGCGCCTGTCAGTCGCGTCAGGAACGTAATTATTTGAATTAAAAGGTGAATTTTATTTTTATAAACCGAATGGCCATTTTGAGTGCGCCAACGTGTCCGGAAAGGTTGAATAGTCAGAAAACACTAGCCGTGGGTTTAGTTTAGGTCCCGGGGCATGTTTGGGCCATACCGACAACTTAAAAGGGTATTTTGGTAATTTTGAAATTTTGGGAATTAAGACCTACGAATTTTAAGAGTTATTTATTCATTAATTAATAACCCACTAAGCCCACTACCAGCATTTGACAACTTAGAGGGCTACGAGAGTTATAGGAAGAGTTGGAAGAGGTTCCCAAGAGAAAACCCATAACCACCATCTTCAACCTTCAACTTTGGGAGAAATCTGTAGAGAGGGAAGAGGACAACCTTCAACCTTCAACATCAAATTCGGAAGAACAATCTAAGGCAACTGATTTGATATTTCTTAGCATTGAATATGTTTTCCATGTTTAGTGTAGGAAATTATCTTATATTGAAATTCTTGAAGAAAACCCATGAAGATTATTGGAGAAACCTTGAAATTGGGGTAGGATTTGCATGTAGAATGATAATGGACTGAATTAGTATTCAAAAGAATTATATATGACGAGGTAATAACGAATTTAAGATGATTAATTTGGGCATAAGAAAGTATGAGTCATGTTCATAGGGTTTGGGGAAATATTTGGGCATTATATTAATTTCATGATGATGTGTAAAATTTGACCCTTAAAATATGTTAAGGAATGACCTAGGGTGATTAGGAATGGATTATAAATGTTGTTATATCAATTGTATAATTTTTGGGTGGAATTAGAGAAGAGAAAATTGAAGAAAAACGGACTTAAGGATTTCTGGGTCGAAACTGCCATCTCGTTAGAAGACCTGCCCAGGTCGTTCGAACAACTTCTTACGAGATGACAGTATGACTTCTAACGAGTTGGTATCTCGTTAGAAGCCATTCGTTCGAACGAACTCATTCGAACGACCTCATTCGAATGAGACTTCTAACGAGTTGACAGAATGGCCTTTTTGGCCTGAATTGATTTCTAGTATCCCGTAGACTTATTTAAATGTTGAGATGACCTTCCCTTATTAATCAGTTGGTATAGTGGGGAGATTTGGGGTACATTGGGTAGAAAAACTTAGAATTGTGTAGTAGACCGGATAACTTTTGTGGATTTAGGAATCGAGTAATTATTTACAACGTGAGAAGGGTTGATAACTTAAAGAAATATAAATCGAGGACTTGTGAGTTGTGTAACACTAAACATTGGTATGAGGACGAGAAGCATACCACTAATGAAATATCGTGATACCTAAAATGTTTGAATGTTTGGTAAATGTATTTATCTGTGTATGACATACCTATCGTACTTGCTATCGGGGGAGGTTGGCGTTCGTTTAGGACCATCTAATCTTTGTGTGCCTATGGGGGGAGGGGGGATTTAGATTGGTACCTCGAGGACATAGGTCAGAGAAGGACTTATTGAGAAGTTAATAAGTTTGCTGATCATGGGAGCGTAGGTATGTGCGTGACCCATGTGATGTGAACTATGTTCGCCTCCATTATTTGTGATTGTTGTTAATGAAATGATTCCGGAGAGATTCGGAATACGTGATCCTTATGTACGTGATGTATCAGGATTTGATAGCAGAGTATGCGAGCACCGCAGCTTAGTCTCGGGGTGCTAGTATTGTATATTTATGATGAGAATAATATACTGTCTATTGAAATGAATTGTCGCGAACAATTATGAGTATAAATTATAATAATGGTTTGTAAAGTAAAGATGTAAGGTTCCTAATAATGTGTAGAGCTAAAGTGGAGAAACAATGTAAATAGGTACAATACTCTATTAAATAGAAGATGTTGGGATTTGAATTGGATATCATGTGGAAATGTTAGATTTAGCGTTGGACTAAATAGATATGTGAACAACTAGAATGGGTACGGGTACGTTAGGAGTGCACAACTAGTTGAGAGGTGAGGAACTCATGTGAGTGCACACACTAACATGTACTTTATATTTACTGTTTAAAGATATTAAACACTTGCATGTTTTTAAATTATTTTCACATTCGGGCTCTGACCCGTTTGCTTTCAAATCCATTTTTTTTAAAAACCTATTAGGTGCCCAGCCACAAGGACACCATGCATAGGAGTTCTATTCAGGTGACGTGTTATAGCTGCTGTGGAAGTTACAGGACCTTGATAGTAGACGCCTCCATATTTGATCTTGACTCCATTATCTGTTCTTATCATTTATTGGGCATGTCGCTCATTTCTTCTAGAGACGTTTCATTTATTCAGTTATTTCAGACTTTGGGTTGTAATTAATTTTAGTGATGCAGATTTTGTATTTATTTATTTCGGGATTTGGTTTGTTATGAGGAGTTTTTCCTCCAGACTCTTTATTATTAGTCGGTTATTCTATTATGACTTTATTGTGATTGGTTGTGTTAAATTTTTATAATTCATTTATTGCATGTTAATCGGATTTAAATTAAAATGGACATCTCACTTTTCAAATACTAAGTGGTTAGTAATTATTAAAATGTTTTCGACAGTGATGCTATTAACTGAACCAACTTGGCATTTTGTATTAATTTAATAAAGGAGTAGCTACCCGGTATTTAATTAGTCGGGGTGTCACAGGTGGTATCAGAGCATCAGGTTCTAGTGTCCTTAGGATCTGTACGGCTTGTTATGTTTCCGCTGAGCTTTCTTTGATGTAGAGCTCTATATTTTAGGACTGTTTTATTCTTTGTGTATACTACGCTCTTCAGCTATTTTGAGTTATTAAATGCGAACTTATAGACTTTACTCTCATTTCAGATGCCTCCACGATGTGCGCAGCGAGTTCCTAGGGATGCACCGCCAGAGCCACAACCTGCACCTGTTCAGGGCACTATGAATGTCGCGGAGGTTACAGCTATTGTAGCCCAAGCGGTAAATGCTGCCCTAGCCGTTGTATAGCAGGCACCGCCCTAGGCGCCGGTAGCCGCGCCAGTTCAGGCTCATGCATTCCCGTATGCTTGGGAACGCATCCGTGATGCTTTTCAGAAAGCATACCCTCCGGAGTGTGCAGGTAGCTCCGATGTTGTGGTATCCAGTCAGTGGAGGAAGGATATTCAGAGGCACTTAAGGATGTACGAGTGCACAGATGTTCAGAAGCAGATACTGGCTACTTTCAAGCTAGTAGGATCTGCATTGCAGTGGTGGGAGTCCATTACCACCGCAGAGGAGAGGGACACCCTCACTATACAGGAGTTCTGGGTGCGGTTCGACCGCAAGTATTTTCCGTCAGCCGTTCACACTGAAATAAGGAGGAAATTGATGAACCTCAAATAGGAGGGGAGGACCGTAGCCGAGTATGAGGCTGAGTTTACCAATCTCTTGAACATTGTTCCGGATGAGATACTGACTGAGGAGAAGAAGATTCAGAAATTTACGGATGGATTGACTTGGAGGATCCGTCAACACTTGTTGGGGAATCTCTCGTTGGCCACTTATTCTGATGTGGTTAACGCCGTATTACATCACTGCCAGGATCATCGCTTCCATATGTCTGAGAGCAAGAGATCAGGAGAGTCCAGCCAATAGGGTAGGACCAGGGGAAATGGTGCCAGCGGGGCACAATCTGCTCAGGGACAGTACAGGCAGGGTGACCAGGGTAAGAGATTCAAATCTGGGGGTTTCAGAAGTGGACAGGGAGGTTTCAGGCAGGGCCATCAGGGTCCGAACGGCCATCAGAGCCAGCAGGGGCAGAATGGTCAGCACTAACAGTTTCAGTAGGGCCAGCATGGCCAGGGGAGGAATGGTAACAGCCACTAGGGCCGAGGGAAGCAGGGACAATGAGAGGGAAACTTCCCGGGGAAGTGTTATGTTTGTGGAAAGACTGGATACAAACGCCAGGATTGTCCTGATGGGGGCAGGGCCCCACAGCAGCAACAGCAGGGTGCCTGACACGAGCCACAGAGGCATATGTTTCTCGCCTCCCTCCCGGCACCACCACAGATGGCAGCATTACCACCCATCCCGGCAGTCCCAGTTCAGCAAGGATAGCTCCAGTATGGGAGAGTGTATCAGCTCCAGCATGCCGCAGCCCCACAGGATCCACCGGCCATTGAGGGTATGTTCTCTATTCAGGGGACTATGGGGCGTATTTTATTTGATACGGGGGCCACGAATTATTTTATTGCCATGAGATTTGCACTCACTATTGGGTTATTAGACACCGCCGAAAGCAAGGTTACTTGTGTAGATTCACCGTTGAGTAGAGGTTCCGTGATTTCGCTTATTTGTAGAGGTGTGGGTATAGAGATCGGGAGGTTTACATTACCCGCAGATATGTTAGTGTTAGAAATGACTGAGTATGATGCCATTATTGGTATGGATTGGCTAGTTGCGTACCAAGCCATGATTGACTATTTTAGTAGGAGTATTTTTTTTGCTATTCCCGGGCAGGGGATGTTTTTAGTGGCGATGCCTCGCCCTGAGGGAGGATCGTCCACTCACTTGTACTATATAGAAGAGGAGACCTCTAAGGAAGTGGTGATACCACTCGATGCGATTCCAGTTGTTAGGGAGTTTGCTGATGTATTTTAGGATATACATGGATTACCTCCGAGTAGGGAGATAGATTTTGTGATTGATTTGACGCCGGGCACTCGGCCTATTGCCCGCACACCTTATCATATGGCTCCAGCAGAGATGAGAGAGTTACGGGATAAGATTGAGCAGTTGTTGGGTCAGGGGTTTATCCGAAGGAGTACTTCGCCATGGGGTGCCCCTGTGTTGTTCGTAAAGAAGAGGGATAGATCGTTGAGGTTGTGTGTAGATTACCGCGAGTTGAATAAGGTCACGATACGGAATAAGTATCCGTTGCCCCGAATCAATGACTTATTCGACCAGCTGAGAGGAGCCTCTTTCTTCTCAAAGATTGATTTGCAATCAGGATACCATCAGTTGCGTATCAGGGAACAGGACGTCTCGAAGACTGCTTTCATAACGAGATATGGTTCCTACGAGTTTCAGGTTATGCCTTTTGCCTTGACCAATGCTCCGGCAGTGTTTATGGACTTGATGAATAGGGTGTTCAGAGAGTTCCTAGACCAGTTCGTCATTGTCTTCATTGATGACATTCTGGTTTACTCCCAGACAGAAGAGGAACACGCCGAGCATTTGAGACAGGTTTTGCAGACGCTACGTCAGAACGAGCTGTATGCAAAGTATGAGAAGTGTGGGTTTTGGCTGAAGGAGGTACAGTTTTTGGGGCATATCATCTCGGATCGGGGAATATCAGTAGATCCAGGGAAGGTATCCGCGGTGAGGGAGTGGGGATAGCCCACGACACCAACTGAGATCCGTAGTTTCTTAGGACTAGCAGGATACTACAGGAGGTTTATTCGGGGTTTCTCAAAGATAGCGGGTCCTTTAACACATCTGACTCGCAAGGGTGTGCCATTCATCTGGAGCGATGCCTGTCAGTTGGCATTCGATGAGTTGAAGGACAAGTTGACCTCAGTACCTGTGTTAGCGTTGCCCAGACCGGGGGTTAAGTATTTAGTTTACACCGATGCGTCCCTACAAGGACTCGGAGGTGTGCTGCAGCAGGAGAGTCAGGCCATAGCTTATGATTCTCGTAAGCTTAAGCCTCATGAATGAAATTACCCCACCCATGACTTGGAGTTAGCGGCAGTCGTATTTTCCCTTCGGATTTGGAGACATTACCTCCTGGGGGAGAAGTTTCGGTTGTTCACGGATCATAAGTCTCTACAGTACCTCTTCATGCAGAAGGAGTTGAATATGAGTCAAAGACGGTGGCTTGAGTTTGTGAAGGATTATCAGTTTGATATCCAATATCACTCAGGGAAGGCTAACGTGGTAGCATACGTGTTGAGCCGTAGGCCAGTAAATGAGGTGGCCGAGGCGTGGAAAGCTAAGTGGAAGGAGTTGGGACACTAGGATGCAGTGGCCTGATCGTTCATGTCTGTGATGACTGTTAAGCCGCAGATTGTCACGAGAGTGATAAAGGCCCAGGCAAATGACTCGTTATGTCAGGAGCAGATAGTTCGATTACTAGCAGAGGGAGCCGAGTCATATACCGTTAGCTCAGACGGGGGATTACGCTTCAATGGGAGACTGGTCGTTCCGGAAGGGGAGGAATTGCGACACGAGGTAATGGCAGAGTCGCACGGTGTGACACCCCGCCTAATTAAATACCGGGCGATCACTCCTTTATTAAATTAAATCAAGGTAAACAGTTGGTTCATTCTCAGCATCACTGTCGATAAAAATAAATTTTCCAATTAACACCCTTAATAATTAAGCTAAGTGTCAAAACATTTTCATACAAACTTTCCAAATTTTAATTAAAGAAAAAGATTTATTTATAAAACAACATTTCTACAATTAAGAATCACATCACAGTAAACCAGATAATATAAAACATTCGTCAATCGAATGTCAACATAGGAAAACTACAAAATCACAAGTCTAAACTGAATGAATCCCATAGAACAATACTGGAAATAACTGAAATATAAATGTCCCAACAACAACTGAAATAATGGAAAGGGCGACACGTGCCCAATAAATGAGAATGCTAGAATGGACTCAATAAAGGAAGCCGTCTACGCAAGTGACCTGCAACTCCCACCTAAGCTGCAGCACGTTCCTCTCAAGGGATCCTAAGCAAGACGCCCCTGTGGCTGGGCACCTGAAATATATACATATATATACAAGAGAGAGAGAGAGAAAAAGAAACGGGCCAGAGCCCGAAAGTGTGTTTGATTTAAAAATACGTTTAGCAAGTATTTAAATTGATACAGGCCAATGCAACAACATATTAGTGAGACACTCTCTTGAGAAAATCTCACCTCTCTTCTATTGTGCACACCTATCGCACTAACCTTCCGAAAGGTTTATCTTATCATTTAACGTACTAGACTTTCTAAAAGATTTAACTTAACTTAGATTACTCGTAAGATTTACAATTCACTATTTCCACTTTAAAAAGATGTTCCAATTTGTAATCAAAGTTCTCTATTTTTAGCTTTATAAAATCAATGAGTTTCCCAGTTACATATTATATTTACTCAAAATAGGTATTCATAATTTAGTCCAGAATTATTCCTCACTTACTACGTTTCAACAATAGTTTAAATTCCTCAATCCAGATATATATAAATTACTCGTATAACTTATATATATATTCTAACAGCACCAACCTATAAATTATGGTGTAGGTATACTCTGCTTTCTCAAAACAAGTATTTATAATTTTTAGTCATCAACCATATCCTACATATCAAATCACGGTAAGTAGTTCCAATTTCAAAATTTCATATATATATATTAACTACTCGTATAATATATATTATAACAGCACCCCCAACTAAATTATGGTGCGGGCATACTCTACTATCCAAAGCCCCATATCACTCATATTAAGGGGAATACATTCGGAATCACTCTCGAAATGTATTAACATACATACACAAACAATATTGAGGCGAAGAATAGATTCCAAATCTCTAAGAGGATGGCACATACCTGCGTCTCTTAGGACCGTCTGAACTATCACGTCGATAGCCTGTACCAAGGACATCTATCTTCTAGGGTACAAGTCAATATCCCCCATAAAGGTCCCATCGAGATAAGACTTGTCCCAGCGCGGTAACCTCAGGGATAGCAAGTAGCGTGGGCATGATTTTCACACATAGATAGTATATGCATACACAATCATATAACTATACTAACATTACCATATCAATATTGGGTAAATTCTCAATTCCCATAATTTTGACATTTCCATATTATCATATTATTAGTATCGCGTATAAGGGTTCATTTCTAACCTTAATTCGAAGTATTCTTCCATCTTATTAGGTAACTCACATGGACTCTCTCTTCCCAAGTATAACATTCAGTAGGTGTCCTATTTACGTTCCAACGTAACCCTCTTATGTAACTTTCCCTTTAAAACGATAATTTAACCAACCTAAGGTAAATACCCCATAAATACCATCCTCGTCGAATATTAAAGATCCCAACATCTTTTCATATACCCTACTGGTCCCCAATGTCTCCCAAATTACTTTATTAAGAATGCCCAATAATTATTTCACTATAAACTTAATTTAACTAATTAAACATGGGAAATAGGAGTCTGCCAGGAGGGGTCGATCGATCGAACCTTCGATCGATCGAAGCTCTAAGCTCGATCGATCGATCAAGCAGGTCTGGGCAAAATTCTGCAGAATGCAGTTACGGGTTTCATCACCAAAATTACACAAAATCGATATTTCCATGTTCCAATCGTCCCAGAATTCTACTACTAACATCATAACAATATACTAGATGATTCTAACGTAAGGCATGTTCATAAACATCATTTAAACATGGATTTTCAACCTAAAATTGTCTCCAATTATCAAGAACCCTAGAATTTTCTTAAACAGTTTACTAAAAAATATTTCTCCAGAATTTCTTTCTTATGATCATCAAAATTTCGTGGTTTATTTCCTCTACATGGCAAGGGTTTCCAGAATCAACATATAAATCATTCCTACATGCATTTTCCTAACCCAAATTGGGTGTTCTTCCATATTTATCATCTCTAATCAATCCTAAACCAATATGAAGATTGCATTAATGAAAATACGCAAGTTAAACACTTGCCTGGGATTTTTGGTATGCAGATTCACGGCTGATTTTGGTATGACTGCGTTCCTCGTCTCGTGATCTACGCGGTGGTGGTGGTGGCGGTGCAATCCGGTGGCTTTTTGGCCTTGAATTGCCTTGGAGCTCTCTCCTCTCTTCTCCAATGGCTGTCACTTGATTTGTGAATGTTCTAACCCTAAGAGGCTAACCTAATGGCTGATATAGGTTGGCTGAAATTCGTGAGTTTAATTACCCAATTATGTAAAATGACTAAAATGCCCTCCCGGGGTACTAATTAGGCCTAAAAACGCCCCGAGACCCAAACTAAACCCCCGGGTACACTTTTCTGACTATCTCGACCCTTCCGGACGCGTTGGCGCACTCAAAACGACCATACGAACAACTTATAAAATATTCACTTTTTATATAACAAAATTAGTCCCGACGTGACACGGGCACGTCCCGACTTAAATTTTCGAAATAGTCATTTAATACACTTATGACATTCAATATAACCAATATAATATATTACTATGCTCATTAGTAATACTCAACAAGTTTCCCATAATTACTAACTCTCGTCACGTTAATAATTATAACATAATTAATTTCCGGATTTTTATTAAATAATCATTCTCATTAAATTTAATAAATCCCCAAATTAATATAGCATAAAAATACGGGGTATTACATACTTCCCCCCTAATAACGGAATTTCGTCCCGAAATTCGGAAAATAAGGCATACCTGGTAAAAATAACTCTGGATATCTCTCGCGTATATCTGCCTCGCGCTCTCAAGTGGATTCCTCCACATTATGATGCTCCCACTGGACTCGCACAAGTGGAACTATTTTCGACCTTATCTCCTCTCACTATAGTCTAGAATAGCCACTGGTCTCTCATCGTAAGAGCTATCAGACTGTAAATCTATCTCGTCTATCGCAATGTGAGTATGGGCCATATCATCCCGAAGATATCGTCTCAACGACGAGATGTTGAATACATCGTGGATGCGATGTAAATGTTCTGGTAATCCCAACCTGTATGCTACCGGCCCAATCCTCTCGATGATTAGAAATGGTCCTACGTACCTCGGGGCCAACTTCCCCTTCTTCCCGAACCTCATCACACCCTTCATAGGAGATACACACAATAACACTTGATCTCCCACATTAAACTTCCGGAAGAACCGTTTCGCTTCGGCGTAGCTCTTCTGCCTGTCCTGGGCTACCCGAATACGACTCCTGATTATCTCAATCCTCGCGGAGGTCTCCTGAATCACTTCTGGTCCTAGCAACTTGTTGTCCCCCACCTCGAGCCAACAAGTTGGAGAACGACAAGGCCTACCATACAAAGCCTCAAATGGTGCCATGCCAATCGTAAACTGATAAGAGTTATTATAAGCAAACTCTACCAGTGGAAGATGTGGCTCCCATCCTCCCCCAAAATCGATAACACACATGCGTAGCATATCTTCTAGCATCTGATTAGTATGCTCTGTCTGTCCGTCTGTCTGTGGGTGATAAGCTGAACTCAACCTCAACTCAGTACCCATAGCCTCCTGAAAGCTTTCCCAGAAACGTGACACAAAAATCTTGTCCCTATCTGACACAATATTCAGGGGCACCCCGCGTAATCTGAAAATCTCAGCAATGAACAACTGAGCATACTGACTCATAGTATAATCTGCCCGCACTGGCAGAAAATGAGCCACCTTGGTCAAACGGTCTTCAATCACCCAGATAGAATCGTGGCCCCGCTGTGATGTAGGTAACCCTGTAATGAAATCCATGGAAATACTCTCCCACTTCCACGCGGGTACTTCCAATGGCTGAAGCAATACTGACGGCTTCTGGTGGTCCACCTTCACCAGCCGGCAGGTAGAACACTTGGACACAAACTCGGCGATGTACTTCTTCATCCCACTCCACCAGTATTGACGCCTCATGTCCTGGTACCTTTTATCACCTCCCGGATGTACTGCAATTCGGGACCCGTGAGAATGAGTCATCACTTCATGACGTAACTACGCTCTATATGGAACCACTAATCTCCCATTAAACCGCAAACCTCCATCAGAACTAACAGAATAGGACTAAGCACCCTCGGCTAGAAGTCGCACAATCTGCTCCTGGCAAAACGGGTTTGTGGTCGGTGCCTGTATCACCCTCGTAATACTCTCGGGTGTGACTGACATCACGGATATGAAAGAACGTGCCACTGCGTCCTGGTGACCCAACTCCTTCCACTTTGCTTTCCAGATGTCCGCTACATCGTCTACCGGTTTACGGCTCAACGAATCAGCAACTACGTTGGCCTTCCCCGGATGATACTGTATATCGAACTGGTAGTCCTTCACAAACTCTAACCACCTGCGCTGACGCTTATTCAGCTCTCGCTGAGTGAACAGGTACTGCAGTGACTTAAGGTCTGTGAACAAACGGAATTTCTCGCCCAATAAGTAGTGCCTCCAAATTCTCAATGCAAAGACGACCGCTGCTAACTCCAGGTCGTGGGTGGGGTAATTCTTCTCATGCGGCTTAAGCTTGCGGGAAGCAAAAGCTATAGCCTTCTCTTCCTTCTAAAGTACTCCCCCAAGTCCCCGTAAGGACGCATCGGTGTAAACCAGGTACTCTACACCCGACTTTGGTAACGCAAGGACTGGCGCTAAAGTCAGCTTGTCTTTCAGCTCGTCGAAAGCCAATTGACAAGCGTCATCCCAAACATATGGTACTCCCTTGCGAGTCAGATTCGTCAATGGACCCGCTATTTTGGAGAATCCCCGAATGAATCTCCTATAGTATCCAGCTAATCCCAAGAAACTACGTACTTCCGTCGGTGTCGTGGGCTGTCCCCACTCCCTCACCGCTGACACTTTGCTCGGGTCAACTGCAATCCCCTGCTCAGAAACAACATGGCCCAAGAACTGTACCTCTCGCAACCAGAATCCACACTTCTCGTACTTAACATACAACTGATGCTCTCGTAGAGTCTGAAGAACCTGCCTCAAGTGCTCGGCATGCGCCTCCTCGGAGTGTGAATATATCAAAATGTCATCTATGAAGACGATGACAAGCTGATCCAAGAACTCTCTGAATACTCGATTCATTAAGTCCATAGAAACGGCTGGAGCGTTTGTGAGTCCGAACGGCATCACCCTAAACTCATAGGACTCATATCTTGACAAGAAGGCCTCTAATACGTAACTGATGATACCCCGACCTCAGATCTATCTTCAAAAAGAAAGTTGCTCCCCTCAACTGGTCGAACAGATCATCGATTCGAGGCAACGGGTACTTATTCCGTATCGTTACCTTGCTCAGTTCCCTGTAGTCCACACACAATCTTACTGAACCATCTCTCTTCTTCACAAACAAGACTGGAGCGCCCCAAGGTGAGATACTCCTACGAATGAAGCCCTGACCCAACAGCTGCTCTATCTGATCTCGTAGCTCTCACATCTCTGCCGGAGCCATACGGTACGGTGCGCATGCTATAGGTCTCGTATCTGGCAATAAGTCTATAACAAAGTCTATCTCACGACTGGGCGGTAGGCCTGGTATCTTCCTGAAATACATCGAAATACTCCCTAACAACTAGGATCGAATCCAAGGGAATTACAACCTCCTTAGAGGTATCCTCCTCTATGTAATACAAATGAGCGGTCGAACCTCCCTCTGGGCGAGGCATCGCCACTACAAACATATCTTGCCCCGGAATGGCAAAAATAATGCTCCCACCGAAGCAATCAATTATGGCTCTATAAGCTGCGAGTCAATCCATACCAATAATCACATCATGCTCGTGCATGTCTAAGACTAACATGTCTACAGGTAATACTAAGCTACCAATCTCTACCCCCACTCCCCGGCATATAAAGAAAATAAAAGTGACTCACTCCCCAGTGGTGAGTCGACACACGCCACGGTGCTCCCTGCTGTGGCTAACAACCCTAAGGACTTCGCAAAATATGTAGCTATAAAACAATGCGTTGCCCCAGTAACAAATAGAATTCGACCCAAAGTCCCATGGATAGAAAACATACCCCAAATCGTGGGTGGTGCCTGTGGGGCTGCTGCGTGGTGGACATTAAAGATATGTCTGTACTGTAACTGCCCCTGTTGCACTGGTGTTACTGGAAAGGTTGGTAGGTCTGGTACCTGAGCTGGTGCTGGGAGAGCGACTGGAAAAAGTGGCCCCTGTGGCTTCGTACGGGCACATTGTGGCTGTGAGGACCTAACACCCTTTGGGCAATCTTGGCGTTTATGTCCATGCGTGCCACACACAAAACATTTGCCTTTGAAGTTACTCCCCCTCTGACCCTGCTGCTGTTGGTGTCGGCCTTGCTGACTTGGGGCTTTATTCCTCTTTCGAAACTGTTTTATCTTACCACGTTATTGACTAGAATTTACCCGGTCTTGGGTAGTTTGCTGTCGCAATTTCGGAGTCTTCGCACATTTGTCAGCTTTGGTCACATGCATTTGGCTAACCTCTCTAGGTATTTTGCCTTCTCTAAGTTGCATGCTGCGTTCTAGGTATTGTAAAACTGCAGTGGTGACTGCTTGTGCTAAGATGCCTGCTAACTCGGCGGTTGATATTCTCTCTAGGAACACCTGAGGTGCGAGTCGATTTTGCTCGTCGACTCCCTCAACCGTTTTAGCTAGTTCTTCTCGACGGTCCATCTGAAAATTTAAATGAATTTGGATGAGTTCATCATTCAAATAAACAAATCGCAGAAGCACGAATTCCCAATGCATAGAGATGAACACTACATTCCTAGTATTAGGGCTCTATATCAAGAAAGTAGCGCTGAAAGCATAATAAGCCGCACAGATCCTAAAGGACACTAGAACCTGATGCTCTGATACCACCTGTGACACCCCGCCTAATTAAATACCGGACGATCACTCCTTTATTAAATTAAATCAAGGTAAACAGTTGGTTCATTCTCAGTATCACTGTCGATAAAAATAAATTTTCCAATTAACACCCTTAATAGTTAAGCTAAGTGTCAAAACATTTTCATACAAACTTTCCAAATTTTAATTAAAGAAAAAGATTTATTTATAAAACAACATTTCTACAATTAAGAATCACATCACAGTAAACCAGATAATATAAAACATTCGTCAATCGAATGTCAACATAGGAAAAATACAAAATCACAAGTCTAAACTGAATGAATCCCATAGAACAATACTGGAAATAACTGAAATATAAATGTCCCAACAACAACTGAAATAATGGAAAGGGCGACACGTGCCTAATAAATGAGAATGCTAGAATGGAGTCAATAAAGGAAGCCGTCTACGCAAGTGACCTGCAACTCCCACCTAAGCTGCAGCACGTTCCTCTCAAGGGATCCTAAGCAAGACGCCCCTGTGGCTGGGCACCTGAAATATATACATATATATACAAGAGAGAGAGAGATAAAAAGAAACGGGTCAGAGCCCGAAAGTGTGTTTGATTTAAAAATACGTTTAGCAAGTATTTAAATTGATACAAACCAATGCAACAACATATTTGTCACACCCCAAAACCCAATATCCATACTAATCATTTGTTATTGGAATAATTAGATCATAATCTTGAGCCCATTGGAAATATGATTCTTCATCAATATTTTCCTACATAATGTGCATAATGAACATAATATTATTCTTATATCATAAAATTCAATATCAGAGTCATAATTAAGCGAACATACAATACCTTGATTAACTATGATCAACTCAATCCATACTAAATCAATATATACAATGTGTGAGTATATTAAAATCTTCAGTGTGACAACGATAAAATCCCATTTTTAAACCCCAGCTCTCTCCAACGGTGCAACTCTCAAAGCTACCGGTCATATGGTATCCTAGCTGGCAGCGTATGAACCTGAAATTGTTAAAATATAAACCGTAAGCATTAAGCTTAGTGAGGTACTCCTTCCCTGCAATAGAATAACAATTCTATATCGAATATGTAGATATAAAATCCGAACAATCCTGCCCATTGGCAATAACAAATCATGGATCATAAGATCCAATTAATTCTACCCATTGGCAATAACAAATCCTGGATCATAAGATCCAAATAATTCTGCCCATTGGCAATACCAAATCCTGGATCATAAGACCCAAATAATTCTGCCCATTGGCAATAACAAATCCTGGATCATAAGACCCAAATAATTCTGCCCATTGAAAATAACAAATCCTGGATATTTGGATATCCAAACAAATCCTGAATACCGAAGTATTCAAACCAATCCTGGATCATGAGACCCAAACAAATCCTGGATATTTTAATATCCAAACAAATCCTGAATACCAAAGTATTCAAACAAATCCGCTCTTAGAGCTATATTCATATTTATATATGAAATAAATCATAAGTACACTCACCTTGGCAGTTTAACTGGCTTTGCCCTTGCCTTTATCCAGTACTTATTCAATCAGCTCTTCTTCCCTTCCTATCATTCTTAAAATATTAGTATCATCATAATAATATCAATAATCCAAAGAACGATTTAAACATAATTCAATCCATAAGCATCGCATGATTCCATTAAAATCATTTATCACAAGTGAAGTCCTATCCAAATCCATGCTAGTATATTTAACATATCCAAATCATAGACAAAATATAAATTCATTTATTCTTGTAAATTCAATCCTTGTCATATTAGTATTCCAATACAAAAGACGGTACATCATTTTAGGTCTCGTAGAGCAAGATATGCTCATTTCTTTACCACATGGCAAATCTGCCCTATAGGCCCTCTTATCGTTCATTCAACTTCCACGAATTTCCATAATTTTTCTACATTATAAATTTATATGATATTCATCCCAACATCAGTAAACATATTGAACAATACAATATTAAAATTTCATAATTTTCAGAGTTTATTTTCTATGTCAAGCAAAACATCGAACACATGGTAGGCATACTTTCACCCTTAGGGCAGATTGCATACCCGAACTTCAAACTCTCACCAAGGACTAATTTATTGGTATTTTCCCATGATTTTCGGATATGTCATAGATATGTAAGTCCAGGTTAATATACAATTGGAATCAATCAATTCCAGTAAGTATAGAGAAATATATGGAAGTTTTAATAAACAAGGTTCTTAAACAAAACAATCTCAAGGGTTTACACATTCAAGTTTACTTAAACTTGCATCTATCCATAAGTACATATCAAGACATGGAATTTCAGTAAAAAAATGATTATTTCAATCATTTAAATAAGTAATACAAAAAAATAAACAAGATTTATGGATGGAAATACCTTAGGGGCTTTTACGTAATTTTTCTATGAATTTTTCTTCAATTTCTCCTCACACTTTCTTCCTAAACTTCAAAACTCTATTTCCTTAGGTTAAACTCTTCCATGGCTGAAATATGCTGAAGGAAGAGCTTAATTAAAGGGTTTTAAGTCGGCATAAGGCCACCCCCTCTTGGTCCAATCAAAATATAACATGTGGCATTACATAAAATAAAATTTCATTTAAGGCTAAATGACTACTTTACCCCCTGTTCGTAAAAGGACAATATCTTCCCACTCGGATGTCCGTTCGATGAACCGTTTCTTTTGTTATAAACCTAACTCATATATATACAAATATATAGTTTACACCTCAAGTTCATTTTCATGTCATAAAGGTCTAAACTAGCCTTAAACATGAACATTCCTACCGAAACCCTCAAAGTTTTGTATTTGTAACTAATCCGACATTTCATGATTTTTGAAGGTAGGATTAGACTGAACATAGTAAATTAACATCATATATATTAATAACACACTAATAATATCACATAAGCTAAGCATGATTTAAGCATAATTAATCGTAATTATATTCGGGTTGTCACAATTCTCCCCCTGTTAGGAAATTTCGTCCTCGAAATTGACATACCTTGGTTGTCCGAATCAAACAAATACGGATAACGCATTTTCATGCTATCCTCACTCTCCCACGTAGGTTCTTCCGTGGAATGCCTTCTCCACACAACTTTCACAAGTGGGATCACCTTTGATCTCAATATTTGTTCTTTCATATCGACGATAGCAAGCGGTTCTTCCACGTAGCTCAAATCTTCCTTCAACTCAATAGGTTGTTCCACCAATACACGTGAAGGGTCCGCTACATACTTTCTCAACATAGAAACATGGAAAACATCATGTAATCGAGCTAACTCCTGTGGTAACGCTAACTTGTAGGCAACCATCCCGACTTTCTCAAGAATTTCATAAGGTCCAATGTAGCGTGGACTTAATTTCCCTTTCTTTCCAAAACTCATAACTCCTTTCCATGGAGATATCCGAAGAAACACATAATCCCCTTTCTGGAATTCCAAATCTTTTCGTCGTTTATCCGCATAACTTTTTTGTCTGCTCTGAGCTGTTCTCATTCTATCTTGAATAATCTTCACTTTTTCAGTGGTGACTTCAATCAATTCTGGACCCTCTATCTTCCTTTCACTAACTTCACCCCAACATATTGGTGTACGACATCGTCTACCGTACAATGCTTCATATGGATCCATACCAATAGTAGACTGAAAACTATTGCTATATGCAAATTCTATCAAAGGAAAATATTCATCCCAATTACCCTTGAAATCAAGCACACAGGCTCTAAGCATATCTTCCAAAATCTGTATTGTCCTTTCAGACTGCCCATCTGTCTGGGGATGAAAAGCCGTACTAAACTTTAAGTTGGTACCCATAGCATACTGCAAACTATCCCAAAATCTGGATGTAAAAGTAGGGTCCCTATCTGAAACAATAGAAACAGGCACCCCATACAATCGAATAATTTCATTAACATACAATCTAGCATACCTATCAACTGTATACGTAGTCTTGACTGCTAGAAAATGAGCGGACTTGGTCAATCTGTCCACCACTACCCAAATCGAATCTGACCCCTTCTGAGATCGAGGAAGCCTAACTACAAAATCCATTGTTACATGATCCCATTTCCATTCTGGTATTGGCAATGGCTGAAGCAGACCAGTAGGTTTCTGATGCTCCACTTTCACTTGCTGACATACAAGGCACCTAGAAACAAAATCAACTATTTCCTTCTTCATATTATTCCACCAATAATGCTCCTTCAAATCCCTATACATTTTAGTACTACCAGGATGCATAGTATAAATGGAATTATGAGCCTCATCTAAAATTTCCTCCTTCAATCCACCCACATTAGGCACACATAACCGCTGTTTATATAATAAAGTGCCATCATTCACAATACAAAAATCTTCAGACTTACCGTCTTGGACATCTTGTCGTTTCTTCTCAAGGAAAGAATCTTGACTTTACAAATCATGAATACGAGTAGCTAACAAAGGCCTCATGCTTACATGAGCAAAGAATCTGTCCCCATCTGCTAACTGCAATTCCACTCCCATCAATCTCAACTCCATGATATGAGCAACTCTAGCACATCGAATACAAGATAACCTGCCTGAAGCCTTTCTACTCAAAGCATCTGCAACTACATTTGCCTTTCCTGGGTGGTAGTGAATTGTACAATCATAATCTTTAATTAACTCCATCCACCGCCTCTGCCTCAAATTCAACTCCTTTTGAGTATATAAATACTTAAGGCTTTGATGGTCAGTAAAAATTTCACATACCTCACCATATAGATAATGACGCCATAATTTCAAAGCAAAGACAATAGCAGCAAGTTCCAAATCGTGTGTAGGATAATTACGTTCATGTGTACGCAACTGCCTAGAATCATAAGCAATAACTTTACCATGCTGCATAAAAACGCAACCCAACCCCTGGTGTGAAGCATCTGTATAAATAACAAAACCATCTCCACCATGCGGAATAGTAAGAACAGGTGCAGTTACCAACCTCTTTTTCAATTCATCAAAACTATTTTCGTAATCAGAATTCCATTCAAACTCAACATCTTTCCGGTTTAGTTTAGTCATTGGTAAGGCAATCGAAGAAAATCCTTTAATAAACCTTCTATAATACCCAGCTAAACCCAGAAAACTCCTCACCTCAGTCACATTATTGGGCCTCTCCCATTTCACAATAGCCTCTACCTTTTTAGGATCAACACATATACCATCTCCAGAAATATCATGGCCTAAAAATACAACTTGTGATAGCCAAAATTCACACTTGCTAAACTTAGCATACAACTTCTTATCTCTCAACAGATTCAAAATAGTTATGAGATGCTTTTCATGTTCAACCATATCATGTGAATAAATCAGAATATCATCAATAAAAACTATCACAAACGAATCAACAAAAGGATGCAGTACCCGGTTCATAAGATCCATAAATACAGCTGGAGCATTAGTCACCCCAAAAGGCATCACCAAAAACTCAAAATGACCATACCGAGTGCGAAAAGCAGTTTTAGAAATATCACTCTCCTTCACCCTCAACTGATGATACCCTGATCGCAAGTCTATCTTTGAAAACACTTTATCACCCTGTAACTGATCAAACAAATCATCTATACGAGGTAAAGGATATTTATTCTTAATTGTAGCTTTATTCAGTTGCCTATAATCAATACACAACCGCATAGTACCATCTTTCTTTTTCACAAATAAAACTGGTGCACCCCATGGAGATACACTGGGTTGTATAAAGCCCATATCAAGTAAATCCTGTAACTGGATCTTAAGTTCTTTCAACTCAGCAGGTGCCATTCTATACGGTGCCATAGAAATAGGGGTTGTCCCTGGTCCTAATTCAATACTAAATTCAACTTCTCTTTCTGGAGGTAACCCTGGCAACTCACTAGGAAACACTTCAGGAAAATCCCGTACAATAGGAACATCGACTAATTGTAAAGCCCCCTTCCTAGTGTCAAGAACATATGCAATAAAACCCTCACAACCCTTACTCAATAATTTCCTCGTCTGAATAGCAGAAATGATGCAACTGGGAACAATTTTCCTTTCCCCCACAAATTTAAATTTAGGCTCACTAGGCATATTAAAAATAACTTCCTTACAGAAACAATCCATAGATGCATGATATTTAGATAACCAATCCATTCCCAGAATTATGTCAAAATAAAAAATATCCAATGGAAGTAGATCTATAACTATATCTCTAGCCCCCACAGTCAAAACACAATCATGAAAAATATATTCAACTACAATCATATCCCCCATAGGCATGGAAATAACCAACCCCACCTCTAAATGAGTGCATGGTCTATTCAGATATATGGAAAATTCATATGACACAAAAGAATGTGTGGAACCAGGATCAATCAGAACATAAGCACTTCTATCAGTAACAGAAAGTGTACCTGTCACCACATCTGGAGTAATCTGAGCTTCTTTCATTGTAAAAACTCGTCCACCTGGTCTGGAATTACTAGCTTGTCCTCTGCCCATACTTTTCATTGCACTGCCCGGAGATAACATTCTGCTTGCTACTTCACTATGTGCTGCTGGAGTCTCTGCCAATTGCGGACAATTCTTCTTAATATGCCCCACCTGATGACAATGGTAGCATTCCAATCCCTTAAGCTTAGGACACTCAGATTTATAATGCCCTTCCTCTTTACAAAAGAAACATGTAACAACTCTTGTCGGTGCCTCACCCTTTCCTGACCTCCTAACCAGACTAGAAGATTCTCCACCCCTAGTATCTCTGCCGAATCTCCCCAGACCTCTACCACTATCTCCACTACCTCTCTGAAATTTATGAGGTTCTATCTTAACACTTCCACCCTCACCTCCCTTAGACTGAAATGCGTCAAATCTACTCTTCTTAAAACTCTCTCTACTTGCCACCCCTTGGTTCATTTGCCTTTCTGCTATCGTGGCTTTGTTCACCAGAGAAGCATAATCTTCTAACTCATAAGTGGCCACTCTATTTTGAATAGGCCAAATCAGTCCATCTTGAAACTTACTACATTTATCTTCTTCATCCTGCACATACTTAATAGCAAATCTAGACAAAGCAGTAAATTTAGCATCATACTCCCTCACAGACATTTTCCCTTGGGTTAAATTTATAAACTCCCTCAGCTTCTCCCTCCTATAAACCTTAGGGAAATACTTAACATACAAAGCTTTAATAAATTCAGCCCAAGTAATGACATCAGTACCTTCCATCCTTGGCACCAAATGGTTGCTGGCTTCCCACCAATACTTCGCCTCTCCTTTGAGCTTAAACACAACTAGATTCACTTTCTGGTTATCTGGAACCTTCATAACTGCAAAGATAGTTTCTAGATCTCTGACCCACATCTCAGCTTCTGTAGGTTCAGTTGACCCTGAATATTCTTGAGGGTTCAACTTCAAAAACTTCTCATGCATGGAATCCTTCATTTCCTTCCTTGCCTCTTTCTCAATCCTGGCCACAATCTTTGATTCTAGATATCTAGCCTGCTGTTCTGCCATTTGCGCCATATTTCTTTCTTGTTGCTCTGCCATCCTCATCATTGCTTGTGCCATTATTTGCATCTCTGTAGGCTGTTCTTGCTCTCTAGCCCTCCCAGCAACACTTTGCTCTACTTCAGCATTATCTGTACGAGAAGCTACTCCCTCTTCTCTAAGTTGTCCATTCCTAGGTTCCATCTGGAATAATATGTAATACAACAAAGTTCTAACAACCAATATAAACAGTTTATAATACTAAACTATTGGTTAGTACATAAACAATTCATAAATATCAAATCAACTCAATACTGCCATCTAACCGTCACACACGTCCAGAATTTATAACCACGCTCTGATACCACTAATTGTCACACCCTAAAACCCAATATCCATACTAATCATTTGTTATTGGAATAATTAGATCATAATCTTGAGCCCATTGGAAATATGATTCTTCATCAATATTTTCCTACATAATGTGCATAATGAACATAATATTATTCTTATATCATAAAATTCAATATCAGAGTCATAATTAAGCGAACATACAATACCTTGATTAACTATGATCCACTCAATCCATACTAAATCAATATATACAATGTGTGAGTATATTAAAATCTTCAGTGTGACAATGATAAAATCCCATTTTTAAACCCCAGCTCTCTCCAACGGTGCAACTCTCAAAGCTACCGGTCATATGGTATCCTAGCTGGCAGCGTATGAACCTGAAATTGTTAAAATATAAACCGTAAGCATTAAGCTTAGTGAGGTACTCCTTCCCTGCAATATAATAACAATTATATATCGAATATGTAGATATAAAATCCGAACAATCCTGCCGATTGGCAATAACAAATCATGGATCATAAGATCCAATTAATTCTGCCCATTGGCAATAACAAATCCTGGATCATAAGATCCAAATAATTCTGCCCATTGGCAATACCAAATCCTGGATCATAAGACCCAAATAATTCTGCCCATTGGCAATAACAAATCCTGGATCATAAGACCCAAATAATTCTGCCCATTGGCAATAACAAATCCTGGATATTTGGATATCCAAACAAATCCTGAATACCGAAGTATTCAAACCAATCCTGGATCATGAGACCCAAACAAATCCTGGATATTTTAATATCTAAACAAATCCTGAATACCAAAGTATTCAAACAAATCCGCTCTTAGAGCTATATTCATATTTATATATGAAACAAATCATAAGTACACTCACCTTGGCAGTTTAACTGGCTTTGCCCTTGCCTTTATCCAGTACTTGTTCAATCAACTCTTCTTCCCTTTCTATCATTCTTAAAATATTAGTATCATCACAATAATATCAATAATCCAAAGAACGATTTAAACATAATTCAATCCATAAGCATCGCATGATTCCATTCAAATCATTTATCACAAGTGAAGTCCTATCCAAATCCATGCTAGTACATTTAACATATCCAAATCATAGACCAAATATAAATTCATTTATTCTTGTAAATTCAATCCTTGTCATATTAGTATTCCAATATAAAAGACGGTACATCATTTTAGGTCTCGTAGAGCAAGATATGCTCATTTCTTTACCACATGGCAAATCTGCCCTATAGGCCCTCTTATCGTTCATTCAACTTCCACGAATTTCCATAATTTTTCTACATCATAAATTTATATGATATTCAACCCAACATCAGTAAATATATTGAACAATACAAGATTAAAATTTCATAATTTTCAGAGTTTATTTTCTATGTCAAGCAAAACATCGAACACATGGTAGGCATACTTTCACCCTTAGGGCAGATTGCATACCCGAACTTCAAACTCTCACCAAGGACTCATTTCTTGGTATTTTCCCATGATTTTCGGATATGTCATAGATATGTAAGTCCAGGTTAATATACAATTGGAATCAATCAATTCCAGTAAGTATAGAGAAATATATGGAAGTTTTAATAAACAAGGTTCTTAAACAAAACAATCTCAAGGGTTTACACATTCAAGTTTACTTAAACTTGCATCTATCCATAAGTACATATCAAGACATGGAATTTCAGTAAAAAACTGATTATTTCAATCATTTAAATAAGTAATACAAAAAAATAAACAAGATTTATGGATGGAAATACCTTAGGGGCTTTTACGTAATTTTTCTATGAATTTTTCTTCAATTTCTCCTCACACTTTCTTCCTAAACTTCAAAACTCTATTTCCTTAGGTTAAACTCTTCCATGGCTGAAATATTCTGAAGGAAGAGCTTAATTAAAGGGTTTTAAGTCGGCATAAGGCCACCCCCTCTTGGTCCAATCAAAATATAACATGTGGCATTACATAAAACAAAATTTCATTTAAGGCTAAATGACTACTTTACCCCCTGTTCGTAAAAGGACAATATCTTCCCACTCGGATGTCCGTTCGATGAACCGTTTCTTTTGTTATAAACCTAACTCATATATATACAAATATATAGTTACACCTCAAGTTCATTTTTATGTCATAAAGGTCCAAACTAGCCTTAAACATGAACATTCCTACCGAAACCCTCAAAGTTTTGTATTTGTAACTAATCCGACATTTCATGATTTTTGAAGGTAGGATTAGACTGAACATAGTAAATTAACATCATATATATTAATAACACACTAATAATATCACATAAGCTAATCATGATTTAAGCATAATTAATCGTAATTATATTCGGGTTGTCACAATATTAGTGCGACACTCTCTTGAGAAAATGTCACCTCTCTTCTATTGTGCACACCTATCGCACTAACCTTCCCAACGGTTTATCTTATCATTTAACGTACTAGACTTTCTAAAAGATTTAACTTAACTTAGATTACTCGTAAGATTTACAATTCACTATTTCCACTTTAAAAAGATGTTCCAATTTGTAATCAAAGTTCTCTATTTTTAACTTTATAAAATCAATGAGTTTCCCAGTGACATATTATATTTACTCAAAATAGGTATTCATAATTTAGTCCAGAATTATTCCTCACTTACTACGTTTCAACAATAGTTTAAATTCCTCAATCCAGATATATATAAATTACTCGTATAACTTATATATATATTCTAACAACACCAACCTATAAATTATGGTGTAGGTATACTCTGCTTTCTCAAAACAAGTATTTATAATTTTTAGTCATCAACCATATCCTACATATCAAATCACGGTAGGTAGTTCCAATTTCAGAATTTCATATATATATTAACTACTCGTATAATATATATTATAATAGCACCCCCAACTAAATTATGGTGCGGGCATACTCTACTATCCAAAGCCCCATATCACTCATATTAAGGGGAATACATTCGGAATCACTCTCGAAATTTATTAACATACATATACAAACAATATTGAGGCGAAGAATAGATTCCAAATCTCTAAGAGGATGGCACATACCTGCGTCTCTTAGGACCGTCTGAACTATCACGTCGATAGCCTGTACCAAGGACATCTATCTTCTAGGGTACAAGTCAATATACCCCATAAAGGTCCCATCGAGATAAGACTTGTCCCAGCGCGGTAACCTCAGGGATAGCAAGTAGCGTGGGCATGATTTTCACACATAGATAGTATATGCATACACAATCATATAACTATACTAACATTACCATATCAATATTAGGTAAATTCTCAATTCCCATAATTTTGACATTTCCATATTATCATATTATTAGTATCGCGTATAAGGGTTCATTTCTAACCTTAATTCGAAGTATTCTTCCATCTTATTACGTAACTCACATGGACTCTCTCTTCCCAAGTATAAAATTCAGTAGGTGTCCTATTTACGTTCCAACGTAACCCTCTTATGTAACTTTCCCTTTAAAACGATAATTTAACCAACCTAAGGTAAATACCCCATAAATACCATCCTCGTCGAATATTAAAGATCCCAACATCTTTTCATATACCCTACTGGTCCCCAATGTCTCCCAAATTACTTTATTAAGAATGCCCAATAATTATTTCACTATAAACTTAATTTAACTAATTAAATAAGGGAAATAGGAGTCTGCCAGGAGGGGTTGATCGATCGAATCTTGGGGCTCGATCGATCGAACCTTCGATCGATCGAAGCTCTAAGCTCGATCGATCGATCAAGCAGGTCTGGGCAAAATTCTGCAGAATGCAGTTACGGGTTTCATCACCAAAATTACACAAAATCGATATTTCCATGTTCCAATCGTCCCAGAATTCTACTACTAACATCATAACTATATACTAGATGATTCTAACGTAAGGCATGTTCATAAACATCATTTAAACATGGATTTTCAACCTAAAATTGTCTCCAATTATCAAGAACCCTAGAATTTTCTTAAACAGTTTACTAAAAAATATTTCTCCAGAATTTCTTTCTTATGATCATCAAAATTTCGTGGTTTATTTCCTCTACATGGCAAGGGTTTCCAGAATCAACATATAAATCATTCCTACATGCATTTTCCTAACCCAAATTGGGTGTTCTTCCATATTTATCATCTCTAATCAATCCTAAACCAATATGAAGATTGCATTAATGAAAATACGCAAGTTAAACACTTGCCTGGGATTTTTGGTATGCAGATTCACGGCTGATTTTGGTATGACTGCGTTCCTCGTCTCGTGATCTACGCGGTGGTGGTGGTGGCGGTGCAATCCGGTGGCTTTTTGGCCTTGAATTGCCTTGGAGCTCTCTCCTCTCTTCTCCAATGGCCGTCACTTGATTTGTGAATGTTCTAACCCTAAGAGGCTAACCTAATGGCTGATATAGGTTGGCTGAAATTCGTGAGTTTAATTACCCAATTATGTAAAATGACTAAAATGCCCTCCCGGGGTACTAATTAGGCCTAAAAACGCCCCGAGACCCAAACTAAACCCCCGGGTACACTTTTCTGACTATCTCGACCCTTCCGGACGCGTTGGCGCACTCAAAACGACCATACGAACAACTTATAAAATATTCACTTTTTATATAACAAAATTAGTCCCGACGTGACACGGGCACGTCCCGACTTAAATTTCCGAAATAGTCATTTAATACACTTATGACATTCAATATAACCAATATAATATATTACTATGCTCATTAGTAATACTCAACAAGTTTCCCATAATTACTAACTCTCGTCACGTTAATAATTATAACATAATTAATTTCCGGATTTTTATTAAATAATCATTCTCATTAAATTTAATAAATCCCCAAATTAATATAGCATAAAAATACGGGGTATTACACACGGCTCACGGTTCGCGGTACACCCTGGTGGGGACAAAATGTACCAAGACATGAGATGTCAGTATTGGTGGAGCAAAATGAAGAGATATATTGCCTTGTTTGTTTCTAAATGCGCCACTTGTCAGCTGGTAAAAGTGGATCATCAGAGACTGACAAGACTTCTACAGCCATTAGAGGTTCCGATGTGGATATGGGAGAGCATATCCATGGACTTTATCACGGGGTTACCTACGTCACAGAGGGGTCACGACTCCATTTGGGTAATTGTGGACCGGTTGACCAAAGTCGCTCATTTTCTACCCGTAAGGACAGACTACACTACGGGACAGTATGCCCAGATTTTTATTGCAGAAATAGTGAGACTTCACGGCGTGCCCCTAAATATCGTGTTTGACCGAGACAAGATATTTGTTTCACGGTTTTGGGTGAGTTTCTAGGAGGCCATGGGCACTGAATTGCGGTTAAGTACGGCCTATCACCCGCAGATCGATGGGCAGACCGAGCGTACAAATCTGATGTTGGCAGACATGTTGCGTATGTGCATCTTAGACTTTGGGGGTGGATGGGAGAAGTACCTTCCACTGGTGGAGTTTGCATATAATAACTCCTACCAGTTCACCATTGGCATGGCTCCATTTGAGGCGTTGTATGGTAGACCTTGTCGTTCCCCAACATGTTGGTTAGAAGTGGGTGACAACAAACTACTTGGGCCAGAGGTGATTCAGGATACTTCGGCAATGATAGAATTGATACAGAGTCGCATTCGGGTAGCTCAAGATCGGTAAAAAAGTTATGCTGATGCGAAGAGGTTCTTCAGAGAATTCAAAGTGGGGGACCAGGTTTTACTCAGAGTATCACCAATGAAAGGGATTATGCATTTTGGGAAGAAGGGAAAACTGGCACCGAGATATGTGGAGCCATTTCCTATCATTGAGCTGATTGGACCAGCTGCGTATAGAATGGGGTTACCGGAGCACTTGCATAGGATTCATGATGTGTTCCATATTTCATCGCTAAGGAAATACCTTAGGGATGATTTGGCCCATACTCACATTGCTTTGGAAGACATCGATCTCCAGCCCGATAGTTCCTACGAGGAAGGGACGATTGCTATTTTGGACCAAAGTTGCGATCAAAGATAGTACCGTTGGTACGTGTTCAGTGGCGGCATCATAATGCTGAGGAGTCCACATGGGAGCGCGAGGATGAGATGCGCGAACGTTATCCAGAATTGTTTTTACCAGGTACTTTTTAGTTCCAAATTTCGGGACGAAATTCTATTATAAGGGGGGGAGTATGTAATACCCCGTATTTTTATCGATATTTATTTATGGGATTAATTAAATTAAATGTGAATTAAATGAGAATTAATCCGAATATAAATACTAACGAGATGTGAGTTGGTATTTGATTATGATGTGTATATATATGACGATATATGAATATTGAAAATATTAAAATTGTCGCGAGACTGAAATACGACAATTTGAGAAATTAAGTTGGGACACGCATGTCAGTCGCGTCAGGAACGTAATTATTTGAATTAAAAAGTGAATTTTATTTTTATAAACAGAATGGTCATTTTGAGTGGGTCAACATTTTTGGAAGGGTCGAAATAGTCAGAAAACACTAGCCGGGGGTTTAGTTTAGGTCCCGGGGCATGTTTGGGCCATACCGACAACTTAAAAGGGTATTTTGATAATTTTGAAATTTTGGGAATTAAGACCTACGAATTTTAAGAGTTATTTATTCATTAATTAATAACCCACTAAGCCCATTACCAACATTTGACAACTTAGAGGGCTACGGGAGTTATAGGAAGAGTTGGAAGAGGTTCCCAAGAGAAAACCCATAACCACCATCTTCAACCTTCAACTTTGGGAGAAATCTATAGAGAGGGAAGAGGACAACCTTCAACATCAAATTCGAAAGAACAATCTAAGGTAAGTGATTTGATATTTTTGAGCATTGAATATGTTTTCCATGTTTAGTGTAGGAAATTATCTTATATTAAAATTCTTGAAGAAAACCCATGAAGATTATTGGAGAAACCTTGAAATTGGGGGAGGATTTGCATGTAGAATGATAATGGACTGAATTAGTATTCAAAAGAATTATATATGATGATGTAATAATGGATTTAAGATGATTAATTTGGGCATAAGAAAGTATAAGTCATGTTCATAGGGTTTGGGAAAATATTTGGGGATTATATTAATTTCATGATGATGTGTAAATTTTGACCCTTAAAATATGTTAAGGAATGACCTAGGGTGATTAGGAATGGATTATAAACGTTGGTATATCAATTGTATAATTTTTGGGTGGAATTAGAGAAGAGAAAATTGAAGAAAAACGGACTTAAGGATTTCTGGGTCGAAACTGCCATCTCGTTAGAAGACCTGCCCAGGTCGTTCGAACGAACTTCTAACGAGATGACAGTATGACTTCTAACGAGTTGGTATCTCATTAGAAGCCATTCGTTCGAACGAACTCGTTCGAACGAGACTTCTAACGAGTTGACAGAATGGCCTTTTTGGCCTGATTTGATTTCTAGTATCCCGTAGACTTATTTAAATGTTGAGATGACCTTCCCTTATTAATCAGTTGGTATAGTGGGGAGATTTGGGGTACATTGGGGAGAAAAACTTAGAATTGTGTAGCAGACCGGATAACTTTTGTGGATTTAGGAATCGAGTAATTATTTACAACGTGAGAAGAGTTGATAACTTAAAGACATATAAATCGAGGACTTGTGAGTTATGTAACACTAAACGTTGGTATGAGGACGAGAAGCATACCACTAATGAAATATCGTGATACCTAAAATGTGTGAATGTTTGGTAAATGTATTTATCTGTGTATGACATACCTACCGTACTTGCTAACGGGGGAGGTTGGCGTTCGTTTAGGACCATCTAATCTTTGTATGCCTAAGGGGGGGATTTAGATTGGTAACTCGAGGACATAGGTCAGAGAAGGACTTATTGGGAAGTTAATAAGTCTGCTGATCATGGGATCGTAGGTATGTGCGTGACCCATGTGATGTGAACTATGTTCGCCTCCATTATTTGTGATTGTTGTTAATGAAACGATTCCTGATAGATTCGGAACACGTGATCCTTATGTACGTGATGTACCGGGATTTGATAGCAGATTATGCGAGCACCGCAGCTTAGTCTCGGGGTGCTAGTATTGTATATTTATGATGAGAATAATATACTATCTATTGAAATGAATTGTCGCGAACAATTATGAGTATAAATTATAATAATGGTTTGTAAAGTAAAGATGTAAGGTTCCTAATAATGTGTAGAGCTAAAGTGGGGAAACGATGTAAATAGGTACAATACTCAATTAAAGAGAAGATGTTGGGATTTGAATTGGATATCATGTGGAAATGTTAGATTTAGCGTTGGACTAAATAGATATGTAAACAACTAGAATGGGTACGGGTACGTTAGGAGTGCACAACTAGTTGAGAGGTGAGGAACTCATGTGAGTGCACACACTAACGTGTACTTTATATTTAGTCTTTAAAGATATTAAACACTTGCATGTTTTTAAATTATTTTCACATTCGGGCTCTGACCCGTTTGCTTTCAAATCCATTTTTTTTTGTAAAAACCTTTTAGGTGCCCAGCCACAAGGACACCATGCATAGGAGTTCTATTCAGGTGACGTGCTGTAGCTGCTGTGGAAGTTACATGACCTTGATAGTAGACGCCTCCATCTTGATCTTGACTCCATTATCTGTTCTTATCATTTATTAGGCATGTCGCTCATTTCTTCTAGAGACATTTCATTTATTCACTTATTTCAGACTTTGGGTTTTAATTAATTTTAGTGATGCAGATTTTGTATTTATTTATTTCGGGATTTGGTTTGTTATGGGGAGTTTTTCCTCCAGACTCTTTATTATTGGTAGGTTATTCTATTATGACTTTATTGTGATTGGTTGTGTTAACTTCTTATAATTCATTTATTGCATGTTAATCAGATTTAAATTAAAATGGACATCTCACTTTTCAAATACTAGGTGGTTAGTAATTATTAAAATGTTTTCGACAGTGATGCTATTAACTGAACCAACTTGCCATTTTGTATTAATTTAATAAAGGAGTAGCTACCCGGTATTTAATTAGTCGGGGTGTCACAGCCACACACTGTTTCATTGACACGAGATTTGCATGCACTTTGGGGTTATTAGACACTGCAGAGAGCATGATCACTTGCGTAGATTCACCGTTGAGTATGGGTTCTGTGATTTCTCTTATTTGTAGAGGTGTGGGTATAGAGATCGGGAGGTTTACTTTACCTGCTGATATGTTAGTATTAGTGATGACTGAGTACGATGCGATTGTTAGTATGGATTGGCTAGTTGCATACTGAGCCATGATTGATTATTTTAGTAGGAGTATTATCTTTGCCATTCCCGGGCAGGTGATGTTTTTAGTGGAGATGCCTCACCCTGAGGGAGGATCATCCACTCACTTGTACTATATAGAGGAGGAGACCTCTAAGGAAGTGGTGTTACCACTTGATTCGATTCTAGTTGTTAGGGAATTTGCTGATGTATTTCAGGATATACCTGGATTATCGCCTAGTAGAGAGATAGATTTTGTTATCGATTTGACGCCGGGCACTCGGCCAATTGCCCGTGCACCTTACCGTATCGATCCAGCAGAGATGAGAGAGCTAAGGGACCAGATAGAGGAGTTGTTAGGTCAGGGGTTTATCCGAAGGAGTACTTCGCCGTGGAGTGCCCCTGTGTTATTCGTAAAGAAGAGGGATGGATCGTTGAGGTTGTGTGTAGATTACCGGGAGTTGAATAAAGTCACGATACATAATAAGTATCCATTGCCCCGAATCGATGACTTATTCGACCAATTGAGAGGATCTTCCTTCTTCTCAAAGATTGATTTGCGATCGGGATGCCATCAGTTACGTATCAGGGAACAGGACGTCTCGAAGACTGCTTTCTTGACGAGATATGGTTCCTACGAATTTCAGGTTATCCCTTTTGGCTTGACCAATGCTCCAGTCGTGTTTATGGACTTGATGAATAGGGTGTTTAGAGAGTTCCTAGACCAGTTCGTCGTCGTCTTTATTGATGACATCCTGGTATACTCCCAGACAGAAGGGGAGCATGCCGAGCATTTGAGGCAGGTTTTGTAGACGATACGTTAGAACGAGCTTTATGCAAAGTACGAAAAATGTGGGTTTTGGCTAAAGGAGGTTCAATTTTGGGGGCATATCATTTCAAATCGGGGGATATCTGTTGATCCGGGGAAGGTATCCGTGGTGAGGGAGTGGGGGATAGCCCATGACACCAACTGTGATTCGTAGTTTCTTGGGCGTAGCAGGATATACAGAAGGTTTATTTGGAGTTTCTCAAAGATAGCGGGTCCTTTGACAGATCTGACTCGCAAGGGTGTGCCATTCATCTGGAGCGATGCCTGTCAGTTGGCATTCGATGAGTTGAAGGACAAGTTGACCTCAGCGCTTGTGTTAGCATTGCCCAGACCGGGAGTTGAGTATCTAGTCTTCACCGATGCGTCCTTACAAGGACTTGGAGGTGTGCCGCAACAGGAGAGTCAGGCCATAGCTTATGCTTCCCGTAAGCTTAAGACTCACGAGAAGAATTACCCACCCACGACTTGGAATTAGCGATGGTCGTATTCGCTCTTCGGATTTGGAGACACTATCTCCTGGGGGAGAAATTTTGGTTGTTCACAGACCACAAGTCTCTACAATACCTCTTCACGCAGAAAGAACTGAATATGCGTCAACGTCGATGGCTTGAGTTTGTGAAGCATTATCAGTTTGATATCCAATATCACCCAAGGAAGGCTAAAGTGGTAGCAGATGCGTTGAGACGAAGGCCAGTAGATGAGGTGGCCGAGGTGTGGAAAACTAAGTGGAAGGAGTTGGGACACCAGGATGCAATGGCCCGATCATTCATGTCTGTGATGACTGTTACAACTCAGATTGTTACAAGAGTAATAAAGGCCAAGGCAAATGACTCATTCTGTCAGGAGCAGATAGTTCGATTACTAGCAGAGGGAGCTGAGTCCTATACCGTTAGCTCAGATGGGGGATTACGCTTCAATGGGAGACTGGTCGTTCCGGAAGGGGAAGACTTGCGGTACGATATAATGATAGAGTCGCACGGCTCACGGTTCGCGGTACACCCTCGTGGGGATAAGATGTACCAAGACATGAGATGACAGTATTGGTGGAGTGGGATGAAGAAAGATATCGTCGTGTTCGTTTCTAAATGCGGCACTTGTGAGCTAGTAAAAGTGGACCATCAGAAACCGGCAGGACTTCTACAGTCGTTAGTGGTTCGGATGTGGATATGGGATAGCATATCCATGGACTTTATCACGGGGTTACCTACTTCACAGAGGGGTCACGACTCCATATGGGTAATTGTGGATAGGTTGACCAAAGTTGCTCATTTTCTACCTGTGAGAACAGACTACACCACGGGACAGTATGCTCAAATTTTCATTGCGGAAATAGTGAGACTTCATGGGGTGCCTCTAAATATCGTGTCTGACCGAGATAAGATATTTGTTTCACAATTTTAGGGGAGTTTCTAGGAGGCAATGGGTACGGAGTTGCGGCTGAGTACAACTTATCAACCGCAGACTTATGGGCAAACAAAGGGGACAAATCAGATGTTGGAGGACATGTTGCGTATGTGCATCCTAGATTTTGGAGGTGGTTGGGAGTAGTACCTTCCACTGGTGGAGTTTGCTTATAATAACTCCTATCAATTCACCATTGGCATGGCTTCATTCGAGGCGTTGTATGGTAGACCTTGTTGTTCCCCAGCATGTTGGTTAGAGGTGGGGGATAAAAAACTCCTTGGGCCGAAAGTGATTCAGGACACTTCAGTAAGGATAGAGATGATACGGAGCCGCATTTGGGTAGCTCAGGACCAGCAGAAGAGCTATGCTGATGCCAAGAGGTTCTTCAGAGAATTCAAAGTGGGGGACTAGGTGTTACTCAGAGTATCTCCTATGAAGGGGATCATGCGTTTTGGGAAGAAGGGGAAACTGGCACCAAGATATGTGGGGCCATTTCCTACATCGAGAGGATTGGGTCAGTTGCGTATAGACTTGGGTTACCGGAGCACTTGCATAGGATTCATGATGTGTTCCATATTTCCTCGGTAAGGAAATATCTTAGTAACGATTTGGCCCAAACTCACATTGCTTTAGAGGACAACGATCTTCAGCCTGATAGTTCCTACGAGGAGGGGCCGATTGCTATTTTGGACCGAAGCGAGCGGAAACTGAGGTCAAAGATAGGACCATTAGTACGCGTGCAGTGGTGGAATCATAATGCCGAGGAGTCCACACGGGAGCGCGAGGATGAGATTCGCGAGCGCTATCTAGAGTTATTCTTTTATTTTTATTTAAGGGATTAATTAAATTAAATGAGAATTAATTGAGAATTAATCCGGATATAAATACTAGCGAGATGTGAGTTGGTATTTGATTATCATGTTAAAATTGAATATTTCATGAGTATTGAAAATATTAAAATTGTCGCGAGATAGAAATACGACAATTTGGAAAGTTAAGCTGGGACAGGCGTGTCAGTCGTGTCAGGAACGCAATTATTTAAATTAAAAAGAGAATTATATTTTTATCAACTGAATGATCATTTTGAGTGCGCCAACGTGTCCGGAAGGGTCGAAATAGTTAGAAAACACTAGCCAGGGGTTTAGTTTGGGTCTCGGGGCATTTTTAGGCCAAACCGGCAACCTAGAAGGGTATTTTGGTAATTTTAAAAATTAGGGAATTAAAACCCACGAATTTTAGGAGTTAATTAAAGATTATTAAAAGATCCACTAAGGCCATTATCAGCCAAAAAGTGAGAGAGTGGGCTACGGTAGTTTTTTAGAGAAGTTAGAAAGAGGAAAAAGGGTTTCCAAACAAGAACACCCACCACCGTCATTTTGGAAGAGATTGTGACCAAAAAGAGGGAAGAATAAACCTTGAAACACTGGCAACACCTCTGAAGAACAAATCTAAGGCAAGTGTTTTGATGTTGTTATTTGCAATGAATATTTCCTCCATGTGTAGTGTAGAAAACTGTTTATGTCTTGGAAATTTTGATGAAGAACACCCAATGGAATTATTGTGAAACTTGTGGTTTTGAGTGAGAATTTGCATGTAGAATGATTTTGGACGAATTAAATATACAAAATAGAACTTTTGATGATCTGAAAACGAATTAATAAGGAGTACTTTTATAAAATTAAATTTTGAGTTCAAGTTCATAGGGTTTGGGACAAGAATTGGGGATTTATGATTTTGGCATGTTAATTTGTAAGATTTGACCCCAAAAATATGTTAAGGAATGATCTAGGGTGACTAAAAATAGTTTACAAACATTAAAACGTAATTTGGATAGTCTTAGGATGGATTTAGAGAAGAGAAGAATGAAGAAAAAATGAATTTGGAGATTTCTGGGAGAAGTCTGCTGATTAGGCATAAATTCTTCACATTTATCCCCTTAATTTCGGTATTTTTATGATCCCGTGCGGTGTAAATAGATTGGATTTGTCTCATATTTATGCTACTAACCCTTTTTGGCAAGTATTTCGTATTTTGTGTATCTCCTATGTGTTTTACAGATAGTTCATGCAAGTTAGTGCCAAAGAGAACTCAAAATAGTGAAAGACATCAAGAATCGGGGAGTTAAAGGGCATTTTCATATATTTTCAGCCATAGTCTGGAGGTGGGGCCAACTAGAAAGTTGAAGAGCTTTCAATTAAAAGAACACTGGAAAAAACGACACCTCAATCCGAGCTACGATGAAGAAGTTATGCCCATTTGAAGTTGAGAAGAAATCCAAGAAAAAAGCTGTCAGACCCGAACCGAACCGAAGCTGAGAAAAAAGAACCAGTCTGCCCATTTGTCACGCACCAGATCCGTTACGAAATTAGTCACGCTCCAGATCCGTTACGAAATTAGTCATGCTTTCTAAGTGTGGCAAATTGGCAGATACGGGATTTTTATTTTGTGCTTATCTTTTAGCCAAAAGAGTTTTATGTTTTGGGGACTCTTCAAAACGACCCTTAGCCTATATATTTAGTCATTAGGACTCTTTTTATTCAGATTTCATTCATATAAAAGCTCCATAACAAGTAGGAACATCTAGGAGAAAGATTCACATATTTTGCACCATTAATTCAAGAGCTTTTCCGGTTTTTCTTCAATCTTTGATTTCTTCTTGCATGTTCTTGTTCTTCAATCGTGGTAACTTTAATTTCCAGTACTTTTATTATTATTCACCATGTTAGGCTAGGTTTTTAAAGGTTGGGATGCATGAACCCAACCTGATGTTGTAGTTGCGTGCATATAAAATTAATCCGCTGAATTTAGTGATTGATTATGACCGTATTGCGTAGTTACACAATAATTGTAGATCTTTATATCTCATTTGCCTCTGGGTACTCGTGATGATTTAGAGTGCAATTCGAGTGTCACTATCGCGATACTGATTTACTCATCCTCAGATTAAGTATGACGCGGGCTTGAACCTCGTATACGTAATGCTTGGGAGTACTAAATTCCGGGTCAAATTAATCAGTTAAATTTATGATTAGTTTTATACCGTCAATACACTAGGGTTGGGGGATTGTGTCTCTACCTTAATTTTTCCAATTAGTTTTAGTTAACTTCTTTATTTTTCCCTTTTCCCTTTCTCACTCAATCATCTTATTTTTTTTTCTTTTTAGAGTCAAGTTAGGGTTAACAGTCTTACCTTTGTCGTCACGTTCACTCGTCCTAGTTCCCTGAGGATTCGATACCCAGACTCGCCACTATACTCCGCAAGAGTGTAGTTAAAGTTTAGGGTCTTTTGTATTGTGGTTGGAAGCCGACAACAACGACTAGCGTATTTACATGAACGCTCGGTTTCCGACTCAATCATCTGCCATCTCGTTAGAAGACCTGCCCAGGTCGTTCGAACGACCTCGTTCAAACGAGCTTCTAACGAGATGACAGTATCCCTTCTAACGAGTTGGTAGTTCAATCGAAGCCTTTCGTTCGAATGACACTCGTTCAAACGAGATTTCTAACAAGTTGACAGAATGGCCTTTTAGGCCTGATTTTATTTCAAATGTCTAGTAGACTTATTTAATGGAGTAATAACCTTCCCTTATTGACTAGTGGGTATATTTGTGAGATTGGAGTACGTTGAGGAGTAAAACTTAGAATCTTGTAGTAAACCAGATGACATTAATGGATTAGGAAACGAGTACCTAATTACGATGTGAGAAGATTAATAACTTTAGTGTATGTAATTCGGGGACTTGTAAACGTATAACATTAAATGATGGTATAAGAATGAGAAGTATACCTCTATTAATATTCTGAGATATCTAAGATGTGCGAGTGCTTAGTATATGTGGTTATCTGTGTATAACATACCTACCATACTTGCTATCATGGGAGGTCGACGTTCGATCAGGTCCATCTAATCTTTGTGTGCCTACGGGGGGATTTAGATTGGTACCTCGAGGACATAGGTCTGAGAAGGACATATTGAGAAGTTAATAAGTCTGCTGATCATGGGAGCATAGGTATGTGAGTGACCCATGTGATGATAACTATGTTCGCCTCCATTATGTGTGATTGTTGTTATTTGAGAACGATTCCTGAGAGATTCGGAATGCGTGGTCCTTATGTACGTGATGTACCGGGATTGGATAGCAGAGTATGTGTGCACCGCAACTTAGTCTTTGGGTGCCAGTATTGAATATTTATAATGATAATAATATACTGTTAATCAAAATGAACTCTCATGTATGAATGTAAGTGTGAATAATAACAACATTGTAGTAGAAGTTAAAAATGGGAAATCTTTAGTGATTAGTATTATTAATTTTGAGAACCAAGAAGAAAAGTAAAACTCTCTGTTTGAATTAAAAGGTCGGGAATCAAATCATGAACCGTATAGAAATGTTAGATTATGTATTGGAGTAGTTAGATATGGGAATAACTACAACGGGTACGGGTACGATAGGAGTGCACAATTAGTTGAGAGGTGAGAAACTCATGTGAGTGCACACTATCATGTACTTTATATTCACTGTTTAATGATATTAAACACTTGCTATATTTTAAACTGTTTTCACAATCGGGCTCTGATCCGTTTGCTTTCAAATATATTTTCTTGTAAAAACCTTTTAGGTGCCCAGCCACAAGGACACCAAGCATAGGAGTTCCATTCCAGTGACGTGCTGTAGCTGCTATGGAAGTTACAGGACCTTGACAGTAGACGCCTCCACTTTCGATCTTGACTCTATTATCAGATTTTATCATCTATTGGGCATGTCGCCCCATTTCTTTTAGACATTTTATCCATTCAGTTATTTTATATTTTGGGTTATAATTAAATTAATGATTCAGGCTTTGTATTTGTTTATTTCAGTATTCACATTGCTGTGAGGTGTATTCCTCCAGATTCAATTTATTACATCGTTATTCTGTTGTGAGTATGTTGTGGTTGTTATGTTAGCATTTCATAATCTAACTTATTGCTTATTAATCGGACTTAATTAAAATTGACAACTCACTGTTTAAATATTAGGTGGCTAGTAATTGTTAAAATGTTTTCGACGGTGATGCTATGAACTTAACCAACTTGACATTTTGTATTAATTTGAATAAAGGAGTAGCTACCCGGTATTTAATTAGTCGGGGTGTCACTGCAACTGTGTTGTAACTGAATTTTTTCCGTTATTGGGTGAATTGAACAAAAAAAAGTTTATAATTTCATTTCATGACACATAACAGCAAAACCAAAAAAAATCAATTAATTTCATTCACACGACAGTTGAAAAAATAACCAAAGTTGATAATTTCATTCAATAGTATTTGGGATCGAATATCCAAAAAGGTGGAGATATTAGTGATGATGTTACTCATAGGATTAAAGAAGGGTGGGTTAAGTGGAGAAGTGCTACCGGCATTTTGTGTGATACCTTTGAAGTTAAAAGGTAAATATTATAGGACGGACATTAGACCCGCCATGTTATATGGGACAGAGTGTTGGGCAACCAAGAAACAAAATGTGCAGAAAATGAGTGTGGTGGAGATGCGAATGCTGAGATGGATTTGTGTCAAAACTCGAAAGGATAAAATTAAAAATGAACAAATTCGTGAAACGGTAAAAGTAGCTCCTATAGAAGATAAATTGAGAGAAAATCGACTTACATGGTTTGGACACGTCAAGCGTAGACCAATGGATGATCCTGTAAGGAAGAGTGATTTAGTTAGTATTAATGGTAACACAAGGGGTAGAGGTAGGCTAAATTTACTTGGTGGGATATTATAAAAAAGGGCATGATGTCATGCGGTTTAACCGAAGATATTTCACTGGACAGAATGGAATGGAAAAATAGGATTCATGTAGCCGACCCCAAATAATAAAGGCTTTGTTGAGTTGAGTTGAGTTGAGTATAAAGACAACATCGCAAAGCCAAAAATATAGCCACATATCCTAATTTCATTCTACATGACAAAGACCCCCAAAAAATAGAGTTGTTAATTCCTGTTAACATTTTAAAGCCAAAACAACAACCAAATTTACTGTTGTGTCTTACCAACTAATAACAGTTTTAGCTCCCTTTCTCGTCCATTTTCCATGGTTATTGCATGAATTTAGCTGCAAACTGTTGCAAAATATCATTGCAAAATGCACCGTTGTTTATCTCGTGCATGTCACACGACAATGGGTTATTAGGCCTATACATTATAAATTTTTTAAAATTAATAACAAATATTTATTAAGTAAAGAAATGCATATACTTAAAGTTAAAACACACCTTCATTTGATCACAGGACATGTCATATTCTCTTGCAGAACTTATTTATGCCAGCTCACCGTGTTGCAAAGGTCTGATTCGCCAAGCTACGGACTCAAAGGCCCACTGATAAATCAAAACCGAACCAGGTATAAACAACATGTTCATGATGGAATTGCCTTACCCATTGGCACTGAGCATTATAGCCAAAGCAAAAATCAAAACAATAAAGAAAATATATGGGTCGGATGAACTTACTATTTATAACCTCTAAAGAATTGACTGGGTTTATTCATTTAACCCAACTTGTAGGATGAAAAAAATTGGGTGAAAGAATAACATTTTTATCTAATGATCTTCCTCCAAGTCATGAGTAATCTGTAGTATTAAGTGCAAGAAATAAGAAACTCACACACAAAAAAGGATATCATGTTGAAATCTCAGTATTTCAATGAGAAGATAGTGCTAACAAATTTAGAATATCATAATAGTTTATCTTCTTTAGTCACCAAAGCCCAAAAGCCATTACAGGCAAATTTCGAACCCTACGAACCTCAAAAATAGGGGAAAAACAATATCAAATAAAAAAAACTAAGAGAGAACATTAATATATAATATCCATGTGAAATGGAGATTAAGCATTGGATGATACTCCCAACTACATACACTACCCGTGTGATCTACTACAAATAGACGACATTAATTAAGTGTAGAATAATTGTTACATACTACAATACTGTGTATCTTTCAAAACTAATTTTGCTAAACATAATTTTCATACCTCAAAGTCATGCAACTCTTGTGATGAATTTTGTAACTGAATACTATTCATTTCCCAAACATAGAGTGGAACCATGAATACTCTTGTAAACATGGAATCAATAATAAATGTATAGTTCCATTAGACTTTAGAGTATAACCCTAACAGTAATCATATGAGCCTAACAATACTTTCAGAAAAAAATTTTAGTTACAAAGTAAAATTTGACAAATGAATAGATAATGATTATATTAGGTGTATTAGAATATTAAAAACTAAAGGATTGTATAATGAGTCCCAAAAGAGAATCAGTTCTATTTCCTAATCATTCATGTTTCATTCAACTTTTGGAATTAAAAAAAAAATAAATAAATCTAAGAAATACGATAACCATTATACCCTATGTTCAAAAACAATTCTACCCAATGTGGAGATAAGAAAAATATAAAAATGCCAAAGAAATACTCAAGAGTGATCCTAAGCTAATAAGTTCCAGATCTCCAAAAAAGGATGAAATCTCGAAGTTAATAAATACACAATGTGAATAAAAATAGCAAAATCTCACATTTCAGACACCAACAATGTATGATACACTGGATGCACAAACAAAACTTTATTATTATGAAAGAGTTACACAAAACTACCTACAAAATGTCTAAACAACTCCCTCCCCTGAAACCCTCCAAAATTATTGGAGAACCTCTTCCTAAATTCCACCAAAATGAATTTTAAATTCAAAATTTTGACTATACCACCACACACAGTTTGAGCAAATTTGCATATCAAAAATAACAATTTAACAATGTATAATGTAATAAAAGGGACATATGTCCAGAAATGACAGGGCATCACAGACTTTAAATATTAAATAAATAGAAAGTACTAAACCTCATACTTCATAGCTTTATGAAAACAGGGTACTTAACTTTTTCCTCCAGCACTATACCTAAAAAACAAAGTGAAAAACAGGACATGAAAAATGGTTTTATGGGATCTACTGCTTTAATTCAAAACAGAATACGAAAACCCTGAGGTTAGGGATGGTCGCAATTGATTGTGATGACGCCTTAACGGCTTGTGGTGGTGAGGCGGCAGCTAATTTTATGGTGGTGTTGTATGAATCTTTCACAAAACATGACTTGCATCGTAACCCCAATCAACTGATACATGGTATAGTGAAATAAACATGAAAAGGTTCTCAGATTCAACCTTCAACCTCGTTATGAGAAGAAAAACCCTCGCTCTTTTACAACAATAGAAGCCATAGCAATCTAAAACCAAGTAATATTAAAAACACCATTTTTAAACCCAAATAATTTCACTCTAATAATAATAAAAACTTCATGAATTGAAAGAGAATACCTTTAGAACAGTCAGATAGGCCCGAAAGTTCAAAACTTCTACTTTGAAAACCTCAAATCTGGGAGCAAAAATAACTACAATAAAATTTATCACTTAGAAATTCAATAAATAAATAAGGATAATACCTTTAAAGTGCAAAAGATATAGGGTGGATGACCATGGGGATTGATGGTTAAAGTTTTTTTGTTGATGTTGAGATACACAAATGGAATGAAATACACAAAGACCTCGAGAACTGAGAAATTACAAATCTACCTGCTGAGAACGGATAGATAGAAATCGAAAAGTCATCATGATGATGATACAAATCGAAAAGTCAATGATGGATAAAAAATGTTGAATAATTATCTACATATTCTACACGATAAGTTCATCTTCAAGATAGTTGTACTCAACCCTGAATTCAGTCTTAATTCTTTGGCACCATCCATGTTGAAACTCATCACTGTCGATATAGAAATCAAAGTACACGTACGTCCCCTGCTCAAGATCATCAGTGGCAACTTTGGGCTCCTCATGACGCTAAAATAAATGTACACATCCCTTCAAATGCGTCTCTCTCTTATTTGGTGCAATTTCAGCTCTTCCCTAGAACTGCCCCGCTTCAATTTGGTTCCGAAAGGAACTTCTAGGTCTCCACTATATCCAAACACATATATTAAACACAAATATGATTCGACCACATTTAATGCAAACAGAGCACAAATGTGTACCACCTTCAAAACAGATCATAAATACGAAATTAAAATTAGAAAATAACAAACAAATCACAAATGACATCTTTATATATTAAAAAATAACATCACCATTGAGAGGGAACACTGTAGCAATGCAAGAACTCTGTAGCAACAGTGTAGTGTAAGAACTCTCTATCAACCATTATAATTTCCAGGTATGGTGTGTCTACAGCAGCAGTGCAAGAACTCTATAGCAGTTGCAACAACAGTTGCAAAAGCTCTGTTCCGAGATATTCCATAAAGTATCCCAAGTTTTAAAATGTTTAACGGGAAGACCTAAGCATTGAGAGGGAAGGCCTGAAATTTAATTCTCCAACATTTCAGTACCTAATCTATAATGAAAAATAAATAAACAAAAATCAACATTATTGAGAAAGTTACCATAAGAGTATATACCTAAATCTTTTCAAACTTTCTATTTTTTCAAAAAATTATTAAAACGCTGAATTACATACATTCTCAGATAAGAGTATATACATATACACATGCTCCATAGGCATAAATTAAGAATAATGAACAACCAAATCTGCAAAAACACATCCAATAAAAGTGGGAATTGATAAATTTAAAACACAAATAATATAAAATGTAGAACTGTAGGCCATCGATACATTGAGGTCCCGTATGAAAAATTGAAATTGAATGATATTTTGAGTTAGAAGAACATTATTTAGCCTAAATAACCACGTCATTCTCCACAATTACAATTGGATATTATTTATAGAAACTAAAACAGATATGAATAGAGCAGAACTCATCTAATAGAAATAAAAGAAGGATTTATCGTTAGTAGTAGGAGCAATTAAGATGAGACTGAGAAAGAACCTCCGCAACCCATGTATAGAAAGAAACATTATGCTTAATTATGTGCATGTGTATAAAATAACAATAATGAACTAAAATTAGTGAAAGCACAGATAAATTACAACCACCATCCCACAAAACATTAAAATAAATTATAATAAAAGGCGAATGATATTATTCAACAAACTAATGATCCTTTTTATTTTTAGCATGCGATGTTTTGAGACTCAATGAACAAATAAAAACAAAGCATTAAATGTACTAATCAAATTAAAGATCATACATTCAGAACATATAAACCCTCAAACATATATTGACTACAATGATGAAAAATTAATACTCTAAACCATGTCGCTAAAGAATCGAAGCATTTCTCTAAAGAATCGTATTTGAATCACATAGAACCCCATTGGTGTGGAGTCCAAAGATGAGCCTATACGGGTGAGACACATTACAGAGTCGGCCTAGAATTGTTGTAAACATAATTCATTTATCAAGTACATGAAGGCATTTTAGTACACTGAATAATTTATGAACTTGTGACAGAATAATTAATGAATTCATAATAATACAAAAATAATCAAAATTATAAATTCATAAATAACGTAATGTATTAAAGTAAAAAAAGCGATAAAATGAAATTATAAAATTAATTTTACAAAGATATTCTAAGATTTACATCGGCAAGTCGATTGCCCTATTTCTGCATAAAAGTTTACACTACGGTTTCTAATCACACACTATTCAAAACCAATTTATATAAACATGTTCATACATAAATAGGTATAAGAACATATGAGTAAAAGAGGGTTTATACTAAAGAAAATGATATTTTTATTTCAACCTTTCTTATCACTATACATACCTCAAATAAGATTCCATAACACCTCAAATAAGATTCCATAACACCTTAAACCCATCAAAGCTATTGTCTCCCCACTGACAACAAAATGCAAGTCACATAACCAACTTGCGGTGTATGTTGAATAAAATTAAAAAGAAAAAGAATTTGAAAGTAGCTCAAATCTACGTGAAAACCAAGAAATATACAAACCATCCACTTGAACTTTACCATAGCTCAGGATATTGAGCATTTATCGCTACTTAGTAAAACAATTAATTTATATAAACATGTTGATACATAAACAGGTATAAGCACATATGAGTAAAAGAGGGTGTATACTAAAGAAAATGATATTTTTATTTCAACCTTTCTTATCACTATACATACCTCAAGTAAGATTCCATGACACCTCAAATAAGATTCCATAACACCTTAAACCCATCAACGACATTGTCTCCCCACTGACAACAAAATGCAAGTCACATAACCAACTTGAGGTCTATGTTGAATAAAATTAAAAAGAAAAATAATTTGAAAGTAGCTCGGATCTAAGTGCAAACTAAGAAATATACAAACCATCCACTTGAACTTTACCATAGCTCAAGATGTTGAGCATTTATCGTTACTTAGTAAAAATATTAATTTATATAAACATGTTGATACATAAACAAGAATAAGCACATATGAGTAAAACAGGGTGTATACTAAAGAAAATGATATTTTTATTTCAACCTTTCTTATCACTATACATACCTCAAATAAGATTCCATAACACCTTAAACCCATCAACTCCTTTGTCTCCCCACTGACAACAAAATGCAAGTCACATAAGAAACTTGAGGTCTATGTTGAATAAAATTAAAAAGAACAATAATTTGAAAGTAGCTTAGATCTAAGCGAAAACTAAGAAATATACAAACCATCCACTTGAACTTTACCATAACTCAGGATGTTGAGCATTTATCTTTACATAGTAAAAAGATTAAATCAAAATTAAACATAATAAGAAATACATAACGACTGAATTCAAAGTGTCATACTGAATTGCCATACCAAATTCGCATTAATTTTTAACGATTGAATTCAGCAATTCAACAAAATGCCATTCCAAACTGCTAAATTTCAGTTCCCTGAACAAAATGCCTACCAAAAAGTTAAACAATAATGAGAATTTGGAATTTTTGAATTCAATCATTAATTTTTGGTATGGCATGGCATTGAATTACTGAATTCAATCGTTAAAAACTATTCATTTGATTGAAATGAATAGTTTGGTATGAACCAAAATGCCATACCCGGACATGTGCTTTGACACACATACAACATGGCCTAATGTCACATATCGTCCCGAACCAGGACCGTCAAAATGAACCATAAACAATTCAGATCTTATAACCCTACAAATTGCCACCATTTCAGATCAATTATACTGATTGATAAAAAAAGATAGCTAGGATCGCTAACGTGTGTCTTTATGGGGGGGGGGGGTCTAAGAAATGGAGATCCCTACTGATTTTACCTTTTTCTCCATGGGCTTCTGCATAACTACATCCACAGGGGTTTTCCATGTTCTTGCTAATGAGTCTCCACAAATAACTGACAACTATATAAATGCACTGCAAGATAAGGTGGGGTAGCCATGGCCCATGAACCTCCGTTAACTCCTTAAGTTTCTATGTGGGTTAAACATCGCCTTCATAAGTTCCTCCTCAGCAACTTGAAGAGAACGTTTCATTTTATGAATTTTCTTCTTCTGTTCATCGGTAAGTCTTTGGAGTTTATCGAGCACCTACTTCTTTGCTTCATTTATTCGACTTTCAGATGCCACTTTTTCCCTATTCTTCATTTGTCTTTCCTTTACATGTTTCACAACCTGCTTTTCTAGTTCACCAACTAGGGAATGAGCCTTTACCACCTGCCCCTCAACATCTTATGTCTCTTTTTTCTACAGGGACTAAAAAAAAAAAGAATCAAACTCTCCAAGCAAACCTCATAGTATACATAATATAATAGCCACTTGAAATGGTGTCCGTGTGCAAAGAATAACAAAAACCTAACAGATGCAACAAAAATAGAATAGATGCAAAAATATATGCACCCTTGCCGTTATAGCAGAGCAGACAAAATCTAAAGGAGTTTCATTTTCGATATTAAGTACATAAAATACATAATTAGCGGTCAGATTTACAACATGGTGTTAATCAAAGATAGAGGGTAAACCATACATTAGATACAACTCATTCATCAAAACGAAATCTATTGAAATATCATTCTGAGACTCGCATCTGAAGAAGAAAAAATAAGAAAAATAGTAAATATAATACTTTTGTGTATTACCATATGGGTAAACAGTAAACATGTCTGATCCGATTCAAATAATTACCATATGGGTATCCAAAGGAAACATTGATTTTTTTTGCTGAATTCGTGTATTAATACTTTTTCAAAACTGTAAATCTAATGGACTTGAAATAGAGATGTCACGGGCGTTGAGCGGAATTGTAATGTTAAGAAAATAAAGTTATATAAAACAACTCTTATAGTAGTATACATTTGTCAAAATCAAAGTTGTTACCCAATCACTTTTATAACATAGTTCATATTCTATCTTTAAACACATGTTAAATCCAATATGAAGGTTTTAAAAACCTAAACTTTAATAAATATATGGAGAGTAAATACCTTTAATACCTTGGCGGAGTTAACTAGGGTTGTTTAAAATATAGCACTTGAATTCATGTATCTGTTCATTCTCAGACCATGAGGCATTCATGTATATGTACAATAAAATATTTGTACATTCAGACCATGTGATATTCATGTCTCTGTACATTAAGTTTGTAGTTAGAATGGTGATAATGCCAGTTTTAATTGGCAGTTAGAAACTTATGTTGAAGCTACGAAAATGTCAGTTTTAGTTGGCAGTTAGAAACTTATATGTGATATTGTGACTTTTCATCTCCCCGACAACGGCGCCATTTGATAGAAATGACTTTTGCGTGTATATTTGTCGTTGCTTGAAAAGTCCTTCTAATCAAAACCTCAAATACCTACAAATAATAACAAACTCAAGTGTAGCGGTAAGTAAGGGTATCAATCCACTTTCAAGGTTGTAAAGCAAATGGAACAAAATTGTAATTCACTTTTTTATTTCTTTTTGTGCTTTTTCACTTTTCTAATTTTTTTAGCTTTTTTAATATTAAAACAATAGGGTGAGGTGATGATTTAAACTAAACTAAACTAAGATGAAAATAACTAACTAGAAAGTTACAAAAATGAAAAATAAAGTCTAAACTAAAATAAGAGATAAAGTGAGGTAAATAATTGTGAGAACAATCAATGAGTGGGATTACACCACAAATTTTTGTTATTCTAATTAATTAATTTAATTAATTGAAATCTCCCAAATTAATATCAACATTACAAATCAACTCTCGTTGCAAGTGTAATTTTAATAGTAATCTTTTAGAAAACTAAGTTTAACACCTCACAACTCTAGAAAAATAAATCTACACTCCTTTTAATTAATCACCCGCTAGGATCGATCGATTAAAATTTATGTAAATCATAGAAAATAAATTTAGAGTTGAAATTCGAGTTATAATACCCCACTTAAGAAACCCCTATCTCTTGTTAGAATCTAAAATGGGTATTATAACTAGAATTTCGATTTTCTCTCGAAAATCATTTACCCTCTCTCGAGGCGTAAATTTAAGGGTGAGGGATCAAAATTAACATTCAAAGGGACTTTTCAAGTAATTAAACTAATTAAAATAAAATAACATCAAATAAGCGTCCCCCCCACCCCTTGAAAGGGGATTTAGCCTAATATGGTATCCAACATAATAAACAAATATTCAATAGGCATTTAATATAATAAGAGAGTAGAGAAAGAGAACAAATTTTCAACAAGTTTCCTTAAAATTGGAAATTTGAACTCTATCCTTGAAATTGAAGCATACAACCCTCCAAGTGAGTGATCAACAAAGATATAAATGAAAAATTTACTCAACTTGAATCTCACACAATTATTACTCACAAATATCTAAAAAAATGAAAATAAACTATTTACAAATATTTTTACCTAATTTATTCTAACCTAACTCTCTACCTTTCTCTAGAATTTTCTCTCTCTATTTGATGATGAGTCCCTCTCCAAATGGGGTCTTGAGTCTTCTTTTATAGTAGATGCATGGCACACATGGGGCTAATGGGTATTTTTGGAAAGGTTTAATGTGCATGGAAATGGGGTGTGAGGTCATGTGGGTGAGGGGATTGGAAGAGTGGATAAGAATGAATAAATCAGATTTGTTACAAGGGTATTTTTGGGTATTGGGTAAAATAGGTAGTTGGGGGTATTTTGGGTAAAAGGTTTGAAAGGTGTTAGTTGGAGGTATAATGGGAATTGGGGCTTAGTGGCACATGTGGGTTTTGTTGGCATTTGGTTTTGGTTTTTTTTTTTGGCATGTAAAATCTTATAAGTCCTTGGCTTTGGAAATGGGTATAGGGTGAGATGGTTGGGAGGTATGAAATGGAAATGAATTTTGGGTTGTGGCTTTGGGTTTGGATTTGTCTATGGGAAGGTTGGTGCCAGTAGCAGGGTTGTTGGGTTTTGGGTTTATTCCAATGGGTTTCCTGGCCGGAGGGAGGTGGGTGGTGGCTTTGAGATCGCGCCGAGGGGGATTTGATTATGGTGGATATGGTGTGATAAGATTGGTGGGAGAGAGAGTATTAGGAGGTTGAAGAAGGATAGTTTTGATTTGGTGAGGTGAGGTTTAGGTAGTTTGGTGAGGGTGAGGATTTGGTTGTGTGTGTGTAAAGTGTATGGAATGTGGGTGTGGCTTAGGGTGTAGGATAGATTAATTGGGTTTAGGATAAGTGTATGTGGGTATAGGGTGTGTGTTTATGTGTGTGTTTAATTTGGACATCTAAAAATAACATAAAAAAAACTAAAAATCATAAAACTAAAAATCTAAAAATTAAATTCCTATTCTAAAAAATAAAGTAAAGACTCAATTAAAAAATGAAACTAAAAGGAAATAAAAATAAACTCTAATAAAACTAAAACTAAAATCCTACATAAATGTAAAATCAAAGAAAACTAATAAGTGAAATCCTAAAAAAAATCTAATCCTAATAAAAATAAAACTAATAACTAATAAAAATAAAGATGAAATGAAAATATACTAATAAAATATAAAAATAGTAAATGAAACCTAAAAAATCCAAAATAAATAAAAAATAAATCCTAAAAATAAAATAACTCAAACTAAAAATCTAAAAAATAATAAGAAGACATAAACAAAAGACACACGGGGTTTAGGGTAGGTTTAGGCTAGGCTTGGGCTCGGGTAAGGTAACTAACTCCATTTTGCACACAATTGTCGTGATTTAAGCGTTTGAACTCTACAATGCACAATTTGACCTACAAAATAGACATTTAAGCGCATAAGACCTATATTGTCGAGAATTAGCAACTAAAATACATCTATTCGGGGTATAAATTGTATAGTTTTGGGTGCTTATCAATATGGAAATGTCCCTACGGTATGCACCCAATTAAAACATTTGCATAACTTGTAAAAAAAAAATTCAAGAAAATTCTTATAAACTTACCAAATTTCTTCAAACCAACAACAAATACCTCAAAACATGAAAATAGTGAGTTATATCCACCAAATGCAAGCAACTAAATGAATAATTCTTGTCATTAATACATCCAAACATGTAACCAATATTCAAATAATTACTAAAAACTTTAAGGGTTTTTTATGAGGTTGGAAAATCTTAATAAAAAGAATAAATAATAACAACTAGTAACCAGTATTCATATCAACTAAAAAATAATAAAGAACCTGTAGGTAAATGTCCCTATTTAGATCAACAGAGAACAATCCTAAAAATGATTTCTAATTGATGTTTAGGTACAAAAAAAAACTTATGTGTTCATATGCGTCAATGAACCTGCAGGAAAAGACAAAATAAACGATAAAAATCGTGAGAGAGAAGCTTGGTGACAAACAGAGTTCGTAGCATGATATATCAACAACAGTACAATAAAACTTTGGGAGGGAATACAATCTTGAGAGGAGGTTACCTTTGATCCGACGACGATTTGGAGAATTGTATCATTGCATCTGCAAAAAAGAGGATATAATTACATCTGTGTGAAAGGGGATGAAGATGAAGAGATCATAAAAACCCTAAAACCCACAACCATGACTTCAACCTCAAACAAACATGATTGAAACTGTAACAACCCTTCAACAAAAGGGGATGTAGATGAACACATACCTTTTTACATGATGGTGCTCGATCCGTCATGGATTATTAAGAGATGGAATCACCCTGGTGGTGTTAGAGATGGGGAGAGAAAGGGGGATTCATGCAAAGCTTCGTGGGCGGGGAGATTTTAGGTGGGTCAGAGTAGGGCTTTGAATTAAAGTGTTTTGGGGATGATGTGGGATGATGTGGGATAATGTAGGTAGATGACTCAATTTATACAATCACCCAACTTTAACATAGAAATTATGAATATGCCACGTTATTAACTTTCATTGTGAACCCTTGGATTGTCATGAATCTTCAAAGTTGGCTTCATCCTCACCCCTGATTAAGTTATCATCTTATTGAATTGTGTCAACTATTTTGCTCCTTATTTTATATATATAAATATATATATATTATACTTACTGGAATTGAGTAATTCCCATTGTAGATGAAACTAGACTCATATATACAAAGCACGTCCAAAAATTAGAATTAAACTCCTTATGGTAAGACCTTGGTGATGATTTTAAGTTGGTACATAGTTGTTGTTTGCATAATTCATTTTGATATAACCTGAGTTTTATAAACCTTGACATAGCATATGCACTTTTAAAATTATGAAACTTTAATTTTGTATTATTCGATATGTGTATTATAGACATGTTGAAAATAATAAAAATTTATGATGTAGAAATATTATGAAAATTCTTGGAAGTTGACTTCACAATAGAGGAGCTTGTAGGATAGATTTAATATGTCGTAAAGAAATGGTCGTATTTTGCTATAGGAAGGTTGAAAAATTATATTTGTCACTTGTATAGGAAAATATAGTTAGATATGTTTTCATATTGATAAGGTTGGACACGTATGTGTGCACAATTTATGAATTTAGAATGTTTAAGAACAGATGACAACAATTTGATGGCATTCTAGATACCCCATGATAGAATATTCTTGTCTCCTCCTTCCAAATTTCATTTTGAGTATGTTCCATAATTATATATATTGAAAAGTATAATTTATGTGTACTTGGTTATATTAATAAATTCCTTATAAAGTATTTTCTAGGGTTGAATGTCTATGTCTTTATCAACATAGGTACCATCGCATATTCTTTACTCAAGTTTCATGGAATTCTACTTAAGTTGGATTATATTTTAGTTGTATAATCATTGAAAGTTACATAAATATATTAATATGACACTTATGGTTTGAATTCAATATGTATTTAGTTTAATTGACAGGTTTAAGGTCTAATCAGCGAAGTTCAGCTCCACCGGGGAGAAATGCAAATATATAGCTGAGAACCCAAGGTGGGTGTGGTCATTGGAAAGATATATATGTAAATTGTTATGGATATGATCAAGACATTATGAATATAAAAAAAATTCATTTCAATTTACCGAAATGGGAGGTTACTCCCCGACCCATAATGGGGGAGGATTATCTATTACAGGCAATGGGTTACTCCCTGACCAGGAAGGAGGGATAAATGTCTATTAGAGATAGGATATGCTAATCGTGGTTCGAAAAGTTGGGTCAATCTTTATAAATGGACCGGATAAGTTTATGCATTAGTATATGGGTATGATTTTTTGCATTAAATTTTATCCAATAGTGTAGTAGTGATGCATTCATTAACTTATTTTACTCACAATTCCTTTGTTTATGCTTTTCAGGTATTGTGATTTCACTGCCAAATCTAGGAGGTCGGGTTGGGTTAACAAAGAACAAGTAAAACAATGTGTTTTGTTTAAAGGTAAATGATGTAATTAAGTCATATAATCCTTCAAACAAGTTTGTATGAGAATAAGTATTTTAATATTGTGAAATTTTTATAGTTTTATGAATTTACGTTGATGAGTCTATAATTAAGACTAGTGTTTAGAGTTTAGTTAATTGAATTATGGTTTGACTTACCTTTAATCTCAAACTTAATTACAAGTAACTTGGTTTGTGTATGTCATCTTTTGGTATCAGAGCCTAAGCTTTAGAGTTTCTGAAGTTAGAAGGGTCTAGACTTTGCAATGAATATATGAAATATGTCTTTTCATACTAATGACTATTTTAGAGAGGATATGTATATATTAATGTTTTTCTATTTTTATTCATTTCAGACATAATAGAATGGAATAATGGAATCTTAATGTGAGGGTAGTGTAACAACTCGTAATTTTATCCGGTAATTAATAAAATTAATTCAGAATTCCAAAATTTAGCTCAAAAGACTCCTAATATGAGTATATATAAGTCTTGTGACGTTTAGAGAATTCCTCCAAACATAAAACTCTCTAGGGTATAAAAAAATAAAAATGTCACGGTTATAGAGCGTGAGTAACGGGCGAACTGTTGAAGTTTTAATAGGATTCTATTGCCATTTAAATTCTCTAATCTTCCTCCACTTAAATTAATACGGGGTTCTGACTTTTCAAACATATTTTGACAACCTTTAAGAGCAGTAGACCTTATAATTTTCATCATCTTCCTCCTACAAACCTATCCCCAAAGTTGTCAAGTTTTAACTCACGATTTGAAGGCCTAATTGGTGTTTTCTCAAGTTCGCTCAAGAACAATACTTTTTTAGTTTTTCAAGAGTATCTCACTCATCTAATCAGATTTCTCATTCAAATTTTTCTCAGGCATAAATACTCTATTCTATTCCTTTAGTATTATGCGTATCAAGTGTCGCCTAAATAATTAATTACATGTTTTTCTTGAAATAAACTAGTCACTTTAATTAGGAAAAGTGAAAACTAATTTGGTACTATTTTTATGAAAAATTGTAAAATGAAATAAGATAAGAAACCCTTGGGTGCGTAGGATAGAGTATTGGTTTTTCGTTATTACGGGTATAGCTTCGCATGTAGAATTTCATAGAATTTATTTAAATGATAATGGGGCGTGTACACGCTCATAAAAAATTATGTAGTTAATTCAAGTGGACGATTATTGTGTGTTTCATAAACTTGCATGTTGATAAATCTGAAATTATTAGATGGAAATAATTATGTTAGGAACGACGACGGTGTGTTAATTAAATTAAACTAAATTATGACATTATGAGTAAATTCCAATACTGTTTATATATGTTGGATTTTTTGATTGATTGTTATTTATATTTGCCATCGTGTGGACAACGATATTTTTAGGTAGTATGCTATCACCTATAGTTTAGGATGCTCGCTAGGTATGAGACTAGTTGGTAGGTCTCAGTCGCGGTTAACACTACCTAGGTATGAGACTAGTTAGTGTAGATTTTTACATATGTGATATTCCGAAATGGGGCTGATTTTTATGTCGTATCGTCGATTTTCTAGCCTAAGTATAGGGGTGTCAAATCTTAACGCGACACAAAATTGGCCCCAAAACACAACTTGTCGTGTTCGTGTTCGTTTTTTTTAACACGAAGTCGTGTCGTGTTCGTGTAAAAAAAAATGACACGAATTGACCCAATTAACACAACCCATTTAACACGATTTGAACCCAATTGACATGACCCAATTAGACCTAAATAAGCCTATTTAAAATTTAATGAATCCTACACCTACACTTGTCAAAAGATTAATCCATGTCACATTTTAAAACTCAAAACCCTAATATCACCCAAACGTCTATCCCATCTCACATTTCAATCTCACCTCTCTCTCTCTCTAACTCACCCACATTCTCATTACAGCAGTCGCCCTGCCCCACCATCATCTTCCCACCTACCCGCCCCACCCCACCCCACACTCACCCTCCTCATGGACACCATCTCATCTCCATCTTCTTCTCCCTCCTCTCCCCGCTCCCCATTCCTCTTTCTCCAATTTAATGAGATTGCACGAGCCTTTCCCTGCATAACTTTTACGAAAATGGAGGAGGGACTCGGTGCCGGAGAGGGGTAATGCGAGAGGCACAGCCACGATGCATAGGTTTGGGTTTTTTCTTTAGATTGTAATTTTTTTTAGATTGTTTGTTGGTAATCATGCTTGTTGTGATATTGTAGTTTCAATAAGATTTGACATTAGTTGGGTGAGAAAGTGGGGATAATATTTGACCAAAAAATTGAATTTTTTTAGTCCTATTTTGGGAATCATATGCTATTATCGTCATCCTTGGTTAACTACTCCCATCACCATGATTGTGAAATAAAGAAAATAAAAAAAATTGTGTCAGCTAAACCGCTCAATTTCGTGCTAATCGTGTTAGTTTGTATAAAAATTAGTTTTCGTGTAAATCGTGTTAATTAAAAAAATCGTTCTTATCGTGGTAATTTGAATAAAAAGAAAATTTGTGTTGATCGTGTCGTGTTGTATTTTTACGTGTTTCGTGTTCATGGCGCTTAAAAAATACGACTTCGTGTCATGTCGTGTTCACAAATTCATTGTCGTGTCATGTTAGGCGAAAACACGGCCCAATAACACGATTTGCCACCCCTACCTAAGTATAAGACTAGGAAGAGATTAATGATATATTTCATCCAATAAATAGGGTAGGATGTATTTGTGTTTTGGAGGCCCTTATGTATGGGAATAAGGGTGTTTTGAGGATCTCACATCTAATAAGGGTGGGGTAAATAAAATATGATGATGAGAAAATGAGAAAATTGTGAATTAATACCTAAGATAATAAAACGGGTATTAAAATATATTTGTGGCGAGAGTATGTGTAGGGATGATAGTTAAACGGGAATACTAGCTATATCGTCGTGGGTGTGTGTTGGCGTCACGAGTATGGACAGGATGACATTCAAATGGGCTATAGCGACATATTATGAGTGGAAACTCATGAGTGTGTCCAGAGCTGATAGTATAGCGGGCTAATTGGCCAGAGTGAGGAGATTGGGCATGGTGTAGAACAACGAAAGTCCCTCAACCAAACAAATAAAATGGAATAAAGCTATAAGTGGGAGTCCCACAAATGATTCTACAAATGATGGAAATTAATAACTTGATTAATTGAAATTAAGTTAGATGAATGAATAATTGGACTTAGACTTAGGGGTTTCATAGTTGCGTATTGTTAGCATATGTCGTTTATTTGCTCTCATCGTTATTAATTATATTGTTTTTATTTAAAATATTCTATTGTGATATTTATCATGTATAATGCTATTTTCGGGGTTCAGGAACCCTAATTGGAGGGAGTAGTGGGTATTCATGCTTAGAGCTCTGATCCCGTGCGTTGACTAACTTTTTTAGGTACAAGTGTTGGAGTAGCTGCATAGGAGCTTGGAGTTATATCTTGGAGGTGCATCTGGAGTTATTTATTTTATGCATAGTAGTTTAGTTTAGTTTCCATTCTTTCGAATTTATATTGAGACTCAGTTTATCGATTTGGTTTGCCATTCGGTTCCATAGTTTGTATGGTTTTTATTCAGATACTCATAGTTGGATCTTTTTATTCAATTTTATATTATTAGAGATTGGATTAGTTTGGAGATTAGCATGGTGATGCTTTGTATACCGTATGCATGGTTTATTTTTACTGGGGTTGATTCAATTATTATCTTGTGGAATGAATTTAATATGTCACATGCTAAGAATGGCATTTAATTTAGTGACGCCTGACATAGTTTTGGTGGCGACCAATGCCAGAATTACGTGGGGTGTTATAGATGGTATTAGTGCCAGGTTTTTGGTCTCCTAGGTTGTGAGTTCGTTTAGCTTCCGAGTTACCGATCTTTGATCCCCTTTGTTGATTCATACTCCTTAAGGTAGTGGGTCTAGCATACGTGTTAGATGAGTTTCTTCGAGATAGGGAGTTTTGTGTTAAGGACACTATAGGCATTGAGGTTAGAAGTAATTATCTTGATGCGAGGATCCTCTGAATTTATTTTGGAGACAATATTTATTTGGTGGATCACAAATGTGAATTTTGGGTATATTTAGTATCGATGTAGTGATGTGAGTTGATTTGAGGATTTAAGCGTTGCGATGACTTTTGGAGATAGAATCGAATAGTGATTCGTGGGAGAACGGGGGTACACCATTATTTTCATATATATATATTGTATGTTCGACCGTGGGATTGGGTGTGTGGGCACATATTCATGATACTTTATGGGTAGGAATATGTGAGCCTTATTTTATTTTGCGAATTTAATCTTTGCCAAATTTTGAGGAAAAAATTCCAGTGCTAGTGGGGAAGTATGTAATAACTCATATTTTTTCCAATAATTAATTAAATTAATTCAGAATTCGGAAAGCTACCATTTAGAAGAGTCCTCAAAACATAAAACTCTCTAGGCTATAAAGAAAAATAAAAAATAAAAAAATTTGTTACGGTTCTAGAGTATGAGTAACGGGCGAATTGTTTTAGTTTTAATAGGATTCTAATGCCATTTAAATTCTCTAATCTTCTTCCACTTAATTTAATACGAGGTTAAACATATTTTGACAACTCTATGAGCAGTATACACTTATAATTTTGATCTTCTTCCTCCTACAAACCCTAGCCCAAAAGTTATCAAGTTTCAACTCAAGATTTGCAGGGTTAATTTGTGTTTTCTCGAGTTCACTCAAGAATAATACTTTTTTAGTTTTTCAAGAGGGTCTCACTTGTCTAATAAGATTTCTCATTCAAATTTTCCTTATACATGGATACTCTATTATTTTAGTATTATGCGTATTAAGTGTCGTCTAAAAAATTAATTACATATTTTTCTTAAAATAAATTAGTCACTTTAATTAGGACAAGTGAAAACTAATTTGGTATTATTTTTATGATATTTTTTAATACGAAATAAGAATAAAAACGGTTGGGTGCGTAGGATAGATTATTATCTTTTGGTTATTATGGCTATAGGTTCGCATGTAGAATTTTATAGAGTTTATTTAAACGATAACGGGGAACATACACATGAAAAATTATGTAGTTAATGAAAGTGAATGACTATTGTGTATTTCGTAAACTTTCATGTTGATTAATCTAAAATTATTATATGTAAATAATTGTGTTAAGAACGACGATAGCGTGTTAATTAAATTAAACTAAATTGTAACATTATGAGTAAATTGCAATATTGTTTATATATATTGGATTTTGTGATTGAATGTTATTTATATTTTCCATCGCGGGGACGATAAGATTTTGGGGTAGTATGCTCTCACCTATATTTTAGGATGCGCTAGGTATAGGATTAGTGGGTAGGTATTAGTCGCGGTTAACACTACCTAGATATGGCTCTAGTTAGTGTATATTTTTACAGATGTGATATTCCGAGGTGGGGCTGATTTTTATGTCATACTGTCGATTTGCTAGCCTAAGTATAAGACTAGGAAGAGCTTATTGATAGAAATTCATCCTATAAATAGGGTAGGACGTATTTGTGTTTTGGAGGCCCTTATGTATGGGAATAAGGGTGTTTTAAGGATCTCACATCGATAATAAGGGTGGGGTAAATAAAATATGATGATGAGAAAATGAGAAAATTGAGAATTAATACCTAAAATGGGTATTAAAATATATTTGTGGCGAAAGTATGTGCATGCTTTATATATTAAACGGGTCGGCTTGCTATATCATCATTAGTGTGTGTTGGCGTCACAAGTATGTGGGGGATGACGGGCTCTAGTGACGTGTCATGCGTGGAACCTCACGAGTGTGTGCAGAGCTGATAGTATAGCAGGCTAACTGGCCATAGTGAGGGGATTGGGCATGGTGTAGAACAACGGAAGTCCCATAACCAGACAAATAAAATTGAATAAAGCATTAAGTGGGAGTCCCACAAATGATAGTAAAAATGATGGAAATTAGTAACTTTATTAATTGAAATTAAGTTAGATGAGTGAATAATTGGACTTAGACATAAGGGCTACATAGTTGCGTACTGTTAGCATATGTGGTTTATTTGCTCGCATCATTATTAATTTTCTCGTTTAAATTTAATATATTCTATTGTGATATTTATCATGTATAATGCCATTGTCTGGGTTCATGAATCCTAATTGGAGGAAGTAGAGGGTATTCATGCTCAGAGCTCTGACCCTGTGCGTTGACTAACTTTTTCAGGTATAAGTATTGGAGTAGTTCCATAGGAGCTTGGAGTTATATCTTGGAGGTGCAATTTGAGTTATTTATTTTATGCTTAGTTGTTAAGTTAGTTTCCATTCTTTTGCATTTATATTGAGACTCAGTTTATGGATTTGGTTTGCCATTCGGCTCCACAGTTGTTACGATTTTCATTCAGATATTCATAGTTGGATCTTTTTATTTAGTTTTATATTATTAGAGATTGGATTAAACTGGAGATTAGCATGGTGATGGATTTCTATACCACATGCACGGTTTATATTTATTGTGCTTGATTTAATTATTATCTTGTGGAATGGATTTAGTATGTCTCATATATGTCACATGTTAAGAATGGTATTTAATTTATTAATTCCTAGCATAGTTTTGGTGGCAACCAACGCCAGAATTACGCGGGGCGTTACAGATGGTATCAGCTCCAGGATTTTAGTATCCTAGGTTGTGTGACCGTTTATTTTCCGCGTTACCGATATTTGATCCCCGTTAATGATTTGTACTCCTTAAAGCAGTGGGTCTATCATACGTGCTAGATGAGTTTCTTCGAGATAGGGAGTCCTGTGTTAAGGACATTATAGGCATTGAGGTTAAAAGTCGTTATCTTGATGTGAGGATCCTTAGAATTTATTTTGGCGACGATATTTATTTGGCGGATCGCTAGTGTGAATTTTGGGTATATTTAGTATCGATGTAGTGATGTGAGTTGATTTGAGGATTTAAGCGTTTCGATGACTTTTGGAGATCGAATCGAGTGTGATTCGTGGGAGAATGGGGAATGCCATTATTTTCATGTGTATGTATATATATATATATATATATATATATATATATATATATATATATATATATATATATATATATATATATATATTGTATGCTTGATCATGGGATTACATGCAAGTAGGATTGGGTGTATGGGTGCCAAATCATGATACTCTATGCATAGGCATATGTGAGCCTTATTTTCTTTTTCGCATTTACTCTTTGTCGAATTTCGAGGACGAAATTCCAGTGCAAGTGGGGAAGTATGTAATAACTCGTAATTTTATTCGGTAATTAGATAAATTAATTAGAAATATGGAAAGCTACCGTGTAGAAGAGTCCTCAAAACGTAAAACTCTCTAGGCTATAAAAAATAAAAAATAAAAAATTGTCTCAATTTTTTAGCTTGACTAGCGGACGAACTGTTTTAGTTTTAATAGGATTCTAATGCCACTTAAATTCTCTAATCTTTATCCCCTTAAATTTATAAGTGGTTAAACATATTTTGACAACCTCTAAGATCAATAGACCCTTATAATTTTCATCTTCTCCCTCCTACAATCCTTAGCCCCAAAGTTATCAAGTTTTAACCCAAGATTTGAAGGCATGATTGGTGTTTTCTCAAGTTCGTTCAATACTATTTTAGTTTTTCAAGAGGGTCTCACTCATCTAATCAGTTCTCATTCAAATTTTACTCATGCATAAATACTCCATTCTCTTCCTTTAGTGTTATGCGTTTTAAGTGTCGTCTAAACAATTGATTACATGTTTTTCTTACAATAAATTAATCACCTTAATTAGGAAAAGTGAAAATTATTTTGGTACTATTTTTATGAATTTTTTTAACATGAAATAATATTGGATACACTTGGGTGCGTTGGATAGAGTATTATATTTTTGTTATTATGGGTACAGGTTCTTATGTAGAATTTTATAGAGTTCATTTAAATGATAATGGGACGCATATACACTCATAAAAAAATATGTAGTCAATGAAAGTGGACGGTTATTAGGTGTTTCATAAACTTGCATGTTGATTAATATAATATTATTATATGGAAATAATTGTGTTAAGCATGATGACCGTGTGTTAATTAAATTAAACTAAATTGTGACATTATGAGTAAATTGCAATATAATTTAATGTCGGATTTTGTGATTGATTGTTATTTATATTTTCCATCGCGGGGACAATGGGATTTTTGGGTAGTATGCTCTCACCAATATTTTAGGATCCTCGCTAGGTATGGTGAAGCACCTTATACTCTTGACTCACTTTAGTCTACATTGTATAAGTGCTCATCTAGTTTGAAAATTGAGACAAAATTATAGTCCCATTCCCTAGACACCAAAGAGCCTCAGAATCTTCTTCTTAAGACACACTTGATTCATTTAAAGGTATAAACCACAATCACACACTCTAGGGTTGCATACATTGTCATATATTGCATTAATTGATTGTGTGTGAGTTGTGTTTGGTTAATCCCATTTAAATTGGTTTTAACAATTTTTTGGGAATTTTTAATAATTTTAAAATATTTTTTTTTAAAACTTGGTTTATAAAAATTTTGGGTTTATTGTGTAATTACTGGTTTTATGTTTTCATTCCTGAAAGTTGAGTTGGGTAGGATCCTAAAGCGCTTGAGACTTCAGGGTGTGTGTGTAATTTTTTTTAAACTCGCGTGTGAGAGCTAATCTCAGCCCTACACCTGTCAAAGTTATACCGGCCTGATTTTTGTTTGTTTTAAGACACATAAACCTTGTGTGATCTTAGCCTTTGGATCAAATCTATCAACGCTCTGCATGTGTTTGAACTCAATCCCTGTAAACCTCTCTAGTCCAACCCAAGGACATTTAATCCACCGTTGTTCTTAAATCCTCGGATCATTGTCAAAATCCCTTGACCATATCTCAGCCCTTGGATTTACATAAACCTTCTTGATCCTTCCTTGCCCCTTATATAAGGAGGATTACCCTCAACATTTGGAAACTTTTGGCAGTTCGTCTAAATAGAGAGAGAGGAGAGAGAAAAGGGAGAAACCAGAGAAAGAGAGTAACCCTAAATCATCCAAACCCTTTTCATTTTCAAACCCTAATCTCATTTTTCCAAAATAGTCTTATCAAACACTTTTCCTGTGTGTTTGAGTGTGTTGTTTTGGGGGTTTGAAGGGTGTTTAAAGTTTTTATCCTCTGGGTTCGAGATCTTGTTTCCAACTTAGACATTTATTGTTAGATCTCTATTTCTCTTTCATAAAAATAGTAGATCTGATTATTGCATGTCATATTACACTTAGATATGCACTTTTTACTTTCTCATCTTGAGAAATCGCATTTTTTTTTTAAATTTTCTGTAAATGTTTTTTCAAAACTCCAGAATCAATTTTTTTTTGTAGTTCTAATGAAACAGGACTGTTTACCTAGTTGGAATCACAATTGGGGGTTTCCAATTTCAAAATCATTTTCAAAACCCTCTAAAATTGGATATGACCTTGGCAGTCTTACAAGCAAGGTAACCTTGGATTTCGGGATTATTTGAAAGGTCAAATAAAGTTTTTTCATTTCTAACGAATAGAGAAATCGAAAAATAGCATCATTTAGACCTGATCTGTAATTTGCTAGGACTATTTTATAAAATAAGTGTGTGTGTGTGTGTGCATGCATGTGTTAGAGCACTATCACAAACACTTGTCACACTACAACACAGAAGTGTTGGCTATAATATCTTGGATTAAAAAGAGTTGACGTAAAGACTGAAATAAAGTAAAGAAGTTAGCAAACTGGGAAAGCCACATCAACATCGGAACTGCAGAGGAGTTAGAATCAAACCAGTGGGTACATTTCTAAACTTGTATAGGTCTGATTAGTTTGCATGTGTGTTAAATAGTTTTTAACTGGTATATTTTGTTTTAGTGGATTTCTGGTTTGTGACTTAGAAGTCACCGTGGATGTTTCCTCAGTTGGGTGAGGTTTTACCACGTTAAAAATGCCTTGTCCTTAATCTTTCTAAATATTTTTGGGTATAATCTATTCGTACAGCTTGTCACATTATTAATAGGGTTTATCTTAGGAAGAATTCCAAACAAACTCCTTACGAACTCTGGTATGGGAAATCCCAATCTTAAATACCTTAGATCCTTTGGTAGTACGTGTTATGTCTGCAAAGACAAAAAACACTTATCAAAATTTGAGACTCGTGGAGATAAAGCTATCTTTATAGGATATTCACCTGACAGTAGAGCATACCGTGTCTATAATCTTCTCACAAAGACTTTAATGGAATCCATAAATGTTATTATAAGTGACACTACTGTTGAGAGTAAGACTGGAGAACCAACTATTATGGAAGAGTCTGAAAATGTTTTAGAAATAACTCTCCAGAAATAGGTGATTCTTTACCAATCGAGACACCTGGAGTACCTAACTAGGTTTCTAAAGATCATCCCATAGATAACGTTGTTGGTAACCCTAGTGAGCCTGTACGTATAAGATCTCAATTAAGAAACTACGCTCATTATGCATGTTTTGTTTCCCTTGTGGAACCAAAGAATATAAATGAGGCATTGAATGACCCTCATTGGATTTCTGCCATGCAGGAAGAACTTCTTCAATTTGTCATTCATGATGTTGTGTATCTTATACCTAGGCCTGATCATGAAAAGGTTATTGGCACACGTTGGATAGTTAAAAATAAATTTGATGAAAGTGGGATAATCATTAGAAACAAAGCCAGATTAGTTGCTCAAGGATATTCTCAAATTGAAGGAATAGATTTTAACAAGACTTTTGTCCCTGTTACTCGATTAGAATCTGTTCGTCTTCATTTTGCAACAGCTTGTTACTTGCATTTTATGCTTTACCAAAGGGATGTAAAGTATGCCTTCCTAAAAGGAATATTGACTGAAGAGACCTATGTTGAACAACCCAAAGGGTTCATTGACCTTTAATATCCAACCCATGTTTATCGTCTTAAAAAGGCTTTGTATGGCCTAAAACAAGCGCCAAGAGACTGGTATGAGCATCTTTCCAACTTTCTCTTAGATAAAGGTTTTAAGAGAGGTGGAAATGGTCAAACCCTTTTTGTCAAACATTTAGACAAAGATATCATTATAGCTCAAGTATATGTCGACGATATCATTTTTGGATCTACTTCCTCTTCCGAAATTAAATCTTTTTTCTGAAATTATGCAAAGAGACTTTCAAATGTCTCTTATGGGGGAGTTATAATTTTTCTTGGGTCTTCAAGTCAAACAGAATTCATAATGTTTATTTGTTTCGTAATCTAAATATGCCTTAGAGATTGTCAAAAAAATCGGCCTTGAAAGTGTCAAAAAAGTTAAAACTCCCATGAGTACTACGGTAAAATTATCTAAGGATGAGAGTGGTGAATCCATAGATCCAAGTCTATATCGTAGTATGATAGGAACCTTACTTTACCTTTCCGCCTCGCGTCCTGATATTATGTACACAGTTTGTGTGTGTGCTCGTTATCAAAACAAACCTAAAGAGAGCCACTTAGTATGCGTAAAAAGAATTATAAAATACATAAAAGGCACTCTAAATTTAGGACTTTGGTACACCAATGATACTCTTAGTACTATGATTGGATACACTGATGCTGATTGGGCAGGGTGTACTGATGATAGTAAAATCACATCAGGAGCATGTTACTATATTGGTAATAATTTTATAGGATGGAGTAGTAAGAAACAAAACTTCACTTCGTTGTCCATAACTGAATCTGAATACATAGCTGCTGGTAGTTGCTGTGCTCAATTACTTTGGCTTAAACAAATGCTAAATGATTATGGTATTCAAGAAGATCAATTACATCTCTATTGTGATAATCAAAGTGCGATCAATATCTCTATAAATCCTGTTCAACACTCGCGAACGAAACATATACAAATTAAACATCATTTTATACGCAAACAAGTTGAGACTAAGGAATTAGAAATCAATTATCTTCCTACTGATTTTTAACTCGCAGATATGTTTACCAAACCTTTGGATTACAATAGATTTCTTGCTTTGTGAAAATCGATAGGTATGTTGTGTGCTGAATAAACTCCTATGACTTAAGTATTATTCCCTTTGTCTATTTGAGACAAAATGGGGGATAATTTGAGTCTTATGATTTCATTTTTTTTGTACATATTTCTAATAAGCTTGATCTAAGTATTCTTTGCAAGAATCTGTACAATTGTTTTCAACAGATGTTATTAGGGTATTGATGTATAATTAGTTGAGTTATGTATTTTTCTGTTTCTAAGAAATGGGTAGATAGAAATTCTGTGTAGGAATAGGTTTTTCCTTATTTCTTTGTAGCCCTACAAGTCCTAGATTACTCAAAGGAGATTTTGTCTCATATTTCCAAAGGGGGAGATTGAAACACCTTATACTCTTGACTCACTTCAGTCTACATTGTATAAGTGTCCATCTAGTTTGGAAATTGTGACAAAAATAGAGTCCTATTCCCTAGACACCAAAGAGCCTCATAATCTTCTTCTTAAGCCACACTTGATTCATTTAGAGGTATAAATCACAATCACACACTCTAGGGTTGCATAGATTGTTCATATATTGCGTTAATTGATTGTGTGTGAGTTGTGTGTGGTTAATCCCATTTAAATTGGTTTTAATAATTTTTTGGGAATTTTTAATAATTTTTAAACAATTCCTTTTCAAAACTTGGTTTATAAAACTTTTGGGGTTATTGTGTAATTACTGGTTTTATATTTTCATTCCTGAAAGTTGAGATGGGTAGGATCCGAAAGCGCTTGAGACTTCAGGGTGTGTATGTAATTTTTTTTAAACTCACGTGTGAGAGCTGATCTCAGCCCTACACCCGTCGAAGTTATATCGGCCTAATTTGTGTTTGTTTTAAGACACATGAACCTTGTGTGATCTAATATTTTGGTTCAAATCTATCAACTCTCTGCATGTGTTTGAACTCAATCCCTATAAACCTCTCTAGTCTAATTCGAGGACATTTAATACATCGATGTTCTTAAACTGTTGGATCATTGTCAAAAGCCCTTGACCATATCTCAACCCTCGGATTTGCATCAACATTCTCGATCCTTCCTTGCCCACTATATAAGGAGGCTCACCCTCAACATTTAGGAATTTTTGGCAGTTCGTTTAAATAGAGAGAGAAGAGAGAAGAGAGAGAAGAGAGAGAGAAGAGAGAAGAGAGAGAAGAGAGATAAAAAAGAGAAACCAGAGAGAGAGTAACCCTAAATCGTCCAAACCCTTTTTATTGTCAAACCCTAATCTCATTTTTCCAAAACAGTTTGATCAAACACTTTTCCTGTGTGTTTGAGTGTATTGTTGGTTGGGGGTTGTAGGGTGTTTAAAGTTTTTATCCTCTGGGTTCGAGATCTTGTTTCCAACATAGACGTTCATTGTTAGATCTCTATTTCTCTTTCATAGAAATAGTAGATCTGATTATTGTATGTCATATTACACTTAGATCTCCACTTTTTAGTTTCTCATCTTGAGAAATCGCATTTGTTGATTTATTTTCTATAAATATTTTTTCAAAACTCCAGAATCAACAAATTCATTTTCTGTTTCTAGTTCTAATGAAACAAGACTATTGACCTAGTTGGAATCACAATTGGTGGTATCCAATTTCAAAACCCTCTGAAATTTGATATGAACTTGGCAGTTTTACGAGCAAGGTAACCTTGGATTCCGAGATTATTTGAAAGGTCAAATAAAGTCTTTTCGTTTCTAAAGAAGAGAGAAACCTAAAAACAATATCATTTAGATCTGATATGTAATTTATTAGGACTATTTCTATAAAATAAGTGTGTGTGTGTGTGTGTGTGTGTGTGTGCATGCATGTGTTAGAGAACTATCACAAACACTTGTCACACTACAACACATAGGTGTTGGCTATAAGATCTTGGATTAACAAGAATCGACGTAAAGACTGGAACAAAGTAAAGAAGTTAGCAAACTGGGAAAGCCACATCAATATCAGAACTGCAGAGAAGTTAAAATCAAACCAGTGGGTACATTTATAAACTTGTATAGGTCTGATTAGTTTGCATGTGTGTTAAATAGTTTGTAACTATTATATTTTGTTTTAGGGGATTTTTGGTTTGTCTTAGAAGTCACCGTGGATGTTTCCTCAATTGGGTGAGGTTTTATCACGTTAAAAACGCCTTGTCCTTAATCTTTCTACATCTCCTCCTCTCATTCTTGCTGGTGTGCTGATTTAAACATTTTAGTTTTTTTTTTCAATACTAGTTAACTAATCTTGAACATATCTCGTGCATGCTTTATTAAACACATCTTCTGATTAATCTATTTTGATTTAAAGAAAAGAGTTTCCTCAAAAAATAGTTCGGAGTTACGTCAATAGTTTACTCTTCTATTAAACGGCCTAAGTAACAGTTTTTTTCATATGGGACTAGTGAGTAGGTCTTAGTCGCGGTTAACACTACCTAGGTATGGGATGTAATACCCCGTATCTTTATGGCTTTTAATTATGAGATTAATTAAATGAAATTGCTTTTAATTATAGGATTAATTAAATTAATTTAGGATAATTAATTGGAAATTAATTCGAATTTAAATAACTAGCGAGACGAGAGTTAGTATTCGATTATGATGATAATGTTGAATATTACTGAGTGAATATGGTAATATATGATTAATGAATTTATTAAAACTGTCGTGAGCTGAAAATACGGTAGTTTCGGTAATTAAGTTGGGACGCGCGTGTCAGTCGTGTCAGGACCCAATTTAATGGATTTAAAAGTAAATTATTTTTATATCATCTATATAGTCATTTTGAGTGTGTCAACGTGTCCAAAAGGGTCGAGATAGTCAGAAAACACTAGTTCGGGGTTTAGTTGGGGTCCCGGGAGAGTATTTTAGTCATTTTGAATTTTTGTGGAAAAATATCCCACGAATTTTAGACTTATTATATCAGCAAAAACCGAGGGCTCCTAGGGTTTTCACAAGTAAAAATCATAAACGGTCATTAGAGAGTAAGAGAAGGAAGTTTCCAAAGAAGAACTACCATCCTTGGACCCTTTGCACCACCATCACCACCACTAGTTAGATCGGGAAGAGAGGATCACTCCCATACCATCTGATCCAAAGGATCAGAACCTCCATTTTCCAGGTAAGTGGTTTAACTTGTTATGATTCAGCAAATATATTATCCATGTAGTTTAGAATTGGAGACGAGACTTGAAAAATTGTTAATTTCATAATTGGGATAAGAAAATCTTGAATATAGGTAGGTTTTGCATGTAGTAAAATTCTGGAAATAATAGAGACTTAAATCATAACTTTAGTGATAGAAATCCCGTATTAAAATTGATTATTTGGTTATCTTAAATTGGAAGAAACTACACTTGGGTTAAACATGAGACTTTGATGAATATATCGATTTATATGCGGTTCTTGTGATGATTTGATGATTCTGCAACGTTAGAAACCTTGAATTTAAGTTAATATAATATTCAGTACGTTTACCTTGGGAATTTGGATCATGTAATGAAAATTGGAGATAAAACTAAGGCTGGAAACGCGGAAAATCTGGGTTATAACTGCTCGATCAATATTATTGAGTCGAACAATCGACTCCCCCTGCACTTGTGATATTTTCCCCTCTTAGGATTTAATCCATTTCAACTCTTGAAAGTTATTGGTGGGGACTATTTGATCACATTGAGATTTAGGGAATCCCAGTAGGGGTGTAGTTGAAGCCCGAAACATATTAGAACTGATTTAGGACTTAGTGCGAAACTTCCGAGTGTCCGAAGAATGAATTACTATTAGAAGTTGTGAAAACATGAATTCAATTTATATAAGTGATAACTTAAGGTTAAAGGCAGAAATAGGGACCTTAAATTATGGAATCAACCCTAGGGACAAGTGGGAGACTAAGTAGCCTTTTTGGGTTAGGTTTAGTACTCAGAACTATTCGACGAGAGAGTTATCGGCTAAACGTATTATAGGAAATAAATGGAATGATATTTGAGTACGTATAAGACTTATTGTATGGGCTAGAATATACTTATAGTAATATAATGATTATTTAAGTTGTGTGAATGCTTGGTATATAGATTATTGTGTGTATAACATACCTACCATGCTTGCTATCACGGGAGGTTGATTTTCAAAAAAGCACTATCTTATCTTTATGTGCCATCAGGGGTATTTAGATTGGTAACATAAGGGCATATGATTGTGAATGACTTCTTTGTGAGTTGATAAGTCATATGACCATGGGAGATTAGGTATGTGTGCGACCCATGGGTATGTGAACTATGTTCGCCTCCAATAAGTGCGATTTTTATTGAAATGGTTCCTGAGTGATTCAGAACGCGTGATCCTTATATACGTGTTGTACCGAGATTCGTTAGCAGAGTATGCGTGCACCGCAGCTTAGCCTAGGGGTGACATATATGTATATATGTACTGATATTGATATGTATGTACTTGTGACTGGTTCATTGTTGCTTGGTAGATGTGAATAATTGAAATATTTAAATGGGATAAAAATGTTAGAATTTATACAACATTTGATTAGAGTAATTCGATTTATGTAATGGTGAGTTATACGTATGACATGTTTGGATAATACGAATAGACACCCTATATTATAACGTGAAGCCAGGAGTTAGTACAAACTAGTTAGTTAGTCATATAACTAGGATGGGTTAATGGTATATGTTAGGTGTGCACATTAGTTGAGGGATGAGGAACTCATGTGAGAGCACGTAACTAACATGTGTATAATATTTACTGTTTATTGCAATTATACACTTATTATATTTTTAGACTGTTTTCACCTCGGGCTCTGACCCGTTTTCTTCCAAATCTAGTTTTCTCTAAAAACATTTTAGGTGCCCACCCATAGGGACGCCAATCTTAGGAGTTCCATTCCATTGACGTGTTATGGCTGTTGTGGAAGTTACATTATCTCGTTATTAGACACCTCCACATCTATCCTTGCTTCTTTTGGAGTCATTTATTCCATTTAGGTATCGTTGCCCATTCTTATTCCGACACGACAGTTTTAGACTTTCATTTTATTTCAGTCTTGGGATTTTATTTATTCAGACTATTGTATTTGGTTTATTTACATTGCTGCTACTTTATTGGAGTGTTTACTCCGGACATAAGTTATATCATTACGTTAATTACCTTATGAGATTATTCCTGTGATTGTTGGATGATGATTTAAATTATGTAGTTGATGGTTAAATTAAATATTAAAATTTGGCACCTTACTATTTTTAAATATTAGGTGGTTAGTAATTGATTAAATGTTTTCGACGGTGATGCTATAAACTGAACCAAATTGACATTTGGTATTAATTTAAATAAAGGAGTAGCTACCCGGTATTTAATTAGTCGGGGTGTCACATGTGGTATCAGAGCATCAGGTTCTAGTATCCTTTAGGATATGCGCGGCTTATTCTGCTTCCTGTGTAGCTTTCTTTGATATAGAGCCCTACGTTTAGTATTGTTAATTCCTTTGGTGAGATTTCGCTCTACTGCTATGACATATATATTAGTGAATCTTATTTGCATTCAGATGTGTTTGGGTGCTGAATAATGAAGCAAGTCAGGAGAGGGCCGTTGGGCAGGCAGCAGGAGGCAGAGCTCGGTTGGGGATATAGGATATATTCACGAATGATGACCATAGTTGAGGTCACCCCTATTATGGCACGGGAGTCCAGGACGATAAGACGGATAGGGCACAACATATGATTTTCCACTATCGCTATAGTAGAAAATGGTGCCAATTTAGACTCACCCTGTATAGTTAGAATGGGAGAGAGTCAGACGGGCCTTTAAAGAGGACCATCAGTGGAATTCTAGAAATATAAAGATTGGGTGTGTTAGCCAATAGAAGTTAAATATCCAAAGGCTTAGGTATATGGTGGAGTGTGAATTAATCTGGAGTGAAAATTTAAGGTAAAATTTTTCTTGGCTCGTAAGAGCAGAGTTACAATGGCGAGAGGCAACCACCATACTTAGAAGTGGAATGTTCTGGAAGGATCTTAGGTACAGTTTAACCTTAAGTTCCTTCATCATATGTTCAGGACAATATGTGAACGTAGTTCTGAACTCATTATATGAGGGCCGGACAGAGGTCCATTTGTGAAAATGAATTTAAATGTTTTTGCGAATCTTGTATCGGAGATACAAATGGAGAACATGATTTTAAAGTGGGAAATTAACTCTTAAGAAGAATTGCTAGTGCTTATGGGGAATTATTCTTGAAGGGTCAATGCAGATGGAAACAATGTCGTGTTTTGTCAATATGGATGTTAACGATTCCTTATGTGGGGAACTACAGGAATCGAAGAATTTAGTCATAGAATAAGACTTGGTGAAACGGTGTTATTGGAGCACCACAAGGGCCCATCAAAGGACCCATTTAAATTATTTAGATAATTTAATTTTTATCAAGCGATGGTGAATTCAGTAAGGGCTATTGAAGCTAGAAGCATGTTCCTTAGGGCTAATATAGCTAAGGTAACTATGGGGGTAACCATCAGGATCAAGACTACTGAAGTTCGAGAGAATGATAACCCTAACATGGTCAGTATGACCGGAGGTAAGTGGATTATGTGAAGAGTTAGTTTGTGGAGAGTAAAACCACATGAGTTAATTTTTCCCCAAGTGAGTAAAGGGACAAGGGTATGGTGACTAGCAAGATCAATGGTCAATGTACTTTTCGGTTTGGTTCGAACAGGATTGTTATGTATGGGAACCATTTGAGCAACCAGGGAAATTGGCAAGGTTGAAGTATGAGTTTTATCCTTACAAGATGAGGCGTATTTTATGTGACATGAATGATTCACTACATTTTGATCACTACTAGATTCGTATGTGAGGCGAGTTTAGTGTATATATCAAATACCTTATTATTATGTAAATGTTTTCCCTGGTATAGCGAGTTTACCTTTAGAGTTATCCGCGGAGGATGAATGGGTGTATCGATAGTGGTATATACTTATTGAGATTACTTATTTTTGTGATATGTTATACGCGTACAATATGATCCTGATTATGGTTTTATAGTAATGATTAGACCGATAGTGGTCGAATATCGTAAGTCTATCAAGGTTGCTGCTTTAGTGCAGGATGTTTTATTCTGGCAGAACCTCACCCGCGAGAGGGTTGGTCTCGCATTTATATTTACACTTCTATTATAGAGACTTCGAAGTGTATAGTGGTCTCCAGAGATTCGATCCCAGTGTGTGTAGGGACTTCATTGTTATGATTTGGAATGTATTGGGTTTACTGTTCAGCGGAAAGATTTAGCTTGTTATTATGTTTAACGCTCAAGACTTGGTAATAGGAAGAGCCCATTGTTATATCACTCCTATAGATATGTGGGAGTTAAGACTGATAGTTATATATCTGAAGAGAGGATTTCGAGAGTCCCGATTATTGGTGTATGATGTTTATGGAATGTGATTACCATCAATGTTAAGTGATCGTGTCTTTTGGTGGAAGTTTCTTGTTTAGTGTAATTGTGGAATGAGATATAACTTTTATGTCAAGAGACGGGAATATAGGGGTACATGTTATGGGGTGAGGGACTAATGGATTCCGATGATCGACAATGCTAGGTAGTAGTGTATCGGGGTGATTCCTTATTTGGATTTAGCTTTGCGAGACATCCCACACATGAAACTTAGCGTAAGGTTGGAACTAGGAAGATGTTTGTCCATTCATCCATGATTTAGGTATAACTGTAAGTTGAAAGTTAAATTAGGATACAAGTCTAGTGGAGCCAGTTGTGTGGTGAGGAGGTATTGAATTTTTTTTTATCACGGAGGGTTGAAGGGTGGAATGATGTTAAGGAAGAATTAGAATTTTGAATCCAAAGGTGATTGAGAAATGCCCAAGTGTATAGCCATGTTGCGAATACAGGGGAAATAAAGAGTTTAGAGTATGTATGCAACGTATATGATGTTTAAACTAGTATGCGCGATTTATAAGGTGTGTAAACACCTTGGTTTGATGATGTCAGAATCATCAGGAAAAGAGACATGGGTATAGATGGGTGAAATATATGCTTGTGCGACTAATATAACAAAATGGAAGTGGTAGAGTGGATTAAGCGTCATGAGAGAAGGAAGATAATCCATATATTCATGTGCAATTAAAGTAGCACGCTCGAACATGGTTGAAAGGCTGTGGGAAGCCATTTAAAAAGGGAGGAACCCATGAGAAGACAAATATTTAACTATTGTGGATAATTTGGAGCGGGGTTGTACCCAATCGAATGTTGAGAGTGACTTACACATAAATATAATGATGATGTCAACAAGGTATAAGAGTCCATAAGTACACATCGTGGCGAAAAGTTCACGGGTCAGAACTTTTGGTATACGCCGAGGGAAGAAGAAGATTATTAAGTACCACTTAATGGGAGGACCTATAAGTGGAAGTCGGTGTTGAGTGGGATATAGTGAGTAGTCTCCACATGAACCACTCATAGATATAAATTGGTTAGATTAAGATGATCAACCAAGAAATTTTGTATCAAATCGACGATTCCAATAGTGGAAGAGTCAACTTGGTGACCTTCTTTGATGGGTTGCCAACCTCAAGATAAGTCACGAGTCCCTTCGAATGTGAGGAACATGTTGAGAAAAAGGAAAGTAATTGTTATACCTTTGGGTGATTTACACCATTAGATAATGTGACCCAATCTGTCATTAAAAAGGAGGATCACATCGGTACGTGGTTCTACCCAGTATTATTCTGAACTAGGATGAGATCCTTGAACCCCACCTTCAATATGAAATTTCAAGAAGTAGCGGGGATAACATTTCATTTTGAGCAGGATGTATCACCTATAGACGAGGAGTAGACACAAGTTGATTAATAATTGTGGAACTGTATGAAAGAAACTTTGGACTTATTACAATCATTTTATTTTTCACAACGGATATAGCTAGTAAGTGAAGTATAATACGATAATGGAGAGAGGATATTACCTAATGGTAGAGTCGTATGAAGGCACCGGTAACTATTTATCGTGAACAAGGTTCTTATTGAGGTTTTTGTGGAAAAAACTTAGCTATTATTTCTCTGGATGTGTAGAGGTGATTGAAGAATCAAAGTTTTGGATTTGTAAAGATTTAAAGTGCGATAACTATAATGGGATAACTACAAACTATCTTAGGTGGCTTTTGCATGTCATAAAAGTTACACCCCCGAGAATAGAGATTCGAAAAATGACAAGAGTAGTCAAAGGTTCATGTGGTTTCTCCCAGGATGGGAGTTTTTGTTTAAATTAACACGAGAGTTAAATTGAAGGGAAGTGCGGCCTCCCAATAATATTGAGATAATGCGGCCAATGATATATAGGCTATTCTTGTTCGAATGTTGTTTGGTAGTAGCAAAAGGTGAGGTGTCATTATTAAGGTGTGAGTAACTGATAAGGTATCGAAAGTGTTAAACATGCTTACAGTGAAGCGAGGGCTATAGTAACTGAGCCTTACTTCGAAGTTTGTTTTGTGTACTGAAGGAAACGTGTTTTTACAAGGTATGCCTTTCCCAAATTTCGGGATGAAATTCCGTTATTTGGGGGGAAGTATGTAATACCCCATATTTTTATGGCTTTTAATTATGAGATTAATTAAATGAAATTGCTTCTAATTATGGGATTAATTAAATTAATTTGGGATAATTAATTGGAAATATTTCGAATTTAAATAACTAGCGACACAAGACTTAGTATTTTATTATGATGATAAAGTTGAATATTACTGAGTGAATATGGTAATATATGATTATTGAATTTATTAAAACTGTCGCGAGTTAAAAATACGAAAGTTTCGGTAATTAAGTTGGGACGCACGTGTCAGTCGTGTTAGGAACCAATTTAATGGACTTAAAAGTAAATTATTTGTATATCATCTGTATAGTCATTTTGAGTGTGCCAACGTGTCCGAAAGGGTTGAGATAGTCAGAAAACACTAGCTGGGGGTCTAGTTTGGGTCCCGGGGCATTTTAGGCCTAACCGGCAACCCGAGAGGGTATTTTAGTCATTTTGACTTTTTGAAGAATAGTAACCCAAGAAGTTTAGACTGATTATATCAGAAAAAACTAGGGTCTCCTAGGGTTTTCATAACTAAAAATCATAAACGGTCATTAGAGAGGAAGGGAAGGAAGTTTCCAAAGAATAACCACCATCCTTGGACCCTTTGCACCACCATCACCACCACCGGTTAGATCGGGAAGAGAGGATCACTCCCATACCATCTGCTCCAAAGGATCAGAACCTCAATTTTCCAGACAAGTGATTTAACTTGTTATGATTCAGAAAATATATTATCCATGTAGTTTAGAATTGGAGACTAGAGTTAGAAAATTGTTAATTTCATAAATTGGGATAAGAAAATCTTGAATATGGGTAGATTTTGAATGTAGTTAAATTTCAGAAATAATAGAGACTTAAATCAGAACCTTAGTGATAGAAATCCCGGATTAAAATGAGACTTTGATGAAACTATCGACATTTGAGTTGAGTAATTTAATTTATGTAAAGGTGAGTTATACGTATGACATATTTGGATAATATGAATAAACACCCTATATTATAACGTGAAGCCATGATTTGGTACAGACTAGTTACTTAGTGGCATAACTAGGATGTGTTAATGCTATACGTTAGGTGTGCACATTAGCTGAGGGATGAGGAACTCATGTTAGAGGACATAACTAACATGTGTAGAATATTTACTATTTATTGCAATTAAACACTTGTTATATTTTTAAACTGTTTTCACCTCGGGCTCTGACCCCTTTGCTTCCAAATCTATTTTTGTGTAAAAATATTTTAGGTGCCCATCCACAGGGATGCCAAGCTTAGGAGTTCCATTCCATCGACGTGTTGTAGCTGCTATGGAAGTTTAAGGATCTCGTTATTAGACGCCTCCACATCTATCCTTGCTTCTTTTGGAGTCATTTATTCCAGTTAAGTCCTGTTGCCCATTCTTATTTAGAGACAGCAGTTTTATATTTTCACTTTATTTCATTCATGAAGTTTTATTTATTCAGACTATTGTATTTGGTTTATTTATATTGCTTCTAATTTATTGGAGTTTTTACTCCTGACATCTGTTATTTCATTACGTTGATTACCTTATGAGATTATTACTGTGATTGTTGGATGATGATTTAAATTATGTAGTTGATTGTTAAATTAAATATTAAAATTTGGCACTTCACTATTTTTAAATATTAGGTGGTTAGTAATTAATTAAATGTTTTCGATAGTGATGCTATAAACTGAACCAACTTGACATTTGGTATTAATTTATATAAAGGAGTAGCTACCCGATATTTAATTAATCGGGGTGTCACATGGAACTAGTTAGTGTAGATTTTTACATATGTGATATTCCGGGATGGGGCTTATTTTTATGTCATACCGTCAATTTGCTAGCCTAAGTATAAGGTTAGGAAGAGATTATTTGTGTTTTGGTGGCCCCTAGGTATGGGAATAAGGGTGTTTTAAGGATCTCACATCGATAATATGGGTGGGGTAAATAAAATAGGATGATGAGAAAATGAGAAAATTGAGAATTAATACCTAAGATAATAAACGGGTATTAAAATATATTTTTGACGAGACTATGTGCAGGGCTGACAGTTAAATGTGCTGACTGGATATATCATCGTGGGTGTGTGTTGGTATCACGAGTATGTAGGGGTTGACAGTTAAACGGGCCGATGAACTATAGTGACATGTCATGTATGGAACCTCACTAGTGTGTGTGGAGCTGACAGTACAGCGGGCTGACTTGCCATAGCGAGGGGAATGGGTGGGGTGTAGAACAGCGGGAGTCCCATAACCAAACAAATAAAATGGAATAAAGCTTTAAGTGTGAGTCCCACAAATGATAGTACAAATGATGGAAATTAATAACTTCATTAATTGAAATTAAGTTTGATGAATGAATAATTGGACTTAGACTTTGGGGTTGCATAGTTGTGTATTGTTAGCACATGTCATTTATTTTCTCGTATCGTTATTAATTATCCCGTTTAAATTTAAAATATTCTATTGTGATATTTATCATGTATAATGTTATTGTCTGGGTTTACGAGCCCTAATTGGAGGTAGTCGGTTTTCATGCTCAGGGCTCTGACCTTGTGTGTGCACTAACTTTTTCTAGTATATGTATTGGACTAGCTGCCTAGGAGCTTGGAATTATATCTTGGAGGTGGAGGTGGAGTTATTTATTTATGCTTAGTAGTTTAGTTTTGTTTCCGTTGCTTCACATTTATATTGAGACTCGGTTCCATAGTTGTTACGATTTTTATTTAGATAATCATACTTGGATCTTTTTATTTAGTTTTATATTATTAGAGATTGGATTAAACTGGAGATTAGCAAGGTGATGGATTTCTATACCGCATGCATGGTTTATATTACGTAGGGTTGATTCAATTATTATCTTGTGGAATGAATTTAATATGTCTCATATCTGTCTCATGCTAAGAATGGTATTTCATTTAGTAACGTTTGACATAGTTTTGGTGGCAGCCGATGCCAGAATTACGCGATGTGTTACAGGTAGAAGATGAGGCTTCTAATATTCCAGAAAGTGGATGTTTAGCAACATGTTCATACAAATGTAGAAATCGATCCATAACAATTGACGAATATTTAAAAAAAGGTACGTGCTATGTCTTTAATGACTGAGCCGTAAGATAGGTTTATGGGTCAGATAAAGAATAATAGGCTAGCCAACTGGAGGCACAAGAATTAACTCGGGTTGAGGAGGTGATACAATGGGAATAGATAAATACTACACACGAGAAATTAGTTAAAATGAATCCACCAGCATTTGAAGTGATCCTAATGTGGCAGGAGTATGGGATAAAGAGACTGAACTTATTTCTGGGGTAATGAGAATTCTTGAAAATCAACAAGTGACCTTTATAACGTATATGCTGAAAGGAGAAGCTAGGTATTAGTGGGATGCCACCAAACATTTACTCTAGTAGGATCTCATGGGATGCTTTTGTTAAATATTTGTATGATAATTATTTTCCTCCAATGTTTGAAAACAGAAGGAGAAAGAATATATTATGTTGAATCAAGGAAGGATGATAATAATAGAATATGAAGTTAAACTTACAGTCTTGTCTAGGTCTTCTTTGAGATTTATATAGAATAAGGAAGACTTGTGTAGTCGATTCCTGGATGGACTAAATTTGATTATTAAATCACAGTTGTTGGATTTAGAGACTGTTAATTATTCAGCCTTGGTTTCTAGTAGAAAAGGATGTGAATGAAGAAAGAAGGAAAATAGAACAAGGTGGAAAGATAAGTATTGTCAATTAGAATTATAAAAAAAGGTAGTGATACATAATATTCAAGGATTGGAGTACATTAATTTTAGTATGGTATAGGTATGGGAAGTAGTTCGCAAAGGGGTGAACCTAGTAGTGGAAGAGGTTCAGGAGTTTCATCTCAAGGAAATCCAAATTCTTGTTTCTTTTGTGGGACAAAAGGTCATATAAAGAGAAATGGCCCAAAGCTACTGAATGTAGAATGTTCTAACTATCATTAGAAGGGTCATCTAAAAAAGAATTGGCATACATTAGCAGGAACAATACGAATTAATAGTGTGGGGCCTAGTAAAGGATCGTCTGAAGGTAGTACAACTAGAGGAAGAGTTATAGGATAAGAAAAGTGGATATAAGGCTGGATGATGAGTGTTTTTATGACATTTCAAGATGTTCATGCTACAATAGAAGTCTTTATATGTAAACTTTCTATTGCAAATAAAGATCTCTATGCGCTCATTGATCCTGGATCTACACATTCATTTATAGAATTACCTATTAGTTCATATTTGGTTAGGCCATGTTAATTTCTCAATTATGGTTTATATATTTATACCCCAATGGAAAGTGTAATTCTAGTTGAGAATGTTTATATAGATTGTTTCTTACGAATGGGTGAGCGAGATTTATATGTTAATTTGACACCGTTGGCCATTTTGGATTTTGATATTATATAGGGGATGGATTGGTTATCATCGTATCATGCTTATATTAATTTTTTAAAAAGAATTTACATTTCATCTACCAGGTGAATCCAAGCTTCGGTTTACAGGAGAAAGGAATGTTGTTCGTAAATGTCTTATATAAGAAATTAAGGCGAGAAGTTGTTGAGTAAAGTATGTATGGGGTATTTGTTTTATGTTATTGCTACTAGCAAATAGAAACTTAAAATTGAAGATGTACCAATGGTTAGAGAATTTTTCAATGTATTTCTAGAGGAGTTTCCAAGATTTCCACCCGATAGGGAAGTAGAGTTTTCAATTGAATTAGTTCCCGATAGTGGTTCAATTTCCCTTACTCCATACAGAATGGCATCAAAAGAGTTAAAAGAATTGAAAGTTCAATTACAAGTTCTGATAAGCAGATTTTTTATTCATCTTAGTGTTTCACCATGGGGAGACCCAGTGTTATTTGTGAAACAATAACGAAACAATGTGATTGTGTATTAATTATCAGTAGTTGAATAAGGTGGCCATAGTGTTTTCAAACAATACGATTCTGAAAAAATAATGAAAAAATGCGATTGTGTACTGATTATCAGTAGTTGAATAAGTACCCGCTACAACATATCGATGATTTTTTCGATCAATTACAAGGGGCCATAGTGTTTTCAAAGATTGATTTGAGATCGGGATACCAATAATTGAAAGTAAAAGATAATGTTATTTCCAAAACAACTTTTTGGACCCAATCCCTAATATGGGCCTTATGAGTTTTCAGTTATGCCATTTGGATTAACTAATGCTGTAACAGTTTTTATGTATCTTATAAACTGGGTATTCCACCCTTTCATTTATTCATTTGTGATTGCGTTCATAGATGATGTGTTAATTTACTCATGTGGTATGGAGGAGCATGAGAAATATTTTAGCCTTATATTATAAATTTTAAGAGAGAAAAAATTATTTTATAAGTTTATCAAGTGTGAGTTTTGGTTATATGAAATTGTGTCCATATGGCATATTTCCTCGGGATATGGTATATATGTTGATACAAATAAGGTAGAAGCCATTGCTGAATGGGTAAGTACTGATAATGGGACATAAATTAGGAGTTTTGTAAGATTGGCAGGTTACTACCATAGATTTATTAAGTCATTTTCATCAATAACATTATTGTTGACAAAGTTGGCTCGTAGAGAAGTGAAATTTGTGTGAGGTGAAGAATGGGAGAGAAGTTTTAAATAATTGAAGAATCAATTGGTTTCAGCTCCTATACTTACTATTCCACGTGGGAATGAGTCTTTTGTGATCTATACAGATGCTTCATTCCAAGGGTTAGGATGTGTTTTCATACATAATGGGAAAGTAATCGCATGTGCTTCTAGACAATTAATGATACATGAACGAAATTACCCTACACGTGATTTGGAGCTAGCGATCATTATTTTTTCTTTGAAGTTACGGCGACATTACTTGTATGGAGAAACTTGTGCAATATTTATGGATCATTAAAATTTGAAATATTTATTTGCCCAAAAGAACTGAATTTGAGACAGAGGCACGAGATAGAGTTGATTACAGACAATGACTGAACAACCATTATCATCTTGGGAAGGCGAATGTAGTAGAAGATACTTTGAGTAAAAAATCATCAGATATTCTTGGTTGCATACAATGTACTCATGTTGGCAATATTCATGAATTGACATCAACGAGTATTGGATTAAAATTGTCAAAAGAGGGAGCATTACTGGCACATGTTAATGTGAGACCTTTATTGGAAGAATATATTCTAAAATTGCAGTTCAATGATGCATGTATCGAGAAGAAGAAACATCAGGTTCATGAGGGTAAATAGAATGACTTTGAGATTAAGAATGATGAATAATTGTTTTATGGAAACATAATTTGTATACCGAATAATCCATCCTTAAATAAGGATATATTGGAAGAGGCACATAGTTCTATTTATTCTATACATCCTGGAGTTACTAAAATTTATAGAGATTTGAAAATGTATTACTGATGGAACAATATAAAATGTGAGATTGCAGAATTTGTAGATAATGTTTAGTGTGCCAGGTGGTGAAGACAGAACAACAGAAGTTGGAAGGATTATTGCCTCTATGGCCTATTTTGTAATGGAAGTGGGAGCATATAACGATGAATTTTGTAATAAGATTACCACAGTCATAAAAAGGTCATGATTCTATTTGGGAGATTGTAGACAGATTGACGAAGTCATCTCATTTTCTTCCAGTTAAGACTATCCACGTTGTTGAAAAGTATGAAAATATGTACGTTGATGAGATTATTCATCGGTGTCTATTATATCAGATAAGGATTCAACGTTCACTTCTAAAAAAATTCCTCGTCTATAGAGTGCCATGGGAACCAGTTTGAAGTTCAGTACAACATTTCATCAGATGAACAATCAAAAAAGACAATTCAACTATTATAAGACATGTTACGAGCTTCGGTATTTGATTTCGAGGGAAGATGGGATGATTATTTGCCTTTGATGGAATTCTGTTATAACAATAGTTATTAGTCTACCATTGGTATGGATCCTTGTGAATTTTTCTATATGAAGAGATATGGAATGAATTTTGTGTTGGGATAATGTCGGTGAAAGAAAAATTTTGGGTTTTGAATTGGTAGATATAACAACTGAAAAGATTAAAATGATCCGGGAAAGGATAAAAATAGCATAAATCAGGCATAAATTTTATATGAATAAAAGAAAGAGTCCATTGGAATTTCAATAGGGGAATTTTGTATTCATAGGAATTTCATCATGGAAAGGCTTCATGAGATTTGGGAAGAAGGGGAAACTATGTTACAGATACATTGGTCCATACAAAGTGTTAGAAAGAGTTGGAGCCCTAGCATATAGATTGGTTTTAACTCCAGAGTTATCTCATTCACATTATGTGTTGCATGCATCAATGCTTCGTAAGTATTTGGCTGATCCATCGCATCGGTTGAAAACTCAACCTGTTAAAAGATGACTTGACATACATTGAGGAACCAATGTAAATTCTTATTCGTAAGGATAAAGTATTAAGGAAAGAAGAGCTTAGGTATGGGACTAAGGGGTAGGATCTCACATCGATTAAAAGGGTGGGGTAACTTATAAATTGAGAAAATGAGAATTAATGCCTAAGATAAAAACGACTATTAAAATTTGTGGCAACATAATGTGTCAGGGGCTGACAGTTTAAAAGGGTCAGCGGATGAATTAGGCAGTGTCGTGTGTGTAACCTTATCATGGGGGTCGGGTCGACAGTTGAAACGGATCAGAAGCCATTTGACAAGGGGAAGTGTGACACTTTGGTGGATTACCACCCGGGGCAGGAGGACCGCCATAATAAGAAGTGAGAACAACAATAAAATTTGTGTAATTTAATTAAATTAACATCGTGGGACTTGGGAATTTAAAATCATATTGGTGTGCTTTTTGGAATGGAAATTTCTAAGGGTAGTTACTGATTTATATTTATCATGTTTAATTATCTAGTTTAATTTAAAATACTGTATTACAATATTTATTGCGTATAATGCTAATGTCTGGATTCAAGGATCCTATTTTAGGAGAGTTGTGTGTATTCATGCTCGGGGCTCTGACCTAATGCGTTGAATAACTTTTCAGGATAAGTTTTGGGGAAGCTGCATAGGAGTATCAGAGTTTATCGTTTTGAGGTGCAGCTGGAGTTCATTCATTTTATTGCTTTATATATTTCATTATGAGACTTCATTTGGGTTTTAATTGGTCCATTCGGTTCCAAAGTTGTTAGAGGATTTCAGTTGGATTATTCACAGTTCTTTATTATTCATATTTTATTTAATCATTATTAGAGATTGGATTTATTCGGAGTTTTAGCATGTGATGGATATTTTATCGCTCAGTTGTTTATGATCATTTGGGATTGATTCAATTATTTAACTTATGTACTGATTTATTTATGTCTCATATCTGTCTCATGCTAAGAATGGTATTAATTTACTCACACCCGGTGTGGTTCGACGACAGTGGCTGGCCACCCCGTCTGTCGGATTACACGGGGTGTGACAGATGGTATCAGAGCTTAGGTATACGAAAACCCTCAGGTCTTAGGATTTTGGTCTAGCTTGCAGATTAGACTTGTTTTCTCTGGAGATAGAAATTTTTTGAAGACGTGTTAAGTTTTGTTGAATTTTGACGGAGAAATTCCATGTTAGTGGGGAAGAATGTAACAACCCGAATTTTAAATGGGTATTTTTAAATAAATTTTTAAAAATTCGAGGAAAATAATTTTTTTTGGATTTAATTATTTTTAATAATTAAATATGTCAAATTTTATATTTGAAAATTAGATTTTCAATAGCATTGTAATTGAAATTAAAATTGGTGTTATATTGATTTTTTAAAAAAATAACAATAAAAAGGCGTTTGTCCTGGATTTAGGTCATGACTAATGGGAAATATTTTTTTTACTTATATAGTATTAAACTAGGGTATCTAGCAGAGGCGGCGACCCTGATTGATCGATCGATCGACTTAGGGAGCCGATCGATCGACCATGCCGAGATTTTGAGTCGGTGGATTATATTTTAAAGTTTGAGTTGGGTTATCATTCCTAATTGGTATTTAACCATTCTAATTCGTGGGGGGACTTCTCATAATAATTTTTCTCAAGTTTTTCACCAGAGACCTCTTCTAAATGTTTTTCCTCTCGACCATATTCATCAACCTCCAACATAATCAAGTTTTTTTGTCACAAGTTTTGGAAGGCTTAATTGGGATTTAATCAAGTTTGTCCAAGAACAACTCTTTCCTAATTTTCGAGAGGAATTCATATTTCTAATAAGATTTTAAAATCTATCTTTATCTAAGGCATGAATACTCTATTCCTTTACTTTAGTATTATGCATTTAAGTGTCGCCTAAACCCTTAATCATGTATTTTTTATTAAAATTAATTAGTAAATTAATTAGAGAATGTGTACACTTAAGTTTTTGGACTACTTTCATGAAAGTTTTGGATATGATTTAATCTTTGACACCCTTAGGTGCGTAGGTCAAATTAATGGGTTTTATGGTTTTGGGTGTAGGTTCACGTGTAGAATTTTTATGGGACTATTTATATGGTGATTGGGATGGGAACACACTTATAAAAATTAGATGGCTTATAAAAGAGTGTTTACGTCATATTGAATGATATCGCATGTTGATTAATTTAACATTATTGAATAGAATGAATTATGTTGAAAGTAACGACGGTGCTATTAATCGAATTAAATTAAATTGGGACTTTATGATTATATTGTCATGTTGTGTTTATGATCTATGTTATTGTGTGGATTATTATTATTCACTTATCTCATCACGGGGATGAGGGAATTTTTGTTACTATATTGCTCAACCCTATTTTAGGATGCTTACTAGGTATGGGACTAGTGTGTAGGTCTTTGTTAAGATTTATGTTTGCTAGGTATGGGACTAGTTAGTGTAAATTCGTGGGGATTTTATATTTCAGGGTGGGGTGGATTTTATGTTATGTCGCCTTTTCGTTAATCCTAGGCATAAGACTAGGACGTGTTTTATATTGGTGATTCATTCTATATGTAGGATAGGATGAATGTGTACTTGGGGACCCATAGGTATGGGACTAGGGGGTAGGATCTCACATCGATTAAAAGGGTGGGGTAATTTATAAATTGAGAAATTGAGAAAATGAGAATTAATGCCTAAGATAAAAACGGGAAGTAAAATTTGTGGCGACATAATGTGTCAAGGACCGACAGTTTAAACGGGTCAGGGGACAATTTATGTCGTATCTTGTGTGTAACTGTAACAACCCTCTCTTTTGATAGCCTATTTTATATTTATTTACTATGTGTAGTAATAAATTATAAAATTATGGATGTTGAGTAAATATTAATTTAATATGGAAAAGGTTAATATTTACTAAAATGTTGTAAGGTTACCCGATGAGTAGGTAAAAATATCCATGTGGTAAATTATTGTGTCATAAGAATTAAAATGACGTTTTGTTTTAATATGACACCGGAAGTTAAAATGAGTATAATATTTCCAAATGATAATTTGGAGGGTGTAGTTAGTCCCGATAGGTGCGAGGCAGTCAAAATAAGTGCCATGTTGTGTTTTGGTATTTCGGGCACTTTTGACTGGTTATAGCTTAAATGTATAGTTGCGTATCATTATATCGCGTATTGATCATTTAAGTTGGGCATTTTAGACTTAAGGCCCGATTAAGTCTTGCTAGCCTTACTATTTTTCCATCATTTCTCTTAAAACACAATTGAGCCCTAGAGAGAGAGAGAGAAAAGATGAGAGATTTGGAGAAAAGAGAGAGATTGGAGATTTGGAGTTTGTTCTTACTTTCATCCTCATCAAATCACATTCTTGCAAGATTGAGGCAAGTTAACTACTTGCTATTGTATGATTTAAGGAGAATAGTTAGTATTGATATTTATGAATTGTTATGAAATGTCATTTTAGGGTTTTGTTAGATTATTTGGGTATTAACACTTGGAAATTGATTTGGATGATAAATGTTGCAAATGCTGGTAGTTGGGTGTATTTTTGGTGTATTAGTTCCATTAGATTAATTGGGTTTGGTTGGTTTTGAGTTTGGAGAAAATTTGGAGTTCAAGACTCCATAGCCATTCTTGGCAATTTCGCAGGAGCGAATCAATTCGGCCCCTAGGGCGAATCGATTCACATAGAAGCAGCTTCCCAGGTCTGTGTTCCCGAATCGATTCGGGTTATGGCCGAATCGATTCGGCAAATGCAGAAACTTGAAATTTTCTTCCGAACCGATTCGCTGGGGCAAATTGATTCGGTTCCTGCAGTTTGGAGTCATTTTCCTTTTTAATTTTTGATCTTTTTCCTCAGGCTTAGGATCTAGGAACCTTCTTAAAAGAAGTAAAATTAGAGTCCTAGAGTATTCGTTGAGTTTGGTCGCTACCCTAGACTAGAATAGGATCATCTAGGGTTTATTCGGGGGAGGTTTAAAGTAATGTTAAGGCATTACTTCCTTTAGTGAATTTTTAGAAGTTAGGAGTTTGAATGCCCAAGCTTGGAGACTTTAGGGGCTTATCGAAGTTATATAAACTTTGTGGAATTGTAGAATCGTTATGAGTATTTGGAGATTTAGTCGGGACTTGTGAATTGAGGAATATTAATGAAAATATTTGATGGTGATAGGTTCGCATAAAATAAACCAAATTAATCAAAGGTATTAGGTTCGAATAAAAAGAACCAGATTATTTAAATGGTGATGGGTTCGAATAAAATGAACCAAACACATGGATAATGGAAATGGAAATTGGTAATGAAAAGTTGAATATGAAAATGAGATTTAATAATGTAAATAATAATTTACTGGTACACACCTCTCTCAATGACATCATAAGGGAAGTTCGCACGTGAGGTGAAGCCCCTGGCCAATTAACGCATGGTGGATATAGTCCTAGGCCATATGAGCGCTATTTTATATATATGTATTTTCTGCAATGGGTAGGAGATTATGGGTGTGGTCTTGACTATCCCGCAGGCATATGGCCGCTTCCCGATGTATTGAGATAGGTGCCCAGGTTGTCTTATGTTAGGCCCTGGAAGATGATGGTCATTTAGGGGCGCGCACAGTGGGGAAACCCGGACGGGCGGTCTTAGAATCGTTATATGTATATGAATATAACTATTTTCATCAAGTGGGACTTGATGGTTGATAAACGCCACAAAGAGCGTATGATAAATGCCATAAAGAGCATGGATGCGTGCCATTAAGGGCATGTGATTGATATATGTGCCATAAAGAGCAGTTGATATTAATGGTATTCCTAATAAGGAATGAAAAGATAATTAACTATGAAAGTTAATAAGTGAAAGGAAATTATATCTTCTTGATTTAACCGAATAAATGGTTTTATTCCTAATAAGGAATGTAAGAAGGATATGGTAATTGGATTAATGAGAAAATGTTTTAAATTTAAGTTATTTACTTTTCTTTCTTTTATGTAAGTGACATTTCAATTCATCATTTAGTTAAATTGTACTTTAGGCTTAACATGTTAGATGACATGCCATATTATCATCCTTATCATTTACGCATAACTGTTCATACCTATCATGCTTTCTATTCTTCTGGTGATCATATAGAACCCGGCTCTGACCGGTTCATTTCTTCTTGTTGTGTGTTCGATTGTATCCGCTCAGGTGTTCCACCGCAAGGACGCCCGTTTTAACTTTACCAATTCCTTCGCTTTTGACGAGCTGTAAGATTTTATGGGTTATTACAGGATGTTGAATTAGAGGCCTTCATCTTTGTATTCTAGACATGATCGGGTCTTATATTCGGGTGTGTGGCCCAAACCTTTGTATTTGAGTAATGAATGTATTATGTAAGATATTAAATTGTTGTACTTCGTTGTATGTTGCTGTGGATCGACAACCTATTCGGTCCATTTGTATACATTAGTTTTAGTTGCATTATATATATTCTTGTGGAATACCACTTGCTTATCAGATTGGGTTGTTTAAACTAAATTTTCTTAACTACATTTTTTAAAATTTTACACTTTTGGCAACCCGTTTTCTGATTTATTGGGTGGTTTTATCGTATACTCAGTTTATTATTGTTGATGCTGAGAATGATATCTATCCATGATTCTTGTTATGTTTGAGTATCGGGCTGGCCACCCCATATCTCGGATCGCGGGTTGTCACAGTAACCTTATCATGGGGAGGGGTCGATAGTTTAGACGGATCAGAGGCCATTTGACAAGGGGAAGTGTGACACTTTGGTGGATTACCACCCGGGGCGGGAGGACCGCCATAATAAAAAGTGAGAACAATAATAAAGTAGGGGTAATTTAATTAAATTAACTTCGTGGGACTTGTGAATTTAAAATCATATTGGTGTTCTTTTTGGAATGGGAATTTCTTAGGGTAGTTAGTGATTTATATTTATCATATTTAATTATCTAGTTTAATTTAAAATACTCTATTGTGATATTTATTGCGTATAATACTACTGTCTGGATTCAAGGATCCTATTTTAGGGGAGTAGTGTGTATTCATGCTCGGGGCTCTGACCTCATGTGTAGAATAACTTTTCAGGATAAGTTTTGGAGAAGCTACATAGGAGTGTCGGAGTTTATCATTTTGAGGTTCAACTCGAGTTTATTCATTTTATTTCTTTATTTAGTTAGACTTTCTTTCTAGTTGTATTTCATTATGAGACTTCATTTGGGTTTTCTTTGGGCCATTCAGTTCCAAAGTTGTTAGAGGATTTCAGTTGAAATATTCACTGTTCTTTATTATTCAGATTTTATTTTATCATTATTGGAGATTGGATTTATTCGGAGTTTTAGCATGTGATGGATCTTTTATCACTCAGTTATTTATGATCATTTGGGATTGATTCAATTATTTATCTGATGGACGGATTTATTTATGTATCATATCTATCTCATTCTAAGAATGATATTTATTTACTCACGCCCGATGTAGTTCGGTGGCAATGGCTGCCCACCCCGTCTATCGGATTGCACATGGTGTGACAGATGGTATCAGAGCTTAAGTATACGACAACCCTCGGGTCTTGGGTTTTGGGTCTAGCATGTGGATTAGATTTGTTTTCTTTGGAGATAGAAAATTATTGAAGACGTGTTAGGTATCGTAGTGAGGATATTTAGAATTGATCAAGGACTTTAGTATTGTGATTTTTGGGAAATATAATCGAGTAGTATTTTATTTCGAGCGTTAGGTTTCATTGAATTTCGAGGGCGAAATTCCTTGGTAGTGGGGAAAAATGTAACAACTCGGATTTTAAATGGGTATTTTTAAATTAATTTTTAAAAATTCGAGGAAAATAATTTATTTTGGATTTAATTATTTTTAATAATTACATATGTCGAATTTTATATTTGAAAATTAGATTTTCAATAGTATTGTAATTGAAATTAAAATCGGAGTCATATGGGATTTTAAAATAAAAATAAATAAAAAGGCGTTTGTCACGGATATAGGCCGTGACTAATGGGAAATATTTTTTTAGTCAAGTAGTATTACACTAGGTGATCTGGCATAGGCGGCGTACCTGATTGATCGAACGATCGACCATTCCCAGATTTTGAGTCAGTGGGTTATATTTTAGAGTTTGAGTTGGGTTACGATTCCTAATTGGTATTTAACCATTCTAATTCATCGGGGGACTTCTCATAATCACTTTTTTCCCAAGTTTTTTACTAGAGATCTCTTCCAAATGTTTTTCCTCTCCACCATATTCATCGACCTCTAACATAATCAAGTTTTTTTGTCATAACTTTTGGAAGGCCTAATTAGGGTTTAATGATGTTTGTCCAAGAACAACTCTTTGCTAATTTTTCGAGAGGAATCCATATTTCTAATCATATTTTCAAATCGATCTTAATCTCATACATGAATACTCTATTCCTTTCCTTTATTATTATGCATTTTAAGTGTCGCCTAAACCCTTAATCATGTGTTTTTTATTAAAATTAATTAGTAACCTAATTAGATAAAGTGGACACTTAAATTTTGGGACTGTTTTTATGAAAGTTTTGAATATGATTTAATCTTTGAAACCTTGGGTGTGTAGGTCAGATTTATGGGTTTTATGGTTTTGGGTATAGGTTCTCGTTTTGAATTTTTATGGAACTATTTATATGGTGATTGGGACGCGAACACACTTATAAAAATTAGATGGCTTATAAAAGAGAACGTTTATGTCATATTGAATAATATCGCATTTTGATTAATTTAACATTATTGAATTGAATGAATTATGTGGAAAATAACGACGGTGCTATTAATCGAATTAAATTAAATTGGGACTTTATGATTATATTGTAATGTTGTGTTTATGATTAATGTTGTTGTGTAGATTATTATTATTCACTTTTTCCATCGCGGGGACGAGGGGCTTTTGGTTACTATATTGCTCAGCCCTATTTTAGGATGCTTACTAGGTATGGGACTAGTGGATAGGCCTTGGTTAAAATTTATGCTTGCTAGGTATGGAACTAGTTAGTGTAAATTCGTGGGGATTTTATATTTCATGGTGGGGCATATTTTTACGTTATATCGCCTTTTCGTTAAACCTATGCATGAGACAAGGACGTGTTTTATATTGGTGATTCATCCTGTATGCATGATAGGATGCTTGTGTACTTGGGGACCCGTAGGTATGGGACTAAGGGGTAGGATCTCACATCGATTAAAAGGGCGGGGTAATATATAAATTGAGAAATTTAGAAAATGAGAATTAACGCCTAAGATAAAAATGGGTATTAAAATTTGTGGCGACATAATGTTTCAGGGACCGACAGTTTAAACGGGTCAGTGAACGATTTATGTCGTGTCGTGTGTGTAACCTTATCATGGGGAGGGGTCGACAGTTTAAATGAATCAAAGTCCATTTGACAAGGGGAAGTGTGACATTTTAGTGGATTACCGCTCGGGGCGGGAGAACCGCCATACTAAAAAGTTAGAAGTATAATAAAATTGAGGTAATTTAATTAAATTAACATCGTGGGACTTGGGAATTTAAAATCATATTGGTGTGCTTTTTGGAATGGGAATTTCTGGCGGTAGTTAGTGATTTATATTTATCGTTGTGACAACCCGCTCACCAAAATAAGGGGTGGCCAGCCCAATACTCCAATATAACAGGAATCATGGATGGAATCTGTGACATCCCTCCTAATTAAATACCGGGCGATCACTCCTTTATTAAATTAAATCAGGGTGAACAATTGGTCCATTCTTAGCATCACTGTCAAAAAAAATAAATTTTTCCAATTGAACACCCTAATTAATTAAGCTAAGTGTCAAAACCATTTTCATACATACTTTCAAGTTTTATTTGAAGAAAAATCATTTATTTAATTAACAACATTCAATAAGAAAGAATCACACCACAATAAATTCTTCAACATAATCCAATTAATTTAATACATTCGCCAATCGAATGTCAACATGCGAAATCTAAAGTCACACATCCAAACTGAATAAATCCCATAGTAACAATACTGGAAATAACTGAAATACAAATGTCCAATAACAACGGAATAATGGAAAGAGCTACACATGCCCAACTAGATGAAGGTACTAAGAGTGGATCCGAATGAACGAAGTCGTCTAATCAAGAGACCTGCAACTCCCACCTAAGCTGCAGCGCGTTCCTTCCAAGAGATCCTAAGCAAGACGCCCCTGTGGCTGGGCACCTGTAATACATACATATATATACAAGAGAGAGAAAGAGAAAAAAGAAACGGGTCAGAGCCCGATAGCTTGTTTGATTTAAAATACGTTTAGCAAGTATTTAAATTGATACATGCCAATGCAACAACATATTAGTGCGACACTCTCTTGAGAAATTCTCACCTCTCTTCTAATGTGCACACCTATCGCACTAACCTTCCCAATGGTCTATCTCATCATATAACACGCTATCCTTTCCCAATGGATTAATTTATCTTATATTACTCGTAAGATTCAAAATTTAACGATTCAATTGTTTGAAGATACTATTTCAATTAGTAACCAAAGTTCTCATTTTAACTTTATAAATCAATAAAGTTTTCCAGTGTCATATTATACTTTCTCAACACAAGTATTTATAATTTGAGTTATCAACCACGTCCTACATATCACATCACAGTAGACAGTTCCAGATTTCAGAATTTCATATATATATTAACCACTCGTAAAATATATATAAACCATAACAGCACCCCAAATAAAACTATGGTGTGGGCATACTCTACTATCCAAACCCCATATCACTCACATTAAGGGAAATACAAATTCGGAATCACTCTCGAATTGTATTAACACATACTCAAACAATATTGAGGCGAAATATAGATTCCAAGTCCCTTAGGACCGTCTGAACTATCACTGCGATAGCCTGTACCAAGGATATCTATACACAAACATAATGAGGCGAAGCATAGACTCCAAGTCTCTAAGAGGAAAGCACATACCCGCATCTCTTAGGACCGTCTGAACTATCATTCCGATAGTCTGTACCAAGGATATCTTATCTTCTAGGGTACAAGTCAATATCCCCCATAAAGGTCCCATCGAGATAAGACTGTCCCAACGCGGAAACCTCAGGGATAGCAAGTAGCGTGGGCATGATTTTCACACATAGATAGTATATGCATACACAATTATATATCTATACTAATATTACCATATCAATAATGGGTAAATTATCAATTCCCATAACTACGACATTTGTAATCATTTCTCATTATTTAGTTATCACGTATAACCATTCACATCTTACTTTAATTTGAGGAACTTTTCCACTTACTACACAACGCTCATGGATTCTATCCTTCCAATTATAAAATTCAGTAGGTATACCCATTTGTCCCAAGGTAACTCCCTTACGTGTCTCTCTCTTTAAATTATAAATTTACCGACCCATATGTAATTATCCCAAAATACAATCTTTGCCCGACATCAAGGGTACCAAAATCTATTCACATGTCCTACTGGTCTTCCCTATCTCCCAAAACATTTTATTAAGGATGCCCAAGAATTATCTCACAATAAATCGAATTTAACTCATTTAAAAGAGAAATAGGAGTCTGCCAGGAGGGGTTGATCGATCGAGGTCTGGGGCTCGATCGATCAAACCTTCGATCGATCGAAGCTCTGGGCTCGATCGATCGATCAAGCAGGTCTGCGAAAACTGAAATTCTGCAGTTACGGCTTTCATCTCCAAACACCAAAAATTTCCATATTGTCTAATCCCAATCGTCCCAGAATTGATTCTACTAACCTTATATCATCATATTAGGTATTTTCAACGTAAAGCATGTGAATTTCTGTGATTAAATCATGAATTAACAGCCCCAATTTCATACAAAATCTCAAGAACCCTAAAATTCTCTTAAACATGGTTCTAACAATTATTTCCAGAATTTTCTTCTTATACACATCATAATTTCGTGGTTTAAATTCCTCTACATGGCAAGGGTTTCCAGAATTATCAATTAGACCAATACTACATGGATTTTCCTATCATAAATCGGGTTTTCCTCCATTAAAACTCATCTTAATTACTCCTAAACTAATATGAAAGATGCACCAACGAAATAAGCAAGATAAACACTTGCCTGGGATTTTCGACGTTCTGATTTGGTGACGAATTCGGTATGGTTGTGTTCTCCGTCTCGCGATCTACGCGTTGGTGGTGGCGGCGGTGCAAACGGTTGAGTTTCGGGCCTTGAATTAGCCTTGAGAGCTCTCTCCTTCCTCTCCTATAGCCGTCACTTGTGTTTATAGTTTCTAACCCTAGATGATAACCCAGATATCTGATATAACTCCTCTGATTTTCGTGGGTTTAATTACCCAAAAATGTAAAATGACCAAAATGCCCTCCCGAGTTACTAATTAGGCCTAAAAACGCCCCGAGATCCAAACTAAACCCCCGGGTACACTTTTCTGACTATCTCGACCCTTCCGGACGCGTTGGCGCAATCAAAACGACCATACGAGCAACTTATAAAATATTCATTTTTAATTATCAATATTTAGTCCTGACGCGACACGGGCGCGTCCCGACTCAAATTTCCACAATTGTCATTTTATTCACACGTGAAAATATTATAAAAATAAATCTCATATATTACTATACTCATCCAGTAATATGCCACAATTAACAAATTTCCAATAATTACTAACTCTCGTCACACTAGTAAATATTTCAAACAACATTCCGGATTAAAATTAAATTAATTTATCTCAATTAATTTTAATAAATCCTTAAATTTAAAAGTCATGAAAATACGGGGTATTACAGAATCATTCTCAGCATCACAATAATATAAAAAGTATCCAGGATAACCACCCAATATTTCAGAAAACAAGTTGCCAAAAATTTGATTTTAAAGTTAAAGAAAGAATTTAAACAACTCAGGACTCAAATGAAAAGTGGAAACCCCAAGAATATATAAATATAATAACAACAAATATACGATTAAAGGACCGGTTATGCAGTCGGTCAACAGACTCTACAACAATATTGAACAATTTCAATAAATTATATAATACATTACACTAACCAATTATAAAGGCTTGGGCCTCACGCCCGAATAAAAGACTTGATCTTAACTAGAGTGCAAGAATGACGGAGTCTATTGCAATATGTCCCATAATACCCGCAAAGCATCACGTCTCGTCAAAAATAGCGGAATAGGAGAGTCAGAACAGACGTCCTTGCGGCGGAGTACCTGAGCGGGTACAAAATGCATGCACAACAATATAAACGGGTCAGGGCCCGATTTTATATGATCACCAGATGAATAAAAGTATGACAGTTATGAAGGTAAATCATGACTAATAGGGATAAGGATCTACCTACACAATTAAATGCATAAACTAGGACAACTCACTTAATCACAAATTTGATTTAGCTATGCGGGAAAATAAAAATGATTAACATTAATCTAAAACTTTCATCATGCGCACAGATTATTTCATATATCTTTTCCTTAACATGAAATATATAATCACAGTTATATGCTCTATATGGCATTTTTATCTCAATTTTACATTTTGTAAAAATCCTTTCCTTATCAGGAAAATAGTTATTTTCAAATGCTCTTTGTGGCATTTCAGTGTGCTCTTTGTGTCACTTCTTTATGCTCTTTATGGCATATATATTCCATCAAGTCCCACTTGATTAAGAATTGTTATAATTATATTTATATAACGATTCTAAGACTGCCCGTCCGGGTTTCCCCACTGTGCGCGCCCCTAAATGACCATCATCTTCCAGGGCCTATCATCAAGACAACCTGGGCACCTATAACGCAAGACCTCAGGAAGCGGCCATGTGCCTGCGGGGTAGTCATAACCACACCCGGAATTACCTACCCATCGCAGAAAAATATACAACAACAAATGCGCACATGGCCTAGGACTATATCCACCCTGCATTCATTAGCCAGGGGGCTTCACCTCACGCGCGAACTTCCCTTATGTTGGCATTTAGAGAGGGTGTGTTTAAACCATTTTCTTTACCATATTCAAAAATCAAGTAAATTATCATTTACTTAAAATCAATACCATTTCCATTTTTCATAAGTATATTCCATTTATATGAAACCATAATCATTTATTTCATCCTTTCCGTATTCATTTCATTAACATACCCCATTGGTCATATGCCTGTTTGATTATCCGAAACCATTAACCTTTAATATCATCTCAATTATATCCGAAACCATACTTACTCTACAACGTCATTACAACCTCGAAGAAGTGAATAACTTTCAATTTATCTCCTAACATTCTTTTGTGGTAATAATATAAACCATCAAGACCACTATAACTCAATTGAGCTTCTAAAGTCTCCCAACATAATACTACAACTCCTATCTTCATAATAATCAACTAGAAGAAAAGGATGCCCTAACATCAATTGGCATATCCCCGGAAAACCCCATATACTCCATTTCTATTCTAGGGTAATTACCTCACTCATCTAGGACTCTAGAACTCTAAATTTATTTCATATAAGAAGGTTCCTAAGTCCTATACCTCAAGAAAATGGATTGGAATTTAACTCAAAAATAGCAGGAAAACGAATCGATTCGCCCAAAAAGCGAATCGATTCGGACAAGAGAACCTGGGACTCTGTAGCCTACCGAATCGATTCGGCCTGGATGAATCACTTTGGTCCAATCAGACCTGTAAGCTGACCCTGTGGAGAACCGATTCGCCCTAGGGCCTAATCGATTCGCCCCTGCAAATTTGCCAAGAATGGCTTTAAGGGTTATGAACCCTAACTTCCCCAAACTTCAAATCTCTTCCACTTTAAACACACCCAACAACATTTATCTTCCCAAAATCATCCTACATGATTAATAACTACTATAATCCACAATTCGTCATCCAAAAACCAAGTTTAGGGTTTAAATCCCATAAGTTTCATTTTGATCCATAAATACAAATACACAACTATCACACAAATTATTCGTCTTAAATCACATATTAGCAAGTAGAAAACTTGCCTTAGAGTTGAAATCTCAGATTTCTTTGTGGTATAAGCAATCCCAATCTTCAATCTCCAAATCTCTCTTCTTTCTCCACCTTTCTCTTCTTCTCTCTTTCTCTCCTTTTCTCTCTATGTTTAAGACATATAATAGGGAAATTAGGGGACTTAGAAGACTAAAATCGGGGCTTAACACAAGTCTCCCAACTTAAGTGGTTAATACCACATTAAAATGACTCGCAAATACGCATATAAGTCAAAACCAGGTAAAAGTGCCCGAATTACAAAAATACAATATGACACTTATTTTTATTGTCTCGCACCCTCCGGGACTAACTACGCCCTCTAAAATGGCATCCGAAAATTTTATAAATTATTTCAAGTTCTGGTTTCATTTAAACCATAATGTCATTTAAATCATATGACACCATAAAACATACAACCGAATGATATTTACTTTCTCATGCAGTAAATATGCAACAATTCAGTAAATATTAACTTCCAACTCATTAAATTAATATTTACTCCAGTTCCAACATTTTATATAATTACCTTATGCGGTAAATTAATATAAAATTAGCCTTCTAAAAGCGAGGGTTATTACATTCTCCCCCCTTATGAGGGAATTTTTCCCTCAAAATTTAAGCGTACCCTAATCATATAAAGGGTATACTATCCTAAACGATCATTCTATCACCCTTAACAAACACCTCGTCATTGTGGCGTCCCAAATGGACTCGGACTAAGGCCGTTTATATCGATCTCCGTCTACATTCTTTGTGCTCTGGCATAGCACCAAATTATTCATCACAACTGTTGATCCTACCTATCTATGGAGAAAGAAGATTCCCACATAACTCGGCATAAATTGCCTTATTTCGAGAATTACGTTACATCCCACCTCGGGGATACCTACACTAACGCTAAAGGCTTAAACCCAACTCTACTCAACTTCTCTTCGCATGGGCTTATCCCTTAAAAGCATATGACTTAAAATCCAAATCCTTAAAGAAATGTTTCGGAACTATTCCAAGTCCAAGGAATATAGACCCGTTGGTTCCATCCAACGAGTATGCTAATTTCTCAACCAGCTACACTAGGCCACTCACGGTTCCATAGCATAGGAAAGATTAGAATTATTGTACGGGAATTTCCCTCCATACAACTATTTCTCCCCTCTGTCTATATGGCCCAAGACGCACATTCGAGGTATGCCTTTCGACATTAGTTTAGCTTCCTCCATCCATCCATCCACTTTAGGGTGGTAAAATATACTCCATTTCCATACGGTTCCCATATCTTCACGGAAATTTTACCAAACCTTCAACATGAATATCTAGTTTCGGCCCATCATTAGTGATAGGCATTTCATACGGTTCTACCATTCTTTCATATAGAGTGGGGTGTACTCTTCTAAATATAGTCCACCCATAAGGCCGGAAAGCAATGATTTGGTCGAACGATCAACAATTTTCTCAAATAGAATCATGACCAGTTTGGTGCCGGCAATCCAAAGAAAATATCTTTAAATATACCTTTCTTCGTTCCACTACTACTCTTCTTCACACGAGTAGGTGAATTGGTTATTCATAGACGTGAATGCTCTTGCTACAAAATCTTCCGAGTTATGCTCGTTCGACTTGGCTTTCCACACCTTCACAAATTTTTCGACGGGTTTTCTACTCGTCACATCTATTACCTAAATCGCTTTCCCTTAGCGAAAGGGAATATCTTTTCTATAGTCCTTTATGAACTTCGTACACCAACTCGATTCCTTCCACAACATATTGCAATAACTTGTTGCTCGCGAGAAAGACCAAATTTCCTGCCCAGGAAGTGGTGCCTCATTTCTTTAAGGTGATCACTACTGCAATGAATTTCAATTCAACTCATCCTCTTAACTCCCCGAAAGTTAAGTTACCAACATAATTCTATATCTCGGAGAGGCCTCGTCTCCTTTGGCCTACCCTTCCAAATCACTGGAATTTCCGTACCTCTTGTTTATAGGGACCTAATCCCTCTGAAAGTTAACCCACAACCACCTATTCGTGGTCAACCTCCTACAACCTTCCTAACCAACGTCACATGCCCTAAAGGCCTTATGTACTAATAATCCTAAAATCAATCTATATATATATCCTATCTAAGTAATAGACGTATAATACTAAGTATATCCCTAGTGCCCCAGTCCTATCTCAACTCCCAACATTCCCTCGGTTTCATGCTTGGGACGTCTCGCCGAAGCTAAATCCAAACAAGGAACCCTCCCGTTACACTACTACTTCGCATCGTCGATCATCAAGATATAACGGTCTAAGACACATGATCGGGACAGTAAAATTCTAACTTACAACCCTACTAATAAAATTCTACTTCTATGTCTTACCATATCAAATAATTAAAGGATTTCAATAATTCGGACATTTACTTTCTGTAAAGTCCTTCAAATATTTAACCCACTACATACACATAGCCTTTTCGTCAAGGTATAACCAGAAGTCTCAAATTGACTTCATATCTCAGTCTCCCTCACATCGATCAGATGAGAGAACTATATACAGTGCTTCTATCTCGCACTTTGGTAGCCCTTAATCACTCAACTACGTGATTCTCGACTAACACTTTCAACCCAACTCTCAATCAACAGAATAAAATAAAATAACAGAAAGGAAAAGTAGCCTCTCCACTCCCAATGTCGTTAAGGTTCACGCGTGGAGCATCCTGCAAAAGCGGAATCCAAACAAGGAATCCCTCCTATGCATTACTACTTAACCTTGTTGGTCGTGGAGATAAGGCATAACAACCACATACAATGCAAAACAAACAACCAAACACCTAAGCAAGGTAACACATAATGCAAGTAATACATATTACACATATACATTTAAAATATTATCACTCGCCTCATAACGAGTGAAGAAAACATAAAACTTCCCTACCACGGAAGTCAAATAATTACCCTATTTATGATAACATCAATACTATTACAAGCTCGATATACACACCTGAACCTAGAGTAAACACAATACTACTCTATCTTACCATGGGGGATGAACCACCCACTACTAAGGTGGAATCCCTACCAACATTTATTCCCATCACCCCGGGCAATACCAGTGGTTCTCAGACACCCTACTAGAGTCTTATCAGAAACAATATTACATCCATCAACTCCCCAACTAGGCACTTTATCTTTGCCCTTGATCCCCAATCAACAGAATTTAAAATGAGTGGTTCTACACTCCACGTCATAGCCATTGTTCTGACTCTGGCTGTCAAACAACTTCGCACGCAATCCCTTTTTCTTTCTCAATAAAGAGAATACGCTACCGGTATCCCTAACTGTATAATTCTTTATTCACTATCGACCTCTGACCGAACCTCGTGTGAGCATTTGAGAATCCACCTTCTCATTAATCTGGTTATCCCAGAGAAACTCGTTGTTACAAGTGTCCACCGGGTTTCTCCATGGGCAAAACTTCCTGCACCCATAATTATTGTGACTAAGTCTCACCATCTCAACACTAATCCTATGGGTGAAATATCTTCCACCATCCTTTTCATCTGGGCACTTCTATACCCCTTCCTTAGGGCCAAAGCTCTTGGACCTCAAATGAGGACGCATCTCTTCCATCTTACTTTAACATGTGGCCCTTCTCGTAGATCCTCTCCAATTCAATTTATCATCGCTTGGAATCCCAAGCTTAGTACCACTCTCTACTACTAGCGGTACTGGGAAAACTACATCCACTATAATTTGTAGTCGCAATAGCAAGAATAGAAATTGTTAAAAAAGGGAGCGACCACCAAAGCAGTCCTCATCCCCGACCACAAATTACAGTTTTTAGTAATCCTTCTCATGATGTCCTCGCGATGACCTTCTTTGGCGTCCTTCTTCAATTAACCTACTAATATCACACGAATGCGTAAAAGATTCTATGGATTCTACCTCATGGTAGGAGAAATGAAATCTCACAAAAGAAATCGATGACCTTAATCCTAGGGCTCAATGTCAAATCAAAGGCAATGCTGAAAATATAAGGCGTCCACACAGATTCCTAAGGACTCTAAAACCTGATGCTCTGATACCATATGTGACAACCCGCTCACCAAAATAAGGGGTGGTCAGACAATACTCCAATATAACAGGAATCATGGATGGAATCATTCTCAGCATCACAACAATATAAAAAGTATCCAGGATAACCACCCAATATTTCAGAAAACGGGTTGCCAAAAATTTTGTTTTAAAGTTAAAGAAAGAATTTAAACAACCCAAGACTGAAATGAAAAGTGTAAACCCCAAGAATATATATATATATATATAATAACAACAAATATACGATTAAAGGACCGGATATGCAGTCGGTCAACAGACTCTACAACAATATTGAACAATCTCAATAAATTATATAATACATTACATTAACCAATTACAAAGGCTTGGTCCTCACGCCCGAATAAAAGACTTGATCTTAACAAGAGTGAAATAATGACGACGCCTATTGCAATATGTCCCGTAATACCCGCAAAGCATCACGGCTCGTAAAAAACAGCGGAATAGGAAAGTCAGAACAGGCGTCCTTACGGCGGAGTACCTAAGCGAATACAAAATGCATGCACAACAAGAAATATAAACGGGTCAGGGCCCGGTTTTATATAATCACCAGATGAATAAAAGTATGACAGTTATGAAGGTAAATCATGACTAATAGGGATAAGGATCTACCTACACAATTAAATGCATAAACTAGGACAACTCAATTAATAACAAATTTGATTTAGCTACGCAGGAAAATAGAAATGATTAACATTAATCTAAAACTTTCATCACGCGCACAGATTATTTCATATATCTTTTCCTTAACAGGAAATATATAATCACAGTTATATGCTCTAAATGGCATTTTTATCTCAATTTTACATTTTGTAAAAATCCTTTCCTTATCAGGAAAATAGTCATTTTCAAATGCTCTTTGTTGCATTTCAATGTGCTATTTGTGGCACTTCTTTATGCTCTTTATGGCATATATATTCCATAAAGACCCACTTGATTAAGAATTGTTATAATTATATTTATATAACGATTCTAAGACCTCCCGTCCGGGTTTCCCTACAGTGCGCATCCCTAAATGACCATCATCTTCCAGGGCCTATCATCAAGACAACTTGGGCACCTATAACGCAAGACGTCGGGAAACGACCATGTGTCTGTGGGGAAGTCATAACCATACGTACTCTACAATGTCATTACAACCTCGAAGAAGTGAATAACTTTCAATTTATCTCCCAACATTCTTTTGTGATAATAATATAAACCATCAAGACCACTATATCTCAATTGAGCTTCTAAAGTCTCCCAACATAATACTACAACTCCTAGCTTTATAATAATCAACTAGAAGAAAAGGATGCCCTAACATCAATTGGCATATCCCCGAAAAACCCCATATACTCCATTTCTATTCTAGGGTAATTACCTCACTCATCTAGGACTCTAGAACTCTAAATTTATTTCATAAAAGAAGGTTCCTAAGTCCTATACCTCAAGAAAATGCATTGGAACTGAGTTATAAAATTAACTCAAAAACAACAGGAAAATGAATCGATTTGCCCAAGGGCCGAATCGATTCGCCCAAAAAGCGAATCGATTCGGATAAGAGCACCTGGGACTCTGTAGCCTACCGAATCGATTCGTCCTGGACGAATCAATTCGGTCCAATCAGACCTGTAAGCTGACCATTTGGCGAACCGATTCGTCCTAGGGCCGAATCGATTCGCCCCTACGAATTTGCCAAGAATGGCTTTAAGGGTTATGAACCCTAACTTCCCCAAACTTCAAATATCTTCCATTTTAATCACACCCAACAACATTTATCTACCCAAAATCATCCTACATGATTAATAACTACTATAATCCACAATTTCGTCATCCAAAAACCAAGTTTAGGGTTTAAATCCCATAAATTTCATTTTTGATCCATAAATACAAATACACAATTATCATAAAAATTATTCATCTTAAATCACATATTAACAAGTAGAAAACTTGCCTTAGAGTTAAAATCTCATATTTCTTTGTGGTAAATGCAATCCCAATCTTCAATCTTCAATCTCCAAATCTCTCTTCTTTCTCCACCTTTCTCTTCTTCTCTCTTTCTCTCCTTTTCTCTCTATGTTTAAGACATATAATAGGGAAATTAGGGGACTTAGAAGACTATAATGGGGGTTTAACACAAGTCTCCCAACTTAAGTGGTTAATACCACATTAAAATGACTCGCAAATACGCATATAAGTCAAAACCAGGTAAAAGTGCCCGAATTACAAAAATACAATATGGCACTTATTTTTATTGTCTCGCACCCTCCGGGACTAACTACGCCCTCTAAAATGGCATCCGAAAATTTTATAAATTATTTCAAGTTCCGATTTCATTTAAACCATAATGTCATTTAAATCATATGACACCATAAAACATACAACCGAATGATATTTACTTTCTCATGCGGTAAATATGCAACAATTCAGTAAATATTAACTTTCAACTCATTAAATTAATATTTACTCCAGTTCCAACATTTTATATAATTTTCTTATGCGGTAAATTAATATAAAATTAGCCTCCTAAAAGCGAGGGTTGTGTCAATCGCGTTTAATTATCTCGATTAATTTAAAATACTCTATTGTGATATTTATTGAGTATAATGCTATTGTTTGGATTCAAGGATCCTATGAGGGGAGTCGTGTGTATTCGTGCTCGGGGCTCTGACCGCGTGCGTTGAATAACTTTATAGGATAAGTTTTGGAGAAGTTGTATAGGAGTATCGGAGTTTATCGTTTTGATGTGCAGCGTGAGTTTATTCATTTTATTGCTTCATTTAGTTAGACATTCTTTCTAGTCATATTTCATTGTAAGACTTCGTTTGGGTTTTTATTGGGCCATTATGTTCTAAAGTTGTTAGAGGATTTCAATTGGATTATTCACAATTCTTTATTATTCGAATTTTATTTAATCATTATTGGAGATTGGATTTATTCAGAGTTTTAGCTTGTGATGGATCTTTTATCGCTCTGTTGTTTTTTATCATTGGGATTGATTCAATTATTTGTCTTATGGACTCATTTATTTATGTCTCATGCTAAGAATGGTATTTATTTACACACGCCCTGCATAGTTCGACGGCGGTGGCTGGCCACCCCATCTGTGGGATTGCGCGGGGTGTGACATAAACTATATTTGAATCACGCTTACCTTAATATATATATATATATATATATATATATATATATATATAATGGGAGAGAGGTGTTTGAATAGCAAAACAATCCACTGGTTCTGGTTACTTCTCCTAAAGAGATCTAATGGTATTAGAATGTGCCTTTGAGTTATGACATGGTAAATGAGAGACGAATAACCCCCTTACAAAAGTATCTCACGTTTTTCACGAAACCCCCAACATCACAGACCCCCCCTTCCCATAACACCCCCTTCTTGAATCCCCCAATATCACCGTTATCTCCCACCGCTCGTCTACATCCGTTGTCGCCCACCTCTGACACCCATCACCCACCTCTTCGACCCGCATCTAGGGCTATAAACGGGTCGGGTCTGGATCGGGTAAGGGTATAGCTAGATCCGATCTTGGTATTTTTTTAGCTGATCGGGTCTTACCCGATTACCCGTCGGGTCTCAGACAATGGATCCAGTCCCGGATCCGTTAAGGACCCGGAGACCTGACCCGAATAGCAGTAGCAGTAGACAATAACAATCTTCTAGCCAAAAAAACTTATAACATAAAAAACAAACTTTTGACAACAAATTTTGTTTTGAGAGCATATAGTTATATACATATATAACTTTTGACAGTAAAAACAAACTTTTGACAGCAATCTTCTAGTAGTAGCAGTAGCCAAAAAAATAATCTAGCATATATATATATATATATGCAGTCTTACATATGTTATGTCTATATATGTAGTCTTACATATGTTATGTAAGAACACATATTGATAAAATGAACTTTTATGTATTTTTCGTCATTGCTTGAAAAGCTCCTCTAATCAAAACCTTAAAAATACCTACAAAATAATACAATCTCAAGTGTAGAGGTAAGTAAGGGTATCAATCCACATCAAGGGGCTAAGCTAGAGACAAACTCAATTGTAATTCAATTTTTATTTTCTTTTTTTGGATTTTTTCTTTTTATATTTTTTTTAGCTTTTCAAATATTAAAACAATTTGGGTGAGATGAGGATTTAAAATAAACTAAACTACATGAAAGATGAAAACAACTAACTAAAAAGTGACTAAAATGAAGAACAAAGTCTAACACAAAAATAAGAGATAAAGTGAGGTAAATAAATGTGAGAACAATCAAGGAGTGGGATTACACCACAAATTTTAGATATTCTAATTAATTAATTGAATTAATTGAATTCTTCCAAATTAATATCAAACTTACAAATAAAATCTCGTTACAAATGTAATTTTAATAGTAACCATTTAGAAAATTAAGTTTAATACCCCACAACTGTAGAAAATATACATACACTCCTTTTAATCAATCACCGATCAATTAAAATTTATGTAAATCTTAGAAAATAAATTTAGAGTTGAAATTCAAGTAATAATACCACACTTAAGAAACCCCTATCTCTAGTTCGAATCTAAAGTGGGTATTATAACTAGAATTTCGATCTTCTCTCGAAAATCATTTACCCTCTCTCGAGGCGTAAGTTTAAGTGTCAGGGATCAAAATTAATATTCAAAGGTAATTTTCAAGTAATCAAAATAACATCAAATAAAGGTTCACCCCACCCCTTGAAAGGGGATTTATCCTAACATAATATCAAACATGATAATCAAATAATCAAAGGCTAATAAAATAAAATAGAAGAGAAGAACAATAAAACCAAATCTCTTTGAGTGAAATTGGACTCCAATCCTTGAATTTGCAATTTACATCCCTTAAATTTGTGTGATCAAACCAAAATTACATCAGCAATTACACTCAAAAATGGATTCTCACTAATCTAAAAAAAGTAAAATAAAAATAAATTATAACCTAAAAAAACTAAACTAAAAAAAAGGTATTTCTCTCTCTAAAATTCTCTCTACTAATTCCTATTCTAAAGCTCTTTTTTCAAATTGGGTCTTCCATTCTTTAAATAGTAAGCATGGAGCATGGGGGTAATTTGGGTAGGTTTAATGTGTAAGAGGTGTGTAAGGTGTTGAGGTGAGGGTATTTAGGGAATTATGCACACATGTGCATGGGTAAGAGGTGAGGTCATGTGGGAAGTGGGGTAATGGGGGAATAAAAATCTGATATGTTTGAGGGGTAATTTTGGAAAAGGGACATGAGAGCATGTGGGAGAGGTGATGGGGGTAGTTTGGGAAAAAAGGTTAAGTAAGTTTAGACACGTGGGTTAATGTTTATTTTTGGTTTTGGATTATTTGGTTTGGAATGTGTTCACAGCATGATTTTGGCTTACTTGGTGGAAATGGGTTAAGGGGGAAAAGGTTAGGAGGTAAGGCATGGGTTTGAGTTGATTGCCATGGCGGGTTTGATGATGGTTTGTTCGAACTGGGTATTGGGTTGCGTCGGAGGTGAGAGGTAGGTCGCCGGGGCAGTGGACAGCTGGTAGTCGCCAGCGGTTGAACATCGGAATGGGTTTGGGTGAGTTCGGCTCTGGATTTTGGATCGACTGAAGGGAGGTCGCGGGTCGGACGGTGTTGACAACGGCGGGTTGGGAGAAGGGTTTATCGGTTCACGGTGGTTTAGTGGGACGCCGCCGGTCTAGGATTCGGTAGGGAGCTCGTCGGTGGAGGTAGGTCTGGGTCGACGGGGTTGGGTGTGGTGAAGGTAATTGAGGTGGATTGTGGGTTTGGAGTTTGTGTTTGAGTATGGTGGAATGGTGGTGATTAATGGAGGATAGGAGAGATGAGAGAGAAAGTGGGTTTGGGGGGAGGTTGAAGATGAATGTGGGCGTTATTGTGTGTGGTGAGTTGGAGCGTAAAATGGTGGGGATGAGGGTGTGGGTGAGTGTTTGAGGTATAGAAGACTTAAGGTGAGGGTGAGGTATTAGTTTAGGGTGTATGTGAGTGTAGGATGTTTGTGTGTGTATAATTGGGTGTGAGGGGTTTTGTATGTGTTTAACTTATGACCCCTAAAAAATATCTAACTAAAACTAATAAAACTAAAAATTAAATCCTAAAAATAAAAATAAAAACTTAAATAAAATAAAAACTCAAGTTCTTAAAAAAACAAACTAACAAAAGTAAAAAAAATAAATTCCTAAAACATAAAAATAAAAACTAAAGACATACAAAAATGTAAATCCAAATAAAACTGAAAAATAAATGAATTGCTAGAAAAAACTAATCCTAATAAAATAAAATAAAAACTAAAAATCAAAATAAAACATCATTAAATAAAAAGAAATAAAAAAGAAATCCTAAAAAATGATTCAAACTAAAAATTAAAAATATAAAAAATACGAAAGGGAACAAATCAAACACACACGGCTCGGGACAAAGTTTAGGCTAGGTTATGGTAAGCTAGGGTACGGGACAAGGGTATTTAGCTCCATTCAACACACATTCGCCTTGATATATAGCTTTTGACACTGCAAACGGACATTTGACATATAAGATAAACATTTAAGCACATAAGACCCATATTGCCGAGAATTAGCAACTAAAGTACGTCTATTTGGGTTATAAAATGTACAGTTTTTGGTTCGTATCACATATATATATAACATATGTAAGACTACATATATATACATAACATATGGAAGACTGCATATATATACATATATATATGTAGTCTTATATATATATATATATATATATATATATATATATATATATATATATATATATATATATATATATATATATATACATACTAGGGTGTACCCGTTCCGATGGCACAGTGATAAATTTATTTCTGTGATATTTTGTATCCGTTCCGATGGCACGACGATTAATTTATCCACGTGATAAATTTGTTCCCGTACCGATGGCATGCTCATAATTTTATCCCGGTTCATTTCTATTAGCAACCAATCATCAGTGATATATCATTAAGATTTAATGGTTCATGTTCTCATATAAAGCTTTCAGGAAAGAGTAATGTAAATACATCTAGAGAAAGAAAAACCAATGTAAACAAAATATATAACACCGTAAAAATTATTTTATATTTGAAAACTTATTATAAATTACTGAATCATCATTCATTACTAGTTAACTAATGGTCATGGTTTGCGAGGACGATTGATTAATCACAGTAGAAAAAAGTTACAATTCGACAAAACTAAAAAACCTATGTTTGAGTAAACGTCGTGAAGTTTGTAGTTTCTATGGCTTTATGAACTAACTCAAAATTATAATTATCAAAAATAAAAAAGTTAAAAGATAAATAACTCTTCATATACATAAGGTCACTAACAAAAATACAATAAATTTTTAACATATGCTCGTGGTGATGACAATATTACCGACTATGCCCCAACGATTCAAACATAGGAATTCATTGTTGATAAACATGGCGTAACATAATAAAAACATTAACTTAAATCTAAAATATATCACATGTACTACTTTATAGTTTTTTATTTATTTATATACTACTTTATAGTTTATCACAACTACACCTTCGTATCTTAATTTTAAAGGGAAATAAAGAATGTCTAGGGTCAAAAACATTATGATGTACAACTAAAGAATTTGTATAAAAAAATGGAAATTAAAGATAGAAATGTATAAAAAAATGCTATAACATAAGATTCCAAATAGTATAAAGAACAGAAAAAATAGATTTTATTATGTAATAAAATGTGATATATTGTTAGAAAAGTATTGTATGATGTGATTTCTTTTCAAACCTAACCAGGCAATCATATATAAAAAGTCATGGATAATTGAGGGGTTGAATAGTTCCTCCAATGTCATCTTGAAGATTAACTGTACAGAATAGGTGGCGTGCTAGGAAAATGAAAAGGGGAAGGGGTAGGCTGTAAAAGTTGTCCTTATCATAGACTTCAAGGCTGTAAAAGTTTTGCTTGTTAGCATTTAAAACTTCCTTTAGACCCAAAAATATTTTTTTCTAACAGCATCTCATCTAATAAAAAATTCCAATTCACATAATCATTAAAAAAGTTAAATGTTTTCAATCACACGTGCTAAATCGTTATAATTCTTCGCATTATCATTTATTACATTCATTAATCGCGATAAAAAAATAGAACCTGGAATAAATATGATGTCCTTCCAAACCAAGAATTGTCACAAAACCATTTCTCATAAATAAGTAATTTTTGCCACTTGAGTTGCATGACCAATATATCTTCAAATGTATACAAAATGTAGTATATTCGTAATTGTGAAAGACATACATACTATAATTACTTAAGTTGCATGACCAATATATTCGAAAATTAAAATAGTGAAATAAAAATTATAAATCGTACACGCATGAAGAATAAATCGTTTTAGCTTTTCACTTTCTTCTACTTTAAATTGTGAAAGACATATAACAAAGTTTCCTACCTTTGGTACCTGTTTTCTCTTTTTTATGTCTCACCATTGTGTGCCATTTTGACACACAACTTTTTATGCCTTGTAACTCCTACTTCCTACTGTCATTTTTAACACCTGCTTTTGAGCAAATCGTATAGGCATGAATAAAAAAAATGTCCCAAGTACGTATGTCAGAATTTGACAGAAAACCTTGTGCCTTCATACCACATTAATACGTTTGACGAACAACATAATGACAAATGTTTAATCCAATCAATGCTCTTATCACACAATCCCGATGAACTATTTTTGTCTCCGAACCCGAATTCAGTATCTTCCCAACATACTGAAAAGAAAAAAAAAACTATGACATCAGAAATATTATATGATGGTGAGATCCAGGTTTATTTGGGGTTAAATATTTTGAAAATATAAAATAAAACTGTGAAGAGGGTTGTCATATTCAAAAGATGTCATCCGACTAAGGCTCGCCATACCATCTAAAAAAGTAGATACATGTAGTGAAATACAACAAGATTGTAGATAAATGAAGTGAAACAGTATTTAACCTTTTCAAATTTCATTTTTAAACTTGTGGATTGTTCCTGAAATACAAAAAAATTAAAGAAAAACCTCAAAAAATAGGAACTCAGCTTCTAAAATGGCAAAAAATCAAAAGCTAAAAACAAAACCTCTTCGTTAAGGGAAAAAAATTTCATTAAGGGAGGCTTTGAAGTAGGAACCCATAGTACAAATACAAACCCATCACAAAAATTTCATGTTGCTAGTTTTGCCAGTAGAGGCATCCCTGAAACTCACCACCGCCGATGAATTTTCGATCGCTGGTTTTGCTAGTTGAGGCACCGTTTGGGAAGCCGAATCTCGAAGGGGATGAGATGGAGGGCGGGGTTTGGCCATTGAATCCATGGAGAGAGAGACTTAGATCTCATATGCTTGTTGGCTACAGTTGGGACTTACTCATTGTAGACACCCCATTCTGTTACCCCCTAACTCTCCTTGGGTCCATAGTACCTCCCCTCATCACTACAAAACTAGGTCGTGTCCCGAGTACTGACCTAGAAGCCATCGGGAACTCCCCAGCTCAGTTTGACCAAAAAGTCAAACACTTTGTCTCGACTGAGACTCAATGAATCTTTGAAGGGCACTGAATACCCTTTCTAATGGTCCGCCCCATGTACGATTCTGATTTACCATACGGACGAACGATCCATTTGCGTTCGAAACCTGACCCAGAGGACACCGGGCGCTCACGGGATGTGTTTGACCTAAGTCAACTCTTTATCTCAATCGAGGCTGAATGAATCTTCGAATGGCACTGAATACCCTTTCTAACGGTCCATCCCGTGCGCGATTCTGACTTTCCATGCGGACGAACGATTCGTTTGACTCCGAAAGGTCTCCGAATGCTTCCCAGTCCCAGTTGACCAAAGTAAACTCTCCAAACCGGGTCAAACTCTTTGGAATGTCGAAGTAAATCTCCTAACCTTTCCAACGGTCTATCCCATGCACGATTCGGACTTACTATGCGGACGAACGATCCGTTTGCGTTCGAACGATTCCCCGTCCAATGGACCGATAAACGCTTCCGAGCTATATTTAACCCAAAGTCAACTCTCGAACTTGGGACCAGCCCAAAGGACTTTCGAAGGTCTCTAAAATACCTTTCCAATGGTATGCCCCGTGCATAATTCTAACCAACGGTTTTCCCTCGGCAGATAATTTTTCAAAAAAGCGTGAAGCGCACTGCCAAATGGCATGTTCCAGACCTTGCCTATCGGCAGGTAGGTGCCGATAGGTAGGAAGGGGTATATGCCGATCGGCACTGAACTGACCCTATAAAAAGGAGGCCTTCACCTCATTTGCAAAAAGTATCCCAGATCTGATAAAAATCTCTCTCAGTGAATCCTAAAAACCTCTCTCGAAGGCAGCGAGATTTCAACTTCCAAATCCCTTTTTTACTTCCACTTTTCATCATCCTTTTCATCAAACTTGGTGAATTAACCACTCTCCATCATCATCCAAGTGCTAAGGCTGCTCTCCAACATTCAAGATCAAGTTCAAGATCTTCAAGAAGGTCCAACTTTCTCAAACTCTCTCTTGAATTCTCTTAAATTCCCAATAACTTGTTTTCTTACTTAGCACTTTTATTACCTCATCTCACATATCCTAAATATACTTTTTATTTAGTATTATTGCACATCTCATATTTTCATATAAATAAAAACCCAAAAGACAAGAAAAAGAGGGTTTGCTCATAAATTCCAAGTAGGGATTCTCACACTTTTCCCACACTTTTCTCACAACTAAAACACTTTTTCTACACACACACACACTCACAAATACGAGATCCCCATTTCGATTTATGGGATAAACCCCACCACTCATTTGGGTATGCGAACTACGTGGACTTTGATGCCTTTATAGGCTACGTAGGCGTCTTGGGGTAAAACTCGAGACTCGAGTCCTTTTTCCCACTTTTTCTCTTATTTTTTATCTTCTCTAAATCCATTTTCCTTATATTCTATATACTTGTTCTTAGTGGCGTCTTACCCCATATGCGTTATCGTTCCATTATAATGATCAACGTAAGGGTAATCGCGTAAATCTTACTTTCTAATATTATTCTTATACCATCCTACGGATGACTCGCTTTATCTTTTCCATGATACAAGTCGAGGATTCCTACCTCCATTCTATATATACACATGCACACATATCACGGGGGGAAACATAAAGGAAAATAGAATATATCCATGAGAGACCGAAAGGGCGGAATGGGTGCCTAACACCTTCCCATTTCGTAACTAAGCCTCCGAACCCTTCTCGAATCATTTGGTTTCGCATGCACCAATATGTCTTTGGATGCCATCCTTCGGGGTGGCTTCCCCTTTTTCTTTTGTCTGTTTTGAGTAAAATAGACTGGCGACTCTGAATCTCTCTACATTTTTACATCACATCTCAAACGACGCCGACCGAAGCGCTCTTTCGAGTGTGATGCGCGGGACCCGAAGGATCCTCTTCCTCCGCAGTGAGGATCGAGGATGGACACAGTGGCGACTCTGCTGGGGATATGTGTTTTTTGAGGGCTTGACTCTATTCACATGGATGCTATAATTGCTTATGTTTCCCCCCATATCTGTATGTTCCCCTTTCTCATGTGTATCCCATTCTTATGTTCACACACTTGTAGAAATTTCTCCATGTACACTTCACACCATGTGAACCTAGGATCACATATATATCCCCATATTACACGCATCACCCATCCATACTTGGTGTACCTTTTGGGGTACTTGTACTTTGTTCCCTGTTTGGCATAATCAAGAAAGGCATTCTCATCATAAGATACTAATAAGAGAATCATGCATGATTCACACGACATCACCAAAGAGCATTGATATTGACCGAATTTTACCCAGTAACTGGAGGGTCACTTCGTGAAGGGCGCTGGTCCAGAAGGTCGCAGTTAGCCTAAGCGATATGACTCTCACCTTTCATTGGCCAAGTACCTTCGACGTATATTGAATGGTTCCCCCGCATCGTACCTCTTGATCGAAGTTATGACGAGAGGTATATCGCAGGGAATTCGTTCACGTACGTTGAGTATATCGAATTCGCTCTCATAAGTACCGTCCCCATAAGGTATATGGTGAGGCAATTCACGTACACTCAGGTATATCAAATAGCTTGTCCACATGTACCGATTACCCGCAAGAGCAAGACGTATATCATGGAAGTCATGCCAAAGGGGGGAACCCATGTTGATTCACCCAACCAACTGCATACCCCATATAGGTGTCAAACCTAGGACATGCACTTTAGATTATCGGTTTCGACCCGAAACTTTGCTGAAATTCTGGGTCGATCTGCCGCCCAATTTTTGCGCATTTTTAAAACTGAACCCTCTCCGTGAGCCTGGTTACAAGTCCAAATCGTAGCTTTGCATATATTAAGAACCCCACTTTTCCAGGCTCGGGTCCCGTCCGGCATTGCATTTAGGAGAATTAAATACAAGTGAGAACATAATAATCATAATAATCATGCTGAATTCCGTCTCCAAAAGCATTTCTCCCTTCTTTATTAAAAATACAAAAATATTTCTCCCTTATTTATCAAAAATCCAAAAACATTTTTCCCTTCTTCATCAGAAATTCAAAACCATTTCTCCCTTCTTTATCTCATTCTACGCCTTTTCAGGTCGATCGCAAGCCCTTGGTCTGGCTCCCTACTGGCTTCGGTCTTCAGTCAAATCACCTCAGAGTTACATCCGTTCCTCTACTACTTATTTTGAGTCCGAAATCCATCCATTTTCCATGGAGAATACAGATCAAGTACCAGTCATGCAGCCAGATCTAACGACAGTCCTAGCTCAGCTTGTGTCCAAGATTAACAACCTCCAAACTGAGGTCCGAGAGATGCAACGAAACCAAGTTCCTATTCCTAAAGAGCCCTAGGCCCTATTCCCTCGTGTTATGGGTCCAATCGAGCCTATCTGGGTTCCAGAAGAATATCAACATGCTCCGCGTGCCCCTCCTGTCGATGGGCCGCCGCCTACCCAGCTTCCAATGCCAAACATTGCCCAGCCTGTGGCTAACCTGCCTGTGGTTGCTGATCCAAAGGAGAAAGAGTTGAATAAAGTCAAAGAGGATCTCAAGATGCTCACGAAGAAGTTTGACCAAGTCAGGATCTCTGGGAATTACATGGACTACACCCACATGTCTCCTTATCCTAAAGCGAGGTTACCCAAGAAGTTCAAGATACCAAATATCGAGAATTTCGGAGGGAGTGGACCCCCAATTGTTCATCTTCGCAGTTACCACCGTTCCATAACTCTACTAGGGGCTTCTGAAGAGGTGATGGCCCAATTTTTTCAATGAGCTTTGAAGGATAGTTCCCTCCGATGGTTCTTATCTCTTGAGGAATCCAAAATCCGTAGCTGGGAGGATGTAGCCCGAGAATTCATATCGCAGTACAAATACAACGAAGAGCTGGAGGTCACCCATCGTGATTTAGAGCTGCTCAAATAGAATCCTGGAGAATCAGTCAGTAACTTCATAACCCGGTGGAGGGAGTAAGCAGCCACCATGACCAATTGGCCATCCGAGGAGGAGCAGGTCAACATAGTGAAGAAGAACTTCTTTCCCCAAGTCCGAGCGAATATGGAAGGACAATATCATCCCCACTTCATAACTCTCAGAGAGGCTGTAGTATAAATTGAGGAAAACCTCGTTAAAACAGAGGTTGAACCGCAAAAGGTGTTCGGACAGTTCACCCCTAGAAAGTATGACAAGCCTTCTAGTGCTACAGTCTCAACCATCAATAACATCTCTCAACCAGCCACATCATGGGCACCAGAAAGCCACCCTGCCCCCATCCGAAGGGAATATACTAAGCTCCATGTTCCCCTCTCTAAAGTTTACCAAGCCCTGTTAAGCCAAAACCTCATCAAACCCTTGGATCCCCGTCCATTGCCAAATCCACTCCCAAGAAACTTCAAAACCGACGCTCATTGCGCCTTCCACTAAACTGCTGGCCATACCACCGACCAATGCTTTCACCTTCGAAACATAATCCAAGATCTCATTAACCAGGGTACCATCGCCCCACCAGCTAATCCTAAGCCAAACACTACTCACAATCCACTTTTGAATCACACCAATGCCATCTTCTTGGAAGAAAACTCAGATTTCGATCCCTCAACTCAAATCACACCCATATACTCTCCTAAACCTCTTCAAATTTGCCTATATTTCCTCCTACACCCTACTAGCGTCACTGATCAATCAATATCACTCCTTACCAGAGCATGCATCGTTATCCGTACCCGTTCTGAAAATGGAAGTATGGAATTATCAGAGGTGTTAAACCAACTCCTAGAGTTCGGGCTGAAATTTCCCTCATAGATGGTCATCGATTGCGAGAGATTCAGTACACTGTTCTTGGAAGCATGAAAGTGGGCCTGAGATTCAGAAAGATGGGTGGTACCAACCGACGAAGTCAGCCTAGATGATGTTGTCCAGACTATGGTAGAATTATTCGGACAAACTAACAGCATTTGTAGTATCACCGGGTTACTTGGCACTTTGAAGATATAAGGGTGCTTGGTCCCTTAAATCACACATATCCCCACAGAATGGGAAGACTTGTATGAAGAAGTCGTTGAGGTTATGGAATGCATAGACTTTACATGAAAAGACATAATTATTACCACCGTATGGGGGTAAGAATTTGAAGATTTGAGTGAAGAACGAGATTTAGGAAGAACTGACCCAATAGCCAACATATGTGGGATGATCTCATTTGAAGAATTCCTCGGAGAAATAAACAGAGTTGCACGACAACCTGAGATTGATGAGGAAACGGGGTTCATGTTCTTTCCTTCTTCAGTAAATCACATGACCAGATCAGGGAGACATTACCAGGTTCCAAGCTCACTACCAGCAAATGATAAAGGGAAGGGCATTGAAAACCTTCCTATGATAGATATGACCATCGAGGAGAGCAAGATCCTCGATCAACTGAAGAAAACCCAAGCTAACATCACTCTATGGGGACTTTTCATGTCTTCCCAGCTGCACAGAAATGCGTTAATGAAATTACTCACTGGACCCATAGTTCCTCCATCTACCACACCAAAAGAAGCGATAAATCTGGTCGGACCCTTGACCTCTACCCGAATACTATCATTTTCTGAAGAAGAAATCCCCAGAATTGGGCCAAATCACAATCATGCACTCAACATCTCCGTCGAAGTTATGGGGAAGGTCGTGCCACTCTCTTTTGTCGATAAGGGATCCGCCTTAAATGTTTTCCCACTGAGAACCTTCAAGTGTTTAGTCCTGAAAGAAAGTGACCTCACTCCAACCTCCGTCGATGTGCGTGCCTACGATAATACCCGCCGAGAGGTGATGGGATCCATAAAACTTGCAATAGGGGTTGGCCCTATAAACCATGTCATTGAGTTTCAAGTCATAGACATCCCAGCTTATTTCAACCTGCTGCCCGAACACCCCTGGATCCATAATGTCAAGGGTGTGTCTTCCTCACTCCATCAGAAATTGAAGTTCTTCGCCAATGGGCGAGTCATCACCATTTTGGGCGACGATGAAAATGTCGAGGGTGCAAACACCAGCAGTCCAATTCTTGAGATACAACACGGGTCAAATGATATGCTCCTATCAGGATTCCGAGTTGAGCAACTCCTACTCCCGGCAGGGGACGGTTTCAAAGAAAGGGTTTGTCCAGAATATGACCCTCATGGCAATGTTAATGTGATTCAGATGTTTAGAAACATGCACTTTATGCCAGGACTAGGGCTAGGGAAAAGGCAGCAAGGGATACTTAATCCCATCAAACTGAAGAAAGATTTCCCTCCTTCCGGCTTGGGGTATCAACCATAAGAACAAGAGCTCAGAATGATCCACCAGTCTCGACCAAAGATAAGATTAGACTGCATCTGAACTATCTCAGGAGACTCCTTAAATGGACGATTCATCAAGGAAGGTGAGGACATCCCCTTTTGTGGTTTTCCAGAACCATGGTATGACCACACAGACAAGAAAATGAGGTCGAGAATGGAGATATTTTTCTAAGATAGCTACCCATGGGCCGAACATTTCCCACACCGCATACAACTACTCATTAAAGATAACGAAGAGACTAAGGAAGGTGATTCTGAAGATTACTTCAACTTGCAGACACTGGGGCTGGCACTCTGCATGGTGCATTCAGGCACTACATTAATGGATCCATCCAATCTGATTAAAGACGTTGATACACCCCTCCTCAACTAGCGTGCTGCGCCAGTTCTACCTCTTGAAATTTCCCCTAACCCCAATGTTTACCCTATTTCTTCTTCTGTTGTCTATCCTCGCTCAAATGTAATCGAGACCTCTTTAGATGACGTTCTCAATGTTGTTTTTCCTATCAATGAAATAAACATTGATTTTGAGTATCTTGTTGTGCCTTACATTAACTGCTTGGATTCTAATCAAACTTTTGATGATGATGATTTTGCAAATGAACAATTCTTAACTGATCTAAATAATGTTAATAATAAACAATATAATCGCGTTCAAGTTAATGAAGAAGAGACTGTTATTATTGATCTCGGTTCTAGTAGCCAACTGCGCAAGATTAGGATAGGGGCCACCCTTGACGAGCATGAGCGTACACAATTCGAAGAATTGATGAAGGAGTTCGTGGATGTCTTCGCATGGTCCTATGATGATATGCCTGGTATCAATCCTGAAATAGCTCAGCACGAGATCCCCACTCTCTCAGATCATAGGCCGGTTAAACAAAGATTGAGAAAGCTCCGCACCGAATGGTCGCTCAAGGTCAAAGAAGAGGTGATCAAACAGTTGAATGTGGGTTTCATTCGAGTGATCGAATATCCCACATGGCTAGACAACATTGTACCTGTGCCGAAATCAGGAGGGAAGGTTCGAATGTGTGTGGATTACCGAGATTTAAACAAAGCTTCTCCAAAGGATGATTATCCGCTACCCAATATCGACATGATCATGGACAACATAGCCAGTCAAGCTCTCAAGTCATTCATCGACGAGTTTTCCGGATACAACCAGATCAAGATGCACCTCGACCACCAAGAAAAAACCTCATTCATCACCCCATGGGGTACCTTTTGCTACAGCGTTATGCCATTCGGTCTCAAGAATGCTGAGGCTACCTACCAAAGGGCTGCCACAACCATCCTGCACGACTTGATTCATAAATAGGTTGAGGTTTTTGTGGATGATATGATTATCAAGTCCAAAACTAGAGACGGTCATGTTATCGCTCTCCGAAAGTTCTTCGAATGACTACGAAGGTATCAGATGCGACTTAATCCATAGAAGTGTGTCTTCGGCGTTACAAAGGGAAAACTCTTAGGATTCATGGTCAACGAAAAGGGGATAGAAGCATATCTTACCAAGTTGAAGGCCATACTTGAGATGCCACTGCTACGAACAGAGAAAGACGTCTGAGTTTTTCTTAGGAAATTACAATATATCAACCGGTTCATCAGCCAGCTAACCTCCATCTGTGAACCAATCTTTAAGTTCCTCCAAAAGGATTCAACCAAGGTTTGGAATGGGGCCTGGCAAGAAGATTTTGACCGAATAAAACAGTACCTGACCCAACCTCTAGTTCTCATGCCACCACAATCTGGTCTCCCTTTGCTCCTATACCTAACCATAACCGACACTACAGTTGGGGCTTTGCTAGCCCAATATCTTGAAGACTCCCGTAAAGAAAGAGCCATCTATTACGCCAGTCGCAAATTGGCCGGGTACGAGGTCAACTACACTTCTTTAGAAAAGGCATGTGTCGCACTTGTCTGGGTCACCTAAAAGTTACGACACTACATGCTCACCTTTCCCATCAAACTAGTATCCCGAATGGACCCCGTCAAATACCTACTTGAGAAACCTGCCTTATCCGGTCGAATGGCCCGATGGTTGATGCTCCTGACTGAGTTCGATATCGCGTATGTCACACAGAAAGCTGTTAAAGGAAGAGCCATATCTGACTACCTCGTCGATTACCTTGTAGAAGAAGCGGAGGTTCGAATCTCCTAATTCCCAGATGAAAATATCCTCTGCACCACTCAAAACCTCCTTCGATGGAAAATATTCTTTGACGGCACTGCTAACAAAAAGGGATATGGCGTTGCGATACTCCTGATCGCCCAGATGACTCCCACACTTCCATCGCCATTAAATTGGATTTTCCTTGCACCATCAACATGACGGAATACGAGGCATGCACAGTGGGCCTCAAAGTTTCTCTCAAGAAAGGTATTCAATACCTTGACATCTACGGGGATTCTGCCCTTATCATCGATCAAGTGCTCAGAAAGTAGAAAGTTAAGGACGAAAAGCTCCAACCCTTTCATGCTCGATTAGAAGAGTTAGCCTCCCGATTCCAAGATGTCACCTTCCGTTACCTATCCCAAGCAAAGAATAACCTAGACGATGCTCTCTCTACCTTGGCCTCCATGGTAGACATGCCCGAGGGAATAACAATGACCCCCTTTCTAGTTCAAAAGTAAGAAAAACCGACCCATTGCTACCATATTGAGTTTGTCTCCACCGAAGATCCCGAGCTAGTCGATTGTTGGTACTATGATATCTGGTGCCTCCTCAAATATGGTAGGTATCCTGAGGGTTCAAACAAGAAAGATCGAACAACCCTCCAAAGACTGGCTACCCAGTACATTATATGTCATAAAGCCCTACTCTGAAGGAACTTCGATGGAACTCATCTACGCTCCATTGCAGGGGTCGAAATTGAGAAAATAATGCAAAAAGTCCACAGTGGGGAATGCGGACCCCACATGAATGGTCACATGCTCGCTAAAAAGATCATCCGACAGGGCTACTACTGGACCACCATGATCTAGGATTGCACCGCCTATGTTCGGAGGTGCCTCAAATGCCAATAATTCTCCAATCTTCAACACTTGCCTCCGCGAGAATTATACAACATGACCTCTCCCTGTCGTTCTCTACCTGGGTTATCGACATCATAGGGAAGGTTACACCAAAAGCTTCAAACGAATATGAGTTCATTGTGGTTGCCATCGATTACTTCACCAAATGGGTCGAAGCTGAGTCAAATGCAGCATTGAACGCCAAGAAAGTGGCCAAATTCCTTAAGAAAAATATCATATGCCGATATGGAGTCCCGCACGAGTTGGTATCAGATAACGGGTTGCATTTCGAAGCAGAAGTCACAAAAGTAGTCAACGAGTACGGAATTCAGAGACACATATCTTCTTCCTATCGACCTCAGACCAATGGTGCAATTGAAGCCGCCAACAAAAACCTCAAAGCTATCATCAGCAAGATGATCGAAAGATGTAGGGATTAGGCCGACCAGATCCCGTACGCCCTCTGGGGCTATCGAACCTCAATCCGAACCTCTACTAGGGCTACCCCTTACTCCCTGGTCTACGGCATGGAAGCAGTCCTACCTGTGGAGCTGAAGATACCCTCGCTACGCGTCATGCTCGAAAGCAAGGTTAGTGAAGAAGACTAGTTCCAAATACGTCTTGATGATCTAGCCCTCCTAGATGAAAGAAGGTTAAAAGCATTGTACCGCATACAAGGGTACCATCGTCGCATAGCACGATCATTCAACAAGAGATTTAAGGACTGAGGTGTCCAAGAGGGAGGCTTAGCCCTCAAGGCGATAATAGCACCCATCTGGGATCCGAGAGGGAAATTCAAGCCCAATTGGAGTGGCCACTACATTTTGAAGAAAATCTTATCCGACGGTGCCGCCATTCTCACTGACCTAGATGGGGAATAGATGGCTCGTCCGGTCAACCTGGACCGACTCAAGAAATTCTACCCCTAAGTTCGAAATCTTGGCGCGCTACGACTCTTCTCATCCCCCTTCTATTCTAAAAAAAATCTCTTCATTTCTCTCTACCCAGAACTACGTGGTCCTGATCCTCTGCAAAAAAAAACTATTTTACAAACAAATAAAAACATTTTCAAAAATCCCAGAGGTACGTAGGCAGCTTATGCACCTCAAATGAGCGCGGCCCTTTCTTTTTCATAAAAAAACTATTCTTTTCTTACCTCCGAGAACGGCGGTTCATTCTAAAAATACTTGAACAAAAGGATTATGTATGCCTTAGCGATCAATATAGATAATTCAAAATATAAAATTCATCAAAAGGTACAACTGGATGATCAGAAACTTATTTATTTCATTAATAAGAAAATTCAGCACGGATTACATAAGAAAAAAGAACGGATAACTCCCTTTCCCATTAACCATAAAAGCCAAATAAAATCCCCACATCTATTACACAAATAAACTCTCCAAGAGTCCTACCCACAACTACTAGAGGAGCCTGCACCCTCATCACCTACATCCGGAGGTCCCCAAGTTTCTCCTGCCTGAATAGAGTGCCGTAAACATTCTATGGATCGATGAGCCTTCGCCATCTTCGAAAAGACCACAACACCCCCTTCCATGCTGTTAAATAAAATAAGCCATCTTTGTCCAGTCTCCACTAAAAACATCTTACTGACTACTTTCTTCCATAACCACTTCATATAATCTTTGGGGACATGCCAAACCTCCCCGACTGACTGAGAGGGATGGGTCGACGGACGCCGATTTTCCCACAGAGATCCAAGCAACAGACGTAGGCGCTCAATCAAATCTTCTACCATAAAGAAATTTGAGGTCCAAGGGGGCACGACCTACGCCCAGCCGAATTGGCATAAAATCCGCTAAGGGAAATAAAAAGAGGTCTGTCTGAGACCAACCATCCGCACATATGAATACTCTCCTAGCTCCAGAACGGGCTGCAATGGCCCCCACCAAGGCACTGACTAACACATCCCACGAGCCCCATGCTCCACAAGCCAATGCTCCCAGTTCTCAACATACAGACCAACACTGATGAAGTAGCGTGAAAAGAAGTTGGGTACGGCCGACAAGGGATACTATGGAGGAGTCGCCAAGTGGAATCTTTCAGACAACCACATGAACAGCATCACGGGGCTACCCCTCAAAAAGTCAGAACGACCTTCTCTCCAGGCATCCAAGTCATTCAGGATCTCCGCTAGTATCACTGCCACAGGATTGCGACGATAAGACATCCATGAAGTAATGGCTGCAAGTTGCGGGTCCACCTGCAGTTCTCCAGTCACCAATAATAATTTTGAAACCAGACTTAGAATAAGGGCTCCAATATAGACAACATCACCTACTTCCCGCAAATGCACGAACTGTAGCACTGCCGGGAGGGAGATCATTCCTCCAGCAACCAATGATCTGGATACCGAAGGCGAAATACAAAGAAGCCCAACCAACAAATCCCTAGGAGAATGGGAAAATTCGGGCAAAGCCACTGCAACCCTGGGGTTTACACCCAGCATGGCAGAAAATTCCTCTTAGGTAAAACCAACTTCTTCCAACCCAAAGAGGAATACATGGTCTTCGGGGTACCAAAATTGTACCATCGCCATCAGCACGTTCCACTCAAAAGGCCGATTGCGCTACAGGGAGACTCGACGCATGTTGAAAGCATCATAGTCGACATTATAAGAACACATTGCTTCCAAGACTTCGAGGTAGTTGGCAAAATCGGTGCTACCAGGGAGAGCCATCTTGCAAGGCTAAGAGATAGTGGGCAAGTGGGTAAGAATGCAAAGGTGTGATGAAAGCACTCCACCCTTACCCCTTCTTATACTTGAGAACCCTCACAAGGGACATAATCCCTACGTAAATCGGAGGGAATCCTACCCCACAAGGTACCAAAGGCTGAAGAGGTTACCAATAAAAGCTTTCAATTGATGGGACTGGATTGAACTGCCAATAGGCAGGTCAGGGTGCTTGTCGATGAGTAACCCCCTATTTTTAGAAATTCCCCTTTTCCCCCTTTTGTCAAATCAGAAAACTCAATAAAAATAAATTGATATTCTCAATAGAATTTCAAGAATCCACTTTTCTCCTTATATAATTTCCTTTTTGATTAAAAGCTTTACTTCAAAAAATTCCAAAAATATTCCTTTTTACGGTCTCAGCAGGAAAGTAAAAGCGCATGTGTATTCATTCATCATAAATAAAAGATAATAAAAAAAACTCCATTGCATTGCATATATTTGTGTTTTGTGTTACATCAATTTTACAGGAAATAAAAAGAAAAAGCAAAAAACAACGGGACTCAGTCCAAACCCACATTCTCTCTCTCTCTCTCTCACTAAGAGCTTCCACCCCTGCGACATTGTCTCTTCCCCCTACGGCGAGATGACGCACCACCACTACCCGAGTCAGAGTACTCTCCAGACGAGGCAGACGACGCCAAGTAAGAAGGAATAGGAATCACGTCCCGAATATGGGCAGTCGCCAAAGAAATCCAGTCCCTGAGCCAAGTGACGACACCCGAACTTACTGCAAGAAAAGGCAAAATCAGTATCAAAGAAGAAATGACCAAAACAGAAAAGAAAGAAAGAGATGAACAAAAAGGCATATTGGGGGTCGGAGGACCTCCTTTGTCAAACCCAACTCCTACGGATCCAGCATATGAGGACGGTGCAACATAGGCACCATCCCTCCATCAGCTCATCGGATGTTGTACGAAGGGGTATGCAACCGCACAAAAGGGACTTCCGAGGTCGCCGCCACCGCAAATACCGACGGACCACCGCCGCTGTGGGAAGAACCCATCGCCCGAATTGAACCCGTAGGAAGGAAGGACAATGCATCATATATGCTGGGCGCCATCAACCACCTCATCACTAAATCCATGTAGTCATATGGTGCAGCCGTATGGATGTATAGCAAGTAGGACTCGCCAATCATGCCGCGATCCTCTCATCCTCTGACAGCAGTCGCTCCCGCCTCATAGACATAGGAGGCTGCACGGGTGGTACCACCACCTCCTCCTTAGCAATCTGGCGAATCACCCTCTCCCCAAGGTACCAGGAGTGTCCGAACTCATGCGCCAGCAAGCGCCTCATCCGCACGTTCACCCCGATCGCCCCCGCATCCTGAATGGTTATCCCCCGGGGATAAAAGGTCACCTGAAAATATCCAAGCGAGCATAAATCAATACAAGATCAAAAGGTGCAAAAACTAAGACTGAAATGGAAAGAGTCTCACCCTGCCACTAGTCAGGTCATTCAAGACCTGACGCACCGCCTTCAGGGAGAGAGATCCCTTCGACTTCCAGTTGGACTTATGCCATCGATACAATCAGTAGAAGTCCCCAACAATGTCGTCCTTTAAAGTGATCAGTGGGGTATTCCACCCAATCACCTCATAGAACCACGTATGAATTCGCAAATAAAAAGAAACACATAAGGAAAATGCGAATGCATAAAAGGAAAATGCGAATGCATGAAAACAAATGCACAAACTAAAGAATACCTCAAGAAGGTACGTGGCACCAATAAAGTCTGCCGGCAGCACCGGCTGAATGCATCCAGAGAGGAGTAAAGGGTCGCCAAGGTCAGACTCCCCCAATCATAGAAAGGGATGTTCGAAAACATCCTCAGGTACGGCAAGAACCAAAAATGGACGACGTCGCCACTCGATGCCACCATGAAACCTCCCAACTCTAGCAGAATGAATAACCGGGCCATCTGCCTCACTTACAGCCCGTCCTCGACATCAATCACCCTGCTCAGCAGAACATCCTTTAGCAGGGACAGTCGGATAAAATCCCCAAAAACTATCCTCCTCACATCACCACGTGCCGCATGCACTGCCTCCGGTCTCACCCGTAAAGAGAGATCCACCTCTATCTGCTCCCCATTATAATCCAACCTCAGCAGCTGCTACACGTCTATGGGAGTCACCGTCATCTCCCCGAAGCCGAAATGAAAGGTGTGGGTAGTGTCCCACCACCTTTCTCCCAAAGCGCACAAGACCGCTGTCGAATGAGGCGTCTCATCCAGCCCCGATGCCAATCGCCCAAAACTCGCTGATGATACCACCCAGTGGACCACAGGTGGGAGATGCTCCCAGACATCCTTGAGCCCCGTTGTCCCATGAGAATGCATGTTCTTCAAAGAAATATCAAACTGGCAAAAAGAAAAGTCTTATCAAAAGTCAAGAAAGAAAAATCACCAAAAGAGAAAAATGCCAAAAGGTCAGGTTACTTACATAACCGTCGGGAATCACCCTTGAATAGCGATGATGCAATGTCTCCCGCAGCAAGGTCCGCTCATCCGCAACAGGCTCAAACGCATCAAAGGAGTTCTCACTCCCCAAAGCAAGGGGCACCCTGTCACTCCAATCCATATTTTCCCAGTCATCAACGGTCAACCACTCCCGGTGGACTGCAGTGCTCATAAAGGCGGCCATTTCTTGAAGCTCGAAAGGCTAGAATGATTTGCAGAAGAATCGTGGAGAGAGAGAAAGTAAAGGAAGCTATGAAAAAATGAGAGGATTCGTCCCTTTTTATAGGATGCCAAGAGCCATGCCAATCGGCACCTCCCCCTACCATACCGATCGGCACTGACTCCTCACCTTCCCGAGGCAGCCTAAAAGTCTGAGCCACTGCCGAATGGCACCTCTCACACCATTCCGACCGGCATCCCCCTTAAATTTTGTACAGAAATTCCTAAAAAATACCAGAAAGCCCCAAAAAATCTTCAGAAAATTCCTAAAAATCCCAGGATGGATTTTGAACATTTTCACCAAGAAAATTTTACGTTCTCTCAAGAAGAACCCCTTATTTCCCTAGCGTAATCCTCAAAATCCAAGTGAAACTCCTCCCGGTAAAGCTCCGGAGGATCCTTAAGGATCTCCTGATCACTTACCCCAGCGAAATTCTCCTACAGCACCCAAAATAGGTTGTTCCCCCTGCAAGGTCTCCTAAAAGCTTCCCCAGCTATCAGCTCCCCGGCTCAGATCAAAATCACAAAGCACTTTCTCCAGCAGAATCAAAATCCAATCTTTATCCACTTTTCGGTCAGAATTGACCCCCGTCTTGGATCGTCACCTGAGTTAGGTTAGAATTGACCTCGGTTCTCGGTCGTCACCACTCGTGGGTCAGAATTGACCTCGGTCTTGGATCGTCACCTGAGTTAGGTAAAAAATGACATCAGTCCTCGGTTGTCACCACTTTTGGGTTAGAATTGGCCCCGATCTTGGATCATCACCTGAGTTAGGTCAAAATTGACTTTGATCCTCGGTTGTCACCACTCTTGGGTAGGAATTGACCCCGGTCTTGGATCGTCACCTGAGTTAGGTCAGAATTGACCTTGATCCTCGGTCGTCACCACTCTTGGGTCAGAATTGGCCCCGGCCTTGGATCGTCACCTGAGTTAGGTCAAAATTGACCTCGGTCCTCGGTCGTCACCACTCTTAGGTCAGAATTGGCCCCGGTCTTGGATTGTCACCTGAGTTAGGTTAGAATTGACCTCGATCCTCGGTCATCACCACTCTTAGGTCAGAATTGGCCCCGATCTTGGATCGGCACTTGAGTTAGGTCAGAATTAACCTCAGTCCTCGGTCGTTACCACTCTTGGGTCAGAATTGACCCCGGTCTAGGATCGTCACCTGAGTTAGGTCAGAATTGACCTCGGTCCTCGGTCGTTACCACTCTTGGATCAAAATTCACCCCGATCTTGGATCATCACCTGAGTTAGGTCAGAATTGACCTCGGTCCTCGGTTGTCACCACTCTTGGATCATAATTGGCCCCGATCTTGGATCGTCACCTGAGTTAGGTCAGAATTGACCTCGGTCCTCGATCGTCACCACTCTTGGGTCAGAATTGTCCCCAGTCTTGGATCATCACCTGAGTTAGGTTAGAATTGACCTCGGTCCTCGATCGTCACCACTCTTGGGTTAGAATTGGCCCCGATCTTCGATCGTCACCTGAGTTAGGTCAGAATTGACCTCGGTCCTCAGTCATCACCACTCTTGGGTCAGAATTGGCCCCGGTCTTGGATCGTCACCTGAGTTAGGTCAGAATTGACCTTGGTCCTCGGTCGTCACCACTCTTGGGTCAGAATTGGCCCCAGTCTTGGATCGTCACTTGAGTTAGGTCAGAATTGGCCTCGGTCCTCGGTCGTCACCACTCTTGGGTCAGAATTGGCCCCGGTCTTGGATCGTCACCTGAGTTAGGTCATAATTGACCTGGGTCCTCGGTCGTCACCCCTCTTGGGTCAGAATTGACCTTAGTTATCAAACCTTCACCCTAAGCCCGCAAAATTGGCTTTAACCCGTAGAATCGGTCACCCTCATCACTTAAGCCCACATATTCGGCTTTGATCTGCAGAATTGATCATCCCCATCACACTCCTTAGGTCCCCAGAAACGGCATCAAACCTCTGAATCGGTCATACTCCTTCAAAATCATCATGTGGTGTCTATTCGACGGTCATTATTTGTTCCAAACTCACCCGTCGAGGGGCTCTATAGACACCCCATTCGTTTACCCCCTAACTCTCCTTGGGTCCATAGTACCTCCCCTTATCACTACAAACCTAAATCATGTCCCGAGTACTGACCTAGAAGCCATCGGGAACTCCTCGGCTCAGCTTGACCAAAAACTCAAACTCTTCATATCGACCGAGACTCAATGAATCTTCGAAGGGCACTGAATACCCTTTCCAACGATCCATCCCGTGCACGATTCTGATTTACCATGCGTACGAACGATCCGTTTACGTCCGAAACCTGACCTAGAGGCCACCGGGCACTCACGGGATCTATTTGACCTAAGTCAACTCTTCATCTCAACCAAGGCTGAATGAATCTTCGAAGGCACTGAATACCCTTTCCAACGGTCCATCCCGTGTGCGATTTTGACTTTCCATGCGGACGAACGATCCGTTTGACTCCGAAAGGTCATCGAATGCTTCCCAGGATCGATTGACAAAAGTCTACTCTCCAAACTAGGTCAAACTCTTTGGAATGTCAAAGTACATCTCCAAACCTTTCCAACGGTCCGCCCTGTGTGCGATTCATACTTACCATGTGAATGAACGATCTGTTTGCGTCCAAATGATTCCCCGTCCAATGGACCGACAAATGCTTCCGAGTCATATTTGACCCAAAGTCAACTCCCGAACCCGGGACCGGTCCAAAGGGTTTCGAAGGTCTCTAAAATACCTTTCCAATGGTATGCCCTGTGGGTAATTCGGAACAACTTGCCCTCGGCGGTTGATTTTTCAAAAAAGCATGAAGCGCACTGCCAAATGACAGGTTCCAAACCCTGCCTATCGGCAGGCAGGTGCCGATAGGAAGGAAGGGTTCTATGCCAATCGGCACTGACCTGAGCGTATAAAAAGGTGGCTTTCACCTCATTTGCGAAAAGGATCCCAGATTTGATAAAAATCTCTCTCAGCGAATCCCAAAAACCTCTCTCGAAGGCAGCATGATTTCAACTTCTAAATCCCTTTTTTACTTCCACTTTTCATCATCCTTTTCATCAAAATTGGTCAATTAACCACTCCCCATCATCATGCAAGTGCAAGGGCTTCTCTCCAACATTCAAGATCAAGTTTAAGATCTTTAAGAAGGTCCAACTTTCTCAAACTCTCTCTTAAATTCTCTTAAATTCTCAATAACTTGTTTTCTTACTTAGCACTTTTATTACCTCATCTCACATATCCTAAATATACTTTTTATTTAGTGTTATTGCACATCTCATATTTTCATATAAGTAAAAACCCAAAAGACAAGAAAAAGAGGGTTTGCTCATAAATTCCAAGTAGGGATTCTCACACTTTTTCCACACTTTTCTCACAACTAAAACACTTTTTCTACACACACACACACACACTCACAAATAAGAGATCCCCATTTGGATTTATGGGATAAACCCCACCCCTCGTTTTGGTATGCGAACTACGTGGACTTTGATGCCTTTATAGGCTACGAAGGCGTTTCGGGGTAAAACTCGGGACTCGAGTCCTTTTTCCCACTTTTTCTCTTATTTTCTATCTTCTCTAAATCCATTTTCCTTATATTCTATATACTTGCTCTTAGTGACGTCTTACCCATATGCGTTATCGTTCCATTATAACGATCAACGTAAGGGTAATCGCATAAATCTTACTTTCTAATATTATTCTTATACCTTCCTACGGATGACTCGCTTTATCTTTTCCATGATACAAGTCGAGGATTCCTACCTCCATTCCATATATACACATGCACACATATCACGGGGGAAACATAAAGGAAAATAGCAAATATCCATGAGAGACCGAAAGGGCGGAATGGGTGCTTAACACCTTCCCGTTTCGTAACTAAGCCTCCGAACCCTTCTCGAATCATTTGGTTTCGCACACACCAGTATGTCTTTGGATGCCATATTTAGGGGTGGCTTCCCCTTTTTCTTTTGTCTATTTTGAGTAAAATAGACTGGCGACTCTGAATCTCTCTACATTTTTACATCACATCTCCAACGATGCCGGCCGAAGCGCTCTCCCGAGAGGGATGCGTGAGACCCTAAGGATCCTCTTCCTCCGCGGCGGGGATCGGGAATGGCCACACTCACATGCTTAGATCTCTCACTTTGATGATGGTGCGTAAAAATATGGAGGGTAAATGAAGAAGAAAAAGTGAGACAACTAAGGTGAACAAATCTTTTTCTTGAGCCAAGTGCTATGAAAAGTGATTGAGCAAGCGTAAACAAAACATGGAAAAAAAAAGTGTTCTTTTATATAGATAGATACAAAAAGTGTTTGTATATAACTCGACAAACCATAGATAATAAAACATAGATCTCAGTATTTAGCAAAAAATGTAAAAAAAACATGTATAATAACTCGACAAAACATGTGGACTCAACACAACATGCAAACACCAGGTAGGAAAAAAATCAAAGGAAAAAATGTATAATAACTCGATATATTCATATTATTTTATATCCGTAACAAAAAATACTTATAGATCTGTAACTCATATTATTTTTAACTTACTTTCACCTAGAAATAATGCAAAAAACGGATTGAAAGAGAAACTTAAAAAAATGAAGAATCAAAAGCCACATGGAAAAACCTTAAAGAATGGCAAAAGAAAGGGTTCACCTGCTTTGTAAAAGCACTCAAGACAAAAGCAAGTTTCACCTGCATCTCATACATGTAATGACACGACATTTGTTGAGAAAGACAATAGACGTCAACAATCAAAGCTGCCAACATCAACCCCCACCCAAACTAGTCGTTCACCAGGGAGATGATATGGGAGAGGTGCAGACTGAACGGGAGGATAAAGGATGTGAAATGAGGAGAGATATTTTCTCGAGCCTTATGCTGTGTCCCTATCAGTATGAGGACAGAGTTTACATAGTTGTGTATGAGTTTTATTAATTGTTCACGCAAGGCATGTAGCATCCTGATCAACCGTTAGATTTTCCCCATCTTGAACCCTAACCTTTGTTAAATCTCAGCCACCAGTTGATAAAGACCAAACTTATCAACTTTTGATCTCAACCATCAGTTGGGGAGGACAAAATGTCCTTCCTCCTTTATTATTATTATTATTATTATTATTATTATTATTATTATTATTATTATTATTATTATTATTATTATTATTATTATTATTATTATTATTATTATTATTATTATTATTATTATTATTATTATTATTATTATTATTATTATTATTATTATTATTATACACACACACATTCGGGTCGGGTCCTTATCAAATCGGAGTCATGTATATCCTGATCCGATCCATTAACTAATCGGGTTATCGGGTAATTGGGTCAATAAAATTTTCTCATATCCATTAATTCGGGTCGGATCCGGGTCTAGACCCGGTCCATTAACAGTCCTAGCTGCCTCCTTATCCATCAGGTACTCATCTTTATTGCTTAGTTCTCTCTCTGAAAAATAATCATCTTAGGGCTTTGTGCTTTTAACATATTAGGATTTTGTATTTTTAACATCCAACAGGTAAACTCCCTCACATGCACATAGAGACACATATTTATTTTCTTCTTCCCCTACAATACTTATTTGTTTTCATGTATTTCTTCATCTTAGAGCTTTATTTCGATTTGTGTTCTATGTTGGGTTCTAATTATTCTTTAGTGTTTTGTTGTTTATTTTGTCTTTTGCAGGTTACTGATTATAAGCCTAAACAGGTATACTCATTTTCTTCTCTTTATTATGTGTCTATTTATAGATTTTATGTTTTTTCCATGTAGTGATGGGAAGTTTTGTGCATTTTAGGTTATATTTTTAGATTCTAAAATGCAGGTTTTAGGTTTTGACAGTTCAAAAATTGGGGGAAAGTTTATTTGACAATGGTTCACTTAAGTGCAGTGGTGGGTTAGGGTTTCCAGTGAAAGAATGGAAAATCCATGGATCGACCCCATCACTTAAATGCAGCTATGGTTTGGATTTTGGATTTTGGATTTTATATATTGTTTATTATATTACAAATTCTTAAATTTTTAGGGTTTGATTTGTAGGTTTAATTATGTTAATCATTATTTTCCCATTGTTTTTCCCATTTGGATTTTGATTGGTAGGCTTATTATATATTGCTTATGTTATTTTTTTTAGTATTTGGTCATTGTTTTGGTGTTCTCAAATGCTTTCGTCTTAGTTAGTTGTGCTTTTTTATTTTCCTTTTCCAAGTGGGTAGTGATCGTGTTAACATAAAATAGCGAGATTATTTAATAGACCATTATAAATATATATCTATGTAAATGTGAATATTTAAGAAGGTTGAAAGTCGTCTTAGTCACCTATGAAAACATTCATAACCGTGACATAGTAAACATGAATCTCGGATGCAAAGGACTGTTGAAACTAGTTCATTGAGTTATTCTCTGTGTTTTTTGGGGTATAAAGTCGTTGAAACCATATCATAGAGGTTGTTAAAATTGATTAGTTTTCTAATCACTTTGTTGGTTTTTCTTTAAGCGCAGTTTATGCTTCAAGACTTAGTAGTGATCAGTTCATCCCCACATGAGGCACGCTTTAGCAAAGTTTTAATTAACATTGTTGGTTTCAGATTTTGTGATGCCTTGACACATTTTTGTGATCAGTAGTGATCACTGTGATGCCTTGAAACATTTTTGTGGCACCTCACTTGAACCCCCTCATCATATCTCCCGCTACTCTGATTACCACTGTGCAGATTCATAGTGGTACCTGCCTTGGTTTCGCTAATAAACTTATGTCTTATATCTAACTTGGTAATTTCACGGCTGACATTATAAGTAAATAATGTCATGCATGTTGTGCGGTGAAGAAAAAAAAGGCTAAAGTATTTAGTCTATGTTCAACTTTTGAATTGTCCCATTTTTTTTATTAATACTGACTTACACATGTACATTCTTATTTAGTAATAATCTCGATTGAGTCATTTATAAATTTTTATAGTACGTCGAAGTATGTTACATTTTGTTTACTTAATATGATGGATTGTTCATTACGGTTCTACATGACTTGGTCCTAAAAATTGTGTTGGTTCATTTTATAAAATTATATTGACAAACGAATGTTCATTGCACTAATAATATATTCAAATATTAATGAGAGCACAAGACTCGAGGTAATTTACACCTTAATTAACAAGGTACAAGGCTCGAGAGAAGGGATGGATGTCTTCATTTTCAACAAAAAGAGTTAAGACCCCCCTCTCACTCTCTCTCCATCACTTAGTTCCCAACCACGTATTATCTCAACATCTTTTTTGTTTTATAGCGTTCTCATTTTGCATTTTTTTGGTTCAGATTATATAATAATTTTCTTTGTTTACAAATGAGATTTGATTTCATTATTTACGTTTTTGGTCATTGGATTTATCTATTTTTGCACCAGCTTTGGTGTTTAACGATGCCGCTGTAACACCCCGTATTTTTGGTACATTTAAAATTTAATTAATTCGGAGATTTTAAATTACTTAGTGCGTTGTAATTTAATGAATTAATTAGAACAGAATAATATATAAATATTAATCTGAGATTGAATGGTTAATATTTAGGGAAAACTTATTTACTTAGTGAATAGTAATAATGTAATTACGTCGTCTCGAGTATTAGTGACGATGATGTACTTATCACATTCGGAGGTCGGTATAGACTACATTGGGTGGGGGATAAGTATTTTTTAGAAATTTACTCGGATGCAAATTCTGAGGGTACGGTTGAGTCCGGATGGGCCGAGATAGTCGGAAAAGTGTACCCGGGGGTAGTAAACGGGTCACGGGACGTTTTTAGACATAGCCGGGCCCACTTGGGGGCATTTGGGTCACTTGGGCTTGGCCCATTAGTCAAAAAACGTGAATTAGATTATTAAGTTAATAAAATGAAATAAGGGGGTGGCTGAACTTAATTAGAGAAAACAAATTAAGGGTTAGGAAACCCTAACAGCAGCCAAAGCCAAATTGGGGATCAAAGTGAGCCATCTAAGGTCATCTTCAACCTTGGGATTTAGCTCCAATTCAGACTCTACGAACCTTAAGGCAAGTGGATAACTTGCAATAGCATTAAATCTGTTTTCGATTCATATTCATGTGTAGTGATTATGTAGAAATCCGTTTTTGGGTGTTAATGGAATGAACTTGGGATTTTGAAAACATAAATTCTGATTTACGAAATTTGGGGTGATGATTCTTGTAAAATCTGATAATAGTGAGTTATTGCATATCTGATAGAATGTTATCTGCATATTTGGAAACGAAATTGATGATGTAATTTGGGGTATAAATGGATCTAGGGTTAATGATGAAACTTTCCCCAAATTTAGAAATTGGAGTTAATGGACGATTTATTGATGTTGTTGAATACTCTGGAGATCCTTAATGAGTTTCCTAATATGTACAAATGCTAAAAGAGATTTAGTTTCAGTGTAGAAGGAAATTAGGGTTTGCAGTTTTCGTCCATGGTTGTCCGTCTTCGCGAAGAAGACGAGTACCTGTTCGATCGATCGATCGATGCCATGAAGTCGATCGATCGACGGTCGGCAGAAACTGACAGTTCGCCCAGTTTGTTTATATAAGGAGGGATTTATATAAAAGTTGTTATGTGTTATATTATTGAGAAAAAAATATTAATACATGATTTAAATCTGAGGAAATTAATTAGAAGATGGGAGTAGAAATTGGGTGTCACGTCAAAATTGGTTGAGCGACATCGGAGTATATTATTTCATTTAGTATTGGACTAATTAGTTTAGAGTCGGGATTTAGACTCGGGTGAGGTTAATTCGGGCTATGAGATTGAGTCCAATTAAATGATGAGGGAAACATCAAAAGTAACTGAATTTATTAATGTGCATATTATTAATAATTCGAGTTGGGTAATAACCTCATAATAAAAATGGAATAGGCTTGTGTCACGGGTTTAGTACACGGTATAGCTGGAACATTTTTATGTATGTATATATATATACGGTGTGTGATGGTATGTATATATAGTGTATGCCTTAATATCAGTGGTTAGATATTATTATACTCTAGTGCTATAGGGGGAGGTTACGCGCAGTGGATGAATCCCCTAGCTTGAGGAGTAGGGCGAGTAGATTCCCAGGTCATAGCGTCCGTTACAGGGGGTGAGGGGCATCTCACTTTCCGGGAAGGAATATGACCGCCTCCAATCGTATACTAAACCAAGTTAGTGAGAGATTCTAACTTGGATAACTAGGATATGTGAATATACCTAGTGTACTAGCACTTTAGAGAAATTATATCCGGGGAGTACTTTTACTCGGGTGGATATTAGTGTTTTATGTATTCCAGTATGTGTGTGAATGCTGAAATAAATTCTAAGTATATATAATAGGGTGATTATTATATACGGGCTAAATAAATACAAGCATGTGTTGTTGTATGTATAACGAGTGGAGTAGTTATATGAATTAAAAAGGGAAATGATTTAATTAAGTTAATGTTACTAATGACTTAAAAATCATAATCACATTATACTCAGGTTAGAGTAGGGGGAGTATAAGGGGACTTTAATAATTATCTAGTCATGAGATAGATAACTAGGTGATCATTAAAGCGTTAGTGGTGCACATTAGAGGAGGGGCAAGGAAGTTCTCAAGAGAGTGCGACACTAACTAAAATATGAAGAGCATGCATATTTATTATTACTGCAAGTTAATCATTTGCTAAATGTTTTCAAATGTTTTGGGTACTAACCCTTGCTATAAAAACTTTTTAAAAACCTTTTAGGTGTCCAGCCACAGGGACGCCAGACTTGACTCGATTCCAGGAAATTCGTTGCTGCAGCACATGTGGATGTTGCGGGACCTTTGATAGACGCTTCTTTCTTTCATTCATAATGTAGAGACTCATTATTATTTATTCGAGCATGTCGCTCACTTCCCATTTATTTATTTCTTAGACTTGTTGGGATTTTATTCTTGTCTGTATGGGATTTTTATTTGGACCGATGGTTTATTCGGTGAATAAATTCTTACTTGTGGAATGATTAGTTAAATTATCTGTGATGGTTATATTGCTTTATTTTCCGCATGGGTTTTAGTTTAATTATGAAAGATAAAAATTGGCACCAGTCTATTTTTCTCACTTAGGTGGTTAGTAATTTAATAAAACGACAGTGATGCTAAGAATGGACCAAATGAGAAACCTGTTCTAACTTGATTTAGGACTGATCACCCGGGATTAATTAGGCGGGGTGTCACAGATGGTATCAGAGCATCAGGTTCTAGTGTCATTAGGATCTGTACGGCTTTCTACGTTTCAGCGTAGCGTTCGGTTGATATAGAGCCCTATTATTAGGACTGTTGATTATATTTTCCGCTTGTGAGATATCGTATTTCTGCTATTAGTTTTGTATAAATTGTGTACATATACAATTCAATCTATTTCAGATGCCGCCAAAGAGACAGAGAGCGGAAAGGGCTGAGGCTAGAGATGAGGTGAGGGAGGCTCGACAGGAGCCACAGGTACCGCCGCCACCACCACCGGCCGAGTTGATTTCTACCACTCAGGTGGCAGTGATAGTGGCCCAAGCGGTCGAGACAGCGATGCGAGCTATGGCAGCTCATTTTCCACAGCCCCAGGCACCGCCTCCATTGGCTCCAGCAGTTCAGGCTCCAGTGGGGCCACCATCTTGGCAGCGAGTGAGGGAGACCTTTCAGAAGGGTCACCCACCTGAGTTTCGAGGTAGCACCAATGTGGTTGAGGCTTGTGACTGGAAGAAGAACATCCAGCGCCATCTGCGCATGTTAGAGGGTACAGAGGTGCAGAAACAGATGCTGGCTACTTTTCGTCTGTCAGGGGCAGCCTTACAATGGTGGGAGTCCGTGACCACCGCTGAGGAGCGGGATTTGATGCCGATTTCTGAATTCTGGGTGCGGTTTGACCGCAAATACTTCCCTCCAGCAGTTGAGTCTGAGATGAGAAAGAAATTCAGTGAGTTGGTACAGGGTGACAGGTCAGTGGCAGAATTTGAGGAGGAGTTCACCCATCTGGCAAACTTTGTACCAAACGAGGTGAGCGATGAGGAGCGGAAGAAGTCCAAGTTCATGGATGGTTTGTCTTGGAGAATCAGGCAGCACTTGATTGGAAACCCGGCATTGGTGACCTATACAGATGTCGTTAATGCCGCACTTATACATTGTCAGGATCATCGTTTCCACGCTAAGGGGAACAAGAAGGCAGGTGAGCCGAGCCAGCAGGGCAAGGCGGTCACTAGTAGTGAGACGAGTGGCACACAGCAGCAGGTC